>OX451397.1:10271194-11702906 GCA_949629135.1 Eremobia ochroleuca | reverse complement strand
CCCTTACTCTAATGATTTTTGGATCCAAATTTCGAATCAGCCCCATAATAACAATGTATCTGAAAAACTATGCAATATAGGAACTTGCAATGGTGTAATTATCGCCGCCAATCCACTTCAAATAAGGTAAGGGTCTTCCCAATCAAGGAATTACCATTACGTACGTCAAAAGTGTGTACTTCATTTTCTGTCAAAAATCTCTTTACACGGTATTTTTTTCATAAATTTTTTCAACAAGTCCTTTACACAATTTTTTCATTAATAGATTGGATCCAACGTAGAGGTCAGTTTAATGTAAGGGACGGGACTACAAGATACTTGGTCAGTAAGGGACATTACTAACAAAATACGTTGTTGTAAGGGACATTATATTTTCTTAAATAGCTAACTCATTTAAATAAATGTTACACATGTAGATAGAGCACTAAAGTACAAGTTTATGTGCGAAATCAGACCGACAGAGAAAAAGGTTAATAACAAAAAAAGTTATGGGCGATTTAGTCCGAAAAAAAACTTTGTCGGCCTCTCCTGAAAAATCGTATTTTGTCCCTTACCTCAATTGAACCTACGGTCGACGATATTGACATTATGAAATACGACAATACGACACACGATTTAATGCTCTGATTTGAATGACAAGTTAATTGCTAGGGTGCCGGTATAGCGTGCCATGACCTGATAGATCACTGTGATTTTGGCAGACTTGTTAGTGGTAGCAACCCAATCGCAACCTTATCGCAATAAAAATAAAGATTACTTTGCTTTTGACATTGATTCCAAGTCAGAGGTAAAATTAATGTGAAAGGAATATAGCTATGCAAGGACCTTTTGGTGTGTGGACAAATTCGTATACACTGACATACAAAAATAAAAATTTATTCTCCATAGTGTTTAAATCAATTTATTCTCATTTAACAACAAACTGTGTGGTTTAAATGCATAATAATTATTTTAGGTTTCGTAATAAGTACATTCTAACTTATAATTAGTCAGACTTTGTCCTAATCATACATTAGGTTATCCTAAACTGTAGGATTGCTCACTGCTTTAATGTTCTTTCGCAATAATCCTATTGACTTATTTTTTTGTATTATTTCATTCGATATAACGATTATATTATCGATCAAAATATCTCAACCGGTTGCTCTTTCATTAAATGTACTTTCGGGTAACGGAAAATGAACAGGAGTGCCGTCACCTAATCTCTTGGCCATTGAGTTAATGACATCTGCACTGGCCTCCCGCAAGTCATACGCCCAGCCTATACTCTCGAAGAACCTTATGAAAGTTGTGGCAAAGTTCAGAACATCGAAATGTTCAGCTGCTTTGTAGTCGAAGGGAAATGCGTGGTGGTAGTTGTGCCAGCCTTCACCGAGGGTGCACGTAGCCACGAAGCGATTCTCCGCTGGTATAATATTTCTGTAAAAAAAAAAAAATACAGATCTCATGAAAATAAACAATACTACGAAAGCAAACAAGCGGGACACTTTAGCAGATAGGAACTTATGTAAGCCTGAAATATATTGGAAGTTTGTAATTAATTATAAAGGAAATTGAGTAACAGTATCATGGTTAGAAATATACGATGTTTCTGAAGACACGAGCTTAATTAATTATACAGAATCAACGCTGTTAGTATAATGAGCAAACATGCTGATAAATTATAAATGCTTACTTGTTGTAAGGTCTGTATCCATAAGCGTGCGCGAGGCTATTGACAGTAAGTTCACTGTGAAACATGCCAAGGAACCTGATGAAGCATTGCCACGCAACCGCGCACTTCCAGTCTTCATTCCAAAGCAGAATACCGATCATTGTTGGTAGAATATAGCAGAAGATCAGTTTGAGCGACGTGAAGTTTCTATAAAAGACATCGAATTAATCGTATCAGCAAAGCAAGAGGCCATTTATGAAACTCAGAGAAAAACTTAAGAAGATAAATAAACAGATAATAATTGTTAACAAAATATTATTATTTTGATGGCCCCAAAATTTTCAGAAGAGTGAATCATAATAGAGCGCCTAATTTTGTTTGTGAAGCAAATGTCGGATATTCCAGTTGATTATAAAGTTTTCATCGGTTTGTTAACTCTGCGGTTATATTTCAATTTAAAGTGAAAATGAAATCGACTGCCATTGAAATGAGGTTTGATAAAATCGGTTTAGCCGTATTCGCATAATCGGGTAACATACATAAAAAAAAGATTCCGACGAACTGAGGACATCCTCCTTTTTTTGAAGTCAGTTAAAAATAATAGGAATTTCATGTCTAAGTGTCTAAACACACTATGCCGAAGTTACGCGACCGAAGTTCAGCGGCTGATTTTACGATCCGACGTATTCGGCTGATATGACACACCATAAGTGCCGAACTTACGCGGCAGAAATTCAGTTCCGAAACATTGTGTGTGTATTAAGTGTCTCGAGCGCTGTCTTGGCGTCGTGTCGTGTTATCTACACAGTTGGACAGACAGACGCAAAACAAAGTGATCTTGTTATTACTTTCGAGGTGCGAAACCCGAACTTACGCCCGACCGAAGTTAGGCTGTACGCTATGACGCGACGTAATTTCGGCATAGTGTGTCGTCAATAATTCAAATAGCATTGCAGGCGTAATTGTGCTGAACTTCGGTCGCGTAACTTCGGCATAGTGTGTAGACACTAATTGTTGTGTTGACAATAAAAACAAACTCACAATCAGTAATAGAAATGAATGATTCATTTCTATTGTTGAGTTTATTTTCAAACGGTCGGTGATCGTTCAGCTGAGGATGATTGATTGGCGATAGCTGTAATTTTTTTTACAAAAGTAGATAAAAATATGGACTGTTTTTCCTTTGTTAATACAGTATTTTCATCTAACGAAGTGCTTTACTTTTTGGTTACCAAGTGTAAAAACACGCTGTGAATGTACAGACGCCAGCACATCAAGCTACTATAACCTGTCAAATTTCTTTAATAGACTTTCAACTTTATTGCTAAAGCATAAGGTTCAAAGTTGTTTGGGATAATTGGACAGTTTCGGGTAGCTTGATGTGCTGGCGTCTGTACATATATGAGTATATAGGGTGACTGGTAATTAGTGATCGATACATAAACACATGATTCTACTCATGACAACAAACAACTTTTACTATGGGACCAAACCTGAAATCGCGAGAAAAAAATCAGCTGTTCCCTACATTTTGACGACTCGTACGAACATAAATGTAGGGAACAGCTGATTTTTTTTCGCGATTTCGTATTTGGTCCGATAGTAAAAGTTGTTTGTTGTCATGAGTAGAATCATGTGTTTAAGTATCGATCACTAATTACCAGTCACCCTATATAAGCGCAGCTCTAGGTGCATGCCGAGACAATGGTGAAGTCGGAAGTGTGTGTGTGTGTGTATACGCGTGTGTGTTATGTGCTGATGCTACTCGTCTTCACGCACACAGTCATAGCGTGTTTGTACACTTGGTTATCACATGTAAAGCGCGCGTCGCTTCGTTAGATATAAATACTGTACCTAGTACCTAGTCGTCTTTTGTTAAATTTACGGTTTGGGAATGGGTGGCAGATTCCTCGTAGCCAAGCCAAATACGAAAGCTGCTAGGGACAGCACTAACCTTTCATAAAACTGAATAACTTTATCGTTCTCAATATCAGTCATGTCCATCTGTTTCCCGCGGAGGATGACTTCGCTGTTTTTCTTCATCATCAGCCAGCCGATGTGTGAGAAGAACAGGCCTCGGTTCGCGTTATGAGGGTCTGCATCGGTGTCGCTGTATTTGTGGTGGACGCGGTGATCGCGGACCCAGTGAAGGAGAGAATTCTGCCAAAAATAACACGTCATAATAAGAAGCCCAGTACATCATAAGAAGCATAATATGTTGCAAAAAAACAGAGAGCGAAGATTATATGGCAGTGGCCAGCAAAACCCATTGTAAGACTTTTTACCCGGCAAAAAGCTTAAAATAAATAAAATTCGGACAACCCCCGTTAAGTAGGTACTTAATGGGGGGTTATCCGAATTTTCCTGTTTTAGAATCAATTTTAAATGCTCAAATTAGTGTATTTAGGTACAGACGCCAGCACATCAAGCTAATACAATCTGTCAAATTTCTTTGATAGATTTTTCTTATAGATTTCCAACTTTATCGCTAAAGCATAAGGTTCAAAGTTGATTGGAAAAATTTGACAGTTTCGAGTAGCTTGATGTCCTGGCATCTGTACCTACGGAAAAATAAATGTTTCATAGACACATACTTTTTAGGGAAATTAACGGTTCCATTTGCGATAAATTGTAATTTGCTCGATGAAAAAAATACGAAATAGGGTCGTTTTCAAAACCATTTTTCGTTTCATTTCCTAATTACAGCACAAAATGATATGAAAATTGCATGTGCCATGTATTTTAGAGGGAATTTAACGAAATGAAACTGAAACTAGAAGCCAACTTTAAAACATCCCTAGAGTTTGGTATAAAGTGCAAAATATGCAAAGTTAAAACGAGTTCTGATAAAGTTGTAAAAATCTTCAGACAACCTACTTCAAACCATGGCGACATCAGCCGGTCGATCCTGTAAAAATCTCACCGTGAAATCATAAGTGAAGTGAGCACTTAATAGTGTTAATCCCTAGCGAATGACAGCTCACTCCACGCTCACTTCACCCAAGCTTTCACGGTGAGATGGTTACAGAATCGCACGGCAGTTCTTATAAACAGACTAGCACGCCGTGCTTCTACTCTCGATTATTTCCTAGGTTTGTATTAAAATATTTTCTCGCAACGTATTAAGCATTTCTCAGTGCTCCTGTCGGATGGATCTGAGGTAGCTTAGCTTACGCTGTGTGCTTCTTTACAACTCATAAGACTGAGAAAATATAAATTCTTAAGCCAACGAAAATGTTTTAATTAAGGTTTGTTTACCTGCCCCGCACTAGAGAAACATAAAAGCAGGAATAGTTTGAGAGGAAGCGTTGCTTTGTAAGATCTGTGAGTCCACAGACGGTGTGCGCCCCCAGTTATTCCGAATCCAGATGCCACGTACATAATCAACGCTGCAAACATAATTAGTTGTTTAATTAAGTTACTAGAAAGTTAATTGAAATTGCATATTTAAAGTGGTATAAAGTTCAAGGGTACGACTTCGTTATGAAACTTGTTCTTCTCTATATTAAAAGTACCTAGAATAAGTTTTGGAGATATATTGATGATGTTGCGTGTGAGCCCTTTTGATAGGGTTTTGTTATCTGCAAAGTACTTATAAATTGAATTGTTATTTCTAGAATGAATATCACTATTAAATGTTGTAATATAAAAGAGAAAAATAATAAAAATGAAAATAAAGAGCTTCAATAACTATGATTTAAAGAATGGCTTTTGTTTGATAAAATGGGAGATCTTTCTTAGATTTTTCTAAATACCTTTTTTGTAAGGCAGGGTTGTAAAATACGAGTAGCTTAAGGTCAAGAAGTGGGTATTAGGTTCGGTGACACATCATTACTTACCAAATACAAGGGATTGCCATTTAACAGGAAAAGCGTAGTGGTAGCACCAGTACACAGCAAGCACATGATATAGAGAAATAAATATAAAACTAGTCCACTTTATCTCATTTTTAAATCCTAGTTTTTTCTCGAAATCCTGAACTATTTCACTTAAAGTTATGCTACGTTTAATTTTGTTGGTTTCCATACTTTTTTTTTACTGGTATCTGTGACCGTCGGATACCCGCCGACGTTTGAACATAAATGTTATGTATGAAGCAGCTTATATAAACTTTAATGATAGACTGTTTTGCAATATAAATGTGTAATATGTATTCGGAACATTAGGTAAATAGTCTGCGCCTACCATGTATTTATTTACATGCGGCTGATGTATACAATTTAATTTAGGATTCAGTGAACAATTACCTATTTTTATTATTGCAATTAGGTTTGCTACAATTAAAAGACCTTTGTTAATTGATTAATTCCACACGATTGATCAATTTACTATGTACCTTTTTGTACTGATATTTAAATATCAGCCGGTCGATTCTGTAAAAATCTCACCGTGAAATCATAAGTGAAGTGTGCACTTAATAGTGTTAATCCCACATTACACAAGCATCCTGTTTTCCGGGTACTTTGTGTGAATATGTATATTTAAACACGTACACTACTAGACGGGATCCTGCAAAAAACGGGATCTTGCGGTGGGAAAGGGCTGTAACATTTGGAAATTACGAAGAGAACCCTTGAAGTCCCACCGAACTAAACAAGCACGTGGAACTAATTAACATTCAATCGTTCATTGTATTCCAACCGTTCCTATTAAGAAATGTAGCTCTTCTAAATGTAAATATATCCGGTGTTGGTAAGTATTCAGGTTAATTATTAGATACTTATACGTTTGTTTGATTTCGTAATCGTATAGGTATAGGGTGACTGGTAATTAGTGAGCAATACTTAAACACATGATTCTACTCATCATTACAAACAACTTTTACTATCAGACCAAATCCGAAATCGCGAAAAAAAAATCAGCTGTTCCCTACATTTATGTTCGTACGAGTCCTCAAAATGTAGGGAACAGCTGATTTTTTTTTCGTCATTTCACTTTATGCTTTTTGTCCATTATAAAACTTGTTGCGCAGGACAGGGTGTTGTGGCGCAGTCTGGGAGAAGCCTGTGTCCAGCAATGGAATGTGATAGGCGGAGTTGATTGATTGTATATTCAGATCTCCATATTGCATCTTCTGAATTTGCCTTTTGAGGATTTTTTAAAATTATGTTGAAGAAGAAGTAAGATATACAACGAGTAACGTTAAATGCGCAAAACCTGAAAATAGTTTGATCAGAATAACGAGCAGAATTAATTGAACCACTTTTTAATATAGGTCACATTTTTCAAAAAATCTTCATTAAAAACGTTGCCGTGTCTATTTATTAATAGGTCAAGCAAGCCAATGTCAGCGCGGCGCAGCGGCCCGGTGACGACTCCTTCCTCGGTAAAGCGTCGTCGCAGACGCAAGAAACGATCAGAATGGCCAGTAAAACTAAAACAACACATAAAACCTTTACAGTTTTTTTAATGACTTATTTTCTCTCTGAAATAGGTCAATTGAATTAAAATCAGTTGGGGTGTGTGAGTTTTTGCGCATTTAACGTTACATGTTGTATATATTTTTTGGTACATTTAGGGTGATATGTAGGTGAAATTAGGTAGGTAATAATTCCTAGTTTCCGTTCTCTAATAATGCAATAAAACCATCTTGCATTTCAAAATAGAGTTCTGTACGCCGTGCTGGTACGCCAGACACTGATATATTTCTCTTAACACTTTTTTTAGATGAAAGAATTTTCCCGCGATTCCCCAAAGAGTAAGTTACAATAATCTTAGAAAATCTGTATTAATGTTGAGGGTATCGAGTATAAACGCGGTTTCTTAGTGGAATTTATAGCCTCCCGTGGTGTTACTTATTACAGTCCTACGTTCAGAAAAGTTTCAAGGTATATTTTCTTTTTTGGCTTTTCTAAATCTTTGTTCTTTGCCAGAGTTCGGATTTTAACACTTTTGTTTTGTCTTATTATTTTCGTTTCGTTTTTCAAGAATTTTTCTTTTGTGCACAGAGTTTCTTTGTGCTAAAATACCTTAATTTCCTGTTCTTATCTGGTATGGAATTGTGGGTTTAGCGGCTGTTCTTTTCCATTCATCAACAACATCTAAGTAAACAAAAACCAACCCTTATTTTTTGTACTCATAAAGTTGAAAGTTGATGTGACTGTTGTGAGTTGCGATCTTAGAATAGAATGGAATAGAATAAAAGACGTTATTATGTACATCATAAATATTACAAATATGAAGGACATGGATTTTTTGTGGCCTAGTTCGGACAAAAAGTTAATAATATTTAAAAAATAACTGATAATATTTGAAATCCCACCACAGCTTTCGTTACTTGGCAAATGTTTGTAGAAAATATTATATTTAAATTTAAAATATTATTATTTTGATTCAAGTATTTGGGGAGGTCTTTATGTTGCTAGTTTTGGATATAACATGGTAATTGGGACGCCCTTATTGTAAGAATTGATATGATTTCACGACTATTTTTAGAATATAGAATATTAAACCTGTATTTAAAGCGTATTGAATAATAACTACACTGTTATGAACATGATATTTAATAATTGATTAATGTATCAATTTTATTTCATTTTTAAACAAATAATTTAAAGTATACTAGCAGCGCCTTCTTTATCATCCATAATAGTCACTGTCCGTCATTATCATGCATTTGTCATAATGTTATTTATGCTTTACCCAGAGTTAAAACTGACATAAAGGAGGCATTGAAAGATAAACGCTACGCAATATTTTATTTTTCTATAGGAAACATCCTGTGTGTTAGAAAGAGTAGCCTTTAGTGCTTATATATGACTTTAGTTATTTTTGACGATCCCAATAATATGATTTATGACCGTAAGTGATTGTTGCACTATGTCATACACACTTTTGCATGTTACCTTTAGCATAAACCGTGTAAACTATTATTGTTAGCGAACCAATAAAAATAAATAAATGACTGTGGTGAACCCAGGGTCATACGTCATATTTTTGGAATCAGGAATTTGGAATTAGGGATTTCCTTCAAAATCCTTCGGATTGGGATTGGAACGACACTAACGACATGTAAATCATTACAATGTATCCAGACAGACATCTGGATGCTTTGAAAGAATAAAGAATCCTACATACATAGAGCATAACTATGTACCATGCAAAGATATGCGCTAAAAACATGACCCTTCTTGTCAACCGGGCTTGATGCTTTCTATTTTATTTTTTATTTATAACTCTGTGGTGCCGCATGTAACAGCGTCATGAATGTTTTGTAGTGATTTCTTGTGATTTGTTCAAAAATATAATTGACTGTGTTTCTGATTATCTTTTTGCATTTCTGAGTGACTTCGCCTTTCTTGGACTATGGATTTGTGCATTGCAGTTATACCTCGGCTACAATAACAATACCTATAACTCGCGTCTTGGACAGCTCTGATTTTGCCTGGTTTCCAACGGAGATCCAACGTTCTATAAACTGGGCACAGCGAATGAATCATTTGTGATAAATTCAATCTGTTGGTAGACATTAGGTATATTACTCCGTGATCGACAGGTTTGAATTTAATTTTTCATCAGCAAGTTCTACGACGAATCGTCGTAGAACACGAACAAAAATATACAGGGTTTTGAAACACTATTATTGTTTCATAATATTTTTTTTTTTTATTTGTGTCTATTTCTGGGCTAAGTTTGTATGCGACAAAAATCCACCTCCTTTAGAAATTTTACAACACAATGGGCGGTATTGTTGCTAAAAGCGACCTTTTAAAGACAACCTTTGAATGGATTAAGGGAGAAAGGAGAGACTTCCTGTATATGTGTGTATTATCTATGGGAGAGACAATACTGCAGGAAGTCTATGGTGTACCATTTACGCCTTTACAATAAATACACACATGCATAAAACATATACTTATCTATACATAAATAAATTTATACAATAATAAAAATAAAACTAGTGCAAAGAACATAAAAATGACGTTTAAGGAGAGAGATAGTGTTTTTATACAATAATTTAAAAAATGAACAAAGATTAGGCACACCTTATCGATACGAGCAAGACATTCCATAACCGTACTGCTTGCTTGAGTTGTGTATAAATAATTTATACCTACCTACTCATTAACCGATTCACAACAATTTATAGTAGACTCTCCATATTTCAATGCCTACTTTGACTTAGCACTTAATCAAAGTTTTTTAGGACCCTGAACAGCATTTATAAAAACTGAAAATAAAAACTGATGGTGCATTAAAATATTAAATAAAAAATCTCAGCTCCAGTAGTGGGGCCTTTTAATGGGTCCATTATCGGAAAACGTTTCGTCACTTGGGGCTCTTATTTACGCTCTAAATGCCCCAAGATTGTGTATTTGCAGATATTATTTTGTAGACGCCATCGTTATGGTGCGACCAATTTATTTCGAGCTCTTCAGTTTTATTGAGAACATTTTCATAATATTTTGGTAAAAGTTTTAATATTTACTTAACTTAATTTACTATTCTGGCTTCCTTTTCGCGTCGATCGTGTACTGAGCACATTGGACAAACAGCCTAACAGTACCAACTTATCCCACGGTCTGACCAAACGCTAGAAGAAAGTTATTTTCATCACTGTCATCATTCTTAGAATTTGGGCCTGCTATGAGAATGCAATCAATTTGGTCCAGTGTAACATGCTGGGGCGCAGATTTGCACGATACGAAATCAGTTAACCACCGCCATGCACCGCCAAAATAAAACTAGATATATTATATTTATGAAATGTTTATTTCCTTATTAACAACAGACCAAATAAACACAAAAACTTGAAAAAAACTGAAAAAAAAAAATCTGCTCTCCTACAGAGGGGTGTACTCAATTGAGTACAATGGCGTATTAGATATGAAAATTATCAGTTAAATATAACTATAGTTATAATTAACATTAAACATTAACATTAATTATATAACTATAATATAATTAATAAATTATAGTCTGTGCGCGAGATAATATCTCGCGCACAGACTTAACATATTATGTTTCACTTAGCGGACAAGGGTTGTGCGGAAAGAGACTGGGAGTTGGTGCTCACAAGTTCCAACCACGTGCTTCACTACGGTGCAGTCACGGGGTATACTTAGTGAGGTGGCTTTATAGGTAAGGGGGCGTCCATTAATTACGTGAGACGTTCAAGGGGGGGAGGGGGTCGAGCCGAATCTCATCTAATCTTACTTTGGGGGGAGAGGGGGTCTAGGCAAATATCGGATAATTTTTTCCGTATTACGGAATAAAATTAGCTGATATTTGCCGAGACCCCAAATCCAACACATTTACACTATAAACAGGCATTTTGAAAAATCTCACGTGATATTGGGGGATGGGGGGAGGGGATTGGGCCAAATCTCACGACATCTCACTAGGGGGGATGTGGGGGTCAGAAAATTTCTAAAAACGCCTCACGTAATTAATGGACGCCCTAACTAGTTCCGGCCACGCGCTGCACTACGGTACAGTCACATGGTGTACTTAGCTAGTAAGGCCGACTTTATTACGGTGGTATCACACGCTTGCTACACTACGGTATAATACGTAATATTTTAGGTACACTCTGTACCTAAAACATTTTAGTTAACAAGGTTTTGCTCACAAACCCAAATAAATTACGTAGGGAAGTACCTACTAATATTATACGGCCACCGTAACATCATGATGTTCATTCTATACATGGTTATAAAAGAATATTTAAAAATAAATAGTCATTAGGTGTGCCTACTGCATTTTTGTTTATTTTTTCTATTTCCTTTATTGGAACGTAGTTCTCTAACGTAAACTGGCAGGAATCGTCACGTAACGAAAAAGGGTTATGCCTCCTCCATGCGACTTTTTCTCTTTAGAGATAGTTTTCATGGTTTTCGAGGGTGCTGAAGCCAATACTGTCAAAATAAAAATCCAAGATGGCGGCTGCGAATACGGTAAAATTTGTCACCATGCGTGTCGTTTTCATTGTTTTCGTGGGTTGTTAATGCCGAAATTTAAAAAATGTCGCTGTAACCATCTTGGATTTTCATTTTGAACTTCATTCCCGCCGAAGGTCTCGCAACCTCACACGTTTTTTTTTCTATTTATAATGGCTGCATCCAATTTAACGCTATCTCTAATTCAGCATCACTTTATTCTCACCAGCCAGTGTTCATGCATAAACGATCGATCAGTCAATTATCTATCGGTTGCGGTGAGAGAGCCTTGCTACACACCACTACCTGAAGTTTGCGGCTTTGGGGGACGGCCAAAATGTTTATTAATATAGGCATGTCCTTTACAAGTATCGTATGCGAAAGTTGTGATTGCTTTAAGTGTTATTTAGGTACTGGAAAAGTTGATGTCTACCTATTTAACATTGGGAAACAAGTCTAAGATAGCTGTGTGCATTATTTCAGATAAATTACATTCCATCGCCACTTGATCAGTTATCTACCTTAGTGAAATGTAGTCTAAGTTGATTTTTGAGTGATGATAATTTGTGACAAAAATGTTCTAATAGGTTTTTGGTTGCAATGGAATTTGAACTTTGTTAAGTATGACATTCAGTTTGTTCTTCCATAACTTGAAAATTATCCCAAATTCTTGGCTCTAATTATGGTCTAAAGGCATAATTATAATGTACAGACGCCAGCACATCAAGCTACCCGAAACTGTCAGATTTTCCCAATCAACTTTGAACCTTATAATTTAGCGATAAAGTTGAAAATCTATTAAAGAAATCTGACAGATTGTAGTAGCTTGATGTGCTGGCGTCTGTACATGTTAGTTTTCTCTCTGGAATTGAAAAATATGTAACTTTAAAATACAACAAAAATCAACCAACTTGGTTTGAAAACCAACTGTTTTTGTATGCAACTACGTTTTAGTTATTAAATCTGAGTTAAGAAATACATACCTACACTACCTAAATCATAAAGTTGTATTAAAATCTCGGTCCCAAACAACGCAGGTACCCATGAGTTTATTACAGTCCACAGATGAGCGGAGAACAGCAAGTGACGACGATTTATGTGGCAACCCTGCCCGTCGATAAAGACATAAACACGGTTATGAAGCACCCCTGCTGATAATATTTGCTTGTTATTGTTTCCTATCGCTTTTATGTCCCTAAGGATCTTTTATACGCACCTATTCACACAATCACACAGTATTTTAGCCTTAACGTACGTTCTGTGAGCAGTTTTTTGGCTATTGCAACGTGAATAGCACAGAGTAAAGTATTATTTTAAAACCTTGTTTTGGATATAGTTAGATTTTGCAGCTTGTGGATAGACGCTGCAGCTAGCGATCATACTTATAGGTACAATCGCCGACATATTCCGACAAAATAATGGTAATTTTCTACACAATCTCAACCACATGTTTGATCTGACCACAATCAAACCACACACAGGGAGTCTTCGTTCCTAACCCACTAATGTAGGACATTCACGATCAAATTTGAATGCCGTAAAACCATTGGTACGTCATTGAAATGTAACTTTTATCTCATTGTAATAAACTATAAATTAGAATGATTGCTGTGAGTTGGATAAAACTCTCGGCTATGATTCTAATTCATAACTTACCTTACTGAGAAATGAAACAATTTGATCGTAAATGACACCAACCACCACCAAACCAACACCTACCTAAAAGACACCAGTCATTCAACCATTTCTTTGTGGTTATTTTTTTCTTTGTACAGACGCCAGCACATCAAGCTAACCGAAACTGTCAAATTTTCCCAATCAACTTTGAACCTTATGCTTTAGACATAAAATTGAAAATCTATTAAAGAAATTTGACAGATTATAGTAGCTTGATGTGTCTGTACCTAAGTTCATACTTCATACACAGTGTCTGAATAGTCCCTAAGGCGCGTGAAACACTATAAAATGCAGATACACAGCAACAACAGAGGTGATTTGATACTCGTAATAAACTTGCAAAGATTTTGATAAATCGATCGAATTTGATTTCCTCTGGTGTTTGGAGCAAACGTAAGGTACTTTGTGAATTTCAATTTGGTAATATGCTCTGTGAAGTTACATGAATTGTATAAGTCGTAAAAAGCATTGTACTTTATTTTCGGATTCACGTAAAGTAAGTACACACAACGACATAACAAGCTATACATTTCCGGTTTTAGCTGACGTCGCATTGTAAAGGCTTTTCGTACAATGAAAAGTCCGCTTATACTGGAAATGAATAAATAGCTTGATATGTCGTGCGCACGTCAGTACAAATCACTTCAGACAAAACTAATAACAGTTATTCAAGTTCCAACGATTTGAGTGAGCTGTCAGTGTCATCCCACTGACGGTAGGGATTGACCAAGCAAACATTTGCTATCATAGTCGACATTTTAACCATATTTTTTATGCTAATTCATCAAAAACCCCCACAAAATAGTAGGTAATGTTTTGACAACTAAAATACTAGCTATGAAATTATATAAAATTATCAAAAGAATTAGCATAAAAATTATTACTAAAATCTCGATAATGATTGTAAATGTTTGCTTGGTCAATCCCTAGCGTCAGCGGGATGACATTGACAGCTCACACCACGCAAGTTTTCACGGTGAGATTTTTACAGAATCGGCCAGCTGGATTTACACATAGGGTACCGTGGCCGCGGGATATTTTCCAATATCCACGTAAGCGAAGCCGCGGGCAAAGGCTAGTATAAAATGAACTTGAATATGGACGAGTATTATGAAAAATAATTTATAATATAATACCGATTTCACCTCAAAGCCTTAACAAAACACTCCGTTCAATACCAATAAAGAGGTACTCCGTAATTTTCATTTTCATTTGTGCTCCACAAATCAAATTAATTTTCGCCATGTTGTTATTATAAATGAGCATTATGTGTTGTTGAAACGAAATTACCTAGCGCCAAATTTGCCTAATGAATGCATAATTATGTAATATGTTCCATTCACGATTTTCTCGGTCTCGTGGCAAGTAATTATGAAACAGTGCATTAAACTTAATCAGCGTCAGATCTACGCTTCGAATAATTAGTTCTGTTGCTGTATTTACATCTCTATTTAAGTGAGTCTAGTGTAGCTTTAAATAGTATTTGTGTTCATACATCCTCTTTTTGGGGTTCCGTACCGAAAGGGAAAAACGGAACCCTGTTATTCCCGCTCCACTCTCCGTCCGTCCGTCCGAAAGTCTGTCACCAGGCTGTATCTCATGAACCTTGATAGTTAGACAGTTGAAATTTTCAGAGATGATGTATTTCTGTTGCCGCTATAACAACAAATACTAAAAAAACAGAATAAAATAAATATTTAAGGGGGCTCCCATACAACAGACATGATTTTTTGCCGTTTTTATAGATAATGGCACGGAACCCTTCGTGCGCGAATCGGACTCGCGCTTGGTAGGTTTTATTATATTTAGACTCAAACTTGTTTTTTGGCTAAAATATACTTATTTACTTAATTTGAAATAAGTCAGACTTTCTGCGTTTATCTTGAACTTTACTGACATCGGCGACGGACAAACAGGGTTATTCCGTTTATCCACCCTAAGGTGGATACGCGGAAACACATGAAAATAATCCACCCTAGACCTAGTTGAATAAACGGAATTTATAGGCTTAGGGTGGATTCTCAGAGATGCGTATCCGCGTGTCCACCTTAGAGTGGATTTTTTGGGGTGGAAAAACGGAATAACCGGAAAACGATTAGTCTGAAGTCGCCAACCCGTATTTAGCAGGCGTGTAACTCTTGTCTTGATCGAGAGGTAAATACAAACACCACTATTTATAATGCCATTCTTTACCTGCGCAAGTAGTAATAAAATGTAACTAATTGTCTAAATAAACCACAAGATAATTAAGATTCGCAGTTTTTAAAACTTCTGCTGATAAAAAAATGGTTAAAAATATAATGTGCAATAGAACGAAATTGTGTCACTGTAGTTTCTACTGAAAATAAAATAAAATCACCAATACCGTAATTCCGGTATTAGATATTTCAATACCGATATTGAAATAAGACAAAAAAAAAAAATGTCCGGGATCCCGGTATTGGAAATTTTCTGTGCGGTATTAATACCGGTATTGAAAAAACCGGTATTTGAAACCCCTAGTGGTGATCAACGCAGAAGGCGTTGGGAGAAAGGCTTTGCGAGAAAAGGCTTGCGCAGCAGTGAGACAGTTATCAGCCTACAACTACAATGTTTCCACTGGTCTTCGAGAAGTAGTGGGGCTGTAATCTACCACGCGGGCCCAGTACCGGTTGGTAGATGTCACATAGATTTGAATTTTTGTTTTTAGAACACACGGTGTGTGTGTGTTCGATTTCCTCACGATATTTTCCTTCACCGGTTTGAGAGCAGTGGTGATTATGAAATATTTACACAAAATCATCAGTATCACCTTTGTACCTATTTTTCTGTTTTGTATTTTCTTGTCTGTTTAAAGATGTGTGTACATAAATGGTAAAATAAATAAATAAAGCGACTGTCTGGGTTCGAATCCACGACCCACGACTCGTAAGTTAGGGCCACCACAGCAAACCAACACATGTGGTAAAATAATTGGCGGGTTATATAATTTACCTACATACCTAAATTCGAAATATCCGTATTTATGTAACGATGTTAAAACAATAATACTTTCATTTCATTGAATTGAAAAGACTTCTACTGCAATAGGATTTTTAATAAAGGAAAATATCTTCAAAGACGTAATAGAAAAGGGTGAGTAACCGTGATATCTTCAGTCGACCATTAAAAGTGAACAGAGCCAGTTCGCCCCGAGCATCCAGTTCCAAGTTAACGAAATCGCTGTGCATGTTTGAAACAACAATGAAAGTGGAAAACACAAGTTTCCCTCTGCACTGCGAAGAATAACTCCATTTTATTGATTCAAATAAAGACTTGCTTACTCAGAGTTTCATATAAAGTTGGTCCAATACAAATGCGAGCTCAGATCGTAAATGTATCGCTCAGTTAAAGTGGGAAGGTGTTTTTATATTTAGTCATAAAACACACGTGCCTCCCAACCCTAGCATCGTTACGTTTAAAGCACTATGGCTGTAACAAAGACTTTTCAAAGGTCATTCAACCAAACGGCCACATTCCATCTAAACGGACCTCATCTCTTTTTTTTAATACGAACTTTTACTTTTCCGAGTGTAAAATTCTTTGTACTGAACCATGAAGGTCGAAGCCTTTTGTAGAAATTAAAAAGTTTATTTTTTTATTTTTTTGAATTCCTTTGATGTCGGGAGTTTTTGAAACAAACTCCAATTAAAAGTAGAGCTTTGAGGTTACACACCGAAGTAATTAATCAATGACTGGCTTCAGTGTCCCGTGAATAATTCTCAGTGAGTTTGAAATATCGGAAATTCGGAACTTAGTATTTTTTTATCGACGCCGCAACTTATTTAAATTATGAAAAGAAAAAAATATGGTGTGGTGGTAGAAACTACTTTCAAATTAGGATACCACAACCTACTTATATATTGGAGAGGCTTGTGGCTAAGCAATAATAGCCGCAAGGGACGATAGATCAGGTTAAGATAGTTTAACCGAGACAAGTACAGACTTGTCGCGGTTGGTCCGTGGATAGGTTGATGGCTTTACATATCAAGACTATTCAAGACCCCTCCGAGCCTCGGAAAGCACGTTAAGCCGTTGGTCCCGGCTGTTATTTATGGATCTTTGGCAGTCGTTGCTTGTCGTCTGAAGCCCGAAAGTCTGACAGCCAGTCTTACCAAGGGGTATCGTATTACCCGCTGGGTTGTGGAGGTCAGATAGGCAGTCATCGACTTAGCCTATCAGTCCACTGCCGGACACAAGCCTCTCCCAGACTGCGCTACAACACCCTGTGCTCCGCCTTCCGCATCCAGTCTACCCCAGCCATCTTCTTTAGGTCGTCCGTCCATCTAGCTGGGGCGCGTCCCACACTACACTTGCCGACACGCGGTCTCCACTCCAGGACTCGTCTGCTCCTCCGACCATCGGTCCTTCGACAGACATGGCCAGCCCATTGCCATTTCAGTTTGCTTACTGTGCAAGCTATGTCGGTAGCTTTTATTCTTCAAAGAGACTCCGAGTATAGCTCGCCCCATAGCGCGCTGAGCACCTTTGAACTTCTAGACCAGCCCGACCGTCAGTGTCCACCTTGAAGACCTCGGTCTTCAAACACTGCGGGATAAGCGACGAGAAGACTTGACAACAATTTCCAAGTGCTGTCCAACCCAACTGGATCCTTCTGTCGGCCTTTTTCTCAAAGTTGTGTCTACCGAGCTAGATGACTTGCCCTAGGTAGACATAATCCTTCACAACTTCGAGAAGCGAACCTTCGATGTGAATTGGAATCTGCAAGATGTGCGAATTGTACATGACTTTTGTCTTGTCCAAATTCATGCCGAGGCCAACCCGCCGGGAGGCTCCATTTAGGCTGTGCAGCATTTTATTTTATTTTTATTTATTTATTCCTTTATTTCAGGCAACTAGGGACCATTGAAAAAAACAATACATACTACTACAAATATTAGAATACTTATAAACTAATACATAAAAAAAGTATCACAAATACAATACTATAATAATATAACTTAAAAATACTATAAATACATACAACATATCAAACTAATAATTACTGCACACGAAGTGTCTGCGTCGTGTTTCGCTGACTGGTGTCATGTAGCCGGCCATGAAACCGGCGATACACAACACCCTTCGGCCAGAACTCTTCCTTGAGGAACTTCTCGAAATGATGTGTCGGAACACGCACCACGAACGACTTGAAGTTCGTGTTGTGACGCGGCTCCAACTTCTCGACCCTCAAAGTCCAGTTGGTCTTCACACGCAGATACTCCACGATGTCCTCAACCTTCGTGGAGTGGTGCAGTCTGGACACGTACAGCAGTGTCGTCGGGATTGCTGGACGCAGCAGCATATTGGGTCCTGCCGGCGCGGTGCCGCACTGGTTCCGACAAGGAGGCTTCTTCTTCTTCTTTTTCTTCTTCTCCACCTTGATGAAACCATCCTTGTCGCTCGCGTCATTCCCTGGATTCTGCCTTACCACAACCTTCTTGGTTTTAGGCCGGCTTCTCTTACCCCGTTTTGGTCTTTCCGCTTGTTTTACCTGCGAGTTTTGCGATTGCGACTCAGCAGGTTTATTAGCGGCGGCTACTGCTGCGTAGGCTCGTTTGGAGGTCGACAAACTTACACACATCGTTGTCTCCACCTGTGTCGAGGCAGGGACGGCCACGGCACGCTTTGCAACGCATTTGGTCTAGCTGTTCCAGCGTCTCTGTCATTATGACGATGTCATCGGTAAATCGAATATAAAATACTGGTATGTAAAATACTGGTATTCAGCTGAATCCGGTGAGACTGGAAGCCGACCCTAACATAGTTGGGAAAGGGCTACGCAGATTGATATTTTGAATATTATATTGTATGCCCCTGTCTAACCTTTTGCGTGCCTTCCTTAAATAGACATAAATTAAAAGACCAAAACATGTTTACACCACATACTTCTGCAGCGAAGTACCTAAGTCTAGCTTTACTTTGAGGTCACCTTACTTTGTAACAAAACAATTTTAATATGGTGAGTTAAAAAAATAGAAAATGATGTTAATGAAAAAGCCTTTTACGGTCCTCGTTAGCATAATGTATGAAAAATGCCACTTAAAGTTAAGGCTGACGCTCTTGAACAATATGAGTTTCATCTTTTTGTTTTTATGTACCTATCTGGGAATAAAAGAACAATGTACAGTGATAAGGCATAAACACATAACGGAAATCTTATGTTACGTAGCAACTCTTAAGCGGCCTAAGGGATTCTAGTTTTACTGTTTTTCTTTTGTGTTGAGTTTTATATACTTTCACGTAATTATTTTTTCGTACCAAAGCATAGTTGAAGTAACTGGGAGAATATCCCTGTGGCGGCAATTTTAGCGGATATATAAACAAAGTTTTTATGAAATACTGTCCAGAAGGTTCTGTTTATTATTAATAACTAGACATACATATATGTATAAAGAAGTATTGTCTCATATATGGCACAACGGTAGGGCCAGCAAGTCTTGCTATCGTTAAAGCTTTATTGCTCCGACAGATGTTTATGAATTATGTCTACCCGAAGTGATTCATAAATCTTATATTTTTTGTGCAAATGTTAAATTATTGTTCTTAATAAAACCCGGATTTTTTTTTTGTGCCTGGACATTACAAAAGGGAGAATAGGGCTAGACCTGGAACCAGCCATCCTCATCTGAGTAATTGGATACAAACAGTAGGCTAAAAACTCTAGACAGATAAGAATGAAATAACGTATAGCAAAATATGTTTTTCTTTCGTTTTAGAAATATACATATTATGTACATTAAAAATCTGTAAACGAATTTTTAATAGGTAGCGTGCCCGTCCATAATAAATGTCTTGAGTTTGAAAATCGACCACTGTAATGTTAATTAGCTTTAATTCAGTTCAATGAGAGCCTGGTGATCCGTCACACAGGATACCCTAGTATGGACGCCACTGCCAGTCTCTCACATTCCTGCCTGCCTTTTCCCAACTATGTTGGGGTCGGCTTCCAGTCTAACCGGATGCAGCTGAATACCAGTATTTTACATGGAGCGACTGCCTATCTGACCTCCACAACCCAGTTACTGGGTAATACGATACCCCTAGGTAATACTGGTTGTCAGACTTTCGGGCTTCTGAGTACCCATAACGACTGTCAAAGATCTACGCGAATGACAGCCGTGACCAACGGCTTAACATGCTTTTCGAGACACGGAGGGGACTCGGTATGTAAAGATGGTCACCCATCCACAGACCAACCGCGGCAAGCGCAGCTTGACCTGTGCGGCTATTATTATTTAGCCATGGGATTCCAGTCTCTCACAAAGGATCATATTTTATGCGTTGTTGACAAAACACTATAATTCTTGACTCTTATGTTTATAAATATGTGAACATTTGTGAAGAGAGTAAAATAAAGATATATTATTGTTATAAATTACAGTTAAGAAAATGTTTGCGTTAAATAATATTTAACACAAGTGAATGTTAGATTGCACTTCTAATACCCTACTAGTAAACTAGTTTGATTTCCTGTATTTATACATTTATGACGGCGCGAGCGTGGGCGTAGCGATAACAGGGCCATCATCATAATTTCTTGGTACGGGTTCCATGAGGAAGGTGGGTATTCGGGCAACCAGTAAAACGTAGTTTGAAGCACAAATCACAGTCATGTTTATTCGGTAATTTACAATCACTTTATGAGTAGTAAGAACCAAAGGTTTGCACGGTGAACATGACAGTTCCGATGGTATGCTCTCAACCGTCCTGCGGGCGCTCCGCAAATCGAATGCCGCCTGCTCTCCAATCGGCTCTGTCCACGTGTAGAAAATGGCGCGAAGTTATAGCGCCACCTCACGGCGTTCACTGTACTAACCGATCAACCAATGAGAATTAAGTTCCGGTTTGACCAATATTATGAAATCAACCGGAAGTAGTATTTTGATTATTTTGTCGTCTTGATATCGCTTGCGACGACAGATATACATATTATTGTTATAAATTACAGTTAAGAAAATGTTTGCGTTAAATAATATTTAACACAAGTGAATTTTAGATTGCACTTCTAATACCCTACTTGTAAACTAGTTTGATTTCCTGTATTTATACATATATATCTGTATATCATCTTTGTTTCGGTATTCAACGTTAACTTCTGTTGTAAATCTTGTAACTATCGGTTACTCTAACTTATATGAGAGCGGACCGACTATTGATAAAGTTGTGATCGATAAAGTTTAAAGGCAAAAGTTTGGATGGTGTCCGGATAGTTGTTTGATGCTAAAGTACACGATCCAATAAATGTGGTTGTCCAAGTAGGTCTGTAGTTTGAAGTTTACAAGTGTGTCGTATTTAAATACAAGATTCTGAACAAAGTTACGTGTATAAAGTAGTTGAGTTAAAAACTATTCCGTCTAAGGTGTGTTTACATCTTTCGTTTTCATTTTAATAGATGTAATTATTTAAAGAAGTGCAGCTTAATCTACTCTGAGCTTTTAAAATAATTTCTACTCATAAAAGATAATGAGATTCTTGTAGCACAGCGTGTGGCGTCTGAGATAATGCGACCGCTTAAATGTAGTGACTTTATAAAAGTAAACCAAACACTTTGCGTAAAACCGAAGACAACAACAAATATTAATTACGCTATCAACATTCTTACATCATGGTTTTATTTGCTCTCGCTACACGAATCAAAAATGTAAAAAAAAAATACACGATATTTTCACTTGCAATTGCTCGGAGTACTTCTTGGGCGTTAAAGAGCTGCATTCATGTTTTTCACGTAGGGTTTTAGTGGGTTATATTTAGAACGTTCCACTACCGTCTGGCGGACGTGAAAAAAGAACAATAAATGACGCTGTCACTTGCAGTCAACGAGAACTAACGAATATGAATGGTGCAGCGCTGTGCCCCGGTCAACGGTATGCTGGCAACTTAAAAAATTGACATTATGAAGAGAAATTAAATTATATATTTCCCTGAAGAGCTAATTAGAGCAAAGCTGGCAGGGTACCGAAACTGGTCGTAAAAATATGGTATCTGGTGTTGGGTTGGATTTTATTGTTATTGGACGCGAGACATGGACGGACGGGTTCATTCATTTGCATGACTAGGGCTGAAACGTGATGTTTGGCGATTGGGATTGACAAAAATTTATCGAAATAACAATGATCCTTAGTACTCTTGTTATTTATAAAGGACGAATTTGTAAACGAGGGAGCCCTTGTAGGTTTCCAGAAAGGAGCACCCATTCGGCCTTACATGCAAATAAATTATATTATCTACGCGATTTGAACGCTTACATCAGGTTCCTTTACCAAAAGGGGATACGTAAATGTCTTACCTAAGTAATTGTTCCAGATAGGGAACGATGTGATTTTTTTTTTCAACCTGTCATTATAACCTATTTTCCACGACAATTGACATTTAATTTCTAGGGCTATGATCCTGTTCTCTATCATGCACTTGTAGTTTGACAGTTGTCTAGAGGCATGAGGAACAGTGTGTACAGTTCACTCATCCTCCATAGAAAAGGGATAATCCTCCGACCAGACGGGTGTCGTGTCTGGCGGGCAATTGCCCGATGATTAATGTCGGGACGTTGTATATATGCTAGTTGCACGGTAAACTCTGCTTGCGCGATGCAGGATTTTTGTGTGACATCAGTATGATGCGTAGTTCGCATATGGTGGTATAGATGCCGCCACAGTTGTGTGACAGCGACAGGAATAACACTTAGCCAAAGTATGTTCTAGCTAACGTATAAAGAACCTCGGCCTTAGTATCGGTCAATTTAATATTTGATATTGCTATATCAAGCCAATATCGAAAATCTTGTTGATTCTTCCCCAACTACTTACGTAGAATTATCTGTTCAAAACTAAAGCAGATTAATTTTAATAACTAACGTCTGAGGTCCCAAAACTTAGAAACTAACAGAGTTTAATAATCTTACAATCGGCAACATGGTTTTAGTTGCGAATTTAATAAGTATTAAGTTATCTTTGTATTGGGACTTTGGAACTTCAAAGTTATGTCAAAGCCTCACTAACTGCTCGAGGGATCTTCGCCTAAGATCTGTCTGAGAAACTTTTAACTAGTAGCCATAATAATAAAGTAAACTGACGGAAAATAAACTATCTAGTAAAATGATCAATGGTTGAATATTACAGATCAAGCCTTTAAAATTATAGTCTTCGATATCGATTGATTTTGAATAGTCGACTTTAATAGTTTCGTAGATCAAACACTCATCAGCTCAAAATCAGCTGTTCCCTACATTTATGTTCGCATAAAGGCGCTCCCGCACCGGAAGCATTCGCGTATAATGTAACGTTACAGAGTCGAGCATTACATCAGTGAGCGAGGAAAATTGAGCATTACAGCGCGCACCTTGTAATGATACAATGTGTAATACCTTGATACAACTTGTAACATCAATGCGCTCCAATTGTAATTTGTCCGGCGGGCCGCGGAGCGCTCCCCGCCCCGCAATCTTTAATGTTACATTACACGCGAATGCTCGTCAGTCAGGGAGGTAGTATTGTAATGTAATGCTCAAAATCGAATTTGAAATGTTATATTACAGGCTCTTGATGAGGGAGTACCTTAATTCGCCAAAATGTAGAGAACAGCTGATTTTTTTCGCGATTTCTGGTTTGGTCCCATAGTAAAAATTGTTCATAATGATGAGTACAATGACCCCTTAAGAGTTTGTGCGTTATTTAAGTTACAGCTTGTATAACTCTCTTCATAGATCCCACATAGAATATCTCATTGAGATATGGGGAACTGCAGCAAAATCGGTAATCCAGGATATAGGTACAAATCCTAAAAAATAAAGCAATAAAAACGCTCCACAACTACTACCTTACACCAAACACCTACATCTACAATGATAACAAAATACTTAAAATTAACCAACTCTATACACTTAAAACATGCATCTTAATATAATACATAAAATCATAACACAAGACACACATTCGCAACTTAAATTTAAAAAGAGAGATATTCACAGGAGGACGTTGTTGGTAAACATTTGTGAAATTGTCACAGAAATTGTATTGAAATCATAAAATAAGATGGCGGCGTTAGTTCCTTTTTTGCCACACGTCAAAACAACTTAGTAGGTACCGTTGTAATTTAGGAGAGCTGACTGGACTGCAAGAAGCTGACCGTTGTTTAGTTATCAGTACCTGCCGGTCGATTCTGTAAAAATCTCACCGTGAAATCATAAGTGAAGTGAGCACTTAATAGTGTTAGTCCCTAGTGAATGACAGCTCACTCCACGCTCACTTCACCCTAGTTTTCACGGTGAGATGGTTACAGAATCGCACGGCTGTATTCCTATCACTTTAATTTAGCATAGTCAGCCTAGATTGTTTCCACTGCTGGGACACAGGCCTCCTCTCGGTGAGAGGGAGTGGGCCACCACGCGGGCCCAGTGCGAGTTGGGAGATGTGACGTGTCTTCAATTTTTTTGTTGAATGTCATTTTTTTTAACTTCACAGGCAAAATAACGACAGCCTGTAAGCAATTTAGAGTGTAAGTTCATAAATCTGTATTATCATGAACCGTTACAGCCGTACTGATGTAATGCACGGAATTAGGATTTACCACCGACCATTAATCATTGCCGGCCGGCCAGCTTTCGTTTATTATGTATGACCTAGCTGTAGCTAACGAAAGCCTGGATTTTTGTACGTGAATCTACACTTGTATAGGCTAGTTAAGGCCAGAAGTCGTTTTCTGCAGTGCTATTCTGTAAAAATGTCACCGTGAGAACTTAGGTGAAGTGGAAGAAAGGTGGAAGTGAGCTCTGTCATTCCGTTATGGTAGGGATTGACACTATTAAGTGCTCACTTCACTTATGATTTCACGGTGAGATTTTTAGAGAATCGACCGGCAGGTTCTAATTTTTTACTGACTGACTTACGTTCAAATGTAGCAAAATTAGCTAAAATGAGAACAGTTGGGCGTTTTATTGTCGGCTCGTATTATGGTTTAGAAATGTAGACTATAATAGGAGTCAAGGCTCCGCAGACAGACGCGACGAGACAGCGCGATGCGACCACTAGTAGAAACATTTCTATGAAAAATACAATAATCGCGTCGCACTGTCGCGTCTCGCCTGTCTGTGCAGCTTTTATTGAATCTATTATCGGTATACCAATAAAGTAATAATAATAATCCACAACTTTCACACAACGCCATCTAGTCCCAAACTAAGCAGAGCTTGTGCTATGAGTACTAGACAACTGATAAACATACATATGTATATATTTCTAAATACATACATATTATAGATAAATTACACCCAGACAAAGAACAAATGATCGTGCACATCACACAAACATTTGTCCTGGGTGGGAGTCGAACCCACGATCTTGCGTATATGTTGGTCTAGTAGTCAGGGCCACTGACTACTAGACCAACAGGCCTGCCAAAAAGGAGGTAAAAGCTTTTTTTCGGTATAAGAACAAAATGCTAGATACAACTAAAAGTTGAAAGAGACATTGTCAATATTTTTAGGGACCATATTTGTCTCTCCAACTAAACATTTAAAACCTAAGTCTTTATAACATTTCGACTTAGCTTCACTGCTTCCTGCCCTGCACGGAGCTTCCTTCCGGGCTCCCGAATTCGTACATTTCCGTAATACCGTCAGCCCATCTCAACAAGCTGACGTCTTCACGTAGTGGCACTACATCAAACCCAAAATACATACGTTACCTAAACTGAATTCAAAAATTCAAATACATTTGAACGATTTGTTGGTTTCTTGAGCTGACTCAAGAATCTAGCAATAACTTCTGAATCCACGAATCTCATTCAGCAGTTAGTTAGTCTGACAACTGGTCTAACCTCAGAATATTAGTTTTGCCTTGTAATTGGGTTGTGGAGGTCAAAGGGTAGCCACTCCATGTAAAATATTGAAATTCAGTCGTATCTTGTAAGACTAGAATCTGACTTAAACATAGTTGGATAAAAGGATAGGTGGGTGATGATGCTGAATCTAAAAAAAAACTCATTGACTTATGAAAAAGCTGATTCATCAAAATCAAAAGTCATTTATTCAAACTAGGCTGAGATTCAGCACTTTTCGAACGTCAAAATTACAAAAGACAGTCCTCCAAAATACCCGCCCCTTTTTTTTGGGTGTGAAATTATCAAATAACTTCTCCCGCTGTGGGCGGAGCGGGAGGATGTGTCAGACTTTTACTGACTAAGACCCACCCGTGTTCCTTCAGTTGCCTGTGCCAAGTGCCACGGTAACTCTTTCGAACAATCTGCATCCCTGGGGCAGGCATCGGCCCCAGGGGACCCCGTCTGTTACTGCTGACTTCTCGTTTCTGCTGAACACATCGCGCCGGCGACCCGGGCCTGGTCCTTACCGGACGGACGGTGAACTGCCCATTGCTCACCGTCACTACATCCTAGTGCCTTTGCTGGGGA
Organism: Eremobia ochroleuca; assembly: GCA_949629135.1. NCBI lineage: Eukaryota > Metazoa > Arthropoda > Insecta > Lepidoptera > Noctuidae > Eremobia > Eremobia ochroleuca. Next base: position 11,676,275 of record OX451397.1, on the reverse strand, counting down.
GAAGACGTGGCGCAAGAACCTCCCCAGCAGCACAACTGTCTGTCAGTAAGTTTTTTTTTTTTTTTTCTTTGACACAGAACACCACATAAAATGATTTGCTATATGTACGCTAGCCACGCCAATATACCAAGAAATACAAATGCATACATACATCATCATCATCATTTCAGCCGAAAGACGTCCACTGCTGGACGTAGGCCTCCCCCAAGCACCTCCACTTCGCCCGGTTTTGTGCTTCTCGCATCCAACGGTTCCTGGTCAACAAGGTCGTCGGTCCACCTTGTGGGAGGCCTTCCAACGCTACGTGAAAAAACTGAACATTATTATAGGAAAAAGAACACTTTAATCCGACTACCGGAAAACATGAAACAAGAAAATATTTTTGTCTGAAATTACTGCCGTGGTCTATATACTTCCGTATGTAGTACCTGCAGTGCATAGCGGAACGCAACCCACGGTAATACACGGTAATGTTTTCTAGTTTCTTCATAACGCATCGTATCGTGTGCTATACTCACGTAGCACCTAGGATAATAGGCATTCTACTCTATTCTACGAGTATAATAGGCTTTCTCTACATTCTCTTGTGCTATAAATAGGCATATTCCACTCTATGGTAAGATCGGAACTAATTGGTGGTTACGCTAAGAGGTTTAGTTTGATGTAATTAAATTAGTATTGTATTACATTTCAACAATTCATCGAAATATATTGAAGCTGAGACAGGTATTTGCCTCCTTTGATTGGAATAGACGATGAGTGATACTCGTAGCTCTATGACACCGTTACAAACCGTTACCGTCCTTAATTGAAGATTAGCTTTTGAATATGAATATATCGTCAATTAATCAGCTTCCGTAATCTCAAATGTCAAACATCCGACAATGTTGTGAATTGGATCTATCATCTTTATAGGTCATCATCTGCCTACTATGTCTATTATATGCTATTCCCAACTATGTTAGGGTCGGCTTCCAGTCTAACCGGGTGCAGCTGATTACCAGTATTTTATATGGAGCGATTGCCTGTCGGATCTCCACAACAGTTATTGGGTAATACGATACTCCCTGGTAAGACTGGTTGTCAGGCTTTTGGGCTTCTGACGACCTCCAATGACTGTCAATGATCCACGAATGACAGCCGGGACCAACAGCTTCACGCGCTTTCCGAGGCACGGAGGGGTCTTGGTATGTGAAGATGGTCACCCTTCTATAGACCAACCGCGGCAAGCGGAGCTTAACCTGATCGATCGACACGTGCGGAGATTATTATTTAGCCACAAGCCCCACTTATCACACAGTGACAGTTTTTTTATAGAAAAAAAAAAACAAAATTTACTCTCAGGATAAGACTTATTCTAGGTGTAAAAGTTTGATGGAATTGGCCCTATGTGATATTTTGATTATTAAGTAACCTATATGTAATTTATCTGTAGCAAAATGTTGTAAATTTTGTAAATATGTTCAATACTATGAAGATTCACTCACTTGTCCTTTTTTGTTTTTGTGTTCTTTGTCCGCGTCCTGTTTACCGGAAATAAACATATTTTCTTTCTTTCTTTTCTTACCTAAAGATTAAACAATTATCGCTACTTTAACATACCTTGAACTCTATCACTTCATTATATATTCTCTACACGTTATGAACAAAGAAAGTTACAGATATCGAGGGTAAATACAATCAAAGGAACTCCCAAGAAAATCGTTTCGTTTGATATTGAAAGGAACCTTGACATAGGGGAAGCTGGCGCAGTTCAACGTCCCGGTTATCTGCTTCCATCTGTTTTGTTTTATGTATGTTTTGTGATTCATCCTTTAGCGGAAACATTAGAATGTATAAATAAACATGAAAGTACCTTCCTATGTTTCCCGGATGTTCGTGTAGAGCTCGATATCGATGTTAAGATTAGCTTGATATTACTTGACCTCTACCTGTATAATCACACTAATATTATAATGGCGAAAGTTTGTGTGTGTGTGTATGTTTGTTACTTCTTCACGCTCAAACGGCTGGACCAATTTTGATGAAATGTGGCACATAGACTACTCATAGTGTAATTCATCTAAGAACAATGCAGTTTAACCAAATTCCTTCAATCGAGTTTCACATAATAATAATAATAATAAATGTTTATTTGTACACATAAAAATAGAATCGAACATAAGTACAAGAGGATTCATGAAATACTACACAGATAGTTTATAACCAGGATTAACACATACAATAATTTTTATCCCGATATTCCTACGGGATCGAGACTTATGCGGGTGAAACCGCGGGAAACCGTTAGTTAAGTAATAAAGACAGGATTTATCGTCACTCGTCACAAAGTTAAAGATACACAGGCTAAAAGAAAAAGTAAAGAAAACTTGAAGACGACAGTGTGGATAACCGGCCGGTTTTCTAAAAAATGTGTCGCCGTCGACGCACGGAACTAATCCATTTAATAGAAAGTTTTATGTCCCGGGGGTTCAAGAACAAAAGTTTGAGTCACTTCGATTACACTTGGTTGGTGTCCGCAGGGAGTAGTCGCAGAGTCATATGCTGCCTCCCACAGCGATTTTGCCTGCAAACAATTTTACGCCACTCTCGAAACCGTTCAAAATTTACGCCATGTAAGATAACTTTCATATTACTTCGATCATCCATTCATCATTTTCTTATCGCTCAAGAGAGCATCGATCGTGATCTTTATGAATTCGAGAAATTTTCGCGAAGATTCTACGTCGCTCATGTTCACGTACTCTCAGATTCGATATGTTTTACGTGTTTCCTCTTCCTAGTCGATTTCCATGTACTGTTTATCGTTCCTATGAGAGTCATAAACTTGCGGATCGAAGAGTGTGGTGTCACTCAATACACTATGATTGAAAAGTAGGCCTCTATAAATAAAAGATGTACGAAGGTGGATTCTCACGTATTGAGGGAATGACGTCATCAAAAAAGCAAAAGATACCTGCGAAACCCGTGCCGTGAGTAGGTGAGAATTTGTGTTGTTCATTTATTAGAGTTCTATTTCTTTTAAAGTTCTTAAACGGTGAAGAAAACGATCGTGACGAAACCGGCATATCCTAGAACCAAAAAGTTCGACAACATGACTCACATCTATCAACCCGCACTGGGCCCGCATGGTGGATTACGGCCCACTCCCTCACACTGAGAGGAGGCCCGTGTCCCAGGAGTAGGGACGTTCTAGGCTAATTATGCAGTAATTAGGAGCAACTTCATCGGAAGTTGCTACTAATTACTGCATAATTCATCAAATCGTTGATGGGCCTTGTAATAGGAACAAATTGCCCTCAAGTCCTAAAAAAAACCAAGCAAATAGATGAACGCGATGAGCGTAGTGTGGGACGCCCCCAGCTAGATGGACGGACGACCTGAAGAAGGTGGCTGGGGTAGACTGGATGCGGAAGGTGGAGGACAGGGTGTTGTGGCGCAGTCTGGGAGAGGCCTATGTCCAGCAGTGGACTGCGATAGGCTGAGTTGATTGATTGAAATAGATGAATCCTCTTTCTAATTCCTTCAAAACAAAGGTGTAGGTTTCCAACCTAAAAATCAAAAGAGTTAACGCGTTCCCTGCTATCAATTCCAAGTATAAGTGTAGCAGTTTTCCAAGTCCAAATTGCGGTCCGCGTTACAGACACAAAGGCGGTACACCGAACAGTTTTGTGAAACTTTATAGTACCTTTGTAAGGCTTGGACTGAACTTCTTACAAACATTGGCTTCGGGCCAGTCCGAAACTTACCTTACTTAGTCCGCTATGCACGTCTGAGCTGTTTGCAGCGAAATCATTTCGGTTCTTACTGTGAGAAGAAATTGTTTTTAAATCTTTTGAAGTGTTTGATTGTCATTGTGCATCTTAGTGACTGCTGAAAAAATCACTTCTTGAAAAGCTGATAACATGAAAACCGGCCAAGTGCGAGTCAGACTTGCACACGAAGGGTTCCACCGTATAATATTTAACACCACATATTAAAAAAAAACACATTTCTTGTACGGGACCCCCTTACATTTTTAACTTTATTTTATTCTTATTATTTGTTGTTATAGCATCAATAGAAATATGTACTCTGTGAAAATGTCAACTGTCATTAGACTACTATTACGGCTTATGAGATACAGCCAATATAAAAAAAAAAACCACGTTGTATGGAGCTTTAATTTTAATTTTTTCTCCTTTAATTTGAATCTTTATTTAATTGTTATAGCGGCAATAGAAATACACAGTGTGAAAATTTCAACTGTCTACCTATGACGGTTCATGTGATAAAGCCCGCTGAGAGACAGACGGACGGACAGCGGCAGTTTAGTAATAGGGGTCCATTGGCACTCTTTGGCTATGGAATCCTAAAAGGCAATAAAAAAATATGGCCGTTAATTCAAAATTCCAACTCCTGATGAACTGTTCGCTAGACGCTCATGAAATTGATGAATGCAAAATGCATTAGGAAGTTTCCAACTTACAACTTCAATGGTGACATTATTTGCCGTGTGATTTCCGCCAAATCTTATACCACCCCCTTTTTTTGCGTTGGGTGTTATTTTCGCTGCAGCAGCGAATAGTAAAAGCATTTCATAATCACCCTCTATTGTTCCCACTGTTGGGACATACGTCACCTCTCGGTGAGATTGGGCCGTAATTTAATACGCGGACCCAGTGCGGGTTGGTTTAGGTCACATGTTTTCGAATTTTTGAAATTCGGAACTAAAAAATCCATAAACATTTGGATTCGGTTTTGAGAGCAGTGCTGATTAAATAATTTACACAAAGGCAATAATTTACATAAAGCAACTAGTGTCATAAAAAGTAGAAGATATTGCCGAGTACATAATAAGGAAAGAAAATACATTTATTTAAACGTACAAAGGATACATGATCCGACAAGTAGCTTTTCTTTTGTAGGGACGACGAATGACATGTGAAATTTGAGAAAGAGGAACAGCACCCTAATTGCGTAACACTTTCAATTACAATCAGATTGATTTTGAAGGATATTGCTAATCCATTGCTATATATCTGTTCGAAACATTTGTCTGTTCAACAACGTAAATAACACAATTAATGTTGTTGAACTGTCAATATGGAAGCCATTGCTATGCGTGTCATGCAATTACCCCGCAGTTTTATACTTGGTGAAAACGTTCCGTCCCTCTCAATATTAAAGTGGCGACGAGCATTGCAGCATTGGCGATGATTTTATAATTATTTTTGGATGTTTTATATTGGCGGAAGCATTAAAACTTTAATCAGGGTTTTAAAGTTGAATATTAATGCTCATATCAGTCATTGACGTGGCTTCCTTTATTTTGTTTCTGCAATAAAATGCGTTCTTTCTTCATCATAATGTTAATGTATATTTTAAACATTTATAAGAGCAGTGTTGGCTCTGCAGTAACGTCCGCGGCTTACAAGTTGTAGATCGTAGGTTCGAACCTTGACAGGCGCTTGATTTTGTGTAAATTATTTCACGGCTCTCAAAACGATGAAGGAAAGCATCGTGAGGAAACCGACATGTCCTCGATCTAGAAATTTTAAGACATGTGACATCTAACAACCAGCAATGGGCCCGCGTGGTTACGGCCCACTCTCAATTACCAAGAGGAGGCCTGTGTCCCAGCACTAGGAACATTATAGGCTGATTATGACGATGATGACATTTGTAGAAAGTATGCAAGATAATTTATTCTCGTAAATCATACCTACCTGTAAATGGCCATATATACAACGTGTAACGTTAAATGCGCAAAACCTCAGACAGTTTTTTAATTAAATTGACCTATTTCGGAGAGAAAATAACTCATTAAAAAAAATGCAAATGTTTTATGTGCTGTTTTAGTTTTACTGGCCATTCTGATCGTTTCTTGCGTCTTACCGAGGGAGGAGTCGTCGCCGGGCCGCTGCGCCGCGCTGACATTGGCTTGCTTGACCTATTCATAAATAGACACGGCAACGTTTAGAATGAAGATTTTTTGAAAAATGTGACCTATATTAAAAAGTGGTTCAATTAATTCTGCTAGTTATTCTGATCAAACTATTTTCAGGTTTTGCGCATTTAACGTTACACGTTGTATATAGGTTAAAGTATTCCGGCTGAGCCGGCAAGAACGGCGACACGGCGACGCGACGGCGTTGTCAAAGCCGTCTTACCACACTTCGAAGCCTGGCTGAAAAGACAGGAGCGCATCCCTTATAGGCTAACTCAGGTGCTGACCGGGCACGGTTGCTTCGGTGATTACATGAATAAGATTGGGCAAGAAGCCACGGCAAATTGCCACCATTGCGGAGGCGGCTTGGATTCTGCATTGCGCACGCTCGAGGAATGCCCTGCGTGGGCTTCTGAAAGACGGGTAGTCGCCAAGATCGGACGAGATTTATTTCTACCACCAGTAGTAGGGTCTATGCTGGCGGAATCAGAGAACTGGAGGAAATGGAAATGGCTGGAAATGGCCCCATTCTGTGAAACTGTGATGGTTCAGAAGGAGGCTGCCGAGCCGTGACCACCAGGGTGGTTTTAGTGAGGTGAGGAAATATCCGACATTCCCTGGTTTTATCCCCAAAAACCGGGCGTCTTTTGAAGGTATCCCCCGAAAACAAAAAAAAAAGAAGTATTCATTCTTTTTATTTCATACACCATTGATTGATAATACCTACTCATACAGATTGATGTAACCCAATCTAAATACTTCAATATTTATTTTCAATGAATGATAAATTAATCTTCTCCTTAGACAAATCAAGTCAATTGATTTCAACCCAGCCAAGTAAATTGGGTATTATTTATGATAATCGAGTTTTGTATTCAATTTCCGTTCCATTATGAACAATAATCCATGAATTATGGCTAATAGAAACGCATCCCTTTCTCGTTGACTCGAGTTATAACAAACTTAGTTCGATTATATATGTCTTTGTTGTTTGTCATTACATTTTACATAAAATGGATTGGTATTTTAAAATCATATTAGTATGATTTACTTTTAAAAATAATTTCCTCATCCATTACTTTAACGTCAAAGAGCAAAATTCTATTTATTTCCACGGCAACTGCGTCATATTTCTGCAATTTAACATGAAATTCTTGGAATTATTATCGAAAACAGGCGTGCGATTCTGTAACCATCTCACCGTGAAAACTTGGGTGAAGTGAGTCGTCAATAGTGTCAATCCCTAGCATCAGTATGACTCACAGCTCACTCTAAGCTCACTTCACCTTATTTATCACGGTGAGATTTTTCTAGAATCGACCGGCAGAACTCAGAGACTTGTTTGCTGTCTCATATTTCAACAAATAACGAGCATCAGATTATTAAAGTATTGTTGCAAACACAGCCAAGTTTTGATATCCCAATGTCCGTTGTTGGTCTCCAGTAGCCACTACATGCACATGTATATTGAAGACATTACCTTTGTATCTGAATTGGCAAGCTGGTATTATGGGACGTCGGTGATTGCGCCCGAGGCATTCGATGCCGCCATGCTGAGTAAGGGGCGTGTAGTCTATTCGAATGGTCCATTTCAGTCGGTCCTATCTTGCATCGTCCATGCATGTTCCAATGCATTCGAATAAGGAATAAGTTCTGTCTTTGTTTTGCTTTCAACAAAGATTTTATTATACTTCGTTGTATGTAGCTATTGGTCTTGTAAAAATACCTGAAGACGTGGTTTAAAAATATTTTATTACCCTTCCGTTATTATGTAGTTTTCAGTGTCCATGTCCACATGAAACATCACTGTCTTTGTTCTTTTGTGTACGGTGTACCTCAAACGACTTTCCGAAACCAATTCCATATCAATAATTTCCCTTCCAAAACACAAAATGAAAGCGCGGTTTCGTTTAAAACGTTGATAGATTACAGGCTGGCTGTTGACGTCACGCGGCGTCCAAATGAATAAATCTCTCGACATGTAGCATCAGCAGTGGATGACAACTGGCCGAGTGGGTTTGGCACGAATGTTAGATGACCCTGTACGTCGATATGTCGCTCAGTAATATAATAGCATGGCTGAATGGGTCTCTGGCTGTGTTTTAGTGGTCACTAATCGTATTATGTTTGGCTGTTGGCTTTGATTCAGATTAATATGTGACAAAAACAGCACAATCTTTGTTTGTGCTAACACGGATAACTGATGAATTTTAATGGAATAAAGGTCGCTTGTTGTGGTAAAATTGTTGTATCAAGCCAGTGACTAGGTATTAAACTTTGATTTGTTTGATATATACACTACATTCTACTGTATTCTCAACATAAATAAGCTACGCTTTGTAAATGTTTAGACATGTATTAAATTTTCATTTATGTACCAACTTATTCACTTATTTTGGTGTCTCTGTGACTTCCTAGGCTACATTTTACTAATAACGTAACGACTGGTAACGTGTGTAATATGATCTATACAAGAAGATAAATTAATTACGATTTTTACTCGTAATTTGTTATGGACATGAGTCCAATATGAAGAAGCTGACCACAAAAGGGTATGAAATTATCATATTTTGCTGAATAATGTTGTTTCCTAAAAAAAAAATCCAAGTAAAAAAATTTTTTTGAAACTTTTTTTTTATTACGTTTAATTTTAAGAAATATTATAAGACTGTGCCCGTGACTTCGTCTGCGTGATGTCGGAAAACAATAATGTGTCTCGTATACATTTTCATATGCAATAAGTAAAAAGCTGTTATTTTGACATTAATGACAGATGAAACAGACACTTCAATTTTATTTATTTGTAGTTTGAATTGTGTATTGACACATCTTTTAATATTTTCATATAATCATATACATATTACTATCATGGCTCACGGAATGTAAACGAGAAAATAATCGGATTCTCGGAAACCAAGCGCGTTGACTAACGAAAATATTTACTTTTGTTGGACATGTAGATCAGTGATGATTTTCTACCTTCCTGCTCAAAGATTTGGCAAATCAAATAGAGATCTAGTACCATCAGCTCCGTTGGTTATTTCAAATGAAGTCAGACCTACCCCACATTTTGTCTATAGAAATCTTAATTGTTGAATGCGTACACTTCCAGTGTCATATTTATAATTCTAGGGAATCACTTTCACGTTAACTATTCAAATATCTAGTATTCATACGTAAGTTAAAATCGCACGGGCAGTATCCATTGCGGGTTGTGCCAAGGGACCTGTGCCCAAGCTGGGAACATAGGGGACGTACTTTGACTGCCTTTGAAGTATTCCTCTAAATGCTCGTCTGTTATCGAGTGACTGGTTCTGAGAGTTGTAATCCCTTGCGTGCTTCGTTGAAGTTTAATGACGTTTCATCCGCAATTTGGTAGCAACAGATATATTACTGTGTCTTTTGTATGGTGGTGGTGGTGTTACTGAAAACAGTTTCAGTAACATTATAGAGGTATGAGGAACAGGGTGTATAGTTCCCTTATGCTCCATATAAAAGGTAGGATCCTCCGAACAGACGGGTGTTGTGTCTGTTGGGCTACTGCCCGACGATTGATGTCGGGACGTTGTAGGTACTCGTATATACTGGGTGTCCGAAAAGTCATGGATTACTTTTTACCTGCTGATGGGCCACATTGGGATCTACCAATAAAAAAAAAATGACCTACCAATAAATTTTTTTCTTCACCAGGGCCGATCAAAAATAAGGTAAAATTTTTTCTTGGTGAAAATTTTAAGTTTGAACCTACATTTTAGGTATTTAAAAGATGATATCTGTAACTTTCTTGTATTCAATCGATAGTAGGATGATGCAAGATGAAAATAAAAAAAACCTGTACTCAAAAAAGTTTTAATTTGTAGAAATGGCATGGAAAAAACTGATCAAAGGTAGAGATTTTCCAAAAAATCATTAAACATAAAAAACTCGGAAACCATAAGTCATTTTTTTATTGGTAGATCCCAATGTGGCCCATCAGCAGGTAAAAGGTAATCCATGACTTTTCGGACACCCAGTATGCTAGTAGCGCGGTAAACTTTGCTTGCGCGATGCAGGATTTTTGCGTAGTGGCAGTATGACGCGAAGTTCGTATGTGGCGATGTAGATGCTGCCATCCTTGTTTCACTTATTTAGGAACATGCAAGTAGTGACGCACACATAATAGTGAATGAATGAAACACCGCAGAACTTTACGATGATTCATCATCATCATCATTTCAGCCGAAAAAGTCCACTGCTGGACATATGTCTTCCGCAAGTACCGCCACATCGACCGGTTTTGTGCTTTTCGCATCCAGCGGATTCCCGCGGCCTTCACAAGGTCAACGTCCTGGTTATAATAATTATTATAAAAATCAAATCACTCTGAGAGCCTGTTATAACATAACGCTTCGAAATATTGCCCAAATAATTATAAAACAGAACTTACTGAAATTCTCAAGTTATTACAGAAAACACTCGTAAATAATTAATTAATTTACGCTTCTGTGAAATACGGTGTTTTAATTAATTAAATGGTGTTTTCAATAAATCGCACGATTTGTCGCATTCCTTGCGTTCCGTTTCAGAGTGCGAAGTATGAATTTTAATGTTTTGGCAAATATTTAATCACTAGCTTTTGCCCGTGGCTTCGTCGGCGTGGAGGTCGGAAATTATCCCACGGAAACGTATTACCGGGATAAAAAGCTTCCTATGTTTTTTTTTAATCGGGTGAGAAATTACCAAATAACTTCTCCCGCTCTGGGCAGAGCGGCAGGGCGTGTCAGACTTTTACTGACTAAAAACCCGTGTTCCTACAGTTGTCTGTGCCAGGGGCCACGGTAACTCTTTCTTTCGAACAACCCGCAACCCTGGCAGACCCACAACCCTTAATCCAAGTTATATAAACTATCTGTGTACCAAATTGTGGCCAAACCCTATTAAAAGCATAATACTAATGATTGAAATACTATAGTGAATTCATGCAAGCCTAGAACTTTTTGTAAGAATACTGCTCAGAAAGTTGGGTCATATTTTAATCACGATTCGAAAGACGCGTAGCGCCATCTCGCGTCGAATTGTTTAATTGTCGAAAGTTATTGTTCTTTTCCTCGGGAACGGTATATTTTTCTGGATTAAAGGTAACCTATGTCCTTTTCTATACCCCTGACAACGTATATGCAAAATTTCATGATGATCGGTTCAGTGGATTAGGCGTGAAAAGGTAGCAAACAAACAAACTTACTTTCGCATTTATAATATTATAGTTAGGATACTGTTAAGTTTAGGTGCTTTCGTATACTTGGCTCAATTTAAGATTATATATATATATTTAAGCTTTTATACAGTGTTCGGAACAATCATGCCGCTGAAAAGTTTTTAGATTGATAAACCTACTATAAGTATATGTGGGAATGGTAGGGCAAATAAGATTCGGTATTCAAATAAGCATAATTTTTTTGAAGCAGTAAAGTAGACAAAGCAAATTTTGTTTTTCTGTGTATCTGTGGAGAACGTTTTGGGTTGTACATTTGTATAAGTCCTTATGTTCTTTTTACTTGTAATATATAATGTGTAATTGTTTGTTCTTCCGAATAAAAAAATAAAAAACGCATCTGATTAAGTTCATCATCGTACTGGCTAAAAAAAGAAAAAAAAAACTAGTTCTTCAACCATTCTAAAATCAAAAAACTAATAAAGTTTCCTATTCGGTCTTGTTTGGATACATAATAAGAAAACAATTTAAAGCTTCCTATTCACTCCTGTTTGGATAGCATGATGAAAACAATATATAACGCTTCCTTTTCAATTATTCACTAACAATAAGTACCTACATAATTATTGAGATCAGTGAGATCATATTGTAGTTCAGTTAGATCGTGAAGGTAAACAGTCTATGAACTAACGAAAGTATTGCCTATGGCATTATGTCCGCTTCTGTAAATTTATGTGCTTGAAGTTTTAAATAAATCAATATTGTGCTCTTTTTGAGTCCTTAAATTTTTCTTTGAACAGTAGATTCAAATATGTCAGTTTCGTTTCTTTGCCTAAAATACGTGTAGGATATAAATACTGTTCAGTAGATACTTGTTCGTTTCACATGAAAGGCTACAGCGACTTCTCTGTAGATTTTACACTAACTTACTTTGTTTCTTTTACTTCTTAGTTTGCTTTAAGTTCTCTTTGAACTATAGGAATCGCTTCCTCCTTACAAGTTTCCTTTAGATTTAGATGCTAATGGAAATTTTATTTAGGTGCTGCTGGACGAAAATAGTTGTAAGATTTATTTAAGGAGCCTTTTTTTTCTTTCCTCTATATGTGGGGTTAGCAGTAGGTAGGAAACTAAGTAGATATCAATGAATGACGGATTCGAAATTCATGAATTTAACACGAGTTTTAGTAAGGCAATTCATCTAAACTAATATTATAAAGAGATTTTTTTTTTGTATGTTTCTTTGTTACGCTTTCATGCTAATACGGTTGAACGGATTTGGATGAAATTTTGGCACCTGGGTAGACCATGACCAGCAGGGTAATTGGGTAATACACTATCAGTAGCAATGGGTTTCATTTTGACAGTTCAACAACATTCATTGCTTTATTTAAGTTGTTGAGCAGACACACTTTTCAAACATATGGAGTAATGGATTAGCAATATGCTTTAAAATTATTCAATTAGGGTGCTGGATTGGATTTGGAAAATTATCTTGGACCGCAGACGCAGTTGCGGGCAACAGCTATGTCAACAATATTTTGACTCATCGCAATACTCATTTTTATTCCGATGTTTCCACGGGATCGAGACTTATGCGGGTGAAACCGCAAGGCGTAGCTAGTGTTTTTAAATAATGAATCATTCTCAATGAAATCAGCGTTGTGTGACACATCATGAATAAATTACAATAGCTGACAGGGAGTCATTAGTGCAAACCAAGTTGGTTAAATACAGGCGAAGTACCTATTCTATAAATTATCTGCAAACAGTTTAATGAGACAGGAGTAGGTAATGGAAATACTCAATTGAATATTATGAAACAGACAAAACATAACAATTGTTGTGTTACTTAAGTAATGAGTATTTATTGATTACAGAGTAACAGATTATGGAGGACATCGCCGTTGAGATAGACCACGGCGAAGGTGGCGTGACGATCTAACGAGGTTTGCAGGGCCAACATGGCCAGAGATCGCTCAAGACAGGGGGGTTTGGAAGGAAAAAGGGGAGGCCTTTGCCTAGCAATGGGACACAATATTGGCAAAATATATATGTATACAACGTGTAACGTTAAATGCGCAAAACCTCAGACACCCCCAACTGATGTTTAATTCAATTGACCTATTACAAAGAGAAAATAAGTTTTATGTGCTGTTTTAGTTTTACTGGCCATTCTGATCGTTTCTTGCATCTGTGACGACGCTTTATCGAGGGAGGAGTCGTCACCGGGATGCTGCGCCGCGCTGACAGTGGCTTGCTTGACCTATTAATAAATAGACACGGCAACGTTTTTAATGAAGATTTTTTGAAAAATGTGACCTATTTTAAAAAGTGGTTCAATTAATTCTGCTCGTTATTCTGATCAAACTATTTTCAGGTTTTGCGCAAAAAATTACCATGATATGGTTTCCGAGTTTTTTGATGTTTAATGAAATTTTGGAAAATCTCTACCTTTGATCAGTTTTTGCCATGCCATTTCTACGAATGAAAACTTTTTCGAGTACAAGTTTTTAATTTTCATCTTGAATCATCCTACTATCGATTGAATACAAGAAAGTTACAGATATCATCTTTTAAGTACCTAAAATTTAGGTCCAAACTTAAAATTTTCACAAAAAAAAAAATTGCCTTATTTTTGATCGGCCCTGGTGAAAAAAAAAAATTATTGGTAGGTCATTTTTTTTTATTGGTAGATCCCAATGTGGCCCATCAGCAGGTAAAAGGTAATCCATGACTTTTCGGACACCCAGTATATAAATAAATAAACCTCCTTAGTCAATAGGTAACGTAAGACAACCAAAATAAAATACCGAAAGTGCAAAATACGTTTATCCAATCATTGTAGGTCGGTTGTCCAATATCCGACTACGCTTCTCATCACTTAGCTACACACGCGACTGACTACCTAACTGCGTCATGCTCCATCAATTACTTAAATGTCTACACTTTTCTGAAAAGGTACTTGTATTAGGCTAAAGATACTCCATTAGGTTGTTCGGCAGACGTGCAAGTAGACATTGGGTATAAACTTTAGGTAGCCAGAAGGTACTGTACGTACCTTAATTTGTGCGTTCGGGCGTTTCGCCTGCCTTTGTGTCGAATATTAGTCTCACGGAGTCCTTTGGGCATACACGACGATTGAGAGACTGGATGTGGCAGCCGTCTCGAACAGAATTAATGGATTCGTGTCTAATTTGGCGTACTTTACGGAAGGTTATTCATTTGTTTAGTAGGTTTTAGTGTGGTGTTCGAAGGTAAAATAGTGCTTATCGGTCTATATATATGTAGTTTTGCATCTTTTTTTTTTGGTACACATAGTCAGCATATGATGTTCCCACTGCTGGGACAAAGGCCTGCTCTCGATGAGAGGGAGTGAGCCGTAATCCACTTTCACCGTTTTGAGGGCAGTGGTGATGAAATAATTTACACAAAGAAAAGTGTCTGTCTGGGTTCGAACCTACGGCCTACAACTCGTAAGACGCGGCCGTTACCACTGGGCCAACACTGCTCTCGTTTTGGTATAGCCTAGTACCTACCAGTTTATTTAGTCCGATTATCTAGCCTACTTTTGATACGAATGAATGTATTCATAGAACACTCAAACAGTCAAAATGGAAGCCATTCTTACCGTGTTGTGCACAACATTCATTGCGTCATTTACGTTGTTGCGCAGACAAATTTTTCTAACGAAAGTGAATTAGCAAGAATCAAGCAATGCATTTCGAATTTCAAAGCAATGGATTAGCAATATCCTTCAAAATTATTCATATTGTTATTGATATCGGGTTACGCAATTAGGGTGCTGCTCTACGCTTCAAATATATAACGTGTAACGTTAAATGCGCAAAATATAATAGTTTGATCAGAATAACGAGCACAATTAATTGAACCACTATTTAATATAGGTCACATTTTACAAAAAAAATCTTCATTAAAAACGTTGCCGTGTCTATTTATTAATAGGTCAAGCAACCCAATGTCAGTGCGGCGCAGCGGCCCGGTGACGACTCCTCCCTCGATAAAGCGTCGTCGCAGACGCAAGAAACGATCAGAATGGCCAGTAAAACTAAAACAGCACATAACCTTTACAATTTTTTAATGACTTATTTTCTCTGTGAAATAGGTCGATTGAATTAAAAATCAGTTGGGGTGCCTGAGGTTTTGCGCATTTAACGTTACACGTTGTATAAATAAAAATACTAAAAGCTAAGATAATATTTTTCTCCTGGTCCCCAGACAAACATTCAGTTTAGTTGTCAGGATTAATAGAGATTAGCTAATTGTCTATATATCCGTGAAAACATTGGAGCAGTTGCCCGAAGCGCCGGAAGCGTCCTTTTAGGTCAAGTCACGTTTCTCTAGTAAATTAGTTAGTCGTTAATTGTTCGCTATTTATATTGTTAGCCAACTAAACTATGATGGTGTCAGTGTTACAATGGGCTTTTAGCTTAGAAGTTTATTGCGACGCGTCTTAATTATAAAACTGGAAATTCCACTTAGTTTACATAGATTATACTCGAGTATAATGTCTTAGATTATAAGAGTGTAATCTAAGCAGTCTACGGCTAAAAATAATAAGTAAATCTACATTACTGTCTTTACTTATTATATTTAGCCGTAGACTAATATTATAAAGAGGAAAGATTTGTATTTTTGTATATATACAACATGTAACGTTAAATGCGCAAAACCCCAGACACCCCAACTGATTTTTAATTCAACTGAACTATTTCAGAGAGAAAATAAGTCATTCAAAAAATTGTAAAGGTTTTATGTGCTGTTTTAGTTTTACTGGCCATTCTGATCGTTTCTTGCATCTGCGAAGACGCTTTATCGAGGGAGGAGTCGTCACCGGGCCGCTGCGCCGCGCTGACATTGGATTGCTTGACCTATTAATAAATAGACACGGCAACGTTTTTAATGAAGATTTTTTGAAAAATGTGGTTATATTAAAAAGTGGTTCAATTAATTCTGCTCGTTATTCTGATCAAACTATTTTCAGGTTTTGCGCATTTAACGTTACACGTTGTATACAAATTCAAGAGAGAGAGAGGTGTTGAGATGACTGTACACTAAAAATAACTCTGCCATTTCCGCTTAAATGCATACCGACTGGTGGCCACCCTGCACCCTAATTGCGTAATACTGAATTACTCTCAATTTGAATAATTTTGAAGCATATTGCTAATCCATTGCTCCACATGTTCGAAAAATGTGTCTATTCCACAACGTAAATAACACAATGAATGTTGTTGAACTGTCAAACTGAAACCCATTGCTACTGATAGTGTGTTACGCAATTACCCTCCTGATATCAAGAGGAAGCGCATTCAAAAGAAGAATGGACTGAATATGAAAGGAAGAATGAACAAAGTCACTCTCTCTTGTCTACACTACTAAACTACTAATCACACTACTGTCTACATTTATTTTTTACTTCTCCTTTCGCAGCTCTGCTGGAAGAAATTTCTTAAGACATAAGCAGTACCTTTGTACTCAAATTTTAATTATGTCATATCCATATGTATTTTACTGTGTGTACATAAATAACAAAATAAATAAATAAATAAAAGTCAGAAGTATGAGAAGGAAACAGTTTACGCATCTTCGATGTCACTACCACCCTATACATACAACGTGTAACGTTAAATGCGCAAAACCTCAGACACCCCAACTGATTTTTAATTCAATTGACCTATTTCAGAGAGAAAATATGTCATTAAAAAATTGTAAAGGTTTTCTGTGCTGTTTTAGTTTTACTGACCATTCTGATCGTTTCTTGCGGCTGCGACGACGCTTTATCGAGGGAGGAGTCGTCACCGGGCCGCTGCGCCGCGCGGACATTGGGTTGCTTGACCTATTAATAAATAGACACGGCAACGTTTTTAGTGAAGATTTTTTGAAAAATGTGACCCATATTAAAAAGTGGTTTAATTAATTCTGCTCTTTATTCTGATCAAACTATTTTCAGGTTTTGCGTATTTAACGTTACACGTTGTATAGACGCGCCGCAAAAAATCCCTGAAGTGACGGTAATCACCTTTCAGACGCGCCACTATCGCGCTCTTAACAATTGCACAAATTGAAAGCACCCTAAACGGCTAAACAAACTTGACCCGCCCTGTACCGCCTGCGATTACAAGTTAATTGGAATAAGTCTGTCTATATAATGGAGGAATGTTGCGACAAAATATTATTTTGTTTGCGTTGCTAATAGCGAAGCTTTTGTATAAACTTGAGAGCTTTGCTAAGTTTATATTACGTGTATGTTGAAATAACACAGCCTAGAGTTTAGAGGCTTAGACTGTCAACATGTGTCGGTGGGTAACTTTGGATTTTCACTTACTCGTATGTGTACCTATTATTTATACATATCTTTATACAGGGTTATTTGTAAAACACCAACAACCTCTTAAGAGGTCATTGTACTCATCATTATGAATAACTTTTACTATGGGACCAAACATGAAATCGCGAAAAAAAAAATCAGCTGTTCCCTACATTTATGTTCGTACGAGTCGTCAAAATGTAGGGAACAGCTGATTTTTTTTTCGCGATTTCAGGTTTGGTCCCATAGTAAAAGTTGTTCATAATGATGAGTACAATGACCTTTTAAGAGGTTGTTGGTGTTTTACAAATAACCCTGTATACTGGGTGATTTTTTTCAGGCTCCAAATTTTTACAGAGTGTTCTACTCATGAATATGAACAACTGTCACTATGGGACCAACTCTGAAATCACGAAAACAAAATCAGCTGTTTAATACAAAAGTTCAATACCTACTTGACCAAAATGTATGAAACAGCTGATTTTTTTTTTCGAGATCTCAGAGTTGGTTCCATAGTGAAAGTTATTCATATTCATGGGTGGAACACCCTGTAAAAATTTGGAGACGGTAAAAAAAAACATGCTGTGTATTGATATATGTATTATTGTCTGTTCATGTGCATGTCATGAAATTTCCGAAGTCCATCCACGCGGGTGAAGCCGTGGTCAAAAACTAGTTTTTATTAAAAAAAAAAACCGGTCAAGTCGAGTCCAGCCGAGTCGGACTCGCGCACCGAGGGTTCCGTCCAAAATTTGTATGCATGTAACTATAAATATATGGTTTTCGGATTTTTTCCTTTACTTGCGCTACATGACATTACTTCTTTCCAAATTTCATGATTCTAGGTCAACGGGAAGTACCCTATAAGTTTTGATTCCTTTGAGAGTGTCGTAATATACGTTTTTTGCGGCATAAGCGGCCGTATCGTTTTTTTTACGTAAGCATAGAAGTTTGATTTTTTTACAGCTTCATGGGACTGTAGACTTGAGTATATGGTTTTAATTTTAACTCGATATCTCCACGCGTTACCGAGATTAAGGGTATTGACAGATAGACAGACACGGACAACAAAGTGATCTTATAAGGGTTTCGTTTTTTCCTTTTAAGGTACGGAACCCTAAAAATACTCATCATCTGCCTAGCCTTTTCCCAACTATTTTGGGGTCGGCTTCCAGTCTAACCGTATGCAGCTGAATACCAGAACCCTAAAAATCCTATAAAAAAAGAACTAGCTTTTTCTACGAACCTATACTGGCAAATATTATTAGGGAACTAGTGTAAGATTCCTTGGAATACTAATATTCATTTAAAGTTAAAATCATTACATCGATTGCCTTTGTGTGCCTAATTGGAGCCTGGAACAAATCATACGACATCTAACGCGCCAATTGCCATACATTGAACAAATATTATATCTGTATTGTATATTTAAATTATGATTGTGTGTCTAAACACTGGAGGCAATTTCAGCACTTTTAATACAAAATGTATGTTTCATTGTCCACACAAATTGATTATTCGTTTTGTAACTTCATTAAGTATGGCTAATTATACCTAATTAAACATAATTTTCGATGCTACGAGATAAATAGCTTGCCGTAGCCACTGATGTAATTAAGCATAATTAATTTTTGATCGTCTGATAAGGTTTCAGACGAAATATTGTAATTATTAAATGAGATGGAGGTATTCATGTAATTTGCAATACAGTGCTGAAATCCTTATCCATCACTGTGGGAAATATTTCAAATTTAGAAAAAGAATGAAAGAAGAAAGATAACATGTCTGCACAAACAAAACGCACATTACATAAAAAAAGACATAAAATATACACATACAAAGTAGTCAAAAACCTCGTACTCAGGCATATAAAATGTTGACAAATTTGTCCATTGCTTGATGTCAGGGCCAGGGATGAAAAACAACACACATTAATTAACATTGACAATACATGAATACGTTAATCCGTGAAACGCCCGCGACATTGGAAGATGACAACAAAACAACAACAATCAAAACAAAGTGGAAAAATAACTACTTTTGTAACAAAGAATAATGAGAACAACTAAGCCGTGCGGCTTAATTTAAAGTGTTTAATAACATATATTATCCTCAATTTGAAAACAGCATGTAGTAATGTTTTTAAAACATTTTTTTCATCGGCCAGTCACGGAGCTAAAGAGTCAAAATTGTATTAAAGTATTATAAAAGCAAACTTATCCGACGACATCTCAAAAGCTTAGTGTAAAGATAGCTGAATCATTACACCATTCGCGACATCCCAATTGTGAATTCATCGGTCCTCATAACGAGGTCTTTGACACCAAGTTATCAGTTCCTAGGTTTACTGCAGCATTTACTCGTAATTCTTTCATTCGTGACCGTGACTCGAATGGCCCAAGGTTGCCACCCTGCGTAATCCTGGGGATCCACACTGTACTGCTAATATTGCCAATGATATGAAATTATGTTTGTGTAGGATATTGTTTTTAGTCTGAGATTTAGGTTAAATATTTCTTCAATACTTATTTCTTCCATAGATTCTAGTCTTTATTCATATAG
Organism: Eremobia ochroleuca; assembly: GCA_949629135.1. Taxonomy (NCBI): domain Eukaryota; kingdom Metazoa; phylum Arthropoda; class Insecta; order Lepidoptera; family Noctuidae; genus Eremobia; species Eremobia ochroleuca. The sequence continues at coordinate 11,656,265 of OX451397.1, read as the reverse complement.
ATCAAAGAGTCCAAACGCCTTTGTGAGAATGTTCTTGCTGCTGAAATATGGCGTTTATGTTCTTACAGTAAATGCCTGATTTTATATTCAGAAAGGATATAAAAATAAACCGTGTCCCACTTATTTCTTGTAAGTGTGAATAAAATATTGGCTGTATCAAAACATTCTTCATTAAAATATTCATGCGTATGTAAGCCGAATAGGAGCTGATCTGATAAAAAATGCGAAGTTATTTCATTACGTGTTTCAAATGAATGCGGGTGTGAACCCATGTTACGTATCAGTTACGGAGTGCCCTTTGTCCGTTATAGAAGACAACATAATTACTTGCGTCAAAATTTTACGGGGGTAGATTTTCACACCATGTTTTTTTTTTTGCTTTGAATCAGCAGACGCCTGAAGGTGTAATGTTGGAGTGTTGAACATAAATGGAGTACCTAATTAAGGACAGGAATATTTTATTCCTCCAATCTTATGGTTTCTGTCGCAAATCTAGTTTAGTCTTGTGTTGTAATTGAGAGTGCATGCCAAGCTTTGTCAAATAGGTTTATAGTCAACTTGCCTAGTTAGTTAACGTGGTGGGATTATGGAATTGTAGAGTAAGCTGACCGGAGTAACCGACATAGCTTGCAGAGTAAGCAAACTGAAGTGGCAGTGGGCTGGCCATGTCTGTCGAAGGGCCGATGGCCGGTGGAGCAGACGAGTCCTGGAGTGGAGACCGCGTATCGGCAAGCGTAGTGTGGGACGCCCCCCAGCTAGATGGACGGACGACCTAAAGAAGGTGGCTGGGTTAGACTGGATGCGGAAGGCGGAGGACAGGGTGTTGTGGCGCAGTCTGGGAGAGGCCTATGTCCAGCAGTGGACTGCGATAGGCTGAGTTGATTGAGAGTAAGCTGCTACACCTGGTTGAACTGAACCAAACTTGAAATTGTGATGCCATAATCAAATACATGCTTGATTTCACAGAAGACAGAAGCCAGGAGTACCAGCGAGAATCTTCAAATGTATGTCCAGTTTCATTACTGATCCAATTAGTTCTGTCTCACACAAGAACATTTGTGTTTGTTTTTTCTACGAAATCTAATTGGTAAGTATTATTGTTGTTGTCGGCTTGTTATTGAGACTTCTCATGTTCCTGTATAACAAGAAAAGTCCCTGTAGAGGACTTTCCCGTCTATCTTTATTACGGGTCCACAAACAAGTTCTCGTTAAGCACAAACAGGATTGTGGCTACTGTAATATTAACAAATGCACTGGATTTACTTCTGCCGTGACAACATGAGTCAACACTAAGTCTGAAACGGAATATCAAAGTCGTAATAAAGCTGATGTGTTTGGCGATATGAAAGGACACCAAGCACACATCGTACGTTGCGAGTTCCATTTATTGTAAATTATACAACGTGTAACGTTAAATGCGCAAAACCTGAAAATAGTTTGATCAGAATAACGAGCAGAATTAATTGAACCACTTTTTAATATAGGACACATTTTTCAAAAAATCTTCATTAAAAACTTTGCCGTGTCTATTTATTAAGCCAATGTCAGCGCGGTGCAGCGGCCCGGTGACGACTCCTCCCTCGATAAAGCGTCGTCGCAAACGCAAGAAACGATCAGAATGGCCAGTAAAACTAAAACAGCACATAAAATCTTTACAATTTTTTTAATGACTTATTTTCTCGGAAATATGTCAGTTGAATTAAAAATCATTTGGGGTGTCTGAGGTTTTGCGCATTTAACGTTACACGTTGTATATAAGTTCCATATTTTTGCCGGAAAAAGAGGCAATTTGACGCATGTGTCCAAATTTTCAGTCGAATAAGTCCAGTGTTTACTGAATTAAGCTGCAGACAACAGACGGACGGACATGGACAATGCGAACCGTTTCGTTATTAATGTGGACCGACCCCTATTATTATTATTATCAGTCTTTTCGGCCTCTGGACTGTATATTTTTAATTTTGTGTAGAAGAATAAAAATTATTCGTAGTCACGTTTTTTCTACATTAATTGTTTGTTGGTTTATACGGCCAATTTCTTAAGCCTTACGATATTTGTTTTAGTAACTATTTTGAGTTCTTAGCCGTTTAAAAACCCTGTGCAACAATGTTGAATTAAAGTATATAGACAATATATTCAAAGCTATTGGAATCTTAATTGAAACTTTTAGTACTTGCTTTATTTACTTAAGCGTCTTTTATAGTACTTTGGAATATTCAAACTTATTAGCTTTTCTAGTTTGTAATGTTTTCAATTTACATAATTTTGTTAGTGTGAGCTGTGACGCGAAGGCATTAGGCCCTAGCGCTTCGAGTGGAGAGTCGTTAAAAGTCGGTCCATGAAATCGACCAATTACGACCGATAGCCGACAGATTTATGGTCTTACCAGCGAATATTGCCAGTGCCCGGGCAACAGACGCCGGACAAAATCCTTTTGCAGGTTTATCGCGTGTAAAATCGACCCTCGCCGCTGGTTTGCCTGCGGATTAAGAGAGGTTAAGCAGCCGAATTCTGTGTTTAAGATCGTGCCCACGCGTAAAGAAAGCAGAAAATATTTTTTCTTGTCGTTCATGGCACAAACCATTCGAGATTTCATGTTCCGTTTTATTATTCAGTTCGATTTGTGTGCGTAAACACACTAAAAACGTTCCGTTCGACGAGAGTTATTATTCTTCAAGATTTACTGCAAACAAGAACGCATTTTGCGCTTGAATTTCGGTAACTAAAAAAAAAATATGAACCGAAAACATGATTTTTCTCCCAATACTCACGTAGGTACCGTATATGAAATTTCCAATGAATCATATCAACACATTTTACGATACTTATCATTGCATTGTTCCTTACATTATTTCGTTAAAAGATAACAACACACTGTAACACTAAATTGCTCAGCTGTTTTTCATTGACGCTTTTATCCCCCGTGTCGACTCGATCATAGTCATAAAGTGGGAATGTATACATCAGTAAGTTATTTCGTGTCGAGGAACGGATGGGAATGGGTATCGTGGTTGCTGTGTTGTCTTGATAAGGAAACGTTATGGGTATAGCTGAAGGCTCTCCCCGGGGCCTTCGTGCGTAACAACATGGCGTCTACGTTTTTCCCTCGAGTCACTTTTAATCTGCTTTCTCGTTTATTGCGACATGAAATCTCGTTTTTGAGTTGTGTTATATATGAGAAGTATTGAGTGACGCGATGCATCGTCTTGATTACTTTTGTAATTAATTTGAGCTCACTCAAACACAAATTTCCGATTGTTCCTTTGAACCTTGTAAAGACTGCATCATCATCTATCGAGAATTGTTACTTTAATGGAGTCGATGCATAAATGTTGCACAATTAAAACTCAATTTATTTTATCAGATTCACTTACTACTTAAGGTACGTACCTCTTGGTAGGATTATTTCTCAAGATAAATTCTATAAGATACTAGAAATATAGAAGTTAACTTCTAGCTCTCGCTCTAGAGATTTCCCGCTGAGGTAGAAGACGTAAATCAGTCTGAATAATGCGACTGCGTTTTGGTTTGGTCCAGTAAAGTGCACTTCTTGAAATCACTTGGAAAAAAGAACAACATTTACTCGTTCGTTCATTTTTTCCTAGTAATGGTGTTAGTATCTTTAGTATCGTATTGCACCAGGAAAAGGTTTTAACAAAGGACTTTGGAGCTAAGTAAGTGGATATCTGCGTCCGGTTCCGAAGTCGACACCTTTTTACGAGATTGGGCAAAGGAAGCACCGGGGAAGCGTAAACAAGAATAGATAGTTTAGATTGAGAAAATATCTGCTGCTGGACTAAGATCTCAGTGGCAACATTGCTATCTTAAAGTTGCTTGGCAGCTTTTTCGCGTTCTTAGTATTATTTTTCAAATAAATGCTGCAGATTATTTTTGTGGTTTAAAATAAGTACTATATAAAATGTAGACCAAAAATAAAAACACGTGGTTATTAAAAGTCGAAATCGACATTGTTTTATTTCGATTGTCGTTGTTTTATTTTTGTTCTACTTTTAGCCAATATTCGAGAAAAAGGTTTTATCGAATACTAGCGACCCGCCCCGGCTTCGCACGGGTGCAATGGAGAAACGCTGATAATTTTACAGCCATTATTTCTCGTAAGAAGTATAGGATAAAAAATGGTTATTGTGGGTTATCCCTAAGAGATAGACATATACCATCGCTGACTTTTTTGTAGACCTTTTTAAGGTGTACAATACTGTAGTACATTATTTTGATCTATCTCGACGGGTTCAGCCAGCGTTTACAATGTAAACGCAAAAAAATGTGTTTATTTACGACATTACATTAGAAACCTCTAAAATTATTAGTGTTTATCTATTATATTATGTATGTATTATACATATAAACCTTCCTCTTGAATCACTCTATCTATTAAAAAAAACCGTATCAAAATCCATTGCGCAGTTTTAAAGATCTAAGCATATATAGGGACAGACAGACAGGGAAGCGACTTTGTTTTATACTATGTAGTGATTGGGCCTCATCATAGATAAACGAGCTGACCAACAAGACGTGGTTAAACAAAATAAAAATCGAAATAATCCTTTAGAACCCTTAAGACGTTTCAAGAATGATAAGATCAGACCTTAAAGAAACCAAAGATCTTAAACACACGATCACTCAATTCAGCTTAAATGTCGCCATTCAACCGGAACGCTCACTATTCGCACCGACATCCATTCCTAGCACTTTTACAGTATTTTTACATCAATTACAGACTAAAGTTAGTCTCATCTAACTTTAGGACCGTCTAGCTGATAGTCTGAAACTAATTTGAAGTTGTCAACAGCGTGTAATAGTTGCAGTGCTGTGCAAATGTCTGTGTTTAGAACGTGCGCATTGTCAACTTTGCTACGTTTCCAATTATAATCGTGACGGTTTGACTGTTTGTGTATGTTTATGTACCTGGGTTATTTGGATGCGTGAAGTGTGCTCTGGAAAGTTATAATTTATAACTATTACTAAAGGAATTCTACAAAGGTCTACCCCTTGTTGAATTACTTTGAAGTTGTGTCTGCCTTTGCACATAGCAGGTGAGGATAACGTTTTAAGGAGTATTTATCTTTGATTTTCTATAAAAGAGCTCTTCTGTATCAGTTTACCTCTCACACGCCACAATACGCCAGTATTAATACAAACTAATTTAATATAAAAAATATAACAGGCCAATTACCGCTGAGAACATTATTTATGTTTAATTATTCAAAATGTAATAAAGTCGTTGAATGTTTGCCAAGATGACCGCTCTTGTTAATGATGTATACGAGTATGAGAGTGAACGTGGTGTTTACCCATTTACGTTACGTGGTCCGCTTCATGGAACCGATAAATTAATCATAACTTACAGAACTCGCTGCATAACACATTTGAAACTTAGAGATTTCCATTTACTGCATTTTCAACTCAGTACTTGGCAGCATAGGGTTGGGTTTGAATTACATTTGAAATCGCTTAATTATCGTCTTGAAATGCTTTTGACCGTAACTGTTGGTAGCTGTCTAAATGCCTCCATATACACGTAACAAATTATATATGGTTGTACCATTGGATGAACGGAATTGTATAATTTGTTATCTATAGAAACTTGTTGACACTTGTTTTGTGTAGGTATCAGTACATACCTAGTTGTATGTAGAACCAATAAACTATGCTAAATGTATCTATAGAATGATGGCTTTCCTTTTAGATTGTTAACTAACGAATGGACTAAGATTTGATTTCTTAACACCCGATGTTATAGTTCTCCATGATACTAGCATTTCTTTACTGGAAAACTTAACACGCGCCTCAGTAGGCACGTGTTAAGTTTTCCAGTAAAGAACTGCTGTGTTTCTAAGTGCTTGCACGTGGTACTTTACTTCTACACATTCATTGCAAAAGACTACGATGACATGATTTATTCATTCAAAGTTCAAATATCCATCAAGATATGTATGTAACAACATTCGCAAAGCAAAGACAATACATCAACTTGAAGATTTGTCAAACTACGTCAAATCGTCTCAGGGATCGGCGCTCATACATAAAAAACAAATTCTTCCTACGTATGAATGTATTGGTATAAATATATAAGTTTTATATGGAACCGAGTCCGCGCACTGAATACGTTATCAAGGATCAGCAGAAGCTCACGTAGGTATACGAAGAGAATGGAAATGACATCTTATTTCACGAAGCTTCAGGCATAAGGAGGATACTTTTACATAGGAACTGCTCTGATTGGTTTTCTATATGATATCGAGTTGAAACATTTTTTTGATGATAAATAAATGAGAAGAGTTCAATTTAATATATTGTGGAAAACACAGCCATTACGGGTCGTCAGAAGCCCGAAAGTCAGATCACCAGTCTTACCAAGAGGTATCGTATTACCCAGTACCTAGTTTATGGAGGTCAGATAGGCAGTGGCTCTATGTAAAGTACTGAAATAAAAGTGATGTTGAATTGCTACTATAAAATGGGATGTAATACATCATTAAAATGTAATTTCCTTCATTTACCTACATTTGAATTTTTTTCCGAAATTATGGGTTTGGTTAGCGATGGACTTGGGGAATGCTTTCATCAAGATTTAGCTGCAATCGAAAAATGTTTCCAAGGAAACCTGCTATGCTTGATTTTGGAGAAAATCATAATTTTTGACTTGTCTTTTTTATGTTGCAAAACTGAGCTGTGATGAAAAAAAAATATTTACTGATTTCTACAGGGTGTGGCGTAAATAATGGATAACCCTGAAACTGTCGATTGGCCAGATTATCATCTACCATTTACCCCACTTATATCGCCATATGCCCATGGATGACAAAATTATTGATATTTTTAATATTTTAAATAAAAATCGTACTTACTCTTACAAAATCAGCTGCCATTTCTACAATTGGTGATTTTTTTCGTTTTGTTTTTTTTATGTCACTCCTGAATATTTGTATTATCAGATCAGTATCAAGATTTTTTATTACATTCTAAAATAACATTTCAAAAAATACTTATTCTTAAATTTTAACATTTTTTCTACGGAATTACGCAATTTTGGGCCCCTGTATCGAAAAAAAATGTACTACACTTCGGTGGCCCATTATTTTAGATAATCACCTATTTAATGCAGATTCTAAAATGCTGATAAGTCCCCTCTTTGAGGAGTGGTTAGAGAGGCGCCACGGCGTCCTCACCTTCCACCTGATGCAGGTCCTCACCGGACACGGCTGCTTCGGGAGGTTCCTGTTCCGTATAAGGTGGGAGGAAACGCCCGGGTGTCACCATTGTGTGAATCGCCTGGAGGATACGGTGGAGGTCGGCCCGGCTTGGGTGGAGCACCGCCGCGTCCTCACGGTGGCGATCGGCGGTGGCGATCTCTCGCGTCCGGCCCGGGTCCAGGCCATGGTACGGAGCGAGAGTGCATGGGAAGCCGTCACCTCCTTCTGCGAAGCAGTAATGCTTGCGAAGGAGGAGGCGAAACGCGTGAGGGAGAGGCAATCTTTGCGCCCTCACGCCCCTAGTCGCCGCCGGATTCGCCCTGGGCGTCGGGAGTCAAGAGCCGACTCCCGGCCACCGTAGCCGCGGGCTTGCGGACGGCGAGCAATGGGCAGTTCGCCGTCCGATAAGGACCAGGCCCAGGTCGACGGCGCGTTGTGTTCCATGCGCGCATCAAAGAGATGTCAGCAGTAACTGACGGGGTCCGCTAGGGCCGATGCCTGCCAGGGTCGCGGATTGTTCGAAAGAGTTAGCGTGGCCCTTGGCACAGGCAACTAAAGGAACACGGGTGGCTTTTTGCCAGTAAAAGTCTGACACACCCTCCCGCTCCGCCCAGAGCGGGAGAAGTTATTTGATAATTTCCGACCCAAAAAAAAAAATGTCACAGTCTAAAATCATATTATCGGTGTTATGGGAGTGCAGAAACTTGATTCAGGTAAAAAAAAAAAACTCACATAATCCGCATTTTGGACGACTACCTGGAATCCTAGTCCTGTTCGGTAAATAAAAGAGTTGCTAGTAAAGGACAGACGTATTGTGAGAATGAAAGAGAAGATGATGATTTTTTGCAAATAGCATTCATCCGAACGAGATAATGCGACCTTCACTTCAGTGCACTAACGTTCTCGTACTTAGTCGTACGCATCCGTATCTCGTCGCTCTCCCTGTTATTATCGTTTATTCGTGACTTACTACTTTTCTTACCGGACTTCGATTTGCCTGTGTATTGGCCATGTTTTTTTAGTGATCTCGACAACATTGCTATTACCATCTGGACTGTGATTTGTTCAGTGATTTGGACGGTTGACCTGTGATATTGTTACTGATGACTCGGCGCTTTCGGTTTTCGGAGTTCTCAGTGTTCGGCTCGGTGACAATGCCTCAACGTTACACACCCTTAGAATATGCCAATATGCACTACATTTATGGTGAATGTAGAGGTAATGCTAGCCAAGCTGCTGCACTTTATCGGGAGAGATATCCAAACAATCGCCACCCCGATTACCGAATTTTTATTCGAGTGCACAATGCATACTCTGAAGGCAGAATACCTGGCAGTGGTGTGGGCGGTGCGAGTGAGGGAAGACCGCGTATCAGCAATGACGAAGAAGTTTTGGACATAGTGAACGAAGATCCTAGCATATCAGTTCGTGTGTTATCTCGTCGTACTGGTATATCAACCAGAACGGTACATCGCATATTAAAACGACACGAATTATACCCGTACCACGTTCAGCGAGTGCAAACTTTACTTCCGAGAGATTATTCATTACGACTAGCATTTTGTAGAACAATGTTAAGAAGAATAAGAGAGGAACAAAATTTTTTCAACAAAATATTGTGGACTGACGAATCCTCGTGCCAGAGAAATGGATATTTAAATTTACACAACCTTAATAACTGGCAAATGGAAAACCCTAATTTAATAAGACAAGATCGATCACAACACCAGTTCAAAATTAATTTATGGACTGGTATCATAAACGGTCAAATTGTTGGACCATTTGAACTACCACCGACTCTGACTGGAGAATCTTATTTGAATTTTTTACAAAATGATTTGCCTGTGTTGTTGGAGGACGTAATACCCCCCGAAGTGCGTGAAACCATGTGGCTTCAAAACGACGGTTGCCCCGCACATTATGCGGTAAGAGTACGACAGCATCTTAACGAAACCTATCCAGACAGGTGGATAGGACGTCTAGGGCCAATACTGTGGCCACCTCGCTCGCCAGATTTAAACCCGTTGGACTTTTTTTACTGGGGCTGCTTAAAGGAGATGGTTTATAAAGAAGAAATCACTTCAGTTGAACAGCTGCGACAACGAATACGTTCGGCTGCTTACGAAATATCGTCGGCAGGATTTGCGCGCCGATTGAAACGGTCCTTCATAAGAAGGTGTACAGCGTGCATAGTAGCTGAAGGAGCCCACTTCGAACATTTTCTATATTTTTTTTTTCAATAAATTTGTTTAATTACTAATGTCTTTTATTGTGTCAACAAACCCACAGAATTTTAAGGAAATTCTCATTCTCTTTGAGTCTAAAATTAGTTACAGCAGTGTTAAAGTAGTTTAATTTTAAAATGAAATTTGTATGAAAATTCTCCTTTAAGATTCGAACAGCAATAACTTTGTACTTTATCAAGATACTGGTTATCATTATACCATTTTAGAATCTGCATTAAATAGGTAATTATCTAAAATAATGGGCCACCGCAGTGTAGTACATTTTTTTTTCGATACAGGGGCCCAAAATTGCGTAATTCCGTAGAAAAAATGTTAAAATTTAAGAATAAGTATTTTTTGCAATGTTATCTTAGAATGTAATAAAAAATCTTGATACTGATCTGATAATACAAATATTCAGAAGTGACATAAAGAAAACAAAACGAAAAAATGTCACCAATTGTAGAAATGGCAGCTGATTTTGTAAGAATAAGTATGATTTTTATTTAAAATATTAAAAATATCAATAATTTTGTCATCCATGGGCATATGGTGATATAAGTGGGTTAAATGATAGATGATAATCTGGCCAATTGACAGTTTCAGGGTTATCCATTATTTACGCCACACCCTGTATTAGTTCATTAGCAAGGAATAAAAAAGACATAGTAGGACCCCAGATAAAAAAAGTTTGAAATTTGTTAAGTAGTGAATTGCCGAGAACGACTTTTATTTTTGATGTGAAAAATCGCTTTTACGATGCAACGATACGGTAGCGCTCAGTGTAACATACGCAAAACGTGCTTATACCATTAATGCAACGGTACAGGGATCGTGGGGTATTTAAAGTATGTTAAATAACATTTAAAACTTATTTTGGTATGTTGGAACCTTCAATACCGATAACCAGAAGGTTCTCAGGTATGGTCACGTACATAAAAATATCACCATGAAGTGATGATCGATTTTGTTATGTGTCTTTTTACACCCGATAGAACTTGCTTACTTTCATCTTTTAATTTTTTCACAGAGGTATCATCCCTTACTTTAAAATCTTAATATTTATGTTTCATCTTAACGTATCATCAAAGAATACCGCATAATAATGTATGAAATAAACGCTCCAGGTGGCTGTAGACTATGTAGCTTGAGTATCTATGCTTAGGCTTAATTGGTTTTTCGGAACTGACAAACATTTGTAGTCAGGTTCATATCCGCAACTTCTTTTATGTTAATGTAATATTGCTCTGTGAGTTTTTGGGTATTAACATCTTTCTAAATGTTACGAAAACTCATGTAAAGTTATTCACTTTGAGCCGCAGACACGAGTGATATTATTAAAATTCACAAGGGATTTTCTTTGAAAGTTAGTCGTGAGCAGTTACATGATACAGGGTCTGTGAACATGATTATAGTTTGAAGGTAAACCTAATATTGTAGTTGAAACCTTAGGGATATCGATTTACAATTTTTATAAAAGACTAAGATTTGCCTGTTTATAGATATTAATTATTGAGAACTTGAATAATGGGTTACCATCTAAAATGCCCAAATTACGGGAAGTCGAACATTAGGGTCGTCTTCAGTCTCAGTCTTTGTTGGTATGTAAGTAAAGAAAAAGTCAAAGCCTTTTTATTTCTTCCCAAAACCCTGTATTACGGTTCCGGGTTTCCATGCAGCCTCTTCGCTATAGAGTTGTGCGGGAAAATGCAAATTGGACGTTTTCCTCGCTAGCAATACTGGTACTTGCTTTAGTATGACTCTGTTGTATTGTTGGCCCACGTTCTCGTTGTAAGTAAGATACTCGGTGGTGGGGAGAAATATAATCGATAGCAAATAATGATGAGCGATGAAACTGAACGGTTTGAAATCGTCTCGGGTGGTTTTATAGGTAGACATTGCTTGCTATGTTATTCAACGGATGAGGTTTACTTAACTCTATATCCTTTGACATGTATCACGTCTCAAAATACACGATGATATGATGACACAATGATACGTCGAACAGTAATTTCGTTACGGGAAAGAAAATACCCTCCAATATAGCTTCAATATCTTGGATATAATTCTAAGAATTACGAGGATACATCTCATAATTTCGAGATGAAATAAATAAGTGTTAAAATCTGCTAATGGTACTCCGCAAATAAGAGGCCGCGTGACTTGGACCGAATCCAATACGTGTTGGATGGGGGCCAATTGAAACCTCTCACTTTAGTCCTGTGGTAATGGCAAGTATGTCATTCGATCCGACCGGTCAGCTGACCTACAGTTTTCGAGGGATGAAGGAAATGTTACGACGGTTCTACTGCAATGTAGGTACGTCGTATATGACTAAGCATCGCTAAAGTAAACTGAACTTTAATTTTGTTAGAGAACTTTGTAATTAAGAAGTATTTTTTTTTGCGAAGTCAGTATTTTTCGCATGTTCTTTGGTCTACAAATTAGAATGCTTTTAATATCTAAGTTGTAGTAGGCATTGTTATAATGTAATAACAAAATACACTCGTCATAAATTCATATTATCAAAGGTGCATGCAGTTCTTTTGTTAGGAAATTACTTGTACATTTTCACATCGTTATAAAAGAATTCAAGATAAATTGTATTGCAAGATACTCGTAATATAAAGCCTTCTTTGTTCTGCGTTACGTTTGTATGTGTATCTGTATTTTATTACAAAGAGTAACTGTGAGACAAAGTTAGTTCTATATTTTCTTTTATTTTAGGTGACGAGAATAATAATATTCTGAAAAAAGTTTGTGTATCTTTAGGGAGACATAACGTGCTTTGGATTTTTTCACTGTCTTAACAACTAGAATTGTTAAACAAATGTTCCAAGGAAACTGCATAAAACCTAACTAAATTAACTTATTTCTGAGATTGCTGGTAAACCCATAATTGGCGACTGTGTGAGACCGAGGTTATTGTGATCTATAAGTACTTAAGATATATTGTACTTAGAAGCTGTTGGTGTCTGGCTGAGGGGCCCGTGGCTAAATAATAACAGCCGCACAGGTCGATCGATCAGGTTAAGCTACGCTTGCCGCGGTTGGTTTGTGGATGGGTGACTATCTTTACATACCGAGACCCCTCTGTGCCTCGGAAAGCACGTTAAGCCGTTGGTTCCGGCTATCATTCGTAGATCTTTGACAGTCATTACGGGTAGTCAGAAGCCCGAAAGTCTGACAACCAGTCTTACCAAGGGGTATCGTACTCGTATTACTCAGTAATGCCGGCCCCAACATAGTTGGGAAAAGGCTAGGCAGATGATGAAACTGTTGGTGTACCTTAATAAATAAATAAATAAAACGTAAATGAAACATTTCGTTTTACCAATTTACCTAGTTAGTTCCTATTAACCACAACTCCAATTTATCAAAAAGGCTTTTCCTTTCAATGCCCACTTTTAGTTCTAAAAAGCATTTAGCCTCACTAAACGAAATAGAATACTGTATTCACCATTTAAAATAAAGGTCGAAATGGGTTTTTAATTAGTCAGGTAAAAGGTAATCCAATAGCGTGCACGCACTTAGCCATGATATGTACCTATATTAAAAGCTTGTCTCTTTATATATTTAGGACTTGTGGTGAAAGTACTTTTCTCCCTAAAGTTCGTGCTTTTAATGTAGAAAGTTTTTCAGCATTCGTATTTCTCAATGTCCACGTTGTTTCGAAAGGGGAGGGAGTATAGAGTATATTATCATAGACTTATTTTGTATGTCAGCAGTAAACTTGGCAAAGGGAAAAGGTTATGAGAGTCGTAAACGGCGGGTTAACCACTTTACACTGTAAACTCAAAGCCAACACAATATTTTTTATATGTCACCCTTGGGAAGTCGGGACTGATAAGTTTGGGCCTTTCTTGGCCTTACTTCAGCCGTTGTGTAAGGGATCAATCTGTTATTATTGTATCAAATATACAACATTATTTTTAGTATATTGCAAACCTGAATATAGTTTGTTCAGAATGAGTAACTGAATCGGTTCCAATAATTTTTACACCATGTTATATTTTGCCCCAAATTAATATTAAAAAAAGGTTACAAGTTCGACACCGACCGACACCAAGTACATATCCGCAATCATATGCGCACCAGGCGCGGGAGCACAGCAGGCTAGAGGCGAGGGCGCCGTGGTGCGCCGCGTGGTGTGAGCATATTTTTGTACGGACATCCAGGTAATATAACAAGCTTATAACTTTGTGATTTTTCATGATACAGTTTTGAAATTTTCTACATACATTCTTTACATAAAAATACTAGACACGTGTTTCGGGTTTTTCATATATTGAAACTAACGTTGTATATATATATTAAGCCTAATACAAAAGATACCAAAAGGGTTACTTAAGTAATTTCGATCCTTATACGGGTAGTAAGAAGACTAAGAGCATGCTCAATTTTAATTTAAGGTTTTTTTTACTTTTTGAAAAACACAATAAGGAATATTTAATCTAAAATAATATATAAATCTAATCCTAATCAGCTATGTAATTGATGCAAATTACCATAAATATATGCATGTTTGATGGTGTCTACGCAAATTACATGGCTATCGTGTTGGGATAATTTGTCAGTCTCCATAATTGCAAGCTAAAAGGTATCGTGTATGGCTAAGTGGTCTAAATGACGATAATTCAGCTCCCGTACTGTGTTTAATATTCATTTATTCGTCATGCAATTTGCAGTTCAATGCAGGCTTTTCTTTGGTGTATTTTTACCAAATAGTTTTGTTACTTTGTGAAGTAAACTCATCTATGGTTATGTCCATCTTCAGATGAATTACTGGTCAGTTTTTGTAGCACCCAAGATAATCCTTATTCAACTCTTATTTTTATAATAATCAATTAGATTTTGCAAATCCAAACCTTAGTTCAATGCCTAAATCTATTAAAACAGCAATAATCTGACCTTTTATTGCCAAAACATAAATATTTCCAAGAAGACAGAGAACTCAGCTCATGAATTTTAAGCACCTACTTAGAGAATGTTCGCAAATTTAGGTGTCGCAAGGGTCGTCCCTCACCTTACACGATGCCGGGCGAGTTTACTGTGCCGTTACGTACGGCGCGGCGGCGGCCGGACAGTGTGTTCTCAAATATATACATCTCATTAGGCATTCCTAGTGGACACCTCTTTAGTTTATATGTATCACCCTTGCCAGAGGGCAGAAAAGGTCTTTGTTGAATGTCTGGAATATTGTATCGTTAAAGAAGGTTTTTTTTTTGTGAACAGGAGGTTTTTTTAGGAGCGGTAATTATCTTTACGTATATTTAATCTGAATATTAGGTCAGGTCCTGCTGGGTTAGACTTTTCAGCTTTTAAATATGAATTTTACCTTCAGTGAAATAACAACTGAAAATCTGAAAACGATTTGCAAAAAAAAAATTGGATCGCACGAACCGATATTAATTTGGCAAGTTAAAATTCACGCTGTCGCCTCTTTTTTCACGTAAAAGTAGGGATACGAAATCCTGTGTAGGTAATTGGTTTTCGACACAAATACGCAATAACTTACCCATGAAAGTTTATGTGAGAGCCGTGATCCGAATCCTTGGAGTAGGCTCATATAGGCTGATGCGCCCAAGTAAGTGCTATCACCTACCCTGAATAACAAAGGCTCGGTACTATAGATACGCTCCTGCCGATAGTTGAACGAGGGACATGAAGATAGATTTGAGTACGTGGTTGTTTGACGATTTTGTTGTTTGTATTGTTACTGATTTAGGAGAAGGTACAGGATTTTCGGGGTAGGCATACGGGGTTGCAGGCACATCGACGCGCAACCTGATTCAGTACACGATTCTGAAACCCCATGCGTTGAAAGTTTTATGGATGAGGAACTACCACGCTAGGGAGTCCAGAATCATGTGCCCATCGATGTCCTTGCCACCCTATATAGTTTTGAAAAAGGATTGGAAACCAGAATTACACAAGGTTGCATCAGCAAAAAAATGTCTGCAAACACATCATTCACCCGCAATACTGGTGAGTGAAATCGGGTAATATTTAAAAATAAACCCCACATGAAATATAAAACGCTTTGGCTTTAATTCGGATATATTTTTTATAATTTTTTTATAAATAGCATCTCGCAGTTCAACCTGTGAGGTTGTCGTCTGCTTAACCGGGCTTGTCTGTGGATGCCTCAATAAATTAAGGCCTTCAGCCAGGGCTTAAAAAACTTAAAAACTAAGCGACTACACGCTAAGGGCACCTCCTGTGGGGTACGGACCTCGGCTTAGGGCGTCGCTGGGAGAGGGCAGCAAGGGACAGGCTGGATCGGAATTATATTCATTCGGATAGATGCTTTGGGGGTTTATATAGTAACATACACACGCCTACTTGTATACAGTGACAGATTGTTCGCCAGAAATCCTTCCAATAAACTTTTACGATTTCGTCGGCACGGCAAACAGTTGACGTTGTGTTTGTGTCGACTAAGTACTTACAAAAACTTTCTACCAGAGGGATAAAATAAAATACACGGACCACAAATCCGTGTAATAAATAAACAAAAATGATTGTGCTTTTACTTTGTTACCTGTGGTTATAATTTACCGTATTCTGCCGTCTAAGCTCATAATTCTCTCTCTTAATCTCAGTAGCCTTTTCTCATAATGAGGAGATTAAAAATTCCCCCCGTAGCAATTGCGTAAGTATTTAAACCAGATTTTCGGTTTAGCTTTTACATAATCAGCCTATAATCATCCCACTGCTGGAACATAGACCTCCTCTCGGTGAGTGGACTGTTATCCACCACGCGAGCCCAGTCTCCTCTTCTTCCTGCCCTTGTCCCATTTTATTTGGGGTCGGCGCAACACGTTTTCTTTTTCCATTCTTCCCTGTTAGACGTCATGGCATCATTTACTCCTTTGTCTTTCATATCATTCCTCACACCGTCCATCCATCTTTTCTTTGGCCTTCCTCTCCCTCTCCATCCATCTACATTCATATTCATCACTCTTTTCGTTACATGCGTTTCATCCCTCCTCATTACATGTCCATACCAAGACAAACGACTTCCTTTAAATTTTTCTGTAACAGGTGCCACTTTTAAACTTCCTCTAATATACTCATTCCTTACTTTATCCATTCTTGTCACTCCACACATCCATCTCAACATTCTCATCTCCGCTACATGCAATCGTTTACACTACCACCACCACGCGCGCCCAGTGCGGGTTGGTAAATGTCACATTTCTTCGAGTTTTTGGTTTTAGGACCGGTTTCCTCACGATGTTATCCTTCACCGTTTTGAGAGTGGTAGCAAAGTGCCTGTCGACGACCTTGTGAAGGTCGCATGCGGGAAGCACAGAACTGGTCGAAGTAGAGGTGCTTGGGGGAGGTCTATGTCCAACGGTGGACGGTTTTCGGCTGAAATAATTTATTTATTTATTTACTAGCGACCCGCCCCGGCTTCGCACGGGTGCAATGGAGAAACACTGATAATTTTAGAGCCATTATTACTCGTAAAAAGTATAGGATAAAAAATGGTTATTGTGGGTTATCCCTAAGAGATAGACATATACCATCAAGGACTTTTTTGTAGACCTTTTTAAGGTGTACAATACTGTAGTACATTATTTTGATCTATCTCGACGGGTTCAGCCAGCGTTTACAAAGTAAGCGCAAAAAAATGTGTTTATTTACGACACTACATTGGAAACCTCTAAAATTACCAGTGTTCCTCTACTATATTATTTATGTATTATACATATAAACCTTCCTCTTGAATCACTCTATCTATTAAAAAAACCGCATCAAAATCCGTTGCGCAGTTTTAAAGATCTAAGCATATATAGGGACAGACAGACAGGGAAGCGACTTTGTTTTATACTATGTAGTGATTTATCCTCACACTGGAACACCATTCAGCAATTACACCAACGGAACAAAAATTCACTTCAAGTGCTGGTTCCCATCCATCCTTTGCGCGGTGGATATCGAACGGGCGGCGATGGATCACGTATGCTCACGCATCCTCAAGAAATTTCTCCATAGCCCATCACTCCTTCCATATTACGCACATTTTTTGCGAATTTTTGAAACACAATGAATTTTCCAAAATAAATACATTCAAATTGAAAAAAAAAAAACGGAGAATGATGGTGATGAAAGCGCCTGTCAGGGTTTTACCTACGACCTACAACTCTTAAGCCGCGGCCATTACCACTAGGCCACCACTGCTCTCACTGCTGTTTAGCTTTTGGTTACTTATAAGTGAACTGACGGTTGGTACTCGTATAGTCGACGTCTTAACTGTTTTATCACTCTAAAAGTTGAATGTCACTTGCACATTATAAAACAACAAGGTATTTTTTTTATGTGACAATTCGTAGAAAGTAGAGCAGGTTTCTACTTTTGTCGTGTGACAGGTCGCATGCGGTGGGTGACTAAAATCGACCATGAAAATGCTCTGTTACAGGCGATCGCCCGCTGCTTGAAGGTCGACATTTTGATGCAAAATGAACTAATCGCTTGAGATTTTTATCGACCTGTGTAAATGGGGTGGCGATTCGTCTTGGGATGCGATTTGGTAAACGACCAGCCGTACGGCGAAAATCGACCTAGTGTAACTCCCGCATAAGTTAGTTTCAACCTTAGTGTACTCGTAATTTCAATTTAGTGAGAATCGCCTGAAACACAGGATTACCTAGTTCTCGCACAAAACAAGGGTGAACTTGACATAGATTTAAGAAAAAATATATTTAGCGTTAGTCCTTATATTATTGAATTATTATTTATTATTTCCTTCATTTAATTAAATACATATAAATTATATTTTTAAATATTACAATATGATAAATATAAAAACATTTAAAAATATAAAAAAATAGTAGCCCACCGGTAACGGGAACAGGGTCCAAGCTACCGACAGTCAGGGCTCCAGAGAGAGGAACCTCCTGACCCTGTTATTTATTATTATTATTGTTAGAAAACGTGATAAGACTATACTTTAATTTATTAAGTTTACAAATGGGTTAATATATTGTAATTTAATTGTGTAGAGAGCTACGTGCAAGTTAGTGTAAACAATTTCATCATGTATTTGCGTACAATGGCTAAGTAATGTAAATTGCTTAATTGCTTAAATTAACTTTCATCACGTAATAAATGAGTCAACGCGTAATTTGATCCCATTAAAATTTAATTCTGCTTATAAGAGCTACGTGTTTTTTTTTTCCACAAATTTTATTTTTTTATAACGCTTCTGTACAAATCCTTCAGCTATAATAACATAGACATTTCATTTTCATATTGAATTTTCAATGTAATAACGAAGTACGTGTTAAAGAAAAGATTTGAAATACTTCGACTTTCAAATTACGAGTTATCTTTGTACACAATTTCGATAATTTTTTCAGTGTCGTTATATTTCACTCTAGCTGTGCCCGAGACTTCGTTCGCATGCATATTGGATATCATGGATTTTTTTTTACGCAGAACCCTAATTCTTTTTCTAAAATAAAAACCTATAACCTAAGTTACTCCTTATAACATCTGCCAGTGAAAGTCCCGTCAAAATCGGTAAAGCCGTTTCGGAGATTAGCACAAACGGACAAACAGATAGACATACAAATATGTTAAAAATTGTTTTTTCTTTTTGTTATAATGTTCCCACTGCTGGGACACAGACCTCCTGTCGGTGACAGGGAGTGGGCTGTAATCCACCACGCGGCCCCAGTGCGGGTTGGTAGATGTGACATGTCTTCGAATTTTTGATTCTAGGACATGCCGGTTTGCTCACGATGTTTTCCTTCACCGTTTTGAGAGCAAAGTTACTTAGTAAGTGTTACAAAAAACTAACTTAACATTGACGTAGTATTTTCAAATCCTAGCCCAGATTTTTAATAGACTGTCACACGTTTTGATGAATTTCTAGAACTCGCTAGATTTTAAGTTTCGATAAAAGGCTAATGCTAGAAGCCAATGCCTTTCTGGTGATACGTGATGTGAGTACATAATACTTTGAATATTACTACTACTTGCTACCTTCAGGCATTTAGTTCGTTGGATATTTGCTAATATACTCGTAGTACCTACAGTGGTTTAACGTCATTTGGTTAGTTCCAATTAACCCGGTCCTTCAAATGTTTGGATGAAACATTTATTTATCATTTATTTACTGCTGTCTTCGAGGCCAGTTCCATATAAATCTACGCGTTGTAACGCGTTGCTCCCTGCACCCCCGCCGCCGCTGCCGCCCCGCGCCCTCTGACTTCGTGTCTCGAGCTCGTAGGAATATAGCGATGTTTCATAATGAAGCTCCAATGACGAGCGTATAATGGAACGGTATGTGGACGACTAAACGAATACAAACTGGCTTCGTGATGAGTAAACATTTTTAATTATAGCTGCCTGCAACCTTGTCTACGATCCAAGGTGAAAAATGTTCTATGTACTAATTCAGGTCATGGTCTACCCATGTGCCGAATTTCATTCAAATTCGTTCAGCCGTTTCAATATGAAAGCGTAAACAAAGAAACAAACAAAAAATCAAATCTTTTCTCTTTAGAAAAGTACGATAAAAATAATAACAAAAGCATCAAAATTGAGACTTGATATAGGAGTACCATAGCAATAAGGCTTTTGTGTAACAAAACCTGTTAGCCTGCAAGCCACCTACGTCAGTTCCAGCTATTTCGTGTCAGGCATAGCGTGTAGGCGCCTGCAAAATATTCTAAACAAGCTTTCGGGACTCGGCCGGTCACGGTCCATTGTGGGACGCACACAATGTGTACTGTGTTCCTGGTTTAAAATACTGAAGGGATCTTTTTTCTCACAGTTTTAGTAAAGTGACTTGGTGTGGTGAACGGCTACGGTTTTAAGTCAAAAATGTATACGGTTTTTTAAACTTTTCAGCCTTTATAAAACTTAGAAGCTATCATGCAAGAGTGATTATAATCGCCCTTGCATAATAGCAAGTTTTTGCTTCAAACGTTAGAGGCAGTAGTGTACCTGCCGTTTCGTTTTGTACCGATAGTTAGGGAATTTGATATCAGTGATGTTAACATTATATTTTGTATTGTAGTAAACTTATACATTACAATTGGTCTGTTGCGTGTTAGAACAACACATTGATTTAATATTGCCAAATCAGCTACCTATTTATGTTGACGTACAAAGTTAATTTATGTACATGCGAATACGTGTTGCAGTTGGATCGATAGAATTGCTAACTATTATTCCATTTCAGTTCGAACATGAAAGTAATTTTCATAAAGTCAAGTTAATTTATAAAAGTGCAACGATCGCCACGTTTTAAACGGACGTTCATTGTTCGGCTGGAATCAAAAAGTTTGCAAACAAATTGCTGCGCATTCGAGCCCGGCTATGTCTGATAATGGAACCAATTTATTAAATGACCGGAGCTCTATGGAGTCAGCATTAAGCTTCGTAAATAGCCATTGTTAGCTAAGACGCCCATTCTTTTTTCGGAAGCGTTTGTGTGATATCAGAAAAAGGTACAATATATTGGGTAAATGTTTTAACACTCAACGCAGCCAAAATTAACTGACTAATCAATAACATAAAGGAAACCACATTTTTTGCTGAAGATAATGGCATTTAATTAGAAAAACGTTGGTGTAAGTAAATTCTAAGAAAAAGATACGGACACGGCCATGATATGAATTTAATAATTACAAACAAAAATAAACAAAGAATACCACAAACCTATAAATGTTACTTGTTATGTCTGTTAAATATTTCCCAGCAAACATTTCCAGTTCCCAGCAAGTCGTTACTATAATTTGTAAACAGTAGTACCTACACATTAAAACAAAAAGTGTGAGTGCAAAGTTAATAGGGTGGATACTTACAGCCGCAATTTGGTGGTACCCAAAATTTTAAGTGGTGTTGAATTTTCCTCATTTTCCGCCGCCGAGAGATATCCAACTAAAATTTGTTGAATGCCTAGTTGGGTAGACGGGGTTTCAAAAGTTTTTAAACTAATTTGCGCATTCATATTCCTAACAAATTCTTTTGTGTATTTTCCTCGATCAATCTAATGGTGCGATCTGTGCTCGTAAAGCGTGAAATACAACTGAGTTGTTGGATATTTTATGTATTTTATTAATATTCATGAACATTTGAATCGTGTTTTAATGAAAACAGTTCAGTTTATGTCATCTTTTTGTCATTGATCAACGATTTTTATATTGATGATTGATATAGAAGTTATTTTACTGATGTCGCCCAAACTAACTCTTACGTAAATAATTGTTCAATAATAATCAAATAAGATTATTTAGTTAATGTCATTTGTTCGTTATTTTAGAATATTTGAATTTAATTTGACAAACGAAGCACATTAAGCCCGCCTTGTGGAATTATAATACTCTAGTTAGCAGCTGCTAAATACGAGCAGTGTGTCGCGTGGAGGTAGAATGCATACTATATGAAAATGTAATCAAAGTTAATTTTGGTGAACAACGTTTGGTTGGCACCGGTGTATTAAAACTGGTCGCAATTGCCTCATTTACCTGGAAGCGTACCTACATATTGTTTAAAGAATATAATCAATCTGCCGAGTCTTTTCCTAACTATGTTAGGATCGGCTTCCAGTCTAACCGGATGCAGCTAAATACCAGTATTTTACATGTAGCGACTGCTTATCTGACCTCCACAACTCAGTAACTGGGTAACACGATACCCGTTAGTAAGACCGGTTGTCAGACTTTTGGGCTTCTGACGGGTAGTCAGAAGCCCAAAAGTCTGACAGCCAGCGGGACATTTTAATTCCTAAGAAACTAAACGTTGCGTAGGCAAAGCGTTATTGTAAATGTGTGCCCTCTAGAGTAGAAACAAATCCATATCAGACATCAGTTGCGGTGCGGGTGCCGAGTAAGTTAGTCGTGAGTGAGTTTTTTGTTTCCAGCTCAACAAATTTATTAACACAGCTCTCACCATTTCCTGATGCATGAACAAAACGCTTGTTATGGCGAGCTCGAAAAACCTAAAAGAGCGAGATTATAACCTGTTCACCATATAAAAAAGAAGTAGAAAATAAAAGGGAAAAGTAGAGGCAATAAAAAATACCAAGAGAAAGGACAAAAAATAAAGGAGCTAAAAAGATGTAGAAAACAAAAAAAAAAAAATCAAACTCTTTCTCAAAAAGATCTTTCTCAAGAAGATCGAGAAAAGGAGACCGAATGTATCATATGCGGAGAAACATTTGAAAAGGACTGGATACAATGCCGAAAATGTAAGGACTGGGCCCATGAAGACTGTGTTTATTTAGATTCTGTGGATATTTATTACATTTGTGAGGTTTTTAAGGCCAAGAAACGATTCGGCCACGATTAATTATTCTGTCCGTGGCTACCCGCCATTATTTGTTTCACCAAAAATATAACACCAAATAATTCGTACTACATTCCTTTAAAAAATGTGATATGATTAGTAATTTTTAATTAATATTATCAAAGAAGTCCCTGATTTCATTTTAACTACAAAATAAAGACAGAAATTTCATTAATTGGTACTTTTATTTACAATTTATTTAAGTGTCCGGGGCTACCGGACCTTCGCCTATGTGTGTTATGAAGGAACTTGAGACGTTGTTTAAGATAAGAGGGGGTTTTTAAAATATATTTTGGTAACATAATAGCTTACCCGGTCGCAGTGGTCTCGTTTCATTCTCGAGGAATTCCACTGCTACAAAGGATATACAGAACATTAATTCTGTTAATGAACTGCAGTAGTACCATGCTGTGGCGAGGAAGCAAGGACATTACCGCCATGTTCATCCGTCTTATTGTCATTAATGAGATCATTCAGTCTTTTGTTATCGTACAATGCAGCGGCTGCAGCGACAAATGGTATGTTAATGATCAAACAATACACATGTTTGTGCGATGATTGTTTGGATTGTTTCATAATGAAGCTCCAATGACGAGTGTGTAATACAACGGTACATGGACGACTAAACGAATACACAACTGGCTTCGTGATGAGTAAACATATTGTTTATTAGCTGTTGCCTGCGACTTTTTCTGCGATCTAAGATGAAAAGTATCCTATGTGCCAACCCAGGTCGTGGTCTATCCATGTGCCAAATTTCATCGAAATCCGTTGAGCCGTTTTAGCGTGAAAGCGTAACCAACAAATTCACTTTCGCGTTCATAATATTTTGTACAGACGCCAGCACATCAAGCTACTACAATCTGTCAAATTTCTTGAATAGATTTTTAGCTTTATCGCTGAAGCATAAGGTTCAAAGTTGATTGGGAAAATTTGACAGTTTCGGGTAGCTTGATGTGCTGGCGTCTGTACACATTTAAATAAAATAAATTCATTAGATTAAAGTTTGTGTACCTATAATGTTCGAGTTTTTGAGCACTAATATCAACTGAAAGCTAAAAAAAACATAATATTGTTTATTTTCTTCTTTGGAGTAACATAGCGTCTTCTCCTTTTAACTTATCATAATTAAAAAAAAATATATTTATAATGCAGTCAAAATCTTGCCATACAAATTACTATTACGACTTACGTTTGCAATTCCTAAAATTCTCAATTCCCTTACAGTCGAAGCGGAATTAATTTACTCATGAAGTTCTGAAGCATTTCTCCGTTGCAAATCTTTCGAGAAATGTACATAGGTATGATGTGTAGTGGATTTTGTAAATGTTGTATTAAAAGTGGAGCGGGTCACTCCCTCGGCGGGTAAAGTTGTGTGTCGTTTGTAAGTTTATGCGGACCACAGTCCCGAGGGCGCCGCCATTGAAACTTGTTATGAGATAAAATTGTTCTGTTTTATGCTCTTAGTGGTTCGAAACAGCGAAACAGTGGCGCATGTTAATTGTATAAGTTTATTTTTTGTGTGGAGGTAGGCGGTATGCAATTTAGTCAATAAATGGTGTTGTAAAGAAAAATAAGATTGAACAATCAAATCCAAAAAAATTAAATTGCTCTATTCGGTACATGAAAGCGCCCACACATAATTCCTTTCCAAAAGTACGTATTAAAGTTTGCCCAACAAATCATCGGGGTCAATCGGCAAACGGAACACGTGGCATAAAAAATAAATTAAGTATGATACCCATTTTATTATTATTGATTTTATCCTACAACAAGTTTGAGAATACGGCAGGCCTGTTGGTCTAGTGGTCAGTGGCCCTGACTACTATACGCATGGTCGTGGGTTCGATTCCCACCCAGGACAAATGTTTGTGTGATGAGCACGATCATTTGTTCTGTGTCTGGGTGTAATTTATCTATAATACGTAAGTATTTAGAAATATATATGTATGTTTATCAGTTGTCTAGTACTCATAGCACAAGCTCTGCTTAGTTTGGGACTAGATGGCGTTGTGTGAAAGTTGTGGAATATATTATATTATTATTATAATATCTACGATTGAAAGTGAATTTACTCAATAGCCTCCGCAGGCCATGCTAATATTGATGGAATTAAAAAACCGAAGACACACATAGACGTCAAGTGACACATAACAAATAATAATACTTATCTTCTACGTCTATGTCTATAACCCTATTGATTGATCTTTCATAAAATAGTCATTCAATAGGGTTATATGAACTCGAGTGTTGTATTGATGATTTTAAAGATTATTCTGTAAATACATACTTGTTGCGGTTGCGAATTATATTTTGTTCAACATACAACCTAGCACTGACATGAAAATTGCAAAAAAATTAAGAAAATTTGAATTTCGCGGACTACACATAAATGTCAAAGGTATCTCTTGGTTGTTTGATCCCCTAAATGACTTTATGCTAAACATCCTTGACTCGGAAAGCCCATGTTACAAATTAGGAGTAGTTTTTCTTGTAAACTCTTTCCACCCATCTAGTTACCTATCGAAAAACAAATAATTAATTATGTATTTTACTATTTATTTATTTTTGTGTTGCTATAGTTCCGCTGAAATTCTGACTGTATTATATTAGTAAAGAGAGTTTTACAGTAGCAAGATTTTTTGTGAGTCTTTTTCGGCTTTGCTCACGTGAATTTTTCCTGAACTTCCTCGGAATTTAGACTCGAACGGGGTCCTTTAATTATGAGCCTTCACGCCAAATTATTCAGGAAGTTACAGAATAAAATTTATAGTGTTGAAAATGACAAACTATTCATTTAGGCAATTTGTTCCGAAAAGTATTCTTATGTATTCGTACAGATGCCGACTATTTCTTTTCTATTCCCGTGATTATGTATCTATTATTTAATTCTATATTATTTGAGATAAGGCCTGCTTTTTCAATAGCCAGATATTTTTATTTGAGGAATAAAGATTGCGGTTTCACAGCTTTTGTTTGGAAGTTATGTCAAACCGTAATATTTATTCCTCAGACGAAAAATAATATTAAGAAATCAGCGCTTAATTGATATTTTTGTAAGCACGTGTATCTATCACGAATAAACCTATATTATTACTTAGATATTTATTCATGTAAAAGAACGAAGTTGCCAATAATATATTTTCTCAATAAAAATAACAACGTACAATATTTTCCTTAATAGAAAAACCTAATGGACTGTCAATGTACATTACGTTGCTAACGTCCCTGTTACGTTCAAGTCGTATTATTCTTCTTCGAGGCACGAGTACTGTTCCGAGTGACAGTAATGGAACACCATTTACGAACACGATCACCCACTCGTCTCCAGTTTATCTACCTGAAAGTGCAAACACCCCGTACATATAACTTATCCTTTGCCAAAACAACTTCACCCGTAAATATCGATAACAAAACTGCGTGAATCACGATGTCGCTGCATCCAGCCTCAGTTACAATCCCGGTTGTTGCTTTAAAGCAATTTACTGCTTTTGTGGTGCAAAACTAGTGAAACCCGTTCTCGACGGGAAATTGTGACTGTTTACTTCATAAATTAGCCGCGTTGATTACTTTGGGAGCAGATGGGGTTTCTGTTTTAAGGCCAAATCTTCTATTCGAAACGTGGTTTACACCAGTGGTAGTTTGAAAAGTCTAGTAAAATTTTAAATTAAATCAGTGACCTTAATTGAAAACAAATTGTCAGAAGCACTTCAATTCCACTTCAGAAAAACTTCAACTTCGTCTAGGTCGTATAAATGCGTTCTCAGTTTTATGAACCTATTTTTCATACATTATCTGCTCGGCAGGAAGTCGCAAAGACATTTTTATACTTAAAATATCTTTCCCGAGGCGAAGAAATTCCACTGAGCATCCGGGCATAGTTTGTGCATTCCGCGTAGCTTGCGGCCGGCATATCATTGCAGTGAGCCGGCAAGCAATATAACTCTGGGCCAGTGCGCGCCCCACTTCGTCTTAGCTGCAGTTTCCATTATGGATATAATTTGTTTGTTCTGATTTTAGTTCAGAGAAAATGTTTGTTGAACATTTTGCCTTACTTAGATTTCTTCACGCCTTTTGTAGCGCCTTGAAAAATTCAAGACAAATTTTTGGTCATCAAAGTTACATAGAACATCATAAAGACACAGTAATACGTTTTCGCATTTGGGTCATGAATATATTCCCAAAAAAAATCCTCATAGGAAGAGGCTGTCAAAACAAAATGGATGTTCGGATGAAATAATTGATATTTATTAGGTGTTATCGGTGATTAAAACCGTTATTTTCCTCTTCAGCAGTGTTACAACAACCCATTAATTTCAATTAATCTTCATTAGTTTTGTTAGTCTGTGTTCCATCTCCCACTCTGTTGTATATTATTAAAGCGATTACAGGAAAAGATACTCAAAAAGAAATCACTTATTCCATTGATAATAATTATAATTTCATTTTAATTCATTTCTTAAAAACTATCGCAAAGATCACAAATGAAACACGATATTAAAGATTAAGAAATTATCAATGAAATGAGTATTTTCCAGGAGCAAACTTCGCTATTTACCTAGATATGCAAATACAGACTTCAAATCTCTAGTACTACGAAGCAATATTAAAAGCAAATAATCTGTAGTTCACGTCAAGATTACGGTTTCTCAATCAGTGTAGTACCTATGTATATTTCACTTCGTTGATCAGTACCTAATAACTTAAATCTTCAAGCATTTCAGTGTAAATTCGATCTATTCCAATTTAATAATATTGGTTTTATTTGGCAATATTCCGTGGAATCGGGTTTCCTAGGGTATTATTGAATACTGATAACTACAAGACGGAGATCAAGATAGTCATTTGAAATGAATTACGTAGTATGTTGTTACTAATTAAGTTGTGGTACAAAAGATGCTAGTAAGTTGTTTGATAGGTATTCGAAGATCTTGACTTGTAAATTAATCTTACTTTTTCTCATCGCCTTTTACAACGTTTAAAGAATAGATACCCTGCGAGATGCGTGAATATGCATCAGAAATGACAATTTATGTTTACACGAGATGTAACTTTAAATATTCAAGTATTCAGCATACATTCGATATATTCGAAATGATTAATATTTGTTTAATGTGGCAAAATTCCGAGGAATCATGTATCCTGGGGTATATATTGGTTTTGGATACTGATTGGCTGATAACTACAAGATGGAGATCAATATAGTAATTTGAAATTAATTACGTTCGTAGGTACATAGTTGGATATATATGGCATTAACTACGAATTCGGTATATTATGCCAGAGACATGATTCTGGTAACAATTATATGGCAATTAGACTTGGTCATTCACTTGAGTGGGTGTGGTTATCTTGACCCGCAGGGTAATTGCGTAACACACTATCAGTAGCAATGGGTTTTCTTTTGACTGTTCAACAACATTCATTGCGTTATTTACGTTGCTGAGCAGACACATTTTTCGAACATATGGAGCAATGCATTAGCAATATGCTTCAAAATGATTTCAATAGACTAATAGTGTGTTACGCAGTTAGGGTGCCGTTTATCGATAGTGGATCATACGAAGCGACGGTAATAAATTGCCGTTATAGCAGCTTTGTATATAATCAATAATATAAACCCATTGTATCTAGTTCGGTTGAATCATTGCTTAATTATGCACGTATCTGTACGTGCTGGTAATTAAAGATCATTTTACTAATTCTATCCCAATTTAATATGAGATTGGTCAAGAAAGAACTTGATGCCCGAGGTCTTGGGTCGAGGTAAAGTGTTATTAGGAGTTCGGAGTCTTTTTTTTATTGCAAAATAGTTCCGCTCTTGACTTCGATCTCGTCTAGTGGAAAGCGATGGATAAGGTCTATGATGGAACGAGCAAGCCCAGAAGATCATATCTAATTTTGCTTTGAAGGCTGATGGATTATACGTGGAAGGGAATACAGAAGTAGACAGAGATGTCCATACTTTGGCCGTGCGCACAATAAATGTGGAGGTAAAGCACTGCGTACAGCTAGTCGATACGACTGGTCTGGATTTGTGTTGGGTTAATGGCAATTGGCTAGTCCCCTTTTAGGTGCATGGGGCCTAAAGATATCTGGCGAAATGTGGGGCTACTTAAATGATAAATGATAAATGATTTATTTTCTGTAAGTAGGTTTGTACAAACACTTTTACATGTCAATCATATTTTTTAAACTAGATGAGGTCGGCGTTTCCTATCTGACTACTCTGAGAAGAAAGGCCGAAACAAACTCAGAGGTCACAGTCTCTTTTAAAGTCCAGACATAATCTTGGTCAGATCATGTGAAGACCATGCAGATTGGTGTCTGAAATGGTCTTTTGAGTAAAGAACCACACAGATTGAGCGGACCTGTCCAGTCAGTGCACGCATTTGTCAAAAATTGTGTAGCTCAACTCAGAACTTGAGGAGCCTTACGATTCGACGAACAATACCAATGAAAGGACATTTGGGTAGGCCGCATAAATTACTCAAACTGCCAGACCATGATTAAAACTAACTAAGAAGGAAAAAAGAAAAAAGAAATGACCCACATAGTCTTCACACTCACAATAATAATAATAAAAATAAGATACTATACAAAGTAAATATCCATGTCATTGTTTATATAAAATTCATCAATGTCAATGTGTATATAAAAATCCGGACATCATCTTTGATCTTTGAGGACCATGTAGATTGGTGTCTGAAGTGGTATTTTGAGGGAAGAACCACACAGATTGAGTGGACCTGTGCAGTCAGTGCACGCATTCGTCAGTAACCGTGCAGCTCAACTCAGAACTTAAGGAGCTCAACGATTCGACGAGCAATACCAAGGACAGAACATTTGTGTAGACCGCATAAACCACTCAAACTGCCAGACCATGATTAAAACGGAAACAATGACCCACATAGTCCTCACATTCACAATAATTAAAATAATATAAGACTTTAAACAGTAAATGTTCATGTCATGTCATAAATAGATATTAAGAAAGAAAAAAAATAACAAAAGTGTAAATCAGCAAAATAAAAAATAAACAACATTCACTGTCTAGACCTATTGGAGCAGCTCAATCCCAAGCGTTTTTGTCCTCAATATAGTCTTTTACAGTATAATAGGCTTTGTGGCATAGTTTTAGCTTTATAAAAGATTTGAATTTATTAATGCTTAGTTCTTGAATGTGGCTAGGAAGTTTATTATAAAAACGTATACATTGGCATCTAAACGAGCCACCTATTTTCTTGAGCCTTGTTGTAGGAACAACAAATTTATGTTTGTTCCTAGTATTTATATTATGGATATCACTGTATTTCTTAAACAGATTAATATTTTTATGTGCATACAAAAGATTATCATAAATGTACTGAGAAGGCACAGTCATTATATTAATCTCTTTAAATTTGTCTCTGAGGGAGTGTCTGGGACTTAATTTATAAATGGAACGAATTGCCCTTTTTTGTAAAATAAAAATTATCTGAATTTCGGCGGCATTTCCCCACAACAGAATACCGTATGACATCACACTATGAAAATAACTAAAGTAAACTAAACGGGCTGTCTCTAAATCAGTTAAGTCACGAATTTTCCTAACGGCGTATGCTGCAGAGCTAAGCTTTTTTGACAATTTATCTATATGGGGGCCCCATTGAAGCTTGGCATCCAAAGTTATGCCTAAGAATACTGTGGTATTTTCGGGTTTTAACTCTTCACCCTTTATGAGAACACTAGTTTCTACTTGTCTAACATTTGGTATCGTAAACTTAATACATTTGGTTTTTTTTTCGTTAAGAAGTAAATTATTAACATTAAACCAGTTAACTACTTTTGCGAGGGCACTATTTATACTGTCAGTAACCAGCTGTTGACGTTTGAGTTTAAATAAAAGTGAAGTGTCATCTGCAAACAAAACTATATCATGTTCATCCTTTATGAGGTAAGGCAAGTCATTGATATAAACAATAAATAAAAATGGTCCAAGTATTGAGCCCTGTGGGACCCCCATTCTTACTACAGATCCGGGTGACCTTTTCCCGTTAACATCAACTCTCTGAATCCTATCACTTAAGTAAGAAGTGAGAAGATCCAGAGAGGCGTTCCGGATTCCGTAGTGGTGAAGTTTCCTGATTAAGGTTTCATGAAGAACACAATCGAATGCCTTGGACAAATCACAAAAGATGCCCAAAGCATCGCATTTGTCCTCCCATGCATTATAAATATGTCCTAAAAGTTCAACTCCGGCATCGGTAGTTGAACGACCCCTTGTAAAACCGAACTGTTTATTATTCAGTAATTTATTGTTATTGAAAAATCTTTGCAATTGATTTAAAATAAGTTTTTCATAAATTTTACTAAAGGTGGGTAGTACGGAAATAGGTCTATAATTAGTAGGTATTATCCTAACTCTTCGGGGAGATAATAATCCAATTTAATTCAAATTCAAATTCAAATTCATTTATTGGTGTGATTTTTGGTACATTTTACATGAGATCTTAATAATAAATAATTAGTTCTTCAAAAATCTACCTTAAAGGTGTACTCTTTCACATAGTCAGTAATTATTATAAAAAAAAGAATTGTGAACATATTAAAATAAAATAATAATTACAATAAAACCCAAAATAACACAAGACAGAAAAATCAAGCAAAACCATTAACAATTAACAAATAATGAATGGAATTAAAGATAGTACAATGTCAATAATACAATGTAAAAATAATAAAATTTACAATGTCCATTAATAAATATTAATGTCAAATAATTTACAATTTCTCATTAAGGAATTCGTCAATGGTATAATAACATTTTTCCAATAGTAGATGTCTTAATTTGTTTTTAAAATGAATAATGTTTAAGTCCTTAATTCCATTTGGTATCTTATTAAATATTTTTGGGGCCATGCAAAGTATGCTCTTGTGCATCAAGGCGGTCTTTGATGGCCCAACGCATAATTCATGTCTATATTCTGGTCTAATAATTTTATAGCGATTTTCAGATGCTTTTCGGAATAGATGCATGTTCTTTTTAACAAATAAAGCAGTCTCAAATATGTACAAGGAAGGTAAACTCATTATTTTTAACAATACATAATAAGGTTTGCAGCTATCAGTTACTTTTTATACCGGTAATAGCTCCAATGCATCTTTTTTGCGATTTGAACACATAATGAAAGACACATTAAGAAAATATCGTAGGTATTAGTTATGCAAGTGCTCATTTGATTAAAAACCTTATCCTATCCCGAAACTTGCTTGAATAAATGTTTAACGAGCACGTCTACGTACCTATCGCAGTTCGGCAAAGTTGTTCGTGAACGGTGGTTACAAGCTACAATGTTAGCACATCTATCTGTTTTCCTGATCTCGATAGCTCCGGCGACAAGCTGACCGGGGAAGTTTGGAACGCTGTTGAAAAATGAAACCATCTAAAATGCGAGAATTTTCGCTGCTTCCATCATTGATTAAGTTTGAAAGTTGGAATTTTTAGTTACACGGTGACTTTTTATTGCAGTGTGACTTTTTAACGTATTGTTTAAAAGTAGTTTTTAATGATCTAGTGTTATAACTTTTTTTACTATTGGGTGGTGAATTCTAAAATTTCGATTGGTATGTTTCCATAATTTGACTTAAAGATTATTTATACCAATTTTTGAGTTAGTCAAGCGACGCAGTAAATTGCTCTCCTTAAAAAAAATTACCGCTTTTTGCCCCGTCAAGGGTCGATTTTCGAAGACCCAAAAACTCATAATCGTTCCTTTTCTGTCAAAAGTATCAATACTGAGTTTCAAGTTAATCAGATCACGGCTTGATATTCGTGTCAAGTTTAAAGTTTATTAAACAAGTGAATAAGATGTTTCATATAAACTGTATCTCCGTAAGGGTGGAATTTTGAAAAATCGATTGTGAATTTTCCATATGACTCAAAGGTGGATGGATGGATCTATACAAATTTTCCAGTTAATCAAGCTACGCAACAAAATACTCCCCTGTAGGTAGATTTTCGACAATCCCTGATACACTTTATTATTTATTTTGGTCTTAAGTGTAGGTATACATACCGAGTTTCGAGTTTATTGGATCGCGCGTTAAAATTCTTCCATACAAAACTTTGACACTCCCAATCTCACTTTAGTAAATAGCTTTGAAAAACCAAAAAATGATAAAATTAATAATTTACTTAGATAAGTATTCGTACCACATTTCAAGTTTATTAACTCAAGGGTTAAGATTTTTCATACAAACGAAATCCCCCAAAGGTCGAATTTCCAAAATCCCCTTCTTAGTGCTCCCGTACATAATACAGAGGAGCTGTGTGCAAAATTTCATGTTCCTAGTCGCAGTAGTTTCGGCTGTGCGTTGATATGTCAGGCAGTCAGTCAATCAGATCCTCCTTTTATTAGTATATTGGCTGCGCCCTGCGGTTTCACCGCATAAGTCTCGATCCCGTAGGAATATCGGGATAAAACATTCTATGTGTTAAATCTGG
Organism: Eremobia ochroleuca; assembly: GCA_949629135.1. Taxonomy (NCBI): domain Eukaryota; kingdom Metazoa; phylum Arthropoda; class Insecta; order Lepidoptera; family Noctuidae; genus Eremobia; species Eremobia ochroleuca. The sequence continues at coordinate 11,623,032 of OX451397.1, read as the reverse complement.
TTATAAACTATCTGTGTGCCAAATGTCATCAAAATTAGTCCAGCCGTTTCAGCGTGAAGAAGTAATAAACATACACACACGCACAAACTTTCGCCTTTATAATATTAGTGTGATAGTGTGATTAATATGTATCTTATTTGTTTATTTATTCCTTTATTTCAGGCAACTAGGGCCCATAGAAAAACCAATGACCCCATATTTACGAAATGGAAGAAAACAAAATGTATTTCCCAATGGACGTTATGAAAAATTTGGCATAGGCCTTCAATTTGGTAATGATGCGAAAACCTATCAATAATTAATAATAAAGGACATTGACTAATTTGGTGTAGAGTGTGCGTGAGCATATTGCGAATGGGTACTACTCTGTCATTTAGGCATTACGATAAACATGAATAAAAAGGCTATAGGTAATTCCATTATTTAAAAAAAAAAAATGTATATAAACCTGTGTTTGCTATTGCGGAGTCAGTGAAAAAACAGGTTTGGAATGGAATAGTCTGTTATAAATTATACCATAGAGATATGGATATAGAAAGTGCAGTTAAGATAATTTTTAGGTAAGTACCTGTAGGCTAACTTCTTTTCATGTATTTATATGGCGGAGAAGGTATATCTATCTCGTTATCATCAGCCATACGTTAACCCTTTGAGCGCAAAGTAAAGTGCACACTGTACGCCAAGCTATTTTTTTATTACAGAAAGCCAGTGATGAGGTTTAACTCGGCTATTACTAATATCGATAAAATTATAATCCGTAATATTATATTGATTTTCCATACATAAAAGTGCTATTAATATTTTCTTATTAAATGAAAGTTGCCATGGTTACCAATTGTAATTTAAAAAAGGAACTATCACTTAAAATAACAATCACATAGTAAATCTAAAATGTAAAAGGTGCCCACAAGCACAACTAAAATGGAAACAAATAATTCTATTTTCTTTTTACACTGCAGGTACATCATTTATTTTTGATTAAATTGTTTTTATTATGCAATTTGTTCAGAATATTTATACTTTTAAGTATTTGTACTGATTGCAGTAATTTAATTACATGCCATGTAGCTTAATAAATGAGTTCACTTTTACCTCATCACTAGTGTCGCTTTAAAGCTACTATGATGTCTGATGGGCCCATCTTTTGACGAGTTTACAGATGGTCTATTAAAAATTTTAATTTCAAGATTATACGTCAAAGAACAAGCTTATATTTTATTCGCTTTAATTTGATAAACTATGAAAAAATTAAAAATTTTCATTAAATATATTTCCCGTAAATAAGGGTTAAAAGTGGTGTCGCCTAAAGGCGTCGTTAGCGGTCGTTAGTGGACACTTTGTTTTTACGCCTGTAGGCGATGTTGGCGGTCAAAGGGATAACTATTGTGGGCGTAATATGGGTAGTGTTGGTTATTGCGCAATAGAAAAACATTTTGCAGTTCAAATCAAATTATAATTTAAAGAACAGATTAATGACACTAGCGAATCGCACATTGTAGGTACACAACTAAACGATACGGAACGCAAGACAGTTTCTGATCACATGTTGTCCATTTGACGTCCGATGATCGAGAGAGTGCTCCGCATTGCTCTCCTCGACTCGCACGAACTCAAGCTAGACTCTGTCGAGCACCACCAGATGGCGCTGTCGTACCGTATACGACTTGATTGCGACATATATTATATACCTTAATGTACATCAGAAAATAAACAACAGAAAAAAAAATACATTTAATACTACAAAATATACATATGACAATGGGCGGCCTTATCGCTTTTTGCGATCCCTTTCAGGCAACCTTGGATTGGACAGTGATTGCGTGGACATATTAATGGGGTTGTCATGGGAGCAAAGTAATAAATAAGAATATAGATACAATTGACAGTTGCCTTTGGCTAGTTTTCTCCCGATTTTATTCTCTCTTCTTATGTCCACCGTTTTGGGTCATCCTCTGGCTCGGTTACAGCTTTAATCTGACAGTGTTGTGACTTACTGTGGCTATCTCCCATTTGTCATTCTTGCTACGTGCCTGGTCGCATCTAAAACAGAACTTGAACACTATACGCACCGTTATACCAGAGAATACATAATTGTGTAGGAGAACTAACTGCTGCAGTGCGATTCTGTAACAATCTCACCGTGAAAACTTAGGTGAAGTTAGCGTGGAGCGAGCTGTCCGTGTCATCTCACCTTTTACTAGGGATTGACCAAGCATACATTTACAATCATAATCGAGATTTTAATAATATTTTTTATGCTAATTCTATTAATCATTTTATATAATTTCAACGCTAGTACCTATTTTAGTTGTCAAAACATTACTATTTTATGGGGATTTAAAATAAAGTAGCAAAACAGTTGTTATTTTTTTTCCTAGACTAGTCCTGACGAGTAGAATAGAAATAGCATAAAAAATATTTTAAAAATCTCGATTATGATTGTAAATATTTGCTTGGTCAATCCCTAGCACCAGTAAGATGACATTGACAGCTCACTCCACGCAAGTTATCTCGGTGCGATTTTTACAGAATCGACCGGCTGGTTGTATAGACCTTCTAATCAATATGTGTTTATCATAAAAGACAATGTGCGTGCTGCTAAAACTCAGAAATCAGTCCCGGTAGGTTCAAGGAAGTTATATGGTGTGGTATCCCTCTATCTCCTGTCCATGAAGAAGGTTCCCGTTTTTAGCTTAACGGCATGCTTTTGAAGATATAAGGGCTGGAATTTTCACCCTCTAGAAATTTCTAGAACAGTCCAGAACATTCGAGAGTATTAGAGAGCATTCCACAACATTCCAGAATATTCTGGAATCTCATATCAACTCCCTGAGCGAAGCCGGGTACCCCAGCTGTTTAATATAAATAAAATTGCCCTTTCTTCTACAATATTCGCTGTATCTACTAATACTTGAAATCTGCTTGTTACTTGCAGTGAAGCCGCGCAATTTTAAATTAGACGATCTATTCCTCCTATTGGATATTACCCTCTAGAGCCCCAGCGGCACAAAAACGTGCCAGTAAACACCGACCGATTTAAAACTGTATTTGTAGTAAAGATAAGGCTTAAAATCGTCCGCTATATATATCGAAAAGAGCCCGCTCGCGGTGCTTGACCGGTTAAATACATATATCATCAGCCTACGAGTATAATCTTTCCTCTGCTGGGGCACAGGTCTCCTCTCGGTTAGAGGGAAATCACCAATCGGGCCCTGTGCGGGTTGGTAGATGTCAGATGTCTTCGAATTTTTGGTTCTAAGATATGCCGGTTTCCTTGCGATGTTTTCCATCACCGTTTTGAGAGCGGTGGTGATGAAATCATTTACATAAAGTAAAGCGTCTGTCTGGGTTCGAACCTGCGACCTAACTTGTAAGTCTCAACAGTCAACACTGGGCCACCACTGCTTTCTATTGGACATTATTGACGCACAAACTATTTATAGACGTTAGTAATAAAATAAACTTTATTACTAAACATTTTGATGAACTAACTAGTGTACAAACTAACGCGAATTAGTGCGAGTCGGGGTGCGACATGTAAATAAGCTACTTACACATTACTACGAGATGTGTGCCTCGGCATAATAGACTAAAGTACTTACGTAACTAAAATATAGGTACCAGCTTAGAGCATGAATAAGACAAGCTACAGCCAGTCTATTCTGTAAAAATCTCACCGAGAAAACTTAAGTGAAGTCAGCGTGAAGTGAGCTGTCATTCCACTTGATGCTAGGGATTGACACTAACAGCTCACATCATCTAAGCTTTGACGGTGAGATTTTTACAGAATATACCGGCAATACACTAGTGGAGATATTACTATCCGCTGTACCCCAGAACGTGACTACTTTATCCGCTGAAAATGTGTTGCTTGTTTCGGGTTCTGTAGCCTTGTTTATTGTAGCGGTATAAATCCATTTTCTAAAAGTTTATTTTAATTTTAATTACTGTTAAGATGTTTAACGCATTTAGGGAAACTGAACGCTTAATAACAATATAACTTCTATTATGTCTCGTTCAGTGTCCTTCAACCGATACATTTTATTTCAATGTTAAATTTTCAGTTTTTTTTTTTTGGTAGGAGTAGGTAGTCATGTCAGTTTCATCCAAATGGGTTTTAATTTTATTAGGAATACTCTATTCTATATTCTACTCTACTTCCTTAGGTTTTCTACAGCTTGCCTTTTACATACCCGAACGTTAGCTCAGCCCGTGAATGCCTTAATTTAGGGTGCTAAATAACCTCGCCTTCTTCAGTGACGAGCTTTCACCCAACTCCCGCTACGTAAAGAGCAGTCTTTAGTTAATTAGTCTTCGTTTATAAACAAGATAGGCTTCGCGGGATAAAAAAGTAAAAAGCAGTAAACTCTGAGTATTTCTTGTAGAAATGTTGTTACTTATTATGTTGTGGTACTAGTACATACAAAATGTGGTAAAGTGTTTGTTATTAAAATAATTATGTTAGCAGATCTTAACTTGTTAATTAATAGTTACCATCGCTTTTAACATAACATACATAACGCCGACATATTAGGGTTGGTGTGTTTGAGTGTGCCCGACAGATATGTGTGGCGGCGACGGCGGCCTCAGCTGCTGGCTATACCTCGTGGCCGCACTAATCTGTTAAATGAGGCGCCCCTGACGCGGGCGCTTCGCACCCTTAACCTTGTAGCAGAGGAGATAGACGTTTCTGCGTGTACACTGAGTGAATTCACAAGGATAACATTATATGTAATAAGTTTTAGATAATTAGTTTTTAAGTTTGCTTCACTATTGCATTGGGTTATACCTGTAAAAATAGTTGTAAGTGAGGATATAAATAAATAAATAAAAATAAATAAACACCGTTTAAAGAAAAAAAAAACACACTGCGAGATGCTAGGATACTCATCAGGCACGAGAATTCATATCACCACGAGAAACTACAAAATAATCTTCACACATTTTTTTTTATTTTCAAATTAATTTATTGGTGTGATTGTTGGTACATTATATACATGAGATCTTCTTAAAATAAATAATTAGTTCCTCAAGAAATCTACCTTAAAGGTGTACAGTCCCTTCACGTAATCAGTCATGTTTATAAAAAAGAAAAATCAACATATTAAAATAAAATAATTACAACAAAACACAACATAACTTAAGACTGAAAAAACATTAACAATTGAGTATAAATTGAGTATACATACAAATAATGAATGAAAATAAAGATACAATGTCAAAATAAAATAAATATCAATGTCAAATAACATACAATTTATCATTAAGGAATTCATCAATAGTATAGTAACATTTTTCCAATAATAGATGGCTTGATATGTTTTTAAATTGAATAATATTTAAGTCCTTAATTCCATTTTGGTATTAAATATTTTTGGGGCCATGCAAAGTATGCTTTTGTGCATTAAGGCGGTCCTTGACACACACCGACATGAACTTTATAACGTTCAGTGTTACGCATAACAACCAACTCCAAGCCAGACAAAATATAAACACTGATTTTCCAGCTACATAAGTTTCTAGTTACAGCTCAGCATGGAAACCGTGAGTGTTAAATTCTCATTTCGGCCTTATGGGGCCGTTGCCAAACTTTACGCGAGCGAAAGTACGAAATTGCATATCCTTCGAGGATTACCAACAAGACCAGAAAATTAAGTCATACAAGAAATTTATACAATTACAGCTAAAACTCTCGAATACGAACAAATCGAAATTTGCTTAACAATTTAACATTGATTCTTTTACAAAGTGCAGCATCGCGCTTGCTGAAGATGTTTCTTATACAAACCGGTTTAATTAATTGCTTTTCCGCTTCACAGAGAGATTTAACTTCAGTCGAAACTGCTTTTATTGTACACTCGATATCAGACAAATGTACTAACATAAATTGGAGATTGTGACTTAACCGTGATTTGAACGCGCAAACTTCCCTATCTCGTTGGAATTAATTTGTAAGGTATTTATTAAGACTGTTCCGTCCTGCTGGAAAATGTTGATTCATCAATTTTCATTTATAATTACTTGTTCGCCTAGACTGCTATAAATATCAATTTATCAACACTTATGTTTTGGGAAAATCGATTTTATAATCAAAGTGAAATAATTAGGGCGAGGCCAGAGGTGGAAGTCGTGGCGATTATTATTTTATGTTTGAATTTTTGATTGAAAGATCTTGATTAGTTTGTGAAATTGAAGCCCGTCTAAGTTAAGATCGACGGCACTTCGCATTTTTACTAAAAATATGAAAAGGAATTTTTGTGACTACTCAACCTGAAGTTATATCAGTCGGAAAACTGAATTGGAAGCTCAAGGAAAAACTTTGTACTAAAAATTTAATCCAATTATTTTAGTAGAATAATATATGTAGGTAGCAAGGGAAAACTCTGTATCAATAGAGATCAAAATAAAGTTTCCCTACACATCTCTGTTAACATTATCAGTAGTCGTAGTTGACCGTTTAATAGTTGCAATGAATGGTGCGCCAGGTCAATGGCCCGTCCGTCAGCACGCTCGCACTTGACACGAGTTCCACATTCAACCGATGGTTTATTCATGGGATCGTGAGCCTCTCAGCGGAGTAAGTGCAGACGCCGCGACGCCCACAACTATTCCTATATACATATACACAAGTATCTACACTTTGTTTCGATTTTCACGACGAGCATTAAAATGCAATAAGGTTGTTTTACGCGGAGAAAAATATATGGGTAAAAATATTTTATTTTTTTCATTTCTTTTCACCTTTTTTCATCCTATTACAGAGGATTTGGGGATTTCATTATTAATAACAGACGGGATTATACAAATTGCTTTTTTTTTCGCAAAACACGCCCATATTTACCCAATTAAGAAAATTACGGTCAGTTTGCCCACATAACATAGAGCGAAATTAATAAATAGGTACCAACATTATTGGTGGACAAAATTTAATAATGTGTGTGTAACCAACTAACCTCTGGCTCGGGAATGGGTAATGTTAAACATTGCTGATAATTTGTTGATCGTTCAACGCGGAGGTACGAAATTACCTGTAATAATCAAGTGCCATGGATTAATTGGCTTATGTGGACAAACTTGCAGACTGACTGCACTACTGGTGCGAACGTTCAACCCGAACCTCAGAGTTGTAAGCCTGTTTGAATTTTCTGAACATAATGTTGGTGTGTGGGCATAAATCGAGACGGTGGTAATTACTCTGTCTCCATAAAGCTTGGCCGGAGCCAGATTCAATTGTCCAGTTGAGTGAGTAGGGGCTTTTTAGGGTTTCCTAACTGGTAGGAATCCCTATCAATATGGTGAGTGAGTGGACACTTTCTGTCACACACCAACTTTCAGGCAACTACGGAGATTATACTTTGTAATTTACGTCGTTTTATTAGTTTCGTATGCATATGTGCAATTCTTAGACTTAAATATTCTAGTTCACAGAAAAGTTTTAGGACTGCGATGTGTGGAGTTTGAAATTAAAACAGCTTGCAGTTGGAATAAAGCCTCTTTGGTGACATAATTGGGGAATGTAGATTTAATATTCAAGCCGGCCAGGTAGGCTAGTTAGCAATGAATATTCTAACAAATTTTAGTTTGTCTGGTACATCTCGACTCGTCAAAGTCAACATCGCTTTTGACTTGTTGTGTAAGGGTTTCACTGATTAATTATTATGAAGGACGCACTGGGTGTTAACATCTCCATTCCGAAATCCATCAATTCAGTTTAATATTTTTCAGTGCAAGTTAAAGCAAGGTGTGTAGATATGGTTCAATAAAAAAGGCTAAGCAAACAGATTATAATACAACTAATTGGATTTGTTTAACCCTACAGAGCATGATTTTTCTTATCGGCTTAAAAAATACATTAGCCTGCAAATATGATGCCATTTCTCGAAAAAATATTTTGAAAAATCATAACTCAATAGAAACGTATGTTTTTGTGCATGGCACATCATCCATTATAATGTCAATCTGTGTTACGAAAAAGTTATCAATGAAAGTACAAGATTACACGTAAAATGACAAATATGAAGATGAACTTACCTGTACTAATTATTTGGACCCTGAAAATTCTATCATTTTAATTTTATCATTTTTTTTGCGATTATTATACGCCGCTCGTTAATCGTATTCAAAGTACCTACCGATTTGAAGAAAACATAAATAAATGTTTATTCAGATAAACCCAAAATATATGGTAGTAAATTCGAAACTCAAATACAGAATAGTTAATCTTGTCAACACTAGATCACGCTACTTGGATCGATTTTTATAAGACATTTTTCGGTATGTCCCATGTGTGGACACTATGCGCTGTAGGGTTAATTTGCTTTCAATATTTACTCACAGAAAAAAATCTGATGAGAAATAAATTACGTCACGTTTAAATTAATAAATAGGTACCCACATTATTGGTAATATGACCTATTTTTTTACCAAAAAATCAGCATTGCCATACAATGTGGTAATGCTGCCAGCCTTTTGGGCACGTTTCCTATTGACAGCGATACGGACGAATTTTTCGTATGCCCTTTGATTATTTGCCCTCCTTTTTATATACTTGTACATATTATTATTATTATTTTAAGTCTGTGAACTTTTTAAACTACCACGTTTAAATGAATTGATAGTTGTTATACTATTTACCTATTAGAATGAGAGGTAACTAAGTTGTTTCGTAAATGCGTGTTGTGTGTCCGATAGACTGAGGCCTGTCCGACCCTCTCGTGGCCGTCGAACACAGAAATCAAATTAGCCGAGTCCCTTTGACGTACTTGAAGTTTGTTCAGCAACTGTGAAATTATTAACTACCTAACTAGGTGAGACTAAAACTAGACGGAGACATATTTGCTTAGGTACAAACCGTTATGTTTCTAGGATTATGAATGGATTCAAATATAGGACGGGTATTTAGATTGTGCGAGGTGTTAGGGGAAACAATATTTGTTGAGCCGGGGTTATCAGCTCGGTAAACAATCATGTTGTTATTTTTCCGCTAAGCCTTCATTTGCTTTTTGTTTTGTTAGGTGCTATTGCTTGATACACGTGGGGATGTTGGCATAACTGTTTTGTTTCTAACTCATAGTCGTTTCAAACAAAAAGGTTTAAATTAATTAGTTGTTGTATTAATACATAAAGCTCTCTCATCCTTAAACTATGTTCTTTGAATTTACAGTTTGCGTTAATCGCTACAAAAGCTTAAACAATTCACTTTTTTCCTTGTTTAACCTACAAATCCCGAAGTTAGGAGCGAATGCAGCGTCTTACAAACAAAGAGCGTCTGAAAAATTAATGGCGGCGACCTCGTCACACTCCACGGGTTGGTAGCCGTCCAGCAAACTTTTAAATTATACGTTTTGTAAATTAATTAATCTGTCTGCTGCAACTTGTACACTAATAAATTAATTTCTGTTGCTTAGTACCCCTCATTTTGTTTATAACAACGTTTAATTATTGTGTTATTTATTGGTTATTTCCATTATTTATGATGACGACAGTGTGATAAAGTTTAACTAATTAGGTAATTCTATGGACTGCTTGTATGTCTTGTGGTCGCAAGCGCTACTGTTGAGCACGAGGTCCTGGGTTCGATTGCCGGGTCGGGTAAAATGTTATTTCGTTTTTCCATCTGGAATTTCTCAGTAGCAACCCGGACTCTGGATGTGTATCCGGTTGATGGGAATACGCTCGCCTTCTATAAAACGAGACTAACTAAAATAAATGGCGAAACATGGGTGTATTATAGGGACACCTCAGCTCAACCCATCCTGGTGTTATGTTATGTTCATCATCTACCTAGCCTTTTCCCAACTATGTTGGGGTTGTCTTCCAGTCTAACCGGATGCAGCTGAATACCAGTATTTTACATGGAGCGACTGCCTATCTGACCTCCACAACCCAGTTACTGGGTAATACGATACTCCTTGGTAAGACTGGTTGTCAGACTTTCGGCTCTGACTCTACCCGTAACGACTGTCAAAGATCTACGAATGACAGCCGGGAACAACGGCTTAACGTGCTTTCCGAGGCACGGAGGGGTCTCGGTATGTAAAGATAGTCACCCATCCACAGGCCAACCGCGGCAAGCGTAGCTTAACCTGGTCGATCGACCTGTGGGGCTGTTATTATTTAGTCACGGGCCCCTCGGTGTTATGTTATGTTCTAAGGATTAATTTATAACAAATAATCCATACTATTTTTTTTCTATCACTACTCAGACTTGACTCTCTGCAAAATTGAAGTTAAGTGAAGCCACAGCCTCCCGTCGGAATGCTACTGTCTATTACCTGGCATTGGATAATCACATTACACGCTCACCAATTTTCGGTCACCGAAGCCACGTTGATCGGTGAATGTACCACATGCAGGTCACACAATCCACGTTTAGTGAAGATAGTTTTATGCTTCAATTGTTGCTTCAAAATGTTAATAAATTGTTTTTTCCATCAGAAATTTACGAATTAGAAAATACAAGAGTAGTGAAAGAAATGAATGGCCAGTAAACATATTGGGATGGGCAGGTTCGTAAATAGTTGGGCAATTCACAGGTTAGGTTGGAACTGTGATCAACCACGCGCGAGCCCAATTCATCGAAACAACTAAGCTAAGCCACCCAAACCAAATGGATAACATTAGGTTAGAACTGTCACCAATCGTGCGCGAGCCGAGCGAGCAAAGAGATCGGAGCCGCGGGAGCGGCCGGCGAGCGCTACTTCCAAGTTAGATTTGTACCGTTTACCTGTTTTACTACTAAATATTTATGTAATTATTTATTATTAGCTTGTGATGTCCCACTGCAAAATTGCCCTGGGCAAAGGCCTCCCTATTCTCTTTCTACTAAAACCAGTTCCTGTTGAAGGGGTCCAGCTCATCCCGCCATCTCCGTCTGGGCGTGCCGCGATGTCGCTTGCCATTACGAGGGACCCATTGGGTCAAAAATTTGGCCCATTGGTCGTCTGACATGCATCAGATATGTCCAGACCAGTTCCATTTTAGTATGGCAGCTTTCCAAGTGACATCAGTTATCTTTGTGATGGAACGGATGGTCGTATTCCTAACTTGGTCTGTTAGTTTGATACCCAGAAAACTCCGTTCCAAAGCCCTCTGGCAAACCTCGAGCGTGGACCTCTGCTGATTTGTCAAAGACCATGTTTGGCCACCATATGTGAGGATGGGAAGTATGCACACGTCAATGAGTCTTCTCTTCAGGGGCAAAGGAAGATCACCCTTCATTAGGTCTTTCATGGCCCAATAGCTCTTCCTGGCATTTTCGGTGCGTCTTGCATCTTGTTTCTTTTCTCTTGCCTGGAAACAGACTATTTGACCAAGGTAGAGATACTCATCAACATATTTAACTCTTAAGAAAAGGACAGAAGATAAATTTTAGTTTATTCCTGTCAAATTAATCAGCGCCTGATTTAAATTGACGTAATTTTAGTAGGCAAGTTTTAGATCACGTCTAAACTTGGAGTAGAGTCAGGCGCTGATTAATTTGACAGGACTAAACTAAAATTTATCTTCTGTCCTTTTCTTAATGAAATAGAAATTAAAAGATTCACTGAACTTAAATTTAGTTCAGTTTGTAAACAACAGCATCGGCCCCATTTGGGCAATTTCATAGAACTTAAATATAGCTGACAGAATGTGTGGGTGCTTTCAGCGAAAACAAGCGTGTTTTGTACAAATTAATGCACCATTCAATTAATTTCCTAGAAGGTAAAACAGTTTGTAGCGGTATCGCAGTAGGTGCGTCGACAGCGTTCGAAGGCTAACCGCAGAAGTGAGCTGGGCTTACCGACGGTCAATGACGACGGCGACAGACAGGGTAAATTACTGCCTCAGATAGTTAGCTGCAGTTCCGATCGAACAAAAGGGGTTGATTGTTTTCTAGAAATATATTGGGTGTACCGAAAAGTTCTGTCGGTTTTGGTAGTACATAGAAATTTTTCGAATTTTTCTCTATACCAATACGTTAAAAGTATTGAATAATATTGCGTCATAATTTCTGGGTTACGGACTATAAATACACGTATTGCGCAATAATTTGTCATTCACTTCTGAGTAGCCGCAGTGTCAAAATGAGTGCCAACGATAAAGTTCATTTGAGGCATTGTATACTTTATGAGTTCCAGAAGGGAAATAACGCTGCTACAGCCTGTAGTTTGTGTAGTGTTTTTGGACTCGAGTGTGTATCTGAACGCGTAGTAGAAAATCAGGGACAATATGTAATTGATTAAAATATAAATAATAGCTTTAAGAATTAACCACGAGTTTAATTTACAAAAACCGACAGAACTTTCCGGTACACCCAATAAGATGTAAGTATAACTACTAAACCTATTGAGCGCTTGGTTTTATATAAATCTCCGTGCCCTAAGTAGTTATTATTCTACCTTCTGAATAGACGTGAATTTTGAATGAGTTTTTTATGATTTTCATCTTTGTTTTTAAAACTAGCTTCTTTTTTCGGGTGAAATTTCTTGCTCCGTCGACCCATCCCGCCGCATTGCATCGCTGTCTGTTCTATTACTTTTTTCGCTTAGTGTTGTTTATTTATTTATTTTATTATTTATGTACAGTCACCAAAAGAGATAAGTAACCAGGGTCGTCGGATATAGTTGGTCGGTTTAGTTAGAAACTGATGGACGTTTTTGACTGAAATTTAATTTGATAAATGAGCTGTTTGTTTCCTATTAATAAAATAAAATTTTGTTTGAGGACATCCATCGGTTTCTTACTAAACTTCAACTATACCGAAGATCCTGGTTACTTATCTCTTTTGGTGACTGTACACACACTAAAAAAAAAAAACGTATGGATATGACATAATTATAATTTGAGTACAAAGGTACTGCTTATTTCTTAAGAATTAAAAAATTTTTTTTTTTTTAATATTTATTTATTTATTACGTACTTACGCTACCAATACAGTGTCTCAATTCGGTAGTCAGTACTTAATTAAAGTTCATGGAATAATTTACAACATAAGATTTGTAAATTACAAACATATCAAGTGTAACGTTACCTTTGCGAACTCACTCAGTGAACATGAGAAAATATCAATTATGTCGGTAACCAAATTTGGTGTGCACATTGTTCGCAATTGTTGTTGTTGTTGTTGTTCGTTTCTGAGGGACGTTATCCAACAGTTTGGTTCGACCGCGCGGCACCGCCAACAAGTTGGGCCGTCGTCGGCGATACACGTGCCCATCCGGCACACACAAGCCTATCCCCTGTAGCACACCCGGATTATTTATGTTACCCCGAAACACTCCAAGGATATACGACGATTTATTTCTTCTTGCTCCTCAGAGTCATAGCGTGCTAAATAACCTACAGCCTTCCTCGAGAATTGGGCTGTGAAATGCAAAAAAAAAAATCAAATCCAGAGATGAGCGTGTACAAACAAACAAAAAAAAACAAACTCTTCAGCTTTATTATTAGTATGTAGAATCATTATTATTTAGAAAAGTCTACCCCGCACTCCGGTAGATCAACATTGTCGTGAATATGAAACGTAGAACTACTTAAGCGACTTAGTCTTGCTGGTAGAACTTGACCACTTGTGTGCACTACGACGTACATAACTGAAAAAATATGTAATCATGAGGTTCTTTTTGGCCATGTAATTATTAAAACGTGTCTATCTATTTAATAATATAACATAAAAATACTATAAATACATACAACATAACCAACTAAAGCTCTGCACATGAAGTGTCGGCGTCGTGTTTCGCTGATTGGTGTCATGTAGCCGGCCACGAAACCGGCGATACACAACACCCTTCGGCCAGAACTCTTCCTTGAGGAACTTCTCGAGATGATGTGTTAAAACACGCACCACGAACGACTTGAAGTTCGTGTTGTGACGCGGCTCCAACTTCTCGACCGTCAAAGTCCAGTTGGTCTTCACACGCAGGTACTCCACGATCTCCTCAACCTTCGTGGAGTGGTGCAGTCTGGAAACGTACAGCAGCTTCCTAGTTCCTACCCTTATAAGTCAAACAGCATCGATGCACATAATATAAAGTAGTTACATCCACACTGTCCAGTCTCACTCAACGACCGATAAAGTGATATCTCTGTAAAACAAGATCTATAATAGTACGGGCTAATTACTAACGCAGTGACCCGGACAAGAGTGCCGTCTGGCCTTTACGTATACCGTTATAAAACGACCTCTGTATTAATAAAATTGTTTGTCAACAAAGCTTCAACTAATAATGGGTAATAAAGGAAACTGTTTTAATGAAAATTTGAATTAATAACGAGGGTATCAACGAAGATTGCGAGCCAATAATGTAAATTTGTTTAGCATAGATACATGGTTGTAGGAAATATTGACATTAAAATTTATATTAAGTATATTTTACTTGGATATGTTTGCGAATCCTGATTAATCCTGAATGGTTGTTTATCAACAGAAAATACACACTCATACAAAAACCGGCCAAGTGGGAGTCGGACTCGCACACCAAGGCTTCTTTACCACAACAGAAAAAAGCCGAAAAAGACACGTTTCATGTATGGAACAACAAATAATAAAAATAACGTTAAAAATTAAAGGGGCTAGCGACAATAGAAATTACACAATGTGAAAATTTCAACTGTCTACCTATTACGGTTCATGAGACATAGCCCGCTGACAGACATGGACAGATGGATAGAAGAATGGACGAATGGACGGACGGACGGACGGACGAACAGCGAAGTCTTAGTAAAAGGGTCCCGTTGGTACCATTTGGGTAATTAACCCTAAATAACAACAAACATAACATTTTGTGCTGTCATCTCCCGCTCACACAAATATGCATAGGTAGGTACAATGAGCCATTGTCTATTCCTTTTCCAACGAACACGTTAACCCAATGAAACAAATGCTTCAATACAAAGCTAATAAACCGGGAGTGTGTGGCATTAGGTTGTTGTTGAGTTACCTGTACACGGAGCTATTCCAGCCGTCGCCGTCGCGCCGCCCGACCAACTTATTACTAGGTATTGCGAGCGAACCACTCGAGGAGAACTGTAAATTAAGATTAGAACTACCCGGCTGCACTCCAAACTTGTACGAAAATATTTGTCGTCTCCAAAGCTCGTGTGCTTCTACAAACGTACATAGCACGCTGCGAATTTTCAGTGTGGCAACTTGTAACATTTGTTTAAAACTTCCCTGTCATGTTCCAAGTTTCTGGTTATTAATTGTTGGGATTGTGTGTACTGGAGTTATGGTCTAAAGTTGTAGTGGCGATTTAACAAATCTCTTTCTGGATGGTTTTTTTTTACATGCTGCAGTTAACTGGTAAAATAAAAGCGCATTTGTGACTTTACATAACTTTTTTTTGTTCAAACATTTTTGTACTGTTTGAACATGAAGTTATTTATATTACACATTAACAGAGTACACATTATTATTGTAGGGCCATAATAATAATGTGTAAGTGTCTACTCTGTTATTTTTAAACATAAATCATTGTTATTGGTTTGTTTCGGAACAAACCGCATTAATTTAAGTGGTGTACGTCTATCAATGTTAATAAAATACTTCATCACAGAGTATCGGTACGCTCGAAATGTCGTCATCA
This sequence comes from Eremobia ochroleuca, assembly GCA_949629135.1. Lineage (NCBI taxonomy): Eukaryota > Metazoa > Arthropoda > Insecta > Lepidoptera > Noctuidae > Eremobia > Eremobia ochroleuca. Next base: position 11,607,463 of record OX451397.1, on the reverse strand, counting down.
TTCCAAATATTTTTATTCAATGAAAGGCAAAGTTGCAGTTTGCATAAAGCCATACATATGCATGAAGTGACAGGCATGGCGCGGCTGGCGAATGTAAATTCAATAGGCGATGTGCCTCACGAAAATAACACAGCGAACAACAGAGCTATGACAAATCCGTTTTATATTAAACAAGCGAATGATTGCACACTACCATCACCACGGGAACTACGTCATCATCTGCCTAGCCTTTTCTCAACTATGTTGGGGTCGGCTTCCAGTCTAACCGGATGCAGCTGAATACCAGTAATTGACATGGAGCAACTGCCTATCTGACCTCCACAACCCAGTTACTGGGTAATACGATACCCCTAGGTAAGACTGGTTGTCAGAGTTTCGAGCTTCTGACTACCCGTAACGACTGTCAAAGACCTACGCGAATGTCAGCCGGGACCAACGGCTTAACGTGCTTTTCGAGGCACGGAGGGGTCTTTGTATGTAAAGATGGTCACCCATCCACAGACCAACCGCGGCAAGCGTAGCTTAACCTGCGTGGCTGTTATTATTTAGCCACGGCCCCTCACCACGGGAACTACGTAACTCGTAATAAATCGTTTTAAAATTTCCATTAAGAAACAGCGAAGAGTCGAGGGTAGAAGATCAAAGTCGAAGTGAGTAGTAGAAAAACATTTATATTTTACTTTTTCAAATAATAATATAATAATAGCCCTCTTCCTCTATCCTATTTTGCTGTGCCCGACGGGGTCCACAATGATCTATTATTATGTATATTTTATAATGTACCTACAACCTAAGTTCACATTGTGGAATGCAAATAAAAATATTGAGTATTGAATTGGAAACGTTTAATTTACTAGTAAACAAATATGACTTTTGAACAATATCGGCGTACTTGAAAAAACTGGGTAACAGATCAATTTGCGATTAGTTTTGCATATTTGCTTGTTTCCGTGAACAACCCGATACACATTATAATTTACTTGTTTTAGATAGTGGTTGCTTGTTTTGAGTTGGTGATAAATTGTGTACTGAAGAATATGCAGGGTAAGGCTACTCTTTGAAAGCCTGATGGATGTGTTTACAACTTTAGCTTATAAACTATTTCAAACTTTATACATGGTTGGTAAAGTTGTCATCCTGTTATTCAAAATAATATTATCCGTCAATCAGGATAAAACAATAACCGCTGACAAAACGGTAATTTAAGTAAATGGTATGTTTACTCGAATATACAAATATATGCCAAATTGCTGACACATGATTTACGCACTCACGAACCGTTAAAGCTTCACTTTGTCGTTTCCAGTAAAAACCTCGCTTTTGCGGTCAACGACCCCGACGATGCAAAATACATATTAAACTCATCATTATAGCTTCAAGCGACTTTTGATGCTTCGTGGCCTGCAAAGAAACCTTTTTCAAACAAATCCCGCCACATTAAACCGTCTATCCAAAAAGATTATGCGGGCTCGCTTCAAACGCCTATCTTAAAACGCCAACCGTTCGGAATTTACTTTGATACACGAATATTCGGTTCCGTATGTGCGCATATTTTAAAAAGTCTATAATCCTGCAGCATTCAGTTTTCATTTGAGTTCATCCGAAAAATCAGATTAAAATATATGCCAGTTACTGAAATAGATTCGCGTGTCGCATTCGAATTGGGACGAATGAGGTAAAACAAACCCATCAATCACGGTATTTTACATTTTGTTGATTTTTAACCCGTTTCGATTTCGTATTGCGTTTTGGGGTAATTGCGAACGATTGAATACGTAAAAGAACAATCTCGATTGACCGTTTGAGAATTGAGCCGTGCGTTGCGTTCCGGTCAGTGAGTTCGGATTTTGTTTCGTTCCGACTTTTGTGTTTGTGATAATGATAGCATATTTACGTAGAGAGGGTTTTTTGTACAAAATGTTAAATAATCAATTCTGTGATTCAACATAATCAGCCTATATCTAACATTCCCACTGCTGGGACACAGGCCTCTTCTCCGTGAGAGAGAGTGGGCAATAATCCACCAAGCAGGCCCAGTGTGGGTTCGTGAATGTCATTCTGTGATTGAACTTTTAAAATTATTATCGGCTTTTAGTTCTTGCTATCGTGTTTCTTAATACTAAATTCTCTTCCCGCACTGCTTTATAAACGGTAAACTTGTTCCATTTCAAAACTCCCTAAGTCATAAGACGCGCATGCACTGCATTTACCACCACTTCGCAAACTAACCAGACAGTGAAATTAATAGCAGTATTATACGAACAGCGCCATAGCGTCACCCATTACCAAGCTAGTTACAAAATGTGATACCAACGTTACGAAGCTAACTTCGTAGATAGGGACATGCAAATGTTCGGCTGTCTGCTAACCTGTTATATCACGTCGTTGACAAATGAGTGTGGCGCTGCCAGTGACAGCCCTGTGGACAGCGCACTGCCATTAAATTATTTATCGAACTTGCATAGGAAGGACGGTAGGGTTGGCACGAAAATAGATTTCGATGGTTTTTGTTTTCTTTTTGGTGGAGTCCGGTTGTGATTGGTATCTTCGTGAGGTAACACATAATATGAGTGGTGCTGATATGAAAAGATTGTATGTGTACAGTCAGGGAACGGATTATTAAGCAAATTGACTGTGAACTCAATCTGTCTGACTGCTCAATCTGTGTTTCTTTCCTCAAAAGACCATTTCAGACACCCATCTACATGGTCTTCACATGATCTGACCAAGATTATGTTTGGACTTTAAAAGAGACTGTGACCTCTGAGTTTATTTCAGCCTTTCTTCTCAGAGTAGTCAGATAGGAAACGCCGACCTCATCTAGTTTAAAAAAAATATGATTGACATGTAAAAGTGTTTGTACAAACAAACTTACAGAAAATAAATCATTTATAATTTATAACTAAAGTTGTCTGTATATGCCGGTTACATCTGTTATTCTTTACATTCAACAGAAAGAAAAGACATTTATTGGCATGAATACAAATAAAACATTTTAAAAGTAAAAAAAATATGCCAAAAGGACTGAAGTTCAGCATAATGACAGATGACACTAGGTAATACCACCTGACGCTGATTTTTAGCTGCATCCCAGAAGTGCCATTCCCTCTAATACATTTAATAACATCATCATCTGCCTAGCCTTTTCCCAACTATGCCGGGGTCGGCTTCCATTCTAACCAGATGCAGCTGAATACCAGTATTTTACATGGAGAGACTGCCTATCTGACCTCCACAACCCAGTTTCTGGGTAATACGATACCTCTTGGTAAGACTGGTTGTCAGACTTTCGGGCTACTGAGTAACCGTAACGACTGTCAAAGATCCACGAATGACAGCCGAGACCAACGGCTTAACGTGCTTTCCGAGGCACGGAGGGGTCACGGTATGTAAAGATGGTCACCCATCCACGTACCAACTGCGGCAAGCTTAGCTTAACCCGATCGATCGACCTGTGCGGCTGTTATTATTTAGCCACAGGGGGCCTGTGGCTCCTTAATAACATAAACAATAAGTTATACAGCGTCGCTTGTAAGTTACGTGTCAATTTGCGAAACAAAATATTTTCCTAACTGTAGGTAGGCTGAAACCTCAACTGGCAATATATTGATTTTATGTTAAAGGTTACAAACAAACAGTACAAAAAGTGCTTCGTCATTGCAGCAACTCAATTACTCACTGACCCGGCGCTGACTTTTACAAACGCTTCATTTTGAAATTGAAATATATACTTGCAATGGTGCCGCATTTTTCTTGGCTTAGCTTATATTTTTTTTACATTAAAGAATAAATAACATACAAGTTATTTATTCTTTAATGTAAAAAAAAAATGTAAATACATATTTATAAATAATCAGTTTTAATGATTACATTTCTCCACGAATATATGTCGGTTCTTTCCACAAAAACACGGAAGAAAAAATTGCGTACTCATTTTGTTTTTTTTTCTTTTGCTGCTAAAACTCTAGTCACAAAATCGTTTGAAATAGTTCTTCACGTAAAAGTTCTATATACTGCATAAATCACATCACTTCCTTTTAGTTTCGCAGTGGGCCGTAGTTCGAAGAAGAATGTCAATTTTTCACGGAACTGAGCGCATGCCGCGCGCCGGTTGCATTCTGATGGGATGAACTGACCGGGAAGAGTCGGTGATGTGTGCGATATGCAAACCTATTACTGCGACAGTTGGATTTAAAATGGAATAGGCACCTGGAAAACAAGAAGCAGTAAAAGCATTTTGTCTAATATAACTGAGGGGCAATTCCCGTATTTATAAGAACGTTCACATTTTAATCTCTAACTCATTCTGTCAAAAATACTTATAATTTTCATTCATTTTTGAGAAAATGGCATTGATTGTCACTGAAATGAGATTGCGACAAGATTTTGAATGTTTTTATTTATGATAATGGGGATTCTGTCTAGAAAAGATAATGTTTATTTATTTAATACTTCAAGCACATAAATGTACAGAGACGGACTTAATGCCAGAGGCATTTTCTACCAGTCAACCTTTGTGTGATGCAGAGACAAACAGTAGTACGTGCAATCATGAAAATCGATCGATTCTCGATAACACTACGTCGATGCGAAATCAATATAAATAAGAACAAGATTATGATTAATAAATTATTTAAAACGACAACGTGAACGAAAAAAAAAAATGTGGAACAAACTGAGACCGCAACGAGCGTACGATTGGTGACGGCTACGGCTTATGCTACGAGTGCTACGGCGTAGCAACCAGAGACGTAGCGCCACTTCGTGGCACACAATCGTAGCGGTAGTAAATAATACATTTTTTACCTACTGGGTTGTTCTATATATTATGTACATATTTTTTCTAGATCATTCTATTAATTTTAAATACCGTATAGCCGGTAATATCTTAATTAGTTTGGTTCTGTTATTTATTGAAACATACAGAGGGAATGTTCTAAATGGTTTTTATTACCAACATTTCTATTTAGAACGTACTGCATAAACACTATAAAAGTTTCACCAACCCATTTTACTTTTATGTACTAATCCTGGATACTTTATCATTACGTCGTACACTACGAGCATTTGCCGCAACTTTATATCTGCAGCTTTACGTGCGTTACCGAGCATTTTGACTGTTGAATGAAAAAGCCTGGCAAAGGGTCAGGAACCCATTAGTGATCCCCGAGGGTTACAAATGTTTGCGACTCTCGTTCACAATAACAGCCCACAATTTCAGACAGACAGTTTATTATAACGTAAACAAATACATGAACGTTTGGATCTGGGTATGACATTAGTACGGTTCATTTGAACGTAGCATTGTTGGCCGACGATATCCGCGCCTGTTTGGACTAACCGAGATAATTTGTTCTTTTATAGATGGCTTAATTTGATGTTGCGGTCCTAATTCTGAGTATTGGTTCTGTTGACTGTTGAGCTAGAACTCATTAGCATAAAGCTTAACGTGGACTCTTATTGAGCTAGTATAATGAACAGAATAACTAGATACTTTAGTAATGGCAAAGCATAAAATTCGTTTAAAATAATAGTAGCTAATCAAAAAGTTTTGGCACTCACGCAAGTAAGTATAAATTAAATTATTTGACAGCAAAGGTACGATAATCATCCGGGCCGTTTCAACGCGACGATAACAATAAAATCTTTTCTTTTTCATAATTTCCACAATGGAGAAGCGATTTACGTATATTGGTAGGCGCGGAGCGTCGTTAGTCTCGCATTAAAATAAAATCGTTCCCTCTCAGCACCGAGATATATCACAATTGAATTGAGCTAAATTGTATTCCTTAGCTTCTTATCTTAAACGTTTAACATTAAGATCTCAAATAAAACGTGTATATTGTACATTATCCGTTCACTTTAGTCTCTCGACTGCTTTCTTCCACTCAGTACATAACATAATTGAAATGGAGTATCTTTGTGCAGCAGTATTTCTGTGTAAAAACCTCTAGTGGCACATTCTATCACGATTCATGCAGCTAAGTCTATCGTAAATAAGGCGGATACACAATAGTTTTAAAGTAAAGGATTATACTTAGACTTATTACACACATATGGGACTTAGAAGGATATGCGCAAGATTTATCTTTGTAGACAAGATGTCTATTTTCTTTCATACTCATGGCTTTATTGTCTGTGTCCAGGCGAGCGTTAAATCACTTAGCGGGTGACCTTTACAAGACAAGCATTAAAAGCATCATGCTAATATAATAATATATATATTACGGTTTTCGCTCGAGTAAATAGCGTTATATACAAAATCCAGCTCTGGGCGCGAGCTAAACATAGCACATATTCATAACATATTAAAACTGTGATATGGAATATCTCGATGCCCCCCACGTAAGTTGTTGTAACCCATAAACTGCAATTTTACAGGAGAGCGTTTCAAAGATACTATTGGCAATAAAAACTGCGCTTTTCATTTTTTTTTATTTTATAGAATTCAGTATGTGAATATTCCTTAATTCCTTAATTTATTCCTTATCGATTGTGTAATTGACTTTTGACTACTTTACTTCATTTAATTTAATTTAATTAATGAAATAATTTTTATGATGTAATTCTGACCATTTGGATTTGGCTAGCCGAGCAATAATTTATGTGTTTTGTATTTGTATTTTTATCTATTTTTCTTTTATATGGGTCACAGACCTGAAATAAAGGAAGTTATTATTATTTTTTTTTAATAAAGGATTACTAACAATATTTACATACTGAACTAAGTGGCTTACAACAACTTACGTGGGAGACATCGATCTATACTAACTGCTAACATCATTTCAGCTGCAAGACATCCACTTCTAGATATAGGCCTCCCCCAAGCTTCCACCTTCTATGTCACCCACTTCCGGTTCTGCGCTTCTCGCATTCAGCGGATTCCTGCGGCCTTCACCAAGTCATCGGTCCACCTTGTGAGAGGCCTTCCAACGCGACGTCTTCTGGTACGCGGTCGCCACTTCGGAACCTTTCGGCCCCGTCGGCCATCTGTTCTGCTAGCTACGTGCCCCCTACCCACTGCCATTTAAGTTAGGCCATTCTTCCAAACCGCTATACTCCTATTTTTTGACTACTATACTGTGCTCATCCAACAAACGTTTATTTTTAAGAAAGCAAATGTGGGTACTACTTAGTACTTCTTACGAGTACACAAATATCATTAGATTTACACGTGTTTTCTTGATTGAGGATAAACCTCCTAATTGCTGACAATAATGTTTACTGTTATTATGAATATACGGCCTATATACTGCATATTTGTAAAGACCTGTTTCGCAGTGCCAGTGGCAGTTTAAGGATGAAAAAACCCCGGCCAAGTGCATGTCAGATCACGCACAATGAAGGACTCCGTAGTTGGTATGAATTTACCTCAAGAACAAATTAACTTTGTAGTTGAAAAAATATTCCCCATGGTCAATTCTACAAATACAAATGTAAGTTTGTAATCGGAAAACAATATTTTGAATATGATTAAAGTGCACCTTAACAATTTACGGCATTTTTATTACTTATTTAATACTTCAAGCACATAAATGTACAGAGGCGGACTTAATGCCATAAGCATTTTCTACCAGTCAACCTTTGGGTGATGCTGCGCCAAACCGTAATACTCGTAGGTGGTTTTCTTTACTTATACTGTGAGACTTTGCTTCTTGGCAAATTTCATAATTCTAGGTCAACGACTACAACTATTTTGATATTCGCAAATAAATCAAAATCTTACATACTACTTAAGTTTTGATTTATTTGCGAATATCAAAATATGTCACATAAATGGCATAATTTTTTTATTGCGTTGACTTACAAACTTCATTTTTTTAGAACTCCAAGGATTGATACCTCCACACGTTCCTGAGAAAAAAGATCTTGACAGATTGACAGATAGACAGAGGGACGGAAGGCCGTACAACGAATTTGAGATCCTATGAGGGTTCCGTTTTTTCCTTATGAGGTGCGGAACCCTAAAAAAGACCAAATTATGGTGGCCGAAACTTATACGATGGCTCAAAAGTCTTCACGGCCAAGAAGGCAATTCTAGAAAAGCAGAAAGGGTAACCTAAGTTGAACCAAGAAAAGAACATAAAGTTCTTCTCATCCCGGGCGAATCAAAACTTTCTCGGCTATACCAGTTGCTTATAAGTTTGAGAGAGCAATAACTTATACGTAAAGATTGAAATAAAGACTATGATGAAATTAATGTCTTCAGAAAACAAACGTAAAAAAAAGGCTTTGTCCATTCCAAGGTTGCCTGGAACAGATCGCAGACAGCGATAAGGCCGCACATTGTATATTTTTTAGTGTTTCATGTATTTTTTACGTTATGTATTTTGGTGGTGTACAATAAAGTATAAAAAAATAAATAAATTAATAAACGTAGGCTTACAATAAAAAAAAAGAAGAACTAGCTTTAGTCCGCGGTTTCACTCGTCATCATCATCTGCCTAGCCTGTTCCCAACTATCTTTGGGTCGTCTTCCAGTCTAACCGGATGCAACCGAATACCAGTATTTTGCATGGAGCATCTGCCTATCTGATCTCCACAATCCAGTGACTGGGTAATACGATACCCCTTGGTAAGACTGGTTGTCAGACTTTCGGGCTTGTCTGACGACCCGTAACGACTGTCAAAGATCTACGAATGACAGCCGGGACCAACAGCTTAGCTTGCTATTCGAGGCACGGAGTGGTCTTGGTATGTACCCATCTACGGACAACCGCGGCAAGAGTAGCTTAACCTGATCGATCGACCCGTGCGGCTGTTATTACTTAGCCACAGGACCCTCCCCTCTCCGCGGTTTCACTTGCATGCTTGGAAAAGTAACTACATATAGTCGTTTAAAAAGTATCTTAAACAGTGTGGCAATTATGAGATGACATTATTTGAAACCACGTAAACTACATTACGTATTTTAAAGACGCACAATTAAAATCCTACTATCCTACTAATATTATAAATGTGAAACTTTGTGAATATGGTTGGATGTTTGTTACTCAATCACATAAAAGACGTTGAACTGATTTTTATTATTATTATTATTAATTTATTTCGGAATCAAAAAATATTCCATATATTGTTAGTAAATCATACTTATAACTATGTTAGTATATTATTATTGAATGTCAATTTTGATGCAAATTGGCACTTAGATAGATCATTTACTGGATTAACATATAAGATACTTTTTATCACGGTAATGTGTTCCCTCGCGATAATAGTTGACAGTTACTTTTTACGCGGGCGAAGCAGCGGACAGAAGCTAGTAAATCATAAAAATTAACATTCTGTTTCATTCTATTTTCGTTTTAGGCCGCATTCCACTAAACTTTTATACCTAGAATAAGTCTTATCCTGAAAAAAATTATGAATTTTTGACTTTTTTACTATACTAGAACTGTCAGACGGCAATCTTATTCCACGAATAAAAGATATTTGAGTTTGGTAAAAGCAGCCCTTAGTATTTAACAACATAAAACTTAATTTGTGATTATTAGGTAACAGTACTATAAAGTTTGTGTTGAATTGTTGATACCATCGCCCAGCGCGTGTGCCTTATTCTCTTATCAAGAGTGGGTTATTTCGTTCAAGTTTTTACGCTATTTATTTTGTTTGAAAAATTCAGTTTTCTATTTCTAGGAAAATTGTTTATTTTATTATTTTAACAGACTGATGCTTGTAGTAACTCCTGTACTATTTAATATAGACCGCAGTCTAGCTATATGCAAAATTTCACCCAAATTCATTCAGCCGTTAAAGCGTGGTTGAGTATCATACATACAAACTTACAAACATCTTCAGTTTGTGAAATATAAAGTAGGATCTCGAGTCAGCAACCAGACGAGACAGCAATCGTCTTGATGGCCCGAACCGTTACGTTTAGTGGCAGTCGGGTTTTTTGTTATAATACACATGAAACTGAAGCACCCATGCATTAGGAGTTTTTGTAGGAAATTATTACTAAGAGAGACTATATGACTGTAAGAAATGTTTCATTTTGACTTATTATGATCAAATGTGGGTAGGTATTCTTTGGGAAGCCTGCTAGTATTTATGATACTTAGTTGAGCATAGAAACAAAACGAATGTGTGAGGAGTTTATACGTGGCGTTCTGTTGTTTCTGCCTGGCGTAAGTCTAGTACCTATGTAGTTGCAATAAATTAATGTTATTTCTTTTGTTTATTATCGTTCGTTTTGGTAGCTTCCTACATAAAACTAAGTATGATGTACGTGGAAACGATCTATTTCAAACGGGTTTCTCTTTAATGTTTCATGTGTTTACGCATTCATAGAGAATTGGTAATCCCTTGAAAGCACAATTTTTGGGTTAGAGATATAAAAAAAAAAACATTGCGGATCATAACAAACTTATTTACGTATTATATGTAGTAGTACTAGGTACTAGGTTTTGTTATTTCTTTTCCTAGAACATCTGTTTAGGGAACTTGCTAATTAGAATTTTCCAAAAAATGGACGAACGTAAATTCTCGAAGCAAAACAACTAAGTCTTGATAAATAATAATGACTTCCCCACTCATCATAATTTATTATAGGTAATTATGAAAAATTAATTACTTAAGAGACGTCCTGTGTCGGACGTTTCTAGAAGGGTTGGAGCGCTTCATAATTAATATTATATAATTTAAACTTCTTCCGTTTATGGGTCAAGAGGACGACGATTGCAAACGAAAGATCAAATAAATCATATTTTTATAGAGAGCGTTTGCAGAAGTTAATAGTGGTCATATTTTCTATAGAAAATGTTGCAGTAACTTGGATTTGTCGTCGTTCTATAACTTTATGTTTTGTGATTTTTCTTTGTATTCTACATCTGGTAAGTCTTGTAAACTATATACGTAAATTAAACTAAGAAGAAAATGAACTACAATAAAACACTGAGTGTAAAATATTTCTTTGAAACAAAGGAGAGATAGGGTTTCAGAACAAAACTTGTTGTTTTACTTAAAAAAATATGCCTTAATTTTTTGCGTTAACAATACACGTTTTTTGGTCGTCCAAAGGCTTGTTAAGTTTTCGCTCTGTTTTAAAGGTCCGACCACACTGCTCGCCGTAATCACAGTTTTCGTCGCTTATAGTGCTGAAATTTCATGAAAGCAGCTGCAAACTGCAAGCACTCTCTTACGATACGACGACTTTGGTAAACAGTATAGGCACGTCATACATCGCCTGCTCCAGAATCTCGTATAAAGAATATTTAGTCACACAGTGAACGCCCCGTCGCGACGTGTCACGCAACGCAGCGCTAATATGATAGGACCATTACTCCAGAATGCCAGACACATAATTAAAATGTTAATTCATACACAATTCAGTCGTTGTTTTCATAATGAATCCCATGAGGTTACACGGAGAGAACACGTCTCATATAATACACACAAAACATATATATCAAAACAATATTTCAGCTCATTAATTTTCTTCTAATAAAGTTAGCTTAATTATGTTAATTAAATTTAATCATATTATCTCGCCAATATGGAGAGGTCCCGCTGTACGTTAAATTACTCGAGACATAAATGGAATCGCGGGACATTACTCTGACGGCTTTTAAATTAATATAAATAGATGGTTTAGAGGAGAAAATATGCTCATAATTATTCATTCCCGGGAAGTTCGTGTCTCTTAAAGATTTCTAGAAATATTTATATTTTAATATGAAGATATTCTTTAGATGATACAATAAGGATAAAATAAAGATATTATGTACTCTATATCACCATCTGCTTAACTTTTTCCCAATTATGCTGGGGTCGGCTTCCAGTCTCACAATATTTCACATGAAGCGACTGCCTATCTGACAGGGAGTCTGGCACGGAAGGGCACTTGTATGTGTGAGGGGGAGTCTTGATATGTATAGATGCCCATTCACGGACCAACCGCGGCAAGCGTAGCATAGTAACCAGATCGATCGACCCATGCGTTAGCCACAAGTCCGTACTCCATATAAATTACAGATATTAAATGTAGGGCTTAAGAAGACGTATTAATTGATAAGTGTGTTGATTTATGTGATTGCGAATTAACAATATAATATAAATCACTGTAAACTTGAAAAAAAAAAAGTAATTGAAAGCATTAAGTGCGTTTATTCTTACCGGCGTTGAGTAAGGTCGGGACGATCCGTTAAAATGTCGATCGCTTTTCTGGGAACATAAGACTTCATTGTCGCCAAGTGACATTACGTTCAGAAAATAGGACTGAAAACGAATTTCCTATCAGAAATTTTTCAGACGACACGGTTGGCGCAGTGGCTAAGCTACTGACTGCTGCGCTGCGTGTCGCGCGTTCGGGCGGAACAAATATTTGTACGACCTACAAGTAGTTGTTCCGGGTCTGGCTGTATGTGTATGTGAGTTTAAATATTTGTAAACGCACCCACAATACAGGAGAAATTCCTAGTGTGGGGCAACGTTTAAAAAAACAAAAAAAAAAACAAAATGAAAATCATTCTCATCTCCTTCTTCCAATTCATTTGTGGTCGGCGCAACATGTCTTTTTCTTCCATACTTCTGTATTAATCGACATCTCGGTATTCACCCCTTTCTAAACATATCATAATTCACACACTCCATCCATCGTTTCTTTGGTCTTCCCCTATTCTTATACCCACCGACATCCATGCTTAAAACTATCCTCAGGACATTTTCCTCAATCCTCGTATCACATGCCCGTACCCACAAAACTTTTCATTTCCAGACGTCTTCTTAGTACTCATTTCTTATTCTATCCATACCTGTATTTCAAAATGAAAATAAGATCCAGAAACTTGACAACACAACGTATATAACTTAAATTCAAAATAAAGATGTCGTCGCGAGTATTACTAAGTGAAGATTATTGCTTCAGTGGTAACAACTTGTTACTAGACAAGAGCATTTTCAGCGAATAAATAATTCATGGCACGACACCTTTTGGCCCTCCTTGTACTGTTTAATAACGAGTTGAATATAATTAGTTTTAGTTCTGCGCCTAGTTGCTACAATTACTGGAATTATGCTAGCAAAAATAATATAGCAATAGTTATAAAGCTGACACGGTATGAAACTAGCTTATATTTAATTGGGAGGCTTATGAACAAAGAGCACGTAACAATTAAGAAGGCTTGTGGCGGTTTCTTCTATATAACATGCAACACTTTTTTTTTTAAACGTTGCCCCACACTACTAATTTCTCCTATATTGTGGGTCCATTTACAAACATTTAAACTCACATACACAAAAAAAATCCCTACATTTCTGACAAGTTTTTGACATCGATTGTCTCTGAGATGAGGTTGCCACTAGATTTTGAAAAAAAAACGTTGAAATTAATTTTGAACGTTTTTTAAGTACGAGAATCGGCCTTCTGATATTTGAAAGTAATAGAGTTTTATTAATATGTTCATTCCTTTTAGACAATTGGATGAATACATATTAGCCTTAGTGTGTTTTTTTAAGTACAGGCACGAAATTTTGCATACGCATTCAATTATGATAGCTCGTTCTAAAGTAGGTAGTAAGATAGTGCAACTCGGTCGACTTGTCTAAAGTCGTGTTTGAGTTCGTTGGATTTGTCTTTACAAGTAACTTTCAAGTGAAAGCGATAGAAAGAATATTTAAACAAATTCTGATGCTAAAAAGTACAAAATAAAATTTAAGTAAAAACCTTTTTAAAAACAAACTTTTAATTAACTAGTACATAATTATAAAACTTACGATAACATTGAACTTTCATATTTTCTTAAAATCTTGAGGTCTGAACGTCCTTCTTACACTTTAAGACAAGCCTCAAGCTTTTCAGAAAATATTAAAGTTCAATGTTATCGTAAGTTTTATTTTGTTCTTTTTAGTTGATTAAAAGCTTGTTTTTAAAAAGGTTTTTACTTAAATTTTAATTATTTTCTACCCGTTGAATTTCCAGCCTGTGCCACGACAGCACAGCTGTAATGAATCCTCCTTGATCTGTCGTGTTTAGCTGGAGCTCATTAGTCTTTGAACAAAACAGGTTTCACACACAGGTTTCCTACAAAAAGGATTTCAAAGACATTCCTCCGTTTTGTTCGCGAAAAACACGGCAATAAGGGGACATTTTCTTCCCAATGATATTGATAACAAAGTTCTAGTCTACCCATTGTGTGAGTTTGTATCAAAATTGCATTTTTGTTGTATTGTATCGTTCCCGATGTATTGCTACCCTTTGTAATATTGTAGTTTCCGAGGATGCATGTATTGTTAGGTTTGGAAATACATTGAAGTATCTCCTTCTGTTCGGCAGATAATAAAGCGATGAAGTTGTGCATGTACCTAGATAACTGGAACGATTCCAATCTGGATCGCAGTACAATGTGGAGTTTACTTGTGTTTTCTAGTACTATAGTTACATAGGTACCTACCTAATAGTAAATTAATGCTTCAGTTGCTTTATGATTACGTTAGTAATATTGAGAAGTCATGTTTATTTCCTGCACGCGTAACATGACCACCATTGACACAGGTTTTGTCGACGGGAGAATAGATCAAATGACAGTTTTTTTTTTTAATTTGTTTACGATGACTATTACTGAGTAAAGAGGGTAGAGGATACAGACAAAAACAAAGTCCAATTACGAAAAAGCAATATAACTTAAAAACAAACCTGAACGCGTCCGACTAAAATACATCAAAGTTTGAACCAGAGACCGAATCCGAACCTCGAAACATCAATTGCAGGATTTTGAGGAATTATTAAATTTCCCGGAGCGTGTAAGTCTCAAGCGGGCCGGAACAAAAAGCGACAGAACCGGACCGGTGAAATATTGTGATCAAAGTCTGATCATGCCGTATGAACAAACGGAAAGGTTTCCAGCCACCGCCGTACTGTAGGTAGGGTCAGCAAAGGAGATAAGTAGCCAGGGTCGTCGGATATAACTGATGTTTATTCAGAAACCGACGGATGTTTTCGAATGAAATTTAATTGGATAAATTAACTGTTTGTTCATGTGAAAGGGTTTTAGACGATATAGGTCACCATGCTTGTCTAATCGCTTGTCGCTTGTGTTGAATTGCGTAGAAAAGAGGGAGGGAGGCCTTGCCTTGCAGTGGGACCATAAATAAATAACTACAGGCTAGTTATTTACAACTGTTTGTTTTCTCTTAATTAAATTATATTAAATTTTATTCGAAAACGTCGGTCGGTTTCGTGCTAAACTTCAACCATATCGAACGACCCTGCTTACTTATCTATTTCGGTGACTGTACCCTGGACCGATAGATCCACAGACTCGCTTCGTGAAAATTTTAATATCTTGAACAAACACCAAGAGAGAAACTGAAGAGCTTGCGATATGAGCCGATAATGAACTGAAGTTACAAATAAAGCTCGGTCTTTATCCCGAACGAGAAAACTGACGGCAGAATGTTACATCCGGATGGTTGGTGTTTATCATCCATCATAATTTTAAAGTGGTTTTTCAAATTTTTTTGGGTTTTTTGTAGGCATTATTCCGGTAACTGTAGCATAGCTGTCAAACTAAAAGTGCAAGATAAAGCTGGATACATAAGCCAAAGCACATTTATTATTATTAATACATTCTTTCGCAAAATACGTGCTTGGACGTGGAGTTGCGGACACCAGTCCATACATGGATACATGGAGTCAAGTAATGACTTTTGAAAATATGAAAATGTGACGATCCTATTACTTATGAAAATATGAAAATGTGACAATGCTATGACTTATGAAAATGTGATGATCCTATGACTTATAAAAATGAAATAAATATGACATTGAATACAATTGTATCATGGTTTGACAAAAATAATATCATTATTAATTTAGAAACAAAAAAATATGCATTTCTATCAGAAAATTCCAAGTAAGATCCTTGAAATTCATTATCTAGGGGCTAAAATATAGCCAACTACTGCCAATAAAGTTCTTGGCATCATATTAGAAAATAATTGGACCTGGAGATCCCAGACAGACAAAATTTATAAAAAAAATAATAAATATGCATAGGTTCTTTACACACTATCGAAGGTTGTCAGCCTCGAATCGGTACTAACAGCTTATCACGGTTAAGTTGCATCAACACTTATGTATGGCATAATGTATTGGGGTAACTCAGTTGATGGAGAATTTGTATTTAGAGCTCAAAAAATGTGTATCAGAGCTATGTGTGGAAATTTGTAGCATAAATAAAACCGACAGTTGTCAACCGTGCGTGGTTTAAAAGCTTAAAAATCCTTACCCTCCCGTCATTATATTTATTATATATCTATGAAACTAATGTATTTTGTAAAAACACACAATATCTCGCAATACAAAACTGCTTTCGAAAGTTACTATAGAAAACTTCGTGACAAAAATAAGCTAGAGCACAAAATTTCACACGGTATAACAGCCTTTTTTTTTTTTTTTTTTTGTTTGGGGGTATTATCAAATAACTTCCCGCTCTGGGCGGAGCGGGAGGGTGTGTCAGATTTTACTGAGTAAAACCCACCCGTGTTCCTTCAGTTGCCTTTTTTTTTTTTTGTTTCGGGGTGGAATATCCTCATGGATGTCCGCCGCCCTGGGGCGGGCGGCGGGGTCTGTCAGACTCTTACTGACTAAAAACCACCCCGGTGTTCCCTCTCTCACCTACGCCGGAGGTCGCGGGAACGATACTTCCGCAACCCCTAGCTGGTGCTGGCCCTCACCCGCGGGCCTCCTCGTGTCAGGGAGGGGAGTGAGGTGTTAAACTCCCTCCGCGACGTCTAAGTGTCTAAACACACTATGCCGAAGTTACGCGACCG
The DNA here is from genome assembly GCA_949629135.1 of Eremobia ochroleuca. NCBI lineage: Eukaryota > Metazoa > Arthropoda > Insecta > Lepidoptera > Noctuidae > Eremobia > Eremobia ochroleuca. Next base: position 11,590,693 of record OX451397.1, on the reverse strand, counting down.
AAGTTCAGCACAATTACGCCTGCAATGCTATTTGAATTATTGACGACACACTATGCCGAAATTACGTCGCGTCATAGCGTACAGTCTAACTTTGGTTGGGCGTAAGTTCGGGTTTCGCACCTCGAAAGTAATAACAAGATCACTTTGTTTTTCGTCTGTCTGTCCAACTGTGTAGATAACACGACACGACGCCACGACAGCGCTCGAGACACTTAATACACACACAAAGTTTCGGAACTGAATTTCTGCCGCGTAAGTTCGGCACTTATGGTGTGTCATATCAGCCGAATACGTCGGATCGTAAAATCAGCCGCTGAACTTCGGTCGCGTAACTTCTCCATAGTGTGTTTAGACACTAAGAGGGGCGCGCGTGGAACACTACGTCCTTCAGTTGCCTGTGCCAAGGGCCACGGTAGCTCTTTCGAACAATCCGCGACCCTGGCAAACGGTAGAACAGCCTTAATTAACAAAAGTACTTTCTTTATGGCCACAAAAATATTTAACAAGCTGCTTGACACATTAAAATCGTTAAATATGGACAAATTTAGAAGTGTATTAGTAAAAATTTTAGAAGTTTATTAATATCTGTTACTACTCGTTAAAGGACTATTTGGATGACAATTCTATAATTCCTCCTCCTCAATATTAAGTTACCTGACCTGTTTTGACATTAATACTTATATTTTTTGACATTTGACATCGGATCTATGTGCTTTCTTAACATTTAATTGTGGACAATCTGAAAAAAAAGAAAAAATATATATATTGATTGATTACTCTAGTTCTTTCTATAATTTATCATCATCTGCCTAGCCTTTTCCCAACTATGTTGGGGTCGGCTTCCAGTCTAACCGGATGCAGCCGAATACCATTATTTTACATGGAGCGACTGCCTATCTGACCTCTACAACCCAGTTACTGGGTAATACGATACCCCTATGTAAGACTGGTTGTGAGACTTTCGGGCTTCTGACTACCCGTAACGACTGTCAAATATCTACTAACTATCTAACTATCTAATGACAGCCGGGACCAACGGCTTAACGTACTTTCCGAGGCACGGAGGGGTCTCGGTATGTAAAAATGGTCACCCATCCACAGACCAACCGCGGCAAGCGTAGCTTAACCTGATTGATCGACCTGTGCAGCTGTTATTATTTAGCCATGGGCCCATCTAATAATCATTAATTGTTAAGTATAGTACTTAATTAATTTGATTTGAAATTAATAATAATATTTGTACGCCTAATGGCAAAACATAGAAAACCTATGTAAATGTTGTAACATCTCAAACACTGTGTAACTCTACCTATGTTTACAAATAAAGAATCTAATTCTGATTCAAAAAAGAAAAACATCCGACAGTTATTTATAAGTTCATGAAAATATCCCTCAGGTCAAAAAGAATGATTGTTATTATTTTACCTTAATTCCTCAAAATAACTTATTGTATAGCTATTTCCACTATGATAATGCTCGATATTATTTTCTCCGGCCAATAGATATCGGAGTATCAAGGAAATTAACCATTACGAACCATAATAGTTTTATGGCTCCGAAGGATATTGGTTCAGTATGGGTGGAAAGAATAAATAAGTGAGAAAATATGTTCTTTTTCTTAAAATCGTTATAAAAATGTCGCTTTTTGCTCCATGTATAAACAATGTAGGCAAAGGTTTTATAAAGCCAGCCTTGAAATAGAGCTCCAATCTAGTTTCAACCCCAAACTGTGAACGTGCGGGCGCCGTGCTAAGAATTCAGGTCTTTAAAGTCCCTCCTAGTTTAGCCCAATAAACCGCGAGAACGGATTAATGAATGAAATTAATTAATGAATACGAGCATAATTATGATAATTAAATATTAACGCCATGTTTTAATACAAGCTATTAGCAAACAGGGCCGTGCTCGGTGCTCCGGCAGCGCGAAAATGTATCTTTATGCCGTAGTGCACTCAGTGGAAAGCATAAAGTGGTCTTAAGTCTGCCATCTTCTGTTTCAAGCGCTTCGCTGGCTTACTGTATCGTGCTCTAGCTTAAAGGCGAGAGAAATACACTGTGTAAATATAAAAATACTACGTAAAATATGATTTGGAAGTTTGTCGTCGCTCGGGATATAATGTTTTATGTTAGAACCGTGGCGCACGGCGTGGGAGGTAAGTGCCTGATTTGCGATCAAGACGCGGAGCAGATTATCGACTGGCGCTTGTTTGAATTTCATCTGTATTGTTCAAGCGCCATCGACGATAAGCCTCGATGGTGCCGTTTATCCCACTTCGGATTACTCAGCGGCTACAAATTCTTTCCAAAATTTGCCAATTCTGTTATGGGGGCGCATAAAACCAGAAAAATATCAAGTTTCACCCGCGCCTCATTGCCTGCCCCTCTCATCAAATACGACAAAAACAGAACACAATCCCTTCCCGCAAGCAGAAACTTTTTGCCCGGCCTATATATTTGTGTTTGAATTTGAATCTCCTGTAGTAAGTATACGCAAAATAATCAGATGAAACTGCTCTATTCAATGTACCTAAGTATGATCGCTGTGCAAGTACGTATATTATTCAATGTTATTGTATGTACGTGAATGTGTTCCGATGCTGGTAACAGATTCACAGACATACAAGTAATACAGCCTATGAATTTCCAATTCCGGATTGAAGGTCTAACTTTACTATGCAGTAAAAAAATATTTTGTTAGATTGGAGATTAAATCGAGTTAAATGAACGAAATTCAAGATACGGCCTATAAATTTTCGTTTCCGAATAAAATTACAAATTAAAGATTTCCGGATATTTTCCTGTCTGTTCTTCTCGCCAAATTTCATGATTCTATGGGTTTTCATTTATTTGCGGGTGTCAAAATATGCGAAATGAATGGCAATTTATGCCAGCTACTAAGTCAACGTCTTACAGGCCTGATATTTCTGCAGCTCCAAGGAACCGTATATCTAAGTATTTGATATCAGTTTCAACTTGATACCCCCACGCATTCCTGAGAAAAAGGGGCAGACAGATGGACAACGAAGTGATCCTATAAGGGTTTTGATTTTTGCTTTTGAGGTACCGAACCCCAAAAAGCAAAAGTACTTCCATCAAAGTATCATGCTACATATTACATCATGCATCATGATAAAAAAAAACTCAGTAAATCTTAGAAAATTTGTTGCACCGCAGTGATCAGCAACCATATTTTTCGTAATGTTTTATCAATTACAATATTTAAACGGAATAATAATTACGACAATTGGCCTTTTATTTTCAATTAAATACTTTAGTATGTAAAAACATCTGTTTATTTTGCATATACGCTCAACTTGAATTCAGAATCTTAGTAAGTCATGTCTTAGTCATGTTTTGGAACTAGAAACACAATGTTGACGTCATAGAGTTTAAATTCCAATGTAACCAAATTTTATTTAGGACCTTCTACAACGTCACAACATCTTCGTGGAAAACATTGTTAACCAAGTAAAAAACTATACTGGTATATCATGGATTTTGCTTTCCAGGATCGTGCAAAGTCAGTAAATTAGCAACAGTGATACCCAAGTAAAAAATAAATTTGGTATGGTGGATTTTGCAGTGTATTGTGCAAAGTCAAATGTCATGAAAACATTTACTGCGCGCAGTGCGAGTAGGAAAATATCCACACAAAACATTTGTGAAAAAGAGGCCAAGTTGGTAGAAAAGAAGTAAAGGATAAATTGGAAATACAGAGCAATGGCGCTAGTTGTACTATACATATATATAGTCAAAAATCTGTCGAATAAAATATACATTATATCATCTTGAGTTTTCAAATATCAACATTGAAATATTTTAATATTTTTATTTTGTAGTTTTGCCTTGGTATTTATTTAGTTTATCAATTCTTAACGTTTTTAATAATCGTTTCGGAAGTGGTTTTAGTTATTTTTCCATGTTTTAGTTAGTTTTCCCTTTTTTTACAATGTGATAAATTGCGAAAATATTATTTAAGCAAGTACATTATATTCCAGCGCAGCCGAAAATTTGAGCGCAGTCCTCTTGTCTCAACAGAGCGACGGCGACTGATTTGTGAAACAAAACTATGCTTGAAATTTCCGCAACGTGCGACGGAAGATGACTTCCTCCACGAACTAAGAACGTCGTAAGTGCCATAAGCTTGTCGCCGTAATAAAACCACAAATAAAAGGAATTAAAAAAAATGCTTGCACAATTTTTGTCGCCTTGCCACAAATAATCATCAAATTTTTGTTCTATTCGTCATGAGCATAAAGTACAAACGTGAAAGACGTAAAAATTGGACGTAACTTCGTGGTGTTTATTTATTTAATATTTTGTGTTTCTGTTGCACGATAAGTGTGGATAATGATGTATTTTAGTTATTCATATAATTTTAATTTTATAACTAAGTCTTATCAATTTTATGAAAAAAACGTATTGAAGCTAGGGTATTTTGGTTACTTCACGCTCTCGGTACTTAAATATTCCTGAGTTTCGGAATTCCGAATTACGGAATGGGTACTCAGCATTCGACGGAGGTTAATATTTTAGGTAAGACGACCAAGTAATCAATCATGATACCTTCTGTTATATTTGCCGACGTAATTCCCGCCTTTTTAGTCAGCTGTAATAATAGTTGAGGAAAAAGTAAGGAAGAACCTACGGTAAGTGGAGGAAAAATAATAAGTTTCCTGTAAATATAACAGAAACGCTCAAGACGGTGTTTAATTGTGTTAATTTCCAACATCGTTATCTCGAGACTCATAATTCTTAGCTTCCCTTGAGTAATTAGTGGCCAACGATAGGTACGAACAATTGTAACAAAATTCAATTTATAATAAAACGCTGGGTTCTGCACTGAGCCTTAATTAAAATAATGTTGCCCATAAAATATTTCAGTTGGGAGTTTTGGGATTTGGAACAAGTAGACTTCATTACAGTAAATGTTTCTGAATTGAATTTGGAGCTAAGATTATGTGCTGTAGGCATACTTTCGTAAATCACAAAAAGAGTTGCGTAAAAAACCTACTCAAGGGTTCTATTGTCATCGAATCTTCTTTTGTGATATGTCTTGTCTGGGCGAGAATGTAAGAAACATTTACGTCTCTGGGGATAAATAGGACAAAAACGCAACTTTCGTAGATAAACAAAAGGTTAATCGAGCTCGGTGACAGCCGTCTGAATATTATGAAATATTTCTTCGTCAATATTATTAGATAAGGCTAAGTATTTCTTGTCGACTCGCTTCCCTTTACGGGTCTGGCGTTATCAGTCTGCCCGATAAGCGGCAAACGAGGCTTCTCCGGGAGAAAACCGCTATCATTTTTTATAACGCAATATGCCGGTCGTAAATAGTCTGAGCCCTTTACTCTAGGTTATTTGCTTTTGTCTTAGGGGCGACAAAGGCAAGAAGCAGCGAATGTATTTGATTGTTTATTTAGGAACAGGAATGGCTATGGGATATGTTGAGTGATGATGTACATATAATAATGAGGAGTTAATTAAGATTTGTGAAAGAAAGTGAGAGCTCGTCTTAGTGCCTTCTCTTCCTACTAAATATAATCTTTATGTTTTACATAGAATTTAATTTAATTCATATAAGTTGTTTATATTTTTAATTTATCTTTTCCTTATGTTCTTTATTCTTGATAATAGTTAATAATTTCAATTGTAATTCAGATTCGTCCTTTTCTTTTTGTGAATGATGTGAATGCCTATAAGTAACGTATTTACACAGAATCCCATCGTAAATGTCTGTACATGTCTTATTTGTAAATAAGTTGTTGGTGTGCCTATATCAAATAAATAAATAAATAAGCATGCAAGTTGTTACTATTTTACTGAACACACCACATTTGTGTATTGTTTGGGATCTCCATAAAACATTAGTTTATTTATTATAATGCACCTTACCTTTTACATCTCAACACGTCTTTCTATTTTTTTTCAAATCGCCATCTTTTCTTTCTTACTTTCTTTCACTCGTTCAATCACCCATCCAATCACTAGTTCAAAAACATATTTTACAGTATACACAGCGTACGTGTGTACTGCGGCTATACAACTTATTAAGTACATATTTTTTTAGTTTCATCATATTACACATTTTCAGTTTTCAGTGTCTTAAATTGATCGTATATTTATTTATGATTTCCAACATAAGAATATTTAAGTAAGTAGCAAAATACTGTACTTACCTACCCATTTCCCGATTGGTGGAAGTGAAGTAACTCAGAAAACGGAGAATCATTGGGTATCCAATCATGCCTGTCACACGATCCGCCACAGCGGTGCACATCCGACGTGACAACATCACCACCTAACGGCACTATTGTTCTCAAGGCACACGTTGCACCTTAGCTTTTATTACACACGTGGGTTTCCTCACTACTTCCACCTACGTCGTTTGCAATGTGAGAATCGCGTACGTGTTTTGAAAAAAATGTTATCAACATCCGATATTTTATACTCAGGATTTTGTAAGCTCATGAATTTAAATAAAATATCGTTAGTGTATTGTGATCTCAGTATCTATAATTATGATAATATGCATCGGAAAACGTCGCAGCAATCTGTTATATGAGTAATGAAAATATTAATGGCATCAGCTAATTACTTTAAATGAAACTGTCTGAAATTAAATTTTAAACTAATGAAATAAACGAAAGTGACAACAGAGAACATGTTTGATACACAAAAAAGTGTAAGTAACAAAAAGGAAGATTTTTAAGAAGCCTTGTTGTAGGTAATTCTCGTAGAGAAAAGAAAGATTTATAAAGAGTAGGTATACTTACTTTGTTAATTGCTATACTTGAGCAAAAAGAAAGGAGTAATACGTGCAAATAAATCGTTATAATGAAACACGTAAAGGCGGACCAAAAAAAAATCATTTTGTAACATTTTACTGGCGCAAGCATTAAGATTAACGTGTTTCCAATAAATTTTCTCACTACAGCGCTTTTTATGAATATTGCTCAGGAATTAGTTCGTGGAAAAATAAAATTAAAGACATTTTTCTTTGCATTTCACGAGTTTTTTTGTGCCTCACACCTTGTTTTGTTTCATATTTTGTTCGCAAACCTAACGTTTGAAGCGTAAATTCTTTAATTTTGGTGCCCCATTTTGTATCGTGAAACACTCGTAAAAATCTTATTTTATATATTTTCAAACTTTCACGAAGGTGTTGTTGAGAAATTTTCTCACCACATTCATTTTACTTTGCTAACTTTTAAAATATGCGTCTTTAAAATATCTTTGCGCTTCTACGTTAAGTTTTGTCTTAAAAGCATGAAAAACCGCACTCGGAAACTTTGTTGACCAAGTTTCTTTGCATTCGAGCCCCGAACTTGGCCTGTGAAAGGATTTTTCCCGTATCCGGCTATATTTTAAAGCTTATATGGCGTCCTCGGCTTCATCTCGAATATCCTTCCGTTTCATCTCCATTTTACTTTGGGCTTATCTGAGGCTCTAAGATTTTTTTCCTAGACAAATGAGATACGCTGCGGTCCGTAGGAAGTTAATTTTTTCTTTCTTGTTTATCGTCTTTGTATCGTTTTTGTCCCTCAAACCTTTTTTCTAGGATTCATGTCATGTATTGTGTACAGAGGATATGAATATGGCCCGTTACTCGGAGGTATAAGACTACACTTTTTGTGAAATGAGAAATGGGATTGGATTTCATGTTCATGAACCACGTAACTTTGTATCGTAATAAAATTCGGGTGTATGTAACGTAACACATGTTATTGCTTGTTCTGTGGAACTGTCACAGGGTGACGGATCACGTGACTGTATCCGGCCTAGTTCGCGCACTCTCACGATTATTTCGGATATACATGAGCAGTTTGTCTGTGGGCGTTTGTAATAAAATTTCTTCTTCTTTATTAACTTTGTTGTTGTTCGTGTTGATGCGAGAGTATGTCTAATGTTTATTACAAATCTTGTCAAGATTTGCAGATGGATTTTTTTTCCATTGGTTTGTTTTTGAGACGTGATTGTGAGCTTTACGTTATTCGAAACGTAATAACGCTACGGTTTCAGGGATAATGAACACGTGGATATTATGTGTGATACCAGCGACCTTGCCTTTCACACATTGAGATGGGATCACAGGAAAATCCTGCTATTCATCTGTCACTGACGTCATATCCTAGTAATAGTCAATACCGGGTTATTACCAAAATATACAACTTGTAACGTTAAATGCGCAAAACCTTAGACACCCCAACTGATGTTTGATTCAATTGACCTATTTCAGAGAGAAAATAGGTCATTAAATCTTTTTTAAAGGTTTTATGTGCTGTTTTAGTTTTACTGGCCATTCTGATCGTTTCTTGCGTCTGCGACGACGCTTTATCGAGGGAGGAGTCGTCACCGGGCCGCTGCGCCGCGCTGACATGTTTGACCTATTAATAAATAGACACGGCAACGTTTTTAACCTTTTGACCGCCACGGACGGCTATAGCCGACAAACGAAAACGTGCCAAACACGCCACCGACGTCTACAGCCGTCAAGAAAACGACATTTTTTAAGTACAAAATAAATCTTTTCTAATTTAGTATATTTATTTTGTACTTAAAAAATGTCGTTTTCTTGACGGCTGTAGACGTCGGTGGCGTGTTTGGCACGTTTCCGTTTGTCGGCTATAGCCGTCCGTGGCGGTCAAAAGGTTAATGAAGATTTTTTGAAAAATGTGACCTATATTAAAAAGTGGTTCAATTAATTCTGCTCGTTATTCTGATCAAACTATTTTCAGGTTTTGCGCATATAACGTTACACGTTGTATACAAATAAAATGGAGCAGTGGTGGCCCAGTGGTAACAGCCGCGACTTACGAGTTGTAAGTCGTAGGTTTGAACCCAGACGAGCGCTTTACTTTACTTGTGTAAATAGTTTCATCAACACTGCTCTTAAAATGGTGAAGGAAAACATCGTGAGGAAACCGGCATGTCTCAGGACCAAAAAATCGAAGACATGTGACATCTACCAACCCGCACTGGGCCCGGGTGGTGGATTATGGTCAGTGGGCCAGTGAGTCTCTTGAAGAGAGGAGGACTGTATCCTAGCAGTGAGAACATTACAGGCTGATTATTTAGAATTAAAATACAGTAGAGCGTCGATTATCCGAACTAAATTGGGGACTTGGGTGTTCGGAAAATCGGTATTTTCGGATAATCGAACTACCTATATGTATATACAACGTGTAACGTTAAATGCGCAAAACCTCTTAAGGGGTCATTGTACTCATCATTATGAACAACTTTTACTATGGGACCAAACCGGAAATCGCGAAAAAAAAATCAGCTGTTCCCTACATTTTGACGAGTTATGCGAACATAAATGTAGGGAACAGCTCATTTTTTTTTCGCGATTTCAGGTTTGGTCCCATAGTAAAAGTTGTTCATAATGATGAGTACAATGACCCCTTAAGAGGTTTTGCGCATTTAACGTTACACGTTGTATACCTATATGTATTCAGCCATACATATTTACGTGCAGGTTAATGAAAACCGACAAGTCGTGACAAGTGACTGCCGCAAGCACTGTAGCGCGGGAGGCGGGAGAGAGGCACGCGTGAGTCGGGCGGGCGTAGTATTTCGGATAAGCGGTCGTTCGGTTGAGCGATGTTCGGATAATCGACGCTTCACTGTAATTGTAATTTTCACGGCTCTCCCGTACATTAGAACTTCAAATTCAACGCACGATTTCTCCCATTAGTGAAGCTGCTTTTGAAGATAGTTGTCGAAACCATCAGGGAATCAATAAAGTTTCTAATAATGTGCTCGAGGCGTCGCCAGCAACACAAGCATCACACTGAACGTTGGTCCTTCGAGACGGAACTTGGCCGAAGCTAATATTATAACTAAGCAAGTTGCTCTAGGATTTGTGTTAGGTTACTGTTTGATTGGTCACTAAAGAAAATCCACAAAGGATTTAGACGAGGTTTGAACGCGTTAATATCTGTAATTACTAGTCGGATTTGAATAAAAACTTTTTGCATTTAATAGCACAATTTTGAGGAAGGTTTTAGTATTTAACGTAAGGAGTCAAGCAAAAAAAAGTCATAGAGAACGTTAAGCAGAATCGAAGTAATAGTGCGGGCGGTCTATCGGATGCGACGTGGTGGGTTGGGGGCCGAAATTTCACGTGGATGAAGTCACGGCCAGATGCTAGTCTGTAATAATAAAATTATTTTTTGCGGCATAACAGAGTTAGACAGCAAAGAATCTTTATTGATAAAGAAATTTCTTAAGCCACTAACCTGTATGTAGATTCTGCAAAAAAATCTCACCGTGAAAACTTGCGTGGAGTGAGCTGTCAGTGTCATGCCACTGATGTTAGGGATTGACTAAGCAAACATTTACAAACATAATCGAGACTTTAATAATATTTTTTATGCTTATTCTACAGAGTTGATATGACAGAGGGGCATTAAATGAAACTACGTATACTATACGTGTTTAGTATTAATTCGACACGGTATAAAAATAAAAAGCAACAAAAATGAGATTTTTTTGTTTTCAAACTAACTAAATAGCTTACAAATCAGAGTAAAACGCAACCACCCTTTGTAACTGACCTTAGATACTTAGTAGTGATGGATTAATTAGCATTAGCATTCATTATCAGCATGCGAATGCTTATTTAGCATTTAGCAAATGAAATGTAGTTGCGAAATTCTGTGAAGTGCGAAGTGAATTCATCGCTTCGTATTTCGTTCATACTATTGATGCACGATAATGCCGCGGCACTCAGCGAGACAGCGCCACAGCGGCAGCGTGCGCTCTTCGTCGCACCCACGGGAAAACTAATCTATCTGTTTCACGTGACCCTGACTTTTAGCAGGTGCATTTGATGCGAAGAATATGGTTAAGCAATTATTATCTTATTATCTTTGATTTGTTCGCACTTAGGGTCGTATATTGTATGAATGCGTGTGATCGTTTAATTCGTTAAAATTATCAGCAGAGTGATGCGAAGAAAGGGATTAGGCAAATTATTACCTTATAATCTTTGATTTGCTCGTATTTAAGGTCGTAAATTGAATAATAATTTGTGTGACACGTGTGTGGCGCGCGTCGTATTGTAATTTATTGTGTCAAAGTTCAGTACGTTTTGGCAAGTGATCATAAGGCGAACGCGCTCTTAATAATTCGTATAATAACAAAATTCATATAATTACTTATTGTCAATTATCGTTATATTAGCAAATAGCATAGCAATAGCAATTAACATGCTAAGACTCGAGAATTCGCATGCTAATGAAATTTATGCGAAATCGCATTAATTACCATCACTAATACTTAGGTAACAAAGCGGCAACGCCGCACGCGCGCCGAGCGCGGCGTGTGTTATCTCGTGTCAAGGCGGGCGGCCAGTGGTGGCGCGGGCGACGACTTAGCCCTCCGCTCGCGTTTTCTTTTATGATAGGTAAGGTTTTGAAATAGGTACGCACACAAATACACTAAATTTTTAAATTCTCGATGTGTTCTCCATTCACATTAATGCACAAATTATACCGACGGAGAATATTGTTATTTATTTTTGTAATTATATCACTGTTCGTCGCTAAGCACTTTAATTTGTGAAATGCTAAAATAATCCTATTTTTTAGTTCAACAATTGTATTTACCTCTGAGGCATACACTTCACCCTTAATGTACCCCCACAAAAAGAAATCATGGGAGTGAGGTCTGGAGATCGTGGTGGCCACCGAACAGGTCCCAATCGACCGATCCATTGCTGCCCAAACATTTCTGTGAGCCGCACCCTGGAAGCCGTCACAGAATGTGGAGGCGCTCCGTCCAGCTGGTACCACAACGTGCGATGAACGGCTAAAGGCAGTTACACGAGGCATTGTTGAAGACTTTAATTACACACACACACACAACCAAAGTTTAATTACGTGTCCTATCACAATAAAAAAAGAAATACTGTCTTAAACTTATTTAGTCCTATCACAATAACAAAACAAAAACAATTATTGTCTGCGCGCGAGTTCGGCAAAACAAAAGTGGCGCAGGAGCTTCCGTGACGTAACATACGTTCCGAAAGGATAGCGTCGGCGCACTGAGGCCCCACTTACCGTTCGCAAGGACACACTGACCTATTTCTATTTCTTTTACGCGCGGGATGTTTTGCTATGATTGTCACTCTCGTAATGAAAGTGCAAGTGTGTGTGTATTTTTTATTGCTTCCTTGTTTGCTTTGCCATCTTTTTAGCGAGAAATATTTGGTTGTACTTGTGACTTGCGTCAGAGCGGCAACAACGCATCGTAGGATTCGTAGGTTATACTCAGATTTATCGTTTTAAGGTGCATGACCCATGCGTATAGACATAATCAGCTGTTAGGAAAGAATGAAAGATACATCGTGTTCAAACGCGCAAAAACTTAAAAATTGATTTGCGACTAAACTACTGCTCCTATTTAATTGATTTTTGGTACAGAGCTTGAAAATAGTACCTAGTATAGGCAGTTGAAAGGAAAGCCCCTCTGTCGTATCAACTCTGTATATTTCATTTTATATAATTTGAAAACTAGTATTTTAGTTGTCAAAACATTACTAATTTGTGGCGGTTTAAAAAAATATATTGAAACTTAGTCAGTATATCAATTTTCTTTTTTTTTCTTTTTTTAGTCCTAGACTAGTTCTAATATAAGGGCTAGTCTTTTTCTTTTCCTAGATTGAAACCCCACAAAATAGTAATGTTTTAACAATTAAAATACTAGCTTTGAAGGCATCTTCTTTAATATTAACAAGAGAAAAGGTCAAATATTCTCATGGCAAACATTACAGTAGCTAAATAATTACATATATTTTCAACTAGTTGCCATATTATCGTCTGTAGTAAAGACTATCGTAATCTATTTGGGAAGAACTTGCGTCCTTTGGGAAACAAGTTTTTACTTCTGAAGGTACTTTTATCAGTATTAAGAGCTCCTGGGAAATCTACACTTCTACCTCTGACGATCTTTTGATGTAACATAACCTGTCGTTATGTGTAGACTTATAGTGGGCTCTATTCATAGGGATATTGTCTTGTCTAAAAGTGGCACCGGTAACTGAAGAGTTGTGTGGAAATCGGTGGTCGGAGGAGGAAAATGTCGTTAGGAAAGTTTGAGTATGAATGTCGATGGCTATAAGAGTAGGGGAAGAGCAAAGAAACGATGGATGGACTGTGTCAATGATTATATGGAAAGGGGGCGACTACCGAAATGACGAATCTTTTTTTTTTTTTTTTTGACAAAACGTTGCCCCACACCAAGAAGAAGAGACAAATATTGTACAAGTAGTCTATTTATTGTCTTTAATTGCAACAAGAAGACTTTTTATTGTTTTTTCTGAGTTTTTTTTAAGCTCTTTAAATTGCTTATAGGTACCTATAGCTAGAAACTAAAATCGATAGGTTTTAAGAGGTTGTCATAATTTCTGAAAGTAAGAAATCCTCCATAACTTAGACTAATAATAAAAACCTTAATTTTGATTAAAACCTAATCTACTCTACCACGAAACTCTATATTTAAATTTATCATGTATGTTTTTTCGTGTTAACTCCATGGGATTATGTTTGTCCAAAAATACACGAAGATTGAACGGTAGCCGAAATCAGCGAGTTTACTAATTGATTGATGAGAAATAGGGTCTGGGACACGTTATTTATCAACGAAACGTTAGTTTATATAAGTCTTCTCGCTTTTGCTTTGCCTATCTAGCTTCAAACTGAATTCTGGAAAATAACGACAGTTTTAAGGGACAAATATAGCACATTACAAGCATAAATAAACAGTTTCTATATCATGTAGTTGTTTCGTATTATTGCGCAAGTACGCTCGTTTAATAAAGCCAATTTACGTGCAATTTACGATTATAGCACTTTCCACTACAATTTGCGTGTGTCACACCGAACACTCAGTAGCTGTTAAACAAGTCTACGAGCATTATGACGACCTTCGATAATCTACTTTAATGTTCAAGAGATAGAGTTGGTTTTATAAGGCCAAAGTGTAGGCGACGGGAGGTGAAATAACTTTCGGCGCAATGGGTGGCCTTATATTGCACAGCACGCGTTGTGTTTATGGAGATTCTGACAAACGTGACGACAGCAATATTTTTTTTCGTATCTTCTCGAAAACTAATGAATATTCTGTAAAATGTCTCGAATATAAAGTCGGGAAACGTAATGCAGTACTTTAGAGATAACTAACGCTAACTACTTTGAAAATTAAGTGCTGCGACAAACGCGGTACCGCGGTGCACGGTAAAGTGGCGTTCAGCAAGTACGTAAATAAGTTTAAAACGAATTACCATAACCTTACCGCGTTTATACCGGGGAAATAATTACGGAACGGCAGTTACTGCAAGTATACTCAGTTTCTAGTCAAATAGTTGGTTATTATATACATAGGCACATACATTTCAGGGATTTAGTAAACACATCTTGTAGACCATTGGATCTCTGTCAACTTTTTACTTTCTATGATGACTTAAACTCACACTCTGATTTTTCGTAAAATCGTCTACGGTTCTACAATATTTTTTATACACACATTATATTTTCTTTCGTTGTTGTTCGTAAGTACCAAAAGTGTTAACTTATACGACAGCAATTTCCTTTCAGTCTGATATAATTTATATGAACAATAAGTTCCTAGTAAATTTACGTAAATATGTACAGACGCCAGCACATCAAGTTACTACAATCTGTCAGATTTCTTTAATAGATTTTCAACTTTATCGCTAAAGCATAAGGTTCAAAGTTGATTGGGAAAATCTGACAGTTTCGGGTAGCTTGATGTGCTGCCGTCTGTACCATCTACGTTAGGTACGACAGTTTTTTTTTACAAGTAGGTACTTGTAAGAAAAATTGTCGTACCTAACGTCGTTGGTTGGTAGGTACCAACCAACATAGCTACTGCCACCATCAAAAAGATGTATATTATATCGACAGGAATTCATATCCTAGTTGTCCACAATCTCTGTTCTATAACATACTGTAATATCCCCTATAATACTGTATACCTTACAATAATGTATACCCTACAATACTGTAATATTTTTTGTGGCTAACATTTGATATATTAAGTACCAAACTAAGTACCCAGGTACTTAATTGTAGCTAAAGTTCGGTCATCGAGAGAATGCATTTCATGACACCTGTCAGTGTGACAATTCAAATAAAGATAAAAAAAAAATCAAATAAAGATCAAAAATCAACGAATGTTTTACGAATTTGATCTTTCTAATGAAGATCAAATTCGTAAAACACGCATTCCTTTTTATGAAACTGACAGGTGTCAAGAACGCATTCTCATGTCGGTCGCACTGTACTTGCTATATCACTTATTTTGCTCGTTTAAATCATAGTAATATGTGTGGGTGATATACGAAATATAACGTAATTATAGATTTCAAATACAAAGTAATTCCAAAGTTATATAATTGATGAAGCAAAAGTCAAACCTTGTGAACGTAGGTAGGTATGCAGGTTGTTTGTTTAGATATATTTTTGTAAAAGCGCCGGGGAGTTTTATAAAAATATGGCTGTTGTTTTAGTATAGGCATTTTGTATCTTACAACATCCACGCGAACGAAGTCGCAGGCAGAAACTAATGGATAGATAAGATTACTTCTTCTTATCAACCACACTTGAATCGCTTATCTCTGTGGCAGGCTCCTAAACCAATTAAGCAGCGGTATTAACATCGCCAGTGAGTCGGAAGAGGTCAAGTGGTAAACGTTGGTCAGTCACATCACTACGCCGTCCACCGCGATACTAACGAAACCATTTAGCGGTTCATTGAACGTTTTTAACGCCATTTTAAACTCTGTGACGTCATTTATACGGTAATGAATTGTGGACGGTAATAAGTGTCGTGTTCTCATAGGGTTGGGTATTTTTAGTTGATTTTCGGTGTATTGTGATTATTTCTGGAACAAAAGAGAATCGCACAATAGTAATTGAAATGGTACCTAGTGGCAATAGTAGCTATCGATCTTCGACAGACTTTTAGTTAAAGGTTAGAAATATTGTTTGCTAAAAAATAATTCCAATGAGGCAGTAGCAAAAATTACTGTAGCTATCGATATTTAGCCGTCTTTCACTCAAAAACAAAACTAGCCAAGAGACTCGCACCCGAAGGGTTCCGTACCGGGTGATGCCCTATCTCCCCAAGTTCCAAGTTCCCCAAAGCTTTCACTAACTAAAAGTTGTACGACTCTGTCTTGATTGAAATCGTGAATGGTGCAGTCACCAAATCAATGCTTACAAGTACTTAATGTGATTGTTATCATATCGAGAAGCACTGTTGTATTTTTTCCTTTTTTAATTTTACTGTGAAAATATGATTAATAGTCTACATTATGTGTTTACTTACTTACTCATGCCCTATAACAACCTGGAGACATTCCTGACTCACCCCCTGGAAACATTCCTAACACACCCTGGACATATCTCGAAAATATATAAAAACAAATAGCACAAATTATACATTAGTACATTCAGAAAATATATCTTCCAAAATTCCGTTAATTTTTCATAGGTACTGATTTTATTTTATTCTAACACTTTTGGACACGTCAGTACGAAGATTGTTCAAGCGTCAACTTCACAAATAATTTAATTTTATATTTGGGGACGTTGGGAATGAATGTATGAAAAATCATTTTGGGGAACTTGGACCTTAGGGAGATAGGGCATCACCCTCCGTACCACCGTATGATATTAAACACTATATTAATTGAAAAAAAAAACTGGTTTCCTTTATGGGGACCCTCTTTAATTTTTTTTTTTTTTAATTTTTTTTTTTTTGTTATAGCGGTAATAGAGTTACACATTGTGTAAAAATTCCAACTGTCTATCTATTAAGGTCTCTGAGATACAGACCGCTGACAGACAGACTGCGGTCAGCGGAGGCTTAGTAATAGGGTTCCGTTAGCAACATTTGGGTACGGAACCCTCAAAGGTGAAAATATCTAGAGATGCTAAACAATCGAAATTGCGAGTCTATTTATACGCCGCGCAAAACTTTTGGCAAAAAAACTAAAAAGAAACCAGCGCTCTTCTCTCAATTTTGTTCTTTAGGCATATACCGTGCAATACAATAAAAGCGAACCAATACTTGCACATACGTTCAAAACTTATTGGAGCGTAAGAGAAGAGTATAAACAAATTAAAATAGGTACCTTTTGTTTCATCGCGGGATGGGACACGTGCAACTTTGCCGACTTGAAGGCTCCACACAAGTTACTCTCTCGTCTGGTAGCTCAGGCGACGCGCGCTGCATAACTAAGCGTTCCACTAAACTTATGCTACTGAAACTTGGCTTCTTGTTTCCTATGTCACGTGCTTTCATTTGTACCATTAAGATCTGACTGCGCTGTGTCGCGGTTGCCACGAAATGCTGTAAATTTTAGCTGAGAATGGTCCATTGTGCCTTTGTGATTCTGTGTTTTATCCCTAGTTTCGTGGTTTTTTAGTTCTCTATTCAGATGGTGCGCTATTTAAAAACAGTCTTAGAAAAAATAGTATTATTTACATATTTATATATACTTACTTTATTGTACACCAGAAAATACATAGCAAAAGAAATACAATTGTCACTACAAAACATACAATGGGCGGCCTTATCGTTTTCTGCGTTCTCGTTACTTTCTCCTCTTCTTCTTCCCTTTTTTCTTATCTATGGTAGTTAGGTATCAATTAATAAAAAAGTCATGACATACGGTGCTATAACGTGGACACTGACGGTCGGGCTGGTCCACAAATTCATGGTCGCTCAGCGCGCTATGGAGCGAGCTATGCTCGGAGTTTCATTGAAGGATAAAATCAGGAATGAAATTATCCGAAAAAGAACCGGAGTAACCGACATAGCTCGCAGAGTAAGCAAACTGAAGTGGCAGTGGGCTGGCCATGTCTGTCGAAGGGCCAATGGCCGGTGGAGCAGACGAGTCCTGGAGTGGAGACCGTGTATCGGCAAGCGTAGTGTGGGACGCCCCCCAGCTAGATGGACAGACGACCTAAAGAAGGGGGCTGGGGGAGACTGGATGCGGAAGGCGGAGGACAGGGTGTTGTGGCGCAGTCTGGGAGAGGCCTATGTCCAGCAGTGGACTGCGATAGGCTGAGTTGATTGATTGATAATGAAGAAGACTATATACCTTAAACTATATATCGAAATTATGGTTATGTGTATTATGATTTATAATATTTATAATTCTCAATAAGAAATCATAAGATTTACAGTGTATGGAGGTATCAGGAACAGGGTGAAAAGTTTACTCATCCTCTAAAAAAAAGGCAGGATCCTCCGATCAGACGGGTGTCATATCCGGCGGGCAACAGCCCGATGATTCATGTCAGGCTGTTGTATATGTAATACGCTAGTTGCGCGGTAAACTCTGCTTGCGAGATGCAGGACTTTGCGTGACATCAGTATGACGCGTTGTTTGCATGTGGCGTTGCAGATACCGCTATACCTAAGTGTAACACTTGAGAATTGAACTTTTAAAATAAAATTATTATAAAAACTTTGACATACAAACAAAGTAGGTATGTTTTTAACAAATTATTTACTTTAATCTATACTACGACCCTCCCCGGCTTCGCACGGGTGCAATACCTACTGATCACTACATAGTAAATATAAAACAAAGTCGCTTCCCGCTGTCTGTCTGTCGCTATGTATGCTTAGATCGTTAAACCTACGCAACGGATTTTGATGCGGTTTTTTTTAATAGATAGAGTGATTCAAAAGAAAGGTTTATATGTATAACGCATGCATAATATAGTAGAGAAACACTAATAATTTTAGAGCCATTATTTCTCGTAAAAAGTATAGGATAAAAAATGGTTATTGTGGGTAGAGATAGACATATGCCATCGCGGACTTTTTTGTAGACCTTTTTAAGGTGTAAAATACTGTAGTTCATTATTTTGATCTATCTCGTAGGGTTCAGCCAGTGTTTGCAATGTAAGCGCAAAAAATGTGTTTATTTACGACATCACATTAGAAACCTCTAAAATGATCACTGTTTCTCTACTATATTATGCATGTATTATATATAAACCCTTCTCTTGAATCACTCTATCTATTAAAAAAAACCGCATCAAAATCCGTTGCGCAGTTTTAAAGATCTTAGCATAGATAGGGACAGACAGACGGAAGCGACTTTGTTTTATACTAATGTAGTGATTATAAAGAGAAAGATTTGATTGTTTCTTTGTATTGAATAGGCTCCAAAACTACTGAACCGATTTGAAAAATTGTTTTACCATTAGAAGCCGACATTATCCTTGATGAACATAGGCTACTTTTTACCGCGGGAAAATGCTGCATTTCTACTGGAAAACGGATAATAGGATTTAAACGGCGGGAATTCCGAATTCTACGAAGTTGCGGGCGGATGCTAGTAACATATAATTTCGAATGCAAATAAAATTAATTAACAAATAAGTAAAATTTTTAAATACGGAAAAGAAATAATTTGCGTGGTCGCTCATAATAGATAATTGAAATAGGTTTTAGGTACCACCAATACCTAGAATTTGCTTTAAAATAACGTAGTGTGAACTTACGCCTACATATTTATAAACGTACTGTCCTTTCACAATTATTTTATCTCTGACAACTTCAACCCAAAAGCAACCTTATTACAACAACGATAAAGACTTGACAGTTCCAGCAACCCAACAGCAACCTTATTGTCACGAGGTTAAAGATCCCTGTGAAATTGACAGTGAAGTAAAATCAGAGATAAAAATAATTGGGAATGGACTGTAGCTAGATATTACCTATCTGCAGACGCCAGCACATCAAGCTACCCGAAACTGTCAAATTTTCCCAATCAACTTTGAACCTTATACTGAAGCGATAAAGTTAAAAATCTATTTAAGAAATTTGACAGATTGTAGTAGTTTGAGGTGCTGGCGTCTGTACATATTCCAAACTTTTGACTGGCCCGTTGGTATCGTGGTCGCAAGCGTGACTGCTGAGCGTGGGGTCCTGGGTTCGATTCCCGGATCAGGAAAAGTGTTATTGGGTTTTTCCATTGGGAATTACTTAGTAACAGCCCGGAGTTTGGAAGTTAGCGGTGTGATCCTGACCGCCGTGCCTCGGAAAGCACATTAAGCCGTTGGTTTTGGTCCTGTGCCTGATCTCTCTTCAGTCGTGTCGGATTGCCGTTCCATCGGACAATGAGATGGGAAAAGAGAGTGCAGCTATGTCTGCGCACACACTTGTACACTATAATATCTCCCGCGTCGATGGGTAGTCTCCGCTGAGATTGGTGACCATAGCCGAAAGTCTGTCTCGAGGATTAAAACGTAGAGAAAAACGTTGCCCCACACTAGGAATATTTCCCGTATTGCGGGTGCGTTTACAAACATTTAAAGTCACATACACAAACAGCCAGACTCGGAAAAACTAATTGTAGGTCACCACTGCGCCAACCATGCCGTCAAATTTCATAATTCATTCGCCACCATATTGCAAAATTCATAGTCAGTAATTAAGAAGTCTCATTAACTTTGGCTTATTTCACTCTTATTTCAAAAATGTAAATTTGCGACCACTCATTAAGTGTCATTAAAAGTTAAAAACTTTATAATACAAATAGAAGTAACGAAGTTTTCGTAAAAAGATAAATAAATAATTGGGAGGCACCTGAGTTTCAACCGAGAGGCATTTTATCGCTTCAAGTGTTGACATCTGAGTCGAAATTGCTCTCAAGAGAGCCTGTGTACACATCCTGTGGAAATCAGATAGAAAATGAAATACGGTGTTTGGGACGGGCGACTGACAGGTGAGATGTTTGACTTTGTCATTACGAGGATATTATTTGTAAATTGTGTTCAGATTGGAGTACCTATGTCCAACCTGAACACAATTTAAAACCACAGATTTTAAGTAAATTCTCATCAAATAAAAGTGCTGAACTTTTTTCTAGTGATGAGCAAAGCAAGACCAAGACCAAGAATGGGACAGTCTTAGTCAAGACTAAGACTGTCCCATTCTTGGTCTTGGTCAAGACCAAGGTCTTGGTGTTGCTTACTCAGTCTTGGTCTTGGTCTTGGTCTTGGTCTTGCTTGTTCGGTCTTGGTGTTGCTTACTCAGTCTTGGTCTCGGTCTTGGTCTTGCTTGTTCGGTCTTGGTGTTGCTTACTCAGTCTTGGTCTTGGTCTTGGTCTTGCTTGTTCGGTCTTGGTGTTAGTCTTGCTAGTGTATACATAGTCTTGGTCTTGGTTTTGGTATCACTACTTTTTTCTGGAAGGCAGTTCTCGCGCATCTCGCATCGTTATGAGATACGCATAAAATGGTGCTCAAAACATTTTTTTGTCTTAGAAATAATTTTGAAAGATAGTCAAAAGTACAGACGCCAGCACATCAAGCTACTACTATCTGTCAGATTTCTTTAATTGATTTTCAACTTTATCGCTAAAGCATAAGGCTCAAAGTTGATTGGGAAAATCTGACAGTTTCGGGTAGCTTGATGTGCTGGCGTCTGTACATTAACTATTGCGTCAAAAATATACCATCGTTGTGTGTAATAGATTACTTCGTGCGACGCATAATGGCAACATTTTTGTCCCTAGAATCATGATTTACGATCGACTTGTACTGAGAATACATCATTCTAGATAATGTAACCATTTTATAAGCGACAGAGAAGACGAGCGGCAATGACGAATGCGTCATGTTACGAGTGTAACGCGAGAATTGCCTGATTTTTTAGTTATCATTCATGTAACTTGTACTATTTCAAAGTATAGTTATTCTTAATGAGTCAATTTCAACACATAAAATAATTTCCCTACGTTTTAAAAGTCTGCATCACCGTGACGCTTAAACACTTCAGCATCTTTTTTAATATTTTTATTTCCTTCTCCGAAAAGGAACGAAATACGTGCTCTTGAAGAAACTTTCTAGCTTTTTACTGATTTAATTTATTGACTCAACTTTTGTGTTTTCTTTTTCCTTATTTATTTATACTCCCTTTGAAGAAATATTGAGTGCCGACCATTAAGTGGTCAACAGGTCTATCGTTGAAATTTCCAAATGGGAATACCATTTGGAAATTTCAACGAAGGATAAAATTTTATTTATCTGCCCCTTCCAATTACGACCTACAAAGTTTATGTTTTACCTGGGGTATAATAAAAACCCTTATCATCACAGATTCCCGGATTTTCAATTAAACTTTAGGTAATCACCATTTGTTTAGCACAACGGCCGAACAACTTCGTTGAGTAAAATTCCCAAGTTTCGTCAATCTAATCAAAGCCTTTTTGATAGCCCGTTATAATTTCATGGTTGAACTTTGTTTTAGTATGAAATGTCATTTATTAGTTTGAGAAGATGAATAAATTTAACCCACCAACAAATTAATACGTAAATAATTTGAAATAGTTAAAAGCTTATTTCAAAGAAGTTATCATATTTTTTTTTTTTTACCATTCATATTGAACCAAAACAATTGAGTGCTGTGAATGCAAACAAGCAAAGTGATACAAAAACCATTTTTAATATTCGCTTTGTAAAATACGTCTTCAAACATAATTCCCGAACATGCAACTCACACAAATTTAAAAAAAACGAAGTGAATTTCATGTGTTTTTAAATTCTCATCGCATCTCTGAGGACGCGACGCCACCACCAGTCCGAATGTCACCAGGCAAGGGTTGCAAGGGCTGTGACGAAATGCATCGGCGGCGCGGCGCCCTACGCCGCCTGCGTGACTGCGTTGGTCCCGTCACAGCTCCCGTCGTTGTAATCCGCAGTTTGTCATCGGTGTCACATATATGAATTACAAAAATGAAGTGAATTTCATGTGTTTTTAAATTTTCATCGAGTCGCTGACGTCGCGACGCCATTAAGAATGTCATCAGGTAACGGTTGTCAGGGCTGCGCCGAAATGCATCGGCGGCGCGGCGCCCTAGGCCGCCTGCGTGACTGCGTTGGTCCCGTCACAGCTCTCGTCATTGTCATCCGCAGTTTGTCACCGGTGTCACATAGACGTTTTAATCGTTTTAAATGTAAGTGGGGTTTGAATGTGCACATTGGAAAGGTCCACAGACTACCAAATACACTCAACTCAGACCCTGTCTCAATAGCTATACCTATAACTCCAGCTACATCCACTTTTGACTGTTTTGGAAAACCCTGTCCAAATTTAAAAAAACTCTGTTCCTGTTTTGAAGCAAGTTCCCTGCGGCGCTCAACCTCAATACCTAGCAGGATACGTTCGTCTTGCTGCCCACGAGAAATCGCTAAGTGCTTGGTAACAACTACGCACCTTCCTTTACAGAATTATACAGGTAAAAAAGAATTTGGCAACCAAAAAGACATTAACTACACAAATTAAAGAAAACTGCAATATTTAGGCTCATAATTTAGATTCAAAATTGCAGACACATAGATATACTCTTTAAGAGGTATATTCCATCTGGTAGAATCTAAGTTAGGGGCAGATGTCATTAGCGGGGCAGCTAGGATTCTTCTTAGTAGTGATGTGGTAGCACCGTGTTCTATAGAAACACTCGCAGCACTGGAGAGCAAACACCCTGCCTCAGAGGATGGCCTTTCTTTTCCCGACCCTCCTGATCCTGTTAACCACTCCCTCACCATTACAGGTCGAGAGTTGGTCACAGCCGTTTGCTCCTTCCGGAACGGCTCCGCTGGCGACCTCGATGGTCCGAGTCTTCAGCACTACACAAAAACACAAAAAGAAATAGGTAGAACAGTTCTGTTTACTCTTCAGGTTAAAGTCAGAACTGCCCTGTGGGCACGATCTTTAAAAGTTTATTTGGTCTTCAAAATCCTTCAATGTGAATGTGCGCTTTTATAGATCCTAACTTCACGACATTGTCGTGGACATCTCTGTCCACGACCACAAAATCTATGGACATACGTGCGCGTTATAACGTTGTCGTGGACGGAAATTTAAAAATGTCTTAAAGTATTTCCATACATTTTACTTGCCTGTGTTATCGTGTTGCTGACGTGTACATGGATGTCCACGATGATAGCGTTATGTTAGATTGCAGAATAAGCACCACGTGTACTAACTGAAATGCATTCACAATGCAAGTAACAAGACGCTCAATATCTACTTTCAAAGGAATCCTTGTCTCAATTTGTAGAATACAAGTAAAAATAAAAACGCTAGACACAAAACTAGTTCATATCCGTTGTTCGGTTCAAGGATAAAGCTAATATCGGACGTCGAGCGTTGAGGCCCTTTACCGATCGTTTTGACCTAACATCGTGAAGCAAACCTTCGGCTAAGCTCAATTTATTGCTTCAGCGTAATAAATTGAGTGATGTTATAAATATCGCTTTATTGGAGACCTATCAATTTGGAACTAATCACGTTACGAGCGAGTTTCGGTTCACTTCAGATCGTACTACTAGCTTACTGATATTAGTTCGTTCGTGTGTTATTAATATTTAACTGTAATCGCCAGTCGCCCGTGAATTAATTATTCTTGATATAGGAAATAATTAGTTCTACTTTTGGGCAGTCATACTTCAAGGTAGGTAGTTTTCCGTCATCCGAGCTTCAGAAATACATATCGGTACACGACGGCAAAATGAGGTTATCCTACAACCACGACGCAATTTCTCTCTAACATTCTCAAAACTCCGTTTTTACTTATGTTTCGGTACTCAACTTCGTAACATTTGTTTGCAACTTTTTGAGGATCAACAGATCTTTTTGTGGAAACTTCGGAAAATTCGCACTCTCTATATACTTATTGAAACTTTTTATCAACGCGGGTTATGAGAGTTCAGGGGAGATCAGACTAGAGATACATGCTCTATAAAATATGAAGTAACGATAAGTAGCCTTTTTATGTCGATAGAAAATATGTGATATAAAAAAAGTTTTACTGCTAGATCGCCTCATTGCTCTTAAGTCGAGCGAAACTTCCCGCTACCGACATATTTTCTACTACAACGATAGCACAATATTATACAATAACGTAGACATAAGTTTTCATGTGGTAACGCGCAAGTGACCATAAACGGGTTATTGATGTTTTGCGACTGGATTTAAGTACTTCATATGAGAGATATGGGTTCACTACCCTCGTCGGGCGTCGAAATGAAAATCTGGATCCTAGACAGAAAATATGAGTAAGTACAATGTGAGAAACTTGACCATAAGTAGAAAAATAACACGAAGTTTCAGTACGATTGCATGATGTAACGATCATATAAATCCAAATGTATGTAAGAGGCGTCTATGTGGTGGAAAACCCAGGGATATTTTCGTTAGGGTCGTCCCGGATATCTCATTTGTCAGGAAAACCTCAAGAGCAAGATAAAATGGACGGATTTCAAGCTGGTGAATAAACGATTTGGGAGTATTATAATTCATGCTCAGTTTTACAATAATACCGGCTTCGGTGACCGTTAGGGAACAATTTGTCTTTGGATAGAACATCGGATGTATTGATCAATCAAAACGTGCTGGCTGTGTTATTGACGGGTTTGTGGAAAGTATTCTCATCATCTGCCTAGCCTTTTCCCAACTATGTTGGGGTCGGCTTCCAGTCTAACCGGATGCAGCTGAATACCAGTATTTTACATGGAGCGACTGCCTATCTGACCTCCACAAACCAGATACTGGGTAATACGATACCCCTTGGTAAGACTGGTTGTCAGACTTTCGGGCTACTGACGACCCGTAACGACTCTCAAAGATCCAGAATTACAGCCGGGACCAACGGCTTAACGTGCTTTCTGAGTCACGGAGAGGTCTTGGTATATGAAGATGGTCACCCATCCACGGACCAACCGCGGCAAGCGTAGCTTAATCTGATCGATCGAATGTATTCTAATTTTAACAATTGACCTTTTCTATTGAGCTTTGCTTTGTATTGAGTGCTAAAATCATAACGTAAATAGTATACAACAGTATAATACTGTTACTGTTACCCTACATCATCCCACTGCTGGGCAAAGACCTCTCCTAATGATTTCCTGCTCTCTCGATTCAGGGTATTGGTATACACACCTAAAATAATACCGTGTAAATAATGTCTTATAAGTTCGCGAGCCCACAATAAAGATCGCAATCATCAGACCTGGCGTGAGTTGGCTGCAGCCCAACCTATCTCATAAAATTTCTAACGACACCCACGGGAAGTGTGCTCACACGCAGTCCGATCAGTTTCAACGAAAATACCCAAACAATCGAAAGTTCACACCGCCGCGCCATTGTAATTACAATGCAAAAAGTTTTAATACACGCTGTATTCGTTTAAAAAAGGTATCGGAAAGCTCCCCCTTTATTACTACACTGAAATGGGAGTGCTCATACTTTTACTTTTTAATTGTAATCGCATCGTGCACCCGTTTTATATGAGACTGTAAAGTTGTAAAATAAAAGTTGTTCCTCCCCAAATATAATAACTTTGTTTTTTTAATGTTTTGCGCAATCAAAATTTAACGCCACTGTGGGTACGTGCGGCAATACGGCTTTGGACTCTCGTGAAAACAGTCCACCTAATTTCAACTTTATTTTTATAGGAGCAGAGTGAGTTTTCCATGTTGTAAAAAGTGGTCAAGGTTATGTTACGGCCTGAAGTTTGATCATTTAAATCTTATGGCTTTAGGTCTAAATGATCATACAAAGCCGTTGAGTTCTTTTAAGTATTTTTAATATAAAAGTTACGCTATTTAAGCACACGATAAACACAACTTACAAATAGTTATACAATACATTCCCGTAGAGTAAATAAGTTAAGCCCCCATAAAGTGGGGCTCGGTGTTTTTAATAAAGATGAAGTAAAAGCTAAGTCTCGAACATTTAAGTTTTGAAACAACTTCTGGTTTAACAGCTTTAAAGACTTTATGTACAGTTTGCTGTGTTAACAGAATGAATACTATCTATATGACCAAGGAAAAGAATTCCTCGTCATTCAAGTTTGCATGTAAAACGATTCCTCCTTCCTCATTTCGTTTTGGTCTCTGCATTCCGTTAAATGAAATCTGCTTTTAGAATATTCAGAGGAGACAGGGAGCAAGAAATTCAGTTTATATTTGCGTTTTCGTTGAAGATCTTACAAGGAAATTAAATCATTCTGAAGGTTTAAAGTGTCAGTTTGCGCTTTTGTCTAAACTATTTGGTAACAATGATTGATTTCGACTGAATGATTGGAATAGTATTCCTTGCCTTTTCAGGGATTACTAGGGTGCTTAATAAATTTTTGAAATTCATTTGAAAGTATCAGTGATTTCTTGCAAGAGTTTCTCTTATATCTTTCTTTGAAACAAACACAACTGAAATGTAATTGCAATAAAAAGGTTCAAATTAAATAAGGTAGCAAAATTCTGCAATTGTGATGAGTATCAATACCTACACACGATAAAATAAAATAAAAATAGGTTTTTTTTTTTGGTCAACGACCTCTTGTAGTGTTGTTACTTGTAGTATGAGTTGTGAAAAACCGTTTTTTTTGTGTTATCGTGTTTAGATATGGATACTCATCACGGTCTATAAACATTTCACAACAAAAACTCATTTTATGAACTGATGTTTTAAGTACCTACTTGCAGTCGATGACTCCAAAAAAAGTCGTCAAATGAATTCCCTTTTTATTCATCACGGTACCCATCACTAATTTAATTTGACCCTGTTTTCTTAAATAAGACAGCTTTAATTATGAAAATTATGTTGGATGCATTACTGCATAAACAGCTCCTAGATACCGAAGAGGAATGGTTCTTTTACCGAACTTTTAATAACAAATAACAATATTAAAAAAAAATATATTTCAACATTAACAAATTTTAAGACTACACACTGCTGATAAAAGAAAATTTCACATTTTCTCGTACTTATAACATTTTTGTGAAATGGTGTGATATTGCGAACTTTGGGTAATGAAGTGTTCTCAGCTGGACAATTCAAAAGAAATAAATTATCAATTTAACTGAATATGGACCTTTTCTTCGTCATAAATTATATCTTTATCCTAGATATTAATTCAACAAACCGTTATATAAAGCCAATTACGTACATTCAGCATTTGCACCACGATGCCCACATAAAAAGGGGGCTTTTGTTAATGAGGGTACAAAAAGTTCCCTTTCTGAATTATTTGTCTGAATTTGCATTTTAATTGGGAGAAAGAAAGCGTTACTTTTTTCGTGAAAAACAATAATTGTGTTCATTGTATGTCGTTACGTTTATAGGCTGTTTTAATTATATATGTTTTTGTATTGAGGGGCCCGTGGCTAAATAATAACAGCCGCACAGGTCGATCGATCAGGTTAAGCTACGCTTGCCGCGGTTGGTCTGTGGATGGGTGACCATCTTTAGATACCGAGACCCCTCCGTGCCTCGGAAAGCATGTTAAGCCGTTGGTCCCGGCTGTCATTCGTAGATCTTTGACAGTCGTTACGGGTAGTCAGAAGCCCGAAAGTCTGACAACCAGTCTTACCTAGGGGTATCGTATTACCCAGTAACTGGGTTGTGGAGGTCAGATAGGCAGTCGCTCCATGTAAAATACTGGTATTCAGCTGCACCCGGTTACACTGGAAGCCGACCCCAGCATAATTGGGAAAAGGCTAGGCAGATGATGATGTATATTTTTATTTAATAGTATTTAAAAATTAAATATGTTAGTCGTGGCCATAGATTGTGGGTTCGAAGTCAGGCAAGCGCTTTACTTTGTGTAAATAATTTAATCACCACTGTTCTCAAAACGGCGAAGGAAAACATCGTGAGGAAGCCGGCATGTTCTAGAACCAAAATTTCGAAGACATGTGACATCTACCGACCCGCGCTGGCCCCCGCGGTAGGTTCGAACACACTCCTTCTCGAGGAGAAGAGACACAGGCTTCCTCTCTCCCAGCAGTGGGATCTTTATAGGCCCCCCCATTCTGGACACACTGCGTTGATAACCGACGAAAATTTTCAAAGTAGGGGGTCCAGAATTATCTACTGAATCTATGGTAGCAGGTTGTACACTGATTTCCTGCTGCCACCCCGTATATTTTTGCAGTAAAAACCACTCCAAGAATCTTCTCATCAGATCATCTTTTCCCAACTATGTTGGGGTCGGCTTCCAGTCTAACCGGATGCAGCTAGCCGGGCCAGTATTTTACATAGAGCGACTGCCTATCTGATCTCCACAACCCAGTTACTGGGTAGTACGATACCCCTTGGTAAGACTGGTTGTCAGACTTTCGGGCTCCTGACTACCCGTAACGACTGTCAAAGATCCACGAATGACAGCCGGGACCAACGTGCTTTCCGAGGCACGGAAGATTCTCGATATGCAAAGATGGTCACCCATCCACAGACCAATCGCGGCAAGCGTAGCTTAACCTGATCAATCAACCTGTGCGGCTGTTATTATTTAGCCACGGGCCCGTCAAGAATCTTCTCACTAGATATTTATAAAAAAAAAAACAAGTTCTACGATACCTCTAGTCGCCGCCGTACTTAGTTCTACACTCAGCAAATGAAACAACTAAACGTATACAGCAATACGTATAGAACTGTAAAGAAATGGGATCAACTAATTATATCGAACCTAGAGTAATTAAAATGAGCAATAATAAACATAGCCAACAACAAGGAAATATCTCTAGCAGCTTATATTACCAGCTCGCGTCGAATTGCTTAGGGAATAGGTAATCGTCGCAAACATTCTTGGTGCCATCAAAGCGTTTTATCGCACGTCTGGGGAGGCATTCCGCCGTCCGTTTTGATAATGATTAAAAATTTTTTTGTACGCCAAATTCCTATAGGGCTTTGAAATAAGCGGGTGTGACCAGATGCGGAAATTATTGGGAGAACAGGTTGTTGTTAAGGCAAGAAATATAGGCTTTAATGAAGTGTGGATAACAGTGAATTGGGAATTTGCTATCGGTGATGATTCATGTTCAGATTTTTTCTATTTTTCTAACTTATATATTATGTAGGACTTTCTACACTGTCGAAAGTTTAACACAAAATCATCCCGTACAAGCACGAATAGCTTTGAAAACTTGAATTCGTACTAATTCCAACGTTCTGCTCCGCTATCGCTCCAGCTCTGTGTAACGTTCCCTTTATACATAGTGATTTACTAGCGTGAACAGATCTAGTACAGCTTCATTGAACGACTGGATGAGACACGACGATAAATCGACGACAATCTCTAATCCAGCGCCAGCAGAGGCAGATCTATACACACAGTATTCTTGTATATCTTTGTCTTATTGTATTGGTGTGATGTCTGTTTCATTGGTGAAATATTATGGCGCTTGTACACAATGTAAACTTATGAAGGTGTCTTATATAGGGATGAGTTTAGTTTGGACTATTAAACTTACGAGTGCACTTGATAGCATCCAGACTATAGGTAAGAAGTCGTTACAATTTTACATGGCCGTAGCTTCTGATCTAAACTTCTTGGTCCCCGACCCCACCCCGTTGCATCACCCGCCCGTGCTATTACTTCGCTTAGCGGTCTTTCTGACTTTTTTTTAAGTTTTCTCAGCTCCTACCATCTCCTAGCTTGATGTAAGCCTATATATAGCCTTCCTCATGAATTGGGCAATGAAATGCAAAATATTTTTTTAAATCCGACTGGTAGTTCAATACTCAATATTCAATATCTTTATTGCTTTACCATAATTTAATTTTGATTTTAATTTTGATTTTGATATAATTTTGATTTTAATATTTATTTTAACTTTGATTTTAATGTTAAGATAATTTTTAATTTAATTCTAATTTTTAATTTTTTCGTATTCATTTTAATTTAATTTTGATATATTACGTGTACTAACATAGTTTTTTAAAATATTGTATTTACTAACACAATATGGATTTTTTATTATCCGAAATAAACATTTTTGATTTTTTTGATAATGTGTACTTAGATGGTAACTATACAACGTGTAACGTTAAATGCGCAAAACCTGAAAATAGTTTGATCAGAATAACGAGCAGAATTAATTGAACCACTTTTTAATGTAGGTCACATTTTTCAAAAAATCTTCATTAAAACGTTGCCGTGTCTATTTATTAATAGGTCAAGCCAGCCAATGTCAGCGCGGCGTAGCGGCCCGGTGACGACTCCTGCCTCGATAAAGCGTCGTCGCAGACGCAAGAAACGATCAGAATGGCCAGTAAAACTAAAACAGCACATAAAACCTTTACAACTTTTTAAATTACTTATTTTCTCTCTGAAATAGGTCAATTGAATTAAAAATCAGTTGGGGTGTCTGAGGTTTTATTTATTTTATTTTATTTTATTTATTTTTTTCATTTTTTTTTATATTTTTTTTCTTTTATCATTATTACTCGTATTAATACAGATATTGTTTGGAGTTTTTATGACAGAATATTTTTTAACAATTACTTTGCATGACGTTTATCTTTGTACGACATATTTCTAAACAACAAAGGGTACTAAATATTTTGTGAATTTAATATTCACAACTCATTTTAAAAACGAAGAAACTATGTGGGAACTCAGTTGTTTTGAAAAGTTTCTCCGAAATCCGAATTTACATTACGAAACTCCATAGTTGCGCCAACCTAGTAATTCATTGACTGTACACGTGTAAATAATTATCTATTTTACGTGAAATCATCAATGAATAACAAAGCTTGCGCAGAGCTAGTTTCGTAATGAAGATTGTCCATTTTAAAACATTGTGCATTTTAACGACATTCAGTCCACTGTGATCTAGGTCTGTATTTTACATAACCTAACAAACTAGAGCTACGTGTTTCAAAAGGTCGAAGTAGACATAAGACTATGCCTCTGACGACCTGTGACTAAGACAGCCGTATATATTTGCATGATAGAAGGTGTCAACGGCTTTAAAGTGCTATCTCAGACTTCGGGGTCTATACCTTGCTTTTGTCGTTGGGAACTTGGGCACAGTATATTTGGTTAACCCCAGTGGTCGGTTGATATACGTGATATGTATGTATGTAGGTATGTACTCGTATATATAATCGTCGAGGAGATACTAGTTATGTATATCGTTAACTAGCGGCTGTGGCTTGCGGTGTGTAGGACACAACGATGTCCTTAATTACAATGCAATGACGTGCACTTATGTGTCCAAATATATATATTCCATCTGTATCAACCGTACTCGCTGCATTTGTGGCCACACATACATATTTAATTACACAGTCATTGTAAACGTACAGATTATCACTGCTATTAGTTTGTTTAGAATCTAGATCGCGATTATAATAGTCGAATAACTGTCATAATTGCTTGGATCCGCGAAATGGTTTTTCATGTTTTAGTTTGGGATTAGGATTTGAAATATACAGATAGTTTTAATTTTATACAAACCTTTAAGGGGCGGTAAGAAGCAAATTTTTAGGTAATTGACAATAGCGCATCGTGACAACAAATAACGTTCAAAACAGCGATGCGCTTGATGTTAGTTGAATCGAATCACCACAAAAATAAAAGCAGTTTTGCAGTTTTAATTAAATCAAAAATAAATGCACGGCTTTGTGAAATATTTTCAAGGTATTTCCATAGTTTATTGAAACTTCTTTCTTATACAATTTGATAGCTGACACTCAACATTTTGAGAATTATGCGACGAAAAATATTTTTAAGCTCTGTTTTACGATTGTTTCATCCGGATACTAATTTATTTTAATGAAATATTTTAATATAAGTATTTTATTTGAACATCTCAAAATACACTCAATCTTTTTTCTGGCTTGTAATATGTACAGACGCCAGCACATCAAGCTACTAAAATCTGTCAAATTTCTTTAGATTTTCAACTTTATCGCTAAAGCATAAAGTTCAAAGATTGGGAAAAGAGAGACGCCAGCACATCAAGCTACCCGAAACTGCCATACAGTTTCGGGTAGCTTGATGTGCTGGCGTCTGTACCAATACGCCTAACTATGCGACAAAAAACTGAGCGTTTTAGGGTATCCTACGTTTGGGCAGTGCCTTAACTGTTTGTGCTCCATCACTTGAAATGTGCTTTTTGTGGTCCCATGCATTGTCGACAATGTTTACTTACACATTGTTTGGTAAAGTTTATAGCAACATTAATTGTGTTCTCTTTGTACTCTAAAATATTTATCACGCTACCCTGTTTTAATCTGCACATTTATAATATTCTTCATGTTTCCCAACATAAGTGATTGGTTATTTTACGCTGTGCAAATGTTTAATTTCGTCGTTGTTGGCTGGTAAATGCATAATCAGCGGCCTTTATGTTTTGTGCGGTTTCCCGTACATTCATTCCATTATCATCTGTGGGCACCCCATTGTGGTTATTATGTTTGGTCCATTCAAACATAACAGGATTGTAGACAGCATTTTGTTTCCCGTCATTAATCGTAAGCCACGCGTCTCGTTTTGGTTGGCTTATCTTAATGGGATGGGAGCACGCAACAACACAAGCGCTTTCACCAACCAATCTGTATTGAGTGAGTGGATCTCGTAGCTATTGTTGCCATTGTTGAAAAAATACGATGTTTTTTTTTTATTTTTCGTTTGCGTTTGTAAGTGTTGCGTAACGTAATTTTGAGAAAGCTTTTTCTAGATCGTGTATCGTGATTTAGATGTTGTAGTGTTGAGCTTAAACTTTATTGGTAACTAAAGTACGCGAATGATAATGACTACCTTACCAAATGGAATTTCCACAATCTTGAATAGATGTTTTATCATCATCTGC
Organism: Eremobia ochroleuca; assembly: GCA_949629135.1. Classification (NCBI taxonomy): domain Eukaryota; kingdom Metazoa; phylum Arthropoda; class Insecta; order Lepidoptera; family Noctuidae; genus Eremobia; species Eremobia ochroleuca. The sequence continues at coordinate 11,557,032 of OX451397.1, read as the reverse complement.
CTTGCCTTTTCCCAACTATGTTGGGGTCGGCTTCCAATCTAACCGGATGCAGCTGAATACCAGTATTTTACATGAAGCGACTACCTATCTGACCTCCACAACCCAGTTACTAGGTAATACGATACCCCTTTTGTAAGACTGGCTGTCAGACTTTCGGGCTACTGACGACCCGTAACGACTGTCAAAGATCCACGAATGATCGCCGCGGGACCAACGGCTTAACGTGCTTTCCGAGGCACGGAGGGGTCTTGGTATGTGAAGATTCTCACCCATCCACGGAAAAAACCGCGGCAAGCGTAGCTTAATCTGATCGATCGATACGTGCGGCTGTTATAACTTAGCCACAAGCCCCTCTCTCTGAAAATAACTTCTGCCCGCGACTCCGTAAAATTTATTTTTTCTCCAACCAACCCCGTTGCATCGCATCGCCTGCTCTCGCTATTAGTTCGATTTCGCGTTCTCTCTTACTATTTGTCTTTTCGCTCGGCTCCTAAGATTCCGAGCGTGATGTTAAATAGTCTATAGCCTTCCTCAAGAATTGGGCTATCCAGTTCAAATCCGACAGATGGTTTCAGTGATTCAAACAAAGAAATTCTACAGCTTTATTATTTGTTTAGATATAGATTTATATGGTGTACATAAAAAAGAGTATTCTATCTATCTAGTGTTTTTGTATATTTCCCTATCTAAAATGAAGAGCTTAAATACTAGTTTGCTACTGACAAAGTATCTAATGTCAAAGAAATAAGGATTAGACTTTATACGTGTCTGGTAGGTAAGTATCTACAGGTATTCCTTAAAGAATTCCGGTCAACATTAAGGGAGTGAAAAAGTGAGGAGATTTTTCCCAGCGTTAAAAACGAAAGGAACTTTGCAAATACTTCAAGGAATTTAATGAAAAAAGTTGGGGAAATCTTCTTAAAAAATTGCACCCTTTGGGCTAGCGGGCTTGATAAATTTTATTCCGGAATAATTAATCAGGACACATTAATTCGGGAGTAGGAGTATTTAGGAGACTGGTGTTGATTGATTATGTGCATTTATTGGGGATTTTCTCTTTGTTAATTGAGGAGCGTCTTGGTTGACTGGTAGAGAATGCCTAAGGCATTAAGTCCGCCTTTGTACCTTTTTGTGTGCGAAAAGTTTAAATAAATAAATAAATAAATAAATATGTCTTAATTAAGACATTATTTTTTTTTTTTTTTTTCTTTTAGAAAATGTTTAATTATACACTCTTCAGGAAAGAAATCAATTAAAAAACAGTTACATCCATCTTAAAAAAAATATCAAAATACTGTGGTCAAATCAAACCCGACAAATACATTTTTAAATTCAACATGTTCTTGTTGTTGGATTAAAAACCGATAATTCTTACTAAGTTTTACACAATTCAACAATGGTCGGTTCAAATTCAATTCAGTTCAATACCGACATATCCATTTTGGTTTCGTCAAAAACCGATATATCCAAATGATCGCGTCAAAAACCGATATATCCATACTTGTCCGCCAAGTATCTCCCTAAATTAAGTATCTACCCTCCGTCAAGTTTCACACATCAATCGATGTCACTTTAACTGCAAATTGACATGCTATAATTTTCCACTTTAGTAACATTAAAAAACTTACAAGCTTTTTTTTAATTTGTGAAAAATATGGTAAATTCGATATATCGGTTTTCGTTCCGACGCTCCTCAATTAGAATTCCATGGTTACAATAGTTACAGTAGATTTATACTTCAAAGTACTGAATTGATGTTGAAGCACGGTCGCTTCACAATCGTATCTTATCATCTGCGTCACCGTTTTGACCACTATGTTGGGGTCGACATGGCTTTATTGTTGTCATTAGTAATAACTTGTTCATTTAGTTTACTTCGATGGTCCTAGTTTATCATTTGTGACTTCAAGTGACAGCAATGTAAACAAAATCAAAATCAAAATCAAAATCAAAAGTCCTTTATTCAAACTAGGCTGAGAATCAGCACTTTTCGAACGTCAAAATTACAAAAGACAGTCCCCCAAAACGCCCGCCCTTCACCACTTCCTAGTGCTTTCGCTGGGAAGAAGAAGTGGCGCAACAAACTCCCCAGCAGCACAGCTGTCTGTTCAGTTAGAAAATACTTGACTGAATACAATACAAGGTATGCAAAGCAATTAACATTACAAGACACAGGACACTAAATTAAATTATCTGCCACATGTCAGCTAGCAACGCCAATATACCAAGAAATACAATAAAAAACTATACGTAGGTACTCAAGCAAAAATTAATAAATGAAAATTAAATAAAAGCCTCCAGGTATGAAGGGCGTGACCGCTAACATATTTATGCAATGCTGGGTTCTGTTTACATAGCTGTCGCTTGAAGTCACAAATGATAAACTAGGACCATCGAAGGAAACTAAATAAACAAGTTATTACTAATTATAACAATAATAAAACCATGGTCAGCAAGACAGAACCCAAACAGAACCCAGCATTGCATAAATATGTAAACGATCAAGCCCTTTACGCCTGGAGGCTTTAATTTAGATAGTATATTTTTGTTTACATTTTAAATTTTGATAAATTAATAATAAATAATAATAATAATAAAAATAGTTTATTTTCTCCACAGTAATACTCTTAATTGTTACCTTATTTCTACGGTGACATATAGGAGTGGCATTATATTGTGGGAGTCTGGTGCCTAAACTAGGCTCAAGGCCTGTATTTCACGTCACCAGGACTCCTTCATTTAAATTTAACAAATTATGTTATGTACTCGTACAAACGGTATGCGGTTAAGACATGTTAACATTTTTTTTTTCAGTATCAGGGTGGGAGTGAGGTTGAGTGTGTACTGCGTGTATGTGTAGTTTGTGTAGTGTGTGCAGTGGTTGTGTGTGGGTGTGTTTATTTATTTATTTATTTATAATTTCTGGCCAACCAACAATTGTTTATACTCTTACAAGCTATAATAAAGATTCGTGTTGGGGGGGTTATGTGTGTGTGTGTGTGTGACATTCAGTGTTTATTGTTTTGATCGTAGCATATTTGCATAATGTTTATGTTAAAACTGTTAATAAATTTTCAGTGTCATTATATATTATATATAATTATTTTTGTACTTAAGTGCGTATAGTTTTTATTGTATTTGTTGGTATATTGGCGTGGCTAGCTGACATATGGCAAATAATTTAATTTAGTGTTCTGTATCTTGTAATGTTAATTACTTTGCATACCTTGTATTGTATTCAATAAATTATTTCCTAACTGAACGGACAGCTGTGCTGGTGGGGAGTTTGTTGCGCCACTTCTCCCCAGCGAAAATACTAGGAAGTGGTGAAGGGCGAGCGTTTTGGGGGACTGTCTTTTGTAATTTTGACGTTCGAAAAGTGCTGATTCTCAGCCTAGTTTGAATAAATGACTTTTGATTTTGATTTTGACTTCCTGTCTTTACTGGATGCAACCGAATACCAGTGTTTTACATGGAGCGACTGCCTATCTAACCTCTACAACCCATTTACTCGTTAATACTATAACCCTTGGTAAGACTGGTTATCAAACTTTCGGGTTTCTGACGATCCACGAATAACAGTCGAAACCAACGGCTTTCCGAGGCTCGGAGAGGTCTCGGTATTATAGCAAAAAAAAAAAGAAAAGAGACACTTGTTCACCACAGAAACATGTATAATTTTGATAATAGCTTCAGAATACAAAAAAAAAAAATATGAAATACAACATACTCACAACAAAACTTGATAAAAAAGCACGATGGTTAGTTTTAAATTAGAAAAACAAAGAAATAACTCGTGTCTACCCTATATTATACTTTTTAAGCGAGGTTGTATTCGCGTCGAAATATGATACGATTGCCATCGAACCCAGACGAACGCGTAACATAAATAGGTAACAGCTCAAAGCGAATTCAAAGTTTTATACGTCGTTAGTTAAAAGATCAACAGATTTTGGGACATCGTTCTGAACTATAGGAATGTTTAAAAAAATTTTATATATAAAAAAAACAACCGACTTCCAAAAAAACACTACAAAGTGAAAAATAATTTTAATTTTGGAAGTCGGTGTCGTTGGTTCCGCATTTTGGTTTTTTGACACCGACTTCCGAAATTAAAATTATTTTTCACTTTGTAGTGTTTTTTTGGAAGTCGGTTGTTTTTTTTATATATAAAATTTTTTATTTTTCACTTTTTAGTTATATCTACCCCAATCAAATTCATATAAACACTACTTGCTATGTAAATATCAGTGACAGGAAGCTGCATCTGCGTTTATAGGGTACAGAAGTGATGTTATGTTGTGCGATTGCGTAATTATTATTATCATAAAAAAAAATTATAACCTTTGTAGTGAGTACAGGCGTGATATTATGTTGTGTGATGGTGTAAACAATGCTTAGATATGCTATAGCAACAATCGCGGTTAATCTGCTGTTATTTATTGAAGAGTTCCCCCGATTTCTACAAGATCCCATCATCAGATATTGAAATGGTATGGGACCACACGGGAAGCACCAGCTTTCAAATAAAAAAAGAATCATGAAAATCGGTCCACCCAGTCGGTTATTATGAGGTAACAAACATAAAAAAAAAAAAAAAAAATACAGTCGAATTGATAACCTCCTCCTTTTTTTGAAGTCGGTTAATAAGGTATTACTATGCACCACTAAAGAATAAGAAAAACACACACAAAACAAAATATCTGCAAGATCCAGTTTAAGGTCAGTGACGATGAAATTCTATTTGTTGTACCGGTATCTTAGCCAGGAATTTCCAAGATGTTAGGTGATAAAATGGCTGATCAAACCGGCTCGCTGTCTACGGCAGCCCAGCCATAAACTAATACGCGTAGTAGGTAGGTGGGTGGATCGAAATTCGGCTTGAAATTCTCGGACGAAACCTAAAGCAAATCATGTAAAATGATGACCTGAGGTGCAAGCAGAATCTTGTATAACAAAGGAGGTGTAGAGTTATACATCCCAGTTTATTAAAACATGAAAATCACGTTTTGGTGAATCACTGGGAGTCACTGACCCACCGATTTTGAAGAGCCTATGGCAAAGAGAAATAGGATAACATCATGAAAATGAAAATAACTTTCGAATAATCAATCGAAGAAAAAACATACCCTGACTCTCGGATTCACAATCCATTCACATACACAATGGACGTTCTACCGTATCATTGTGGATTATTATTATAGATGGTACTGTTCAGTTTAGTTGTATAGGTCCAAAAATTCCGAGACCCGACGTGTGTCATGACTGTTCTTCAAGTGCCAAAGGTTCGTAGGAAAATCTTCCAGGACATAAAAATTCCATATTTAAAAGAAAATCGAAGATAACATTTCTGGTCAACCAAAATTCTAAAAATGAGGTTGAATATATTTTTAAAGAAGGATGATTATTCTAAAATTTTAATGTAGCATTTCCTAACGCTGCAGTATGTAAAGATCACCCATCTACGGACCAACCGCGCTAAGTGCAGCTGAACCTGATTTATAGACCCGGTTGGCTTTTATTCCTCACGGGCCCCGCCTTCACAATCGTATGTATTAAGTTAATAAAAGCTGGTTAAAACACAATATGGCACAACGGTTCTATAACTCTAATAGAAAGCTATAAATCAACAAAGCCCTCAAATTCCACATTGTATACTAAACCCGCACAATTGTCTTGAAATACAGTCGAACTATTTCGTACTACATTGAACCTAAGGGATTTCGAATGCCTATGGATGGTGTGAACTAGTTTCTCTGAGAGAATGGTTCTCGGCTTACGCATATACGCAATTTGTCCTGTCGCTACAAATTTCCCGACCCCAGTTGATTGTTAATTCATAGACATTGTTGGTTAATAGTTACAAGTTGGCAAGGATAAACGGTGTTTGTCATGTCCACAAATTAAATGAAATTATTGCCAATGAAGGTCTCGGTACGTCGTTAAATTTTAATTGAGTTGTAAATATTGTAATTTAAGAGCCCTCTTACTTTTCGGTACTGAGCGCGAATCTTTTTTCTTTTTTTTGTTGTTGTATATATGGCATCTCGCAGTTCAACTGATGAGGTTTTGCCTGTGGATGCCTCAATAAATTAAGGCTTCCAGCCAGGGCGAGCTCGCATCGCCGGCGCAGTGAAATATATAGTGCTTTTATTTTATGTATTAAAAAATCAAACGATCAATATATATATTTTTAATTGATATTGTTTAAGCAATTATTGGAGACTATTTTGGTATAAATACTACGTGAAAATGATGTAGAAGTTTGGATATATTCAGACTTGTTTCCAGTAGAAAATTGAATTAGGTCCAGTCTTTTTTTCTTTATTTATAAGGGATATAACAAAAAAGTGTTCTATTATTATAAAAGTATATGATATTTGTGATTTGGGAGAAATTATTTTGATGGATTATATTCAACAGAATCTGCAAATTAGAGCTCTGAAATCAGCTCTCCATGAGTTTTTGCCTAAACATGCATCAGGAGAACGATTAATGCTAAATAAATAAAAAAAATAGCTTTATTATTATTGTAGATGAGACAACCAACTATCTTTACCAACTAATTGTTGTTTATACAAACTAACGAACAGTATTCCATTTCAACGAGGACTACATGCATTTTTGTAATACTTTCTTACATTGTGCGTACATATTTGAGAATTAGTGTCAGTTTATACTAAACTATAGTGTTTATAATGTTTTTTTAGGTCTGTTTTCTATAAAATATTGTAAAGTATGTACGTACTTCTTTAGGTACCTATGTAGTACATATTCTACTAAATAACAGTTATATTCAAAAGAATATAATTGTTGGAATGGACTACATTATTATGTAGTGTTATTAATTATTTTGTGATACGGCCTGTTCATAACGAGTTACTATTTGTTGGAAATTACTGAATGTTCAAAACAGTAGTTGAATGCATTTTGGTCGTCACCGCTAATAAAGGTGTAAGCTCGTAAATATTAATTAGTAGCTCTAATAACTGGTGACTGCTAATATTCAAAATGAGCTCTGATATACGTGTTTATAAATATTAAACTAAAAGCTAGAGCATTTGCAATTTCTACGAAGTTAAAATACATGTATAAAGTCTAATTACGATTCGGAATAGACAAAACAATAAAATTGTCAATAGGTTCAGGATGAAACGACCAGCATTTTGCCTTTTGCAGCCACGCCACAAGGACACTTGGTACAGTGACTCAGTTTTGAGTTTTATCCTTTTTCCAACATACGAATAGCGTCCATAACATGTGAATTTACTGAGTTCAGTATCCATGAATGTAGACATACAACGCACGTCGAAATCGAATAAAGTGTCGATTCGATTCCAACGAACGACAATTCCGAATAGTAACAAAATGCGAATCGGTTAATATGTTACAAAAATACGTCACGGAAACACAGGGACGTGGCAAATGGTACGTGGAGGCCATATCAAAATGTTGCTGCTCGCGCTAGTGTGACGATGAACTGTTTTTTTCCGGTGAGAACGAATGTAGGGGTTGGGCGCGTCGTAATTCATCGTTTGTTCCGTGAAAATTGAAATTATTTCTCTTTTAGCACACAACTTAAAATTCTTTTAAATGAAACTAACATTTACCGCTTATCCGCAAATAAGGCAAAAAAAGAGTTTTTTTTTTTGTTAGCCTATATTGCGTCCCATTTCTGGGCAAAGGCCTCCCTTTTTCCTTCCAAACCTCCCCGTCTTGTGCTATCTCTGGCCATGTTGACCATGCAAAATAAAAGAGTTCGGTACATATAATTGGGACGTATCTATATCGCGTAGTGTAATCTTATCCCCATTTCCGCTTGACATCTCAAGGCTCCTTAATAATAATGACACAAGGAAATACGAAACGCGTGAGATCCGGTATTCGTTTGTATTGTGGTAATCCGTAGGCAAACAGAACATGCAGTGTATCAAGTGGTCTCCCCAACTCGTAAGAGAACAAGTGTCAGGGAAGGAAATTGATGAATGCGGTGGGTTCAGTGACGTCTGGCATTTCAATCTTGGTGTTTTATTAAAGCCATCTTTGAACTGATGCGTTTTGAGGTTCTCGTATATCAAGTCAGGTTGTCATTCGTAGAACTGTGCCCATTTAGTCATGCGGTTTTCGCTGCTGAAGCCCGCACCTTGTCTTCGGTTTGTTTTCCAGGAGTTGCAAGTTTATTTACCCGTTAGCAAATTCTCGGTAGGTACTCTACGGATTGAATTCAACCTTTGAAAACTGGTTCGAGAATCTTTGGTTAAACTAGGTACGTACCTATATAGAGGAACAGACTGCTGAAACTAGGGGCAAAATTGTTTGTCTCAACGGCGAATAAGAATACGCGCAATTTATGTCATCATCTGTCTAGCCTTTTCCCAAACTATTGGCATCGGTTACCAGTCTAACCGAATGCTGTTGAATACTAGTATTTATACGCGCAATTTATACAGAATGACAATTATTTTATCCCAGTAAACAGTACAGTGGTTATTACAGGTTGTTTTCAGTCTGTTAAAATAATAAACTAAACCAATTTACTACATAATTCAACACAAACTTTATGGTATTGTTACCAAATAATCACAAATTAAGTTTCATGTTGTTAAATACTCAAATGATAAAAAGGTCTCACGGCTAGAATGTTAATTGTTATTATTTTAATTGTGTGTATTTAAAATGCGTAATGTAAAATATGTGGTTTTAAATAATTTTATAACCTAATGGTCGTAATTAGCCAATATTACCTACATATTACAAAAGTTCATCAAAATGATAAATAGGTAGTGTATTTCATTTATCTCTTTTAAGACAATAACAATTATTATGTCTAGACCAAAACTTTTATGGTCTGTAAATATCTTATTTATAAGTCTAACTCATAATAAAAGTCTTACTTTCTGTCACTAGCGACCAAATATAGTCAGTAAGAAGCTTTGAACGTACGATCCACTCCTTTGGGAAGCCCTTCAGGGGTTACAGGCTTGAACATCTTTATTCTTAGTTTTTTGTACCCATTTTTTTCTCACTACGTAGTTTCGTGCCAGTTGCGTTGGCGTATACTCTTATGGAAAAACTATGAGAACTACGTTCAACTAAATCTGCATACTGACTTTGTTAAACTTTGACTCGTATTTGAGTTCCATCTTCGACATACGTATTGCGACATTAAAAAGTTCATTATACATACGTGTAACAGTCGAAGTTTGAGACTTGTGACACGGAGTTCGACCGAAAAGCGAAGTTTCTTTCTCAACTCCAAACAAAGTGGATGTGAGTATGAAACTTTCAGCCCAGCCACGCTACTGGATTATAATTTATTAACAAACGAACTTGTAAATAAACTCGTACTAATAAAGTTAAAAATAACTTTATATACAAGTTTGATGAAACAATAACATTTTCGATACTATGCTGATAAACATAAAACTAAAATTAGTTTTGGGACGCAAAGTTTTTATATTTCAAATTGGAATTTTAGATGGCAAGACAGAATTGGTTTTGTTTGCTTATTTGTGAGAAGTACTAAATTGGGATTCAAATATTTATAGTTATTGCTTATAGTCTTTCCAAAATAATTAGTACGAAAACAATTTTACTTAGACTGAGATAACCTTGTCTCATCTTTCTCTAAATTTTTATATTACGATCTATTTAATTTTATAAAAACTTTACTTGTACAAAGTTTACTTTATTCATTACGATTAATGTAGTTACTTAGATGGGTACGTTATTTATGTAAATAGTTTTTATTATATTCATTATTATAAGCCTGTGTTATAAACCTGTTTTATAAACCTTGGGAAGGGAGGCCTTTGCCACTGCAGGACAAAGGCCTCCCTTCCCTCTTTTCACTTTTCCCGGTCTACTGCGATAGTGTTTTAGTTTTAGTTTATTAGGATCTCTAACAAAGAATACACCTTACATGCTTTATTATAAAGGACAAGAACAAAAATCCATGTGCTCCCTCAATAATAGGAGACCACATTATGCAAAGAAAACAAACAAACAGTATGGGATGCCTAAATTAGATAATTTTAAATGGAAATAGCACTCTAAGTTAAAACTAAAATTATATAATATTATAAAAGTTAACCTAGTATATTATTATAGTAGAACGTTTGAAGGATATTGCTAATCCATTGCTTCAAATGTTCGAAAAATTTGTGTGCGCAACATAAATAACGCAATGAATGTTGTTGAACTGTCAAAATGAAAGCGATTGCTACGGACAGTGTGTTACCCCGCAGCTCATTTCTTTCTGGGCCGGCCGAGTAGTCGTTTCACCACTGAGTGGTGGTTTTTGCTTATTGCTACACCGACGTGTGTCCAGATCCACTTTAGTGCAGCAACTGTTTTATGGACGCAATATTTTCTTATGATATTTTTTTTAAGAAGTTTGGGTTTTCTGCAGTAAATATGAAAACCGTAACTTATCTGCTTAAACCATACACAACTAATAAAGAAAACTCAGTGCGTATAATATTAATAACGTGGAAAATAAAACGACTGGTTCATTCTTTTATGTACTATCGTTTAATTAAAAGAAGCTCACTCTCTTGCAGTTCCCAGGAGGAAGTCCTGAAGATATTAATACGTTGAAAACGAATGTGGTAAGAGCTCAATCATAATTAATAACTGCGGTTTATTAACCCCTGACCTGACGTTGGTATGGGTTGATTTCACGAGTCTTTTGTGGGTTTATGCTTCTAAAAGGTTGAATACAAAAGATTCAAATAAAAGATAATTCAATACAAAAATATGTATTTCGAAATATATATGTATGTTTTTCAGTTGTCTAGTACTCATAGAACAAGCTCTGCTTAGTTTGGGACTAGATGACGTTGTGTGAAAGTTGTGGAATATTATATTATTTTATATATATTAGATATGTATTCATCGAATTTAATATTCATTTCGTTATTTCACTGATGCAGATCTTGGAATGCTTACTGATAATAAAGGACCCATTTTCCAGGTTCCGTAGCCAAACATTTCGCCTTTTTTTCTGTACTGGTAAGTTTGATAATTACACACTGATAGAAACATGTAAGTACACTTTTTCAATTCATATGTACGGACGCCAGCATATCAAGCTATCCGAAAAAGTCAATTTTTCCCAATCAACCTTGAACTTTAGCGATAAAGTTGAAAATTTATTTAAAAAATTGAAAGATTGTAGTAGCTTGATGTGCTGGCGTCTGTACTTTCTGAGTTTATCTTTGACATTACTGACATCGGTGAAGGAAAACATCGTATCTGTACGCCTATGGTACGCCTCTGCATAAAGTGTCTGTTTGTAATGTCAAAATAACAGTTTTTTTATTAAATGCGGAAAGTATATAAGGTACTTATTATAACAAAAAACATTTTTTTTTTAATTATTTGACTATCTGTCTGTCTGTTTGTTTTAGCTAATCTCTTCTAATAATTTTGACGGGACGTTCACTGGCAGATAGCTGATTTTATAAGGAGTAACTTAGTCTTTTATTTTTGGAAAAGAAAGAAAATCAAAAGGTATTAATGTCAACACGAACGAAGTCATGTAGCAACTGCTTATCTGACCTCTACAACCCAGTTACTGGGTAATACGATACCCCTTGGTAAGACTGGTTGTCAGACTTTCGGACTACTGATGACCTGTAACGAATGTCAAAAACTAAGTAGAAAAAACTAAGTTTGACATTGTTTGCTGTACTGAACATTGGTTAAAGGATTACCAAATGCTAATTAATTATAAGAACTATACTGTGGGCAGTTGTTTTAACCGTAAATCTATGTTGCGTGGAGGTTCGTTAATCTTGATAAAGAATTGTTTAAAATCCAAGCAATGTAATGACATAGTGAGTTTATCAATTGAACATTGCATCGAACTGTCCTGTGTTGAGCTAGATAAGCGTGTGCGTTTACAGACCCCCTAATTATCAAAACTTTTCTTTATTTGAGTCAATAATGGAAGATGTCCTAGCGAAACTTGCATCCAATAACAAAACCGCAATTATTTGTGGTGATTTTAATATTAATATTTTAGAAAATAGTTCAAATAGCAGTAGATTACTAAGCCTTTTCAAATCTTTCAATTTATCTAATGTTTTTACAGAACCTACTAGAGTAACTCCAACTTCTGCTACTTGCATCGATAATGTTTTTTGCGATTGTGATTATTTAGATAAAGCCATCGTAAATTATCTGCCATCTGATCATAGTGGACAAACGGTGACTTTTAAGTTTAAAACACCTTTGCAAAAAGTGCAAATTCAATTTAGACCAATAACGACTGGTAAACTAAATAGATTCAATAGTACCCTAAATAATAAGTTAAATGATGTGGACCATAATATAGATGATGCAAATAAATTGTACGAGAATTTCTTTTCAGTAGTGCACACTCAATTCAATAACACATTTGAAAAGAAAACAAGAAATATTTGCCCTAATTTTATATTTAGTGACTGGGCAACTAGGGGTATTAGGATAAGCAGAGAAAGACTGTTCGAGCTGTACGGCCTTAAGCCTTACATCAATACTGAAACTTTCAACAAGCATGTTGCTACTTATTCAAAAATTTTTAGAAATACCTGCAAGATAGCCAAAGCACTGTACATCAGCAACAAAATTAAATCAGCAGAAAACAAAATAAAAACAGTTTGGAAAATTATAAATAACGAAACTAGTAGGAATAAAAAACGAAACACTGATTACACATTGGAGACTTCACGTGGTGCCATAAGCTCTAACTCAGAAGTAGCTCAAGAGTTTGTAAATTTCTTTACTAATATACCTTTAAAAACGACGGAAGCCTTAAACTCATCAGCCGACGTATCAATTGAATTATTAAGAGCGAACGTTCCAGGCTGCCCGGTTGAATTTCAATTTAAACATATAAACCCTATGATAGTTATGAAAGCCTTTCGACAAATCAAAATCAAATTGACCGAAGATCTATGGGGTATGTCTATCAAAGTTTGTAAATCCATAATCGAGACTATAGCACCATACTTAGCTTTAGTATTTAATTTGTGTGTAGATCAGGGAGTCTTCCCAGATTTAATGAAATACAGTAAGGTTATTCCACTTTTTAAATATGGGGACAGCAAAGACACCAATAATTATAGATCAGTATCCGTGTTGCCAGTATTCAGCAAGGTATTCGAGAAGGTAATGCTCAATCAAATGCTTAATCATTTTAACAACAACAAAATCTTACACGACCAGCAATATGGCTTCACCAAAGGCTGTTGTACAACCGACGCCGGTGTCACTTTATTAAAACACATATTTACAGCGTGGGAGGAGGCCCAAGATGCCATAGGAATCTTTTGTGACCTCTCCAAGGCATTTGACTGCGTTAATCATGAAACCTTGCTCTTGAAACTTGAGCATTACGGATTAGGTAAACTTGCGCTCAGTTTAGTAAAATCTTATTTAAATGATAGACAACAAAAAGTTCAAATAAACGGGGTCAATTCACTTGGTTTAAAAGTAAAAATGGGTGTTCCACAAGGCTCGATATTAGGTCCTTTCCTCTTTTTAGTATATATTAATGATCTACCCCATTTATTAAAAAGCCAACCAAAAATGGTGTTATTTGCTGACGATAATTCCTTAATTTTTAAGATAAATAGACGTGCATCAAATCTTCACGACGTAAATAACGCCTTACTGCAGGTGCAAAATTGGTTCACTGCTAATAATTTAGTGTTAAATGGAAAAAAAACTAAATGCATAAGATTTGCTTTACCAAATGTTAAAAGTAGTGATTGTGACATAGTATTGAATAAAGAGAAACTAGAATTCGTCGATAAAACTGTTTTCCTGGGGATCACGCTCGACTCAAAGCTGCAATGGGGTCCTCATATAACATCTCTTGCAGGACGGCTAAGTTCAGCAGCATATGCTGTAAGAAAAATCCGTCAATTTACTAATGTAGATACCGCGAGACTAGTCTATTTCAGTTACTTTCATAGTATCATGTCTTACGGTATTTTACTATGGGGACGGGCTGCAGATATCGAGTCTATTTTTATTCTGCAGAAAAGAGCCATCAGAGCAATATATGGCCTCCGCAGGCGCGATTCTCTAAGGGAACTGTTTAAGGATATTAATATCATGACGGTACCTTGTCAATACATCTATGAAAACATCATGTACGTAAGGAAAAATCTAAATCATTTCACTAAAAGAGGTGACAGACACACCTATAGGACCAGAAATAGGGACCAATTAGTTCAACCAGGCTTCAGACTGGCTAAAGTAGACTCATCCTTCATGGGGTACTGTTTAAAATGCTACAATAAAATACCTCCCCACATACTCCAACTCAACGAAACTAAATTCAAATCTTATATAAAGCGCACACTATGCAGCCAAGCATATTATAAGTTGGGGGATTACATCGCTGACAAAAATGCTTGGTTCACCGCTGGTCCTGCTCCACAAGGGCGCATAAACTAATTAATTAGCATTCGAAAATATAGTTGTGAGCTGCTGAAGATTGAAAAAAACTATCTTTGTATTGTATAAATTCAATCTCTTAATATTGTATAATTGCATAACACACGTGTGAGCACTATGCAACTAAACTATCAAGCTACCATTTACTGGGTACGTCTTTCATTGACTTGAATGTGCCCTGGCGGCTGAGGGTATGTCATGCTCACTCAAATGTCTCGCTGGTGGTGGCGTGTGTGTTGGATCATTGAGTTCCCTTCAAAATGGTTGAGCTAAATGGTGCTGATCCATACGTCATGTTCGTGAACGGGCGCCGCCAGTAGGGACTGGTCATCTCTTAGCTGCCAAGGCTTATTTTAATTTTAATCTAAGTATTTTCATTTCTGAATTGTTATTTTTTTGTTTTTGTTTTATCTTTTTTAGTACGGACGCTTTTAACGTGCACGTCTTTCTACATCGTTCTCACATGTATTATTTCAACTTAAATGATGTAACCAAAATTTTGTAACGATTTTTATGATTTAAAAGAGTGTCCGTGGAGTTTCTTGCCCGTTCTTCTCCACAGGTACCTACTACGCTTTGGAATGGGCAACTAGCTTCATCTTTCTGACTGACTGACCCCTTGACAATTCAAAAGTGCCTGTAATTGGTTTACTTGAAATAAATGCTTTGAGTTTGAGTTTGAGTTCAAAGAACCACGAATGACAACCGGGACCAACGGCTTAACGTGCTTTCCGAGGCACGGAGTGGTTTTGGTATGTGAAGATGGTCACTCATCCACGGACCAACCGCGGCAAGCGTTGCTTAACCTGATCAATCGACCCGTGCGGCTGTTATTACTTAGCCACAAGCTCCTCATTTGTACTTGTACTAGACTAATAACTTATCTATAGTAATTCTTTATAACAATCTACTGCAGTCAATGCAATGGTGATCTAAAAAGCTCATCATTATTTCATTCGAAAGGCGTCCAGTTACGCAGTGCGATTCTGTAACTATCTCACCGTGAAAACTTAGGTGAAGTGAGCGTGAAGTGAACTGCCAGTTTTATCCCACCTGATACTAGGGATTGACCAAGAATACATTTACAATCATAATCGAGATTTTAAGAATATTTTTTATGCTAATTCTATTGATCATTTTATACAATTTCAAAGGTAGTGTTTTAATTCTCAAAACATTACTATTTTCTGGGGTTTTAACCTAGAAAAATATATAGGTAATGGATATTCTAAGTTTCTGTTCTGCTATTATATTCTAAAATCCCACAAAATAGTCATGTTTTGACAACTAAAATACAAGTTTTGAAATTATATAAATTGGTCAATAGAATTAGCAAAAAAAATATTATTTAAATCTCGTTATGATTGTAAATGTATGATTGGTCAATCCCTAGCATCAGTGGGATGACACTGACAGCTCACTCCACGCAAGTTTTCACGGTGAGATTTTTACATAATCGACATGCTGGACATAAACATCGCCACTTCGACCGGCTACGTACTCGCATCCAGCGGATTCCTGTGGCCTTCATCAGGTCGTCCGTCCACCTTGTGGGAGGCTTTCCAGAGTTACGTGTTCCGGTACGCGGTCGCCACTCCAGAACCATTCGTCTCCATCGGTCATCTGTTCTGCGACCAATGTGCTCAGCTCCCAAAAGCTTCAGGTAATGTCTGGAAAACTAATACAAATAAATACTGAAGTTAGAAATCTTTCGAGCAAACAGCAACTATACACCCCATTACATAAACTTTTATACCTTATTGTTTATCGTATTCGTTCAAGTCCCCTGCAATTTATACTTCAACATATGTATAATTCAGTTTCTCACAAGAATTTACCGGATACCCCTCCAATAGAGTCCCAGAATGTTGATTTATGAAGACACCCGCTGGCAAGACCGTCTGCAAGAATAGCTGTAATAAAATGACTGATATGTTATTTGAACAACGAGTGTTTATACCTCGCAGTAATGGATTATAAACAGAGAAAGGATAGTGATAAATCTTAATTATAATACCGAAGCCGTAGGTCGCCGTCACAGAACAGTCGTACTCGGCGTGTATTTCGCCAAAGGACAGAATTGTTTTGGTCCAAACACAAGATAAGGCGTGTTCCACACTTTACACGCAATAAATCTTCAGGGACACCTCGCGACCTGATTTATTCAGTCGATAATCTCGACTTGTTCGAAACTTATCTTCTCGAAAGTTCGATTCGAGACGAAAAGTACCTATGTGAATGAATTACTATGACAATATATTCAGGACTGACAAAATATCGTGTCGCCTACTTACGATAGACAGTATTATGTAAATCAAACGAGCTCGTGTTTGAAACCTGGGTTGGATCAATGTTTCAGTGCGCAGTCTTTTGGATTGATGGCAAACTATGAAGGTGTTTGTATGAGTCAAGGTAAGATGTTTGCATTCATGAGCCAAAATTGAAATTTTTGCACACCCCTATCGCGGTGCGGACGAAAAAAGAACAAGTATACTGTCCTTTTAAAACTGTTTACGGAGCTTCATGTTAATCTTGATAAAATAAACAGCCTTATAACCGCTGCCGCAAAAAGCACCCACGTTCGCGGCCGCTAATAATTTCACAGTTTAACCGAGTTGCCGGCAAACACGAACTTCGTCAAAGGGATTTGGTTAATTCAATTTCTGTGTTCAGCCACCGCCTTTCCATGCTTAGGTGGAAGAAAATTTGCGTAATATTTAATTTCAATATCACCTTTGGTTCAGAAAGCTTAGCAAAATCTTTCCAAACTTTGAGATTTGCTCTTCAAAGTTGATTAGAATCTGAAAACTCCGCGACCGGTTATGC
This sequence comes from Eremobia ochroleuca, assembly GCA_949629135.1. Classification (NCBI taxonomy): domain Eukaryota; kingdom Metazoa; phylum Arthropoda; class Insecta; order Lepidoptera; family Noctuidae; genus Eremobia; species Eremobia ochroleuca. The sequence goes on along the minus strand of OX451397.1, from coordinate 11,539,755 downwards.
AAGTCTTTCGTTGGGAACTATTTGTGGAAACTGCGACAGCGTAATAAATTGCTTTTAAATCAGGGCAAATTGATAGTGTCACTAAAACAAAATGCATGAAAAAGAATTCTTTGTAAAGCTGAGCTTGTATTAAGTCCTAGGAGACATTAAGCGCGCTTGTCCCGACGAAATATATTGTTATCATATTATTCGGGGCCGGCTCTCAGATCTCGCTAACGTAATTAATGAAACGTGGACTTATAACCACATCCTCGCGATAATCCACCCTCACTTTATGGATACCTCGTTTTCTCTTTATAGAAACAAAACGTCTACAAATTCCGTCGCTTCCACAAGCTTGTTACGTTCTGTCAATTTACCGTTTTTGTTGTATCACAGTAAATTACTCATTAAAATTTTACTTGATAGCTAATAATGTGTGCAATAAATCGTACATTTAAAATGTATTACCTGATTAGCAAGTATAAACAGGGTTCTCGTTAGTGGAATTATGCGGGGATGGAATCAATAAATAATTTGGGATGTTTATTCGCGAGCCTACTAAATTAAGTATTAATAGCACTTAACTGATAAACTGCCCTGAATAAAAATGAAGCTTTAAATTTGCAACTACGAGTAGAAAACAACTTGATATTAGGTCATTAAATTTCATTTCATTTGTAAGTGTGCACTTCAGTGTTAAAATTTTGGTTCGTTCTCAATTACATAAATGTTAAAACTCGAAACGGAATTCACAATTTAAATACGCTAAATTTCGAGAGCGTATGCATTAAAGATTTTGTTTATATGGTAGGTAGGTATATTTATAATATTTGCTGCAGACTCTTTGCCCTTTACGATCACTTAACAGACTTATTGCCAAATACTTGACTGCTTGCTGTGTTTTGTGCTAAGGAGCCACATTTTATAATATTTAATTAATCAATATTTTAATTATTTATGATTTTTCTATATGACGGAGCGAGCGTGGGCGTAGTGATAATAGGGCCATCATCATCATTTCTTGGTACGGGTTCCATGAGGAAGGTGGGTACTCGGGCAAACCAGTAAAACGTAGTTTGAAGCACAAATCACAGTCACTTTTTTCGGTAATTCACAATCACTTTATGAGTAGTAAGAAACAAGGGTTTGTACGGTGTACATGACAGTTCCGATGGTATGCTCTCAACCGTCCGGCGTGCGCTCCGCAAATCGACTGCCACCTGCTCTCCAATCGGCTTTGTCCACGTGTAGAAAATGGCGCGAAGTTATAGCGCCACCTCACGGCGTTCTCTGTACTAACCGCTCAACCAATGAGAATTAAGTTCCGGTTTGACCAATATTATGCAATCAACCGGAAGTAGTATTTTGATTATTTTGTCGTCTTGATATCGCTTGCGACGACACATAAATTATGTGACTTTAATGAGTTGCCCTTTAATAGAGTTCCTTGAACAATTTCATTAGACTATCCTTGTAAAATCTTTTGTTTTGGGACCAGTTGCACCAGTTCAGGCTCATAAATGTTGAACATTAAATCCCTAGAGTACGATATTGTCTTAGTAGTGTATAACCTTGAACTAGTTTCTCAACGCGAGACTCAGGAGACGAGTTTGAGCCACGAAATTTAATTAGCTGAAAAATGAATACCTGCTTTTGCCACCGGCCCGAAATTTAGGTAGACGAGGGGCATTTATTTTACAAAGCCGGTTCTTAAATATCTTGCCGTAGTCTTGTGGGTGTCATTAATTTTTCTGGTGTCTTGTTTACTGGGTGGTTTATGAAATCTAGGTTATTGTCTACAGTAAAATAAATGAAAGTCTTTTTTTCAGGTCGGTACTTAAATGTTAAATATTACTTCATAACAATGCAAAATTCTTTATTTCATTTATTTTATGGATAGGTACTGCTTACAAAATCAAAATTAAAATATTTTATTTCACATAAACCTACTTGTGCACTTACGAAACGTCAGAAGCTAGGTGCACGGTTCCAATTGGTCATATCTATGGACAAGAGCCGGCAAGAAACTCCACGGTAACTTAAAAAAAAATGAAATACAAACACATACTTGTCACTAATCCTTTAACGAAGCAGCCGGTCAATTCTGTAAAAACCTCACCGTGAAATCATAACTGAAGTGAATCCCTACCATTAGGGAATGACAGAGCTCACTTCCCGCTCACTTCACCTAAGTTCTCACGGTGAGATTTATACAGAATAGCACTGCAGTTTGATTATTGTAATGAGAACTAACTACATACAACATAACACATTCATGCTTCAGCGTTTAATTTGTCGAGAACCTAGGTATGGTTAAATGATACAAATCTAAGTAATTATTTCTGTTATAATTACTTCATATTCAAGTTAAAGGTTTGCTCCACACTGTGGTAACTTTATGAGCAGTTGTCTGTAACAACCACAGCAATTATATTTACATAAACTATTTGTAGTTAAATCTCCCCCAAGGGATTTAATATCGGAGTAAATAAGTTGGATTTTGGTATCATATAGGAGTCGAGAATGTATGGAAATTACTTGTGTGCTTTCATAAGTAAAGGAATAATAATAATAAAACGAAGAATGAAACGGCACGATTGACATCTGTCGGGCATGCCACCGGCCGGGGGAATCAATCAGGCATATTATCTCCGGGTGTTCTCGTCTAGCTAACGGAGAGTACTTGCATAGACACAACCTTGTAGTCAGGATTAACTATTTTTTTTTTCAAACATTTCTATTTATAAAAATATTTAAAAATGTAATTTATAAATATTCAAATGAAATAAAGGAATAATAATATATCGAGGGGTCCTACGTATAAGGGCCAATGCAGCATTTTGAGCATTTTCACTTATCATATAAGTGCATGTTATCAAATACAGTAAAAGGAAGCATTTAATACAAAAAAGTGAAAATGCTCAAAATGCTGCATTAGCCCTTATACATAGGACCCATCGATATATTTTTTTGTAATTGAGAAATATTTAAACAAGTAATAAAATAAGATGAATAAACGAATTAATAATAATAATAACTTCGGGGATCATCGTCAATCTCCGAAAATACGAACGCACGATGATGAAATCTGATACAGAGTTGTTATAACCATGAAATTAGGTACTTGCCTATTTTGTATTACCATGATTTAAAAAAAATAAGATTTATATAATAAGCCATTCCAAAAAAAAAAACTCTTAAGTGACAAATGACGAACTGGAACCGGAATAGGTCAGGTCAAGGTCATAATCCGACAGAGAGAAAACTTCATACAAACGGGCAAAATTATACTTATAAGCTTTGCCTCTGTTGGGGGTTACTCTGTGGCGCGACATTCGTATTTATTCGGAAACATGAAGATAACCGAAGCGCATGTATACAAATCTATTTAGAGCTTTTTCTTGTAAAACCCAAGCGGGTCTTCAGTAATCTATGCTTGTAGATACATGGACTACTCTTTATTGTAGGTACCCCGTATGAATTACGTAATTAATGGTATTGGACTCAGAAAATTGGTATCCTCTAGTAATTGAATTATAGAGGTCAGATGATGATTTGGTCTTTGGGTAAAATACATTCTGATTGGGGACCGATCCCGACATATCTAGTTGGAAAAGATACAATAGAAAGAGAATCAAGGCTCATTATTCCACATCATGCAATCAAGAAAGGGTAATCGTGGTCTGTCTCTTCTACATTAGTGACATTATTCTGTTGACAAGCGACTTGGACTACTCAGAAATGTATTAAATTGTTACCAGTGTAACCAATATGACCGACCGAATCAGTCCAATGGCTGCTTCAAGGATATTTTGGCGGTCGAATGACGTTGACAGGGAGGCAGCATAATCACTAATCAGCCTAAAAATTTCCCACAGCTGGAACACAGGCCTATTCTCGGTGAGAGGGAGTGGGCCATAATCCACCACGCGGCCCCAGTGAACAGCCCAACTAAAATTTCACTGCCCATTCTGTAGTGCAATTCTGTAACTATCTCACCGTAAAAACTTAGGTGAAGTGAGCGTGGAGTGCGCTGTCAGTGTCATCCCACCTGATAATACGAGTAGGGATTGACGAAGCAACCATTTACAATCATAATCGAGATTTTAATCATATTTTTATGCTAACTCTATTGATCATTTTATATTATTTCAAAGCTAGTATTTTAGCTGTCATAACCTTACTATTTATTTTGTGGGTACCTGGCTGATGGACGGTAGTTTTTGTGGCCTGATCAAGAGCCACGAATAAGCCGTGCGATTCTGTAACCATCTCACCGTGAAAGCTTGGGTGAAGTGAGCGTGGAGTGAGCTGTCATTCGCTAGGGATTAATACTATTAAGTGCTCACTTCACTTATGATTTCACGGTGAGATTTTTACAGAATCGACCGGAAGCTTTGAATATTAGAATAGCTTTGAAATAATATAAAATGATCAATAGAATTAGCATAAAAAATATTATTAAAATCTCGATTATTATTGTAAGTGTATGCTTGGTCAATCATCAGTGGGATGACACTGACAGCTCACTCCACGTATGTTTTCACGGTGAGATTTTTACATAATCGACCAGCTGGTCCTAGTTACTCTACTTGTTACATAAAATGTGAAAATATTTCTAACAAAATGCTCATTTAAACGTTCACTTTATTCATTTTAATAATCAAAATTGCATACTCAGTAAAATTAATGTATTCGAGAGTTGCAAGGATGCTTAAACTGTATGAAAATAACTGCGACAAAAAGTGTTCTTTTAATCTAAAAAAATGTGATGTTATTTTACGTTAACATAAAACCATTCATTGCATATTATCTTTTGTATCTAAGTAGTAGAACAGAAAAGTTGGAAAAAAAATACTATAATACAAATTCTTATTATACAGCGTGTAACAGAAGGGGGGTATCAACCCTGAAGGAGGTGAATGTGCTCATGAAACTCAACAACTTTCCCCAAAGAACATAGGTCGAAATATGAAAAAAAAATTTGGCCCTCCCTTACAAAACAGACTACCAGCTGATTGATTTACTATGGGAGGGCCAAATTTTTTTTCATATTTAGACCTATGTTCTTTGGGGAAAGTTGTTGAGTTTCATGAGCACATTCACCTCCTTCAGGGTTGATACCCCCCTTCCGTTACACGTTGTATAATAATACTAATTTTAAAAACATACTTTTACTATAATACTAGCTTCGTCTGCGTAAAGTTTCTTGTTCCCCCGAGCCACCCCGTCGCATCGCATCGCCGGCCCGCGCTCTACTATTTCGTTATCGCTTAGCGTTCTTCCCGACTTTTCTTTTGCTCTGCTCCTAAGTGTTGTGGCGTGATGTTAAATAATCTATAACTTTTCTCAAAAAGTGAACAATCAAATGAAAAAAGAATTTTTCAAATCTGACTGGCAGTTTTAGAAATTAGCGCGTTCAAACAAACAAAAACTGTAACTTAATCATTAGTATAAATATACAAGGTGTAACTTAAATAACACAAGCACAACCTCATAAGGGGTAATTTGGTCATTTTTTTCAACAGCTGATTTGTTTCGCGTTTTCAGGCTTGGTCCCATAAGAAAAGTTTTTCATAATGACGAGTACAATGACCCCTTATGAGGTTGTACGTTATTTAAGTTACAGCTTGTATGCATGTGAATTTGTGTACCAACTTCCATTATTAGTCAATCAGAACACAAACACGTTTAAAAAACTTGAATAATTTTCTGCCACTATATCAGGAAGGTCTTGCGTCCATATAAAACAGATCGGGTCCACATTCTCTTTTTTCTTGAAAAACAGATTTATCAAAGGCTTAATAACGTCAGGTCGAGGATTTAGGAAATTGGAGGTTGTTTTTGAAGCCGTTTAGGATATACAGAGTATGAGGAAACCTATCAGCTTACCCGAGGTGTATTATGAGATCCGGCCGTTCAATCTACCCAGGGGATCGCTACACAAAGACTTCGTTCAATATGGGCATCCCAAATACGAGTCACTAATTGATACTTATGTTTGCGAACATAGATAGACAAAAGGTAGAAGGTAACTGCTTTTTTTTGGATTAGCATGTATTCGATTTTATTAGGTTTTGTATGAACATTTCCATACAAGAGGAACTGAATAATAAAATAATAGCAGAGGATATTGGACTCACGGTAAACTGCGGTACACATTCTGCTTCCAAAGATACTAGAATACAATATAATAGTTTTTTACCATTAAAACATGGTACAATAATGGTTTTAATAATTGGGTTATAATCTACCATGTCTCGCCATAGACTGACATACAAATATTTTAATGAAAGCCATTTATATTAGGGTGAACGGAACGAAAAATGGCGCGAAAACCAATTCAATGAGTCACTAAAATCGAAACACAAATCTACAAGCCTAAATATCAAATTTCAATTTTTTTTTTTTCAAATTCAATTTAGAATTCCTAACTAAATACTAAAAGGGTAATTCTCGTCATTTTAAGAACGTTTAGTCTGATCTCAGTCTCAATCTGTTAAAATGCCTCTAATTCCCCTACATTTTGACAAGTTTTTGACATTTGTTTGTCGCCGAGATGAGACTGCGACTAGATTTTGAACGTTTTAATTTACGAAAAAAAAAAAAAAAAATTATTGGCCTTAAGATATTTGAGATCGTAGTGGCCAATTCAACAAAACGCCAATTTCATATGTAAGGAGCTATGGGTAACGCAAACCTTAAGGAATACAACCGTCGTAGTTGTTTCGTTACCAGAGGCATTACCGAAATGATAATGTGATTGAACAGAGCAAATTCAACCAAATTTTTGGCATGCTAGAATGTCACTCATCATCTGCCTAACCTTTTCCCAACTATGTTGGGGTTGGCCTCCAGTCTAACCGGATGCAGCTGAATACCAGTATTTTACATGGAGCGCCTATCTGACCTCCACAACCCAGTTACCCCTTGGTAAGACTGGTTGTCAGACAAGAAAAAAAAACTTGTTTCGTTTAGTACTCGAATAGGTTTAAAAAAAGGATGTAAATAATAATGTGCCATCGATAATAGCAGTCGAAGTCATATCTACTACATGTTTACTGCCTGGTGATCATGGAAGTGACGAGTGTTAGTGACTGTAGAATTAGTACTCTTGCTTCACAAAACATTTAAAATATGAGTGACATTCAAGGGGCCCGTGGCTAAATAATAACAGCCGCACAGGTCGATCGATCAGGTTAAGCTACGCTTGCCGCGGTTGGTATGTGGATGGGTGACCATCTTTACATACCGAGACCCCTCCGTGCTTCGGAAAGCACATTAAGTCGTCGGTCCTGGCTGTAATTCGTAGATCTTTGACAGTCGTTACGGGTAGTCAGAAGCCCGAAAATCTGACAACCAGTCTTACCTGGGGGTATCGTATTACCCAGTATCTGGGTTGTGGAGGTCAGATAGGCAGTCGCTCCATGTAAAATACTAGTATTCAGCTGCATCCGGTTAGACTGGAAGCCGAACCCAACATAGTTGGGAAAAGGCTAGGCAGATGATGAGTGACATTCTAGCATGGCAAAAATTCGGTTGAATTTGCTCTGTTCAATCACATTATCATTTCGGTAATGCCTCTCTTCCTCCCTAATGCCTCTCGTCCTCCCTAATGCCTCTCGTCCTCTCGGTGTCAAAAGACAGGACCTCATTTATTTACACTCTCTTATCTTAAAGAACGTTTCAAGTTTCTTCATGACACACATAATAGATATCTGAGGTCATCGGAAAACCTGAGACTAGAGTTGCCGATGCTTTCCACCAGTTTCTATGACAAATCTTTTACAATTCAAGCAGTACGCTTATGGAATGACTTGCCCGTGTCGGTAAGGCGTGCTCAAGCTTTGTCTACTTTTCAAATTATGATAAAAAAGCACTTCCTCTCTCCTTAAACATCATCATTGTATATTTTTTGCTCCTGTTTCATATTTATTATTATAGGTATATACATTTATTTAGATTAGTAAAATATATTTTATGTATGTATTCATTTTATTGTGGAAATAGTACACCACAGACTACCTACAGTATTTGTCTCTCCTTCCCCTTTTAAATTCATCCAAAGGTTGTCTTTAAAAAATCGCTCTTAGCGATACGACCGCCCATTTTGCCACCCTTTGTAAAATTTCTATATTTATGTGTGTAGTTTGTATGGTGTACATAATAAAGAGTATTCCATTCTATTCTACTCTTTGTCAAATACAAATGTAGTGCGAATAAGTGCTTCGTTATCTCTTTCACCTACTGTTACCAAGCATGGTTTGAACTTAATTCATTACAAGTACATTTAAAGGGACATCAAAGCGCTTTTAGACATCCGTTGTGCTCTAATTGCGACAGTCCTTGACGTGACGGACAAATTAGGCATTGTTGCAATTTGAATCCAACATCAACGTACTCGTTTGAGGACAGAAATGGCTTTGTATTTTCTGACACATTTGCATTTGTGGAGCAGTCAGTAGATAACGTGTGATATTCTGCATCTGATTGTCCATAATATTCTATAATATTGTAAGTTTGTAGCAGTTGTAACAGTTTTAAATATAGTCTTTTTGTGGACTTTCCAGGGTGAGTATGTGTGATGATTGAAGATAGATCACAACAGGTATACTACAGTCTACTTAATCAAGAACAATGGTAGGCAGACTGCAATTAATAAGTGCAAAATGAAATAATGTTAATTAATATAAGATAACTTCACTACTGTAAGAGTGACGTAATAGGGGGCGAGTAGAAAGGCCCGAACCGGGCACGAATCCAGACTCCAGGAGTTTTTGATGAAAAAACCCAATACACTTTACCTGACCAGGGAATCCAACCTAAAACCCGATGCTTAACAGTAGCGCTCGCAGAGATTAGACCAAAGAGGCAGAAGGATAGTAGGGGAGCTGGTTCCTAGTTGTCTCAAAATTTAAATAAACATTTTTAATTGAGAGAACTAAAATAAAACTACCAATTTTTCTTTATTAATCGTATATTTGGTATTTCAGCCTTCATCAATTGCTCTTAAATCTAATAAAATAACTAATTTGTACGAATAATTTGAGAATAAAAAAAAATTAAGTTGAGCGTGACAAATTACCCCCGACATGGGGTTGGTTGTCTCAGGTAAAGGTCCTCGTTGTCACAGATCACTATTGACATCACTATCGTTGTCGGAGGCAGAATTTAGGCAACAATAGAATAAATCTTTGTTCCCACCGCATTTTTCATGCACCCACATTTTGCATTTTGTGCACTGAACCCATTCTTCATTGGGCTTGCTGCTTGACCAGGTTTCAAAACATATCAAACATGACGTATCCAAATCTTCATCTTCTTCACTACTCGCTTGCTTTTGTTTCTTATTTTTCTTCTTCGTAGGTACCTTTGCCTTAGTTTTTCTCATTTTTTGTTGCTCTGCTAACGCATTCTTAACCGGGGTTTCAGTTAAAATTGCGGTAGTCCTTTTTCTTCGACTGGAAGTCGTTTTCTTAGCTGGAGCTTTCGGAAATGATCTTAAAGTTTCAGGTGTAGGTATATAACCTCTAAATGTTTACAAATGAAAACAGTTTTCGTAGTTACATTTAAATTCACTATGTTCTTACTCAAAATATATGATAAACAACAAAATACACAACTAAACATATTCAATAACTAAGTTCAAAGTATAGAGTAAAATTTACTCACCAAACGTATTTTTAAATATTCCACAACACACGTCGTCGCAGGAGACTAGCGGCCATGACACTTTGTAATGTTGGTAGCCCTGGGGTGTGTTCCGATTTGTCAATATTCGCGTTCCATAAATCCTTATAGTTTATTAAATATTGAACTTGTGACAACTAGTACTTGAGACAACTAGGAACCAGCTCCCCTATTGGTGGGTACAATAATAGTTTGAACATTAAGTTAACTGAAGTAAGAAAAACAAGTTTTGATTTCTTGAGTCTCCATCTTCCCCTGGTTATCTAGCTCCCCACTTTCAGTACATTTGCGCCAGCCACAACAGAATCTATCGTATCGGATCTACGTTCATCACACAATCGTCTGCTCGAATGTCCCACTCACCGCACAGATTTCATTCACTCTTCCTTCTTCGTTCAGTCTATCTCTCCGTGGAATGCTCTCCCCCAAGAAATCAGGATGACAACCAACCGATTATCCTTTAAATTAAGGTTCGTTGGCACGTTCGCAAGAAGCTGGCAGTATCATCACAACGCTAATATTTTGTCATTGTTTGTCGTATTTTTTTTTAGTACTTTCATGTATTTATGTATATTTATTTGTGCGTATATTTATATGTAATTGGGTATATATCTTATTTATAGTTTTAATAGGTTTATGGGTATCTTTAAATTTAAAATATTTATTCCTCAATTTTCATAATTGCACCTACTACTCGTACTGTTTGTCTCTGCATCACCCAAAGGTTGACCAGTATAAAATGCCTATGGCATTAAGTCCGCCTCTGCACATTTATGTGCTTGAAGTCACTACATAGTATAAAACAAAGTCGCTTCCCGCTGTCTGTCCCTATGTATGCTTAAATCTTTAAAACTACGCAACGGATTTTAATGCGGGTTTTTTTAATAGATAGAATAATTCAAGAAGAAGGTTTATATGTATAATACATGTATAATATAGTAGAGAAACACTGATCATTTTAGAGGTTTCTAATGGGATGTCGTAAATAAACACATTTTTTTGCGCTTACATTGCAAACGCTGGCTTAACCCTACGAGATAGATCAAAATAATGTACTACAGTATTGTAAACCTTAAAAAGATCTACAAAAAAGTCCGCGATGGCATATGTCTATCTCTTAGGGATAACCCACAATAAACATTTTTTATCCTATACTTTTTAAGAGAAATAATGGCTCTAAAATTATCAGTGTTTCTCTACTATATTATGCATGTATTATATGCATATAAACCTTCCTCTTGAATCACTCTATCTATTAAAAAAAACCGCATCAAAATCCGTTGCTTATTTTTAAAGTTATAAGCATACATAGAGACAGACAGACAGCGGGAAGCGACTTTGTTTTATACTATGTAGTGATAGTGATCAGCATTGCACCCGTGCGAAGCCGGGGCGGGTCGCTAGTATTAAATAAATAAATAAATATTAGTGTTTCAGTTACTTGAAAAACAAATAAATCTCTTAAGTGTGTTGAATATGATTAACAATACCTCATATGATATAACGGTTCGAGACGTAGCAGGCTATTAATTATCTAACCTTACATAATATGACGTCAAAATCAAGTAAAGCCTACCTACAGAATTCACAGGTATTGCTTGAAATAATATTGTAAATAAATAATATTGACAGGCCTGTTAGTCTAGTGGTCAGTGGCCCTGACTGCTATGCGCAAGGTCGTGGGTTTGATTCCCACCCAGGACAAATGTTTGTGTGATGAGCACGATCATTTGTTCTGTGTCTGGGTGTAATTTATCTATAATATGTATGTATTTAGAAATATATACCTATGTATGTTTATCAGTTGTCTAGTACCCATAGCACAAGCTCTGCTTAGTTTTTGACTAGATGGCGTTGTGTGAAAGTTGTGGAATATTATTATTATTATTATTAATAGTAATGAAATAGTAGATTAGAATAGAATATGGAACAGTGGTGGCCCAGTGGTAACGGCCGCGACTTAGGGTCGTAGGTTCGAACCTACACAGACGCTTTACTTTGTGTAAATTATTTCATTACCACTGCTCTCAATACGGTGAAGGAAAACATCGTGAGGAAACCGGCATGTCCTAGAGCCAAAAATTCGAAGGCATTTGACATCTACCTACCTGCAATGGGCCCTCGTGGTAGATTTATAGCCCACTCCCTCTCGAAGAGAGGAGGCCTGTGTCCTAGCAGCGAGAACATTATAGCCTGATTATGATTGCTTGAAAACATTGCCAAGTTTTGTATGTAACATCAACTTCGAATTTGCTACCAAATTTCCATTCTCACCTCGCTGTTACATTTTGGCCTTGTAAACTATAATTTGTACACAAAGCAAACTCATTCGGTTTACATCCCGCACACGGATAGCTGTGTCGGTATGAACAGTTATGCATACAAACGTTAAATAAAACGAGCGAGCTCTGTTTTTTATTAGTGTGCATATGTCGCACCAATAGGCAATAACTATAATACCAATGTATAGTAATCATTAATTTATGTAATTGAATGAGTTACAGACATTATTTTGCACTTGTTCATTGTAGCAGGTTTAGCACAGTGGCTAACGTCTCTGGTTAGTGAACAAGACAACTTAAGACAAGTTCAAATCTCGGATGCAAAACATTATTTTCGTTTTGTAATAATAATTTTCCAAAAAACATTCATCTATACCTTGTTGAATTTTATTATAATAATTATTCAATTCCGTTAATAGATGAGTAATTTACAACGTTTGAGACATGAGCCAATTTATTTTGGGTTATTCCCCGAATACCCCGATCCCCGAGGCCCCCGTCCCGGAGGACCCCGATTTATTTTTATCTTGATAAACTCAATTAACATTCAGTTGAGCTTAAAAGTACCGTCGGCAGATGATATGTCAAATAATTTTCTATTACTTTCTTTTAGACATATTGTCCAGCTACCCGTTTAGCCGTACTAGCTCTACTGTTTATTATAACTAGAGATCGGATATACGGATGCATATTTATCTAAAGTAATTTTCGCTATGAAAGTATGGAAGCGGCTTCTTAAAATATTTTTTCAGTAAAAAATACTCTTGGGATTTTAGGAACACCGGCACTGCATAACTAGACGAGTGTATAGTATGGGAACGACTTCTAAAAAAATATTTAAAAAAACCCGGGGTTTTTTTTCTGTTGTTGTTATGCAATCCACAATCCAAGAAAATTAGACAACTATTTAGATGCATTTATTTAAAACTAATGTTTAAACCCCGATGCAAATATATATGTAGGGTTATAGGAAGAGGGGTGGTATGTGTTTGTTAAAACCAACAAAAATACATAAATTAAAATAATTATTTTTAGTAAATTAAGTACCTGAAACATATAAATTATTAGGTAGGTAGATATGAATCCGATTTTATTGTCAGAAAAAACACAATATTCCGGAATCGCGGGATTTTTACGATCGATACAAAAGTGCATCCCATATAAGCCAACATGTGAAAGTAGGGAAATATATATACATCCGATTTTATAATCAGAAACCTAAATTTGGCGATCCCGGAGACGCGGGGTTTTTTCGATACAAAAGCACATTCCATATTAGCCGACAACTCAACTTTAGGTGAATATGCATCCGAATATCCGATCTCTAATTATAACTGGTTGGTGTGCTCTCAGGTAAAATGTTTGCAACGCTGCTCGCCGGGCTGTGCGTCTTGGGTTTTGCGTATTGGAAATAATTATTGTTGACATAAATTGTAAAATATATTTATTAAGTATGATATTTGATAATATTGTAACATTTATTTTATATTTTTTGTAAATTTTATTCAAACTGTTACTTACCTTTATTAAAACCAAGTTTCGACATTGTACAAAATTTCAAATAAACCAACATTTTCATTGCAATACATAGTTACATTAATATATCAGAATATATTAAAGCATTTTTTTTTAAATCATAATTTGATTCTGATAAAATTTACTTGACCCAGCCCATTTTTGTCTCAGGTATCTGCGTGGGCCTTTATTAGGAATAAAGGAAAGCTTTCAAATTATGTAAATAAAATAGTTATGAATGTTATGTCACCAATGTGAAGTAATGTTAACTTTTATTTAATTATGAGGCGATATAAGTAATTAATTAACTATGCTTTATCCACCAGTCCATCATTGTTTATCTTCATTATTTTAAACAATGTTTTGTTTTTATCCATAGAAGAGACCGTGCAGTTTTGGGTCTCTTTTTAATTTTTTGCTCGAGTAATTTTATTTGACACAAAATTGATGGCATACAAGACAAAAATAAAAACAGTATTCCTCTGCCAGGGTTTGAACTAACGATACGAAGCTTAAGTCGTTGTCTATGCCAGGTGCTTTCACGGACCGGCGGCTATGGCATCCATATTTATAATGGTGAAATATCGGTACTCATTCAGTTATGATTACCATACACTGGTATATAAGTTACTGGTATATGTGGCACACAAACAGTTTAGCGTTTGCTATTCGTACCTGTCCGACCGACTCATTAATTTACGTACACATTACAATAACCTGTGTGTGATGTAAACCAAATAGGTTTGCTTTGTGTACTTAAGACAAATGGACCTTTAGTTAAATGGCTCGAATGTTAGATTACTATTTTAGGCATCCCTGCGTTCTCACAAAACATTTGTTCTAACTATTGGTTAGTTATGGACAAATGTGGTAACTGTAGGCACCTACTACAGCTACATAGCTATGGTATATGCCACAAAAGGTCTACCAATTTCCCCTACGGATTGATTAACGAAGTTTCAGCAGAAAATTCTAGGCTCAATTATTAGCATACCTATTATGAAACCGCTGTAATATTAACATTTCGGGATAATAATCTCATCATTTTCATAAATTATTATATTCAGAAAGAACTCTTTTTACACGAGACAGAAGTTAATTTAATTTTTTTTCGGAGTGTCAAACTTTGTGTCGCAGTGAATTTATGAAGGGCGCTATTACATATTTAGCATCTTGAGTGGAATTGAAAATTCTAGATTGTGAGACTTAAAATTACTTCGAATCTAAGGTGACGTTTACATGAAAATTTGTAGAATTTAAATGTATTATGATATGTGTGTATGTGTTGTGTTTATGTTTGTATGTGTGTATATGTGTGGTATTTATTTAAATACTAGCTGCGCGGTTACATTAACGGACCGTATTACTAAGACTCCGCTGTCCGTCCGTCCGTCCGTCCGTCCATCCGTCCATCCGTCCATCCGTCCGTTCGTCCGTCCGTACGTCCGTCCATCCGTCCATCCGTCCATCCGTCCGTTCGTTCGTCCGTACGTCCGTCCATCCGTCCATCCGTCCATCCGTCCGTTCGTCCGTCCGTCCGTCCGTCCATCCGTCCATCCGTCCATCCGTCCGTTCGTCCGTCCGTACGTCCGTCCATCCGTCCGTCCGTCCATCCGTCCGTTCGTCCGTCCGTACGTCCGTCCATCCGTCCATCCGTCCATCCGTCCGTTCGTTCGTCCGTACGTCCGTCCATCCGTCCATCCGTCCATCCGTCCGTTCGTTCGTCCGTACGTCCGTCCATCCGTCCATCCGTCCATCCGTCCGTTCGTTCGTCCGTACGTCCGTCCATCCGTCCATCCGTCCATCCGTCCGTTCGTTCGTCCGTACGTCCGTCCATCCGTCCATCCGTCCATCCGTCCGTTCGTTCGTCCGTACGTCCGTCCATCCGTCCATCCGTCCATCCGTCCGTTCGTTCGTCCGTACGTCCGTCCATCCGTCCATCCGTCCATCCGTCCGTTCGTTCGTCCGTACGTCCGTCCATCCGTCCATCCGTCCATCCGTCCGTTCGTTCGTCCGTACGTCCGTCCATCCGTCCATCCGTCCATCCGTCCGTTCGTTCGTCCGTACGTCCGTCCATCCGTCCATCCGTCCATCCGTCCGTCCGTCCGTCCGTCCATCCGTCCGTCCGTCCGTCTGTCATCAGGCTGTATCTCATGAACCATGATAGACAGCTTAAATTTTCACAGATGATGTATTTCTGTTGCCGCTTTAACAAAAAATACTAAACTAGAATAAAATAAATCTTTAAGTGGGGCTCCTATACAATCGATATTATTTTTTTGCCGTTTTTGTAGATAATGGTACGGAACCCTTCGTGAGCGAATCCGACTCGCACTTAGCCGGTTTTTAATTCTTTTACCTATTGTGATATAGTAATTTTATTCACATATAATTAATGTATGCAAAATATTGTATGACATTTTAAAAGAGTATCGGTGGTCTTTCTTGTCCATTCTTCTCCATACGAAAACTACTTTTTGGAAGGGGCGACTAGAATCAATTCTCTTTTATTGTAATTTTTATGTTTATTTTGTGTTAACTTTTTTCTTTTTCTGTGTAATGTTCGGTATACCTCCTATTATTAAGATTTCTAATAAAGCGAATAATGTAAGGGTCATCATAAGGAAGAGCGCTGATATCTTGAGATACAGATATTTTTTATCTAGTTCAGACGCCTTCAGTATAAAATATGTTCTGTGTCAAATAAATTATTATTATTATTAATTTTTGACGTTCAACAGTGCCTTTTATGTGCCTATTTGAAATAAATGCTTTGACTGTGATTTTGAACGGTGGAAGGAAAGGCAGTTGCTAAAATCTTCAGTGATTTTTTTCTCTAATAATGTAACCAAAATATTTGCAAATGTTACAACTTGTTGCCCCCCAGCTAGATGGACGGACGACCTAAAGAAGGTGGCTGGGGTAGACTGGATGCGGAAGGCGGAGGACAGGGTGTTGTGGCGCAGTCTGGGAGAGGCCTATGTCCAGCAGTGGACTGCTATAGGCTGAGTTGATTCTGACACGACGCTTTAAAAATCGTTGGGCTAGTCAACCTTTTTGCTCTACACCTAGTAGTCAAAACAAGTACGAGTAACTACGGAACCAGTGGTTAAGCCATAGAAATGTTCTTTGTGGGGATGTCGTTTTTTAAAAAGAAACGAATCTTTATGGTCTTAAAAACAAGTTTTTATTTTATTTAACAACGACAGGTGTGTTGTCGGGTTCAGCACTTACATCAAAATGCGGAGTGCAGGTTCTACATTATAATGTATTTTCTTCTGCAACATGAAATGCACTTACATTTTACTGTTTCTGGTTCAAGTACTTAATCACATTGAAAATTCAAGGATGCCCAATTATATATTAAGGGGATGGTTCTCATGATAATTTGGCATCCTTGAATTATTATCATTTATTGTTAAATTATTATCGTAGGAAATACGATTTTTCATTAATTTTGTATTTTTATTATATTTTATTTATTTTTTTATGTCTATGGCATCATAGCGGGGCCTATCAGAATACCAGTGCTGCGGTTTTTTTTTTCTTCAAATATCGTCCCAAATAAAATATTTTTCTTTCTTTCTTTTCTTTCTATATCGACGGGTTCCGGGCTATTTGTATTAACCGACATTTTTGAAACTTTACACCAGAGCAGTTTAAAGTTTCGATTTTTAGAAAAAAAATAATAACTTTAGCAAATCGCATTATTTTTTTAAAAAGAAAGATATTACTGTTTTTATAACATATTCCCCATAATCAGATTATTTTTTTTTTCTAATATTCCTATTTTTAACGAAGATAAATGTCGCTTAATATAAAATGACCCAAATTTTACTTTTTTTTGTTCCAGGCTAAATGACTTAACCGCCTATGATTATTGTTTCTTATTCCAGGCTAAATGACTAAACCGCCTAGGTTTATTATTTCTTGTTCCAAGCTAAATGACTTAACCGCCCAGGTTTATTATTTCTTGTTCCAAGCTAAATGACTTAACCGCCTAGGTTTATTATTTCTTGTTCCAAGCTAAGTGACTTAACCGCCTAGGCATGCAAATAATGGCTCCAAGCTCACTTAGCTTGGAGCCATTATTTGCATGCCTAGGCGGTTAAGTCACTTAGCTTGGAGCCATTATTTGCATGCCTAGGCGGTTAAGTCACTTAGCTTGGAACAAGAAATAATAAACCTAGGCGGTTAAGTCATTTAGCCTGGAATAAGAAACAATAATCATAGGCGGTTAAGTCATTTAGCCTGGAACAAAAAAAAGTCAAATATGGGTCATTTTGTATTAAGCGACATTTATCTTCGTTAAAAATAGGAATATTAGAAAAAAAAATAATCTGATTATGGGGAATATGTTATAAAAACAGTAATATCTTTCTTTTTAAAAAAATAATACGATTTGCTAAAGTTATTATTTTTTTTCTAAAAATCGAAACTTTAAACTGCTCTGGTGTAAAGTTTAATGCTTTAATCAAAGAGTTGGTCACATTTCAAACCTAAGCTAATTGATTTAAATACCATGTCTTAGACTTATTAATGTATGGCTAATTAGTTTATGCTACTGATTTTTTTTAAATAAATTGTTTGTAATCATACTTGAATAATGAAGTTTGCAGAAATTGGCGGTTAAAACATTGATAAATTAAAAGGTACATACATAGGACACCCTATACCTACCTATCTTGTTAATAATTATGAAATGAGAAATAAAACACACATTATAAATTATTTAAAGATAAGTTTTTTATTTAAAATGACCATCACCTAGGAACAGCAGTAACTTCTTAGCTTACCAAGGTAACAACTAAAGTTTTTATCACAATTGTATAGGAATCAGAACTTATTCAATTACAAAAAAAGGTTTATCTATAAAATAATTTCTTTTAAAAATGATCACATAAAAAATTAAAATATTTACGAGCGTTTCTTTGGTTTTCATTTCTTTACTTATTTTCTTCTATATTTTTTTCTAACTTTCTCAGTAATCAAAATCAAAAACATCTCTCGTTAAAAAAAAATTTAAGCTTGCGCGGTTTATCGCGATGGCGCCTAAATCATTGTTTTAACCAACGTCATAATAGTCAATCCATATAAAATTTTGATTGTATTAATGTGTATACTATTCTTATTCCGTTTAAGATAAACTGTTTGAAGTACTAGAACTTTACTTTTGTTATAACTGAAACGACACTGCAAATCAAATATTGAATAAAAAAATAGGTTTAACCATAATCTTTAAATGTTCACTGTTGAAATCCTAAATAGTTCATGCGACCGACATATCATTATCTACTGCAAGCTAAATGGTTGAAATGATAACATCTAACATTTCATGTACAGAGCTAAATGTATGGATCGACACTAGATATGAATTTGACAAAGAGGCTAAATGTATTAAACGACATTCTTGTATATTTACAAGGTAAAGCTAATTGTATTAAGCGACACTGGATTAGAATTTAACAAAGAGGCTAATTGTATGAAGCGACATTTCTATATATTTATAAAGGCAGGCTAAATGCTTTAACGTACGTTGCCTGTAAATTGTTGCTCCAGGAAAAAAAGTTTAAATTCCTGCCTGGTATTTGGTAGTGAGCTTAAGTACACAGTTCCTAAATTTGTCAATATTTTGTGTCGCTTCATACATCGCAGTCCAAAATGGGCCCAAAAATGCGGTTGTATTAAGCGACAAAAAAGTGCTCCGATCGTCACCAAACCCAGCTCAAATGACGCAGAAAAATTCGCTGATTCCAAATATGTATAAAAGTCTATATCGCTCAGAGTGTCGCTTAATACAATTAGCCCGGAACCCGTCGATATGATTTCATAGGATTCTACACACTCAGTAAATAAATGTAGAAGGTACAGACGCCAGCACATCAGGCTACCCGAAATTGTCAAATTTTCCCCATCAACTTTGAACCTTATGATTTAACGGTAACGTTGAAAATCTATTAAAGAAATTTGACAGATTGCTTGATGTGCTGGCGCTGTACATAAGTACACGTCAAATTTAGTTTTCGCAATCGGAAATATCTGACAAATAATAGTAAGATTAATTAACTATTTAAAATCCTGCATTGCACTATTATTTTCAAAAATAGACATTTATTTATTTCTATTTACTCTGTTAATTAAAAGTAAAAATTTTGAAGAAAATACAGCAAAATGTACATAAACTGTCTGTAATGGCAATAGAATGCTTTTCTAAAGTCCTTGAGTGCTGAGCTTGTGAAGTAGCTAGTGCTCGAGCAAAGTACACCGCAAGGCAAAAGGCAAGTGTCTTTGCCATCTCCTTAGACTGAGGTGGGAACCAAAGATCAGAGAAAAAAGAGGGACAAGTAGGTAATAATTATCAAGAAAATAAATTTTTAGAATGTTGCTACTTTACAGGTAGGTAATTTTACATGACCGTATATCGGCAAGCGTAGCGTGGGACGCTACGGGGCATTCTAGATGGACCGACGACCCTAAGAAAGTGGCTGGGACAGAATGGGTACGGTAGGCGGAGGACAGGGTCTTGTGGAGAGACCTTTTTTTTTTTTGGGTGGGAAATTATCAAATAACTTCTCCCGCTCTGGGCGGAGCGGGAGGGTGGTTCAGACTTTTACTGACTAAAACCCACCCGTGTTTCTTCAGTTGCCTGTGCCAAGGGCCACGGTATCTCTTTCGAACAATCCGTGATCCTTTGAGGCGCGCGTGGAACACATTGTGGAGAGACCTGTGTCCAGCAGTGGAGTGCGATTCGCTGACTTGATTGAATCACACAGTAAAGATCATACATATTTAAATAAGTATTAAAGATTATTTAAAAAAAAAATACAGTTGCCAGCCAGCACATCAGACTACTACAATCTGTCAAATATTTTTTCGGGTGTCATCTTGACGCTGTTGTGTGTGTGTAGTGGTATTGATACATGTATTAATACTAATTATTATAATATATGAATTATTATTAGTATTAACCCTCTATATCACAGTGTAGACTGTAGGCAACATACCGTACAAACGCCTCAAAATTTAAAATAATTGATTTCATAACGTAATCGCGCACTGTAACTCGTAGTCTACACTCCGAACTAATGAACTAGTATCAAAAAATACGACTAGACGGCGCTTCTTGTTACAAATTGAGATTTGTGTTACGACAGTCAGTATTTAGGCACGAAACGTGGCGGTTCACTGTGATTTAAAAAATATATAAAAAATTGTTCTGCTCGTGTCTTGTGTATTATATTGATAAATTGGAGAGGTAAGTGTTTGAACTTTATTTTGTAACGTTATTTTTGAATACTTTCACATTTTATTTTGTTTTTGTTGGTAAAATTGGTTGTTGCAATTTTTGTAATTTTCTTCCCAAATAATTAAAAATAATGAAAACCCAGAAACAAAAGTATTTTATTTTTTGGAAATCATCTCTAATCCAAAAAATCAAATAAATCCCAGCTTATGAGTCATAGAGGGTTAATTATTATTATTACTCAAATATTAATTCCACTCAAAAACCTACACGTGGCACTACTGATATATTTCCATGATCCAAGGTAAGAACCTACTTACGGTATCTTCATCAAAGTATTCGAAACACTTCGTTTGCTTCTCGCTGGACTTTGTATTGTGGCAATAAACTTTTTTGTATTTTTTTTTTTTAACAGCTGTTCACCAAATTTCATAGTAAATATTCTACACCTCGACGCCGAAGTACTAGTTCATATAAAAATATTCATTATCAGTATGTCGATTCTGTAAAAATCTCACCGTGAAAACTTGCGTGGAGTGAGCTGTCAGTGTCATCCCACTGCTGCTAAGGATTGACCAAGCAAACATTTACAATCATAATCGAGATTTTAATAATATTTTTTTATGCTAATTGTATTGATAATTTTATATAATTTCGAAACTAGTATTTTAGTTGCCAAAACATTACTATTTTGTGGTGTTTTAAAATAAAATAGCAAAACAGAAACTTAGTCAGAATCTCAATGTTGTTTTTTTTTCTTTTTTTATATCGATGTTTTTGCAACTAAAACACTAGCTTTGAAATTATATAAAATGATCAATAAATGATCAATCTGCAAGTCTGCGTCGGGTTGCATGTTGATTAAAATATGATTCGCAATGGAAACAAATATGACTTTAAAGAATTATTGGGTGTACCGGAAAGTTCTGTCGGTTTTTGTAAATAAAACTCGTGGTTAGTTCTTAAAGCTATTATTTATATTTTAATCAATTACATATTGTCCCTGATTTTCTACTGACATGTTCAGATACACACTCGAGTCCAAAAACACTACACAAATTTCTACAGGCTGTAGCAGCGTTATTTCCCTTCTAGAACTCATAAAGTATCCAATGCCTCAAATGAACTTTATCGTTGGCACTCATTTTGACACTGCGGCTACTCAGAAGCGAATGACAAATTATTGCGCAATGCGTGTATTTATAGTTCGTAACCCAGAAATTATGACGCAATATTATTCAATACTTTTAATGTATTGGTATAGAGAAAAAATCGAAAAATTTCTATGCACTACCAAAACCGACAGAACTTTCCGGTACACCCAATATAATCATTAAATTGATTGATATTACGTGAAATAGTCATTCAATAGGATTATGTGAACTTAGAGGATGGTAATGATGATTTTAATGATTAATTAAAATAATATTATTATAATAAATAATAATATAATATTATTATTACATTATTTTAATTCTGTAAATACATACTTGTTATGGTCGTGAATCACATTTTGTTCAACATACAACCTGACACTAAACTGCAAATACCAAAAAACGTAAAAAAAAAACGACCATCGCGGGCTAGCCTGGCGCTTTTTCTTATGTCATATCATGAAATGAATGCTAGATAAATAAAATACTTAAAATAAATAATGCCAGATTTTTTTTCTCAGCAAATACTTTACCTTCAAAATATTTACCTTCATTTCGTGTTTCGTAAGACTTTCCTTAAGTTAATATAAACATTATGTCTATTCATATCTGCCTGGTATATTTATTTTTACAAATAATTTAACACCAACGAAATGAATTTGAACAGCGGTTCAAATTATTTTGTGAATTAAACGTAATTTTCTCTAGAATATTTATTTTTAAGTTTTACTGTGGAACAGTTAACGCTCGGATAGATAAATAATGAGAATGCATAGATCTCCGTTTAGTTGGATTTAAAACATCGACAAACATAGGTACACGCTAACCGATCGACCAAAAACGAAAGTCAAATCCAAATCCCGTGCGCGTTCCGCCGAAGCAAAATAACGCCTATCCGTATAAAGGGAAAAATAAAAAGCGCAGGAAATACCAAAATCTTTCCTTCCTCCGCAAAGTGGGGAGACGAAAAAACAGGTGTGTTTTCTTTGTAGAAAAATAAAAAAGTATTAGTACCCAATTCTCGTGTGGAGGGAGGATTTCACGCGTGTAGACTAGTTTCCGCAGTGTGGCCGCTTCGCAAACCAATGAGAACAATAAATTGTGGAGTGCTCAACTCACCGAAAGAGATTTAAGGCAGTCGATAAGCAAGTGTTGCTGAAGGTGCTCCCACAATGTTGAAGGCGACGCCGGATTTATGCGTCACGGGAACTGGTTACCGTTCAATATTTTGCTGGGAAAATAGTGCTTGTTGAAACTGAAAACGACTTGAAGTTAATGCAGTCGATTACGTTGGAAAGTTTTTTCGATTGCAGCTAGAAATCTGGTCAGTTAAAAAAAAAATTAAAATATTAGTCCAGTAATATTAGTGTACGATTTCAGACTAGGTTTATACGCAATTTAAAACAATATCAAAGCTAAGTCATTTAATTGAGCAAACAGGTATAATATAACCAGTAATGATAACCAGCGGAGGGTATATAAACCGATAATGATTGCCAGTTTTGTAAAACCACATTGATAGTAGGTATAATCGGCTTATTAGTCGATTCACACGAATTTATTCGCCCGAAAAGTGCGAATCGTCACTTTTAAATAATATTATAATACATAATATAATATCGTACAAGTCGCCTATAGAAATGTAATATTATTTAAAAGTTACGATTCACCCGTTTCGGGCGAGTAAGTTCGTGCGAATCGTCTAATAAGCCGTATAATCAGGAAATTTTCGTAATCAGTCATTTGATTTACTTATTGCTCTGGTGATTGTGTGTGCATTTTGTAGCGGTATACCGGAATGAGTTCAGCTATCCCAAATGAGACACAATTACTTTTTTTATTGTTACCGAACTTAATAAGCTTACCTAACATACGTGGGGTAATAAAAACACTTTAGAAATTGTCAATCCCTTTATTACTCAATCAATACTCAAATTCCTTTTACCTTTAGACAAAACTTCTTTATCTTGAGAGGTAAAGAATACACCAAACTAGATAGCCACCCGACATTATTCTGCTTTAATTACTCTATTCTTCTGTAGTACAACTTGTTCTATAAATTAATTTATTACTTCATTTATTTTTTTACTCGTTTTGTAGGTAACTGTATCTACATTTGCACATGCTGTAAACCGGTTTACGGTAGCACTTACTTCGCAAATGCACTCGCAGTTACCTGAGTTTAATTAATCAAGTTTACAGAGGTTAACATTATATTAAAACTTGCTGGAGTTAAATTAATAGTCGAAGAACGTAGAGTTTATCTCAATAATAATAATTGTTTATATATCATACACTTATAATACTTCATACTAGGTATTAAAAAAGGGCTGACCGCAAATGATTAGATAGATCTCTGTCAGTTCTGCAGACCAATTGAATTAGATTTTTGATCAGTCTCTTTTGCTTATTATAAATATTTGAAATAACCTAAGAATTCACTTAGGAACTAGTGTTCTTTGTAACAAATAGCAATGTAAGAAACTTTATAGAACTTCCTGAAATCTACTACCAAACACTAAGGTAAAAACAAACAGATTTTTGCAGCCAAGATGTAAAATGAGCCTCCTTGTCGGAACCAGTGCGGCACCGCGCCGGCAGGACCCAACATGCTGCGTCCAGCAATCCCGGCGACGCTGCTGTACGTGCCCAGGCTGCACCACTCCACGAAGGTTGAGGAGATCGTGGAGTACCTGCGTGTGAAGACCAACTGAACTTTGGGGGTCGAGAAGTTGGAGCCGCGTCACGACAAGAACTTCAAGTCGTTCGTGGTGCGTGTTCCGACACATCATCTCGAGAAGTTCCTCAAAGAAGAGTTCTGGCCGAAGGGTGTTGTGTATCGCCGGTTTCGTGGCCGGCTACATGACACCAGTCAGCGAAACACGACGCCGACACTTCGTGTGCAGTAGTATAATTGTGTTATGTTGTATTTATTTATAGTATTTTTAAGTTATATTATTATAGTATTGTATTTGTGATAATTTTGTATGTATTAATTTATAAGTATGTTTGTAGTAGTATGTATTGTTTTTTCTATGGGCCTTAGTTGCCTGAAATAAAGGAATAAATAAATAAAACGTCACCAAAGGATATTTTCGATCATAATAGTGCTGTAAATAACTTCGTTCCAAAGAATAATGCACGGGATAAAGCACTTTCATGTATGTAGGCGTATTGAAGTACAAAGGGTGCATCTATGCGTTAAATGCATACTAAATCGCTCGGAAGCTAGCGCGGGTAAGGAGAGCTATTTTTAGTTTATGGCACTATTAGATCCGTGCTGTATTTTGTGATTGTGATGTTACTGTAACATTTTCTGGGACAAAGTTTACCTATAGTCTGCTCTAAAAGAAAGTATAAACAAATCCTGTTCAAGTTAAATTGGTACGCAATTACTAACTAAAGTGAATTAGTAACACATTCATCCGTATTTAGAAGACTTTATTTCTCAATACTATTTAAAATTAAAATGTCGTAAATGTCGCGTCTTATTAAAATGTCGTTGGTTACACATTTGGCCGTATCTTTTTGTCTTCCTATAAAATGTAATGTGTCACTGTTTGTTTTCCCTAATAAATAAAAGAAATAAATATTTATTGATTGAATAATATTAAATTAACGTATCGTGTTTGAAACACGATACTGTGCTCCAAAAAAGAAGAGAGCTGACATGGCTCAAAAGGTTGCCTAACTGTGAGGCTGGGCATGTGTGCCGGACAAACTGTGGGCCCAAATAGAATAGAACTGGTTCCCCGAGACCGTCAGGCGGAGTCGCGGTAGACCACGTAGGAGATGACAGACGAGCTGGATAGGCTCTGTCAAACTAGAAGGAGGAGACACGGGCTTGCAAAACATGGAAAGAGTAGAGGATGGCCTTTGCTCAGGAGTGGGACAGCGAAGGCCAGTAAAAAAAAACTTCGAAAAAACTTGAGGTTATAAAATTAACCTCAATTATTAAAGAAAAACATCAGCCGGTCGATTCTGTAAAAATCTCAACGTGAAATCATAAGTGAAGTGAGCACTTAATAGTGTCAATCCCTAGCGAATGACAGCTCACTCCACGCTCACTTCACCCAAGCTCTCACGGTGAGATGATTACAGAATCGCACGGCTGTAAGGTGATTTCAAATTGCGCGTTATTAGTGATGAAATAATCAAATCAAAGCATTAAATTTATAAACTCAAGTAGGTACTACTACTGAACTATTGTACTGTACTGTACTGTTGTGTACTATGTAGTACTGTTACTCAAGTAGGGAGTTGAAACTGTCTCTCTTAAATACAGATTACTCATTAATCTAGCTAGAAGAGCAGCGATTCACCCAACAATTCGTTGTACCTCTACACTATGTAATTAATAATGCATACTCTCTAGATCTCTCGTGTACTACAAAACCTTTATGTACCTTAACCCTTCAATTCTCATGTCCAACTTAATAAGATGTTTGCCTTTCTTTGTCAATAAAATAGCTTAAAAACGTTTGTTTAGAATAAAATAAAAATAAAAAAAAACTCTCACCCTTATTTTTTTAAGGAGATGTCACCTACGGGTGACTCGGCATATTTTCAGCGTTGTAGCGATGATACTATAAGTTATTACTATCGCAAAATACGTTTGTGTTATAGATATATTTATTCATTTATTATATGTAATAAAAAAATAAAAAACAATACTTACGGTTTGGGCTTTTTTGTTTCACTTTATATCGCAAGAAATGACACAAGCTCAGAATGCTACAATTACGCGCGAAACAACTGAATGAATTTCACAAATGACGTATGGTGGGTATTACCAGAAGAAAATAATGAAAAGTCCTACTAATTGGTTTAACTACAATAGTCGCAGAATAAAAAAATAAAATATTTGTGTGGTAGAAAAAATGTTAAACTTGTGGATACTTGTGATGGTTTATCAATATAAACCATCACAATTATCCTCACTTCAGGAAAGAGTCAACAGTCTCACGTTTTCATTACACAATTCACTCGCAAAATAGTAAATTTCATCTTTCTTTTTTTACATACACAATAAACATATTACAATACACTATAACAATATTGATAAACCATCACAATCATCCTCACTTCAGGAAAGAGCCAACAGTCTCTCGTTTTCATTACACAATTCACTCGCAAAATAGTAAATTTCATCTTTCTTTTTTTACATACACTATAAATTTGAGTTACTCGCCTACCCGAACAGTTGCACTGTTTCATATCTAGGGCATCCAACTTTTAAACTTTCGTCTGTTCCAAAACCATCTGATGTTTAAATAAAAGTCGTTTTTGAGCCTTCATAATTGTATGAAGGCTCGTACATCCTACTCGAAAGATAGTAGGCATCGTATGGTATTGTGAAAATAACGCAATACGTATCTGTACAGTAGGCTGCACGTTAGTTGTAAATAAACCAGTATAGGCTGGCCTCGCATTCTATTGAAATACTAAGCTAGGTCTACTGTACCTGTATAACAAAATCTAGAATCAAACTCAGCGATTAGGTACACTGCATCATTAAAACCTAAACTAAAAAAACGAGAGTTGGGTAACTAAACCACAATCTGTGTAGGTACCTACATTTTTACGTTGTTTTACGAGTTCACTAAAACTTTATCCGGACACACGCTGGATGCCTTGGTAGCACTCCAAGTTGTAAACAGTACTATGGAATAACTTTAAAGATTGAAATACTGCTACTATATAACCATTTGGTAGATGTACTATCACTACGTAGGTAATAATAAATAATTAAAATTAACGTTTAGTTCTGGTACCTACCCCACACAAATTCGTATACCACTGCTTGGTACGTAAATAACATTGACAGGAAGTTTTATAACTTCATCAATATACACAAAGTGGAATTAATTACGTGTTATTAAAGCTCTACCAAAGCAAAGTTAATAAAATAAATATGGGACCACCGCGTGAGCTTCCTCTACCAAATGAAAAAAGAACCACGCAAATCGGCCAAATATTTACGGAGAAATCGATAAACGTACATGAAAATACATACACACGAACATAGAATCTCTTCCTTTCTTGAAGACGGAAAAGTACATAAAAAAGTACGTAGTTAAAAATCTCACTATTTCGTTTATTTATTTTTTTACGTGTGCATCCCCAGTGACCATTAAAAAAAAAACGAATCCATATAGCTACAAAACGCCCGCTCATCAAGCTACTACAGTCTGTCAAATTTCTTTAATAGATTTTCAACTTTATCGTTCAAACTTTAGGTTCAAAATTGATTGGGAAAATTTGAGACAGCTTCGGGTAGCTTGATGTGCTGGCATCTATACCTAATTAATTTACTAATTAGTTTACTGTAATTAACTTACCAAGAAACACAAACGAGACTATACTTATTTACTAACCTCCTTACTAATAAACGTATTATATCAGATGAATAGTTACACACCGATTTCTCTCTTTCGAAAGAAGAAGACAAAGCATTGTGTAACTATACAGACGCTATACAATGTTTATAAATAAGGGATAGCTGTTTAAATAACGTAGAAATTTGTACTTTAAATGAACCTCCAAAAGTGAACTCTATAGTGAATATTAGTTAAAATAACACAACTATTAGTTTCATTGAGTAGTGCTTGCAAATTAAAAGTATTTTCCAGTTCATATTACACAGCGAAACATTCTGGGAATGCAACCAGGTTTTCCGTTCCCACTTGTAATTTAAATAGCTACATAAAATGACTAAAATGTGGCTCAAAAAAGATTTCTTGTTATTCCATTTTGTTTTGTTATATCAAACTGAATAAAATTACGCGAAAGCATTTGTTCGGAGAACGTTCCTACGATTTTATTCGTTTACCAAGTTTTTGTGAGGGAAATACTTATTTCCCGTTGTAAAACTTATTCACATAAGTTTATTAGCGTCGGAACCTCTCGTGAATGTAACCGCAGATTTTAATTTCGCCGCTTGTGCTCTTAATTTAGTGTGCGCTACTTCCGAGCTCCCTGCGTGTCAGTTTCGCACTCTCTCACGTAATATAAAAATGTTCTGAAACATGCTCGAATACCTTTTTTATATAGAGTAATGTTCTCACAGACATGTTGTATGAAGTGTACGGATGAAGCAAGCGAGTATCCCCGCCGGTCTGATGGCAATTTATTTACAAGGTTTACCGCGTAAAAGGAAATAAATAATGTAACTAACCGATCGGTTGTTTTAAAGTGACTTCTGCCCTCTATTTTCTGGTGGTGGGCAGACTTGCCGGTCGATTCTGTAAAAATCTCACCGTGAAATCATAAGTGAAGTGAGCACTTAATAGTGTTAATCCCTAGCGAATGACAGCTCACGCCACGCTCACTTCACCCAAGCTTTCACGGTGAGATAGTTACAGAATCGCACGGCAGTATTGCATTTCGGAATTCGATTATAAAACGTTAATTAAGTGGAATCTCGGTTGAAGTGAGGTTGTTGAAATAATTTCACGGTACTACTCATTATTACAAATGTACCAAGTTTAAATGCAATTTAATTATTAGAACAAAGCCAAATGAAAAATCAATCAAACACACTAACCGTTCGATCAGAAAGCGTTCAAAAGGTTCAATTAATTATATCAGTTAGTTTTCCAATAATTGCTTCGCTACTTGCCAACGCTCGACTGAAGCAGGTACGTTCTTCTCTCGCTTTGACTTTTTTCATTGACTTCGTTTGTAAAGCTTTGTTGATTTCCCTTAATGGAAAATTTTCAATTTCTTTAGGAAGCCGGTCTCAACCAAATACGGGATTCTAATTCGGTTCTGTGCCTTACGAGTTTGAAGATATACGTTTGTTGTAATTGTAAAGTCAGTGTAGGTAGATATGTACGAGTGTGACTCACCTTTGTATTCAATTCCATTCCGATTTTCGCTATTGTTTTGTCGACGTGGTAACAACGATACAATTGAACGAGGAGACGCTTCGTCGTTATTTTTTAATTTATTCCTATTTAAGACCTCTGAAATTACTTCTTAATGCCGTCTTGATTGGTAAGATTTGATGAGAATTTAAAGGAAGTTACACATAAATTTCGTAAACGCGTTCACAAAAGTTCTCGGTCCTATTTCACGACAATTGTTTAAATATTATATTAAAATGAGTCATTTCTGAATGAAGCAATACTCAAAAAACTCAACCGTTTTAAAAGTTATCATATAATATACCTACGTCTAAAAAATAATTAGTTTTGTCAAATGAAGTCGATAAATCTCTACTGTTTCCGACTATTTCATAAAAATAAATAATAATACTAATAAAATAAATAAATAATAAAATTTATTTAATAAAAACCTTTACAAGTAAAGTACATTTAGCCAACAGTAGTAAATTCCTTATACATTTATAGTGCCTAATAATAATAAACTTAAGCTAAAATCTTTATATTACAGGTGCAAGCAATGATGGTTCGGAAGTAGAATGTTAGGTAGCGACCTGCCCGATCTAGGTTTATACAAACCTGTGTTTCAGGCCATCACTTACATTTAAATTACAAAGGGAAAATAAAATTTTAATTAAGTAAAACTGACTACAGATAATCTATTAACAACTATGAGAAAAAGCATATTGTTACATTAATACCTAAAACTAGCCTATGTAAATATACAAAAGTAGATACTTACGAGGGAATAAAAGAAGAACTTAAGCCAAAATTGGATCATTAGGAAAGGGATAATTGGTAGGATTAGGTATAAAGGTGTGGTGCAAATATTTGTGTAGAAAAATACCTACCAAATCGTTTTACGTGCTAACAAACTTGAAAATCCTCACACTTATTGTATTCAAGAACAAAGTTTTAAAATATGTACGGAAATATAGCTTCAATACTTCCCGTATTGTAATAAAAACTTATACAATAAGGAACCGACAACCTTTTCAAAATGTTCAAAATATACAATCGTCGGAAGAGAAGAAGCTATTGTAAAATATTTATTATTTACGACACTCTTCCAAAGAAGCAATTGTAAGTTTTGCAGCTGGAAACGGTCTACAGTTTGACTGGTTAGGATGGACTCACATTGGTGTGGGTCAGGCTAATTTCAGCATATTATTCTCTTCTTTTTTCTCATGTAAGTACTTGTATGAAACGTTGGCTCGATTACAATCTTCTTTCGTTAAATATCGACAAAACAAACTACTTGTGTTTCCACAAAACCCAGGCCTCAGCGCCCAAACTACCATAAGGCATCATTATCCAATCTACAACCTGTAACTCTCTTCTCTGCAACTACCAGAAAATAAAAAGGTAGAATGGATAAGATATCCGGGGGTTATAATAGACCAGTGGCTCTCTTTTAAACTCCATATTGACTCACATAATTAAACTCTTGCGTAACTCTGCCAATAAAAACACTCTTAACGTGGTATATGTGGCACTATGTGAGTTAATTCTATGATACTGTATAACGATATGGGGTAGAGTTGGAATCACCACCAATGTGAACGAGCTCAACGATCGGTTTTGAAAGTCATGCTCAAGTCCTTTAAGATATCCGCCCTGACAGCCCTTTTGTACAAAGAAGCTGCATTACTCAATGTCCGACAATTATATATCTTCAAAGTGGTGCTGATAAAAGCATATAAAATCATAAAACAAACACCGGAATACTCGCAGCTTCTCAAACGTCGAGTTTTCAAGTATCCGACGAATAAGGACGCGTACAATTTTCGCACAACACATGCAAGAATTCTTGTTCAGTCACATATTCAACAAAATGGTAAGAATTTATGTGGCATCAGTAACTCTGGAACAAGCCAAGCAAAAAAGATTTTTCGCAAATGGGTGCTAGCCCAATCATTTATAGTGAATCCGAATCTCTTTTGAAGGTAATTTCGTAACACATGTCTACACGCACTAACACATACCTACACACACTCACACACCCTCTCTCTCACACACACACATACACACAAACATACTTAAACATAGTGCACTTTGTAGCCAAAATAATCCGTTATCTCCGCCTCTCGACTGTAAAAATCCTACATTAATGGAATGCGCATTTTCGATATATGGTAATACCACCCATGGACTCCACGAGTCAGGCTCGACCTAGTGTGGAGTTCATAAGCAAAATGCTTACTTTGCGTCTTATTATTATTATTATTTTTTTGTAAACCTAACTATTAATGTAGACTATGTGGAAACGTAAACACTGTTTTTGACAAATAAAACATTATCGTATCTTAACATTCAGGGGCTTTAGAATTACCAGAGGTTACGAAGAATTAACCATTATTTTCAATACACCATATTTTTTTTTTATACAACGTGTAACGTTAAATGCGCAAAACCTGAAAATAGTTTCACCAGAATAACGAACCGAATTAATTGAACCACTTTTTAATATAGGTCACATTTTTCAAAAAATCTTCATTAAAAACGTTGCCGTGTCTATTTATTAATAGGTCAAGCAAGCCAATGTCAGCGCGGCGCCAGCGGCCCGGTGACGGCTCCTCCCTCGATAAAGCGTCGTCGCAGACGCAAGAAACGATCAGAATGCCCAGTAAAACTAAAACAGCATATAAAACCTTTAAAAATTTTTTAATGACTTATTTTCTCTCTGAAATTTGTCAATTGAATTAAAAATCAGATGGGGTGTCTGAGGTTTTGCGCATTTAACGTTACACGTTGTATAGATGGCATCTCGCAGGCCAACCAAGGAGGTTGTCGGCTGCTTAACCGGGCTCGCCTGTGGTTGCCTCAATAAATTAAGGTCTCTAGCCAGGGTTTCCAGTAAACCATTACAAAATTACCGCCCTTTCATTTCGAGACGTTGTCACTCCATACCCAGCAAAATTGTATCTGCTCAAATTAAGGTATGGTGAGGATTACTCCCGGTTCAGCAATGTAAATATTCTCAATTTAGCCTACATTTTGTGAAAGTCGAAGTTCTTTTCCAGAAGTGTGTACAGATCCTTTGAATTTGTTTACGTAGGTGTGGCTTGAGAGGCGCTCCGGAGCAGCTCCTATTTCAATATGCAAGTGGGCGACTAGATCGTGTCATTTTACGTAGTAAATTTGAAAGCACTTCAATATACATCTGTGGTCTTAAAAAGTAGAATCTGAATGTAAATTGCGTGATTTTTAACCGACTTTAAAAAGGAGGAGGTATCAATTCGGATGTTTCAATTTTTAATTTTTTTATGTATGTTCGGGCATAACTCCGTCATACGAGTATATGGACGGATTTTCAAAATTCTTTTTTTATTCGATAGCGGTTTATCCCGAAATTGTCCCATTTAAATTTCGTAAAGATTTGGTGATGAGTTTCGGAGACAGACAACGGAACTCTTCAATAAATACCAATAAAACAACCGCGATTGCTGCTATCGCATATGTATGCATTGTTTACGCAATCGCCCAACATAACATCACGTCTGTACCCTATAAACGCAGATGCAGCACGCAGATGTGTTCAGTATACCACCGTACACCCTAATTTCTGTCAAAGTTGTTATTGGGGTACCTCTAATCTTGCAAGTAAATTCTGGCATAACTTAGGTATAACTAACAAGTGAAAAATATTTTTATTTTTATAACAAAAAAACAATCGACTTCCAAAAAACACTACAAAGTGAAAAATAACTTTAACGGTTCGGAAGTCGGTGTCAAAAAACGAAAATGCGGAACCAACGACACCGACTTTCAAAGTTAAAGTTATTTTTCACTTTGTAGTGTTTTTTGGAAGTCGGTTGTTTTTTTTTTATAAAAAAGTTTTTATTTCCATAGAGTTTTCTATCTCTAATTTTTAATAACAGAAAATACAAATGATACTCGTAGACCTACGACCCTTCTTAATTGGTTCTGATTCATAAAAAAATAGTTTCTACAGTTTTGAAGCTTTAACAATTCGCTCATCCAATAGAACAACGACGTAATTACGAAAATGTTTTCTTGAGTTTTCTCATGAAATTATTACAAATTATTATTGATATTAAAGTAACATACATAAAAATATTTAATATTTTAGCATAATCATTGGAAATATATCATATTTTCAATTTCAAACTTTTAAAACGTTCTCCTGAAAAATAGCTAAAACGTAATTACGTCATTGTTCGATTGGATGAGCGAATTTTTCACAAAATACACGTTTCCTTACAAAAGGCAGCAACTGTAAACAGTAGAACACATGCTGCCGATTACCAATGCCAATAGAAAATGATGACTAGGAGTTTGCAGCAGTGCACAAGTCGTTAGTCTAACTCCTGTGTGCGCTATTAGGCAACCCGCTTCTCCATAATTGACTCCTGCAACTTGTGCATGGCAATAAGTAGTTCATATTAACTATTTGTGTTTACGTCAAATACAATTTTCATTGGGTTTATTTATGGCTAAATGGTTTTTGTCAAGCTTTTGCTTGAGGTAAATTAGAAATTATGTTTTACTAGAAGACTAGTGATCATTTTTCACATAAATGAAGAAATGTGCGTATACTGGTACTATAGGTGCAACTCTGCCTAACCAGTACGATGTTATGTTATGTGTTAAAGACTAGAATACTCACTCTGCTAAGCATTGCGATAAAACTTGTCATTTTAATTAACATGCAAAACCAACTTTATACACCATTTAATATTAAATGGTGTATAATTATATTATTCATATTGATATATTATTCTAAACAAAATGACATGAATATTTACTTGGTAATGTATTATTTTACTTTAATTATTGTGAATGTGAGGGCTGTGTGGGTCATTCTTTTCTTTTTTCTTTTTCTTTGTTAGTTTTATTGTTGGTCAGTTTTTGAGTACTTTATGAGGTATACCCAAATGTCCTTTCTTTGGTATTGTTCGTAGTGTCGTTGAAGTCCTGAAGTTTTGAGTTGAGTTACACGATTACTGACAAATGCTTGCACTGACTGGACTGGTCCGCTCAAATCTGTGTGGTTCTTTCTTTAAAAGACCATTTCAGACATAAATCTGTATGGTCCTCACATGATCTGATCAAGATTATGTCTGGACTTTAAAAGAGACTGTGACCTCTGAGTTTGTTTCGGCCTTTCTTCTCAGAGTAGTCAGATAGGAAACGCCGACTTCATAGTTTTTTTTTTTAATTTTATTTTATGATATGACGTGTCAAAGTGATTCCGATATCCTATTTACAGAATAAACAATTTCATTTTATTTCATTTCAAACGTTGCTGCCCATCCATAGTCGTCATGAATACACAAGATGCAAACATCCTCACTACAAAAGAAATTCAGTCGTTAAGCATGTCCAAAAAAGTTAACTTTCACTATTCAATCTACAGAATTGAATCCCGTCCACACTTCTAAAGCCATTCGTTTTTTCATACGTGACAAACACACTATTTCTAATTCCCACGAAACTCCGGCAAAAAATACGGTGACAGGTAAAATTTAAAGCAATATTCGATGCGAGAAACTGACTTGCATGCGGTGAAATGCCTTTTTCAATTCTCCAACCGTATCGGATGCGTGGAATAAAATTCACGTCTGGGGTACGTGATCTCTGTGGCACAGATACCGGGAACAGCGTGACTCGCGTCTTGCGTCTCCTTTGCAGGATGCAAAAATTCGCAAATATTGGTATTTTCTTGTGACGTATGTCACAGGCTTTGTTGTGTGTAGAATTTTCTTAAGTACCGAATAGTCCTCTATTCGGTCGGTATCGAACCGTTAGTCCCAGAGATCGCTGTATCAGATAAAAGTTGATTGAGTTTTCTTGGTGGGAATCGAAATTGCTCAATATTGGACACAATTTTTTTTTAGTACAAAGAACAATGGCGAAGAAATTGTTGATGGAATTATTGAGCGTCTACTTATGTCACCGTGATAGATACCGACGAAATAATTTAGTAAGTTTTAACAAATCAAGATTATGACCTATCGAAGTCTGGAAAAATAATCATCATTAATGAAAACTTAATTGACTACTTTATTGTTGATAAAAAATAATAATGGCGTAGTTTTGTTTTTCTGGATTGACTTCATGTCTTTTGGCTAAGTTGAACTTTTAATGATGCCATGTAATAAAAATCTTGGTTAGGTTACAAAAAATGCTTTGCTAAGAAATACATGTCTGAATCAGAATATAAATGTGAAAATAAAAATAATTATTTGTGCTAAGAATACGGCGGCCATCATAATACTAATGATAAAGCTGAAGGTTTTGTTTGTTTGTTTGCACGCGCTGATCTCTAGTCGGCTTTGAAACATTATTTGATAGCCTAAATCTTAATGAAGGCTAATAGGCTATTTAACATCACGCTAGGACCCCGAGGAATAGAGCAAAAAGGAAAAAGAAAATATATTTATTTGAATTTTTTGTATTATATGTGTAGGTATATTTAATATTTTAGTTTTAGACTTCACACATTCATATTTTTCTCTTCTTGTTTCTCACACACCTTTGTTTACATTTTTTTTACTTCTCCTTTCGCAGGTCTGCTGGAGGAAACTTCTTAAGAAAGAAACATTACCGTTGTACTGAAATTATAATTATGTTACATCCATATGTATTTTACTGTGTGTAGACGCCAGCACATCAAGCTACCCGAAACTGTCAAATTTTCCCAATCAACTTTGAACCTTATGCTTTAGCGATAAAGTTGATTATCTATTAAAGAAATTTGACAGATTGTAGTAGCTTGATGTGCTGGCGTCTGTGCATAAATAATAAAATAAATAAACACTAAGCGAAAACGAAGTGATAACGCGGATAGGCGATGCGATGCGACGGGATGGGTTAGGGGAGTGAGAAGTTTCACGCCGATAAAGTCGCAGGCAGAAGCTTGTTAATCATATTTATATATCTATAACTGTCCTAAAGGTTGGCTAAGATTATTAAATAAACTAGCAGCGCCCTGCGGTTTCACCTGCATAAGTTTCGATCCCTTGGGAATATCGGGATAAAAAGTATCCTATGGTTTAATCCTAGTTATAAACTATCTGTGTGCCAAATTTCACTAAAAGTGGTTCAGCTGTTTGAGCGTGAAGAAGTAACAAACATATACATACACACATATACTCACAAACTTTCGCCTTTACAATAATTATTAGTGTGATATTCTTCTGAGCACTTCTGAGCAGCGCACGTTGGGGTCGGCTAGACTTATAACACTGGTCTACAATTTCAAAGTAATCGAAATAATTTTAACTAATTTCTACTTATCTGCCCATGCTAAATACAAGTTCATAAGTAAAAGTCATTTATTAGTTAAAGTTTTTGTGATACTTGACTTTTTCGGATTTCAATGATTCTACCAGTGTTCTATTCTGCTACTATTCTACAACTATGCTGAATTAGTCAAAAATATGTTATCATCATTCCAAAAAGTGGGCTGCAACATGTCCTTGAAAATCCACTTTTTACATCCTCAGTTGGACTTCTTTCCGGATAATTGCGGAGCTTTTAGCGATGAACATGGCGAGCGCTTCCATCAGGACATCGCAAACATGGAAAAACGGTATCAAGGACATTGGAACGTTTCAATGTTGGCGGATTATTGCTGGACTGTTTTTCGAGATTTTACAGAAGCAGAATACAAGACGGCCGCGAAAAAACCACGTCGCAATTCTACTGATGATTGAAAAAACATAATAACTTCTGTTAATTTTTGCAAAACTAGTTTTTTTTTTTCTAAAAAAGGAAAACTAATTTTAATATATACAGGGTTACTGGTAACTCGACGTATTCCTTGCAGGACATCATAATAGGGTTAAAATGCAACAAATTAAGCCACCAAATGTTCTACCGAAGTTCAGTAGTTTTGAGTTAGTAAGGGTTTTAGATTTTTTGTGAAAAATCCCAGATTAAATTATTTGAACCCAATTTGAAAATTATTCACGGGGCGGCTGTACTGAAATTGGAGTTATTATCATAGTTGACGCCGTAGCGGATCGTTTTTAATAATTAAAAGTTCAAAATGACTAAAACTTTGGTGAAGATCACTAATCAAACATTTTTTTTTTTTGTAATTTTTGCTATTACTTCATACAAAATGTTGTCTTAGCACAAAAAAAAATACTACACCAGGTGTACAAATTATTAGTAAAATATCCTTGTCTTATCAGCTATCCAAAAAGGTATGATTGTCAATACTTTTGCGTGTGTGACAGGGAAAGATAGAAGTTTTATGGGGAGCAGGTAAAATTGCGAGACGGTCGACCTATTGTTAGTGTCTTCGGATCGACTTATCGGCGATTATCTGAAACTGGCAGTGTTCAAAGAAGCAGGCAAATTGACACTGGTCGTTCTCGGAGATACACGGCTGAGGACGAGGAGCTGATTCTTCAACGTTTTATTGACGAGCCCAACATATCTACAAACATCGTAGCGCGTGAGCTTGGTATGTCACAGTGGAAAGTCTGGTCAGTAGTTCACTTGTCAGGCCGACATCCATACCACTACCAACCCGTGCAGTCATTAGAAGAGGGAGATCCGCAGAGACGGCTTGAATTTTGTCGTTTCATGCTAAATGCCGATGCCGAAAGTGAAAACTTTTTGAAAAACATTCTGTGGACCGATGAGTCATGTTTTGAC
Source organism: Eremobia ochroleuca (assembly GCA_949629135.1). Lineage (NCBI taxonomy): Eukaryota > Metazoa > Arthropoda > Insecta > Lepidoptera > Noctuidae > Eremobia > Eremobia ochroleuca. Next base: position 11,501,369 of record OX451397.1, on the reverse strand, counting down.
CGTGATGGTATCACAAATTACCACAATTTACATTACTGGGCACCGAAGGGAGAAGGAAACCCTAAGAAACTGAAACCAACCGCATCGCAGCGTAAGTTCTCGCTTAATGTTTGGATGGGTATTATCGACGATAAGTTAATAGGCCCACATATTTTACCCCGAACATTAAATGGAGAACTTGAATGGCGAACAAGACGTGTGAAATACATGTTATTAAAGACCACAAATTGATATTGATTAAAAATAATAATAATTTTCACGAAATTGTTTAATTTGATTTTCCGAATAAACACCTTCTTGTACTAAATCAAAAACGATTTTCATAATGCAGTCCAAGACTTTGTATTAACTTTCATACCTTTTTGGATAGCTGATAAGACAAGGATATTTTACTAATAATTTGTGAACCTGGTGTAGCATTTTTTTTTGTGCTAAGACAACATTTTGTATGAAGTAATAGCAAAAATTACAAAAAAAAAAATGTTTGATTAGTGATCTTCACCAAAGTTTTAGTCATTTTGAACTTTTAATTATTAAAAACGATCCGCTACGGCGTCAACTATGATAATAACTCCAATTTCAGTACAGCCGCCCCGTGAATAATTTTCAAATTGGGTTCAAATAATTTAATCTGGGATTTTTCACAAAAAATCTAAAACCCTTACTAACTCAAAAACTACTGAACTTCGGTAGAACATTTGGTGGCTTAATTTGTTGCATTTTAACCCTATTATGATGTCCTGCAAGGAATACGTCGAGTTACCAGTAACCCTGTATAAATAATTTTTGTATTGAATACGTGAAAATAAATTAAAAAAAAACTGCTTTACATAAGGAATACTTTTTTATAGTCAAAATTTGTGGACCAGTGTGAATACATAAACTGCAGTTTATTTTGCTGTGAAAATGCATTTCTATCAATTATATTTTAACTAAGATAATATGATGATAAGTAGGTATTTCTAGATTTCTTTTCGATTAGGGTCTGTTGTTGATATGCCATAACCTCTAGAACTTCAAACTGGAATATCTTTAATTCCTGACTTCCTATAAAAGTATATAAAAAGACAAAACTGTTCAGAAATTAAACTCTGTATTTTAAGATATTATTCATCGACAGACACAAAAAAAAAAAATCAACAAAAAGTTTGGGCGTTCGTCATTGTCCTTTCCGTAATGGAAAATATGGTTCAGTGAATTTCATCTGTGTTTGATTTGAAAAACGTTTTCCTTATATCAATTTACTTAGTTATAAATTCTATGTATTTTTTCAGACAAGAAAAATACATTAACATTTAATTTAAATTGACCAGCTGTTCCGTGCTAATTTGCAATTCGGCAAGGGAGATAATTTAATACGTACTTATTTTACGAGAGTAATATCAGCACCCTAATTGCGTAACATAATATTACTCTCAATTTGAATGATTTGAAGCATATTGCTAATCCATTGCTCCATATGCTCGAAAAATGTATGTGCTCAACAAATTAAATAACGCAATGAATGTTGTTGAGCTGTCAAAATGAAACCCATTGCTACTGATAATGTGTTACGCAACTACCCTGCAGTTCACTAAAATATCGAAACTAAATTATTAATCCAAAATATTTATCCAATAGTAAGAACAAATAATCCGAAAAATACATTCATCTTAGTTTTCTGAAAGCTTTAAGCACGTTTGATAAACGTTTGTTTGCGCAACTAACAAGTTGTGCCTAATCTCTTAATCTTGCCGGCGCTAAGACGGCTGCACCCCGAAACTTGCATCTCTTATTGTCACAAGTTGAATAAAGCCGTCCAAACTTCGCTGTTATTGTTCAAAGGTTTCAAATTTGGATATTAAGTTGCCCGTAAATGTTGAGAAACTATTGTCCGCTTCAGTTCTAGCCCAACCATATCATGTTTGAATTTATATGAAATCACTCTTATGTTAATATGGAAAATAGTTAATTTTGAGAAGCCATTAACGAAGTTTTGAGGTACAGTGACTTATATATCTGGAAAGACTTAGAAAGCAACTTGTTTTTGAGCGAATTACGAGCAAGAATCCGATAAAACCACTTATTTTCCCACCTGCAGGTAATAAACTAAAGAACTTTCTGATAACTTTCTCGGAACTAGGACTGGAAAAATAAGTCGCCATCGTGTAAACTAGAACTAACCTTTATTTTGCTAGACTTTGTGAGTTACACAAATAAAACAAACGAAACTTAAAGTTGCAGTCCCCGATCAAATCTGCTAAGACAGCGATTTTTTTCCCACTAACTCATAAATAATTTACTCAAAAATATGGCGGTCTCGTACGAAGCGGACGACATCTCTTGAGGGACGACGCTAAGTAAATGCAGTAGTAATGCGAGCTCAAACCGCCGAGGGCGTAAAGTTGGGGACACACTGGGGACGTCCCGCAACATAGTTCCCTGACACGGATTGTGCATAACGAGAGCGTCTTCGTGAAAGTTGTACCGCGATTATGTGGAACTACGAGTATATCTGTTTGAAAGTATTTTTCGAAATAAGTTTGCTGTGTTGTTTCTTTTGAGTTTAAATATTTTTGAAGGCTTGAAACTATAGCGAACTTTAACTTAATAGATGTATTTTTAGTTAGGGTTATTTAAACTGAAATATAACCAACGAGGTCAATTTAGATTCATGTTATTACTCTAATAAAAAGAAAACCAACGCTGAAAACTCAAGTTTTACTTTGAAACCGTAAAGTTTGAAAAATTTGTTAATTATGGTGACGTTTCGGTATAAATTTACAAAGCACAAGCTAAATGGATTATTCTCAGGACGACGATGGAGTGGTAAAAAACTTGGCATACTTTCTTAAAAGAAAACTCGTAATCTTATTAAATATATTATTATAGAAACCAAATTTTCTTTTTTTTATTTTGATTTTTTTATTTTGAATTTTTTACAGTTCTTTTATACAAAATCTGTCAGACGCCAATTTCTATAAAAAATATCTGTCGATTGAAACATCAGCCCTTAGTAAAAAAAACAAAGTTTTTTTTTGTATTTAAGCGAAGCTTTTTAAAACAGAGTATTTTTTATTTAATAACGTTGTGGTAAGTTTTTACAAAACAATTTTTTTATTTTTACAAAATGTCAATAAAAAGAAAACAACATTGAACGGTATCATAATAGTGAATTGAAAATGGTAATAAAACCAAAAAGTTGCGGGAAATGATAATAAACGTGTAATTTTCATTCAATAGCTTGACAACACTTAGCGCAGAAATAAATAAAATTAAATCATTTTCCTACTCAGTGTGCAAATTACGTCGACCAGCGCATATTATGAAAAAGTTGATGTCGGTACTCGCGACGCGTCGGCGTCGGCAGTGACGTATGGAAGTCTCAGATAGACTTGACCTTACTCAACAATTTATTCAACTTTATGACTTTTTTCCTCATTCGACTCCGCAAAATTTGTTGAAGAGTTTATGTTAGATGCTTATGAGAGAGAGTTCTGTCAAGCTCATTCTACGTCGACATTCGAGTGAGGCGCAATCCCTCATAGTATATGCAACGCAATTTTATCAGCTCATCTAGGCCCACTTACAATGCATTTAACGCTTTAAGTATTCAGAACATCATTCTATCTCTGTCACCTTCAAGCGATTGACGGAAGTAGAACGATGTTTTAAATTCGTTTAGGAATATACATTTCGTGATTTTTGGTGCAAGTAGGACTTAAAGTGCCTAGTGTCACACCGTATTGTGTAACTATAACGCGTTTCTTATGATAGTTAATTTGTCCCCTCTAACACAGGTTTTTACTAGCATAGGGATCACTGATAATTTGTTTTGTGCCAGGCTATTTGCACGCGTAAATTAAGTGTCACCTTGTATCTGTGTACTTTATTATGTCAAAACAGGTGCGACTTTGTTCGCGTGAATGTCGGAAAATAAATTACATTTCATGGGTTTTAATTTTTTTTTTTAAATAAAAGTAGTTTGTGTAATATAACATAATATAATATGAGAATAGAATGGAATAGAATACTCTTTATTATGTACACCATACAGATAACAGACATAAATATAATACTGATATTTAAATCCTTACAATATCAGCAATCTGCAAGTGACAGAAAGTCCAGATGTTTAGGAAATTAGCCGGAAAAAAGAGACAAAGAAAGACATTTTTTTTTGTTATAATTACCGTATGTACTTTCATATGCATTAAATATAAAGCTGTTATAACTTATAAGCCATAAAAGCTCAACATACGACCCGGAAAGGGTAAAAAACAAACGCAGGAAGGACCTGGTTTTTGACCTGAAACCGTATAAAACAGACTTTTACAGGAGACAACCCTGCCATGACAATCCTGCCTGCATGGGTCCTTACCTATATAATAAAATAATTAAAAATACGCAATTATATAACTTACCGATAAAAAAAAGTAAAACTTACCATAGGTAACTTCCTTCTCTCTCAAAATTATGTAGAAACTGAAAGTATACTTTGACAGGCCTGTTGGTCTAGTGGTCAGTGGCTCTGACTGCTATGCGCAAGGTCGTGGTTTCGATTCCCACCTAGGACAAATGTTTGTGTGATGAACACGATCATTTGTTCTTTGTCTGGGTGTAATTTATCTATAGATGTATGTATTTAGAAATATATATGTATGTTTATCAGTTGTCTAGTACTCATAGCACAAGCTCTGCTTAGTTTGGGACTAGATGGCGTTGTGTGAAAGTTGTGGAATATTATTATTATTATTATTATACTAAAAAGTATAAAATAACACTAAATTATGAAATAGAACCACTCAGGCCCATTCACACAGTCAAACACACACGCGCGCAGACACACACACACACACGTTACTTAATAATAATAACAATAAGTACTACTTTCACTTACTTTTGCACCGCACCAAACTTGTAATAGCAGTTCGATCACGGTGGTGGCGGAAGTAAGTGGTGCTTATAGCACAGGAGTCCTCCTAGCTTAAGCCCAGTTGCATTTTGTCTTGTATCTTGCCATAGAACTACAATAGCTTAATTTAATAAGGTTCTTGTAATAGGTTTAAGGTAACCTTAATTTAATAGGTTTCTAACTTGTAATAGGTTTAAGTCTAGAACAAATAAATATTGTTTATTTATTTTTATTATTTATTGTTATTTTGAAATTACAAACAGACACTTCAGTTTTATTTATTTGTATAGATATATAATTCTAATTATGTATACGAAAACAGCGTCGAACTTGACTATAAAGACTTTGATTCGTAACGAAATAGGTAAAGTGCACAGTATAGTAAATGAAATAAATCACACCACAATTGAATAGCAGGGACTCAGTGTGCAGACCGGGTTGGCAAGCGCATTTGATAAAACTGATGTCAGAGCGAGCGACGACGCGACGTCGACCCACAAAGCTTCGGTGACACGCGGCAACCTGCGACAGCCGTGACTTTACTCGTGATTGCTTCTTTCTCATTCCAAATTTTATTTATTAAAGGAACCTTCACATAAAAAAATATCACGACCGTAATCCCTGAACGGTTAGGCAGACGAGTACCACCACACACACCTGCATTTCGCCAATTATGTTTAAGAAGGTACCTTCTTTACTACTACTAAATAAAAAGTTACAATAAAACTGTTTTCCAAAGCCGGTTTCCAAAAGGAGCCAACAGTTTCCAGGACACTTTTTTTTCAACCTGTGCATTGATGACTGGCATCCTAATTGTGACATACAATCAATCTCCATCTGAATCTTTTTGAAGGATATTTCTATTCCATTGCTTCATATGATAGAAAAATTTATCTGCTCAACAGCGTAAATAACGCAAGCTATGTTTTTGAACTGACAAAATGAAAGCCATGGCTACTGATAGCGTGTTATGCGATTACGCCGCAGCTTTTTATTTCTGAGTCAAATCAGTTGAGTGAACGTCCATCGCTAGTTGATAAAATTATCCTGTCCCCATATAGACTGTAGAAACCACACTACAATTCCGGGTAAAACCAAGTAGCATTTCTATGAAACGAAAATTATTTTAACGCTTTTTGCATCAAAAAACAAGTAATTAGAAATACACTGCATTGCCAGGGGTTCTAACAGTTTTGGAACAAAAGGATTCACTTCCAAAACATGAGTTATAAAATACTAAAAAATAAGTGCTCAAATTTTTTATTATCAATGGAATATTTAATTATTTAACCATATATGCACACAAACAAAAAGTGTATGAATATAGACAGACAAAAAGAAAAAATACGTACAAAGGTGATGCTTATTTCCATAGAAATCTTCCAGCATACCTACGATAACGAGTAAAAACAGTGTCCGTGGAGTTTCTTGCCCATTCTTCTCCACAAGCACCTACTACGCTTTGGAATGAGCAAATAGCTTCATCTTTCTGACTGACCGACCCCTTGAAAATTCAAAAGTGCCTGTAATTGGTTTATTTGAAATAAATGCTTAGAGTTTGAGTTTGAAAAGAATAATAATGGAATAATATTATTTTTTAGATTTATGCCTCCGTTATATTCTCACAAAAATACGACATTATCTTTCCACAAATCATAGGTACAGACGCCAGCACACCAAGCTACCCGAAACTGTCAGATTTTCCCAACTTTGAACCTCATGCTTTAGCGATAAAGTTGAAAATCTATTAAAGAAATCTGACAGGTTGTAGTAGCTTGATGTGCTGGCATCTGTACATACACATATTATGATGATTATTTTTAGTTAAATTAATACTCTTGTTGACTTGACCTATGCTATTAGCAGTGGGGTGAAGATGTACGAACATATGTGGTTGATTCGGCTCCTCACACGCCTTACTTGTTTACCTTTGAAATTGGATATAACAGTGGCATTATCAGAGGGATAGTATGGGTGAAAATTTAATTACGGTTCGTTGTTCTGCCTACAAACGTTTCGTGAAACTACATGGCTGTTGTTAAAGAAAAAAAAAATTGAAATTTGGTGGAAATTTGAAGTTTTAACATCATAAAATTTTCTTACTGAAAAAATCCTATAGAGTTGAAAGAAATAAAAAAAGAAAAATAGGTTTATTTGTCATAAAAACACGTGCATACAAAACTATAATTAACTGTAATAATAAAGAAAAATAAAAACAAAATAGATCTATAATCACGAGTGTAAAACTAGCTATGTTCGCATTAGCGCATACGGATGGCTTTCATGCCCTCATTCGGAAGCAGTGTGCGTCGCTGCTGAATCGTGTTTGATCCAGCCACAACAGCATGCTAAGTGTGTTTGCGGACAGGTGGGACTCTCCACTGTTGCGTTACTGGATAACCCTGCACGCTGTGAGGTGATCAGTGGATGATCAGTTTCTCCTTTATTCTTTTTCTCCTTCATTATTTTATTATTATTTTTAGTGTTTGATGTATATACTACCTATGGATGAAAGTCTGAAATAAATTATTATTATTATTATTAAAACAGAAATAGTCGACAACTGCACGTGACGACTGTGACGAGAAGGCTTCCACTCAGCATGGTGCTGTGTTATAGGAGAGTTGATTCTTACTTTAGTGTTTTTTGAAGGTCTGTGCTTTAATTTCATTGGCAGCATCAGTTCCCTGCTGGTATTGGTAAACATTTTAGTGCTGTCATTTCACGCGTTACACCGCGTCGTAAGCATCCGAATCCGTTTGAGTTATAAATACCCGGCATTGAGCATGTAAAAAGTGGAAATAGAATCAGCCGTGCGATTCTGTAACCATCTTACCGTGAAAGCTTGGTTGAAGTGAGCGTGGAGTGAGCTGTCATTCGCTAGGGATTAACACTATTAAGTGCTCACTTCACTTATGATTTCACGGTGAGATTTTTACAGAATCGACCGGCTGTTTTTATTTTTAGGTTCTACCCACCAACTGACCCACTCTACACAGGAATATTACAGGTACCTCCTTATTTAAGAAAATATTTTTTTTAAATTAGAAATGTTCCACAGAACTTGACTGTCCTTTTCCTGTACTTTAATACGACATTGGCCCCGATTTTCTGGTTCCCAAACTAAACTAAATTTAAGTTTAGCGCATCATTTTCTTTCTATTTCATTAAGAAAGGACAGAAGATAAATATTGGTTTAGTCCTGTCAAATTAGTCAGCGCCTGACGTAAATTGACATAATTTTAGTGGCCAATTTTTAATCACGTCTAAACTTGTCTATGGAGTATCTTAATTTGACAGGACTAAACTAATATTTATCTTCTGTCCTTTTCTTAATTAGTTTAGTTTGTCTACAACAGAATCGGCACCAGTATTAAATTTCAGAAAAAAAAAAACAAAAAAGCCAGTGAAATACGGTATTCAAATAGAGAAAAATATCCCTTTTCTGTATTTAAAATTCATGTAAAATATTGAAATTGTACTATTTTAGGTTCTACTCACCAACTGAGTATAATTCTTACTGGCATCAGAATATTTCCGATAGGTACATATCTTCATTCTATTAATGAATATTTTAATGATAAATAAAATGAATAATTAAAAATGCATACCAAAAATAATAAATAAGATCAAAGTCGAAGTGAGTAGTACAAAAACATTTATTCAACTTTTTCAAATAATAATATAATAATAGCACTCTTCCTCTATCCTATCTTGCTTTGCCCGACAGGGTCCACAATGATCTAATATAATGTATATTTTATAATGTTCCTACCACCTAAGTTCACATTGTGGAATGCAAATAAAAATATTGGGTATTGAGTATTACTTCGTATTCACGAAAATAAATCTTTGACTTTTAGAAATATTCAATAGAATTTAAAGCTTGTCCTTGTTCTGAATTATAATACCGTACTGTTGTAGATAATGTTTTGGGAATTACAACTGATGGATTGTGTGAAGGAAGACATAGTCAGAAATATTGAAAAAGATCACAATGTCGCCACAAACTCAAACATTATAAATATCTACAATCCAACCAAAATGGCCAAATTTTGCTATAGACTTTAACATCCAAAAACTATTCAAAGTTGTGACAATGCCAACTAAAGTATTCCAAAGCGTTTTCGTGTACTAAAAGTGTGAAGAGAAACTGAAAAATCAACTCATGTATAATATATCATTCTGATACATAAAGCCTTCACTGAAAATGGTAGTAGAAAGCGAGCTTGCGGCGTAAAGTATTTTTAGATAAGTGATTTTATCACTAGGTATTTCAGAGGATATTCTAGAGCTGCATTGGTTTTTGATGAGGATGAAAAGTAGTTTATGAAATTACTAGAAAATATAGCGTGGCATATTGTGTTCATATTGTGTTATCATCACTACATAGTATAAAACAAAGTCGCTTCCCTGTCTGTCTGTCCCTATATATGCTTAGATCATTGAAACTACGCAACGGATTTTGATACGGTTTTTTTAATAGATAGAGTAATTCAAGAGGAAGGTTTATATGTATAATACATGCATAATATAGTAGAGAAACACTGATAATTTTAGAGGTTTCTAATGTGATGTCGTAAATAAACACATTTTTTTGCGCTTACATTGTAAACGCTGGCTGAACCCGTCGAGACAGTTCGAAATAATGTACTACAGTATTGTACAACTTAAAAAGTTCTACAAAAAATTCCGCGATGGTATATGTCTATACCTTAGGGATAACCCACAATAACCATTTTTTATCCTTAACTGTTTACGAGAAATAATGGCTTATTTAAGAAGCAATTTTAGGCAATACAGCATTAATCCTTATCCAATTAAGTACCTTAAAAACATTTTGCATTTCATATAGATCATTATGGCCCTTTACAGCATGTAATTTAAATGAATATTTTCGAAGATATTACAGATTTAAAATGCGGGCGTTACCGGCCGGGGATCGCTTGAAACTACCCAACGGATTTTGATGGTTTTTTTTTAATAGATAGTGATTCAAGAGGAAGGTTTATATGTATAATACATGCATAATATAGTAGAGAAACACTGATAATTTTAGAGGTTTCTAATGTGATGTCGTAAATAAACACATTTTTTGCGTTTACATTGCAAACGCTGGCTGAATCCTACGAGATAGATCAAAATAATGTACTACAGTATTGTACACCTTAAAAAGGTCTACAAAAAAATCCACAATGGTAGATGTCTATCTCTTAGGAATAACCCACAATAACGATTTTTTGTCCTATACTTTTTACGAGAAATAATGGCTCTAAAATTATCAGTGTTTCTCTACTATATTATGCATGTATTATACATATAAACCTTTCTCTTGAATCACTCTTATCTATTAAAAGAAACCGCATCAAAATCCGTAGCGTAGTTTTCAAGATCTAAGCATACATAGAGACAGACAGACAGCGGGAAGCGACTTTGTTTTATAAAATGTAGTGGGTGCATTGCACCCGTGCGAAGCCGGGGCGGGTCGCTAGTTCTTTATAAGCACGTTAAGCCATTGGTCCCGGCTGTCATTCGTGGATCTTTGACAGTCGTTAGGGGTAGTCAGAAAGTCTGACAACCAGCCTTACCAAGGGGTATCGTATTACCCAGTAACTGGGTTGTGGAGGTCAGACAGGCAGTCGCTCCATGTAAAATACTGGTATTCAGCTGAATCCGGTTAGACTGGAAGCTGACCCCAACATAGTTGGGAAAGGGCTAGGCAGATGATGATTGTGTTATTCTTTATTGTACACAAAGAAAATACGTAAAAAAAATAGCTCTACAAAACATAAGGTCGGCCTTATCGCTTTCTGCAACCTTAATACTTTGTTGAACAGCATAGAATAGAATAGAATAGAATACTCTTTATTATGTACACCAGCACCCAGCATCCAGCATCTTATTTTTTGTAAAAAAAGTAAATAACAAATTCCTACATTAATATAATGATTTATTCTGATGTTTTTATCACTTATTATATAATTTTTCACGTTCAAAAATATCGATATTACCACATAATTACAGTGAATCTTCAGTGAAAGATAGTATATAACCAGACCATAAACGCTATTAAAAAGAAAGTTATACCAAAAAGAAAGAAGCACGAAATCAAAAGCTAACCGTGACGTTATGAACAATTTCAGATAACAGACTTTATTGCCATAAATCTTCAAACGACATTATGGAATAGTACAATCATGCACATCGGCTTCCTGAGGATGCATAGTGGTTTATGACGTCACTACAAAGTTATGGCGGGTGTAGGCGACGTAGAGTGTCGGTCATAAACACACGCTATAAAGCGGGCGTGGTCTGGTAACGACACTAAATTACAATGGGTATCTGAGCTTTTATGAAGCTGGAAATTTGAAATAAATATTAGGTATATAGTTGTTTTCGCTTGTGTGTTTATCTGTACTTTTATGGTTTTTGAATAAGCTTTAGTTAAGTCATTCTTTCTGGCATTGTAAACGGATTTCTTTTGTAGTTCAAAAAACTTTGATTGATATTTATGTGGGGGAAACAGTATAGTTATTGGCCATTTAATTTTAGTTATTGGCACTAGTTTTATCTCACTCTAAGTCACGTCATTTCCATTTACTATGCCAATTACTATGAGGAGGCCAACAACTGTATGGTTTCCCCTACCCATGCCTTGGCTGTAATTAGGGTGTTGGGGAAACAACTCCGTTTCCATCAAAAAGTGACATAGGTAGCACTGGTGCGCGATCCGCCGGGAATCCCGGAGTCCGGAGATTGATATAACCCTTCGCATTTCCTAGAGACAGGTTATCCCTGAGGATTTTCAGATGTTAAAAAAGATGTAAGGTTCTACTTCACGATTGCATGAGGTCTTATGGAACGGGCAATAATCCCCAGATAGAAAAGATAGCATAATTATGTTGTACTAAATACTTACATAATATGTATGTTAAAATAAAATTAATAATATGTATATATATACCATATATACACATATATATATAAAACCGACCTCGCACAATGAAGGGTTCCATAGATGGTTTTTTTTTCCTTTATAAAGTAGCACAATTGGTGACACTTTATTTTTTGTCTTTCTAGTACTAAGATTCTCTGAGCTATGCTGCGGACGGACGGACGGACAGACGGACATTGTGAAACTATAAGGGTTCCTCGTTTACTACGGAACCCTAAAAAAAGGGAAAAGAATCATAGAGCATCAAAAAATTCGTCGCATCGCTGTCAACAGGAAACGTGCTCAAAAGGCTGACAGCGTTGCCACGTTGTATGGCAATGCTGATTCTTTGGTAAAACTATGCCAGCCCTCTGGTCACGTGAAGAGTTTAAATTGCTGGAAAATAAAAATACTTAACCTGAACTCTTCTTTATATTTTTTTGTTTTCTTCTTCTATTATTTTATTGTTTTTCTTCAATACAAAATACAACAATAAAGAGTCAGATTTACAGTTTTCAATAATGCGCAAGCTATAAAACTTTGCCTGCCTACGAAAGTATTTTTGTAGAATGTATTGAATCAGTGAATTTACCGTATTGTTGCTCTAGATGCAAAACTTTACGCTTAATAGAACAAGATTTCCATAGTCTGAAAACTAACCGCTAAACATGATCAGTACAAGGTACGGTCAAAAGGGTATACCTCCCATATTTAGTATTTGAAGTTTGTAGTTTTAGCTGTTGGAAACCGGTCAAATGCGGGTCGGACTCGCTCACGAAGGTTACCGTCCCACCGTACAAATAAATACACTACATATAAACGCATTTTTTGTGTAGGAAGTCCCTTTTATTACTGAATTATTTGTATTTCAACTATTTTTGTTGTTATAGCAGTCATACTAGTGCAGGCTCTGTGAAAATTTCAAGTGCTATTACGGTTCAAAAGATGTGACAGACAGACGCTCAGACAGCTTAGCTTTAGTAATAGGGTCCCGTTGGCACCCTTTGGGTAAGAAACCCTAACAAGAAACCCTATCAACAAAGCTTAACATTTTTAAGACAGTCAATTCAGCGTTAATTGGATATTCTTCGCCGTGACCAAATTAGTCTTGCGTGTTGACTTTGTAAGACCAGCATGTCTCCAAGAAACTTCTAGAGGCGGTTTCTAGTACGTATCTACTGGGTTTTATCGTGGAGGTAGCTGCCGCACTGCGTTGGAAGCGTTGCTGCTTAGCTTATCGTAATTCTCTCTTCAAAATCCTCTCTAAAGGAAAATACTGGCCACAATCATTATGCAAGTATTCGCATAAACTGCTGTTCGTCACTGGACGGGTATACTTGTTCTAGCAAGTTCAATATTTATCTCGCTATCGGTCGTCGGAGCCCCGTTCGGTGGGGCCAGTCGGTTGCAACGCATGCAGATGAGTTTGTGTGACATGAATTTATAATTACGTTCTCAAAACTGGTCTAATTTCACTTGCAATTCTGCTATCTAAGTTTGCTTAAAAAGATGAGAAAATATTAATATGTGAATTGTAATAGGGTGGATCAGTAGGTAGCAAACCAAAAATAATTAACGACAGTCAAAATGAAACGAATTTTCTTTCTACTAGCCAGGTTTTCTTATTTCACGAGAACCCAGTGTGTGCGAGAGTATAGCGCAAACCACAATATTGCATGAGACGAGTGCAATGTACTTACTGAAACGCTGTAACGAGTTGCTGTAAGCGGTATAAATTACACCAAGTTATGTCCATCGGGTAGGAACCTAAATTGTTCAAGGATTGTATAGCTCAATCAATCTGCATAGCCTTTCTCCAACTATGTTGGGATCGGCTTCCAGTCTAACCGGATGCAGCTGAATACCAGTATTTTACATGGAGCGACTGCCTATCTAACCTCCAAAAACCAGTTACTGGGTAACACGATACTCCTTGGTAACGCTGGTTGTCAGACTTTTGGGCTAGGCAGATGATGATGACAAAACCGAATCAAACCAATACTTTCCTCATTTCGAACTTATTATCGATACCTATCGGATAGCTCTAATCGCAGGTGTGATCCGGAAAATTAGGAAGATAACGAGTATCCGATATTGGGCACAAACACTCCTCTTATCCCGGACACAAATAGTATGTCAGAACCAAACAATAGCAAAGACAAATAGGTAAACAGTGGCGTATCGACGAGTCTTTGTTCAACGTAATTTTTGCGAAGAGCACTATGAACAAAGGACCTTTTGTACTCTCTGTAACGGATACCTGAAAAAAGCTAATTGGCGACCGCCTACTTTTGTCATGAAAGGCTCATAAATAATGTCGAGGAAACCACCTCAAAACTATGACTGGCGATCGGGAATTTGTGCTGGCTTCTGATGACAAGCAATTTTGAAACTAGCCTTTTGTTAAAAAGTTTTCTTTATTGGTTGGCGAATAAAATGTCTATATTTTGTTCTATTTTCTTTTTATTGCAGAAGTTTAAAGGCATGTTAATTGTAAACTCGTAGTTAGGCCCAGAGAGAAGGCTTGTGTCCCAGCAGTGGGAACATCATAGTCTAATTACGTGTGTTAGGCACAGATTAGGTGGACCGATCCAACTGAAGATTGTGTGATTTCATTTCTTGGTCAAAAAACATTTGTCATAAGCAATATTCTAGAGTTAATCTAATCTATCTTCTTGAAACTTGAATACTTGAATCAAGTGTTTATCCCAAGATCAAAGGACAGTCATTATACAATGTCGTCAAATGGTCAAAATTGAAATTTAATCTTACTAATCCCCCGCCAATAGGAGTAACTAATACAGTCTGTGCGGTTGTATCTACTAAGGGCCAAAGGGATGGACCATTTCCTTTGTGAACTTTAACTAAGTTAATCGGGCAAGTTACGTCGTTAGCGATAAAAGACAAATTCATCACGTTTCACGGGTGACTTGAGCGTGTTACAAAATTTTACACCTTATAAAATTTAATTCTGCTGCCTTTCCGGACGTTTTTCATTTTTATTATGCATTCGATTTTGAACGCGGCTGTCGACATAAATGTTAGCGTAACAGCGTTGAGGATTTATAATCGGAATGTGATTCCATATTTTTTGGTCAAAGCTTTCATGCTGACGAAAATAGTTTGAAATTCAAATGTTTGCAAAAACATAACATTTGTGTTTTTGTACTAAAGCAATTAACTTTTTGAGTTTTTTGTGCTAGGGATCTTCTTGGTAAATATGAATGTGAATAAATGTTTGATCAGAATAATTTAGGTTCGTTCAACTTACATTTTATAGATCCCTTGTTATACAGCGTGCCGCTTTAAGGCCTTCCCCGCGCCATGTATCTCTCTATTCTGCTCGCACTGTCAAACTGATTCCATCAGGGTGAACTATACTGTTGATGGACATAAGCTTGGTAATAAATGATTAAATTATGATTATAACGAAGTATTCGTCGACATCTTCTGTATAGAATAAAATGGAAATATTTTGAAAGTTTAGCTAGTTAATTTATTATGTACTAATTACTAATTTAGCTATTTTACCAAGGTAACCTGCGTACAGATGTCTAACAAAAAATAAGTACTACGGAAATCATCTACTATCTTGTAAAATGCGAACGCACGATGATGAGATCTATTACCGAGTTGTAACAACTCTCAAATTGGTCGATCAGTTGACAACTCTCAAATTGGTCGATCAGTTGATAACTCTCAAATTGGTTGTCAAATAGACACGTACAGACGCCAGCACATCAAGGTAAGGTTCGATTTTGATTGGGAAAATTTTACAGTTTCGGGTAGCTTGATGTGCTGGCGTATGTACTTCTATAAGTACTTGTCTATTTTTTATTACTATGGTTAGAAAGTACAGACCCTATTCAATTTTAGTAACGTATCTAAAAGATGTTTTCGAGCATTGTCACGAATCTTCTATCGCGAAGACTACAAGTTTCAGCCACCGGAGCAGACGTCTTTCCAGAAAGATACAGCACGATAGACCACATCGATACAGTGCGAAACATTATACAGAAGTCCGAAGAGTATAATCGGCCTCTTTGTCTTGCGTTTGTCTAAGAGAAAGCTTTCGACTCTATCGAGACCTGGTCTATTTTCAACAATTCGATTGGCGATACATCCAAGTGCAAAGATGCCTTCATAAAAACGCGACACTGACAGTCCAAACTCAAGACCAGCGAACTAAACATATCCACGTAAAGGGGTGAGAGAAGGGGACGTAATTTCTCCGAAATACTTAATGCAGATCACAGTTTCTCGAAAGTTAAGGTCAGTCCCTTTTACTTAACATAACATAACGGGTGTAAAAAGACGCTTAACGAAGCCAAGAGCCACTTGTACGCCCGTCATTGTAATAATTTCTTTACCAGTACAAATAAATTATTACAATATAACAACCATACCTGGGAAACTTCTGTTTACGGAGATATTGAGGTCGAAATTCCAACTTTTACTGAAGTTTTTTTACGAAAACTAGTTTTTGATATTGTAACACAACTTTGAAGATTTTGTGTCCAGGCTCGTGCAGACTGGCGCGACTTGTCGCGCGACGTGGCGCGGGCCGATTCTGCGATATTATCGCGCCGCAACACCTTTCACACTAGAGCCACGCGAATCGCGGCCGCTACCGCGATATCGCCGCGTCGCCATACAAAAGGAAAATTTTGTATGGCGTCGCGACTGCTGCGCGAATATCGCCGCGGTATCGCCGTGTCGCCATACAAAATGTTCCTATTGGAGTCGCGGCGCAACCATGTTGCGGCGCGACAGGTCGCCCCTGTGAATTGTCGCGCGCGTTTCCATAGAAATTGTCCTACGGATATATATCGCAGAATCGCGTCGCGCCGACGCGTCGCGCCTGTCTGTCCGAGCCTTTCTTCTAAAGATTATTTTTGACAAGATTTTTTATTGGTTAGTAACGTATGCACAACACTGTTTTGTAGGTATGTACAACAAGCTGTTGTAAGGACAATAAACGAAATTTTGCAGAAAAAAGATTATATTTATTTTATAGCACAATAGTGTTCACGCGGAGCACAGTACACCAATGTCTCACCGGTGTATAGATCACTTCTTCAGTTATCTGTGGAACGACGTTGATTGATGGCGCCCTAAACAAGCGCCAAACTCTACGAAATACGTCTCCGTACATATTTGCTAAATTAACATCTTTTTGAAAGTCTTTGGGCAAGTAAAATTAATCATGCTAGTGTTTTTGATCGAATGAAGTACTTTGCTGTCATCTAAAACGGGTAATGATTATACTTAATTAAATGAAAGTAAAACTTAATTTTACTGAAGCTTCATCGTACACATAGTCTCAATTGGCCATACTGTTAATCAGGGGGGGGGGGGGGGCAATACTCGGAATTTTACAAAAAGAACGTTCACAGTCTGATTTCAGTCTCAATATATCAAGAATACCACTAATTTTCCCTCGATTTTTGACAAGTTTTTGACATTTGTTGGTCGCTGGGATGAGACTAGCTAGTGGATTTTAAACTTTTTGAATTACAAAAATTGACCTTCTGATCTCTTCTGATTGTTTTGTACTCTCTTATACATGATTGCGTACAATAAAGGATGTTGTCGCGGTGTGTTAATACAGTCATGTTAATGTATAAGCAGGTACACGAATATATTAATATATAAGTTTATAATATATTAACAGTAATGTTTCTCATTCTTTAAACACAACCTAATTCTTATTCACATACCCTCATTAATTATGAGAATGTGTTTGTTCCGTCTTCTTTGTTACCTATAGAATAATATTTTATATACAATGTACAAGCTCAGTGGTAATCTATGAATACTATTATTTTGTTCCTTTTACAATAATTTAACAAAGTAGAACTCACGTTTGACACAATAATAATTTAATTTAAAACCTTTTACTGAAAAGTGGAATAAAATAAATAGGGGCTAATCAATAATTTAATTTAAAACCTTTTACTGAAAAGTGGAATAAAATAAATAGGGGCAAATCAATAATTTAATTTAAAACCTTTTACTGAAAAGTGGAATAAAATAAATAGGGGCAATTTGCACAGTTTGGTACATAAGAAAACCGTGTTTGTACATTGCCTCCTTGAAATTAACGTATAGATTATATAAATATTTACTTATAAACTAAGCCTCTGCAGATCTAATTAAAAACATTAATTACTTGTACCCTGAACAAACATGACATTTTTCGTAAACAATTCTCTTTCATTTTACGAAATTCCGTTACAACAATGCCAGTAAAAAACTGGTTGTGAAAACAGTACCTTTAGGTAATTACCAAGCTGCCCCTTAACACGGAGTAAAATTAATATTAGGTGCTAGAATAACAGGTGCTCAAAATATAAATATCATATATCACATATATACTCAGATGTGCCATTTAGATAATTCTACTGAATTATATAAAACGGGAATAAATAGCCACGTACTTTAAAATATATTTATTGGGTTGTGAATAAGTTGTTCATGAGAAATATCAATCATTTTCAGGTGTTTATGAAATATTAAAACTTTTTTGAGATAAATCATAAAACATGTTTCAAATATGAAACAGTAATAAGAAAAAGTGGAGAGGTAAATGAAAATAATAAAAAAAAAATGAATAAAAGAATTGAATTATAAAATTGAATTAAATTAAATAGGATAATCAATTTCTATTGTACCACAAAAATAATCGAATATTAATTTGAGCTAAACAATGCTATCAAAATATATGGACTGGAAAATCATCTTACTTGCATAAAACTTGCAAATTTAATGCACTCGTACTTCTGAACATGAGAACTATATAGCTTTTTTTTTGTATCGTAAAGGTTTTCTCGCCAGAGAAACTTAATTGCTGGTTAATGTTCCAGCTAGAGTGTTGATTAGGAATGGCAGCTCTGCTATAGTTTTCATTTATTTTTCTCACGCTAGTGCCTCAGGAACGACCGCGTTGCAGCAGGCACGAGGTAAACGGCCATTTCAATTCATTTATTCGTATAGAGTCGGTGCACGGTGGAGGTCTTACGCACGTTCATGGACTTCAGTTAAATACGAGTAGGTATGTTGACATGCAAATATTGAAAAAATACCTTGGTACCTAGGTCTTATGATTTTTTTTAGATTGGGTGTACAGAAAATAGTTTGAAAAAACTGTATACAGCGTGTATTAGAAAGATGTGGTCAAATTTAAGGACGTGGTTCAGATAATCAAACTGAGCAACTTTCGCTATGGGACCAACATTTTAATTGAGAAAAAATAATCAGCCGTTGCATACGTTTGCGTCGAGTAGGTATAGAAGTTTTGTATCGGACAGTTGATAACTTTACGAAGATGTAAATTATAAGTGTGTGATACTGACATACTTAAATTTGACCAGACCTTTCTGATACATAAGCATAATCAGCTAATGTTGAACTGCTGGGACACAGGCCTCCTCTCGGTGAGAGGGAGAGGGCCATAATCCACTACGTGGGCCCAGTGTTAGTAGGTGTGACATGTCTTCGAATTTTTGTTATACACGCTGTATGATTTTTCAAAAGATCGAACTCCGCACGTTTAATATAACCACAAACAAGTATTTCATTTTTATCTTTTAATTTAAAAAGCGTGTTGGAAAACATACACTTACTTTTATACGGCTTAAACAAAGTAGGTACTTACGTTTTTATATACAATTTAAAACCAATAAGCACTTTCTATTAAACAGGTGTGAATACAAATAGTATAGAAAATTATCTTGTGTGACACAAGATAATTTTCTATACTATTTCCTACAATTAATTAACTTTTTTATAAAATGACGTTCATTAAATTTCAAAATCTAATGATACTAAAATATAATTGCTTGGATCAAATTAATGAGACGCTTTGTTAATTAACTAATGCAATTATAAATAAGCTCAACATTTCAATCATACGGTTAAGACAAGAAAAATATGAATAATTATGACAATTTTGTTTGTCCCGACATATTTCGTCACAGGCAAAGCACATATAGCAGCTAATATTCAATTCTGTTTTCTATCTTCATTTGTTGTTGTTTTTGTTACTTGTATGTCACAACATTTTATTGGATTTCACATTTAATTAATTCTCTGAATTTATTATAACGGACAGAAACTTCCCTATGTATTTATTATTCCAGCGTATGGCACTCGTGGGTTGCAGCTGATAATCAGCGTCAGGTGGTGCACCTTGTGTTGTCATCTGACATTACGCTGAGCTGAGGACCTTTTGATATATTAGGTGAATCAAATATAAACAGGACTTTTTTTATTACTGGTCGCTGAGTGAAGTGACGCGCTTGGTGCTGTTGTATGTGTTAGGGGGGATCATCTAGGGGGGGAGGTATACTGCTCCGGCTCACTTTAGCTTATTTCGCGCCAGTAGCATCATGTATGAGCAGGAGGTATATAAGTCTGTTGAGCAACGACTTATCATATTTTTTTTCACACGGGAGGGCATAAAACCTTCCGAAATTTTGCATCAGAACACACACAGTTCGATAAGAATACGCTTTCAAGAACTCAATTGTAGGAATGTCACAAAAAAAAAAATCAAGTGGAGGACGCCGTTTTCACACTGACCAGATATGTAGTGGAATCATTTGTGTGCAATTGGCTAAAGGCACGACCGACTACATTCTTCGATACTGGCATCAAGAAACATCCCCTGCGCTGGGAAAAATGTGTTAATAGAAGGGGGAGATTATGTAGAAAAATAAAATATATTCCTTTTTTTTTACGAGTATAACAATACGTGCGTATTTTTTTTTACTTAAGTCCGGTTTATATTTGATCCACCCACGTATAATATTTGTTTTCTGTTTTTATAGTTTCGAGGTGTATTTATTATGCTGTAATGCCAATAAACGAATTTTTCTTTCTTCCTTTCCTCCTTTTTTTTGCTATGTCTCGGCTCAAGTTTAAAAGAACCATAGGCAAGACCGTTAAGTGTAAAGACGCTTCGGTTAATCTTAAAAAGTTAATCATATAAAGCTGTTTCTCCCATCGTTCGCACGTACTTATCGGCGCCATCAAGTTCAGTGCCAAGTGAACAATTATAAATAATTGTTCACTTTTGTTCACTTGTTCAGCTGGGTTAATTTATGAACCCCTTAGAAATCGTCTAGAAGGTAACAAAGCCGCAAAAATGCTGTTTGCAAAACATAATTTGTCTCTCCTTAAACATAAACCAAAGCGCAGATTAACGCGTTAAATAACGTTAAAATATTCATACTTGTCATTTTTCATTTAGAACAATAAGTAGGATGTTACTAATAACGTTAAGAGCCCAGCACGACCGCATATTTCACTTTTAAGTATGCATTAAAATGTAAACAAGAAAATCGCCGCCATCTTGTTTGCAGTTATTTTAATAAACGACGACGCGTCGAACGCTTCGAGATTTTTATGTGGATTTTTTCACGAGTTAAATAGTTGGTAGTTGCCTTTTAGCCCGGAGCGGTTATCTGTTGTCACCAGGACATCGAATTGACATTGTGTTCGTTAATATCGGTATTAGTAATACGATGGCCACAAAGGGTTCCCTTGGGCGACGTTGAGAATGTCGGAAATTAAATAGCTTTCCACCATCAGGGTTTTCGTTCAAATGCTTGGGTAACGATAATTTTTATAGATAGATTTCTGGAACCCACAAAATAATTCCCAAAATATTACATAGCATCACGCTTGTATGTCCTGAAGGGTTAGGCAGAGATGTAATTGAAGTCCCACGAGCCTGCAATGGGCCCGCGTGGTGGAATATGGCGCACTTCCTCTCACAGAGAGGAGGCCTGTGTCCTAGCAACGGACGCTTCCAAGGGAACGATATAACTGATTATGCTTATGCTGTACTACAGCCTGTCAAATTTTTTTAACAGATTTTCAACTCTATTGCAAAAACATAAGATTTAAAGTTGATTGGGAAAATTTGACAGTTTCGGGTAGCTTGATGTGCTGGCGTCTGTACTTATGTAAAGTACACTCACAATTCGCCAGTAATGTTTAAGTCCCATGTCACAAGGGGCGAGCCTATTGTCAAAAACCGGGCACATATTCAGACTCCTGGCTCCCAGAAAACGAGTCAGTAATTAAAAGCATCTCCCCAAAAAACTGTCCTGTTTCATTAGAGTAAAAACGTCCCACCGATTCTTTTTGCCATCCTTTGATGTACTCAAATAGATTTATCATTGTTAAGAGCACTTCCGGCTCGGTCTGCCCAATGCTCTTTCTGAATGAAAGAGCATTTTTATGTCATTCATTTCCGCTTCTAAAATAAATCGTAAAAAACTTGCTACTTCAATGGAGATTTAGACGTTGAATTCATTTGCGGGGCTCAAAGAAACAAAGCTGACGCTGGTGACGTCATCACATGGCTTTGAGTCTACCGAGCCACCGACACTGTTTATGTCCGCCTCTGAATTGCTTAGCGCGACGTTACCCAAGTTTTTTTCTCACAAAGCAATCGTGAAATGTTTATTTCAAAAGGTTTTTTTTTCTGTTCTGCTGTAACCAAACATTTCACTGTAAACATACTGGAATAGCATGAGAACGACGCTTTCTTTGTTCCCGTATTTTGCATCATTCTGGGAGATCGGTTGACTGAGTTGATGTGACTTGAAACTTGAAAACATGCGCAAAAGTCATACTAGAGTCAGGGAAATTGACAAATTGTCACCATATTAATTTGCCATGTTATAAGCATTTCACACAACTGTCAAAGAGTGATGGTTGTGATTTGAATATACGGACAATTAAAGTAGGTTGTCCAAATTATTTCCCTGACTTTACATTTCAAGTGTGTTTCAATATAAACTGCTTAGATGTATACACTCAGCTTTCCATTTGAAACACGCTGCACATTTTTCCACTGACTCCATTTCCTTAAACCAGCTCGTTCCCACTGTTCTAATCTCCCTAGTCCGACTCGTAGCACTCGTGCTCGTATTTATAAGTATATGCGTATATATGAATAGCAACAGAAAGAGGCTTTGCCCCGTTCCTTGGGGCATTAACTTGGTAATCTTTATTAACGAAGGGGACTGCGTAGTCGTTCTATGGGCTTTTAATACATGCTTGTTTACCGCAAAACTCTATATCTACCTACTGCATTGTCGAAAAGGGTCTTGCGCAATAAGCTTTTTTGCTGAAGATAGCGGTGACTTTTATTGGAAGGTAATTTTAAAATGGAATAAGTAGGGGAAAGTCCCCTAGTGGCGGACACCTAAGGTTTTCAGGAAATAAAATAAAAACTGTTTCGAAAAATGTAATTTTATTTATTAATTAGTTAAGTTGACTAACTGTAGAATGAACACAAATTAACAAAAATGCAACTTCTGCATAATCTTATTCAAAAACAAAAATTAAACATTGGTGTAAAAAAATGCAATTGCTTGAAGTGGCACCTAGTACCGGACGGACTTCAGTTCGAATTCCTAGCACCGGACGTTTTTAAAATATCTGGCATCGATCACATATGTAGTCGTCTGAAGACTCAGGAATGGCTGCACATTCTTCATGAGCCCACCCATGGCAGCTGGAGCACTGTATCTAGTAATTTACGTGATTCACTAAAACTTGTTCGTACTCGGGTGAGAAGGTGTTAGTGAATCTACCGATCTTTGGTTGCAACGTCACTTCTTCTCCACGTTTCAATGCCGATACCTTATCATGTAGAGTACTTCTTGGGATGTTGTAACGCAATGAAGCTACTCCCAAACTCAGTTCTTTTGACAAAATTTTATCTATCGCAGTTTGTAAACTTTTTTGGTCCCATTTTCCTTTCTTTTTCTTCTCCTCCATTGCAACTCTCTGTTCTTTTATCCTCTGAAATAACGTACAAAAATTACTACTTACAATAAATCCAATTATTTACGAGAAAAATAATTTTTTTCATTGTCCGACGTTAAGGGACAACTTTTTGTCCGGTACCAGGGGACAGGATAGTACCACAATTACGTAATCTATACGTAATCCGTTTTGAAAATCAACAAATAAAAATATAGACTACGAATAATAATGGAACCGTATCTTAGTTAACAAATACCATGAAGACAAAATGTAGCTGAAACACTCACCTTGATCTTATATGACGCAGTATTTTTCCGCCAAAAGAAAAACCGACCGCTCCTGCTGTTGCCTACAGCGTCACTAACAAACTGCGTCATGTGACTCTGTACCGCTATGCCCCCCCACGCCTCTTTCACACGTGTTTGAATCGTTCACATTCTAACTTGTCAAGATAATAAGAGTGTCCGGCGTTAGGTGCCGTCCGGCGTTACGGGACTTCCCCTATAACGTGGAAACAGATAGGTAATTTAATTCAAAGGGACTTCATTTTTGAAACACACTTAAAATAAAATAGTGATGAATATCACTATTTTATTTCAAGTGTGTTGCAAAATAAATAAAAAAATAAATAAATAAAAATAAACAAATAAATAAATAGTGATATTCATCACTATTTTATTTTAAGTGTCCATCATCTGCCTAGCCTTTTCCCAACTATGTTGGGGTCGGCTTCCAGTCTAACCGGATGCAGCTGAATACCAGTATTTCACGTGGAGCGACTGCCTATCTGAACTCCATAACCCAGTTACTGGGTAATACAATACCCCTTGGTAAGACTGGTTGTCAGCCTTTCGGGCTACTGACGACCCGTAACGACTGTCAAAGATCGACGAATGACAGCCGGGACCAACGGCTTAACCTGCTTTCCGAGGCACGGAGTGGTCTTGGTATGTGAAGATGGTCACCCATCCACGGACCAACCGCGGCAAGCGTAGCTTAACCAGATCGATCGACCCGTGCGACTGGTATTACTTAGCCACAAGCCCCTCATTTTTTTATTTTAAGTGTTGATGCCACAAAAACCATTATGAACCTTAAAAAAAACCAGCCTGCTATTTGTCCCACTGCGGGGCAAAGGTCTCCTCCTCTCGTACAGCGAAGGCATAAACATTGATCACTACGCTTGCTCAGGACGGGTCGGCGATTTCAGGATCGCGACGCTTACTGTCAGAGTAAAATTATAAATTGACGAAATTATCCTATTATACACACCGCGTCACATGAATAAGACCATGATGATGTTCTTGACTGGCCATCGCTTTCCCCTGACTTAAACATCATAGAAAATGTGTGGGGATGGCCATCACGTGAACTTTATAAGAATGGCAAACAATATAACAACAAGCAAGATCTCGAGAAGGGTATGAAAAAGTGTTGGAGCAAACTGTCGATTAAATCCATTAAAAGTCTTTATGATTCAATGCCATCTCAGATTTTTAATTTAATTCAACAGAAGGGGAAAAAAGTTAATTACTAATATTTTTTTTTTTAAATAATAGTATTCATAACTGAAGTTTTTGTGTTTTATGGTCTTATTGAAGTGACGCATCATAATTGCCACCAACATTGTCAAAAGTGATCACTGAGTATTTAAGAAGTTCGATTGTTTATAGTTATACTTTTTGTGGCTAAAGACGTTTATACTTATCATTCTTATATATTTATTTTGTTTCATATCCTAAATAGCAAAAAAAATATTCTGGCTTATTCATATGTCGCGGTGTGTATACATATACTGCAAAAACAAATAACACGCTTAGAAAAAAAAAAGGAATAATCTTTTTATCACCCATCGCTTACAAAGTTAACCGACAAGAGAAAACATGACTGAAACGTTATCGGGGTTAAAAGCAGGTGTCTTCAACCCCGACCCCAGATATTACCGCCTTGCGTTCACTCCAGCACATTATCCAAGCTCCACATTACGTGCCTAACACAATGTAAGATATGGAATATCCTAGCAATGGATACAAAGTAAACGTTACAAAGAACTAACGTTAGAAGCACGTAATACATTGACAACATCTGAGTTCAAATATCACTAGCCCCATGAACTTGAAACTTTATATTTTAAAAGTTTAAAAGGCTTTATGGGTCTACACAAATGATTCTAATTCTACAGTTTTGTATAACATTTATTTCAAAATAAATAACTAGGTGAATTTTCTCAGTAGAAAATAACTGGTAGATATTTCAATGTAAATTGCGAAATAAATTACTTAACCTGCATAACTTAGAAGAATATTTCAACTTGAAGAACATTTCAATTCAATATTTCCGTCACTCTACGAATCTTCCTTGCGATATAGCTGGAACGATGATATTATTCATTGGAACTTTCTTGTTTCTTTCTAATTAAGGTCTTTTTTCTTCAAACCAGATCCAAAGAAAAAATAATTCAATTACAACAGCTTCATAAACTCTGATTAAATAAGAACATGATTTTGATCCGATGAATGAGATTGGTCTATAAAAAACCGGTCAAGAGCGAGTCGGACTCGCGCACCGAGGGTTCCGTACACATTTGTAGGTACGTAACTACAAATTTAGCGTTTTCGCAATTTTTCCTTTATCTTTGCTATAAGACGTTGCTTCGTACCAAATTTCAAGATTCTGAGTTTACGGGAAGTACCCTGTAGGTTTTGATTGCCTTGCGAGTGTCAAAAATTTGCGGAAATTTGCGGCATAAACGGCTGTATCTTTTGATTGCGTTAGCTTAGAAGTTTGATTTTTTCACAGCTTTAAGAAACAGTAGACCTGAGTATTTGATATAAATTCCAGCTTGATACCTCCACGCGTTCCAGAGAAAAAGGGTCTTGACAGACAGACAGACGGACGGACGGACAACAAAGTGATCCTTATAAGTGTTCCGTTTTTTCCTTTCGAGGTACGGAACCCAAAAAAAGGAGTCAGTAGTGTAATTTATTAGCAAAATGCTACTATCCGCTCATTTTGGCTTCGATACCAGACAATGTTTTGGATGTACTCCAACTAATGTTTGTTCCATGGTTTCCACTCTGATACGCCGAGTTATTGTGTATAACATCATTATAAAACTGTTATTATTTAGTAGCAGTCGTAATATTTTATTTGTATGTGATTAGGGGAATGATAATAAAAATATCTGAATAAATCAAATTCATTTTTGTCGTTCTAGGCTTCCGAATTCCCTTATCAAATAGCAGATATTTGAGTTCGATTATGAACTAAATAGCTACTTTTTTATTTATGTATTTGTGTACCTTTTTATTTATAACTCATTACGTTATACTTTTAATAGAGGGGCTTGTAGCTAAGTAATAACAGCCGCACGGGTCGATCGATCAGGTTAAGCTACGCTTGCCGTGGTTAGTCCGTGGATCGGTGACCATCTTCACACACCAAGACCCCTCCGTGGATCTTTGACAGTCGTTACGGGACGTCAGTAGCCCGAAAGTCTGACAACCAGTCTTACCAAGGGGTATCGTATTATTGTACCCAGTATCTGGGTTGCGGAGGTCAGATAGGCAGTCGCTCCATGTAAAATACTGGTCAGCACAGCAGTCAGTGCAGCTGCATCCGGTTAGACTGAAAACCGACCCCAACATAGTTGGGAAAAGGCTAGGCAGATGATGTAGGTTATATTTTAAATAGTTTTTCATTTATCATTCTTCCTCTCAACCAAAGCACCTGCCATCTAATTTCTGCACCATCCATGGTTGGTAGGTAGAAAATGCCTTTGTACCATTTTTGTTTGCGAAAAGATTACATAAATAAAGAAAGGAACTACGAATTCATTTGATTGGCCTTTACTTGCTCCAATTCAAGCACTTAGGTTCCACGTCTGCAATTAACAATCTGATTATAAACTCTATTATGTCTTAGCCCTAACGTTATAGCTATACTTGGCTTAAAACAGATCCTATGCACTTTGTCTTAATACATAGCAAGGGGAAGCTCTGGCTACATCCGAGGTCACAGGTGGCCGAAATCGGTAAGTCTTGAGCACAGGATAACTGTGAATTAAGGGAGCCTGAATAAACAGTCTTATAGGTCGTAGATACAAGGTAAAGACAGTGTCTTTGAAAATCATAGGGGAATACTAATTCAACTTAATACTAATGACTTAATGAGATGATATCTTCACGAGCACTGCAAATGTTAAAAAACAGTTAAAAAAATTAAAAAAAAAAGATGATTATATAGCTGAATTTTTTTTTGTATATTAATAAATTTAAAATACAAATGATGTTATTATATTAAACCAGAAACAAAAAATGCATTACTCTGGCAAAATCTAGCATGAAATCACATCGCACGCTCATCGGACAATAGAAGCGAATATTATCAGATTTAAAACACGTTTACATCGCACTCTCTCAAGCGTAACACGCTTAGAATACAGGAAATTGTCGACCTCGGAAGTCAATGTTAAAATGTTAAAATGTTTGTTTAAATGTTATGTGTTGTTATGTTTAAGTGGAAGACATAAAATCTTCGCCATGAGCCGTAAAGGGGCAATTTCTTGTCTACGAGAGAGCATCGACGCTATATGGTTCTGTAGTAGGACGTGCTCGGAATCACTTACAAAAATAGGTCCTGATATCGGAAAAAATGTCTTTGACAAACGATTATTTGGTAGGTACTTACCTCAGAAAATCTATGATGATATTATTATCAAACGAGGCTATAAGGTTAAATAGACTCTCGTGTCTCTAGAACTAAGGGAACTGTATTAGACAACGTATATCAATAAACTTCACCAATCAGTAACCAAACTGTATAATAACTGTATAGTTAGTGTATTGAATTATGTTTTGAGTTTGATTACTGGTAATAACAAAGTACGGTAAAGTTTTTGGAGAACATTGTCGACGAACTTTACCGTTACCTTCGTGTACAAAAGAAGACTAGTTGGGTACCTGGAAGATCCGATAATTCAGTCCGATACGCGTTAAGAGGCGAGCTTTTAATAAAGCTATTTACTATTTGATGGCTTTTAACATGTATTAATCTTCAGATAAATCTAACATCGATAGTTACTCCATTTAAACAAATCAAAGTCTCACTTGCCTACGAGTATCAATCCACCCTAAAACTACATTTATGATTGCCGTAATTGTATCAACTTTTTTTTACCAAACTTATACCTATACATTTGAAGGGCCCGTGGCTAAATAATAACAGTCGCACAGGTCGATCGATCAGGTTAAGCTACGCTAGCCGCGATTAGTCTGTGGATGGGTGACCATCTTTACATACCGAGACCCTTCCGTGCCTCGGAAAGCACGTTAAGCCGTTGGTCCCGGCTGTCATTTGTGGATCTTTGACAGTCGTTACGGGTAGTTAGAAGCCCGAAAGTCTGACAACCAGTATTACCAAAGGGTATCGTATTACCCAGTGACTGGGTTGTGGAGGTCAGACAGGCAGTCGCTCCATGTAAAATACTGATATTCAGCTGCATCCGGTTAGACTGGAAGCCGACCCCAACATAGTTGGGAAAAGGCTAGGCAGATGATGATGATACCTATACATTCAGAGTAACGATTAGGTTATTACAAGTTGTTATCAATCTCTTAAAATAACATAGTAACTGAATATGTCCAACAAACTAAACAGCCTTTTAAAATTGGCACGACATGAACAAACCTTGATATTAAGGCACTAGACACGCGCGGGGCGATTGTATCAAAAATTCAACACAAACTTTATGGTATTGTTCCTAATAATCACAAACTAACTATAATAATTAAAATAGCCAAACGAAAAGGTCACGGCTAGAATGTTGATTGTTATTCATTATTTTAATTGTGTTTGTTTAAAATATGTAATGTAGAATACGTGGTTTCAATAAGTGTCATAACCTAATCTTCTTCTTCCTGCCCTTGTCCCATTTTATTTGGGGTCGGCGCAACACGTTTTCTTCTTCCATTCTTCCCTGTTAGACGTCATGGCATCATTTACTCTTTTCTCTTTCATATCATTCCTCACACCATCCATCCATCTTTTCTTTGGCCTTCCTCTCCCTCTCCATCCATCTACATTCATATTCATCACTCTTTTCGTTACGTGCGTTTCATATGTCATAACCTAATCACCACACTGGTTGTATAGTTAGGAAGCAATCTGAGGCATTATAAAAGTCAACACGTCCAATAATAATACGAGTATTAGCCTCCCAACCGATTTCGGTCACGGTGTTCAATTTCAACGGAGATTTGCCAGGTATGCAGGAGATATTATAGTGCACAAGTGTGTGCACACAAACACAGGTGCAATCACTGTTCATTTACTCTCGTAGTCCGATGGGACGGCAATCCGACACGATCGAGGAGAGATCAGGCGCAGGACCAACGGCTTTACGTGCTTTTCGCGGCACGGGGGTATTAACTGCCAACTTCCAAACTCCGGACTGTTACTAAGAAATTCCTAATGGAAAACCCAATAACACTTTGTCTGACTTGAGAATTGAACCCAGGACCTCACGCTCGGCAATCGCGCTTGCAACTATGAGACCAACGAGGCAGTCAAACATGTCCAATATTTATATAAGCAAACATAAACTGATATAAAATGACCCGCTTCATACTTCGTTCAAAACAGACCAAGAAAATTCGAGAAAAATGGATATCTTACATGAATCTATTTTATGAATAAAATGTTATGTGAACGAATGCATCTCTCCTCCAAACATACGTGATCTGAATGTCTGACTAAACTTGACTGGTCCTCATTGGTCAACGTTCGTATGACAAAGCTAGTAAGGAAAATATTTTCTATAAAAATATCAAGGAACGGTTTAAATTATACAACGTGTAACGTTAAATGCGCAAAACCTGAAAATAGTTTGATTAGAATAACGAGCAGAATGAATTGAACCACTTTTTAATATACTTAGGTCACATTTTTCAAAAAAATCTTCAGTAAAAATTTTGCCGTGTCTATTTATTAATAGGCCAAGCAAGCGAATGTCAGCGCGGCGCAGCGGTCCGGTGACGACTCTTCCCTCGATAAAGCGTCGTCACAGACGCGAGAAACGATCAGAATAGCAAGTAAAACTAAAACAGCACATAAAAACCTTTACAACTTTTTAATGACTTATTTTCTCTATGAAATAGGTCAATTGAATTAAAAATCAGTTGGGGTGTCTGAGGTTTTGCGCATTTAACGTTACACGTTGTATAGATCTTCAAATAAAGGGAATAAAGTTTCAGAATTTATGAAAGCTTGGAATTTCAAATTTATTAGGAGCTACTAAAGTTTAAGTGTGTGGGGTTTAATTCAGAGTGTAAACTAAATAATTAACACTCTCCACGGGAACAGAAGGCTGACCTATTTTTAGTCTACGGAATTAGCATTGCCATACAACGTGGTAATGCTGCCAGCCTTTTGGGCACTTATCCCAATGACAGCGATGCGGAAGAATTGTTTGATGCCCAATGTACTCCTCCCTTTTCCTTTTATTTCTTATTATATACTTGTTAATAAAATAAATAGTTGAAATTGAAATTGTAGGTAGATATTTAAAACATTATTTTATTATATGTTAGATTTTTTTTATTTTGTATCTGTGGAGAACGTGGTTGATTCCACATTTGTTTCATTTCTGTATTCTATCTTTTTGTAATTCTTAATGTGTAATTGTTTGTTTTCCCGAATAAATAAAAATAAATAAAAATAGATATATTTTTTCAGCCCGGAGCAACCTTTAATCTAGATTTGTGCTCGGTTGAAGGTAATAAGCTCGCCCCCTTATTACATAACAACTTGTGAAATGTGGGTATACTATGTATTTACACTTCTGTCTAACTTTTCGGGGAGTACAAGCGTGATATTATGTTCTGCTATGTGTTTTTATTTTGCTTTGATTATTTTTTTCAGGCAGATTAAGACAGTTCCATCAAGATACAGCTATTAACTTTTCCAACCAAACCGTAAACGAATACCTCACTCTACAAATTGCCTTGTCCCACAAACGCGACTGAACTTCTCACAAAATATATTAGCTAAACAACCGGCATATCAAGTCGTAAATCATCTGAAAGGCCTTTCACGTGGATCCAAATTTTTTATACGCGTATAATAAAACGCATGCGTCACGGTACGAATTGCTATTCTCACCAAACCGAAACCAGAGCTATGGGAACCGATCCGTGGTACGTGTCGTGATACTAGATCACGTATCTCACATTACTGCTCTCAATGACTCTGGAGTTACGAGTCTTTTCAGCCGACGTTAAAAACGGTGGTACCCTCAGCTATTCTTTCGCCATTATTCACAGGCCCACAATCCGTTGAGTGTTGAGCACCCTTTTAATACGACCGTTAAGTGCGTAACTACTTGTGTCATTGTACTGCGGATTATCGTGGCTTCGATTGTAGGTTCGGTGTTGAGATGGGGTACGACATTATGTAGGGTATTTCTTATAATGTTAACATGAATGCTTTAGTTTTAAATTGAAATTAATTATGAATACTCCATTAATTCATCTTCAATTTCAGCTTAAATATAATATACTAGCTGTTGCCCGCGACTTTATCTGCGATTCAGGATGAAAAGTAGCCTATATCCTTCTCCAACTCATGGTCTACCCATGTGTCACGTTTCATTCAAATCGGTTTAGCCGTAACAAACAAACAATCAAATCTTCTCTTTATAAATTCATGAACACAATTGAAATATCGAGCATAATAACAATTCTAAGTACTACGTGTTCACGTTCTATATAAATGCCCAACATACAATAAGCAATGTTTACAGCACTTCAGTTGACAATTGAATACGTCTATTTTCTTAACAAGCAATCCAGCTCAATTCGAACGTCAAGATTCAGAAAATTAAAAATGTATTTCGATTTTACTAACGACGCTCTCAAAAGATAGACCTATAATGATTATTATTTTCGTCGGGCATAAATAGCTGGCCTGTAAAATATTCGTGGAAATTATTCGGTTTTCAGTGGGCGAGTCATTAGCAAACATTTGTCATTTGCAAACTCAGCTTGACGTTTATCTCTCTACAATTGATGAACGGATGTTAAGGCATGTAATCAATTGTCCCCGGAGGATGATTGTGACAAAATTTCCACGAAAATTATATCAGTGAGTATTAATTTGCTTGATGTGGAGAAAACAATTAAAACAGGAAATGACGAGTGGTGTAATGATGATACCTTTGTATTCGTTTGCATTGCTTTGGCATTTAACGAGTTAAACACAACTAATCAAACATTACCAGTTGACAGCGATGCGGAGGACTCTTTCGACGCCATTTTTTAGGTTGTCAATAGTTTTATTTAGGTTAGGATATTATAATAAATATGAATCGTTGACCCGCGCAATTTGGGTTATTAACGATCAGCACGTCAAGATATTTGAGTGAATTGGCAAAAATACTGGTGTTTATTTTATGTTATAGTGTAGATTAGGCTAAGCTAAGATTATTATTAGATGTTGTTATTATAAGTTTTACTAGTTTTATATATTTTTTTTTTCATAGTTTTTATATTGTAAAAAAAAAATAATTTTTAAAACCGGGCTATCGCATTAGGGATATCTGTAATGATAGTTGTAAGGGAGATTTTAATAAATAAATAAATAGATTTAAAAAAAATATTTTAATAATTTGTTAGTTAATTAAGGCCTTTTTTTTCAATAATCATATAACTTTTATCTGAGGAATGAGTTTGACATATTTTCTATACAGAAGCTGTCAAACCATAATTTTTATTCCTCAGATAGAAGTTATCTGCAGATTTTAAAATCGGCCGTTGGTATTAGAAGTTTATCCAATGTATATATTTTAATCCACTTTAGGGCTGATTTTTCCAACGCCACATAACTTTATACGAGGAATAATTTTGAATTTTTGACAGTTCTTCCATACAAAAAAGGTCAGACGTCAATTTAATTCCACGAATAAAAAATATCTGTTGATTAAAAAAACAGTCCTTAGTAAATATAATATGTTAAATCAAACACTTATATTAGCTATTTAATTACCTAGTTGGAGCAATTAAGCACTTTAAAACTTAAATATTCTTTAATATTTTAACGGTCAGAAAGATGAGCAAAGGCGAGCCCTTAATAAAAACTCCAGTGATCTTAATTTAATATTAGTAAAACTTCAAAATAAACGTATAGCCGCCTCTGGTCATAAATAAACAATTCAGCCTATTAAAAAGTTTAGCAAACAAAAATTTACGATCACGATATTGTTAAGTTATTTGGGTTCGCTCAAGGTTCTTTACCATTTGAGATTAATAAATTCAAACTAGTTTTTAATTTTGCCCAAGTTAAAGTGCTTGCAAACAACACTGGTACTGGTTTAAGCCTATATCACTTTCAGGGCCTCGTGGCAAAATAGTAACAGTCACAAGGCGAGGGCGGCGCGGGGGCGCCGCGTGGTGTGAGCATATTTTTGTACGGACATCCAGGTAACATAACAAACATACATTTGTGATTATTCATGACACAGTTTTGAAAGTTTGTACATAGATTCTTTACATCAAAAATACTAGACACGTGTTTTGGGTTTCGCATATACATATCTGTCTATTTGTATTATACAACATTAGTTTTAATGTTGTATAATACAAATAGACAGATGTTTTATAGTTTTCGAGGGTGCTGAAACCGATAGTGAGATCAAAACGAATATTCATAATGGCGGCTGCAAAAACATTAAAAATTTTCGTCATGTGTATCGTTTTCATGGTTTTTGAGGGTGCTGAAGCCAATAACGGGGTCAAAATTAAAATCCAAGATGCGACAACTTAATGACAATACCTAAAAACTTATGCTAGATGGCTCTGTATTAAAAACGTGCATTAAAATCACACTTTTTTTATTTCTGTCTCTTTCTATTATATACTTGTGTGTGTGCGTGCGATTATCGCGTAAGAAGCTTAAAAGGAGTTTAAAATTATATTAATTGATTATAATTTGCATGCCCGTGTGACGACAGAAAATGGAGAACTAACTTCTATGACAACATCTATGTACCAATTATTTACCCATGTTTGCAAAAAATAAATGATTTGATTTGAGCTTCGTTTCTGATGGGGGTCTGTCCCCCAACCACAGACAATTTTTTTTTTCTTTTGAATACGATGTTATAATAAGAATACGTGTATGTTTCCGTCTCAATGTCATTTGATTGTATAATGTTGTTGTTGTTGTTGTTGTTGTTTTGTTTGAGTTTCAGCCGAAACCATTTGCTTTGTATCGGTACACAAGTAGGTACTATTACTTAGATACATGTACACTGTTTCAGTTATGACGAAGCCCCCTATTGTTTGGCTAGCCACATTATATCATTGCATTCAGTTGTACTGAATAGAATTGGTAGCATTAATCAGATTAGTGAGCTGAGCTACACTTTAATTATCATCAACATAGTATAAAACAAAGTCGCTTCCCTGTCTGTCTGTCCCTATATATGCTTAGATCTTTAAAACTACGCAACTGATTTTGATGCGGTTTTTTTAATAGATAGAATGATTCAAGAGGAAGGTTTATATGTATAATACTTGCATAATATAGTAGAGAAACACTGATAATTTTAGAGGTTTCTAATGTGATGTCGTAAATAAACACATTTTTTTCCGCTTACATTGTAAACGCTGGCTGAACCCGTCGAGATAGATCAAAATAATGTACTACAGTATTGTACACCTTAAAAAGGTCTACAACAAAAGTCTGCGATGGTATATGTCCATCTCTTAGGGATAACCCACAATAACCATTTTTTATCGTATACTTTTTACGAGAAATAATGGCTCTAAAATTATCAGTGTTTCTCCATTGCACCCGTGCGAAGCCGGCGGGTCGCTAGTTAAGTATATTTCGTATTTATTTGCATAATATCGATATCATAGCGGACACGAAACGTCATTCGATCAACGTTAAAAGTCAATCTACATCCGACCATCGATATGATTTCATAAAAATCTAAATCGATCCAATTGTTCGTATCGACAGTGGAATGAATAAATTAGTCTCTGTATGCTGACCGCACTATAACGGTTGATTGGTTCCGAATAAAATTTAAAACTTTGTATTGTTATTCAACCGTTGATTGCGTTAATGGAATAAATCATGAATGGTTTAATCCTGTTTGAATTATCCTCGCTAATACGAAAGTGAGTTACCTCATAATGTTCTAAATTGGATTGTTGAAACGTGTTTTCGGCAGGCAATTTCTTAGTACCTGTTTCCAATTTAGCTTTGAGGTATAATTTTGTAGGCTGTTTTTATAACAAGCAACATTTTATTGAACATCTTGTTGAATTTAAGAAGCTTTTAATCATTTACATTTTTACTGGCGTGAAAATGTTTATGAAAAGTCATTTTGAACTACAGTTGAACATTTTGCTATCGGCTAACGACTTCAGAATAATTTAAGTTCTTTGTAGGTACATAATGAATGTGGCGATTTTTATTTGCTTGTTCGACAACGTAGACAGCAGCGTAGAGATATATAAGGATACGTCTATATTTGAAATTCCTGATTAAAGGTTATGTAAGTTTTACTTTAACAATAGGTACATTCTGTACAATGTATATGCCTAGAGTATATAATCACAGCCCCAAGCTAAATTGAACCTTCAGTAAAACAACAATTTACCCATTCGTCATAACCTATTCCTCGTAATCATAACATAAGATTGATTCCACACATTTCTTTCATACGCTCAACATTTTTCTCATTTTCCATTATAGCCCCTTAAAACAACTATACAATACATATGCCTCACGAAGCTTGTTACCATACCGAAGATGTAGGATCCGTATTGGGTCGAACTAGGAAATTGAATCGAGCAAGCAAGGCAAATAATGCCCGATAAGCCGCGTCGACAAATGACCAATGCAAACAGCTTACAACCGACCCGGCTCGCACACAACTTGAATCTATAAGCAATCTGTGCACGCCATGTTGTCTGCGTGATTTATAAATAAACAAGATATTGCTATAGTTAAAGAGGGATAGGGTCATGGAATAGATTGTTGTTTAAGATTTAGTGATTGAGCAGTTGCAGTAGTGTTTTTTTTATTCTATAATATCTGCACAAACGTAACTAGGTATATGTGAATAGCTCAGATGCCATGGAAAATAACTACATGTTGTAACGCAAGATAAAGAAACCTTTTCTTTAAATAATTACCCATTAACCATTTTGAAAGAGACTACACAATCGAAACTAACATGAAATTAAACGCGGAGTTTCAAATTTAATTTAACTTTTTAGAACTATTTTTAAAATATTCACAAATCTAGCATAACCTCTTCATCCGCTTACTTTGTCTTTAATCCCTTCACTGTTCCAAGCCAGTGACCTGTATCAGTATTATTTGAGAAGGAAATATCTTCAAGTAGGGGATCATAAAAGCTACTCAAAATATTATGCATTGTGTCTTACCAGTAAACTCCCGTCCCCTGCCTCGCGCTCCTAGGGCTCGGCGTCGCGTCCAGTCGTCCTGAATCCTGCTAAACTTCACTACACATTTTTTTCCACAGGTGTTTGTTAATGTTTTGTTCGTATCTTGCACGTTCATTGTACGCGTTGCGAGGATTTGAGAGTGTTTGAAGGCACGCGGAAGCGTGGCACTACTGTTTATTCGTAGTCTAATCGGATTGCTCTGCGAATGACAGGATGAGCAAGCTGACAATCAAATCAAACCTTTTCCAATACACACTAAAGCTTAATTGCTAAGTTGTGGGGTGAAAAAACTATCTGAAAATCCCTAAGATTGAATGCAGTAGGTAATACCTACCTTAAAGAGAACGGTACGTAACACGCATTATTCTTTTATATTGAGTCAAACGAGAAGTGGCGCCTGCAGAGCCTGAAAGGAAACTCAAGTACTGTAAGTAGGTAATGTATTTTTAAACTGGCTGATATTCTTCTTTCTTTTGTTTTCTTTAGAAGAAGGGTTTCAACATTTGTTCTAAATTAATGTGGTTGTAAGTACACTATTTTTATCTCACGAAGCGACACACACTTTACTTGTGGTAACAAAGTGTACAAACACGCTGAGAATGCGTGCGTGAAGACGAGTGGCGTCAACATGTTACACACAAACTTGCGACTTCGCTCTTCTTTAGGACGGTACTGAGAGCTCCTGCGCTTACACATACGTTCACAGCATGTTTTTACACTTGGTTACCACAAGTAAAGCGCGAATCGCTTCGTGAGATAAAAATACTGTATACTGAGTTAAGAATCGTCTTTTACATATAAGACAGCTTTATACGAAGAAGAACGCAGTTTGAGTTACGGTACGGCTACTTGCAATGGCGTAAATGTTTTTCGCAAGCATTATTATATTCACGCTTCGGACGAAAGGCGTTTGGGTCCGTAGGAGCCCGGAGGCGATATGGAGGCATGCAAGAGTAAATTATGATAATTTTAGTAATACTACAGTAGGTTTCATCGTAAAATGAATACGTCGTAGCTACTTTTAATATAATACCTTATTTATTTGCGCATGCTCAATTCCAGTTTCCTTTTGTCTATGAAATTCAGTTTTCTAGTTCAAAAAGCAGCGACTCAAATGTAGCAACGCCAAAATAAATATGTATAACGTTATGATTAATTAACACGAGTTCATCAAAACCAACATTCAAATATCATGCGATGTTCCCAAAATATAAACTAACTGAAATAAACAGCCAAGATAAATATGTATTTTACGCACTTGCGAACAAAAGTTAGAAACCGCAAATTGACTCTACTATTAACTTCACACACCACCTACACGTAATTTTCCATATAAATAAGTAGTATTGAACTTTATTACTTTATGTTTTTACTTTTTTTGTATTAAATGCTTCGATCATTAAATGATCGAAGATTAAATGTTAATATTTATGACTGTAATTTATATGGTTTACATAATAAAGAGTATTCTATTCTATTGTATTTAGACATACTTACTTTAGTTCTATAAATAACCCTTAATCGAGTCAAATTGTTAATTTCAATTAGACCATTTATAGAAAGTAATTAAAATACCAAGAAAAGAGAATTGCTTATACAAAATGAGGTTTTTTTTTCTTCACAATAATATAATATAACATCATCGTTGTTTCCACAAAGGGTTGATCAGGCGAGTTCCTATAGTATATCCATATCCTGTTATATTTAAGTCCCATTATATGTAATACCAAGAGGCGAGCCTGTTGTCCGTACACCGGGCATAAATCCAGACTGGGCTGCTTTTGAGAAATTCCAGATTATATAAAGAGGCAGTCCTAAACGAGGTTTCAAATAGCGTTAAATAAGTAAGAAGCTGCATGGTTAGGTCCTCTTTTAAAAACAAACCATTCTTGTCTAAGCAATTCCACTCTCGTAACTGCTAATAGGTAAACAAAGGTAAGTATTTTCATTCATGAATAACAAGTTAAAGAACAACTCTCTGAATATTATTTGACTAAAACATTCATTATTGTGTTCAACAAGATTTTCCTTGAGAACTTTTGAAGCGGTTGGCAAATATTTGCTCAGCGTAGCTCAGGAAAGAAAGTGTACGAATCCCATTTTTAAACGCTGATTGCTTGAACGTGCTCGGAGACTTAAGATATTTCTCATCAAAAAGAATAACAATAGCTGCGAACGTAGCTACATTTAAACATTCATGCGCTTATATATTTTTTGTACTACTAGCTAAATTTATATTACGTAAAATTATATTTTGGTTTGCTACATATACAACCCCAGTTTTCTAAAGATTTGCTGTCAGAACAACTAAAGTTTAGGTTGTGTACCTACTTGTTTGATTAGCGTTCTTCCAAAGTAGAAATTAAATACTGAGCCTCTCGCTTTACTTATGGCCATTGGGCACCGTCGCGCGTCGTGCGCCAGCATTGAGGTTGTAAATAAACACTAATCTTAACTAAAGTGTCACACAACGCTTGCGGGTCGTGCTAGGAAGTAAAATTCCCAATGTTTGTAGATAATGTACGTTCTTAGCTTAGAGTTAATAATCATTCTAAGAGCGAGCCAAAGCTTTGTGGGTTTTTGTTTTAGAACCATTACTGCTAAAAAGTTGTGTTTTATTAGTTTAAACAAGCCGTGTATGGTATTTCCCATCGGCATAAATAACGAACTTCCGTACAAACTTTCATCACCTATTTAAACTTCGTTATACTAGGAAGTCTTCTGCAAAATCTCATGTTTATAGACCTAGAACTTAAGGCTATATATTGTCTCTCAGTAAAGAGTTCAGAGTAATAGCGAGAGAGTAGTATCGTTGAAAAATGAAACAAATATAAAACAGAATAAATTTAAGCAATCAACACCTTTAGCATAACGAAAGCTACAGAAGAATTGAAAACTGAATCAACACGTGCTGAACAGATAATTCATGAATACTTCATATTGGTTGAAACCTATCATTGAATTTACTTTAAAATATATGTGTGAATAAAGTATGTAAATACTCAAGTCGATAAGCAGAGTGCGAGAGGCCATACTTGCCAGTGCCGACGCGATTGTGTTTGCTTCTCAATTCCAATGCTAATATTTATTCTGAAACTCTGGATTATCAGTCTCTCTCTCTCCCAATCGTTTTCTACCTATTTGCATCTCTCTAAATTCAACGTTAATACAAAATAAAAGAACATAAACGAACACTGCAATTCAAAGAATTTCATTTTCGAAAGAAACGGGTATTCTAAAACATTTACACACGAAGAAAAATGTTTGCGTAAATGTGAATAGCCTTTTATGAATGCAACGCAAACTTTTGATATCGAATGAATTCATAATGATAGTTCCAGAAGCACGGACCGCCATATTTTCATTCGGGTTATTGAACTGCGCTAGTACGTAATGGATTCCTTCGAACTTCAATGAAATACATTTAATATGACGACTTTTATAATTAATTTTTTGTGATGAGTGATTGTAAAAACCTTCGAGTTGTAAGTAAATATTTTTTTTATATTAGGTTGATGCATATCGATCGGACTTTGCAGGTAATAAAGTTCGAAATAATACTCTTATTCTAGGGCAACACATATTAATTATGAACTTCACAAATACTTGCGAGGACCAATCCATTAAAGGTCAATAGTTTGTTAAAATTGACACTTGAATATTTAAGTGTCAACCGCATTGCATTGGTGCTCGTTAGTGTCATTACGACCCCCAGTCCAAGAAGCTTATAGGTATAAGCTTCTCGCCCCAGCCCTACGGGTGGTCTGTCACTTTGTAACTGACGCGAAACGTCAACATTTATGCAAAAAGTATTATGCTTTGCCCGACGGAAAACAATTGGAAGCTATCTTTAAAACCGAGCGCACATTACAACCGCGTCGGGCCCCAACGCATCGTATTTCAATAGAAAAATGGTCTGCTAGCGCAATTATGTTAGAATAACCGATCATTGACACCGCAATCGTAGATTTTGATAGTTTTGATTTTTCCTTTTTGACAACTTAGCCGATGTCGAGTATTCATTGCCAGCGTCATGTAGTGACAGCAGCACAGCAACATGAGCTGTCGAACTTTGCACTTTGTGGTAGTTTTTATTTGTTAATGTTGGTAGAAAGATATCATTATTATTTATTACAGACCAGACTGCATTTATAAGTCATTGGCATCTAAAAATGTTGATAGGGCTTGGGTTAGTTTAGGTAAAAAGTTAGTAAAAATCTCCTTATTGGAAGTAACGCCTTCCAATAAGGAGATTTTTACTAACTTATGATTTTAAATTGCTTGATTGTTTGATCATGTTAAATTGGAAAAAAATATCTTATATTTTGGTAATGTCTTAAAAGTCGTATCTTCTATTATTTTGTCATATCTTTTGACCACTGATACGCCATCGTGAATTTAGGAGATCATAAACTTTTGGCATTTAGTGTATACTAATTCAATGCTTTTGGCACAATAATAATGGCGTTGGTTTGGTTCAAGAGGTTTGGTTGTCACCAGTCATTGACAATAATACACTTGGCCCTCAGGTATTCAGACATTTCGACAAAATTGTGGTAGGCAGGCACGAATTACCATTTCACATTGCGCAAACAATATTGAGTGGTATAGTGTGCGTAATGAGAATCATTCAGACGAGCGATGTCAAAGACTCGAGTAGTCACTACTAGCAAACGCACACAAGTTAAAAACACTATGGTACCTGTCTGGATATTCCCTTTGTTGAGTGCCACACACACACCCACACAGTTTGGCCTACAGTGTCAGACGCATAAACTTATAAATAATGAAAAGGCGTAATAAAACGCATACGTAAATTAGTAAAGAATTTTTTTAACATATGTTGACGTAAGTAATCAAGTTTACTTGTGATAACATGAATGATTGTTTTACTGTCATTAGAATGTCAAACAAAAGAAACATAAGTTACAATCAAGTTACACAAGTCTCGTACAGTCCCTTCACAGTCAGTTTACCTCTGATAGTTGCAACTCAACAGCAACTTTCTTGTAGTGAAAATACATACTCACACACTGTGATTTTTACAGTGACGCAAAATAACATTATTTACTACTGAAATCGACGGTGAGGTACAATGATTCGTCAATAACGTAAAGTGCCTGCACGTACACTTCAGGCACCATTAATTAACCGCTTCCCTTCGCTGACTCTCACCTCCCTTCATTTGCGACGGTGAGTAAATTATTTCTCCTCTAATAAGTCAACTAGGCCTCCCCCTCGTCCCATGTCCTTTATTTCCTCCAGGTATTTCAGAAGAATGTTTTTTTCACGTAAGAATACTAGGATGTCAGACTAGCTATGTTGTTGATGAATTTCTATCGAAAACGTTCTAGCCTAGTGTTGTCTTTATTATAATGTGGATAAATGCAGTTTTGTTTTTGTCTCTTTTTTATTGGAAAGTCATAAAGCCGTTCCTCTTTGTCACATAAACCTCTTTTATTAATCCTGCACCCGCCTTTGTCAAGCTGCAAATACGCTCTCATCCAAGCGTAAAAACCACATAAAATTCTATATACCACTAAACAGCTTAATAAAGACACTTCACGGAGTTGAAATGAAATACTTAATAAAGCCATGTATGCAACAACATTGCATTGTGGGCCACACATCGGGATTGTTTGCATTGTTTGTCATGCACACACTTTGTTCACTGTAATGGTGACGTAAAAGTTGGGCTGAAGGACCAAGTAGGCCACGTTGTATCTTGACACGGATAAGTTTCGTATGTTTGTTTGATTTAAGTATTAACATTCAGTTTCTGGAGTAAGCTGGGAAGAAAAGTATTAAGTTTGTGACCTGCTGCTTTGCATCTAAGATAATGGAAAATGGCCGCGGCGTTTGGGTGGCGTGTTGTTTCCATGCAATGAGTTAGACAAGATAAGCCTATTTAATAAAAACCAGTACCTCGGACAAAATAATGATTTTAAGTCTGCTATTTGCACAATATTTGTTACTCGAGGAAACCCAAGACGCTTAAATGTTTAGAATTGGTTGAAACAGACGTAGGTAAGCATGAGAAAACAGATAGCTAACAGTGAAATCTACACAAATTATAAAAAGTTGATATTTTTTACAAACGTTATTTTGACATAAGGGAGACTATTATAATCAGTTGAAAAAAATACCGGGCAGTCATTCTATTTTTCGGCGGTTGGTTAATTAGTGGGACAGTAAAACATGAACAGTAATAAAATTGGTCGGCTATTTCATCCTACACTATCAGTACAAAAAATACTCAAGTAGCGTCATAAATTAATGGCCAGTAAACATGTTGGAATGGGCAGTTAAGTAAATAGTTCGGTAGTTCGTAGTTAAGGTTGGATATGTGGGGTGTAAGGGGAGCACACAACAACCGGACTCCCCAAACGTCAACCTCACCTGTGCGCGGTAAACCCTGCCACTGACAGACGAGGCGCTGGCGACCGTCCGATGGCGGTATAACCATCCCACAAGCCAATCTAAATTCTCCAGAACTATACGGGTAGCAGCGTCTTCGCTGCGAAAGGCTTGGCTCTGCGGTCACCAACCCGCATGCCCAGCGTGGTGACTATGGGCATTAAGCCTCCCACATGACCAAAGTGCCAAGACAACGGGCCCTAGTTCCCGGTGGTCCCACTATTCCAGCATATCAATCCTGTAAAAATCTCACCGTGAAAACTTGCGTGGAGTGAGCTGTCAGTGTCATCCCACTGATACTAGGGATTGACTAAGCTTACATTTATAATCATAATTGAGATTTTATTAATATTTCGTTTGCTAATTCTATTGATCATTTTATATACTTTCAAAGCTAGTATTTGAGCTGCCTGACATTGACGATTTGGAGGACCTGCTTGTACGAGGGTCTAAAGTGTGCGCTCAGCAATTAGGGAGATCCCATCTGACGAAACTAAGAAATGCGGATGGCAGAATCGTGACTTTGCAGTCCGAGTTCAGCACCGTAGACCACATCCATACTGTTCAGCAAATTGTACAGAAGACCGAGGAGTTAAATCAGCTGCTGTGTATGGCATTTGTGGACTACGAAAAAGTCTTTGACTCCATTGAAATACATATGAGCAGTTCTGGTCTCTCTGCAAGGATGTCGAATTGACTGGCACTATATCGAAGTATTGAAATGTTTGTATGACACTGCTACGATGACTGTTCAGATTCAGGATCAGAAAACCAGCCCCATCCAACTGCTTCGGGGGGGTGAGACGGGGGATGTAATATCCT
This sequence comes from Eremobia ochroleuca, assembly GCA_949629135.1. NCBI lineage: Eukaryota > Metazoa > Arthropoda > Insecta > Lepidoptera > Noctuidae > Eremobia > Eremobia ochroleuca. The sequence continues at coordinate 11,457,034 of OX451397.1, read as the reverse complement.
CTAAATTGTTTACAAATGCGATGGAGGGCGTCTTCAAGACGCTGGACTGGACTGGACAGGGTATCAAGGTGAATGGCGAGTACATTTCACATTTTCCATTTGCCGATGACGTAGTCATAATAGCAGAGATGCTTGAACAGCCAAATGCTGCACAGCCTAAATCGAGCCTCTCGGCGGGTTGACCTCGGCATGAATTTGGACAAGACAAAAGTCATGTACAATTCGCACGTCTTGGCGAGTGCAATCCACATCGAAGGGTCACTTCTTGAAATTATGAAGGATTATGTTTACTTTGGGCAAGTAGACACAACGCTTGGTACACACAACTTTGAGAAAGAAGCTGACAGAAGGATCCAGTTGGGAAACATAGCTTGCAGAGTAAGCAAACTGAAGTTGCAGTGGGCTGGCCATGTTTGTCGAAGGACTGATGGCCGGTGGAGCAGACGAGTTCTGGAGTGGAGACCGCGTATCGGCAAGCGTACTGTTGGAAACCCCCAGATGGACGCACGAACTAAAGAAGGTGGCTGGGACGGATTGGAAGGGGAAGGCGGTGGACAGGGTGTTGTTGTGCAGCCTGGGAGAGGCCTATGTCCAGCAGTGGACTGCAATAGGCTGAGTTCATTGAAGTGACTAACCTCGCGCGACCCGAATTGTTCCTAGTAACTAAGCTAAGGCATCCCGACCTAATGGGCTAGGTAAGGTTAGACCTGTACTGTGACCAAACGCGTGGGAATCGAGTCAGTGTAGTTACCGATGCCGTGGTAGCGGCTACCGATTTAGAGTGAGAGCAAGTTACATTTCTTAGCGATCCATTCAGATTTGTTAACTGCCCACACGTTACTGTCCGTTACCCATTTTGATAGTAAATAGTTATTTATTTAAATATTTGTTATGCCTCATTTTTATTTAGTTCACTACTCAGTTTTTACTGCCAAACTTGTTAATAAACACATATTTTGTCATTTTTAATTTACTAAAACTACAATAAACAACTGCCGCTGTAATTCAGTTAAGTTATAAAATAACTGGGTAAGTGATTATCTAAGGCTTTATAACTGCCATTTTTCGAACTAATGCTACATCAAAACAACTTTGCGTGACAATTGAATAAATTGATTGATTTAATTGATTAATTGATTGAATTGATTCATTTTTCCCTCACGAAATCACCAATAATATTCCCGTAATCAAATATAACCCATGCACTTAGGTACCACGAATATTATGTTCGCTCATGTTGCAAAATAGGCCCCTGAGAGAAACGGCAATGGAACTCAGTCACGCGTGTCGATAATAAATCTAACAAGGGCATTGCCGATTTGGTCCCAAGATATTCAATGTTCTGTACGTTTCTGCTTGTGTAGAGTTATGTCACGGAGAAACTAGCTATATCTCACATCGTAAAAACGCTAGACATTAACGTGACTATAAGGAGTAAAAGTAAGGCGCTTGTGGCTAAGTAATAACTGACGCACGGGTCGATCGGTCAGGTTAAGCTACGCTTGCCGCGGTTGGTCCGTTGATGGGTGACCATTCTTACATATCAAGACCACTCCGTACGTCGGAAAGCCAGCGGTTAAGCCGTTGGTCCCGGCTGTCATTCGTGGACGCATAACATGAATCTTTGACAGTCGTTATGTGTCGTCACCCGTAATGACTGTCAAAGATCCATGAATGCGGTGAATCCGGCTTCTGACGAGAACCCCGACAGTCTGACAACCAGTCTTACCAGTAACTAAGTTGTGGAGGTCAGATAGGCAGTCGCTCCATGTAAGATACTGGCATTCAGCTGCATTCGGTTTGACATAACATAGTTGGGAAAAGGCTAGGCAGATGATGAAGGAGTGAAAGTAGGGAAATCCGTCAAGAAAATGTAATCAGCATGTCGATTCTGTAAAAATCTCACCGTGAAAACATGCGTGCAGTGAGCTGTCAGTGACATTTTGCATTTATTGTTCAATGATTTATCGCTACGTAATTTAGTAGAAGTTCTTTGTTTACAACATTTATAGCTTCTCGTGACGGGGACTCTTATAATATGGAAGATATTTAGTTTTTTAATTTATCTGGTAAATGATTCCTATTCGGACAGTTTGAAATAAGTCTGTAGTCATTTTAATGTATCAATTATATTATGCACTAGCTGCGCCCCGCGGTTTAACCGTCTAAAGTCTCGGTCCCGTAAGAATATCTGGATAAAAATACCCTTTGTCCTAATCCTAAATAACTGCATAGTAATTATATAACCTTGGGAAGGGCGGAGAATCCTAACACAAGCAAACTATATGTTTAAAGTGTTCTCCCAATTGTAACTAGAATAAGTTATTTTAAGTTGATGCAATAAACTTTTTTATTTTTTTTTTATTATTTTTTTAATCCACCCCATGGTCTACCCATGTGCCAAATTTCATTTAAATCCGTTCTGCCGTTTTAGCGTTAAAGCGTAACAAACAAACATACCAAATCATATTTTTTCTCTTTTAGTAGGTATAAAATGAACTTTGAAACAACTTTGAATGAACTTTGTAATGATGTTAATAGTCTGTTAATATTCAGTAATAAACCGCTGTATAGCGCAAACTATTATACTGTGGTTTGACTACTAACTGTTGTCCTAATATCAGTAATGTATTACAAACATCTGTTCTGTGTCAAAATGTTTATGTTTCGCTCATAAACAAGAGTGATTGTTTAGATCTATGTTTATGTTTTTTCCGGCTGATATGATGGCAATATCGACGTGTTTTTTCCGTGAGATAATGACAAATGTACCGAACGTTGTTGAAAGGAATATTTTTCTTTTGGAGGAGAAATACGATGTCACACCAAGTCTGGAAGACGATTTATTCATACTAAGTGTTATTGGAGACTAAGAAGATTGATAAACAATATATTTTTTTTTTAAATTGCAATTCTTTAGTAAAATAAACAAACTGGGAATAGAAGCAACTGCGACTGTTTATAGTTTAATCATTGATCACCGGTTTCTGAAAGTACAATCAATTCTAAAAGTTGACATATCCATGGGCAACCGGAGCGGGGTGCAAGAGGGTGCACCTCTCTGACTTCAAAATAAATTAAAGGTGTAAAAACATTCCGAGCTAAAAATATCCGAATATGCCTAATAGAGAAATCAACATAATTGAGGCGAGATCCTAAATTTTTCGATTGTGATTAAGTCTTATGTCTATTATGTCTCGATTCTAAACCTTTTGTGCATTAGTCAACAAAGTACCGAACTCCTATTTCCGAAAATCTAATCGGCTTAAGCCGACAAAGTGACTCCTTGTATGTATGGACAAACGATAATCTAACATACCCACTATATCTTAAGAGAAGTGCATAAATGATCAAGCCTGCTTCCTTGAGCACCCCCCTGAAAATAAACTTGCCGTCGCCCATGGACATATCCAATATTTGACCGTCGAAGTGATTGATTAGATTGATAAAAACAGAGAGTGAAAAGCTTTATCATAACATAACATTTTCATGCTTTTATCCCATGAAAGCTAGGCAGGGGTGTACCTATTCGGGAGTCAAGAGCTGACTCCCAGCCACCGTAGGCGCGGGCTTGCGGACGGAGAGCAATAGGCAGTCGTCGTCCGGTAAGGACCAGGCCCGGGTCGACGGCGCGTTTGTTCCACGCGCGTCTCAAAGAGATGTCAGCAGTAATTGACGGGGTCCGCTGGGGCCGATTCTTGCCAGGGTCGCGGGCTGTCGAAATAGTTACCGTGGCCCTTGGCACAGGCAACTGGGACACGGGTGGGTTTTAGTCAGTAAAAGTCTGACACGCCCTCCCGCTTCGCCCAGAGCAGGAGTAGTTATTTGATAATTACCCACCCCAAAAAGAAAAAAAAAGAGTTGTGCCTATACTGTGCCGTCCTTACGAAAAATGCAATAAGCCGGATTTTGGGCCTCTCAGGGTTATATACATATCCTTAATCAGCAAAACGAGTTCTACATTTTCTTTTTGTACAGTTTTACGTATCTACGTGGGTGGATCAAATATAAACCGGACTTAAGTAAAAAAAAAATACGCACGTATTATTATACTCGTAAAAAAAAGGAATATATTTTATTTTTCTACATAATCTCCCCCTTCTATTAACACATTTTTCCCAGCGCAGGGGATGTTTCTTGATGCCAGTATCGAAGAATGTAGTCGGTCGTGCCTTTAGCCAATTGCACACAAATGATTCCACTATCTGGTCAGTGTGAAAACAGCGACCTCCACTTGAACTTTTTTTTGTGCCATTCCTACACTTGAGTTCTTGAAAGCGTACTCTTATCGAACTGTAGAGTCAATGGATGCAAAATTTCGGAAGGTTTTATGCCCTCCCGTGTTAAAAAAATTATGATAAGTCGTTGCTCAACAGACTTATATACCTCCTGCTCATACATGATGCTACTGGCGCGCAATAAACTAAAGTGAGCCGGAGCAGTATACCCCCCTCCCCTAGATGATCCCCCCTAAGACATACAACAGCACCAAGCGCGTCACTTCACTCAGCGACCAGTAATAAAAAAAGCCCTGTTTATATTTGATTCACCTAATATCACTATATGCATAGAAGAGTCTTGCTCTTCGTGGTGCTATACTTCTGCCGGTGTACCTCAGGGTGGCGTTTTATCTCCTTTACTTTTCGCAATATTTATAAACTCCATTACCAAAAAACTTCTTTCTTCCTACCACCTTTATGCAGACGATTTGCAAATTTATAAGCAAGCTGACCACGTGAATTTGGCTGATGCCTTTCATATTATCAACAAGGATTTGGTTTCAATCTGTGAGTGGAGTGAGGCGCATGGGTTGCAGGTTAACCCATCGAAGACTCAGCTCATTGTTGTTGGCAGCTCAAGGATGATCCCCAAGATAAACTGGTCACAGCTTCCCCGGGTTCAGTTTAACGGAACTGCTATTCCAATCAGTGAAAAGGTTAAGAATCTTGGGGTTTGGATTGATAAGCATCTTTCTTGGGGTCCCCAGCTACAAGACGTAAGTCGCAAGATTTTTGCATCTGGTAAGTCACTGAGACGATTGCGGAATTTTCTTCCAACTGCCACTAAAACTGCGCTTGCACAATCCCTTTTACTTCCCATCCTTGACTACGCTGATGTCAGTTATCCAGATCTTACTGAGGCACAACTAGATAAACTTGAGCGACTTCAAAACTTTTGCATAAGATTTATATTTGGCCTGCGCAAATATGATCACATATCTGAATTTCGTACAAAGCTCAAGTGGCTTCCCATACGTCTTCGCCGGAATTCTCATATCTTGATTCAGCTCTACAGTATTTTGTTTAACCCTAAAACCCCCTCTTATCTTAAAGAACGTTTCAAGTTCCTTCATGACACACATAATAGATATCTGAGGTCATCGGAAAACCTGAGACTAGAGATGCCGATGCATTCCACCAGTTTCTATGACAAATCTTTTACTGTTCAAGCAGTACGCTTATGGAATGACTTGCCCGTGTCGGTAAGGCGTGCTCAATCTTTGTCCACATTTAAAATTATGATAAAAAATCACTTCCTCTCTCCTTAAACAGCACCATTATATTTTCTTTACTCCTGTTTCATGTCTATTGTTATATGTATATATTTATTTAGATTGGTATAATATACTTTATGTATGTATTTATTTTATCGTGTAAATAGTACACCACAGACTACCTACAATACTTGTCTCTCCTTCCCTTTTTCAATCCATCCAAAGGTTGTCTTTAAAAGATCGCTCTTAGCGATAAGACCGCCCATTGTGTCACCCTCTGTAAAATTTCTATATTTATGTCTGTAATCTATATGGTGTACATAATAAAGAGTATTCTATTCTATTCTATCACGAATCGATAACATGTATAGTAATGAAGATACAAACAAATCAAAAATAAAATCTTTAACCGCGTTTTTCTCGAAAGTAGCTTGAACCTAGTTATTGCACTTTTCGTAAGGACGGCAGTATAGTTCACCTACATTTCGCCAATTATTGTCAAGTGCCATGTATACAGCCTATTGCCATCACCAGGCACAAATCCAGACCCCGGACTGTTACTAACAAATTCCAGATAGAAAAACTCAACACTTTAAACGACTGGGAATCGAACCCAAGACACGCTTAGCTAATAGCGCTTGTGATAACTAGACCAACGAGGCAGTCGTATCAATTGGTCTTATCGTATTTTTTTCGTGTTTATTGTACGAAATGATGATACGGGAATGTAAGAAAAGATATTTGGCGATGTGGAATGGGAAACCAATATATTTCTCCTACGTTGTCCATTAAGATATAAATATGAAGCTGGCGGTTATTTTCAGGATATTCTGCACCATCCATTTGATGGAATTATGTACGAGTACATCGAGTACCAGCTATCTTATTTTAAAACAAAAAGTTGATATCAATATATTACAGCGCGGCCGATGAGAGAATACGTTCTTGACACCTGTCAGTTTCAAACGATTACGTGCTTTACGAATTTGATCTTTATTACTTACTAGAAATGTCACACTGACAGGTGTCAGAAACGCATTCTCTGGACGGCCGTACAGTAAATTGGTACCAATAAAGTGTGATTTGTATGAAAGATGAATTTAAAAAGAAAACATTTGACAATCAATTTAGCCAATTGATTTGTCGTCACTTATTTGTTATGTAGTTACTCGTATATATATTTCATAGGTATTTAAATTATGATTCTAGTCAAAAGTTGAACTGAAAGTACACAATAGAAGCCTTTTCCTAATTATATATTTTGGGATCAGCTTCCCGAATTACCCCCAGCTGAATACCCGTATTTTACATGAAGCGACTGCCTATCTGACCTCTACAAACTAGTAACTGGGTAATACGATACCCCTTGGTAAGAGTGGTCGTCAGACTTTCGGGCTTCTGGCGACCAGTAATGACTGCCAAAGATCCACGAATGACAGCCGAGACCAGCGGCTTAATGTATGATACTTTCCAAAGCTCGGAGGGTCTTGATATGTAAAGATGGTCACCCATCCACGGACCAACCGCAGCAAGCATACTTAACCTAATCAATCGACTCGTCCTCGTATCTTAGCCACAAGCCCCACCAGCTTATGTATGTGTTCATTTAAATTGTTAATATCGAAATAATACAGCTACAAAATGAACAAGTGAGCCCTCACAAAGTATTTCATCGCCCAATAAGTGTTTTTTATTTTTATTTTGACGCTAATGGAATACATCGATTCCTGCGAAAAACGGTAATAAATTTTACAAGAAACTATCACCGGTGAGAGACAATAAACTACAAACCATGTTGCGCTATCAGATTCTTCTCCCTTATAAGTGCAGAATCAATTTTATAATTAAAACAACAATTATCATCCAATATTTACCGGGAAAATTGCATCTAGCACTTTATTTTTATAGAAAAATTTCCAATATACCTGACCTAATGGTTGTTAAGTTCAAAGCTTTTATTACGGCATGCTCCTATCGGTCGCCGACGGTATCGCCGCCATAATCTGTAACAGAGAAAACGCGGGAGAATTCATTGCTCCTGCTGACTACACGCTCAGGGAATTATAAAATATCTTTTGTGTGCTTTAGGATTTTGTAAGTTAAATCGGTGCATGGGATGGGATGTGTGTCCGGGAAAAATTTAGTATGGATCTTGGATTTTGCGTTGAAAGATGGGCATGAGTTTTGTGTTGGGTTTTTTTAAAGGCCAATAATATTGGTGCTGCTTTTTAAGGACACAAAGACTATAATCTCAAAACAAAAGACCTCAGTAAAACGCTAAAATAATAAATTAGAGTGTTACGCTTCGAAAAGTGCTATTTGCTACAGTGCTATGACATACGTAGCAACGCTACGAAGCTCGTAGCAATGCTACGAAACCCTTAGCGTCGTAGCAATTCCCGTCTCAAGTTCGCTGTTCATAACAATTCATTTTGCTCGGATAATTTTTCAGACTTGTTATGCGATATTAAAATTGCAGTGAATACTATAAATGCTATTCATAAACACACATAAATAAATAATAACTCTCATGCAAGTCACGTTTCTTCACTTTAATATAAAATGGAGCAATTTATTTTAAAATACTGAAGCGGTACATTATTTATAAATCTTTTTTATTTCACTGTTTTATTGCTGTATGAAAATAAATATAAAACTTGTGCTAAAAAATTGTTTTCTTGATGAATTGCCGGGAAAAAATACTGTCAATTAGTGACGTAATATTCTGTACATTTTGCATTGCGCTCTTAGTCCCGTTTTCACTCGATGATGTGAGTTGGCTATATTTAATGCACACGAGGCAGAATCTACATAAAACTCAGCAATATTATTTATAATTCTGCTAGTAATATATATATTTTTTTATAATAAATACTAGCTGTGACCGCACCTCTTTTCACATGGACTTATTTTATACTAAAACATGCTGCACCACATGGTTTCAACCGCATAAGTCTCGATCCCGTGGGAACATCAGGATAACAGTATTTTATGCCTTAATGCTGCTCATGATCTACCCAAGTGCTAAATTTCAACCAAATACGTTTAGCCGTTTTAGCGCAAAAGCGTAACAAACAAACATAGAAAAAAATAAGTATTTTCTCTTTCAACAATCACTATGTACAGACGCCAGCACATCAAGCTACGCAAAACTGACAATTTTTTCAATCAACATTGAACCTTATGTTTTAGTGATAAAGTTGAAAATCTATTAAATCAATTTGACAGATTGTAGTAGCTTGATATGCTGGCGTCTGTACTTATCGATTTAAAAAAAACATGTAGGTAGGTATTTCGAATGAGTAATTCTCGAGTCATAAGTGCACTAACGGATAGACTGAAATAAAGACTGCGTTTTATAATAAGTGTAAAGGTCCTTTTGAAATTGGTCTTCAAATTCATAACATAGTTAATCGACGTCTAAGATACCTTTAACTTAGAATTACTTCGTAAGTCCTTCATATTTACAACAGGCAATATAATACCCCTCTATTCGCCGGAGTTACTTATAGTTCTGTCTTCCGAACAATTTATTAAGGTAAGGTATCTATTTACTTTCCGTGCTCAAGCGAACATGGATGGACAGCTCAATTATGTGGTGTAAGGCAAAGAGTTGTACTCTTTTATTGAAGTTATTGATTTTAAACTTCTTGCAATCACTTTAGTTGTATGTTGTGTGGCTTTGCACACCAGCGGGTAATTGCACAACACACAAACAGTAGCATTCGCTTCTTTTGACAGTTCAACAACATTCACAATGTCACAGATAATTTTTTAAAACAAAATTATGAAGCAATGGATTAGTAATATCCTTTTAATGATTCAGGTTGCGATGATTGTGTGGATATAAAATGACTATAAAATTATGATGTAACAACACGACTTGATTGATCGCGCAAATAATAAATGTGTGTAAAATGAACAGGTCTCGTTGAGACACATCTAATGAGCCCACACTCAAAAGGTTTACTAGTAGCTATTCAAGAGTTCCGTTATCTAGCGTCCAGATCGATCATCTGACTAACTCGAAGGGTATCATATTAGTTTGTTATTCTCAGAATGCATACATTTGCGAATAATAATAAGTGATTAACTATTCAAGTATTCCGTTATCTACCGTCTAGGTACGTCTTACGAAATATCGCCATATCTTTTTTCACACAGCGATTTGAAATAAACAGCCGTATGGCTGTTTATACTACTACTATTAGTTGGTAATTATTGGTTGAGGGGACCATTTTGTCCGGTACTCCTTTGTAAGAGAATTAAAAAAAATGCTGAAAGTATTCACAGTTCATAAACTCAAGGCTTTCTTGAAAATAACCTATATAAATTCTCTTCTCCATTGTTATTGGTAATAAAGTATGGATGCGGTCACCCAACCGATGTAAATGTACTTATTATACAACCTCCTTTGTCTCGAAGAAGCACTAATAATCTTTTGTTATGCCCGTGTCGTTCACGTTTATACAAGCAATAATTGTTTTTATTGGACGTATTTCACTGCAACCGAGTACTAATATCCCATGAATACGATTCGCTGAATCGTTTTACTGAATTTATATTGGTTTTCCGATGTATCATGGAAATAAAATTTGTTTTATCGACGTTTCTGTTTGTGTAGTCAATTTCGTCATTGCCTTATCACTTTCGACAATAGTTCTGAGAAAATTGAAACTACAATATGATTATCATTTTGTAACTATCACATAGACAAACAGACCTTGACCTTGTTTTTTGACGTGCAAGTGACAGTCAACTTTAGGTTGATATAATTATTCTATTCTATTCAACTATACACTGTGCGAAATTTCGACGTTCTAGGTACGAAAGCTTTAATTACTTTGTCGGTGTTTACTTCAGGCGTCTAGTGCTGCATCGCACCATTTGATTAACAAATTACGAGATCCGAAGTGACGTCACAGAGGTTACGTCACAACACTGCCTACGAGCTCTAGTATATCGTATTTCGGGTATTACGTGCACGTGTTGACAGCTAGGCGGAATTGGGCGGACACTTGCGGACTGGTGTCACACACAATCTAACATGAATACGACCGTGACTCTAGCAGGAACATAAACTACATTCATAGACATAATATAGAAAATAAGAAACTTACTTTACTGTGTATTAATAGCTTTTGTTACTTGAAACCTTGCCAAAACGAAATAGAGAAAGCGCAGGCGAGTCATTGACCTGAATAGTTTGGGGAAAATAGTTCTCATGAGAATTAACTGTAGATTTTTTTTATCTTAAACGTTTATTTGGTTTCGGTTTAAAGTTTAATTTTCTAGATTCTTAACTGTTGTACTAGCAAATATATAATAAATGTCCCACAACATTTTGTGTCGCTAGAGATGTCGGGCTAAGTCGAGTGACGTCGGGCGACGTCATCAGACATAAATGTCTCACGCCCTTTTCATTGTTTTCGATGTCGCCCGACACGTCTCACCCGTTGCGGATTTATCTCATAGGTTTACACTAAAGTTTGTATTCCACTATGACATAGGGAATACGAGGCTTAATAGCCGAGATACAACTGCACATTTTCAAACCTTTTTTATGCGCTCAAGGACGAGAAAAATAAATCAAGATTAACAAGCTTCTATACTCCATAATCTCCGCGCCGTACCAATATAATAGGCCATCATTTTCTTATCGCTATCACAGCAATATTTTATCCGCACCTTAAAATTACCCTAGGAATATATACAGGCCGTGATGTTTTCCTTTGCCGAAAAGCGTACTATAAATGTTTGTGCATAAATTTCAAAAGCTCATCGAGACTCACTTTCCTGTTTACGAGTTATCCCACGTGAACCCTCTGCTTTAAACTTGTATATTTAATTCGTTATAGAGCATTCAGTTAAAGCGTTTTATTTTGACATTTTTATGACGAAAAATGGTTGCAGTAGTTTGAGTTCTAATGTTGGTGGAAGGAAGAATATCGATCTGCGTTTATCGAGGGGCCCGTGGCTAAATAATAACAACCACACAGGTCGATCAATCAGGTTAAGCTACGCTTGCCGCGGTTGGTCTGTGAATGGGTGACCGTCTTTACATACCAAGACCCCTCCGTGCCTCGGAAAGCACGTTAAGCCGTTGTTCCCGGCTGTCATTCGCGTAGATCTTTGACAGTCGTTACGGGTAGTCAGAAGCCCGAAAGTCTGACAACCAGTCTTACCTAGGGGTATCGTATTACCCACTAACTGGGTTGTCGAGGTCAGATAGGCAGTCGCTCCATGTAAAATACTATAAAAAATACTGGTATTCAGTTGCATCCGGTTAGACTGGAAGCCGACCCCAACATAGTTGGGAAAAGGCTAGACAGATGATGATGTTTATCTGACTAGATCAATTAATTAAAGTAACTAGCTTAATTAAAATTCCAGGAGATTTCTCTAACTTAGACCGTCTTTGTAAGGGTGATAATTAAAACAAATTAATGACCTAATACAAGGTGTGATGTTTTCGTAATCGCGGCTATTAACACCGTCTTAACAATTATACACGCTGTACGAGTATAGACGGATATTACTGCTGATTATTTCGATATAATCTCTTAATCACTTCTAACAATATACTCGGCAAGTGATGGGGTCATACAAGTCCAAACAGTTTTTAAATTGCTGTCTTTATTTTTAAACCCACTTAAAGTTATTTTCGAAGCACAATAAATAGAAGATGAAATTACGGTAGGTTGAAAGCCAGAGACAACCATAAAACTTTTAAATGTCCAAGCAGCAAAAAGGCGAGGCGGCCACAATAAACGTTTTCCACTGTAACAGTCAAGTACTAGCACTTTCTCTAAAACACTGCCCTTGAGTAAAAGTTAATCAAACGTGAATTTCACTTACTGGCCAGAGGTCGTTCGTTTTGAAGGACCATTACATTGGCGATGGAGAGACCCATCAATTTAGCTTCACGCCGACCGCACGCGGTCACCGCCACTGCGACCGACATGTGAAACGTTTTATTACGGTCCAGGAAAAACCGTTACAATAACGCAACTCGAGAATACTTTAATGGAAGTAAGGAACAGCTGGAACAACGTAATATGCGTCACTTTTTTGATGGATGCTGAAATTATTCAGTTTAAGTGGTTCGCCTAGGCGGATATTAAAGGAGACGGATATGCTTTCATACAATTTTGGGCCTGGATGTAAAAAGATGAAATTGGTGTCAATTGATAGCTACTATATTAAAAAACAATCACTGAAAATTTTGCAGATTTTGGCAATCTGAGAACCCAGATAAAAGAGATTTAGGAAAAGTGAGGTTACGTAACAATCTGTGCTTAACAGCCGATTTTTGAAGTGGGATTGTCATTTTTACCCGACTGCCGAAGGAGGGGCTACAATTTAAACAACGATCCATGATGTCAATCAATATCCAATCGGTAGGTCGTTCGTAGAATCCAAAATAACAAGTCCAAGTTCAAGGTTTAAGCGGGGTTCTCCGTGTCCGGTATGGTAGCAAGGCAAGGGTCGAGACAAGAAGGAAGGTCAGAAGTCCGTAGGAAAGCAGGGGTCGAAAAAAATATCAATAAAAGTATGGGAGGAAACACACTCAAAACGCTCACGCACTAGACGATACGAACGAGTGTCGATGTCATGTCATGCATGTCAAGTCAGAGTTAGCACAGGTTAAAAATACAATAATCGATTAGTAAACTTTAATTGATTTATCTTAATTATGTAGATATTTAATTAGTTTATACTCTTAATACTTTAATTCTAACAGATTTAATTATTTTAATTGAATTATTATCTGGTGAAAGTATTTTCGTAAACAGTATGAACTCTGTAACGTTAATCGATTATAATTGTATAGATATTCCGATTACTTCGTAACCCTAACTTAATTATTGGATTTCTCATTTTCCAGATTGTAAATTGAGTTGATTTTTCACATTTTAAAATAGAAAAATATAACCTTTTTTTTAAGCCATACCTCGACTTATTACAATCAGGCCCAGAAATCCCCGTCTCCTTTGTAATTTGGATAGATTACTACATTGTAGTAACCCGATTCCTCCAGTTGGTCTACACTAAAAATGTTTGTGTAAAAGTTTTTGTAGAAGCGATATTACTTTCAGGTGGAAGTTTCTGCTTATTGATTAGTTTCACCAGGAAGTGCGGCGTGGGCGTATTAGTTAAGAAATCAATAGAACCATTCATTTGTTACAGTTCAACGCCGTTTATGATGCTTTTTCTGCTTCTTTCTGTTTGTCCGTTTATACGAGTATGTGTGTACCTAAATAATTAATTTTCATTTTTACTTCATTAAATGTTGTGACATTGTTCTATATTTATTTCGTCGATATTCTTTAAGAAAAAAGAACCTTTTCTAGATCTTTTTAAGCAATTTGATGGATTATAAAATATCACCTAACAAAATACATATATCGAGAACACTTTAATTTCCGTCGCAAACCGATTCAAACAACTTTGTAAGTGGGTGCCAATTTAACGCGCGTACGTCTAAATCGACTCAAGTCTTTCAATTTGACGCGAATCAAAGGAACAATGGGTAAGCTGTTTAATAAATGTCCCCGATTCAAATTTCTAACGGCAACAGATGGCGGACGCGATCGCCGACGCTTCGAGCGTGAATAATTTCCGTCACAACATTACTCCACCCCCCTCTTACCCCCTAAATAATTCCATTCTTTATGTTCCACAAGAGTGCTGTCACAAATAAATTGAAAAGTCGACGAGGGACTATCTATTCGGTTACACGATTTGAATGTTTGAACACGCAAATTCACTTTATTATTTCAAAGAAAACATTAAAACTGTCAACTTCCAGATAAGTAAATAATATTTGATTGTTATGAGAAGTTTTCAAACGGACGAATTTTTACGTCAGCGTTTTATTCTTACTTTTTCGTTTGGCCAAGATTGTAAAATGTCGAATAAATTATAATAACAAAGATGACTTGCTTAGGTAAAACGCCTGACAGGAAATATTAATGCCATCTGTGAACAAAAGATATTTGATTTTTGACTCAGCAAGTAGGTGCTACTTATGATAAGTGTAATGAAATAGATTGCGTTTTTGTTTTTTTCCTTATTTTAGAAAGCTTTGGGAGTTTGGAGAAAATCCAGGAATCAAGCAAAGGGAGCTTTAGATGGACGTTTGAGTAGCCATTGACTGCTTTTATAATTTGTTACGTAACGATACCTATTATCGTGGACGTCCACGTCCATCCAATATGTGGAAATACATTACGACATTATCGTTGACGAACATTTAAAAGCGTCTTCATATCAGACCATACTGATTTTGATGCTATGCTAATTCTTTAGGTATTTCTTAAAACATTTGATGTATCAGGCACCCATAAATCATACATAGGTAACGCTGAATCACTTTCCGTGATATCATACAGAGGTGATGCTGCATAATCGTGAGCTAAATACAAAATGTTATTATAACCTGCCTATAGTAGGTATGAATCTACCTTGGGGTGCACCCTTGTTACGACCACGGCAAATGCCCCGTGACAGGGGTCGAAGGTACTAGACGAGGATAATAAACACATGCTATTATTACTCCAACATTCGGGTTATTATAGGAAATGTGAACTATTGAGACTTTATTATTTCTGGAGATTAGTTTAGACGAGTAATTAACAGGAGTTAGTAGTAATAAGCAAATGGAAATAAAACGTACTCGATTTCTCGTAGAGTTGTTCTTTGGAGGTCATTTTCAATCGTATTGGTTCAATTAATGTCCCATAAATCGAAATAAGTCGGGTATTTACGGGTAAAAGGAAGGATCTTCTCTTCACTTGTCTTTCGTAAATAATAAATCATTATACGTGGGTGGATCAAATATAAACCGGACTTAAGTAAAAAAAAAAATACGCACGTATTATAATACCCGTAAAAAAAAGGAATATATTTTATTTTTCTACATTATCTCCCCTTCTATTAAACACATTTTTCCCAGCGCAGGGGATGTTTCTTGATGCCAGTATCAAAGAATGTAGTCGGTCGTGCCTTTAGCCAATTGCACACAAATGATTCCACTATCTGGTCAGTGTGAAAACGGCGTCCTCCACTTGATTTTTTTTTTTTGTGAGTTTCCTACACTTGAGTTCTTGAAAGCGTATTCTTATCGAACTGTAGAGTCAATAGATGCAAAATTTCGGAAGGTTTTATGCCCTCCCGTGTTAAAAAAATTATGATAAGTCGTTGCTCAACAGACTTATATACCTCCTGCGCATACATGATGCTACTGGCGCGCAATAAACAAAAGTGAGCCGGAGCAGTATACCCCCCTCCCCTAGATGATCCCCCCTAACACATACAACAGCACCAAGCGCGTCACTTCACTCAGCGACCAATACTAAAAAAAGTCCTGTTTATATTTGATTCACCCAATATATACGTACGGTACGGTACGCGGGTACAGTAAGTTCACGTAATCTCTAATAGATTATGATAAGTACGTTAGTTACATTTTACATTAATTAGTTCCATCATAGACCTCATCCATCGCTTTCCATCAGGCTTGATTGAAGTCAAGAGCAGGTCCATTTAGAAATAAAAAAAAGATATTCAATGCTCTTCAGAATTATATTACTATACAACTAGCTATGCCCACGAATACGTTCGCGTGCATGTCGGAAAACAAATTGGATTTCATGGTTTTTTTTTTGCGCCGAACCCTAATTATTTTTCTGAAATAAAAGTAACCTAAGTTACTTCTTATAACACCAGCTATCTGCCAGTGAAAGACTTGTCAAAATCTGTCAAGCCGTTTCGGAGATTAGCCTGAACAAACCGACAGACAATATTGAAAAAACAAAATGTTTTTTTGTTATAAGTACCGTTTATACTTTCATATGCATTTAGTAAAAATCTGTCGTTTTGACATACTAAACAGACACTTCAATTTTATTTATTTGTATAGAAAATGACACAAACAACGGTTATTTCGCCAAGTTTGTTATTTATGTTCATTTGTTCTCAAGATCTATTCATGTTCATGGGAATAAGCTAACTGACAAGTATCAAAAAATACCAAATCATGAAAGATAATTAATAACAAACCACAATAGAAAATCCTGCCGTCCTTTAACCTGTTAAGGATATTCTAGCATACCTAAGTATTTTCACCTACATGGATAAATAAGACGAGATTGTTGACCCTACCCTACACAAATACACATGTCAAAATGATAGCCTCTTTGGATGTAATCCATTATAACACAACTGTAATCTATTTGGCTAAATAGGCAGGTAAAATGTCGGATATGTTGATGTAGTGATGTGTAATACATCAACAAATCCGCCATTTTACCTTGCTCATTGCAATAACAATGAGCCTTAATAGAAAGTATATTTAGTGATAATCCCAATTTATTTAGCTTGTTTTCTAGTAATTTATAGATGACCTCACAATTACTGTAAAATAAGCTCCAATATATTCAGTTCAGACGAGTTCATTAACCCATCTGTGTCCAAGTCTTAATAATAACACGAATGAATATGTTATTAATATGTTAGTGTTAATAGATTTTTCAGTATAGCTAATCAAGTTTGAGGATTTATATATTTATTTAAAAGAAATGGTTCGATAAATTTCCTTCAAAGTAAGGTGCTTGTTGGGATACTGCTCGTAAATGTAGAAAGCAAATACATGGAAGATAGATACACCTGTGAAATAAGAATCTGTACCTATCAATCAAGTATAATAATACCAGCCGATTATTGTGTCCCTATAGGACAAAGGCCTAAGAGGCTAAATAATAACAGCCGCACAGATCGATCGATCAGGTTAAGCTACGCTTGCCGCGGTTGATCTGCGGATGGGTGACCATCTTTACATACCGAGACCTTTAAGTCGTTTGGTCCCGGCTGTCATTCATGGATCTTTGACAGTCGTTACGGTTAGTCAGGAGCCCGAAAGTCTGACAACCAGTCTTACCTAGGGGTATCGTATTACCCAGTAACTGGGTTGTGGAGGTCAGGTAGGCAGTCGCTCCATGTAAAATACTGGTATTCAGTTGCATCCATTTAGACTGGAAGCTGACCCTAACATAGTTGGGAAAAGGCTAGGCAGATGATGATGTAGGACAAAGGCCCCTTCTCATACAGGGAAGTCACGAGCATGAATCACCACGCATACTCAAGACGGATTGGCGACGGTTGTAGATACATATTAATTGAAAAGTCGCAGTTTTATAAATAGTATCAATGAAGTAAGTATATTTAAAATATTTCTTCCCGGGTCAAATGCCGGCAAGATACAGAGTGAATGTACGTGGGTGGATCAAATATAAACCGGACTTAAGTAAAAAAAAATACGCATGTATCATTATAAAAAAAAATGTAATATATTTTATTTTTCTATTTAATCTCCCCTTCTATTAACATATTTTTTCCAGCGCAGGGGAAGTTTCTTGATGCCACTATCGAAGAAAGTAGTTAGTCGGTTGTGCCTTTAGCCAATTGTCACTATCTGGCCAGTGTGAAAACGGCGTCCTCCACTTGAAATTTTTTTTGTGCCATTCCTACACTTGAGTTCTTGAAAGCGTATTCTTATCGAACTGTAGAGTCAATCGATGAAAAATTTCGAAAGGTTTTATGCCCTCTCCCGTGTTAAATTTTTATGATAAGTCGTTGCTCAACAGACTTATGTATGTACCTCCTGCTCAGACATGATGCCACTGGCGCGCAATAAACTATAGTGAGCCGGAGCAGTATCCCCCCCTCCCCTAGATGATCCCCCCTAACACATACAACAGCACCAAGCGCGTCAGTTCACTCAGAGACCAGTAATAAAAAAAGTCCGGTTTATATTTGATTCACCCACGAATTTAATCAAAACAGGTAACTAATAATCACTTACCCAAATTACACCATCTATTACTTTGGATCAAGTATAACGTACATTGGATGCAGTAATCTCGAAACAACGTCAAAGCCAGTCGATTAACTTCACTTTCACACAGGCCTAATCCACTTTCCCTACGGTTCCATCGGAAAATCGCCGGCCCGTTTCAGATGCACGTGCGCCCAAACAGTTGGAAAATTTGAACAATTTAAATGTTATTTTTCAGTGCTCACGTCAATTCGGACCGGCCCTGTTTCACAGTGAATTCACTCCATACATCACTTTGTTAGTTATCTGTTTAGCTGGTTGACACTGATGAATGTTCAAGTGAACAAGCGGGGTTCCGTTGTGCTCGCGGTGTCCTAGCTTAGGGTTCCGTCGTTTGCACTAATACGGAGCCGGGAGCCGCCGGGAGCCTCGCTTGTACGGAAACAATGAGCGAACAATATCTCGCAACGTGAGAGATTAATGAGGTATTTACCTTGAGGGATTTTCGTCCTATATTTTAAGCAATGTTTTCTTTTATAAATTGTTCTACTTACTCATACTATAATGCAAAAGGCTTAGGTGTTGGGTTTGTAGGTTGATCCTGCTAAAGTAGAATCTAATATTTGCTTTCGGCGTCGAGTCCACACATAGTATTTGCTAGTCCACAGCTTTAGAAATCTTAAAATTAAAAAAAAAGTATCCAGAAATAGCAACAGGCACAGTTTGCGGGACTTAATAATGTTTTCAGCAAACATGCTGCATACAAATCTGCACATTGAAGCTCTGATTCAAAATATAAAGCTGAAGAACAAACGGGTGTCTAACTAGGCTACGTTTGCTTCATAACGTAGTTAGATACACGTTTGCTCTGAAGGAAATTTCATTACAATCAACTCGGGAGATTAACTCAAACAGAAGTCCAAATCAAATGCTCGTAATATTTCGTTTGCTGGGGTGGGACTCAACGTGCTCAGTACTCAGATAACTATTCCATATTTTGGTACGGTTTTCAATGCGGCTTTTGTATTGTAATTTCGGGCTTCATTAAGAATCACACATAAAACTTTATATGGTGATACGAGTATAGGATGTCTTAGGAGGTCATGCACGAAATGTTGGTAAACGTCGACGCTACACATTATTATATCAAATATACCTTTTTATATCGAAATCCCGCTTCTAAGCAAAAAAACATTATGTAAATCACAATTCGTGAAAGGGAGCACGTTTTATTTGCTTTTCGAATGCCCTCGTTTTGTGACGAGAGCCCTGGAAGAGGCCATTTGAATCAAGGGTATTTTGATAATAAAAGAATCATCCACTCGACGCTAAAGAGTATGCGTACAATGCCGCTGGCTTGAAGAAGTCAAATTGTAAGGAATACTCGAGATATGCCAGGCAGATATTGAGTAAATTGGGCCCTCATCTTACTTCGATTGAATTAGATTTGATGCGATAAACGCGGAAATGTTCATTATTATGTCTGATCCAATTCTGATAAACATATTTCAATTTGCCAATAGGCTCGCCCCTTACATGGGACTTAAATAGAATGGCAAAATGTGGAGATTTTACATCCACATTGTTTGTTGTGGATGTTTGTTATGCGAGATATATCTCTGTTCAAACCTTCGTGAGTTGAGAGTATAGGCGTGATGTTACGTTATGTATTTTTTTTTGGAAAAGGTTCCCCTCGAAAGTTTTTCATTTCACTCAGTGCATCTCTTAACGTCGTTCTGTGTGTTCTTGCATTTGCGAAAAGTTTGTTTGGTGTTCAAGCTCAAAAGTTTCAGCACAGAAGGGATCCAACTAGACAGATTTATGTTACATCAGCGTGTAGAGTTTGAAGTACAAAATTGAATTATTTCTAAAACTCTGACAACTGTAACTCATTGTTAGCCTTTTTGATAGCTTTCGTAAGGCTTATATTAATCTCTGTCCAAACTTCTTAAACACCACAGACTTTGAACGTTTACTGTTATTGTAATAGGATTAAGAATTAAATACTTGCTTCGATATTAATATGTCATAGATATTCTTCTGACTATTCGAAACGCAAGCGCCGCCTAGCGGCGCTCGACAGAGTCTAGCCTGAGTTTGTAGGAGTCGACGAGAGCGCTACAGAACGATGTGGAGCTCTTGTGATCATCGGACATCAAACGGACAACGTGCTCAGAAACTGTCTCGCGTTCCTTATCTAGTCGTGTCGTGTATAGATACACGAAACGACTATACACTAGCGAATCACACACACAGTGTGTGATTCACTAGTGAGATTAATTTGTTAGTAAAATGATGATTTGATTTGAACTGCAAACGGTTTTTCTATTGCTCAATAACCAACACTGCCCATACTACGCCCACAGAAATTAAAATATAACGAGACAGACGTACCTTCTCCTTCAAGTATAATATGCTTTGAAAGAGTTTGAACTAAGTTCTGATTATTTCAGTGGTTTGGCTATCGATAAAGAAAAGGGGGTAAATTAATTACCTCCTCTTAGAAGTGTTCAATGACTGAATGGGAAAATTACTTTGTTGTTACGTAGAACTTTGTTGGTAGTTATCATTATACTGTATAGAAATTGTTCTGGAAAGTTGTAATGATTATGATTAAGAACCTACAAAATATAAATAAGATGTTTTATTATTTTGCTAAATTATTAGGAATGATTACAGTATTAGTTGTTTTTTGTCCCCCGCTTATCCGTAAGCCAGCCACTCATTGTACCAACAAATAGGTACCATTTTAGCAAAGTAAATGGGATCAGTTAACATTGTGATAACTTAAAGAAAGTACAAATAGAGGTCGTCGAACGCAGCATTAGTATGCAAATCGGATATTTTAACTATCTACATCAAAGATCTCCATGCAAATGTCTGCGACACTATAAAACGTCCCATTAATTCGGAACAGACAGTCCTTTGCATAGAAATACCTTTCTTTTGTCTCTCCCTCCGTTGTAATAGAAATAATCAATAAATATTTATCTCCTCTGTCCGGTTCAGTTTGTTCCCTGACGTCTTATTCGCAAATCGCATCAATAAGATTTCTATTACCTACCACCCAAATTTCATTACCGTACTTCGTGAAGGAGGAAATGATGAGATTTTCCTAAGAAAATTCGTTAGAAAACGATTGGAAAAATCTTGGCTATAAATCTGGCTGTAAAATAGGAAAGGACTTTAATCAAATAATTTATGAAGATGCGATATAAATCAATATTTAATGTTCGGAATAATTTACTAGACGCAAGTCGTAGTTCATTTTGTTCTTTCCGGGGTTTTCTATTACAAAACTCTGTGAAATAAAAGTGAACCCCAGGTATTTATTTATTTATTTAAACTTTTCGCACACAAAAAGGTACAAAGGCGGACTTAATGCCTTAGGCATTCTCTACCAGTCAACCAAAGGTGATGAAGAGATTAGAAGGCAGGTGCTTTGGTTAAACCGAACAATGATAAAAAATTGTTGAATTATAAATGAAAAACGTACACAAAAACAAAATATATATAATATACATACATACTATTTACTATAATATATACTTATCATATATATAATTATATATATACTAAACTAGGTATCCTGTAAGTGGCCAGTAACACCTCATCTTTTGGCCAAATATTTCATTTACCAAGGCCACCTCAAGTATAAGCAAAAGAAGGCATTCCAAAAATTAAGATAAAAGTTTGATGCTGGCCGGCGAAAATTTTTGGTTTACCACACAAACTTTTTAATAAGATAAGATTTTATAAAAATGTGCTGAGGTACTTAGAAACAGGATTTTTTTTCTGAACTTGAGTATTTAATGGATTCTATAAACTGCTTACGTAACTTGATTATAGCTTGTGAAAACTTTTTTATGATTACACGAAATGCGTAAAGTTACCTAAGTAAAGGGCTATCTCTAAGATTACCAATATTAGTATTCTTTTAAGAGAATCTGATTGCCTTTTATTATTTTTTGCTGGTTTTAACTGATTATAGTCTCAGGTGTCAAGTTTTATGAATACTTTTTATACAATATTTTTTTCTTTACTTTTCCAATTTATTTTCTTGTAGCTCGTTAATAGGTATGTCAAAGGAATCAAATACTAACATAATCGGTTGAAGGACACTAAACGAAACACAGTAGAAGTTTCATTGTTATTACATCTGGGGAAGCAATGGTGGTCCAGTGGTAACCGCCGCAAGTTAGGAGGTGTAGGTCGTAGGTTCGAATCAAGACAGGCGCTCAACTTTGTGTAAATTATTTTACCACTGCTCTCAAGCCGGAGAAGGAAAATATCGTGAGAAAACCAGCATGTCCTAGAATAAAAAAAAATCGAAAACATGTGACATCTGCCAACCCGCACTGGGCCGCGTGGTGGATTATGTGGAACTCCTCACCGAGAAGAGGACCGTGTCTGAGCAGTGGAAATATTATAAGGGCTGGGGGCGTTTAGTTTTCCGCAACGTGTTAAAGTATTCGTTGGACCCTTCATCACGCTTTCTTCAATAAATTTGACAAAAAGCTTTTCACAATTTGCCAATCACCATTAATGTTAGAGAATCATTGTTATTGATGCTCTGAAGGTAGCCTTACCTATTACTTTACTTAGGGACGAATGTGCCGGTTTTCTCACGACCCCTCTCATTTTTGAAGTCAGTGATAAATGGTGCTCATATGTTTGAAAAACATATTGTTGCACGCCTGAGAGTCGCACACGCGATAGCTCAATAGCGGTGGGTAGGTACCGTCAGTGTTACCACTTTGTACCTTGAGCTGGTCTAGCGTAGTACGAAGTTTCAGTAGAATGTGAGACCAGCTAATACTGGTTTTGTTACCTCTGACGTACTGCCTACTACGACGTACTTACAAAAAACAAAGAGCTGTTTTCACAGTCTCATCACATAAATATTTTCTTTCGCAGTGATTCAGGAATAATAACAAAACCATTGATTTTAAATGTGTCAAATCCTGCTTATATTTTAACAAAGATTTATTTACAAGTTTACAAATAAGTAACTCTTACTTCGAAATGAGTTTATCCTTTGAGCTCGTTGTGATCAATAACCGATACTTTTAACGAATATTTAACAGCAGTATTGGATGTTATGGTGCCTAAATCTGTTCAAGTTCTCATTTCAACATTTCGAAATTAATTACCTACTGCAAAAACAACTGACTGATAGCTTTTTTCGAATTTAGAAAACGAGCTTGGACGTCACAATATTTAATTACGAATGGCTACAAAAAGAAATGTCCGCGCCACGTTTCCTGAAATAGCTTCAACGTGCGTTTATTTTTGTTGTATGTTTTACTGCTTTTAACGGATGTGTTTTTTCCATTAAAATATTTTAGACTTATTGTTGCTACCTTTTAGAATGTTTCGTCTTAAAACTGTGATATGTACTATTAGCAGGTATACTTAAATAACATAACTAGCGGCTTTTTCGTTTGTTCAAATCACAATCAGCATGAAAATCCGTTTCGTAGTTAAGAAGAACAATGCAGTCATACGATTTTATCTTATAGGTATAGATACAGGGACTTGTGGGAGTCAGGAATCCAAACTAGGATACGGGCTGTATTATTAGTTTATATATATGGAATTTTATTTGCATCAAAACTGCTGCGTACAAAATGTTATGTAGATTTTCATTTCGAGTTATACCTCATATGTTTTAGAGGGTTTCCATTTCGCGAAATACATTACTCAGCAAATGAAGTGTACAGTCCATCAAAATATTTGAGGGATAAACCCAAAGGTTACTTTGTTTGCCGTAATTACTTGGGACGGACACAATTTCCTTGATCCGAGGAATTTGGCCAATTTTACTATACGCATAGTTTTCTATTAGTTTAGTAGAATGTTTGGCGCGAATTTGTGGTGACAGCATATTTCTTGACAATCCTGTAATTCCTTCGTAACATGAAATTTTCCAATAACCTTCTGAACAAAAGGTAAGGGGTGTTAACAACCCGAGTGCTGTATACAATATAACTTAAAGCTTAAATGCAGCAGTAACAGGTTGCCAGTCCATCACAGGCTCTTAGGCAACCCTTCTCCTTCACTGACTCTTACAAGAGGGTGAAATGGCTGTAACGTCTTATATTATCTTGTATTCGGAGTTGTGAATCCAAAGAAAGAACTCATTCAATTTAGTTACAAATCATTTTTTTTTTATGAATAAAACGCAGAACTTTGTCCTACTTGCCCGTTCGTCCTCTAATCTAAATTTACATCACAGACTCATAGCTCCTATAATTTATCACCAATTTTATTAAAATTCTTCTATTCATTGAAAAGTTGGAAAAACCAGCGAGTGTTTTCGGTAAAAGTTATAACGAGCAATCTAACATTGATTTGCTTTAAGAATGAATAAAAAGTTTTATTTTATTAATAAACATGAATAAGTGACGGTTGACTTGCAAATATTTGATAGAATCATGTCTAAGGGAGGGCCGCCCACGAGCAACTTTTGTCCTCGCAACTAATTTGTCTGTCACATTAAGTCTACGGGGTTGTATGAAAGTGCGCGCATTTAGCGACGCGACAGCAGGGAGCTATTTTTGTCCGCGGGTTTGGCCGCAACTGTTGCCCGTCTATTGGTTGCAATGCAATTGTACACATGGCGAAAAAAAAATTGCCGGCTAGCCAGTTGCCGCTCAACCGAAAATTTTACAGAAAAGTAGCGTTGCTGTCGCTCCCGTGTGCACATCGTCCAAATCTCGGCGAGGAGACAGCGACAGAGACAAAAAAGTTGCTGGGCAACTAAGTTGGCGCCCTCCCTAAAGGTACTTGAGTCATGAAGGGTGAGGATGAATCCCTGGAGGGTCACTATAGTCTTTGATAAACACTTGAAATTCTTAAGCGTTTGAAATTAGGACCGGGTCGTGTTGTCTGCGAATTTCTTGACCCACTAGGTATTATGTGATTGAAATTCTCGTTTGAAATTAAATCGTCTGATTTACTCACGGTTTCTTAACAAGCCTAAAATGTATTGGTTCGTGGTTGAACTTCAAACTTATTGTTTGACTGTTTGTTTTGTGTCAGGAAACAAAACACTATAATATGGCAAAAAAGTCGATACCATAAACGTAAATAAAGAAAATTACAATACTTAAAAACCCTCTTTACCACTACTTTTAGAGGCCCAGTAAAACCACATTAAACATGCTCACACAAAACAAAAGATCACGTACGCAGCTTAATGTTGCCAACATTTTAAACGTCAAAAATATTTATTGCGACGACTGAGTTACGCATACTTACGCTCAACAGCGCAATTCGCACGACATTCCGCGGTAACAAATGAAAGCACGCTTGCTTTCATAATCATTTAACGCGCCTGTGAATACCGACGGGAGTTTTTAACAATTGTATACAACGTGTAACGTTAAATGCGCAAAACCTCAGACACCCCAACTGATTTTTAATTGAATTGACCTATTTCAGAGAGAAAATATGTCATTAAAAAAATTGTAAAGGTTTTATGTGCTGTTTTAGTTTTAATGGCCATTCTGATCGTTTCTTGCGTCTGCGACGACGCTTTACCGAGGGAGGAGTCGTCACCGGGCCGCTGCGCCGCGCTGACATTGGCTTGCTTGACCTATTAATAAATAGACACGGCAACGTTTTTAATGAAGATTTTTTTAAAAATGTGACCTATATTAAAAAGTGGTTCAATTAATTCTGCTCGTTATTCTGATCAAACTATTTTCGGGTTTTGCGCATTTAACGTTACACGTTGTATATTCCCCTATATTTTCTTTGGACGAAAGCAGAGGCAAAAATAGTTTGTTTTAACCAAATTTTATTGATATCTTAATTAGATTACCGCTCTTGGCAGGTGTCAGTTTACAACACTAAGGTAGGCTAGGGTTAGAAGATCTCTCTCTATCAATTTGACAGCGAATTTTTAATCTTAGTCCCGAATAACAAAATATAAAAATTTCAACGCAGCGGGTTTCAGAATCATGTACTGAATCCAGGGTAACAAATTGCGCGTCGATGTCCCTGCCTGTATTGAAAATATAATAATGAACAAAAAACTGGGTAGAAATGTCTTGCATATACAGACGCCAACACATCAAGCTGCCCGAAACTGTCAATTTTCCCAATCAACCTTGAACTTTGCGCTTTAGCGATAAAGTTGAAAATCTATTCAAGAAAGATTGTCGTTGCTTGAGGTGGTGCCGTCTGTATTATGTTACATGCTAGACATTTCTACCCAGTTTTCTGGATTTTTATATATCTGTTCTATTTAATGCCCGCGGACTGTTGTCGCAAGATGTACCTAACAACCTCAACCCTATTATTGTGTAGACATAAATAAATCAGCGAAAAGGGGAATCTATATAACGTTAAGAATGACAGTGTACCTGAACCTCTTTGTGAACAACAGATTCGGCACCATTGTGTAGTGAACTAAAATTATTACTTAACTTATTTTTTCATCGAGTAAATTAAAAACTATCGTGTTTTGAACGATTAATTTTCCTAAAACAAGGATGTATCTATGACATATATTTTTTTCAAGACCTAAATAGACTAATTCAACTATTTAAAATTTATTATATATATAATAGAAACAGGAAAATTCGAAAAAAATCCCGTTAAAAGGCAAATTCTCGCCTTACTCCAACAAAGCCAGGGACTCTTCCTCCAAATCAGCATAAAGCAATTCATAAACACATTTTGTTGGCTGCACGCGTCCTTTCTTACCGGAAGACCTTTCCATTCGCTATTACTTCGAAGGGAAGCTGGATATGAGCGGGGTAACATTGGACGTGATGCAATCAGAGGAGCGAATGGACACGAAACTACTCCGGAAAACGTAAGGTAGGAATTTCTATTCTCGAATATTGTATGTATTTTGAAATGGCATCTTATTTTTGTATTTTTCTAAAACTGGTGTCGAAGGATTTGAGTTTTCAAAAAATGCAGGTTAGCTTACTGTTTGAGGTAGAAATGGGTATTAGGTACCTATTAGGTTTCATTTGTTGTTAAATTCGATTCAGACTTTCTTCGTTTGACCGCGCTGGGCCGCGGTGACTAAACATTTACATGGCAGTAGATACGGTATACATAATTTTTTTATTAATTACTAGCTTCTGTTCGTAACTTTGTCTGCTTGAAATTTGTTGCTTCGCAACCCACTCCCTCGCATCGCATCGCCTTCCCGCGTTAATACTTCGCTTAATGTTCTTTTTGACTTTTTATATTTTTGCTCGGCTCTTTAGGGTCCTAGCGTGGTGTTATATAGACTATAACTGTCCTCAAGAATTGGGCTATAAAATGAATAAATATTTTTAAAATCCGACTAGTAGCTCCGGAGATTACACCTTACATCTTACAAACAAACAAATTTCACCAAACTTTACCATTGGATGATAGATTGAACTTTACAAAGGCACAAATGTTACATTAAATAGAGGCAAATAAATCATGACAGTAAAAATCAAGCATTCGAAATACGCAAATAACATATAATACGGGGTTTACAACACCACTTCCGGGAGCATAATGAAGAATAACGGATCATTTTATATGTGAATTAAGAATTTGAGATATTATAATTTTCAAGTTATGGAACAACAAACTGAATGTCATACTTGACAAAGTCCAAATTCCATTGCAACCAAAAACTTATTAGGACCTTTTTGTTACAAATGGTCACTCAAAAATCAAGTAAGGGCTGATTATTCAATCGACAGATAACTTTTATTCGTGGAATAAAATTAACATCTGACCATTTGTGTACGGAAGAACTGTCAAAAATTCAAGATTATTCCTGCGATAAAACTATCTGGCGTTGGAAATATCAGCCCTAAGAATAATTTTCACTAAAGTAGATAACGAGAAAACGAAAAATGACCCTAGTAAAAGTCTTATGGTTTCCGAGTTTTTTGATGTTTAATGAAATTTTGGGAAGTCTCTACCTTTGATCAGTTTTTCCATGCCATTTTTACGAATGAAAACTTTTTCGAGTAGAGGTTTTTTATTTTATCTTGAATCATCCTACTATCGATTGAATACAAGAAAGTTACAGATATAATCTTTTAAATACCTAAAATTTAGGTTCAAACTTGACATTTTCACCAAAAAAAATTTTACCTCATTTTTGATCGGCCCTAGGTCATTTTTTTTAAATTAGTCGATCCCAATGTGGCCCATCAGCAGGTAAAAGGTAATCCATGACTTTTCGGGCACCCAGTATAACTTTTATGGCAGGCGTAGGTACTGCTTCCTATACAATACCCAATTTACTAAACCAAGTAAATACCTGTAGACATTTAAGAGACTTAATGATTAGTAAAAACATAAATCGAACAACATGCAACTCACTTTTAACTCGATTATAACTTAACTGTTAATAGCGCGTTGATCAAATCTCAGGCCATGGCATGCTAAGACAGGCTCCAGAGATCTTATTGTGTGCTTTGTTTAAGTGTAAGGAACTTGTAATTTATAAAATATAATAAATAAAATAAATTGATAATAATAATCTCTTCCTGCATACTTGCTTTATATATTATATGCTTATGTAGCTGCTTGATATTATTATTTTTTATCTGATTTCCTAAAAGAGATGTAGACAGCGTATGTAAGAGTAGAAGAGAACTACACTATTGTATTAGGTAAGTAAGCCTGTGATGATAGTGTATGTGAAATAAATAAATAATAAAATAAATAAAATTAATAACAATTCACTAATTTGACTATAAACGTACAGTGAACATGTACCTACTTACATTCTTCTAAAATATATATCACTAAAATATATATAATTTTAATATAATGCAAAGTAAATTGAAGTTGAACTGCGAGATGCCATTCAAAAAAAAGCGTTCCCGCAGATAGGATGGCAATTTAGGATTGTGAAGAATGTTAAATAGCAGACACAATATCCGAGAGTTCCTGCGAAGTCAAATAGGAAGCCACTAGAGTACCTATGTTGTGAATGTTAGAAACGTGATCATTCTTAAATATTATAGGTTAATACATTCCCGCCTGTGGCTAAATAATAACAGCCGCACAGGTCGAACGACCAGGTTAAGCTACGCTTGCCGCGGTTGGCCTGTGGATGGGTGATCATCTTTACATAGCGAGACCCTCCCTGCCTTGGAAAGCACGTTAAGCTGTTGGTCCCGGCTGTCATTCGTGGATCTTTGATAGTCGTTACGGGTAGTCAGAAGCCCGAAAGTCTGACAACCAGTCTTACCAAGGGGTATCGTATCACCCAGTAACTGGGTTGTGAAGGTCAGATAGGCAGTCGCTCCATGTAAAATACTGGTATTCAGCTGCATCCGGTTAGACTGGAAGCCAACCCCAACATAGTTGGGAAAAGGCTAGGCAGATGATGAATACATTCAATAAAAAAACGTTACATAAAGTTTTATAACTCAACACAATCACTTCCAACATAAAGTATCTTTTATGTTACTTTTATATAAACACTTATTTCATATAAAAAGCTCGAACAGCCCTTCCATTGCCACTTACAAAGAAATTAAGGTTTTAAGGGGCCGAAAACTTTTCATTTAGATGATATCCACTTCAGCAATGAGTTATTTCAGAGTTCACTTTATTTTTAAAGCCAAAAAGCTAAAAAAGATTTACATTTATAACCTTTTACTTCAAACTTTAAATACAGAAATGGAAAGGAGAATACAAGTGAAATAAGATTTTGTGATTTAACCATTTGTTTCTCAAACAATGCTAGAACTAATTACAGTTGTTTGTTAAAAGAGTCTCATTAAAAAGATAGATAAATGAAATGACTGATACACAATAGAATGATAATGTACTGTATTATTAGTTAATGGTATTTTTGACATTATTATTTATAGTTTTACATATCTCGGGACCATGAGGTCCCGGTCCTTTGGAAGGCGTACGAGGGGCCGAAGCCAACTCTCAGAGGTCCCTTAGGAAATTTTAATGAAATGCGGCACCATCTGACGGTTATCCCTGTATCCACTATGCAAGTACACCCAAGAACAACCCCAGGTTGGTGTAGAATTATTGCAGGATATGGAAAAATAAAAAGTTGGACTATACGTTTGGGTGGCTAAAGTGGGTTGGTTATATTACCAAGAACTATGGAAGAACTATAGCTCTTGCCTGATCAATGTTTCATATACACACGGATAAAATGGTAGGGGATGACTTGCACACTCAAAAACGAGCCCCCGGAAACGTTCGCTAGCACATAGTGACGTAGCGACAAGGGGGCAACATGTCCTGTGGTGCTTGAGGATAGGAGGGGTATTCCACGGCTTTCAGAACAATCTCAGAGCCCGGAAGATGGTCACGATCCCTAACAGCACTTACTGGAATACTTCCTTCTCCCGAGCCCGTTTGCTCTTGTGAATATCCACTCAAGCCAGCGAATAAAGGCAAGAAAGAGTTGGGAGCTCTGTTCCTCGTCGGTGTTCACTTCAACCGGCCAATTGAGGTAAACCAGAGCTGAGGAACAAGACTACTCCCGGGAGATAGGGTCCGTGGGGTCGCTAATGCCCAACAGCTCACCACATGCTTCCCTGTCGATTTC
This sequence comes from Eremobia ochroleuca, assembly GCA_949629135.1. Taxonomy (NCBI): domain Eukaryota; kingdom Metazoa; phylum Arthropoda; class Insecta; order Lepidoptera; family Noctuidae; genus Eremobia; species Eremobia ochroleuca. Next base: position 11,426,155 of record OX451397.1, on the reverse strand, counting down.
TGTATCTCTCTTGGTCTGGCTCCTCGCCCTAGACCTGTTCCGGCAAAGTAAACTCTTCCGGCACAGGCCTAGAGTTCAGAGCGCGCAAGCCCCACCACGACGTCAACGTAGAGATACGGCGGGGGGGGTTATTTATATTATTATTATTTTTATATTATTATTACTTAATGGTATTTTTGAAACGAGTTAACCTTTGGGAAGAATTGGGATAATTATTGTACCCAACTACACAGGGCAGGGTGGCAGGGACATCCTGTTACGTTGGATTTAGTACATGATTCGGAACAGAACAGCTACTCCATACAATTATATAGACAAAATATATAGACGGCACGGTTGGCGCAGTGGTTAAGCGATTGACTGCTGCGCTTCGTGTCGCGGGTTCGATTCCCGCACGGAACAAATATTTGTATGAACTACAAGTACTTGTTCCGGGTCTGGCTGTTTGTGTATGTGACTTTAAATGTTTGCCACCCACAATACAGAAGAAATTAATAGTGTGGGGCAAAGATAAAAAAAAAAATTGGACCGTGTAGGTATTGCAGTTTTGTATGTAAAAGCTGAAAAATTTCTACGGGTCGGGGCTTTAAAAACATGTGCTGAATTCATGCTTACAGTTTGCGTGTCGATCACGTAGCTTAGCGGTTTCCTAAGACACATGATACTTGAAGTTATCATCTAAAACTCTTGTGGTGAAAAATAGAATTTGTTACTTTCTATCCTGAAGTAAGATTTTTCTAAATATAGGTCGAAACGAAGTTCGCCTGTATTTTATAGGTTTAGCAGGCTCATATTTTATAAGCTTTCATCGGCCGATATTTCTTGTTTTATAGAGAGCCTATCATACAGCAGTAAAACGAAAGTAAAATATATGTAGAGGCAATAATACCCTACTTGGACCCATATCTATTGCTACTTATATATTATGTAATAAACTTTTATCTATACTTAGGTACATACATTGAGTTTGGGCTAAGGTGTAAATACTTGGACGCAAGTCCTTTCGCCTGAGCAAAAACGATTAAAATATTTTGGTATTTTTCAATACTTGTCTTGGTGTATGAAGATTAGACGATCAGCGGTCACAGACCGGCCGTCGAAAGAATGCGTTCCTGAGCTGTCAGTGCGACAATAATTCTAACAGCTAGGTAATAAAGATCAAAATTACAAATCACGTATTCGTTTCTATGAATCTGACAGGTGTCAACAAAAAGGCATTCTCTCGTCGGTCACACTATATTCGCTTTTTCGTTCTCGTTACCGCGACTGAACGCTTCAGTCCACGCTCGATGCCACTGCTTGATGAAACGCGATGCAGCATCAAAGCTATTGCTGAAATGTGCTGTTTTGCAACCGTGACTAAACGCAAAGTGTCAGGCATTGATGAAGACGCAAAGTCAATCTTCGCTTGATGTCTTCTATGGTCCTTTTGGTAATAAATAGCGTTGCATTTTCACGGAAGTAGGCAAATACCTAAGACAGGACGTTACGACCCTGTTACATCCTGTTGCGAGTGATTAAAGCGTTGTTTCCCTAAGCTCGGCAATAGGCAGAACTTGTTAGGTTTGATGCATCCTGTTACCTGCCAGGCTTGCGTAGGTATTTCTCATGACATTAATCTCCTTGGATCATTCGTTTGAAAAAGATGGAAAACTTAACACATAATTAATTGTTCGCCTGACTCTCTCTTATTTTTTAAATGACTTAAATACTTTTTGGTACTGTTTTTCTATAAATAAATAAAATAAACTACTCCAGACCATATTTCGGCCACGGCGACCAATCTCAACAGAGACTAGCCTTCGGCGCGGGAGATATTATAGAGCACAAGTGTGCGCGCAGACACAGGTGCACTCCCTCTTCCCTCACTCTCATAGTTCGATGTGACGGAAATCCGAAACAACCGGAGAGAGATAAGGCGCAGGACCAAGGCACGGGTATCACACTGCCAACTTCCAAACTCCGGGTTGCTAAGAAATTCCTAATGAAAACACTCAATAACGCTTTGCCCGACCCGGGAATCGAACCCAGGACCCCACACTCAGCAGTTACGCTTGCGACCACGAGACTCACAGGCACGATTTTTCTATACTAATACCATAAAGAGGTAAAATTTGTTTGTTTGTAGGTTTGTACGTAGGGGGTATCTCTGAAGCAGTGTACGACTAAACGCCGACAGACACTACGCCGACAGACTGAACACCGACCGACAAGACTTAACTTCGACAGGACTCTTCGCCGACAGGGCATAATATAATAATTATACATACATAATCTTTATTACAGCAATCAATGGAAACTGCTAGGTTAGGTTAGGTTAGAACTGTGACTATACAACGACAGGTTTCCTAATTATGCCCTGTCGGCGAAGAGTCCCGTCGAAGTAAAGTCTTGTCGGTCTTCAGTCTGTCGGCGTAGTGTCTGACGGCGTTTAGTCGTACACTCCTTTGAAGTGAGTCAGATTTGATTAGATTTTTGCATTTGATTGACCAATTATTAAGGAAGGCTATTTAAAGATCATGCCATGAGATCCTTAAGAGCCGAGATAAAAGAAAAAAAATGCAGAAAAAAAAACGAAGTGATAGCGCGGGCAGGTGATGCGATGTGACGGGGTGGGTCGGGGGTAACAAGAAATTTCACGCGGACGAAGTCAGACGCTAGTCTACACTAATATTATAAAGGGGAAAGATTTGATTGTTTGTTTGTATTGAATAGGCTCCGAAACTACGGGACCGATTTAAAAAATTGTTTTACCATTAGAGCCGACATTATCCCTGATGAACAAGCTGATGAAGCTACTTTTTACCGCGGGAAAATGCTTCATTCCTACGGGAAAACGGTTAATAGGATTTAAACGGCGGGAGTTTCGAATTCTACGCAAACGAAGTTGCGGGCGGATGCTAGTCTTTTATACAACTGTCTAAGAAGAGTTAATAGTATTAGGGCTTGTAGGTATTTAGATGAAATTAGATCGAACCTAGATTGCGACGTCATTTGTCTTAGTTAGTGTCTGTGAAATTTTCATTACAACTTGGCACAAGGAGAGAAAAGCAATTCGGTTACAAAAACGGAATTTTAATTGTGAATTCTTATAATAGTTTATAGGTATGCTAAATATTATGTAGGGATATTTTATTGTAGATAGTGGAAAAGGTCATTTTCACAGCAACATTAAATAAAAACTAATTAAAGAAAACGAATTAAAAACGAATTACACTAATTAATTTATTCTATATTTGTTTCCGTAAAATAATATGTATACTATGTTTTGTACCTGTACAGTAAATACAATGTTATGGAATGGTTGTAGACAATCAAATGGTACCTTGTTCGTGTATACATCTCTTCGGGGCTGACTGTACATACTTATACTTTATTTATTTTTCATCCAACTCCTGGACAAAGGCCTCCCTCCACTCCATCCATATTTCGCGATTCGGCGCTTCGTCTTTCCAGTTTTATTTAGGTAGTGTTAGGTAAGTATGAGGTGGAGTAAAACGACCGAGGCTGGAAACTAAACAGTAAGGTTTTTATTTTCCGAAAAAGAAGCTTGATACAGTTGAATACAGTTTTGTAACAAATGAACAATAGTGGGCATCATTAAAAAACATCACAAAATATATTAGCCAATCACTGCACAGCACGTATTAGTCTACAGTTCACAAAACTCACGACGGGGTCGCCACCATCGCGGTGTCGGTAGGTACCTAGCAGAGCGCTAGGGCTCCCGGCTAACCTCGAGAATCGGCCAGCGCGCGCGGCGCGCGGCCTTATGACTGATAATGCAGCTACGGTAGTAAATAATCATCTAAAGGTCGATCTTAAAAATAAACGGATTTCACAAAAGAAATGTCCTCTATACTAAGCGCTAGTCATTGTTAATACGTGTTGAAACCGTGACGCAACACTACATCCCTTTCAGGCCAATCAATGGCCAGGCTACGACGTTGCCCATTGTCTAATGTGTGGGTAGCTCTTGGAGCACGGTTAAGCTCTTTAGCCTTGTGAACATGGGGTCGGGTGTGTAGGTATATAACAATGTGCTGTGTACAGTTTAAACATATGTGAAATTCTGAAGGTGGGAATGGAAAATTGGGGAAAATAGTAAAATTGAAGTGCGGAAAAAATTATAAAATGGATGAAGCTTCATAATGTGTAGCGCCCTCCATATTGAATTTCCAGTAACGTCATAAGACCGAGGACATCCTCAAAATCAAGAGTTATTCAACGAAAATGTACTAGTTTAAATCGGTTTTACAGTTTAAGTCGTATAGCAGCCTAGACTTTCACATACATATTAGATTTGTCACCACAAATCATATCAAATACAAAGATTCATAACCGTTTGACATACCTTCGCGGCTACTGTATGTAAACAATTTTATTTTTTTTATAAAACGTTGCCCCACACTAGGAATTTCTCCTGTATTGTGGGTGCGTTTACAAACATTTAAACTCACATACACAAACAGCCAAATAAAATATGTCGGGTGTATAGAAAAAGAAAAATTAACAAAAAATAAAAAAAATCTATTGTACTTGCAAAAAGAGAACGCCATCTCCGCAACGTAGAGGTTCCCATAAAACCATTGAAAACCATTGAAAGAATCATAAAACGGTATGTGGTTCATATTTTTTTTTTACCAAAGTAGAGCAGTCTGACTCTGAGAACTAAAGTAGGTGTTGTAAGAGTATCAAGCCTCTGAGTGAGAATATTTCGTCTTATATAACACGAGCTTTATTTATCGTGATGTCAATTCTGCAAACTGGTCTCAAGCTTACACCAGAACAAATAAACAGACTGGTGGTTTGAAGCAAGCCGGCACTTTCTATGTTTAAATTCTCAGAAGCATTCAAAGAGCTCTTGTCAAAGAAAGTAATGAGAAGATTGTAAAATTTTAGAACTAATTTTTACTCTGGTTGCATGCTTTTTTATTTATGTTTGTTTTTAAAAAAGCACTCGTTTTTACTAACATCATCATTTTCTTCCTAGCAATTTCCCAACTATGTTGGGGTTGGCTTCCAGTCTAACCGGATGCAGCTGAATACCAGTATTTTACACGGAGTAACTGCCTATCTGACCTCCCCAACCCAGTTACTGGGTAATACGATACCCTTTCGTAAGACTGGTTGTCAGATTTTTGGGCTTCTGACTACCCGTAACGACTGTCAAAGATCTGTGAATGACAGCCGGGACCAACGGCTTAACGTGCTTTCCGAGGCACGGAGGAGTCCCGGTATGTAAAGATGGTCACCCATCCACAGACCAACCGTGGCAAGCGTAGCTTAACCTGATCGATTGACCTATGCGACTGTTAGTATTTAGGCACGGGCTCCTCCTTACTAAGATACAACACATAAATAACAAAATATGGATGAGCGAGATATCAGCGACTTTCATTCATGTAACTTACTCGTGTTTGCTGTAAATCTTTGAGGTAAAATACAAAAACAAATAAAAAAAAGTATCCGGGCAATCTTATATCATGTACATCCATACTCTGTAGTCATATTTGTATTCGACTGAGATCCCGTAAAACCACACGTATCGTACAACCGACAGTTCCACAAGCCATAAGGAAAAATTGTCACCTATCTCGATGAGATGAAACAAGGACACTTAACAGCATGTTTAGATTGATATTAATACATCAGAGCGGTCGGACATCAATTTATCAAGCAGACAAGGGACTAAGGAGGACTGTAGTGATACTGTCTCCAGCTGAAATTACTTGTAACCTTACGAGGTTAGCCCTCATTCATCTTGTGCCATTCATCAATCGTTCGTTAGAGATAACTTACCATCTAGCTGTTGTGACTATCTTTTGTTTAGAATTTAGTTTTCGTAATTTAAAATATAAAAATAAAAAAACAAAAACGGCAAATCGGTCCTTATAGACGAACGAAATGAGCATTTAAAATGGACATAAAACAAACTTGTTTTAGAATTCAATCAAATAGGGATTCAAAAACTAATTAGAACTGAAGGATTATTCTCAAACAATTTTCTTTTATTTACGAAATAATCCTGAAGAAACAGCGAAATTCACGGGAGTAAGTTTGAAGTTTAATTAGCAGGGTGAAAAGTTTCGCTTTCGATACCGAACAGGTACGCATTCAATCGATAAGTGAAGTTCGAGAACTTTGCAGGCGTTTGGATTGTGTGAAAGATCCGCATCGGTAAACAATAATTTATTTTTAAATGGGTGGAGTGGGACTAATTTTACTTTTAGGGTTAAGAATAACTTTTTAAATGGTTATGTATGGGGTGACGATTTAGGCAAGTGCATCCATCAAAGGGGTGATTCTGCCCGTCATTTTAAACAACTTTCGCTACGCTTACGCTTTTATCCTGGTTATAACATATCTGTGTGCTTGATTTCAACCAAATCAGTTCAACCTTTTTTGCGCCAATCCGGAACATACATCCAGACAAATAGACAAACGGACAAAAATTCTTCGCAAATGTAGATCAGGCTACGTATTACAATTTTATGGACATTTATGAATGCACAATTTATTTTTAATTGCACGAGCGCGTAGTAAACAGCTTATGTCATACAAGGTATGTTCGCGGCTTCGCCGGTGTGAATTGAAATGCCATTGCGCGGTTTAGGATGTTATTAACTAATGCTGATAGCAATTTGAATTGTGAAAGGGCGTTTCAATTTCCTACCTACTAGTCAGCCTTTGTGATATTGTAAAATATTTGTATTTAGTTACAGTTAATGTCTATTCTTGTTATTGATGGAAAAGTACTTACGAGTATTTACATAAAAATATATGTAATATTGTAAATGGGCTAATATTGTAAATGGCTACATCTGCCAACAAACTGCTTTACAGTTTGGCAGAAGTAACATTTTTTGTAATGCTTAGAAGGTCACCACAAATAAACGCTTTTTCATGTTTTGTTTTTAAAGGAGTTTATTTATAAACGATGATTAAAGTTATATCTTCGAACTTCAAACATGTACGGTTAAACAGTCGCTATTCATTACTTAACTTTAAGCAACGTCAAAGCGGACACCTGTCTAGATGCACTTTTATTTAATACGTCAAACATTTTTATAAATAACTTTACGTTCCAAATATCATTCCGAAACATATTCCACCCCTCGAGTCGACGTCAAATACTGAAAAATGTTTAGCCTCAAAGGACTGAATGTTGGGACCAAATGCCTCGGAAATGGTATGCCACGGAAAAGGTGGCTCACATCTGTGTCGACGAACGTCGAAACGTCACCAGTTGACGGTGCAATGCGATGAAGCTGGAAAGCTGTTTTGTAGTCGAGTGCCTTTTGTTTGCTATCAGAGTTGATAGTGTGTCGGTATTTGTATAGCTTGTTATGCAAATATTAACTGAATATTGTGCCGTTCATTTTTATGTTGAGATAACGCACGATATTTTAGATCAAATTTCATTATGTTTTGAGGGTTCCGTACATACGGATGATAAAACGGAACGGAACCATGTTCTCCCATACGTTCCGTATGGCAGAACATGCTTTTCAACTACAGTATTAAATATGTTCCTGGGATAACTTCATCTCAAATACGAACTATTCATTGTGTGTGTCCGACACGACACGCACATGGCCGGTTTCTATACTTAAGGTAAGTTGCAGATGGTGTTATATCGGCTTGGAATATATATACAGAAACACATCACGTCATTTTGTTATAAAAATAACCCGCCCACATTGGAGATGACTACGAAGAGGCTGCGTGAGACTTATGCCGAAGAGTATTCTGTTCTATTCTATTCTATGGACATAAATACTTTAGTGCCTCTACGGAATAAAACTTATTATGTATCTGTCATCGAATAAATATGAATATCGTTCGTTTATAAACTAGCTCACGATATTGTAAACTCTCGAAAAATTGAGAAATGTAACAAACCATTTACAAACGCATTATTTTTCGATAGTTCATATTCTGTCCATGGCAAACTGACAAATTGTAAACTGGTATGCGATAACTGCGCTAATTCTAAATAGCCAAGTAACTGATAACTTGAAAGTAGCGCGTTTGGTCACAGTTCTAACCTAACCTAACCTATTTAGTGGGAGTGTACCGGGTCGGATACTGCGGCCAATTCGGCTACCGCCAAGACTAACAAATCAGAGACGGTTCACAATAATTTTACGGGTGATAAAATCAGACAGATTGTGAACACTGTCAGTAAGTGCAGGTTCGTTCTCAATTTGACGGTTTCACATGGATAGATTTCTATCTAAAATCAATTCTTTATATTGTAACCTGTATGGTACAGTTCACAATTTGTGGACAGTTTACAATCTCGTGAGATAAATTATAAACTAACTCTGTTCACAATCATACATTGACATGATCAATCTAAACTCATGCCAACTTATAGAAGCTTCGTAATATTAAGCCACTAGTTCAATAGGTGCTAGTTAATACATACATTCACCACGAAGCAATATCTGTGTGCAATTCTAGTACTAAGTGCTCCCCGTGGGCGAAATAGTGCAGAATATCCGTGTTTCTGTTCTTCTGTAATTGTTATTACGGCACTGATTGGTCGAATAAAATGCTGCATTATCTCCGTTATCGCGTCGTCTTTTGTTTTTGGTATATTTTAGTAACATTGTTGTTGTAAATGGAGAATGTAGTTTGGTGTTTGCAGACGGTGAATCGGTGCAGCTGTAATCTGATTGGATGATAAAGTAGAAACTGCATTTAACTGAAGCAAACTTTTGTTGGAGCTTAAGGGTTTTAAGGGCTTGGTTGCTTTATTTCAAATATTCTTCGTATTTTAAATGAGACATCTCTTATTCGTATAAAGCTTGCCTTAATTTATATTTTACCACACATAAACGGTCGAAATCCGCACAGGACTAAGTTAAAATCTGAACAGAACCACATATTGCGAGAAACTTTCATAAAGAAATCAAATTTTGCCCATGACATAAAATTAACAACATAAAGGTTCTCCTCGGAATTTTTCCATTTTGAGCTTCTTTACAAATAGAGTACAACTGGTTTTTTTGTACCCCCCTCCCCAATATCCGGACCCCTGTCACAGCCTCATTTCCTTTAATTCTGAACTTTGAAATAAACTTCCTTTATTAGAAGTCAATTGGTTTTCATATCAGCTTTCACGTAAAAACTCTAGTGTGTCGGGTTAATGTGGTCCCAAACTTTTATACTAACAGGAAACAACTTTTAATTTGTTTAGTTCTCTCCATCTTAACTTGTTAGAAGCGATAGTTACAAAGTTTTTTTCCAGCTGCAACTATTTAACAAGTTGAGCATTATTAATTACTGTGGTATATCAGTACAACACTAGCTTGAATAATGCGAGTATGTGCAAAAGAGCAATGTGCTCGTTTACTCGGTCAGCATAAAGCAGTTTAAAAATGTTAACAATGAACTTCGAGCATACTCGTGCCTCGTTGGATAAATAATTAAAAAAATAAAATTCTGATTTCAAAATTCTGAGAAGAAAATATGCAATTAAGTGGATGCATCGCTAGTATTTTTTTTTGTTATTTTATAATTTGATGTACCCTGGTGGGAAATATTTTAAGCAAACAGTCGTTACGAGTAGTCAGAAACCGAAAAGTCTGACAACCAGCCTTACCAAGGGGTAACGTGCTACCCAGTAACACGTTACGTTACGTTCACGTTACGTTGTGGAGGTCAGATAGGCAGTCACTTCATGTAAAATACTGGTATTCAGCTGCATCCAATTAGACTAGAATCCGACCCCAACATAGTTTGGAAAAGGCTACGCAGATTGATTGATACTTAAAACAGACATGCCACAGAGAATTGCCGACTAGTTTGTTAGTCAAGTGATGAACTTGAGGTACGTTTAATTTAGCCCGTTGTTTACATAAGCTATTGAACATCAAACTAATCTCTAAAGGCTTTACAGGATTGATTGATTGAGACAAGGGTTTTTGGGTTCCTGTGATTAAATTAAGTTAATTGGGTAATTATTAAACTTTAACTGTTCGGAGCAAGACAATTTATTACTCAGCCTACTATGAATTGACCTCGTTTAAAAGGTAAGTTTTCTTTTCAAAGGAGAATTTGATTTTAGATAGCGAACTTTATGCTTTTGTAGATTGTTATCTAGAACAATCGCGGAAAGACTAAGATTCTGTTTTCGTTAGAAAACAATGTAAAATTAATGGCGGATAAAATGGAGGTTCCAAACGTTAAATTAAGATAAATTATAGCTGTTTGGAATAGGACATTGCGCAGGAAAATCTTTGCTAGGAATGGCCTCCATCTACAAATTAATGATTTGGAATTTAGAGTTGATTGTTATTCACAGCGTTTATTAGTTTACTGAAAAGAACGCTAAAGTAGTTTATTCTTAGATGCATTAGACGTTTGTCTAAAAAGTCGGTTAATAGATAAAACATTGCGTGTAAATACAAATACTTTTACGATAATGTAAACCCGATTCATCAATATCATTATTTCAATAGTTTCCCCATCTTTCCTTCCAACGGGTATCACATGCATTATTTATGAGAACCGGAAAACAAAACAAATAAGACATTGAGGACGTTTTAAAGCACAATGTTTGAGTTTTATTGGGAACAAGTTGAAAGCATTTTTATTTACCTCTTCCTTCTTGCAGGAGAGTTTTAGTGCTGAACTATAATCTTTACAAAGTTTTATGAATGTAACCGCAATGATAAAGTTTCTTCTCCATATACGTAATGAAAACTGTGCGAGAAACCCGAAACTTCATTGGAAGTCACAGCCTAATAAAATTCTCTTTGGCATCAAAACTAGCCAATGACATCTCGGAACTACCGTCGACCAACAAGACTAACGTCGAGCACACACATTAAACTTTTAGCATAGCTGAATAGCGTTTTCTCTACTCTCAGCGTTTCGGTCGAAGTATCGCCGCGTTTTGGTGACTGCATCGATGCTGCGTTGAATGAAACATGTTTCCAAATCCCTCAGCATTCGGGAAAAAAATTTTGTCTGTAGCCTTTTTCAAACGAGTTCGGCTTGCGACCTCGACATGTGAATAGCTTATGAATAAGGATTCAGTTTGAGCCTAAAACCAGTCGGACAATCCCCAAACATATTAAAGACTTAAATCCGTTAACAAAAAAATACCTAGATCTTTTTATAAAAATGGCATTTGATATAGCCACACACATATGTACATAAAGAAGAATCCCGTCTCAACGTCGCCAACATTTTCACTATACAGGGTGGCAGGTATAGACGCCAGCACATCAATCTACCCGAAACTGTTAAATTTTTCTGATCAACTTTGAACCTAAAGCTTTAGCGATAAAGTTGAAAATCTATTAAAGAAATTTGACAGATTGTAGTAGCTTGATGTGCGTCTGTACATCGACGCGCAAAATGTAACCGTGATTCAGCACATAATTATAGATACCTTTACGTAGAAAATTTTCGTCGGTTATAAACAAAAAAAAAAAAAAAAATTGCAGCTTCATAGAAAGGCAATTTGTGGAAGGGCAATTAAAAAAAAAATACCGACCGAAAAATTTAATGCATGGGGGTTTCCGAATAATGTACTGAATCCATGTTAAAAGGCTGCACAATAATGTCCCTGTCACTGTATGTCCTTGTTGGGCGTTCCCTTCCCAGCGCTTCCACTCACTGCCTTTTTAACCCTTAAATGCATCGTGATGGAAATTTCCATCAAACAATCCAATGCCATGCCATATTTGGAATGCCATATTTTCGTTTCCACAGAGCACGGGGATTCCCCAATGGTTAGAGATATTAAAATCATTTTGTTCCCAGTAGATTCGTTCTGATTACATAAAGATGTAAATTTCCACCAGGCCATTTAAAAAATAAAAAGTATTTTTATGAATATATTTTTTCCTTACTATATACTATATATAGAGCTAATGTTACGTCCAAATAAATTTAATTTGCTTAAAAATTAAAAATCATGCAATTAAGGGTTAAATTCCTTTTGTTAGTCGCCTATCATTTATCATCGAAATAACCAAACCATGTAAGAATACTCTTTTAAATTTTTGTCACTGCGTCAGCCATCAATTGGTGAATTCTGCTACAAAGAACGATACTTCGAATTATGAAAGTAACTTATCTGAACCGACCTAGTATGATAACTTATTACCTAGTCAATTGCTGTTGTAATGCCCGAACTGAACAGTAATAGCGTCGAATAATGTCCTTGTTTGCTTACCAAACGCGCACTTTGTAGTTCAAATATACGGAACAACCACGTGATTTATTGACGTCATCCTTCCAATTCCAATAAATGGTCATCAACGGAATTAGGGTTATTAATTCGTTTTAGTCAACGCGACGGTAATTTTAGTTCGAATTTGTTTTCCGCTGATTAGTGGGTAAATAACGGGTGTTCGTCAACTGCTTGATGACTGCCTATTTACGGGAATTAATTTATGTGAGATTACTGTTTAGCGTAGTTATTTTAACTTTCTCGAAAATTTTGCTTCAGCCTTTGGTAATAGGTATATTGTATACTTTTTATATTTATATAAAACATTTTTTTATTATTAAAAGACTAAAACGAAAAATTATTTTGACAGTGAAAAAAATGTCATACACAGATCTCTTCTAGGAATCCTAAAAATATGTTTTATCTAAAACACGGACTAGAAAAAAAAGAAGGACTCCGCGCCACGCATATCGAAAGTGAAGCACAGTAAGGGTGCCGGACCGTTTGTACAAACGTGCTTCACGCACACATTTACATCACAGAATGCCGGCCGGCCGCCATTACGCGACAAGACGGCGTCTTTGTAGGTACTATTTACGTGAAGTAATAAAATAAAATAATGCCATCTTGTGTTGTGAAAAGGTGTAAAAATAATTCTACATATCAGAAAAAGTGTCAAGGAATAACATATCACAAGTAAGGCACAATTTTACTTGTTGATTTATTGTATTTTTGACATTTTAAAATCATTACTATTGGAACACAAAACCTCAACATAATTATAAGTGTTGTCAGAAAATAAATGGGTAATTTTCCCGAGAGATTGGTTAATTATTTTTTTTTGTGTTCTTTGTATTTTTTGTAAGTATTGACGATGAATATTTTTATAGATTTCCTACAACAAATCAACCATGGAGCAGTGATTGGATAAAAATAATAAAAAACTGCAGAGGTGAAGACCATTGGGTTCCGTCGAAAAAAAGCGTGATATTATGTAGCATACATTTTGATACAAATGACTTGTATACCAAGTTTCATCAAGGCATATGAATCTATTAAGTATATTTTTCTTACGGCGATACCACGATAAATGGCTACGCGCAGTTTCATAACGAAACTCCTTCTGATCCGTGTTCAGAGTGTGGGGCACCCACACTGCACTTTTATTGACCAGACATAAATCCTCCGTGAGTACTCTATGTATAGTGGAATGAGGAATGTTAAGTTGAGTGGAGAGATCACTGACACTGACCCTACGTGACTGACGAAGTGCTTCCTTGATTTTGTCCCTTGCTTCTAATCTAGTCGATGATAATGATCGAGGTTCTTGCGGCTCATCTTCAGCTGTGGTTCTTCCTTGTTTGTACATTTCAAGCCATCGCTGTACGGTTCTTTTATTTAAGGCGTTACGACCAACACACTTTACCAGTAAGTCGTGCGCAACTCCTCCAGAGTAGTTGACTAAAGCACAAAACTTTAGAAATATACGTTGCTCCACTACATTAATAGATTTTTTTAAATCTTCCATTTTAAATCAATGCACGTCTTGACAATACAACACACCAAATTAAACTAACATGATTGTACAAGACAACACATGTATTAACTATTGCATACCATTGCGCAATACATAAATATTGGAAATAAAAAATATGACACTGGAAGTGGGATGACCTTATATTTTAAACACAAAATTTGAAGATCCTAACATCAAAACTGACGGACTTTCATATAAACTTCCATCCCCTATTTTACCCCTGTAGGGGTGATATTCCCAAAAATCCTTTCTTAGTGAATGCCTACGTCATAATAAATATCTCTGTGCTAAATTTCAGCGCAATCTTCAGCGGTTTGATATATAATATATAATAATAATAGAAGATTTAGGTACGGTTTTCTGTAAAGGGTTTGTATCATCAATTCGCGATGGTTCTTAGATTGGAACGGATTCTAATACTTCGTCGATCGATAAAGAAAGCAGTGCAGGTTATTGACTGTTTGTATGTGTTGTGAAGTTTCTGATTAAATGATTTTAATAAATATTTAACGTTTATTTTCTACAGAACGTTAAATAGTTTTCTTATTATACATAGGTAAAATCTTTACACCTTGCGTGTTTTAGGTAAGTGAGCTTTAATAACCCCCCCCCCCCTCATCTTCCTTATAGGTAATTCAAGACAATCAATTGCATTACGTATTCTACAGCAGCGTTTTCTTAGTCATCCATGCAAATGAATTACTTAATTTTGAGTTTTAAATAGTATACATATGTTTGTAATTTCAATTTATTCATTTATTCTAATAAAGAATAAACTGTCAAAATATTTAAAAAATGGGGAAATTTCCATTCATCTGGTATCCCTCAAATCACGCACACATAGATCGGTACGGTGCTTCACTTTCGATATGCGTGGCGCGGAGTCCTTATTTTTTTTCTAGTCCGTGATCTAAAACTAGACCTTTGATGATGCATTGTTGACAACGCACTAATGCGGGTAACACGCAACTTATACAACTCATACTAAAGCTAAATTTCTCAAAACTTAAAAACTCAGATACGCTAGTAACAACTCCTTATAAAAATCCAAAGAGGTCGTGTAACGTAATCGGCTCTATAGAAGTTTCACCGGTAATTTCCAGTCCAGCTTGAAACGGAATGGAGGTAAAAGTTTTGATTCACTAATAGCACATTAAATGCTAGCAAAAGAACCGCTTCATAACGAGGCATAAAGCTCGCAGCACCGTTATTACTCACGGTTCATTTTGAAGCAATCTGGAATACTTCATTCTTTCATAGTGATGGGGACGGGCCGCTCGGATTGCCTTTGAATTCGAATATGCAGCTGTGCAATGAGAATCGATTTGAAAGCTCAATGCAAGGTTTAGTTGAACTAGTGTCAATGAATGATTTTTTGATTAATGTGCGATAACCTGAAGATACGAATTGAAGATTGAAGCTTACTCAGACAGTTATCAGTGGGTTTCTATCCTTGTAAGAAGATATCTTTGACCTGCACTCTAATTGCGCAACTCACTATCAACCAGAATCTGGATCCTTTTGAAGGATATAGCTAATCCATTGCTTCATATGTTCGAAAAATTAGTCTGCTCAACAACGTAAATAACGCAATGAATGTTGTTGAACTGTCAAAATGAAAGCCATTTTTAGTCCTAGTAATAGTAGTAGTAGTGGTTGTTTTTTAAAGTATTTCGTTTCGGCTTACATGTAGCATTTTTAGATTATCGGCTTTCATACAAATTACCTGCACAAATGGAATACAAGGCTCAACCCTAAAAATTATTTGCCGGCTACGATAGATGAAGATGTCTAACATTTTTGTTTTGTTGGTAGATACTACGCAGTAATATTTTATGCACTTTATATTAAAATATATTTTTAAAATGTGGGCAAGTTTGGGAAATGGCACTTTTAGCTTCACTTTCTTGAAGAAACTAAAATATGCATTTTATGCAGTGCAAACTGAATTTACCACAACATTAAAATGTTAAAAACGTAACCAACATCTGTGGGTGCACCGTGCCAACCTCACAGACGTGAGCAAAATACCTATTTATTGCATATTTCTTACAACACATGCTTATAAAAATATTTGTAGCCAAGGTAAATTAGAATATTAAGATGCTGTGAAAAATATTATGCGTGTTAACTAAATATTAATGATGTATTATTAACATCTCTAACCAGGGGCAGGCGTGAATTCACACTATCTTTAATATTTTTTTTTTGAAGTATCGTGTACATATACTTCACTCAGTTCAGCCAAAGACGTCCACTTCTGGACATAGGCTTCCCCCAAGCGTTGCCAGTTTGACCGGTTTTGTGCTTCTCTCATTCAGCGGATTCCTGCGGCCTTCACAAGGTCATCGGTGTATTTTATCGGAGGCCTTCTAATGCTACGTGTTCCGGTACGGGTTCGCCACTCCAGAACCTTTCAGCCCCATCAGTCATCTATTCTACGAGCAATGTGCCCTGTCCACTGCCACTTAAGTGTGGCAATTCTTCGGGCTATGTCCATTACCTTGGTTATCCGATGGATAAAAAAAACTTATCGAGTAATATGTATGGAATATCTTTAGCAGTTACTTTGAACGCAGCGCAAGCTGGACTTTGTTAGGTAAGTACATGCACAATCTTGGTCAGCAAGATGTGACATAGTTTATCCATTAAGAACAACACGAGCATTATCATAAACTGCAACCATCTTTAGCAAATTTGTAAAAGCTCTCACATTGACAAACAAGTCTTTAACATATAAATTATTTTAGTAAAAGTACCATAAAAAAATCTAATCGTAAATTACAATACGACGAACTCAGACATACCAAAAATAATTCGTTGCTGTGCTTACCAGTTTAAAATGACTTTTTAGAATCCAAATCATGAGGATGACATGTCGGCCCAGTGGTAACGGCCACGCCTAACGAGTTGTAGGTAGTGGGTTCGAACCCAGGCAGGCGCTTTACTATACAACGTGTAATGTTAAATGCGCAAAACCTCAGACACCCCAACTGATTGTTAATTTAATTGACCTATTTCAGAGAGAAAATAAGTCATTAAAACATTGTAAAGGTTTTATGTGCTGTTTTAGTTTTACTGGCCATTCTGATCGTTTTTTGCGTCTGCGATGACGCTTTATCGAGGGAGGGGTCGTCGCCGGGTCGCTGCGCCGCGCTGACATTGGTTTGCTTGACCTATTAATAAATAGACACGGCAACGTTTTTAATGAAGATTTTTTGAAAAATGTGACCTATATTAAAAAGTGGTTCAATTGATTCTGCTCGTTATTCTGATCAAACTATTTTCAGGTTTTGTGCATTTAACGTTACACGTTGTATATACATTATTTCATCGTGAGAAAACCGGCATGTCCCAGAGTCAAAAATTCGATGACATGTGACATCCAGCAACCCGCACTGGGCCCGCTGTTACCTGTATCCCAGCAGTGGGAACGTTATAAGCTGATTATGTATGCATGATTATGGACATGTCAGCCTGCTTTAAACCATTAACCAATCGCAAGAAAGAAGAACCCAGTTTCGTAAAGTCATATTTTATTTTATTTATTTAGGAAAATAAACAGTTACATACTACAGTAATATACAAACAATTCATACAGAGTGAGCAAGTGTATAACCCACGATATTTTCCACGGATTATAAGAAAAAGCAATTTTTAATGTACGTAGTGCGATTGCAATTAATACTTATATAATATTATCGTAAATAATGTGCTAAAATATATAATTAAAACTAAATAGGCATGCAAATACAAATACAAAAAAGAAAAAGAAAGAAAAAAGAAAGTAAGAAACATCATCATCATGTTGATAAAAACAAATCATTGAATTTGAATTTCTGAAATTTTTTTGTTGATTAGGTTTCGGAATTTACAAGTATGCACAGCGAAGATATCAATATTGTTAAAAATATTATTAAATTGAGCAGTAAGGCGATATTTATTTATTTATTCATTTCATGTTCCAGGATTAACACACCAGGTAGTTTGGTGGTCATGTAAATTGGCATTCGCTGAACAAAAGGTGCCACCTGGCGGTCGCTACTGATTTGACTAGCGAGCCAAAACGACACCAATTTCCTTTCCACGAGAAAATTGGCTTCCGTTCCACCTCATATCGATATTTTTCTTTGACTAAGTTTAGTGCTCTCTCTATTACATTAATTTATATGCTAATGGCCACGCTACGGAGTTTCGTTCCAAAAAATGTCGTGTGGAATTAATTTTATGCATTTTCTGCAGTGTTTGGTTGTTTCAAATGGAATCTGACTTGCCTTTGTTAACTTATTTTATCTAAACTAAAAAGTTAAGATAGAAGAAAACATACATTTTTTAGGTATATTTGTTTGTTACGCTTTCACACAACAGCTAAACGGATTTGGATGAAATTTGGCATAATTATGGGTAGTCCACGACCTAGATTAGGACAAAAGATAATTTTTAACCCGATATTCACACGGTATCACTGACATAGACTTATGCGGCTGAAACCGCAGGGTACAGCTAATTAATTTTATGCAACCTGATAAATTCACTATGTTTCACTATTTTTCACTATGTTCAACTTTAAAAAAAAAAAAAAATATTGGTTAACTTTATAAGTAAGATTATTAAATTAGCTATCAAAGATAGTTAATCAACTCAAAGTCCTTCTTTTCTTTGAATTATTTATTAATATGTCACGTCACACATTTTACAAAAACAGTTACGCGTTTCAGAAGTAACTGTTACAGTTGGCGTGCAACTGTATATGTCCCAAATAAATAAAATAATTAAAGCGGAAGCTTATTTGTATTTTCAACATTTTGTTAAACTCGTGAAGGTACATCGCAAAATGTAAGGCGGTCCGATATGAAATAACATCGCACCTCGTTTTCGACCTTTTTTTTAGGGTGGGAAATCATTATATTATCAAATAACTTCTCCCGCTGTGGGCGGAGCGGGAGGGCATGTCAGACTTTTACTGACTAAAACCCACCCATGTTTCTTCAGTTACCTGTGCCAGTTGACACGGGCCTGGTCCTGCCCATTCCTCGCCGTCTGCAAGCCCGCGCCTACGGTGACTGGGAATCGGCTCTCGACACCCGACGCTCAGGGCGTCTCCTGCGGTGACTAGGGACGTGAGGGCGCAAAGAATGCCTCTCCCTCACGCGTTTCGCTCCCTCTTTCGCAAGCATTACTGCTTTGCAGAAGTAGTTGACGGCTTCCCATGCACTCTCGCTCCGTACCGTTGCCTGGACCAGGGCCGGATCCGAGAGTTTGCACTCGCCGATCGCCGCCGTGAGGACGCGGCGGTGCTCCGCCCAAGCCGGGCAGACCAGACGGTGGACCGTATGCTCCACCGTGTCCTCCAGGCGATCCACACAATGGTGACACCCAGGCATTTCCTCCCGCCTTATGCGGAATAGGAACCTCCCGAAGAAACCGTGTCCGGTGAGGACCTGCGTCAGGTGGAAACTGAGGACGCCGTGGTGCCTCTCTAGCCACTCCTCAATGAGGGGATATATCGCTGCGATTGTGGCGTGCCCAGCACTGGATTGCGACAGATGCACTCTCCATGTCACCATGAGATCCCGTCAGAGCTCTTTCCGCTGTGCCGTGATTTCTCGCGGCAGCGGAGTTACGCCCCGCCTCCTCGCACCACTTTCATATGTGGGCGAGGACTTTTCCTCCAGATCCCATGGCGCCAATCCAGCAAGGAGGCTCACTGCCTCACCTAAGATCGTGCGGTATCCCTAAACTAGCCGGATGGCCATGACCCTCTGGGACGCGTTCAACCGGCGGGCTGGTCGCCGCCTCAAGGATCGCACCCACACTGGTGCCCGTAAAGGGAGCCCCGTAGAGCCTCCGGCAGGAGGCGTTTGGGCGTTTGGATTAGGCAGGAGTTGAATAATGTCCAGGGTTTTTCATCTGGCGTTTGGTGCATTGTCTTACGGATTTATAAGAAACTGGACGTCCCCGTTACCCCACCGGATGTACGTATAATACTATCGTACCTGCTGTTAAGGAATGAAAAGATTAAGCAAGTTTTAAATAGCTACCTATCTATCTGCATTTATTTTCGCATAGCGGATAAATGTCACCATTTTGAAATGTCGTTTATAGCCATACTGATGATATCACGTAGACTCATGCATCGTCCAAGTGAATATTTAACTTTTCATTGTGAAAGTACAACGAACAAAGCTGTTGAACTATAATTTCTTCGCATTATTCTAAATGACATGTCTTCTATAATTTATTTAACTTCACGTCAGTTTAATGCTTGGGCACTAAGTAGTTATAAGAAAATTAATGAATTTTGTCAAGCTTGTCAAAAACATACCACTATTCGAATATAATTAAGGCCAGCAAATTATACTGATTATAAACACTAATTAAATAAACAGAATTAATAATGCGAGGTCTTTAATTTCTGTTTAAGTGTCAAACTACACAAAGGCATAAATTGAAACATATTAATCCGAGGATGTAACTAACATGTTAATTAAGCCTGTTGATTTATTTGACGAGTGATTGTTTCAATTATGTACTAATTAGCGATAGTCAATTACATGAATGTCTGAGTATAATTGATATTGCTCTACAGTGATTGTTGTCTAAGGGACTAGTCTCATGGGACATGTGGCTCCCGATTGGTTTCACCAAGAGGGAGCCGCATGCTTGTAAAAACACAAGCCAACCTACTGTACATGTTCGAAAGTTTGCAAGGAATTTTTTGGACACCTAAAATTACTATTTAAAAGTTTTTAATTTAATTAACCTGTTTGCAGCTAAGTTTTAAATCAATTGCCGTGCCCCCATCGCCCAGCTCATATCTAAAAATAAAGACCTACGACGAATAGTGTTGTGCAATGAAATGAAATAAACCATTTGTCGTATTAATCTGGCTGATTCTAAATCAATATCTAAATTAGGGCTTATTTCCAACGTAGCCAGGTTTATATCTCAGGAATAATTTTGTACTTTTTACAGTTTAATATCCAACAGTTTTTGGATGAAAAAAGGTATCCCCCTTTTTCATCCAAAATCTGTTGGATATTAATTTTATTCCACGGAGAAAAGATATCGACCTGACGTTGGAAAAATCAGCCCTTAAAAATGTTCATTATCTTTGTAATAATTTATTAAAAACATCATGGTACAAGACAAATGACTTGTTACTAAGTGGACATTATCGTGGTACAAGTCATCTTGTACCTTCGTGATCGTCAATCATGGTTGTCACATACCCTAAAGGTAATCATGGTGCAATGCGAAAGCCAGATATCAAATACGGTAAAGTTAGTAGGTAAAGTTTTAGTTACGGATCAATACTGTTTTAAAGACAGCCTTAGAAAATGTTAACAATATTATACAAGCTTTGTTTTTGGTTTAGGCAATAGTTTAGAATATTAAATAATCCTAGTCAACTTGGTTCAGATTTATTGTGTATGGCTTAAAAAATCGTAATCTCTAAATGACGCCCAGTAAAACTAAAAACTTCTTGAAATAATATGATTTGGGTTCCAACATTAGAACAACACCTTCTGCTTCAAAACAGCGTTCCTTCCTAATAAATTTTGCACAAGAATAAATTAAGTTTTATAATATCAAAGTCACTTTACTGCATGCAAAATAAAATCGTGGAAAGACTGGCCGGGTGCTCTTTAAAATTCCTTCAACATTTTACACGTCAAGTCAGACGAGACGTCTTATTTACCTTTAGAATAAATGACTGTAAATTATTGCCTTGCCTAAAACACCAAAGAACTAAGCTCGGCTTATTCGCTGGAAAAAAAGGAAGAAAAACGTCGCTGATTTCTCCGAAGCCTTAACATTAGTACTAAACGGTATCCGTTCATTTTTATATCCAAAGAACTTTAGGGTTTTATCGGGAGCGTATATATTTGAGAATTATTCGCGGGCACTTTACGCAGAATTTAACGAATAGGTGTGCGAGTTTAAGTTCCGGCCGAGTGCACACTCGCGTTACATTAAGTTACGTGGTACCGCACCATTAGCGAAGATTTCGCAGTTTCACCCTGTCTCAATTCCGCGGACTATTAAAGGGGAAATTTCATTATATGAATGGTTCTCTTGAATAAGCGATGAACGCGAGGTGCGTCTGAGACTTAACGGCTGCCTCTGATTAAAGATTAGACATAGGTAGTCTCGGATGGTGTTAAATTTAATTTGCTCCCGCGAAGATTATGCGACATAAGGCTTCTGGCGTTCGAGTTTATTACTGAACTTCGTCGCAACTTTTGACTGAACACCTAATTCATAATCACCGTCGTGAATTTGCTATGTAGATTGCGAGAGTCACGTACATATTATACAAGTGAATTACGTAGCGTGGAAGTTTAGATAACGCATTACATTTTTTTTATTAAGCTCTCATATAAATAATAGATATTAATATATTATTCTATTTGATGGAATGGTTGCATTCCTTGAAAACGCGAGGATCTAATGAAAATGAAAAAGCAGGAAGATGTTTTACTAAGAACAGGGAAAGCGGATTTCAAAATATTCCTAAAAATGTTATAATGGCTCAATACACTATAATGGGATGAAAACTTAGTGGCTTTGCCTTGTATGTTTACAGCATAATTATTATATATTATATTTTCGGGCTTTCTCCTCGATGTATTTCATTGTGAAATTCTTGTTGATCGGATTACTGACTTTATAAGATTGATTGAAACTAGAAGGTGGTAACAATCCTGTTTTGTAAACCTCCCGACCCGTCGACGCCGAGGTTATCACAATGAATTAGTAAATAAATTAAATGAAAACAAGCGAAGGAAATTAAACTTTGTTTTGAATTTTGTTGCCTTTAATTATAACTTCAAAATTAAGTGATGGGTCATAGATTGTTTTGTTTGTGAGGACTATGCCGGTGGCAGTCGCGCTAAAAACGGAATGAAAATATGAAATCGCATTTTAAAATATTATATTTGTATCTTTTGAAGATTCTTTTATGTTCACCGTAATAAAGCACAACTTCCCTCTTACGATATTAACACTCTTTCTTAGAAAATGTTTTCGTCTTCCAAATTATTTTGATGCTCTACCCACAAGAGGTATTATTGGCACGCGTACGAAATGCGTATCTAATACGGTTCTATTCTCAGATATTAGGGTCGCTATTTACATGACGACGCAAAATCTCCGAGGGGTATTCAATTCATCAAACGGGCTTGCCTAAAAAGCTTGCATCAGTAAAAAAAAAACATGACCCTTTACGTGTCTATATACTAACACCCTTACTAATAAATGTTGTATAGCATCTGTATTATTACACAACGCTTTGTCTTCCTCCTTCGAAAGTCAAATTACTGATTGACTGATTCTTCTGACATAATACGTTTATTAGTAAGGGGGTTCGGCTAAATACGAAAACGTGACAGATTTTATAAAATGCCAACATGTATATATTTTTTTTATTTGACGCACTGTTCGCTATCAAATAATTTTCACGCTCTTTGTACGTAAAATATTGGAGATTAAAAAAAAATAAAGCACCCAGTCCCGCCCGCATTCGCTTTACGTCGTGCAAACAATAAACATTTTTATCAAAATGTGTTGCGCGATAAAAAATCATTGTTTTATTGTTCCTGACAGGCAGTTTTAGGGAAACGGAATTTTGTATGGTATTATAGAAATGGATCGCCACAGTTTCTATTTAATTTACTGACGTATATATTTTTGTGTACATATGTTGATCGATATTTTCGTCAATTGTGGACTGATTTTAGAAATATCACTTTTCATTTGGTAGATGAA
Organism: Eremobia ochroleuca; assembly: GCA_949629135.1. Taxonomy (NCBI): domain Eukaryota; kingdom Metazoa; phylum Arthropoda; class Insecta; order Lepidoptera; family Noctuidae; genus Eremobia; species Eremobia ochroleuca. The sequence continues at coordinate 11,402,651 of OX451397.1, read as the reverse complement.
TCTGGCGCGGTGGTCCTACATAAATTTTATAAACTTTGCTTGGGTAGTTATTGAGTTAGATTCGATAGTACGTATTTAATCCATTCGGTGTATCTCAAGTATGTATACTTCCTGTCACTGTTGTTTACATAGTAAGTAGTGGTATAGATACGAAGGGAGATACCATAACTAAAAAATGAAAAATTATAACACTTTACAAAAAAAAAGAAAACCTACTTCCAAACAGGAACTCGGTGGCAAACACCTAAAAGTCACCGACTTCCGAAATTACAGTTATTTTTCACTTTGTAGTGTATTTTTTTACACATATGTATATTTTTAAAAAGTGCAACCTGAAATTATAGCATAACATGTGGTTATCATAATTTATTATAATGTCCCCACTGTTTTCAGTGAAGTGAGAACGGAAGTGGGCCTGGTGTGAAGGTGTCTTCGAATTTTGTTTCTAGACTTCCTTACAATGTTTTTCAACATCCTAAAAGTACGGGTGAGGAAAATATATTACTTGATGAGTAGACGCAAACTATGTGAAAAAAACATTAATATATACAACACTATTTTCAGTATATTGCAAACACGAATATAGTTTGTTCAGAATAAGTAACTTGATCATCTCAACACTTTTCATCTACTTTGAACTTTAAGTGGTTGGTATAAGGTGCAAAAAATCGCATTGACTACATTTTATCACTTACTGCTGCATTTACAAACAATGTACAGACGCCAGCACATCAAGCTACTACAATCTGTCAGATTTCTTTAATAGATTTTCAACTTTAGCGCTAAAGCATAAGGTTCAAAGTTGATTGGGAAAATCTGACAGTTTCGGGTAGCTTGATGTGCTGGCGGAAACTGTCAATTTTTTCCAATCAATTTTGAACCTTATGGTTTGGTGACAGAGTTGAAAATCTATTCAAGAAATTTGACAGATTGTAGTAGCTTGATGTGCTGGCGTCTGTACATAGATTCTTTGCATAAAAATACTACACACGTGTTTCGGATTTCGCATATACTAAAACTAATGTTGTATATTCCTAGTGTCAGGTGTTTATGATATCGATCAATTAATATAGGTTGAGGTGCTTATAATGAATTATTACGCTCTTCTAATTAAACTTTACCGATTTCGATTACAATTTTATTTATGGTATGATATGATAGTAGAATTTATTAATGTAATTAATATGAATATTAATTAGTGTAATTAATTTGAAATATGTTTCTAATTTTGTCGTTTATGGAATGTTGGACTGAGTTGATTACATTATTATTAGGTACAGTTGGTCAGTACTAATATGGTTATTTGATTTAGGGCTGATCTTTCCAACGCCAGATAGTTTTATCGGAGGAATAATTATGAATTTTTGACAAATCTTCCACACAAAAACTGTCATACGTCAACTTTATTCCACGTCTAAAAAAAATATCTGTCGATTGAAAAATGAGCCCTTAGTTTAACCACCGACCCGCCCCTACTTCGCACAGTTTTTACGACTTGAGAAATCATCATTTGTCTAGCCTTTTCCCAACTATGTTGGGGTCGGCTTCCAGTCTAACCGGATGCAGCTGAATACCAGTATTTTACATGGAGTGACTGCCTACCTAACCTCCACAACCCAGTTACTGGGTAATACTATACCCCTAGGTAAGACTGGTTGTCAGACTTTCGGGCTACTGACGACCCGTAACGACTGTCAAAGATCTACGAATGACAGCCGGGACCAACGGCTTAACGTGCTTTCCGAGGCACGGAGGGGTCTCGATATGTAAAGATGGTCACCCATCCACAGACCAACCGCGGCAAGCTTAGCTTAACCTGATCGATCGACCTGTGCGGCTGTTATCATTTAGCCACGGGCCCCTCCACGACTTGAGAAATCGAGATGTCTTTATTATATCATCGTCATTCCCCTGCCCTTATCTCAATTTATTAAGGGTCAGCGCAACATGTCTTTTTCTTCCACACGTCTCCATTAGTCGTCATCTCGATAGTCACATCCTTTCTAACCATATCATCATTCACACAGTCCTTCCATCGATTTTTTGGTGTTCCCCTACTCTTATAGCCATCGACATTCATACTATCTAGAATGCCTTTGATGTAAGTGTAATATTATGTACCTTATGTTGTTGTTATCAAAAATCACATAGAAAGAAAACACCACGAAAATACGGAAAATAACTAGTCATGTCATGACTAGTGAAAAAACTCTTTTGATGTTGATTACAAAGAAGCGTTCTTAATTTTTAGAAATAAAGTGACCAAGATATGTAAACAGTGTAGCAAAAGCTAAAAAAAAAAACGAAACGGAAATAATCACTTCGGTTTGGTTCAACCACTCAACGACACAGTGGTAACCATGGCAACGATCCCAATGACACAACATTGTAACGTCGTTGGGAAGAAAAATGTCGATGCAGGATTGTTATTTTTTTAACTTGTAAATAGTAAAGAGTCACAAGATACAAGCGACGCTTAGTTTGTGGCTCACCGAATCCGTCACATTGTATTTTTACTTTTTGATGAATAAACTTTATCATTATTATTATTATTACTAATAAACTTTCCGGAATAAGTTCTCTAAATGATGATAAACTGCATCAAAATTCGTTGCGGGGCTTAAAACCTCAACACACGACAGACACGAAAAGCGACTTTAATTTATAATATTTAGAAACCCGTTTCGTTTGGAAGTTATTAGGGACAAAGTTAAAGGCAAATGGTACCTAACTACACTAGCTTCACTTACATGTAAATAAAATTAATAGAAACCATTCAATATTACAGGAACTTATGCTCCACTAAGCGTATTGTAGGTACTTTATCAATGCATTGTGGGATCCATCACTTGATTCCGAGATATAGGATCTCTACTTGTACGACGGATGATGGAGGATGTTCTATTGCAATAAACTAAGACGCTTCGCTGGAAACGCGTTCAGGCGATACATCACTCCTTATCGACATGAGATAAAATTTTATCAGGGGAGAGTGCAGTTACAAATTGCTACATAATTTGAGTACAGACAAAATGAAATTGTAGAGGTCAGATGAAAGACACAGCATACAAATATTGATGAAAAATTGTTCGGTGGACGATGCTTCTAGTTGGTTCAAATAAATGTTTATTGTTGTGATGATGCTGGTGATTGTGATTATTTTCCAAGAGTCTAAAGATGCAAATTGTCCAAAAAGGACAGGTATTGTAGAGATTGTAGCCTATTTGGCGCTTCCATACAACCTCTAAGAATATTTGATAAATTGATGGAATAAATATGACACAAGCGCTAATTCGTATTAAAAAAGAAAACAACAAATTCGAGCTGAAATTGATGACATGATTAAAACAAATAGCCAAATTATACTATTTATTACGGTACCGTTAGCTCGCCGAGAGCTAACAATGGCCTTTTGTACACGGCTTGGTTTCTTTACGGTACAGCGGCGTATAAACTGCGTCGTAGAAAAACGTGTCTATCAAGAAGCTTCCATAGTGATCCATACAACACTGACGACCGTGCCAAAACACGGCGAATATATCGCAGTTTTTCACGACAAGAAAAACATGTGTGAACAAAGGGCCTCAAGACATTCTCCTTTGCTTATGCTATGATCACCAATATGTTTGCTATGCATAGTGATTTTTTCAATATTCCTCGACAAAATTGGAAGTTCACGTCTCGATAAATATAACGGTGATGAGGTTACTTATTCATACAAAAGAGTTTTCGTACACATTGTTGTGGCAGACAGATGTCGCGTTCCAAACTTAGGAAATTGGATTGTGACCGGTGCGGTGGTTCGTACGGAAATAATCCGCTTTCCTTGTATTATTTTTGTACACTGGCGAACATTTTTTTTTCACTGTTCCGAATTTTTTATTCCACTTTGTTGATGTCACGTCGAGCGTGGCAGCTGTCAAAGCGGAAAACTATTTTGATACAATAAATATTTTTAATATGTTTTTAACGAAAATTCTAAAAATATTGTTAAACACGCTGTTGTTTGTTGTTGTTGTGCGTTAATAATGTCGATTCTGCTGTTTGAACCAAAGTAGCTTGAATATTTGCAACTAAAATAATTAGTCAAATAAGTTTTTAGCCTGTGTCGAAATCTAAGCCACGCAGTGCTTTAGAGTCTTTATCGTCGTAAATATTAGCTACTTTTATATTTATTTTCATAATCTTTTAAGTAACTATTTACGTTAGGTACTAAATTAACTCGTCGTTTTTGGACAAAGAATTAGCATTGCCATTCAACGTGGCAATGCTGCCAGTCTTCTGGGCACGTTGCCGGATGACAGCGATGCGGACGAGTACTTCGACGCCTAAATATACTTTTGTTTTTGTATTTATTTATATAGTTAGTTATTCTTTAATATTAAATTTCAAAAACCTTTTACCCTTCTGAGAAACTACACAAAATCTCATACGGCACTTAATACAAGAAAGAAAGTTATAGGTAATAAAATATTTTTCACACCTCATACAAAGTATGTCAAGTTTTTAACTACATTAAGCTGCACACAGTGCACGCCCTAAGCTTCACCATTTATTTCATACGGAACCGTCGTCCCAAGTAAAGGCATTTATACTTGAGTGGCTTTTTCATTTTACTCGCTTTCACGGCCAAATGGAATGTGCGCAACATTTCAAAATAGACGTTGGAAGTAAAAATCAGCGTCCACGATATAAATCACGTCATTTACACAGTTTAAAAGCTCGGTTTGACTAATGGCCTTTTACGAAAGGTTCAAATCGAAAGCCTTTGACATTGTGCTGTCTCTTTCTATCACGTAGTTGGCATAGCAACAAGTTTATGGTGTAATTTGAGTACAGAAAAGTTCGTTTGCAATGTTAAAGTTTTGCTTGCATACCTGAACGTTGCTTACTCAAAATGTCTACAGCTGTTACGATTGTTAGTTTAATATATACGAGTAAATGTTATAACTTTAGACGTTTCTAGATTTCCCTGTAGTCTCAAATATTGGCACCACGGTAATTTGCACTTCTTGTGTCATTTTCCTCTGTAGGTACCTGTGTCGTGTTTTCTGTCCGAATGAAGTAAATGGCGAAACTACAGTCCATTCACCGTTATTTTACCGCTGATAGCATTAACCATTCGGTTGATGGTTCGGTTGGTATTCACCAACCTTATTGCAACAAAAAATAAAGATCATTGTGATTTTGACAGATTCGGTAATGGCAGCAACTCAATAGCAAATAAAAATCGCTGTGGTTTTTATAGGGATGCAAAATCAGAGGTAAAATAACTCAACTGATCGGACTTTAGTTGATACTTGTCTAACTGTTAGCTAGTCCACTACACACACATGAGGGGCACATAAGGGGGAAGAAAAGAAGTTTTGTAGTGACTTGTCGACGCTGTGTGGTGTTTAGTCACGGCAGCCGATCGTACCCGATCAGATGCTGACGTAACCGGGCGTATCCTTGAGCAGATGCAGTGTCATCCAATAGCTTCTATCAAAAATTTTAGGTCATGTATCAGGACAGGATACTATAATCATCATACATTTTTCTATGGTACGGTAAGGCGTGCTCAATCTTTGTCCACATTTAAAATTATGATAAAAAATCACTTCCTCTCTCCTTAAACAGCACCATTATATTTTCTTTACTCCTGTTTCATGTCAATTGTTATATGTATATATTTATTTAGATTGGTATAATATACTTTATGTATGTATTTATTTTATCGTGTAAATAGTACACCACAGACTACCTACAATACTTGTCTCTCCTTCCCTTTTCAATCCATCCAAAGGTTGTCTTTAAAAGATCGCTCTTAGCGATAAGACCGCCCATTGTGTCACCCTCTGTAAAATTTCTATATTTATGTCTGTAATCTATATGGTGTACATAATAAAGAGTATTCTATTCTATTCTATTCTATTCTTTTCTATTAACTCTGCTAATATGTGCGTTAAACTACAGTGATGTGTGTTACGTGCTCTAAGCTATGCGTAGTGTTGTTTTATTATCTAGTTCTGGGAATTTCAACCTACGTAAATACGGTTTCTGCTTACAAAGTGTTGACTGTACACAGCGCTTCCTATTAAAAAGTTTTCCTAGAGTTACTCAAATAAAGAACAGGAGAGTGCCTACCTCGTTATTTTGCCATTTTTTGTGCCTAAGAATAGAGTTCTCTATAAATTAGAACATTTTTCTAAATGTACATCAATGTTCAGATAAAAGCTGTGCCAACGTTTTGACAAGGCAATTAATTAGGTACAACTTTTCACAGGTACATTTAGGGTCTATGTCTTCCTGTCAGGCCGGTTTTGTATTCAGTAAACCCAAACTTTGTTGAAAATGTTATTGCGAATTTAGCTTTTAGCGGTAGTTTGGGTTTCTATTTTATTTTAGGCGAAGGAATGAGAAACACATTGGTAGTCTTTTTGCTGTTTAGTGGTTCGGAGAAAAGTAATACTGGGAAATGTCTCGTTTATTTCGTAATAGAAAATATTGACGAGGTACGTACATAAATAATCTTGGTCTTTACAGAGAAGTCTTGGGTAGCTTACTTAACTTGCTTAGTATTTCTTTTTTTAAATATCGCAGCAGGAGCCTTTTTGTACTCACATAGATCTTTTTTTTTGGTTTTTTTTTTTTTTTTTGGTTGTTTTTAATGTAGCTTTGTTAGTTTTAAATGCTTCTTTTTTACTATTTGTTCTATTTCTTTTGTGTGTCCCAAATAAAATAATTATGTTTCTTTCTTTATTATTTTAACTAGAAAACTACAAGTAGGTAAGGTATTAGTTTGTAAAAAATTGCACATTTATGAAATCAATAATTATTGTAAGACGGTTTTAATAATGTATTAGAAAAGCAGCCGGTATACTACCATTTGATGTGGTATTATTGGCACTACTATTCGTTTTAAAATATAGAAAATCTGTTGCTTTCCAAAAATCTTTCTCCAATATTTCAGTATAAACGGATATTTTGTTTTACACCTACACGAAATCCATTATTTGACGCCACAGTATTTCGAACTTTTTGTTGTATAAAACAACAAATGAATTTCATGAAAAGTATTCATCAATCGATGATGCATACTTTTCATGACATTCATTTGTTTTTTTTTAGTTTCATTAGCTTTGCAACACTTATATTTTTATTTACGTTGCTTCAGACATACCTATGTATATTAAAAATTGTAATGTTCATCTTTTTAACATTTTTGACAATTTTTGTATATAACTACAGTTTGGCCTTCGAGAGAATGCGTTCCTGCTAGTGCGGCAATTCTAGTAGCTGTTAAAGATCAAATTCGCAAAACACATATGCGTTTGTATGTAACTGACAGGTGTCAACCACGCATTCTCTCGTCGCGTCGGCCGGATTATAGTCTTATCAACTTGTTTTTGGTGTGAACGATAAATAAAGTCAGTAGAATTTATGTTTTATACCTTGGTGTAAACACGGGGTAAACATGTTAAGTGATAATCGTTGCCATTGCGACAACTAAAGATTTTCTGATGGCGTACGCTACTACATACAAATAAGCATGCGGTAACAATATAGTGACTTGAAGTTAAATAGGTTTCATCATTCTGTAACAGTCAGATTCTGTAGGATAAATCGTTTATCTGTCAAACGTGAGATAACGTATTACCAAGGACTTAGCGCTATATTCGTGAAAAAATAGGCAAGTCGCAGAAGCGTAATGTAAATAAACATTCGATTATAAATAAAGCCGTATGAAATACAAAAAAGGCAGATAAAGATTATCCTGAATATATTTAACCCGCACAAGCTATGAAGTGAATTGAATGGAATGAGAGTAATTTAAGCTTTGGTCAAGTTTGGTAAATGTAGGGAACTGCCGGTCGATTCTGTAAAAATCTCACCGTGAAATCATAAGTGAAGTGAGTTAATAGTGTTAATCCCTAGCGAATAGACAGCTCACTCCACGCTCACTTCACCCAAGCTTACACGGTGAGATGGTTACAGAATCGCACGGCTGTTCGACCCTTTGTACACACACGTTTTTCTTGCCGTGAAAATCTGCGGTTTATTCGCCGTGTTTAGGCACAGTCGTCAGTGTTGTATGGATCACTATGGAAGCTTATTCACAGACACGTTTTTTTTACGGTGCGGTTTATACAGCGTGTAACGGAAGGGAAAAAAAACCAAAAAAAATTTGGCCCTCCCTTACAAAACTGACTACCAGCTGATTGATTTACTATGGGAGAGCCAAATTTTTTTTTCATATTTCGACCTATGTTCTTTGGGGAAAGTTGTTAAGTTTCATGAGCACATTCACCTCCTTCAGGGTTGATACCCCCCTTCCGTTACACGCTGTATAAAGCAACCGTGCCGTGTGCCCCGGTGTCCGTGAGTGTGTAGCCTTACTAGCGTTAAAGAAAGATGCAAGCCACCTCTTCACATAATATCTTCCCCTATCCTCCCTTTTCACATCTAGTTGACAACAAAAACCATTCTCAACAAAACCAACGAAATCCGAACAAAATATCTTAACAATGTTTTTATAATTTGAAAGGGTAAACAAATCCAGAAACAACATTGTACCACAACTCATCCAATTTATCCAAAACAAACTCCAACAAATTATAGTCAATACGAAAATAATAACAACTAATTATTATATAAAATAACTTTGGAAACAGGTAGATAATCAATTTACAACTTGGAATAAACTTTGTCATCCAAAGCGTGGAAGTTTTGGATATTTAGTTAGTTTACAAAACATAATTTGCGAAATTGTAATATTTAGCTGGGTTTTAACCGTTTCAAACATTCAGCGAATAATCTGAAGATTCCGCTACGAAAATGTGCGCATTACTCTTTCTTTAAATTAGTAGGTATTTCAGCGGGTCATGGCTAAATCACAACTGCATGGATAGTTCAGATAGATAGGATACACTTTATTATGTGGACCATGAAAATTAGAGATTTAATAGTAGACATTTTTCATAGAGTGACACAAGGGGCGGTCTTATAGCTATTATAATATAATCCTATTGGTACTTGTGTACCTACTTGCAATTTAAAACTTATTGTCTTGATGTTCAATAAATTATTAAATATTATTTGTATATTTCATTTTGTAAAATCTAAGAGAGCCGGTTGATCTGTAACTCTAGACTACCTAAGACACCTTTCACTATTTAAATTCGTCATTATATTAACCAGTGCCTGCAATAAGACGTCGAGATAAATAAAGATTTATGTTTAACATATGAATTTGTTATATTTAAAATTTAAAAATCTACTGGGTTTTTGATGTATTGAGGATGGTTTTACACAGTATAACTCTCGAAAATATCGTTACTGTAATCCAAAATATGTTCATAGATCTCACGTAAATAATATTCGAGCTAAAGGTACGGATCATTACGTAACATCGGTTACGGGCAAACCGGCGTAGCGAACACTTTTGGGAATATTGCCATCATCATTTGGCAGTTGAATTGGTGATCACTGTCTTAGTTATTTGAACTTTATGTTGCTTTATTGAGAGCACATCGTATATCAGGTTTCTGAGCGAATAGCAAATAGGGTATCGATTTCCTGATATTGTAGATACTGTTTTTGATGTGCTTGTGAGTACCTAGAGAAGTATAGAAGAAAAATACATGTTGCACCGACCCCAAATAAACTGAGATGAGGGCTAGGGAATGGTGTTTAATTCTGATCCAGCCTGTCCCTTGCTGCCCTCTCCCAGCGACGCCCTAAGCCGAAGTCCGTACTCCACAGGGGGTGCCGTTAGCGTGTATATGCTTAGTTTTGAAGTTTTTTAAGCCCTGCCTGGAGGTCTTAATTTATTGAGGCAAACGACAACCTCTTAGGTTGAAATACGAGGGTCCATTCCCATAAAAAGGGAATGTTGATGTGAGTACATATTTCTTAAAATGCATAATTATTAATTTTCGTTATTTTTTTTTAAACCAAAATAAAATTCGGAGTCCTTGAAATTATTATAAGACTTCAGAATTCTTAGTTATGAGTGATGCGTCCCAATCTAAAAGTTGAAAGTAATATTCTATGCGAAAGCATAATAAAAAGAACAATTTTAAATTCCCATTTTTTACATTTTGAGAGAGTACAAACATAAAACAATATAGTTACAAAGACTTTTTTTTTATTAAAAATCTTTCAAGAGATTTTAAGTTTATCAAAATGTATTGAGTCACTGTAGTCTTTTCTACTATCCTAAAAAAACAACTAGAGCAGTGAATCCCACTTTTCATCTAACATTTGTTATCTCTAAGTTTAGAAATACAGGGGATTGGCACGTAGAGGCTTTGGGTTTCAGGCAAATATTTTTAGAGGGTTTTAGGTAAAGTCTCTTGTTATAGGAACAGAAAAAGACCTGAAGCCAGACTTCAATCAATTTTTTTTAAAATATAGTTTTATATTGTAAATAATTTAATTTTAAGACTGCGCTATAGCATTAGGGATACACCTGTAATGATAGTTGTAAGGGAGATTTTTAATAAATTTATGTTATAAAAAGGTCTGTTAAAAGTGTTGTAAAACGTTGTTGAGTAGACGAACTTTTCTAACCTATGAAGTGATGGATTACGAATGTTCTCCAAAATCATGGATTGTGATCGAAAGTGTGTTTCGCAGTTAGGGTACGGGTAAAATAATTTTACCATAACTAATTTCTTGACATTAATATGCGCTGCGATGAAAGGCACATTTGAGGGCACGTATAAAAGTCTGGAGGTCTGGAGAAAATTTAGATACATTCTTGACTTTCAAGTTAGTCCCTGATGTCGGCAACACCTTTGCTATCACGCGCTGCGCGTTGACCTCTTTACAAACCTATAAAAACATTTGTGTAGAGTAAACAAGTTATAAAAAAAAATCACCAGCCCAAAATCAGTAGTTAATGTAAGAAACGAAACACAAGAAATATTTGTCGTAAACGCTGCCTCTTGGAAGCAATGGACACATAAAGATATGAACCGACCTTCCGCTCCCAATAGTTTCTATTTATAGCAAAAGTAATAACATAACTTGCGTGAACTGTTCCTTCGCTTAGCCACAGTACTACAAATACAGAGTTCGTAAATTAAGCTAGAAATACATAAGCCAATAACTAACAGAAATATGCAAGTTGGCTGCATTTGAATAGGAACATTTTTTTAAGCATTCGAATTTGTGCAGAATAAACCATTTCCATCTCTTTTGAATACACCTTACTACGTAGGTACACCTTACAAATTACATATTGTATAAATGTAGACATTTTACACAGTTGGCGGTCTTATCGCTAAAAGCTATCTTGTAAAGACAATAATAATAATAATCATTTTATTATCAGACAACTGAGGCCCATAAATAAAATAAACAAAATAATGGAGGATTTTGTAAGAAATAACGATATAATTCAAAAGTTAGTTAGTTAGTTTTTTTTTTTTTAATTTAGTACCTAGTGTAAATTGTCTGTAATTAACATAAACAAAATAATTATTTATTTATTTAATCTTTTCGCACACAAAAAGGCACAAAGGCGGGCTTAATGCCTTAGGGATTCTCTATCAGTCAACCAAGGGTGGTGAAGAGATTAGATAATCTCTACAATCTAATCAGATAATCTTATACAATAATAAACGAATACATAGTAAAAACCTTAAAACTATGACTATACCTAACTATGGTTTATGTTATTGTAGTCACAACAAAAATATACTTAAAAAAAAACTTTAAAAAAAAAAAAATCTTCACAGACTTGATAAGTTTGGGGTCTTACCACGGTAAAACATAAAAAAACGGTTTTCAACTCATACTTTAACTAACATCTAGAACAGCGGTCGGTGACCAGCCAAAGAAAACGATCAAATCTTTTTATTTTACGTATCGTCCTCTCGTGAATCATTCGCGGACAGCGCGCGGTCCACTCGGGACCCGCGCGTTGGCAATGCGCAGTCAACTCAAGGCAAGCATGCGAGCAGCGAGTTGTCACCGAGTGGTCCACCCGCCGCCGTCCGCGCGTGGAGGGCTTACGACCGAGGCGATCCGGTGACGCTACGGAGTTGATGTAGTGAGCACATACCCATACAAGTCCATATAAAGAATACTAGCCACAGGAGGCGAGGCGGTGCGGAGTGGGTCCCGGGTGGCTCTAATTAGCTGTGACCTTAAACAAGCATAATTCTGATGTAATATGATTTATCAAAAAAATATTTGGCCCTTATTCAATCACGAGCATATTCTCCGTTGTTTTATCGAAACTACTTGTAAACTTTTGTGCAAGTTACTGGCACTTGCATTCCTGGCTTTATACAATCGACTTCATGAATATTATCTCCTTTACAACTAATTTTGGTTCCTAAACTTTTGTCTGCGATCTCGGACGCCCTTTGTAGAGATAACGAACGTAACTATTAACTGTTAAACTAAGGATTCAATAACTTATTGTTGTAGTTGATAAATGGTATTTTGCGTAGCTCCAGTTTGCTGGTTGAAGGATTTAGGAGTGTTGAAACTTGCGGACAGTTAGTACCTACTCGACTCCTTAACCTACCTTGTTTGCTTTATTATTTTTTTCTTCTCTGATTGGTAATAATCGTAACTAGTCTTTTATAAGATTAGCCATTAAATTATTCGCATTTATTTCAATACTACTGTTCGTTTTCAATGAAAAAAAAAAGCAAATTGTCTTGCTTGCTGAAAAATGGCTTAGTACTGAATGTATCATCTCCCAATTATCTGATCAGAGTTACTTAATAAAAAAAGGATTGTTATAAGAAGAATCTGACCTACAGATAAAACCCAATTTCAAATTAGAAGTCAGGGAAGGACCGCTGCATTAGGACCAATTTAGTTCAGATTACATCGCAATGCAGTCAGTTGTGCTTGGCATTTTAATTTGGGAGTCACATTCATAGCCCAATCTATGTGGAAGGAAATACTCCGAAGATTCGCTTCCGCCTAGCATTCGTGTTTTAAAAACGATTTCTCTATTTAAATGTCGATTAAAAGAGCATTACCTTTCCTCTATACTGTGAGTATTTTAGAATTATTAGGTCATCCCACTTCCAGTGTCATATTTTTTATTTCCAATATTTATGTATTGCGCAATGGTATGCAATAGTTAATACATGTGTTGTCTTGTACAATCATGTTAGTTTAATTTGGTGTGTTGAAGACGTGCATTGAATTAAAATGGAAGATTTAAAAAAATCTATTTTTGTAGTGGAGCAACGTATATTTCTAAAGTTTTGTGTTTTACTCAACTACTCTGCAGGAGTTGCGCACGACTTACTGGTAAAGTGTGTTGGTCGTAACGCCTTAAATAAAAGAACCGTACAGCGATGGCTTGAAATGTACAAACAAGGAAGAACCACAGCTGAAGATGAGCCGCGAGCACCTCGATCATTATCATCGACTAGATTAGAAGCAAGGGACAAAATCAAGGAAGCACTTCGTCAGTCACGTAGGGTCAGTGTCAGTGATCTCTCCACTCAACTTAACATTCCTCATTCCACTATACATAGAGTACTCACGGAGGATTTATGTCTGGTCAATAAAAGTGCAGTGTGGGTGCCCCACACTCTGAACATGGATCAGAAGGAGTTTCGTTATGAAACTGCGCGTAGCCATTTATCGTGGTATCGCCGTTAGAAAAATATACTTAATAGATTCATATGCCTTGGTGAAACTTGGGTCGAATTTTATACTCCTCGTCAAAGACATCAGTCACGATGTTGGGTGGAACCGGGCACTTCAGCTGAACATTTACCACGTGCAGAGCTACATGAACGAAAAATACTACTAATAGTAGCTATGGATGTCAGAGGCATTGCTTTTTGGAGAACTTATGATGAAAATACAACTATGACTGGAGAGCGATATAAGTCATTTTTAGAAGAAAATATTCCTATTTGGGCAGACGAACATCATATAACGAGTCCTATAATTTTACATGATAACGCCAGACCGCACAAATCAAAAATAGTTCAGAATTTAATTAATTGAAGATAAAGGATGGATTGAAATTATTCAGCCGCCATATTCCCCGGATATGAATCCTTGTGATTTCAATTGTTTTGGCCATGTGAAGAGGAAATTGTCGGGTACTCGATACAATAGCAAAAAGGAGTTAGATATTAAACTAAACAGCATTATTGATGAATTAAATGAAAGTGGTACTTTAAATGGTGTTCAAGATTTGCCAGCAGTCTGGGAGCGAGTGATTAATAGTGGTGGAGATTATTGATTAGTGTCACAAGGTTATATAGTATAGTAGTCAGTTTTTGTAAAATAATAATAATAAAAAAATATGACACTGGAAGTGGGATGACCTAATATATTTAATATGTTAGTTTTAGACTTCACACATTCATATTTTTCTCTTCATGTGCTCACACACTATTGTCTACATTTCTGTTTTACTTCTCCTTTCGCAGGTCTGCTGGAAGAAATTTCTTAAGAAATAAGCAGTACCTTTGTATTCAAATTATAATGATGTCATATCCATATGTATTTTACTGTGTGTACATAAGTAATAAAATAAATAAAATTACCGTACTAAGAATCGGTACTGCATACATTGATGAATTTAACTAATAATAATAATAATCATCTTCGGTGCAATCTTCTGCACGTGACCGCACTTAATCCTACTGATAATCACTTTATTTATTTATTTATTTATTTATTTATTTATTTATTTAATTATGGCACTCCAACGACTTATTCGCTAATACATTTTTGGGGTGTTGTAACAATTAAACTTATAATCTAGAATGAATTTGTCACTTACAGGTGTGCACAGCTCTTACATATTTCAAGTTTTGTAATATTACATAGAGTAGGTACATATAGGCTAAAAAACAAAGTTACATAAAAATAAAAATGGAAACAAAATTGAAAATTAAATTAAATTAAAGAAAAGAAATGACTAATTCTGTTTTGTTGCTCTAAAGAGTAACACAATCATGAAAAATAGTAGATATTAACTGTGGCAACTGTGGGCCAGTAACAATTGTTTGCGGAATTGCGACAGTGTGTTGGCGAAGATATCAATGCTATTGAAACGTGTATGGAGCTCATTGTACGTCCTCATCAACCTGTTCATTGGTGCCGAATGCCCGAGGTTAGTTCGTGTTGGGCTCGGAGTAAACACATCTAGAATGCGTTCAGATCTTGGTGAAGTATGGCGAGGGACAGATATATTTATTTCAACGAGAAGCTTTGGAACTTGTATGGATCCATTAATGATTTTGTGAAGCAAAATCAGGTCATTAGTATGCCTTCGCTGTTTTAAAGTTATCATTTTGAAGTATCTTAGCCTTTGCGAGTAATCAGCGTCCAGAGGACAGCTGTCAGATTTGTACCGAAGATAGCGTGTAAAGCTTTTTTGGACCCGTTCTATGCGATTCACATGTGTACCATAAATTGGATTCCAAACAGGTGACGCGTATTCCAAAGCAGTTCGTACAAATGAATTATAGACTACTGTTAAGGTTTGGACAGTTCTGAAGTCATAACAGGTTCTTTTTATGAATCCCAGTGTTTTAGCAGCCCTAGAAACAATAGAGTCAATGTGGGGTATGAAGATAAGCTTACTGTCAAGTTGAACACCTAAGTCTCGAATTTTGTCGACTTTTTGAAGTACTCTTCATCACTTGGCTTAGGCCCGTGTTATCACGACTGGCTTGACCGTCCTAAATCGGGGCTCGGTGCACACGTGCGTGCGGCAGCGGGGTGGGTCTATAGTGGACGTCTCGTTCGCTAGCCCCGCTGTCGCGAGCCGTGTCCGTGACTGGCGTGTCGCTGTGGAGGTGGAGACGTTGTCGGATCACCGGTACATCCGTTTCAACGTCTCCGCCCAGACCACTGGCGGCCGCGGTTCACCGGCCCCACGAACGGACGGTCCGCGCTGGGCGCGTAAGCGCATCGACAGGGAGCTTCTCGAGGAAGCTGCTATTGTCCAGGCCGGGGTTCGGGAGTCGGCAACGAACGGACCCGTCGACGTCGAGCAGGAGGCGCTGTGGTTCCGCGGGGCGATGACGCAAATCAGCGACGCGTCCATGCCCCGGGTCCACACACAGTCAGGAAGGCGCCAGGTGTACTGGTGGACCGCCGAGATCGCGCAGCTGCGCGTCGCGTGCGTGGCGGTCAGGCGCCAGTACACCCGATACCGGAGGAGACGTCGTCGGGTCCCCGACGAAGAAGCCGCGCTGTATGAGGTGTACCGCGCGGCGAAGGAGACTCTGTGGCTGGCCATCGGCGAGGCGAAGACGCGAGGCAGGGAAGAGATTTGGAGACTCTGGACGGAGATCCGTGGGGGCGCCCGTATCGAGCGGTTCGAGGCAAGCTTCGAGCCGCGGCGCCTCCACTCACGGAGAGTCTTCAACCCGAGCTGCTGGAGGAGGTGGTCGCAGCCCTCTTCCCGGCCAGAGCGGAGCATACTCCGCCGCCGATGGCTTTGCCCACAGCCGCAGAGTCTACGGAGGAGAACGCCATCAGCGTCCCAGAGGTGACACAGGCAGAGATGGGGGCAGCCATGATGCGGCTCCGGGCCAAGAACGTGGCTCCGGGGCCCGACGGGATCCACGGCTGCGTGTTGGCCCTCGCTCTGAAGGAGCTTGAGCCCCAACTGAGAGGACTCTACACGGCGTGCCTGGAGCGGGGCCAGTTTCCCACTTTGTGGAAATCTGGTCGTCTGGTCCTGCTCAGGAAGGCGGGGCGCCCTGCGGACTCGGCGTCCGCGTACCGGCCCATAGTGCTGCTAGACGAGGTGGGCAAGCTGTTCGAGAGGATTATCGCAGCCCGCCTCGTCGGCCACTTGTGCAGAGAGGGGCCGGACCTGGACGAAAGCCAGTTCGGCTTCCGGCATGGGCGCTCCACCATACACGCTGTGTCGCGGGTGAGAGTCCTGGCGGAGGAAGCGGTGTCCCGGGGTGGGGTGATGTTGGCGGTGTCCTTGGACATTTCCAACGCCTTCAACACCCTGCCCTGGAGTTTTATTCGGGAGGCACTGCGGTATCACCGGGTGCCTCCCTACCTCCGCCGCATAGTTGGGGCTTATCTGTCCGAGAGGTGTGTTACCTACGTGGGACGTGATGGCGGAAACCAGCGCCGCATGTCGTGCGGTGTTCCACATGGCTCGGTCCTGGGCCCGCTCCTGTGGAACATCGGGTACGACTGGGTGCTGAGGGGCGAGCTCCAACCGGGCGTGGACCTGACGTGTTATGCCGATGACACACTGGTCACTGCACGGGGGAGCTCGCACAGGGAGGCAGCGTTGTTGGCGACGGCTGCGGTCTCACAGGTGGTGGGCCGCATACGTCGCCTAGGCCTGGAGGTGGCCCTCAACAAGTCGGAGGCCATGGTGTTTCATGGCCCCCGGCGGGCGCCGCCGCCCGGCTCACACATCGTGGTCGGGGGGGCTCGGATTGCTGTCGGGTCCACCATGAAGTACCTGGGATTGGTGCTCGACAGCCGGTGGAGTTTCGAGCCCCACTTCCGGCGGCTGGCGCCCAAGTTGTTGGGCGCTGCTGGGGCGCTGTCAACGCTGCTTCCCAATTTGGGGGGCCCGAGCGCCGCCTGTAGGCGGCTCTACGTGGGGATCGTGCGATCCATGGCCCTGTACGGGGCCCCGGTGTGGGCTTCGGACCTGACGGCCGGAAGCATCGCAGTTTTGCGAAAACCGCAAAGAGCGATGGCCGTCAGAGTCATCAGGGGGTATCGCACGATCTCCTACGAGGCGGCTTGTGCACTGGCCGGATCCCCGCCCTGGGACCTCGAGGCGAAAGTACTCGCGTCGCTGTATCGGTGGCGCGAGGAAATGAGGGCGCGGGGCGAGCGACCGATGCAGCGACACTGGGAGCTGCGTCGGTCTCAGCTCCGCGAGGTCCTGGTGGCGGAATGGCGGGACAGGCTTTTACGCCCTACCGCCGGCCTCGCTATTGTCGGGGCGATCCGACCAGTGCTCGACGAATGGCTCGGGAGGAGGCATGGCTCCCTGTCGTTTCGGGCGACGCAGGTGCTCTCGGGGCATGGTTGCTTCGGGAAGTACCTGTGTCGCATAAACAGGGAGCCGGACGCTCGGTGTCACCACTGCGTCGACTGTCGGGAGGACACGGCGTGGCATACGCTGGCAGAGTGTGCCGCTTGGGAGGAGCCGCGCCGTGCCCTCATCTCAGGAGTAGGCAGTGACCTATCGCTGCCGGCCGTGGTCGAGTCTATGGTCGGCAGCGAAGAGTCCTGGGACGCGGTGGTTTCCTTCTGCGAAACAGTCGTCTCGCAGGAGGAGGCTGCGGAAAGGGAGAGGGAGATCTCGTCCCCTCACCCGGCCCGCAGCAGGCGCACCGGGCGTCGGCGGAGGGCGGATAATGCTCTCTTCCAGCCCCCCTAAATGGGTCCAGGGGCGACGGACTTGGGGAAGTCCGTCGCCCCCCACACATCAGGACCCGAGGCGGCGGCGCGTAGTGTTCCACGCGCGCCCCTGTTAGACGTCGCGGGGGGAGTTTAACACCTCACTCCCCCCCCTGACACGAGGAGGCCCGCAGGCGCGGGCCAGCACCAGCCGGGGGTTGCGGAAGTATCGTTCGTTCCCGCGACCCCCGGCGTCGGTGAGAGAGGGAATACCGGGGTGGTTTTTAGTCAGTAAGAGTCTGACAGACCCCGCCGCCCGCCCCAGGGCGGCGGACATCCATGAGGATTTTCCACCCCGAAACAAAAAAAAAAAAAAAAGCCCGTGTTATCAGATCTCTCCGGCTAGCCGAGAATATAAAATAAAAATCAATAATAATAATAATAACTTTATTTCATAGAAAATACAGATTGAGGTTAAACTTGACTGGCAGCGAGAGGAGAAACAGTAATGGCCCCGTTGCAACGGCCCCAACTTACGAGTTGTAGGTCATGGGTTCAAACCCAGGCAAGCGTTTCACTGTGTGTAAATTATTTCGTGTCACTGCTATCAAAACTGTAAAGGAAAACAATTAAGAAATGTGACATCAGCCAACCCGCACTGGCGCCGCGTGGTGGATTACAGCCCAATCCCTCTCACAGAGAGAAGGCCTGAGTCCTAGCAGTAGGACATTTTAGCCTGATTATGAGGGGAGAAACTAGATCTGCGGTCAAACAATACGCCACCTTAACAACTGCAAATTATTTCTTCTTTCTTTAAAAAGTTCATGTCCAAGAGTTACTTGCAAAGCACAACTAAGAATTAATAGTTGAATTCGAAGTTAGACGCCATGGAACTTCCATAAAGTATCTAACACAATCTCTGTGTCTCGAAAGAGGAACAGAACAGACATCTCCATGCAGGAAAACGTACCATTTGCCTCGTGTTAAACTTTTAGTGGTACAACATTGTATAGCGTAATTAAATTAGTAGTTCTAGCTATTGTAAACTCCAACTTAGAGAAGTACAATAAAAGCCAAGCCACAGCTTTAAACTTAGCTTGCATGCCGTGTGACCCATTTTAACCTCACAAATGAACATTCTCCACACGAAATACAGTCAAAGTTCTGTACATGTGGATGTCAGCAAGGCTGTCATTACCTACAAGAACTTTAGGACCGTCGCCCACGACGACTTTATGCGGTGATTCGATATAGTCGAAATACTGTCGCTGGTCATATACGTCCTTCGCCCACGTAACACAGTGGGCTGAAATCGCGAAGTGTGGACTTAAGGATTGGTATGTACATTTTTGAAATCTATATACTAATACAATATTTTTATGATCTGACGACTTTTTTCGTCAAGCCGTTACTTACAGAGTTATACTGCTTTCAATATTGTATGAAAAAAAATATTAAAATAATAGATGTTTTTGTATGTACGTGCAAAAACATTCCACACCACTCCAGTGACGTCATTTGTTTGTGTCCAAAACAAGTGTACATAAAGTTCTTCCTCATGGAGCAGATATAATTGAAAATTTGGGTATAGTGCCAATTGGAAAATTATCTGAAGAGGCTGCTGAAGCTCGAAATAAGGATTTCAGGAGATATCGTACACATCATTCGAGAAAATTCTGTAGAAAGGCTACCAATGAAGATATAATGAATAATTTATTAATTAGTTCTGAACCCCTTATTTCAAAAATACGTCACAAACTGTTGCGAAAACACAAAGCCCTCTCAGAAGAGGCAAAAGCTTTGTTGATTATTATGGATCCTCACGATAATGATCAGGAAAACATATTATCTTGTCTGTTTATATATGTGTGTACATAAATGGTAAAATAAATAAATAAATACATTTAAGTTCAGACCTATCACCGTACAATGAACCTGAATCTGACTTTTCTGAATAATCAATTAATGGTGCCTGTGTATAAACAAAAACGACGTTTACATATTGGATTAGGCCTACTGGGGACACCACTGTTAAAAAAAAAAAACGCGCCTAGTTCTCTTCCTCTGGGGTAGTGTGGAGAAGAGAATTAAAAAAAAATATCTCCAAAATCGCAGCATATCGCAGTACCAGATTATATGCTAAAATAGGAAAATAATTTGTACTATTTTAATCTGTAAACCGTTTGTTGAGAGCTCTTGAGAATTTCGAGATTTTCATGAAGTTATGTTTTTTTTTATACAATAAAATCTTTAAATATTCATAACATTGAAAATAACGGTCAAAACGTAAAATTCGTAGAACATTATTAAATTGTATTTGATAGTAGATTTCAACTCCGTTTTTTTTTTTTTAATAACCCAATCAGTTTTTGTTGATTCCTAAGTCTTCTACGAGTTCATATCGGCCCACCGTGCGTAACCTCGACTCTGGATCGCTAATATCGAGACACAGCCGTGATTCAGCATCGATACAGTCGCGCTGCAAAATTGACGATGTATGTCGCCAGAAACGATCGCGCGGTAGTAGAGATGCTGAATCGATACTATGCGATTGTATTACTACTGAATCGCTTCTATCGCGCGTTGAAAATGCGACAAACACGCAAAAGTAGTGATGTAGACGCGCGTTGACAAAAACAAAAAGTCACCATAGGTGACCACCCTTAGAGGATTGATGGGGTCTATCGTAAAATTCATGTTAGAACCTGAAACTTGCTAAGTCTGTGACGATATATAAATACTTTGGGAATTTGCAGTGTGCGGTTGGTTTTCATCAGGTAAAAAAAGTTTGCAATCTATGGCACCAATTCAACTTTTCCCAACGTTCATTTCCCACTCATAGGTACCACCATCAATAATACTTTGATTTCTTTTCCTCAAGTCCAGAAAAGACACCATAAGAACATGCAACTCATGACTAACATTCCAAACTCACACAGGCAACTGAAAGAACACGGGTGGGTTTTAGTCAGTAAAAGTCTGACACGCTCTCAAGTTATTTGATAATTTCCCACCCAAAAAAAAGGGTTTCACAATCATATGAAAATTTTAAATTATTCAGGTTCCATCCCCTTTCGACAGAATCCTGACAAAGATCGACAAGGGATCGAAACGGGCAATCTTTTCGAGTGCATACCCGCCTCGTTTAATATTTACAAATGCAAATTCGTTAACCGCCGAGGTGTGAAAATTGAACAAGAGTACCTTTTTATTCAACACATTATTATTTCCTTCGCAGTGCCAGTTATTCCTGCAATGTATTATTAATTAAGTTCGGAATAACGGCCCCGATGGAATTTAAAATGTGTGCATTTATTGTTTTGTAAATCCGATATTTTTATATGTAAAACTCTGCGAAATGTATCCGTCAGCAATATATTCATTGTTTTTATTTTCATTAAACGATACGATCCAAAATTAACAGAATCAGTAACACTGGAACGAAGCGCCATGCCTGGGTCTGCCTGGGCCCTATATCACAAAACCTTAAAAGTGTACATAATTGTGATATTGTTTAAAAATGCGTAACTCAGAAATTCCAAATACAAACTTACATTACTTAATTTTGTAAGATTTTCCGTTAAAATTGTGTGGCATAGAGTTTTACTTATTATTTTTTTATTTAACCATTTATTTACACACAATAATCAGACAAGAAGAAAGGAACAGAAAAACGCGAATGAAGGTGGCGGGTGGTGATGGTGAGTTTTGTGGTACACGACTTGTAAGATTTAAAAAGAAAAGGAAAGTTTTGTGGTATAGGTAGGGTACCTTTTTTGTCCTAAGTATTCCGAAAAATTCTGGCAAACTTTAGTCAGTGGTTTTAAAAAGTCTATATAAGTTCATTGGAGCAGCATTTCCCCTATCCTGGTGGTACTAGTTAGGTACTCGGGGAGCACAACGCTGCATACATATTCAAAAGTATCGAACTCGTGTTAATTTGCATAGGACCCACGAGTAAACATAACTATTGCCAGTACACTCACTCTCAAAGCTTTGAAGATTTGTCATAAAACCACTATAGGAACCCTCTTTCGTTTACTATTCGTCTTTTTAACCCTTCCTCTACTAACTTATGTTTGTATACTAGTAAATAGCACCCTACAATGAACTTAGACACAAACACTACACTTTTTTGTACACTGAAAACTCGAATTTAAGCTCGCTTCGCGGGTCGCTATCTTGCATTGAATTCCGAATCATTATTACTTTGTTTATTTTTAGGGAATATAATGGTATATGGGAAATCTATGTCGGTAACTCCGGTTCTTTTCCGGATAATTTCATTCCTGATTTTATCCTTCAAAGAAACTCCGAGCATAGCTCGCTCCATAGCGCGCTGAGCGACCTTAAATTTGTGGACCAGCCCGACCGTCAGTGTCCACGTTTCAGCACCGTATGTCATGACGGGCAGGACGCACTGGTTGAAGACCTTAGTCTTCAAGCACTGAGGGATAGGCGACGAGAAGACTTGACGAAGCTTTCCAAATGCTGCCCAACCCAACTGGATCCTTCTGTCGGCCTCTTTCTCAAAGTTGTGTCTACCGAGCTGGATGACTTGCCCTAGGTAGACATAGTCCTTCACAACTTCGAGAAGCGACCCTTCGATGTGGATACCGACATAGCTTGCAGAGTAAGCAAACTGAAGTGGCAGTGGGCTGGCCATGTCTATCGAAGGGCCGATGGCCGGTGGAGCAGACGAGTCCTGGAGTGGAGACCGCGTATCGGCAAGCGTAGTGTGGGACGCTCCCCAGCTAGATGGACGGACGACCTAAAGAAGGTGGCTGGGGTAGACTGGATGCGGAAGGCGGAGGACAGGGTGTTGTGGCGCAGTCTGGGAGAGGCCTATATCCAGCAGTGGACTGCGATAGGCTGAGTTGATTGATGGAAAATCTTAGTACCTTTGGCTAAATGTACACTTTTGTAAACGTTTTATACAATAAATTATAAAAATTAAGCCTGTATCATTTTATCTTATAAAATGATTACTGTACGTTTACTGAATTAAGCAAACAGTTAATAAAATTATCCTCATCCATATACACGCTTAATTTATGTTCTTAAACGAGTTTGTGTAACTTTTAACCTCATTTCAAACAAACAGCTCGTCACGACTGTACCTTTGTCGCATACATTTTAGGAAACCAAACTTTTTTCCATCCATCGAACGCGTATCGCTCACTCCGTCGGCACCAACAGCGGTGTAGCAACGTTTTTATTCCGTGATTGTTCAACATACAGTTTGCATTGCGCAGAAAACGCGAATCTGTATTCGTCCTCTATTTTCTACCGGACTCACAATTATTTTCCCGGATTACATACGATTGGGGTCGAATAAAATTTGATATTTCCTTTACTGTATCGTGTGACGAACTTGTTTTCGTTTTTCGGGCATTGGAAAAGTATTTTTTAAATAAACTAGCTTTGTTCGTAGGTCTTGCCTATAAAATTTATGGTTGAACTATTTGTGTACCTATTTTTTTTTCGCTTTTCTGAATTAAACTTCGTTTCAGTTAAGGTATCGTGGGAGCGTGGTCGTGGGAGTCCATAATGAAGCAATTGACACGTTCGAGTTATTTGTTTTATTTTTAGAAAACATTATTTGGGACATCATGCGTTCATTTGTTAATTCTATTCATAGTTATCGATCATACATCTTTGCCTTAAACCTTTTTGTGTTGTTGCTTCTGAATTTTTAACCGAGGACAAAAAGGAGGAGGTTCTCAAGTCGATGCGTTTTTTTTAAAGCTTGAATTATTGCATCGATGTTTGAAAATTCAACGGGTATGCGAAGCTGTGACGTCATATAATCGGTTTGCGAATAGGTTGATATCACAAGAATCGACTGCGAGTGAGATAGTTAGAACCAAAATTAATTACATACCTAGTGGTGCCGGATCTGTTGTTCACAAACTAAATTAAATTAAAGTTCAGTATATTTTTTATTTCTGTTTCATTAATAAAAAGACGGAAGATTAATTTTAGTTTAGTCCTATCAAATTAATCAGCACCTGACGTAAATAACATAATTTTAGTAGGCAAGTTTTTAATCACGTCTAAACTTGTATGGAGTAGTGTCAGGCGCTGATTAATTTGACAGGACTAAACTAAAATTTATCTTCTGTCCCTTTCTTAATGAAATAGAAAGAAAAAGATGCACTGAACTTAAATTTAGTTTAGTTTGTGAACAAGGGAATCGGCACCACTGCAGTTGACAAAAGACATTGTCCACTTAGTATGGGACTTTGGCTCGGCGTGAACAGACACTTTAAGTATAAATATAATACAGGTCTAATAGCTAATTCCAGTAGGGAAGAGAATATTGTAATAAGATTGTATCATGATGCTTGTAAGACTTGTTTTGCTTACTTGCTTTTTTTTTTATATAAACACATTTGTATTCATACATTTTATTATTATTCTGACTCATATGTTAGTAATATGTTGTCTAGAAACTGGGCAGGTGGATATATATTATTATCTTGGTACCTTACCCAGCTTGAAAACCAAATCATAGTCATCTCATGAGCGCAGCAACCCACTGTTCTTCGGTCCACTATACAATTGCAGCAATAGGTACTGCTTGATTGAATTTCGTCCCTGACTGTTATTTTCTTGTAATATATACACGCATGCGGTATCACTGTCCATTTTCAAAGCCAAAACAATACTTGCAAACAATAATAAGAGTAAAACGAGCAAAACAATATTCGATAGAAACAAAGTCATGACATGACAAGTGACTTGAAGTGACAACTCACATTATGTCAATGTCAGTTGTCACTTCAAGTCTTTTTTTTAATAATCGATTTATATTAGATTAAAAATCGAATTTAATGACCAACTACGATACTTTTGTTTTCCAATTATATGGATAAAACATGTTTGAGTGAATGTACGTGATTACAAATAACAGCTTTAATTGACTGTAGACTGTAGACTCTTATAAGAATGAGGAGGACTTAGTAAAACTTAAAAAATAACAATTAGAATCGATTTATAAATTATTATTTTACAAATGGCAACACCGTGAAGGTCGAGTACTGTCAATATGTCGAAGAGTAAAACAATTTCAGTACTTTTTAAATGCACTATTCGTGGGCGCAACTTGATACAAAAAGTTAGAATAAATAAGCGTCTAAAAACAAAACAGGATTTTTGATTAAGTTGTTTCTTTTCGAGCATCGTGTCCACGCCAAGCCGAGAATGGACAATTTCCTTTACATAACAAAGTTCACTGACCTATCCCGTTGACTTCCGTCCCCGAAAACGATGATTTAACACATCCGATTCTATCAGGTGATATATAACTAAATGAGTAATCGTATTAAAGGCGCCACTGGGTCCTCCCGCTAATCAAACCATCGTCCCGTCAACGTTTTATTATGATTGATAGATATTTTATGGGGGTTTTTAGGGCATTGAACTCTGTTTGCTGGTCTTAATTAAAAGGAATGAAATTAATAGTTTTGAGTTTCAGTTGATGAGCAACATGGGAGACATTAAAGTGTTAAATCATAGCCGAGTAGGGGTCAACTTCCTTCAATAATATTTCAGTCTGTAAACCAGTGTTCATGGGTCAAAATGATTATATAGGGTGACTGGTAATTAGTGACCGATACTTAAACACATGATTCTACTCATCATTACAAACAACTTTTACTATCGGACCAAATCAGAAATCGCGAAAAAAAAATCAGTACATTTATGTTCGTACGAGTCGTCAAAATGTAGGGAACAGCTTAGGGAATTTTTTTTTCGTCATTTCACTTTTTGTCCCATTATAAAACTTGTTTGTTGTCATGAGTAGAATCATGTGTTTATCAGTCACTAATTACCAGTCACCCTCTATAAGGGTCTTGCGAATTATTTATTTATTTATTTTACCATTTATGTACACACATATATAAACAGATAAGAAAAACAGAATAGAAAAATAGATACAAAGGTGATGCTTATTACATAAGAAATCTCTTCCAGCATATCTGCGATAGGACAATAGATAGAGAGATGTCGACAGCGTGTGAAAGAGAATTATTGACAAGCTAAGAAATATTTTTTTGTGCTAAATTCCTTCCTATTTTATTTAAAAATAGCAATGAAAAAGGTCTTTTGCCAAGCAATAACCTACTTTAAAATTAAGGTATAATTAAGTTAGCGTAAACTCAGTTGCAAACATCTGTAAAGTTGAGCAAAAAGTTCAATACAGCATCCCTGCGCCCCCATCGTCCTGCGCCCTGTATGTTTCGTAATTTTGTTGTACCTTAGTTTTATCTTGAGCGATGGCCGTTTCTGCGTGGATTTGACGCATATTTTTCTCCAATTTGTAATTTTTGTGTTTGTGTTTTTTCTCTGCGTCATGTTTACCGCAAAATAAACGTATTTTCTTTTCTTTTCTTTCTTTAAACTATCGTAACGCCTTTAAAATGTATTTAATGCGAATATGGATATAAAAATGAATATATTTTTAGGTAATTGTTACGGCTCCGCCGTCGCGTCGCCAGATGGCGCACTAGTGCAGGACTTGCGGTGCTTAGCCATGCCATTGGACCAGCCGCGCCCGCGCCTCCGCTTCGCGCCACCAGGGGCGCTAGTCGTCGTTCGTTCCGCCATCACGGACTTCGCTTACATATTTCTTTTCATCAGACAATTGATTAAGATAATCAGATCAGACCTAGTGATTAATATATCAGTTGTACTGGCCATTAATTTATTCGAAGCCTATACAGGGTCCCAGGGACGTTACATGGACGCGCAAACTGAAACCATAAATGCAGCACGTGATTCCAGACCTCCAAGCGTAGACATTTTTCGTCGGTTATCAAAAATAAAATCACCTGATTCATAAAAAAGTGCAGTAGCTACGCGGTCAATACGTATGGAACATATAATTTCTCTTTTAAATAACCGACGAAAAAATTCAACGCATGGGTTTTCATATACACAATACATAGGTAACAATCAAGGACAAGTAATATTAAGAATAACGTAGTATAATTAATTTCTGTGTTTCCATTTTAGTAAAATATGAAAAATTGTCCCGTACAAACGAATTCCTGCAAAAGACAAACTATCCGCTACAAACCATGTAGTTTGAATTGAGTCATTAAGAATAACTTGCTATAAACTAAGGAATTCCAATATGAGATTTGAATGAAATTTTTGAATAGAATACGTTTTTACAACAGCTTTCAAAGTTATGATATTATAACGACTGAAGAAAAAGTGCAATGGTTTGTAAAATTAAACTGTTATCGTTCTGACTTTACTTTTATGTAGTTTCGTAGTAGCCATTGTAGACTCTTGGTAATTTCCTTAAGTGGGAGTTTTATCACTTCGCTGCTTTCTGAGGTTATAGAACCAGGGCTATTCAAAGCTTTTCACTGTAGCATTCACAACCATGCGATACGCTTCCGTGCGAATCGAACATCAATAAATTATCGAAGGAGTGGTCTAAACGCTGTTCAAAAATCCGAAACCTGAACATTTTTACAGGTTAAACCAAATAGACAATCGCTATATAGCTATTTGCTGTCGGGTACTAGGCAAATCAGGTAACCGAAAATATGTTATTTTCGACTCGAAAGCCTGTCGAATGGTTGTGAACGGTAATTTTACTAACTCCAAACAGGATTTCCGAATATTAATTACGGACTATTGTTGGTGTATCTCCAGCTGGAAATAACATTGCTGTGTTTCCATGGTTTAAATGGTATAAACTTGCTCTCACATTATGACTTACATTACGACTGCTGTAACTTGAAGTTACAAATTATAATTTATTACCATCGTAGTAAAGTCAATAAATAGTTAATTGCTAGTAACAATAACAAAACCATGGTCAACAAGACGACCAGTCACCACAAGCAACTTAACGCATAGATCAGTCACTGCCTCCCTCGACATACTGCTTTTATGTCAGTAATTGTAAGTTACCGTTTCTTCCTTCTTATCTTAAATCAACAAGCACGATAGTAGTAGGAAATGCATCCAAGTGCAAACTGATCACATCTTACTACACAAGCCAAGAAGCCTGCATTCCCAAAGGACATGGTCAGGGGTCTATCCTCTAGCAGTGTTATTTTAATCTTACTCCAGGATGGGAAAGCCAACCAACCCTAGCCAACTGTTTTTTGCGTAATTGCTATGGTAAGCTGACGGTGGTAATAAAGACTGCACTCTGCACTTTTTATATACTTAAAGATTTTGTTTACCAAGAAATGTTGCTTTTCTGGGTAGAATTCTATGTGGAAGGCAGCGGTGTTGAAACATTGTGAGACAAACGTGTATTTTTGCTGATCTTTATGAACCAGGGCCATACAAATAAAATATTTTTACCTACCTATAGACCAAAACTTAATGTAGGTACCTACCTAATTGATGAAATGTTTTTCATTCATATAATTGACTGAATCTAAGAAAACTGCTACTGGCTAGCGGTTGTATAAAACACGGGTAAAAATGATCTAATTAAGCTCCGGTTCTGACGTCACGCTTCAGTAGATCGCATTAATTAATTGTAATACGATCAATTAATCTTTCCTTCCAATACGTTCAATGATACGTTAATTGATGTATCGTTCAATCGAGATATCAATGTTATTACCGTTTCTACGCTAACAATAATCTCATTTTATCTAATGAACATTTGGTCTCGTGATAGTTAAGGTGCCTATTGATAAAGTAGGTTTGTATTCAGGAAACTAGTACCACAGTATAATAAATTGAGCAGTATTACGTCTCAGCAGTGTCCTTGAAATAATTACCTACGGCCCTTCGATAGATTAACATGCACTAGGATTGCCCAATGTAATGTTGACTGTGTTTCTTGGGTTGTAGCCGTACTTTATGAGTCCGATCAAAGAGATCAGCCATCATCATCTGCCTAGCCTTTTCCCAACTATGTTGGGGTCAGCTTCCAGTCTAACCGGATGTAGCTGAATACCAGTATTTTACATGGAGCGACTGCCTATCTGCCCTCCACAACCCAGTTACTGGGTAATACGATACCCCTTGGTAAGACTCGTTGTCAGACTTTCGGGATTCTGACTACCCGTAAAGACTGTCATAGATCTACGAATGACAGCCGGGACCAACGGCTTAACGTGCTTTCCGAGGCACGGAGGGGCCTCGGTATGTAAAGATGGTCACCCATCCACAGACCAACCGCGGCAAGCGTAGCTTAACCTGATCGATCGTCCTGTGCGGCTGTTATTATTTAGCCACGGGCCCCTCCCAAGGAGATCAGCCATATTGGGCCCAAAATCCAAAATAGCTGGCCAACGAAAAAAGGGTGTCACTTAAGTCGGGGATCCACCCAAGCATTTTTCAGTACGGCACCAAATCTCTACAACCTTACCTACAGCTGTTTGCTTTAAGTCTATTTTTATTTTATTTTATTCTAGACTCCGTTTTATTTCTAGAACACATTTATAGAAATAAAACGGAAAAATAAAAAACAATAAAAAATATAAAATAATATCGCTGTGATATGGCGATATTAAAGGAAGTCTCAATACACTGTTGTTTCTTACTTCTTATGGGCTTCTATAAAAAACCTGATTTCAGAGCAAGATATGCAAAAAGAATTGTTGTAGAAACACTCGAAGAGGTATGTTGTCATAGTATGTAATACTTGTTCATTGTCACCTTTCATTTATTTTCGCCAAGCTATAGTTTTACATTTTACTGAACTAGATTTTTCAACTATAAAAAACAGCTGAAAGAGCGGTCGTAGAGATTAGGTGCCGTAGTAAAAAATGATAAAATGGACTTCCCCGACCAGGATAACATATTTTTTTTCGATGGCCGGTACTTTGTGTTTTGGGCCAAACCTTGTATGAAATGTGTCTGGTCTCCTTTAATGATGGGAGAGCATTCTTTTTAAACCTTGATATTAGTTGAGGGTAGTATGTCCTATTCACTAAAATGTTATTCACAAATCCGGCAGCTTATGATGTAAGTTTTGTTTGTTAAATCATCTCAGTATATCAGCCGAAGAAAACCCGATAGTCTAATTTAAATAAAATATGCATACTTACACTGAGTTTTCGAAGCGCTCCATTTGGATTGTTTTGTATGAAGACGTATTACGCCAAGCACGCAAGCGACAAGCAGTATTACGTCTAGTCTGGATTTGTGCCCGGTTGATGACGATGAAATCGCGAAAAAAAAATCAGCTGTTCCATAAATTTATGTTCGAATAACTCGTCATAATGCAGCGAATAGCTGATTTCTTTTTTGCGAATTCTGTTTTAGTCCCATAGTAAAAGTTGTTAATAATAAAGAGTGTAATGAATGACCCCTTATGAGGTTGTGCGTTATTTAAGTTATAACTTGTATAACCCTTCCGGGATTACATATTGTATGTACATATAGGTAGATAAAAATCTTCATATGGATTATTATTGAATGGAATTACCATACTAATTCCATTCAAAGTATTAGGTCATCCCACTTCCAGTGTCATATTTTTTTATTATTATTATTTTACAAAAACTGACTACTATACTATATAACCTTGTGACACTAATCAATAATCTCCACCACTATTAATCACTCGCTCCCAGACTGCTGGCAAATCTTGAACACCATTTAAAGTACCACTTTCATTTAATTCATCAATAATGCTGTTTAGTTTAATATCTAACTCCTTTTTGCTATTGTATCGAGTACCCGACAATTTCCTCTTCATATGGCCAAAACAATTGAAATCACAAGGATTCATATCCGGGGAATATGGCGGCTGAATAATTTCAATCCATCCTTTATCTTCAATTAAATTCTGAACTATTTTTGAGTTGTGCGGTCTGGCGTTATCATGTAAAATTATAGGACTCGTTATATGATGTTCGTCTGCCCAAATAGGAATATTTTCTTCTAAAAATGACTTATATCGCTCTCCAGTCATAGTTGTATTTTCATCATAAGTTCTCCAAAAAGCAATGCCTCTGACATCCATAGCTACTATTAGTAGTATTTTTCGTTCATGTAGCTCTGCACGTGGTAAATGTTCAGCTGAAGTGCCCGGTTCCACCCAACATCGTGACTGATGTCTTTGACGAGGAGTATAAAATTCGACCCAAGTTTCATCAAGGCATATGAATCTATTAAGTATATTTTTCTTACGGCGATACCACGATAAATGGCTACGCGCAGTTTCATAACGAAACTCCTTCTGATCCGTGTTCAGAGTATGGGGCACCCACACTGCACTTTTATTGACCAGACATAAATCCTCCGTGAGTGCTCTATGTATAGTGGAATGAGGAATGTTAAGTTGAGTGGAGAGATCACTGACACTGACCCTACGTGACTGACGAAGTGCTTCCTTGATTTTGTCCCTTGCTTCTAATCTAGTCGATGATAATGATCGAGGTGCTCGCGGCTCATCTTCAGCTGTGATTCTTCCTTGTTTGTACATTTCAAGCCATCGCTGTACGGTTCTTTTATTTAAGGCGTTACGACCAACACACTTTACCAGTAAGTCGTGCGCAACTCCTCCAGAGTAGTTGAGTAAAGCACAAAACTTTAGAAATATACGTTGCTCCATTACATTAATAGATTTTTTTTTATCTTCCATTTTAAATCAATGCACGTCTTGACAATACAACACACCAAATTAAACTAACATGATTGTACAAGACAACACATGTATTAATATTGCATACCATTGCGCAATACATAAATATTGGAAATAAAAAATATGACACTGGAAGTGGGATGACCTAATATTTCGACTTATTTCAGAAGGAAATTAGATTTGATCTTGGCAATGTGTACACGTGTCTTATAACAAGTATTTTGTTACACGTGTCTGTGGTACCTTCATGGCTTTGACAGGCAACATGTTCATTTTTGTACCTTTTGGAGATTAAAAAAGTCGTGTGAGTAGACAGAACGACCGAAATCAGGCCTGCGTTTGGTAGATACGTATCTGCGCGCGGCATTTTCTTTTTCGTATATTTAATAAACTTTTGTGTTACGTATCTACACGGGCTCGGGAGAATAAGAGCACAACTTCAACTTTCTCGAAACTAGCTTTTGCGTTTAGCACGGTAGTATAGTCGTTCCAACTATGTTAGGGTCGGCTTCCAGTGTAACTGGATAAAGCTGGATACCAGTATTTTACATGGAGCAGCTGCCTATATGACCTCCACAACCCAGTTACTGGGTAATATCCCTTGGTAAGACTGGTTGTCAGACTTTCGGGCTTTTGACCACTCGTAACGACTGTCAAAAGTCCACGAATGACAGCCATGTTTAATGGCTAAATGTGCTTTCCCGTTGCATGGAGGTGACGGAGGGGTCTTAGCACTACCAGTGATGGCAGACTGTTCGGTGATCACCAGTGATCGGATAATTGGGCGCTAATATACCTAAACTTCACTTTTATTCCCACGAAAGAATAATACGGACATGCCTTTCAGAATCCCGGAATCGTTTGAAATTCCTCAGATTGCGAAAAATGTCACCTGCATATTACGGTATTTAGAGTAAAAACCATGGAAATTTACTTCACTTTGACTGAACGTAAAACGGAACGACCTAGGAGTGAAATTCGTACATTATCTGTAGTAAAATGTCAGCTTTATAATGTACATATGTTGAATTTTGTGTAGGTTTATGATAGTTTTTTTCAAAAACTATATTGAGTTTCTCAAAAACCATGCATTTGCTGAGTTCGGGATTTGTGATAGTGTTTTACATAAAAACAATTATACGCTATTCAAACTGTGAAGTTTCGTACGACCGGGTTAAGTAATACAATGGAGCCGATTCGATCACTAATCTGTTAAATAGATAAACCAATTTCCACTACTTGACCACATTGTGCACATTATCATTTTATATTGATATTCCAATTTTTTTAAAAATAAAGATATTAAAACAAAATAACCGCTGCTATAATTTCATTAAGGTTGTTATAGTTGTTTTTACAATTTTTTGCAATCCCGGATCCCGGGATTACTTATTTATTCAGAAAGGAATGTCCATATTATTCTTTCGTGGGAAGAAGCTTAGGAATATACGAGTAAGCGCCTGATTATCCGATCACTGGTGTTAGAAGGTATATTCTGTGCCCCTGAGGACTTGATACACGTTATATCATATATATACTATATATTTCTGCGCGGACCTATCCGTGCAGAAAAATATAGTAGGTATGTATGTCACTTTCTATTTAGAATTAATTTAAAAGTTTGACTTGAAAAATAAGTCCTGTGGGCACGAACGCGCGGAGTGAACGTAACGTAAATTCGAAAGATTTAAATTAAAAATACAATATTCCTAGTTTTTTTTTTTAACTTTTCTAACTGTGCTTGCCGCAGAAGCTCAAACCAAAATGCTATAGGATTCCTAGTTATAGGTATTTACGATAAAAAAATATACGAGTATCTCACGCGTTCCTTCCTCAAGTATCGGATGATCGCTCTGCCTATCCGACCCACGCATGCGCAATGATACTAAGGCATCTCGGTTCTCCGGATTTTGGTAACATCGTACTGCGGTTAGTTAAATTGTAAGGCAACTCCCTAAAGGAAAATCATCTGAAGCGGCGCTTCGTACCTTATGAACATTTGTGGGCTGATGTATTTTCGATCAATAATTAAAGTATTGCTAACATTGATATTACGCTCAATCGACTCTCAATAGAAAATATAATAAAGGAACCTTTTTTTATCATGTAACGTAGACTATTGAGTACCCACTCAGCTTACCAGTAAGTAAGCTAATAATATAGGGCAGTCCGTAGTTTAATAGAAGGGCCAGACTCAGGTCCATTATGGGTTAGCTCAATCAAAGTACAAAAGTCGTCATTTCAATACTTGAACTCGTCAGAAAAGTATAGGTCTCCACGAAAATGCGATACAAAGATTGGCAAATACTGAAAGATAGCTTCAATACTTAATGAAGAAATACACTTTTTTTGGAACCGAAACTAATAACCTAATTATAATTAAAGTTCTGAATTGTCTATTGTGGTAAAATAAGGTATGATTTGGTAGCTTTTTTGGCAGTAATCCAATCCAGTGGGTCTAGCGCAAACATGCGGAGAATATAATGTTTTATCTCAGCTCTATCCATATCGATGAGTGATACTAATAGTGCTTGATGCAAAAAAAAAACACCGAAATACTATCGGATAGTTGAATTCTCGATTCAAAAATTGTTTGAATTTACGTTATGTTTCCGTCACACATTGTTGCTAAGACCTACGAACTTTACACTATGGAAAATACGTAATCAAACTTCAGTCCTCACAACCCACACTCAGACTTCCTGCATGAAGTCCAATGAAACAGTATAAAAACAATATATCGTATAAAGTTACCTGAAGAACTAGCAAGTGCAAGTAAGCTAGTGGAAGTTAACGATCATTTGTCGCAACTTCTCCTTGCTCTGTCAACGGGGATTTATTTCTGTGTATTCTGTTGAAACCTGAGTAGTATGTCTTTTCTTGTAAAGTTTGAAATAGTTGCACTTCTTTTACACGCAGCTGGCAGGAAAAAAAATTTAATATCATCTGCCTAGCCTTTTCCCAACTACGTTGGGGTCGGCTTCCAGTTTAACCGGATGCCTATCTGACTTCCACAACCTAGTAACTGGGTAATACGATACCTCTAGCTAAGACTGGTTGTCAGACTTTCGGGCTTCTGACTACCGGTAACGACTGTCAAAGATCTACGAATGACAGCCGGTACCTACGGCTTAACGTGCTTTCCGAGACACGGAGGGGTCTCGGTATGTAAAGATGGTCACCCACCCACAGACCAACCGCGGCAAGCGTAGCTTAACCTGATCGCTCGACCTGTGCGGCTGTTATTACTTAGCCACGGGCCCCTCATGAAAAAAAAAAGCTTAACAGTGAAGTTAAAATTGTGGTTAAAAAAAAAGTGTTTTGAAAAGACAGTAAAAATAAATTAATATCACGCCTGTACTCTTTGAAGGATTAGGCAGCTACCTTATAATACCCACATAAAATACAATATTCGTACAGAAATCAAACACGAAAGATATTTCTAGAGATAAAAATCTATGAAGTATCGAGCAAAAACTGTGCTGGAATCACTACATAGTATAAAACAAAGTCGCTTCCCTGTCTGTCTGTCCCTACTTAGATCTTTAAAACTACGGAACGGATTTTGATGCGTTTTTTTTTAATAGATAGAGTGATTCAAGAGGAAGGTTTATATGTATAATACATGCATAATATAGTAGAGAAACACTGGTAATTTTAGAGGTTTCTAATGTAATGTCGTAAATAAACACATTTTTTTGCGCTTACATTGTAAACGCTGGCTGAACCCGTCGAGATAGATCAAAATAATGTACTACAGTATTGTACACCTTAAAAAGGTCTACAAAAAAGTCCGCGATGGTATATGTCTATCTCTTAGGGATAACCCACAATAACCATTTTTTATCCTATACTTTTTACGAGAAATAATGGCTCTAAAATTATCAGTGTTTCTCCATTGCACCCGTGCGAAGCCGGGGCGGGTCGCTAGTTAA
Source organism: Eremobia ochroleuca (assembly GCA_949629135.1). Taxonomy (NCBI): domain Eukaryota; kingdom Metazoa; phylum Arthropoda; class Insecta; order Lepidoptera; family Noctuidae; genus Eremobia; species Eremobia ochroleuca. The sequence goes on along the minus strand of OX451397.1, from coordinate 11,366,810 downwards.
ATATAAATATTTTTAGTTTGTTACCCCTGTTGTTTAGGTTTACCTGCGAAATCAACATTTTGTATAACAACGTAATTGTAATTGTGTAACCAAAAAGAAAATTGATTGTTATCCAACAATCTTTGTTTCAACAAGTTGAAATTGTGATACAACAGTTTGTCGGCTTGACCTAAAGAATCTACTACTTAGATAAAATTATTTATTTCTCTACACATCCTCTCACACACATACACTTACCTTCTTCACCTAACAGACTGAGAGGAAAGCAACCTTTCATTCTTGAAATAATTATGTTTATATTTTAATAAACTATTTCCTTTTGTTAATGAGCTCATACATGCATACCCAGCCCGAGGACTTTGAGACACTGCGTGCTGAAACACAGGCTATAAACCTAGTTCGGCAGCAGATGCTAATAATTAGACACAATTGTAACTGATTTACTGAGCATAATTTTAAGTAGCTCGCTGCCGCACTCAGAGACTTCACTTAAAATTAATCAGTCATTAGCTTTTATTAACCAGCATATCTTAGCACAAAATATGTCAACAAAATGTTTTTAATCTGACATATTTTTGTTGACTGATTGCGTTCCAATTTATACTTGTAAATTAAAGTTAATGATTGATTCATTTTAAGTAATGACTCTGAGTACCGGGGTAAGATATATTGTATAACTTGTTTATTCTTTTGGTTTAATAAATATATTATTATTTTCTTTTACACATCTCGGCACCCTCGGGTCCCGGACCTTTTGAAGGCGTACGAGGGGCCAAAGCCTACTCGCAAAGGCCCCTTAGAAAACTTTAAATGATGAGGAGGCACCAACTGATGATTATCCCTGTATGCACGATGCAAGTGCACTCAAGGACAACCCCCGTTGGTGCAGGACTATTGCAAAACATGGAAACAAAACATATTGGGCTGTGAGTTCGCGTGATTATAATGGATGGGTTACCTTGAACTATGGCAGAACTATGTCCTCTGTCTGACCAATTTTATACATATACGAGTATTATACACGGATAAAATGGCGGGGAGTGACTTGCATTCAATAATGGGCGCCGAAAACGGTCGCTAGTGCATAGTATCGTAGCAACAAGGGGGCAACATGTCCTGGGGTGCTTATGAGGAGTGGAGAGATATTCCACGGCTATCAGGACAATCCCGGAAGTATGGTCAAGATCCTTATCAGCATCTTACTTAAGTACTTCCTTATTTTTGTTATATTCCTAGAACTGAGCCTGTTAAGTAAATAGTAACCTAACGCTGACCTGCAAATTGCAAAAAAACGTAAGTGAATTTGAATTTCGCGAGCTATCTTAGCCCCCTGTTATACAAGGGATTTAATCATGACTGGCGAAATAATATTGCCCTAAAGGATTAGGCAGAGTTGCACGACTATTTTGGTATAAATACCACGTGAAAATGATGTAGATGTTCGGAGATATTCAGACTTGTTTCCAGTAGAAAATTGAATTAGATCCAGTCGTTTTTTCTTAATTAATAAGGCACATGATAATAATGTATTGTATTATTATAAAATTATATGATATTTGTGATATGAGAAAAAGTTTTGATGGATTATATTCAACAAAATCTGCAAATTAGAGCAAAACCTGCTTTCCATGAGTTTTTGCCTAAACACGCATCAGGAGAACGATTATTGCTAAATAAATAGATAAAAAATAAAGCAATCGCTTCATTATTATTGTAGAAGAGAAAACGAACTATCTTTACCAGTTAATTCATTTATACCAACCAACGAATGGTATTCAATTTCAACGAGGAAATCATGCATCTTCGCGCATTTTTGTAATAGGCCTCTTAAAATTAAAATAATATCAGTCTTACTAACAGTGTGGCGAGAGTTACGTTTAGATTGTCGTCTTGTGTCTGTCAGTGTCAAGAGCGACGAACCATATTCTTCACTGTGATTTGGTTTAGTGAAGTTTAAGGGTCGGATATTTCTGCAAGTAGGTAATGAGTAACTGTTCTCACGAAACAGAAAACAATAGTATCATTTGAAGCAAGTAAAAAAAAAACGTTGCCCCATACTGGGAATTTCTCCTGTATTGTGGGTGCGTTTACAAACATTTAAACTCACATACACAAACAGCCAGACCCGAACAACTACTTGTAGATCATACAAATATTTGTTCCGTGCGGGAATCAAACCCGCGACACGCAGTGCGGCAGTCAGTAACTTAACCACTGCGCCAACCGTGCCGTCGAATTGTCGAACTGTACATTTTGGAAAAATGCTCCAAAAATATTGACTGGCCATGTTGGCCCTACAAACATTATGAGATCGTCATACCACCTTCGCAAGATTGTATGAGTATAAGACTGGGAGATTTGGAAGAAAAAAGGCGAGGCGTTTGCCCACCAGTGGGACATAAAAAGGCAAAAAAACATGTTTACTACAATTTTGAATGAGGCTATTGGGCTCAGTACTATTGCCGTTAATGTCAAGCCTAGTCCACGAACAGGCGCTATGGGACATATCTACTGAAATGATAGCCTAACGGATTTAGTTGAAAATAGCTGTCTAGGGACTTAGGGTCAGTTGAAATTGGCTCTCGTCTGTCGTGCGTAACTAATGAAAGAGTTCAATCGCTCGTGTCACGCACGATCGCTTTAATCTAATTTCGTCAATGCATTTATGTATATTGGATTAACTAACTAGTGCAAGTCAAATATGGTTTATTATGAAAACAATGTTTTACGTGACATGGTACTAGCTTAATGACCTCTTTTTTGCGATGATTAGTTTTTCAGAGTACAAAATGACGATAAAATCGTAAGCATTTTCATTAGTTCCTGCTTAAATTTAAATAAAGATAAAATAGTATACTCGTACGAGTATCCACATCGATACAAATCCTTTCCTATTTATCTTTGTAAGAAACAAAAAACATCTTACACAGCGATATAATCAAAGACGTTCATTACGCCTTGGTTCGCGTTTTGTCGTGTTAAGGCAGGTTCCACGGTCACGTTTGGGTCTGGTTGGTACAGCTGGCTTGTTTATAGAATAAAATTGTGCGACCGGCCAATTACTGCCTCAGCTGTAAATGAAATACGAACCTCTGGATACGACATACGGGCATGTATATTGGCGGGCCGAACATGTTCCCTTGAGGCACTCCATCTTGTGCGTCCATCGGATTTTTGTCTTTATACAAGTTAAATGAAGTGATTATAATACATTTATCTATCAGTTAACCATGCTGTGTAATCCAAAAAAAATGCAATTTTTGTTTCCATTTTGTTGGCTATTTTGCAAGACATCATTCTATACTACCGAGTTGAATGCTTCATTAGAATTGTTTTTCGGCTGTCGCCACAAAAACACAAAGTGAACCTAATCAATTGGTTGCTGAATCAAGTTCTGGATAATAATGTCTAATTAGGCTTTCGTTATGCGGTCTTTGAATGACATTTAATTATGTACAAAATACTCAGGTGTCCATGGTTCAGAAATAGCATTTTTAATTGAATTTGTAGACAATGTTTAACAAAATCACATGATGTAGGTTATATATTGTAAATGACGAATGAGTCGTTTAACAGTTTGAATATATTTATATAAATAATATAAATAATAAATGCGTAATAAATGTGTAACATGTGTGTACGAGTATTCAGCTTCTTCCGGTTAGACACGGTTAGAAGTTTCCCAACAAAGTTGGGAATAGACTATATAAGGACACGGTGATGAAATGTAATTATTCTATTTCGTTTAAAGCCATAACTTTACAATATGAGAGCTACGAGTATAATGTGCTCGTCGTCATGAACTTATCATGAGTATGAAGGTATGAGAAACTAACTTGTAATAAAGAGTTAGACAAATTGGAGTCAAGGCTCCCGCATACAGGCAGGCGTGACGCTACAATGCGACGCGATTCTGGTGTAACCATTTCCATTAAGTTTTCATAGAAATGGTTCCACTAGAGTCACGTAGGGCCTGTCTGTGGGAGCCGTCAGGTGGTCTCTTGTAGCAAGGTTCTTTTTTGCGTAAAATCAATGTTATTTATCAACAAAAAATATAAAAAAGATATTCCTGCAAACTAATGTTTGTTCACCCCACTTATCATAATTTTACGTAATACCCTCTTAGTTTTTATAATAGTTAAACACAGAAGTTGTGTTTGTAAATCATGCCTTTAAACAAAATTGATGCATAAATCACCCCGGGAACCAATTAAATATAAAATTATAGACAAAGTTTTTCTCATAATGGGAGTTGCAAATTGTTTTGCGCATTATTTACTTTTTCCCTTTAAGTATGTGCCTACTTAGTTATGAAGCACAGTGAAAATGGCGATGAACAATAGCCAAGTAAGTATTTGCCTAGTGATTGAACCCTTTCAGTAATCATTGCTCACTAAATTATCCTCTAGAGCCCCAGCGGCACAAAAACGTGCCAGTAAACACCGACCGATTTAAAACCGTATTTGTAGTAAAGATAAGGCTTAAAATCGTCCGCTATATATATCTAAAAGAGCCCGCTCGTGGTGCTTGACCGGTTATAATAATCAGTCTATAATGTTCCCGCTGCCGAGACACAGCCGCCTCTCTTTGAGAGGGAGTGGTGTGGGTTGATGGTTGGCGAATGCCATATGTCTTCGCATTTTTAGTTCTAGAATCGGGCCGGTTTCTTAGCGATGTTTTCTTTCAACGTTTTGAGAATAGTGGTGATGAAATATTTTTCATAAATAAAGCGCCTGTTTGGGTTCGAACCTGCGACCTTGCGGTCATTATCACTGGGCTACTACTGGTCACTAAATTAGAACTCTGTAAATTTTTTTTCAGGCAAGTAAATTACTTTTGCTCATAAAGGCAAAGTAAAGACCATTAATGGTAGTTGGAAAATATGACGCATTGAGAGAAATTACTATTACTATAAGTTTTAAAACATCGCTGCGATTTTACTCTGTGAAGATTTTAATGATAATTGTTATTTGAAAAATGACTATTCATATACAACTTCAAATCCACTGCTCAAATCGTTATTTCTTTTCTTTCTCGTAAATTTCTACAGGCGGTAATTGCGTAACACACTTCTAATGACAATCCATTATGAGTGTGTTACGCAATTACCCCGCTGAAGAACTTTACGAGAAACAAGGCCTTTCATGTTGACAATTCAATAACATTCATTGCGCTATTTACGTTGTTGAACAGACGATTTTTTCAAACCTATGAGGGGTAGGAATTCCTAAAGCATTCATAGCAATGAATTGATTTAAATTTCTTCAAAATTCTTTGGATTTATTTTATTGCTTCTTGAACTGCACGAAAGCGTCAAAATCAAGACGTTCTTGTAAGATAGTTTATTGAACCACTAGCTATGATCACAAAACGCAACATCGTGAGGAAGCCGGCACGTCCGAGAAAGAAAAAAAAATACGACGACATGTGACATCTACCAACCCGCACTTGGCCCGCGTAGTGAATAACGGGCTCCCTCCCTCTCGCCGAGAGGAGGCTCGTGTCCCAGTAGTGGGAATATTACAGACTTACTATGCTTATGCTAAAAAACGCAATGAGCGTTATAGTTGCACCTTTTGCAAAAACAAGAATCTATTTTACTAAACTGTTTCGCGTCAGAAATTAAACCTAGACTATTTATACAGTTTCTGGGTAATAAACTTTATCCTCGATGTATTCACGAATATATTTTAACTCCGGACAAAATACGGAATGTCACTTTTATAGCTTTAAAAGAACCTTAAACTTTTTATTCGGTGGTATGTAAAATTGAGATTGAACCTAAGTCGCGGTAGCACTTCGTCCAATAGGCAAGTAAATAAATGTTTAAATGTCTGCAAGTCGACGGGATGGATTTACATTTGAAATGCGAGGGTCAGGGGCTTTATTACCTTTTTTGGTGAAGGTAAGCCTAGAATATGACCCAGCGGCGGATTTATACGCGGTTATTTTTCAATGAATTTACTTAAATTTTACTTTTCTTAAGTGGTTGGGCGGGCTTCTTGGCCTTTGTTTAAATAGGCTATTTAAGATGTGACAAAATAATGTACACTATATTTTTAATGTAAAATATGTTTTTTGTGACCATTTCGTATCTATTTTGTTGGCTATTTTACAAAACAATATTCTACAACAGTGTCTTGCTGTCGAATGCTTCGTTAGAATATGTTCTTCGGCTGTCACTACAAAAATATTTAAAATTGACCTTACCAATTAGTTGCTGAATCAAGTGACATGTAATGATGTCTTAATTTGAAAGAAGAAAGAAAGAAAATACATTTATTTAGCACAGACTATAAGACACACAGTACACATGAGACATACATCAGATAAAAAACAAATAAAAATCAAATAAAAAAGTGTAAAATCCGATGTAAGAAATTAAACTGGACAGTGTGCCTCACGGCTGCGCCAAAAAGGCCCAGTTCAGCAAAAATGCCAGACAACTGGTTCCTGACGCTGGTTTTCTACTGGACCAGATGTGTGAGGTTACGGATGCATATCAGCTTTATACTGGAACGTGACGTCAATTTGTCATCAGCCTACAGCAGTCCACGGCTGGACATAGGTCACTCCAACTGCACGCCATTCAGGTTGTATCTCGGCAACTCTCACCCAGCTACTACTAGCCACCCTGCGAAGATCGTCGCATCGGGCGTCCTACCTTACGTTTGCTGATTTGCGGTCCCCACTCAAGAACACGTCTACCCCAACGGTCATCGGTTCTACGGCTCCATTACCACTTTAGCAGATGTCTTTATTAAGCCTTACTAATGCGCACTTTGAAAAACTTTTTTTACTGAATTGTCGCGGTTACAGGAATGTGGACATATTTTTCGTTCTATTTTTCTGTCCTTTCTACAAAATAACAAGAAGATTAAGCACGTCAGAAGCTTTTGGTGATTGCCTCTCAAAGTCCATGAAAACCGCATTACTATCATGAAATATGTGTCACATCCTCGCTCTCCATGGGCCAGAAACTTTCCGATAAAAACACTTTCTTTCCTCATTCCTATAACGTTCCATTTATCTGATAAAAGTTGGCATAATTCCGTTGAAATGTGAAAAAGTCTTATGCAAGCGGGATTAATCTGTCCGCGCCCGTGCAACGGATCGTCGATTTAACACGCGATAAAGTCGGAAACTAATCTTTCTTCTTTTTTCCCACTGTTGATCTTTGTCGAGCGTAATTTTCTGTGAACCGTGAATGTGAAGAAATACTATGTAACTGCTAAAAGTTTGTGGTTTTTATATTGGATCTACAAAGGAGACTATATTTAGTGGATGACCTCTAAGATATAACTCTTTGGACCTCGGCTACGATTGATTCCATAATTAGTATTGGCGAAGTAAAAATATGCTGACATCATGTTGTAAAACCGATGCGTAAGAAAACTGTTTTTTAACCTTTTCTAAGAAAGCCCTGAAAATATCAACAATGATAATCCCAAAATTGTGAACTACAAAATATTTTATGATAAAAACGGAGTCAACTGAGTATTTCTTCTCTCCGCTTTTTAAATTATAGTCACGGAAAAAGCAAACCTAAGCAAGGTATGCACATATTTATTTTTCGCGCCTTCCTCTTTAAGAGATAAATAAAGTTTTTAACGTATGTGCTGCTATTATTTGCTGTCATAAATATTCATAACTTAGTAAAATGTGAAAACTTTGTTCTGGTAAAGGTTTACATATTTTTTACAATGTTTTTTTATGAGAATAAGACCTCTGTTTAAGAATAGAATTTGATAAACATTCTTGTTTTTCTGGACTACACTTGTAGAGTTTTAAGAAAGTGTGAATCCTAGAATGGGGTAGCATTCGTGGCGTCTCAGTCACTACGTTACGTAAGAGGGTTGAGATTTCATTTAAAACAAGAATCTAAATGCACTTCAGATTCAGTAACTCTTCTGGAACGTAATAAACCAGATCTTCAATTTCAGATAAAACATCTCAGATCACAGTACGAATGGATAATCCTTTTATATCTTACGAAGATAGTTTTTGATTTAGTTGGCGGGTTCCGATAGTGATGAAATTATCCCCGCCAGCCAACTTTATCAGGGTAAGCCCTTCCCTGTTCGGACCCGAATCACTTCCAACACATTGAATTGTATGTTTGACGTGTCTTCTTTCAGATTTATCAGCGATTTTCTATTTTTACAATTCAGTATTACTGAAACTACACAACACAATGTGATTTTATTTACGGATTTCAGACTTTAGAAGTTATATCAGCCTTTGTTTTACAAAAAAATCTGCAATATGCTTTAAAGCTTTGGTCCGCAGCCGTTGAATCCCTTTAAATTGTTTTTATGATTTCATAGGTCACATATAAACAATTAAGAAAACACTTAACAAGCAGTTTACCCTAATGCAGCCAACATCATCATCTGCCTAGCCTTTTCCCAACTATGTTGGGGTCGGCTTCCTGTCTAACCGGATGCAGCTGAATACCAGTATTTTACGTGGAGCGACTGCCTATCTGACCTCCACAACCCAGTGACTGGGTAATACGATACCCCTTGGTAAGACTGGTTGTCAGACTTTCGGGCTACTGACGACCCGTAACGACTGTCAAAGATCGACGAATGACAGCCGGGACCAACGGCTTGACGTGCTTTTCGAGGCACGGAGGGGTCTTGGTATGTGAAGATGGTCACCCATCCACGGACCAACCGCGGCAAGCGTAGCTTAACCTGATCGATCGACCCGTGCGGCTGTTATTACTTAGCCGCATACATAATGAGCCTATAATGTTTCCACTGCTGGGAAGATAGATTACAATTCTATGGTTGGGACACAGACTTCTGGTGGACCCACAGGCCTAGTGTGGAAGATGTCACATGTCTTCGATTTTTTTGTTCTAGGACATTTCGGTTTCCTCTCGATGTTTTCCTTCACCGTTTTGAGAGCAGTGCTGATTAAATAATTTACAGTAATTGAATGCTTGAGTTCGAACTTACGACCCAAACGAGTAAATTTTTGTTGGCCACACTCGATTAAAATTCAATCGACACAAGGTAGTAACTTCATTACATAATATGAATTAAGAAAGTCACAAAGGCACTCGCCCGGATTTGATTTTAATTTCATCATCTGCCTAGCCTTTTCCCAACTACATATTTTGGGGTCTACTTCCAGTCTAACCAGATGCAGCTGAATACCAGTATTTTACAAGGAGCACCAGCATATCTGACCTCCACAACCCAGTTACTGGGTAATACGAGACCCCACGGTAAGACTGGTTGTCAAACTTTCTGGCTACCCGGTACGACTGTCAAAGATTTATGAATAACAGCCGGGACCAACGGCTTAACGTTTTCGAGGCACGGGAGATCTCAGTATGTAAAGATGATCACCCAACCACGGACCAACCGCGGGAAGCGTAGCTAAACCTCATCGTTCGACCCTTGCGGTTGTTATTTGATTCTAATTTAAAATAAAAAATAAGTTAAACACTTGACCAATGAAATCATAACTGTAATCCTCTCTAGTAGTTCAAACACCCATCAGCCACAATAATATGATACACAATATACAATCTAGTCCAATCATTGTACTACCATGTTTTGTTAACAAACAACTCTGGAACAACGGATTGCGATGTCTAAATCATGTTCACATCCACTACAATTAACTCGACAATCTTATCTCGGTATAGCTGCATCAATTTACAGCTGCACGGAACAAGACATACAAAACGAAAACGATGAAAACAAGCAGATAGTTGCATTTTTATCTTCGGAGAGCAGGCACGCTATGCAAACGACTTCTCGCTGAGAACGGGATGGTTTTATCTAAGGCAGATGTTCGGCCTCTATTTGGTTTACAATTTAGTATGCAAATTGTGGACTTCACATTTGTAAGTACACTAAAGCGAATCAAAAGCGGTGCTTCATAAAATCTTTGCAGTCATATATTGTACTAGGTTCTGCCAGAGATTTCGTTCGCGTGGAAGTATTATATTTTAAAAATGTCTTTGACACATCTTGGGACCCTCGGGCCCCAGACGTTTGGAAGGCGTACGAGGGGCCAAAGCCAACTCATAGAGGCCCCTTCGACAATTTTAAATGATGAGTAGGCACCATCCGACGATTATTTCTATGCAAGTGCACTCAAGGACAACCCCCGGTTGGTTCCGGACTATTGCAGAACATGGAAACAAAACATACTGGGTTATGGGTTTGGGTGGTTATAATGGATTGGTTACCTTGAACTATGGAAGAACTATGTCCCCTACCTGACTAATGTTATACATATAATATACACGGATAAAATGGCAGGGGGTGACTTGTACACTCAATAATGGGCCCCCGTATTCCACGTATTTATTTATTATTATTATTATTAATTTACCAAAATAACTGCAACTTTTTTATACTCGTAAAACTCCCTCGACCCACCGCGTCGAATCGCATCGTCTGCTCGAGCTATTACTCCGTTTTCGCTCAGCATTCTTACAATTTTTTTTCTTTTTGCCCAGCTCCTAGGGGTCGTAGAAACTCAACACAGCCAATAAAAACAAAACACAAACAAAACAAACAACCTAAACAGCCTATATCCTTCTTCAATAATTAGACTATCAAATACAAAAGAGTTTTCCAAATCTAACTGGTGGTTCCGGAGATTACCCCTGCATACAAACATAAAGAAACAAAAAAAAATATTACCTCTTTATAATATTACTAGCGGCCCGTCCTAGCTTCGCACGGGTGCAATGTTTTTTTTTTTCGAATCTCCGAAATTTTCTTTCATACAAACCTTGTCCTGGCAATACCCGAACATAACAAAAAAGATTTATCCAACTTGGTGCAGTCATTCGGAATTTATACACGTACAGACATTTCGGTGACTTTGTTTTAAACTTTAAATACAGAATACTCGTACAAAGAATATTAAAAGTGTAGCGTCTCTAACACGTCAAACAACGAATTAAATTGCTCTGAATATTCAAATGAAATTCTGATTAACGACTACATATGTTTGGTTTTGTGAATAGCGTGACATGTAGTTCTAATTGGAGGTTAGCTTTGTGTAGTTCTGATGAATATAATTTAATTTCACTGAATATGAATTGTGGTGGCCACGGAATGTTCTAATTTATTAGATAAATTAATTTAGTTTACATAGGTACTGCTTGTTTGCGTTTGATCATATCAAATACTAGCTTCTGCCCGCCTGAGATTAACTCCTGTCCAAGCTATAACTTTTTTTTCGCTTAGCGTTTTTTCTGAGTTTATTTCTTTTTGCTCGGCTCCCAAGGATTGTAGCGTGATGTTAAATAGCCTGTCATTTGATAGCCTTCCTCAAAAATTAAGGTCATCATCTGGCTAGCCTTTTCCCAACTATGTTGGGGTCTGCTTCCAGTCTAACTGGATGCAGCTGAATACCAGTATTTTACATGGAGCGACTGCCTATCTGACCTCCACAACCCAGTTACTGGGTAATACGATACCCCTTGGTAAGACTGGTTGTCAGACTTTCGTGCTTCTGACTACCCGTAACGACCGTCAAAGATCTACGAATGACAGCCGGGACCAACGGCTTAACGTGCTTTCCGAGGCGCGGAGGGGTCTCGGTATGTAAAGATAGCCACCCATCTACAGACCAACCGTGGCAAGCGTAGCTTAACCTGATCGATCGACCTGTGAGGCTGTTATAAAAATTAAGGTATCAAATGCAATCAGGTTTTTTTTAAATCCGACTAACAAACAAACTCTTCAGCTTTATTATTATTAGCCTAATAATAAATAATAATAATATAGCATTTTCTTTTGAATAAATAAGGCAATATAAAAAAGCGAATCTACTAGTTTTCAATTTTCAAACGTATACAGCGCGATTTGCTTTGGTACACAATATTTACCAACTGAAATATTTTCTCATAACAAACAAACGGAGCTTTTCTAGAACAAAAAACTTGCTAAGGAAAACTCCAAATTGGAATACAAAACATTGTATCATAAATGTTTCGTTTTTCAATTTCCTTCACAGTACACAAAAAGGGGAACCACTTTATTTTCCACATTAGAAGGTATTAAAACAATTCTCAGAAATGGCTGAATCTTTTCTAAGAGTTTCTTTTCAGTAAGTTGTGAACAATTGTAGGTACTCAACAGTTGTTCTTGAACAAACCAGTGATTAATTTACCTCTTCTGTATTAAAAGCATTGTGTTGTTAATTATATTGAGGCAACAGGGATCTTTCCTTAGTTAATTGTTTTAGGTACCTACCATATATAAATACCTAACCTAAGTATACGTTGTATGTTACTAGGTGAAATAAAATGTCCTTTTCTTCGCATACTTTTCTAATTTTATTTATTTATTTGAATATTAAAGTCATAATTCTGTAACTCAAGGAGCTGGCTTTAACCTTGGCTAGACGTGTAAGAATTGCCATACAACGTAGCAATCTCTCGAGTCTCTTGTGTAGATTACCCGTCGAGGATTTTTCGACGCCATTTTGTAGTTGGTTAATAATTTTAGTTAGGTTAGGATATAATATTTTAATTTTAGTCAGTGTATATATTATGAACCTCATAAATAGGTCATAGGTCATAGGGAATAGGTAATACGGGCTGGAAACCTCAACTCCACGTCAATGCGCGTATTTGGCGTACGGGTGGGAAAATCGATCATTCGATCCACCCCAGCTCCTCAAGGAAGGCCAGCAACGCCTTGATGTTACTGACCGTCACACGTAGTGTACCTGGGTTACCGAAGTATTTAGCCCTGTACGTGGTGACCACCGGGCAGCTTAGAAACACATCTGCCGCTGTCTCGTCATCCTCCATGCAGGCCCTGCACAGCGGACTTTCTGTTACTCCTATGACAAAGAGGTGTTTATTAAATGACCCGTGGCCAGTTAAAGCTTTTGTTTAGTTAGACGGAGAACCTGTTTCGTGAGGCGGCCATCCATTGCGGGAACTGCTTCCTGAGCCTGCCTGCACTCGCCTTGTTCCGTCCAAAGTTTGTCATGTTGATCTCTGGTGCGTTTCCTTACCAGAGTGCGTAGATACCCGAAGGGGAGTGGCACGATGGGCTCAGGTCCCACTGGTGCCATGCTTGACCCGCTTCTGGCAAGCCGAATAGGTCATAACATAATCTTGATATTTTAAATCAATCCTGGATTAAATTAAAGCCAAAGATTTCTAAATAAGAAAATTTTCATTGATAGTCACGTAACATTAGGTCAGCATCTATGTTCACTGTATATTGTGTCATGAATTAAACAAACTGAATTTTTCAGCTACGGAACGATTCATCATCTGCCTAGCCTTTTCCACAGATTACTAAATAGTTACTATCAGATACTTCACTCAGTAGAAAATTTTCAATACCTACTGCTATAATAGCCTACTACGTCGCGTCGCCAACCGCTGCATGCTAAAATGTGCCTATGTACGAATTAATTTAACGATTAAAATTGAACAACGTGCGTGGCTTCACTTGGGAAAACGCGCATTGAATCTGGTCCGCAAACGGCCCGAGACCGCTCGGCCGGGCGGTAGGTAATTATAGCGCGCAAGTACATGGAGTGACGGAGGCCTGCCTTTTCTCAACTATGTTGGGGTCGGCTTCCAGTCTAACCATATGCAACTGAATACCGATATTTTACATGGAGCGACTGCCTATCTGACCTCCACAACCCAGTTACTGGGTAATACGATACCCTTTGGTATGATTGGTTGTCAGACTTTCGGGCTACTGACGACTCGTGACGACTGTCAAAGATCCCCGAATGACAGCCGGGGCCAACGGCTTAACGTGCTTTCCGAGGCACGGAGGGGTCTTGGTATGTGAAGATGGTCACCCATCTACGGACCAAGCGCGGCAAGCGTAGCTAAACCTGATCGATCGGCCCGTGCGGCTGTTATTACTTAGCCACAAGCCCCTAAAGCTACAGAACTATTATTATAATATTAATAATTAATAATTGCCACAACTAAAGTACCCTAGCCAATATACAGCAACCAGTCCGATTATATTCCTCTAGGTCACTTTATTTATGCATTTACTAAACCAGATCCCGTTTAAGTTATCCGTTTCTCTTCGAAACACGTACAATATTGAGATCCACAATATACAACTTGCTTTGTTGCTTACACTGGGGTCACGATCGTTTGGACGCGTCGAGATATCGCAAACTTCGGGAAATACCCATCCATTGTATCGGGGCAATATTCTTGGAATGCAATGGATTTTATGGAAGATTGCTAGGGGTCCGTATCAAAATGGTAAAAACCGGCCAAGCGCGAGTCAGATTCGCGCACGGAGGGTTCCGTACCTTTATCTATAAAAACGGCAAAAAAATCAACAATGTTGTATGGGAGCCCCCTTAAATATTTATTTTATTCTGTTTCTTAGTGTTTGTTGTTATAGCGGCAACAGAAATACATCATCTGTGAAAATTTCAACTGTCTAACTATCACGGTTCATGAGATACAGCCTGGTGACAGACGGACGGACGGATGGACGGACAGCGGAGCGGGAGTAATAGGGTTCCTTTTTACCCTTTAGGTACGGAACCCTAAAAAGGAACCCTTATGATGCGACTCAGTCTGTCTGTCCGTCTGTCACAGCTGAATATCTTAAGAGTTACTAATGCTATTAACTTGAAATTTGGAATAGTTTTAGATGACGTTTGCCTAACTATTTTGTAAATATTTTGTTTTTTTTGTTTTTGCAAAAAAGGCTGAAAGGTCTTAATAATTCGAAGTGGGGCTACTAGGGCATGTGGTGTATCATATGAAAGAGTGTATTTGTACATTCTCAAACATTTTTTGTAGGCCGCATAGTTTTCAACATTTGATGAAAAAAAAAAAATACCATTCCTCTTCCTTATCTCCGAAGTTTGCTGAGAGAAAAATCTGAAATTATTCTGTGTGATAGAAGTTTATGTAAAGATTCCAAGAAGAATAAAACGATGTCTCTAAACATCATCCTTTTTCAGAAAAAAAAATTAAAATTTAATATATGTGACGGATCGACAGTATTATTGGTACCATCGTCCGACATCATACGGGCGTTTATCGAGGGTAATCGAGCCAGAGAAACAACGAATAAACTATAATCACATTTTAGTATCAAATAACAAAAACTAAAACGAAACGAATGACAGTTCCTAGGGTGAAGGTACCGATCTCGTTGAAGGCAGAATGGTAAGTGTTTACTCGTCGCGGCCTCCTCCACCAGCCAGGCTCTGTCGTAGCACGAAGTTAGCCGACCATGTAGGTACGTCATCGCGACGGTGCCGCCATCTCTCGGAACTCGTGCTGCGCTTCGTTTAATGTCTAAACTATTGACCATCTCCGACACGGCCATCCTGCGCTACACACGACCTCGTGTGTTTATTCTGTAAGGAAAACATAGCACAGTACATACCGTTCGGTCACTCCTGACACCTAGCTTTAGTACTAAGTAGGGATTGAAAAGGAAATGAAATGTTTTGTTTTAACTTGACTGTAATTCAATACCAACAATCGTAACTAAACATTTTGATTAGATAATCGATTAGATCTACCAAAACTGCTAGAACAGAAATCATACATAGAGAGAGCATCACAAAACACAAAACACAAAACAGGAAACACAAATCACAAAGCAGGAATCTTATTCGTGGCCTGTGGCTTTTCACTAAGCCCCTTCAACAAACCTCGTGTTTGTTTAATTGAATTCTCCTGAATTCCGAGTCCCACGGACTCTATGGTCTCTACAAGACCCGACCTCCGCCAGAGCCACCCGCGCACCGCGCATCCACGGACTACTAAAAGCAGATACCGACTTCTAACGGACTACGGCTACGAAATGGCTACTGGTACGGTCCGACCAGCCGACTAAGATTCACCACTATAACTCGACTCAGCCTCTTCTACTTCAAGAGACTATCATGCGCGTACTTGTAAATACACTTGGAATTTAATGCTCTCAATGTGTAGTGATCCCCGTCTAACACCTCTACAACTTTAAATGGTCCCTTATATTTGGGGTCTAGTTTAGTTTGGTTGCGTTCTTCGTTCTCAATAAGCACGAATTCACCGACAGAGAACCTACTCAAGCTTGCTTTTGTACTATCAAAACGACTTTTATCATATCGCGTAGACTTCTCAATGCCTTCAGATGCTAATCTCCTAACGTCATCAAGGTCTATAACGTCGTCATTGTCGTTAGCCATTAAATGAAGTGGACGTGCTAACTTACCTATCAAAAGTTCTAATGGACTAGCTTTTGTAACGCGATTAACCGTACAATTTAGAGCTAGCTGTACATCTCCTAGCGAGTCTTACCATGACCAATCTTTATCTGTCTCTATCGCGGTTAACATTGGCTTGAGCACACTCATTATCCTTTCCACTTGTCCATTCGCACGAGATGAACCAGTCGAAATAAGGTGTAGATTGATATTTTTACCTTGGCATGAGCCTTAGCCTCATGAGCATACTTGACTTAATCTGAGTCATGTAAGCAAAATTTGATTAATCATAGCGAAAATCATGAAACAGAGCCGTGTAAACAAACTTTGACTATGTAATATTAGCGAAACTCTTCAACGAGAGCCATGTACCATCGTTATCCACATTAACAATCATCATTTTCACTAAGAGCCTTCGACACCTGGAAACCAACACACGAGTAAACCACTCCAACGCCACGGCTCTCTAGCCGACCAGCAATCGCATTGCTCTCACACATCCAGCGCATGGATCCGTGTGCATCACCCAATGACTACACACTTTTTACTACGGCCGATAGAGAACCCCTACTCGCGTGCTTCCCATAATGTAGGCTTGCTCATCACCACTTTGATCACCATCTACTTTCACTGGTACATGACCTACTGGCATCATACGTAACCTATCGTGAGCGTATTCTAAAATTGCATTGTAAACTAGATTGGGCTGTGCCTAACAATGTAACCGTTTTTCTGTTGTTTACCAGGGATACACCCTGTACCCGAATCAAAACAAAATGAAAACGACTCACCAGATTCGGTAGACAAGAGATCTGTAGCTGGCTTAATGGTACAGACATCCACTCGCTTCTCAACTCAGCTGTTACTGCAGTCAGTTTCTTTTGACAGCTTGCGGTGATGTTACCCGGTCGAAGAGTACCGTCCTTGGTCAGCGATTATTCGTACAGGAGTTCCAAAGAGTGCAATGCTGTCCGACATTGCCATTCTGCTTGTACTTGTCCTTGTGTGTTAACCTTTAACCAAAAAAATCAACAGCAGTGCATGTTCCACTCGGCCAATTCTGACCACATTGTTATCGAAACGCATTACTTAACAATAATTTAATAAGAGCAATAACAATCATCGATAACAAAAGATTCCTCTAAGCCTTAGTAATAAATAGTCAGGAACTGTATCAATTTAGCTCACATACAACGCTCATGGCCCGGCTGCCGCAGCAGCTAGTGACACTCATGTCACCCATATCGTCATCACCTCAAGTGATACGACCAACATACATCACTTCACATAGAGTCTATGACTCCCAGGTCATTATTAGACCAACCCAACAGTAGCCTCCTTTGAGACCCCGGTCCCCACTACACCACCAGCTGGCCATTGCATCCTGAACAACTCATAAGGGAGTTGCAGTTGCGACTACAGACAAGTGCGTACACTTCGAATAAATAACCATGGTATGTGTTCTATTTGCTGGTGGAGTAATTCTCTTCACCGTCTTCTACATTTAACGCATTAGGAACAGTACTTAGAGGCATCTTTCGTATGCGAACGTGAGCATACTTGCAACTACAGTTACAGTTTAAAGCTTGAACGTATAGCGATCATCCGCCAAAACTTTCGCTACCTTAAACGGACCTCTGAACTTCCGATTTAACTTAGTCACAGTCATTACAAATTTTAATGAAAATCATTACCAACTCTTTCTCTCAAAGCTGACATGTTGAATAACACCCATACTCATTCAAATACTAGAAAGATCATTAAACTATTGCCGGGCTCATGCTCTGACCTCCATCGGGTCTTCATCATCACACTTATAACTGCCATCCGGTTACTAACAACAGGCAACCTCTATCCGGTCACCTCCACATGTAACCTCCATCCGGTTACGATCACAACACCACCCAAATAATCTCGAGCCTTTATCAAAATAAACTAGGTTTGTTCAACATGTTGCTTTGTTTATCCTATCATACTATTACTTTGCAAGTAAATGTCGGGTAGAATTGCAATAAAATCTCTAGTTGTTGCTCGCTAATAGCAACGCTACATATGATTTGTTCTGTGCTGAATACACGCGTTCGACCAATACCAGTCAACGCAACAACGTTATTAACTCGTTTGCCACATAACCTCTTTTTTTTTTACTAACGAGCATTCAGCACCAGAATCGTCAACAAAACAATACAGCTCACCTTTATGTTCTAACGTGCCTGAGGGTAGTTGTACGACGCAAACATCCACTCGCCGTTCACTACTTCCTGCACGCTGTCCACCATCCGCTTGGCTGCCACAGCCCGTGCAGGGCCGTGATATGTCCTGGATTCCCTCAGTTGCAGCACACGAAGGGTTTCGCTGACGGCTGCGGGCTGCTTGGCTCGATTCTTAGTCACTCCACGTCACTGGTCGCTCCCCGCTACGTCCTTGGTATACTATTTACGATAACCACGTTGACGCGGTTCCTTTCAAGGCCTGGCTGAGCACGACGATTAGCTGGTAGCCTTCTAGCGGGTTGTCAGAAAGGCACAGATCGGCGGTTGCACACCATGATTGAGGGTCAGCTTCTCGCTTGTCTGGATCAAACTCGGGCAGGGTCACGTTGTTGTTGGGTCGTGGCATGTTTAGGGCTTGTATCAACGCGAGCATTTGCTCGTTTTGCATTTCGAGCATCATCCGCCATTGTGAGGTTTCTCTTTTGCTCGATTTGATCCCACTTCTGATGACGGATCGACAGTATTATTGGTACCATCGTCCGACATCATACGGGCGTTTATCGAGGGTAATCGAGCCAGAGAAACAACGAATAAACTATAATCACATTTTAGTATCAAATAACAAAAACTAAAACGAAACGAATGACAGTTCCTAGGGTGAAGGTACCGATCTCGTTGAAGGCAGAATGGTAAGTGTTTACTCGTCGCGGCCTCCTCCACCAGCCAGGCTCTGTCGTAGCACGAAGTTAGCCGACCATGTAGGTACGTCATCGCGACGGTGCCGCCATCTCTCGGAACTCGTGCTGCGCTTCGTTTAATGTCTAAACTATTGACCATCTCCGACATATGTATAATGGTACGGAACCGTCGGTGCATGAGTTCGACTCGCTCTTGACCGGTTTTTTTAATAGTTACAATAATATTTCCATATTTTCAATCTATCACAACAGACTTGACTTGCTGGCATCTTATTTCACTTGGTCAGCATTTGGACCGAACGCTTTCAATATGATTTGGATTTAATTGAATCCAAAATGTTTCCTTGGCTACATGACGTCAACGGGAGTTAATATAACAGCGGCTTTACGTCATTAACCCTTAAATGCATGATTTATTATATCGTATTGCAAAAAACGCATATTGTATAGGTATTAATCAATAGAATTTAGAAAAAATAAATACATTATTATTAATATTCATAGAGTAAATATATTGTTTTGACAAAAAGAGGTGCGTTCAGAAACTCACAGCTATCACATTCTTAAAAAAAATAAATGACGTACTTTGTTGCCATATGGCAACATTAGGCATTTAAGGGTTACGTCGGTAATACTTTTCAGTATCTTTTTCATTTTACTTTTCTGTCATTCGTTGATCTTTGACAGTCGTTATGGGTAGTCAGAAGCCCAAAAAGTCTGACAGTCTTACCAAACCAAGTTGTATCGTGCCACCCAGAAACTGGGTTGTGGAGGTCACATAGGTAGTTGCTAAAGGTAAAACTGGTATTCAGCTGGATCCGGTTAAACTAGAAGCCGACAGCTGCGAAAAGGCTAGGCAGATTGATTGACTTTTCAGTATTTTTTCCAAAGTTCAGTTCAATTTTCAGTAATTTAACGTTTATTTTAGTAGCGAAACAAACAATTACGCGTAAAAAACCCCTAATTTTCCGCATTTAAATCCTACCTTTATTTCCTCATACTAAACACTGTCATACAAAGTTCCCTTCTCAAATTTTCAAACCGAGGGCGTGTAAGTTTTAAATGAATGTTTTAGCTATTCATCCATCACTCGACTGTGCGGTATCAGTTTGTCGTGACGTGAGTCGGCTCCACTGCGAAGACTGATCGCTGGCAATAATAAATCTGTTACATCACCTTGTATGTTTGCTAATAACGTTCTAGCTTGTGACTTACCTACGCATATTAAAAGGTTCGATTCATTAATCATTTAATATTAAATCTAATAAGTCATTCAACGTGGTTATAATAGGGAAGTGATATCACGAAGTTCAACAAGATGAGGAAAACATCGTTAGAAAATTTGTTTTGAATATGTGAATAGGCAGCCAGAGTTTGTGGTAATCAATGCTTATTGTACGCCAGCCGTACATATTGTCAGTAATCTGAAATTTCCATTAAAAGTGCAATTGCCACAGAGGTAACGGGCCAGGTTTTCTACAAACTAAAGTTCGAAGATAAAAGCATTCTCAGGCATTATAGGGCGATCAAAAAAAAAAAGGCATTATGGGGCCATCTTTGTATGAAAAAGTCAATAAACAGTTGAAAATCCTCCCCAGAACCAAGTTTTTTTTGTAAAAAACGGGTTATGATTAGCCGCTGGATGTTAATTGCATAGAAACAGGATTTTAACTTTTCAATAATACACTCACACAGTCATGTACAGACGCCAGCACATCAAGCTACCCGAAACTATTGAATTATCCCAATCAACTTCGAACCTAATGCTTTAACGATAAAGTTGAAAATGTATTAAAGAAATTTGACAGATTGTAGTAGCTTAATGTGCTGGCGTCGGTACATGCGCTCACACACATGCATGTATAACCCTATTTCTGAAACAATACCTATTAGCCGAAAGAGATGCTGCGATACAGCGAGGTAGTTGCGTAACACACTATCAGTAGCAATGGGTTTCATTTTGACATTTCAACAACATTCATTGCATTATTTACGTTGTTGAGCAGACAAATTTTTCGAACATATGAAGCAATGGATTAGCAATATTCTTCAAAATAATTCAGACTGAGATTGATAGTCTGTTACGTAATTACCGTCCTAGTGCGGGATCCAGTGTCAAAAGAGACCAGTCACGTCTCATAGAAAGTTGGGCCTAAAATCCAAAATGCCAGCGAAAGCAAAATTAAATGTGTTATCATTTTTTACAATTGCGCGGAATCTCTACAGCCACTCCTTCAGGTGTTTTTTAAAGTTCGCAAATCTAGTATCCAAGGAGGTTGTCGGCTGCTTAGGCCTCCAACCAGGGCATAATATACTTATAAACTACGCTACTACACGCTAGCACTCTTGTGGGGTACAAAGCATGGCTTACATACGTGGCGTAGGTACGTAAATTAGACTTAAAGAAAATAGCTGTGGGAACGGTCGTAGATATATGGTGCGGTACTGAAAAACGCTTGGGTGGACTTCCCCGATATAGGTGACATACTTTTTTTCTTGGCCGGCCATTTTGGATTTTGGGCCCAATATGGCTGCTCTCCTTTCATAATGTGAAAAAATATTGAAATAGACTTATTATTATTGCTCATTCCTTAACTCTTTGCTAGTAGTCTTGAAAACACAGTCAGGTATCTTTAAAGTAATATCAGACTAGGTGATTCTCCCACATTTGCCGTCTTGCACTTACGATAAAGGAGGAAAGTGGTACTATCGCGAAATGAGCTGGTATCGATAGAAGTCATGCATACCAATGGCATTGCTTATAACATTCAATAGTGCGAATGGGAATAGCAGTGTTAGCATATGAGATTATGGAACCGGAAACAATAATAAAATGCTTAACAAAGTTCGTTATGTATATCTTTGTTGTTGAGGGGATGAGTGAGTAGGTTCAATGATGTGAGTGATTTCATCGACAGATTTTAGTAATAACGCTATCCACAAACCAACTATCTAAACCCAAGCAAGTTATTATTTACATTGTGATACATAAAAAAGAAAGAAGAAGGAAAAATTGTTTTTTTTTCTGCATAAATAAAACGCACATTACAAATAAAAAAAAGACATAAAATATACAACGTAGTCAAAAGCCTCGCACTAAAGCATATAAAAAGTTGACGATTTTGAAAGTTTTATGGTTAGTTTTTTTTCCTGGAAATGTCGTATTTTTACATCCAAACGAATTCAATCAAACAGACATTTATTCAAACTAGGCTGAGAATCAGCACTTTTCGAACGTCAAAATTACAAAAGACAGCGTCCCAAAACGCCCGCCCTTCACCACTTCCTAGTGTTTTCACTGAGGAGAAGAAGTAGAGCAACAAACTCCCCAGCATCACAGCTCTTTGTTCACTTAAAAAATACTTGATTGTATACAATACGAGTACTAGATATATTAAATTAAATTATTTGCCATAATGTCAACTAGCCACGCCAATATACCAAGAAATACAGTTAAAACTATACGTACCTACTCAAGCAAAAAAATTATAAATCAAAATTAAAAATGTAAACAAAAACTTACTATCTAAATAAAAGCCTCTAGATATAAAGTGCGTGACCGCTTACATATTTATGCAATGCTGGGTTCTGTTCATATAGCTGTCATTTGAAGTCACAAATGACAAACAAGGACCATCGAAGTAAAATAAATAATCAAGTTATTACTAATAAGAATAACAGCAATAAAACCATGATCAACAAGACGACCAGTCACCACAAGCAGCACCCGTTCACGAGTATAACGCAAAGATCAGACATTACTGCCATATTTGAAGGAAAGAGGCAACTCGACCCCCGACGCTACCGCAAGCAGTGACATCTAAGTGAGCACGACAAACTTGCTGCCGGTTGCTCAGGTAAGAATAATATGGTCAATCGTCGAGGTCGATAGCTAACCACATATTGCAATCAACTCATTAGAAAACATTGAAATTAGTAGATTATGTCAATAATAAATTAAAATAAAATTAAACTGATTCGACGTATGCAGTCTAATAAAAAAATAAAAAAAAAACAATTATACGAACTCATAAAACCCGTCAGTAA
Organism: Eremobia ochroleuca; assembly: GCA_949629135.1. Classification (NCBI taxonomy): domain Eukaryota; kingdom Metazoa; phylum Arthropoda; class Insecta; order Lepidoptera; family Noctuidae; genus Eremobia; species Eremobia ochroleuca. The sequence goes on along the minus strand of OX451397.1, from coordinate 11,343,655 downwards.
GCTAATTCTGGAGAAAGAACATAAACATTGTCTTAAGTTAATCAGCGCGACCAACTATTCATAGCGTTTAACACATTGAACGCCGTGGTGGTCATCGGTGACCACCACTGTACTTTCCATATGGGCTGACGCCGATTGGCGATTTCGACAAATTTTACACATTATATTTTATTGGCTCATGCGGTTCAAAATAGTCAAAAACCCGCCCTCTAAATAATGATTTATTATTACTATCCAAAGAGTTGACAAAATAATTGCTGTCGCTCACACCGGTGACCCACCACGGCGTTCAAAGTGTTAAGTAGTCGTTGATGGAATAGTATGCCTTTGAACAAAGGTTGGATTTTACTTGAACTTTAAACGCATTAAAAGGCAAATCTAGCTAAGAAGAGTATACTCTTCTTGTTATAAAAGCTTAACTAAAGCTTAGCTTTTCTCTTGCTTGTTATACAATGTTATATTAAGTCCAACAAATTAGTTATGAACCTTATGAAGCCGGTGAAAGGAAGCACTTAATTTTCCTTATTTCTAGTGTTAATATTGCAAATATCAGTGTTTTTTTTAGTGTACAAGTGTACAAGTGTGGTGTTTTTTTTAGTGTCTTTTGCCTAATATATAAGATGTAGGAAGAGATGAATGGTGATGCAACCGTAAGAATACCAATATCTTAAAAAAAAAAAATTGTATAATACAATAATTGTATGTACTTATATATTATGTAAACTATTTTCGTAAGGCGGAGGGGCTCGTGGCTAAATAATAACAGCCACACAGGTCGATCGATCAGGTTAATCTACGTTTGCCGTGGTGATCTTTACATACCGAGACCCCTCCGTGCCTTGGAAAGCACGTTAAGCCGTTGGTCCCGGCTGTCATTCGTAGATCTTTGACAGTCGTTACGGGTAGTCAGAAGCCCGAAAGTCTGACAACCAGTCTTACCTAGGGGTATCGTATCACCCAGTAACTGGGTTGTGGAGGTCAGATAGGCAGTCGCTGCATCTAAAATACTGGTGTTCAGCTGCATCCAGTTAGACTGGAAGCCGACCCCAACATAGTTGGGAAAAGGCAGGCAGATGAAACTATTTTCGTAAGACCTTAATTTTCTTCTTCTTGCATCCCTTAATCGCAGTTCTATCTGGGGTCAGGTCTTCTTGTATAGCGGCGCCAGGACGATCTGTCCTGTGTTGTCATAGGGGTTAGGTTTTGCGCTTCTAACTCCCTTTCGATACTGGACCACCTTGTAGCAGGTGGTCTTCCTCTTCCCAGACATTTCGTAGGGATATTAATTAAGACTGTTTTTATGAAACTGCCATATTTTTTCATTACGTGATTGTACCATCTAAGCCTGCATATTTTAGTTGGTTTCGTAAGACCTTACCTTAAATAAATAATAAATATGTAATAATATTCCACAAATTTCACACAACGCTATCTAGCCCCAAACTAAGCAGAGCTTGTGTTATGAGTACTAGACAACTGATAAACATACACATATATTTCTAAATACATACATATTATAGATAAATTACACCCAGACAAAGAACAAATGATCGTGCTCATCACACAAACATTTGTCCTAGGTGGGTATCGACGACCACGACCTTGGTTATAGCAGTCAAGGCATAGCAGTCAGGGCCACTGACTACTAGACCAACAGGCCTTTCAAACCTTAAAATGATATACCTACATAGTCTTTATCTCCACGACTCTACCAAAAATAGCCCAGACAGTTTAATCAGCCACTTGTGCAATATTACCCCAATAATAAGACTTTAGATAATCTGGTAGAATTCCACATTGTTCGCGAGGCTGACAATAACACTTATTATTATGGGCCGTTGATACACTGAGATGCGATTAAGACTCTCTTTATGTTTTAAAGTGTCGGTAACGATATCAAGTAAGCGAGGAAGTATTTTCTTTTCTCAGCCTATGATGTTCGCCACTGCTGGGACACAGGCCTCCTCTCGGTGAGAGAGAGTGAGCCATAATCCACCACGCGGGCCCAATGCCGGTTGGCAGATGTCACATGTCTTCGAATTTTTGGTTCTAGGACATGCCGGTTTCTTCACGATGTTTTTCTTCACCGTTTTAAGAGTATTGGTAATGATAGTCAAACCTGGGAGAGCTCAAGGGACCGCGATCGTTTTTTCCCTTATAGAGGTTTCTCACTAACCCGAGTTTCTACCTTACAGAGTTACAGAAGGGGTCTGTCTCATTTGTAGAGGTCTATAAAAATACGGCAAATATGACGTAATTAGAAACAAAATATGTGTATGTATGGGTATTACATATTTATTGAAATAATAGCTGACCATAAGTGTTTAATCTAAATAATATTATAACGACATTTACTTGAAAAAATCTGTTAATTTCTTTTGCGATTCTGTTTGTAAATTTTGTGTATGTTTTTCAAGTTTATAAATTTTATCAAATATGGTTTGATTGTCACTTATAGAGGTATAGGTAAGTATCAATCTCTCTTATAGAGGTTCACGCGTGACAAATGACTGTCACTTATACAGGTTTTATATTTCTCACTCATAGATGTTTTAGGAGGGCAAAATAATGGGACCTGGTAAATACTCTCATTAATAGAGTTTTCTCGCTTACCCAGTTCTCACTTACTCAGGTTTGACTGTAATTTATACAAAGTCAAGCGTTTGACTGGGCTCGAATCTACGATCTACAACTCAGTCTACAATGGTCACCCAATGGCCCACCACCACTGCTGTAATAATAATTTTATTAATTTAATTCCCTAATTAATAATAATTTTTTACTTGGTACTTTTTTTGTTATTCCCTATTTAATGGTTGGTAACTACACACTACACTGTGTAACAACAATCAAACTAATTTGAAGAACACACAACATAATTTTCTTAGACGATATCTCCTCGTCTTTTATAGTTTAATCCACTTAATGTTAATGGCTCTTCACTTGGCACTACAAAGTAATAATTTAATTCATTTAACAGTGTGTAAAGCTGTATTAACTTACAAACAACAAATATTCTAGGAGCTTTCTGCATTCGTAAACACGTCTAGTATGACTAGCACTTTGTCTGCGAGTTCGTTCGCATGGGAATCGTACTTACCTCAAAAAAAATAAGATCACCCTCTCCAAGTCCTCTTGAAAGGTCCTCTGCCTAGCCTTTTCCCAACTATATTCGGGTCGGCTTCTAGTCTAACCGGATGCAGCTAATTACCAGTATTTTACATGGAGCGACTACCTATCTGACCTCCACAACCCAGTTACAGGGTACGATACCGCTTGGTAAGACTTCTGGTTGTTAGAATTTTGGGCTACTGACGACCCGTAACGACTGTCAAAGATCCACAAATGACAGCCGGGATCAACGGCTTAACGTGCTTTCTAAGGCACGGAGGGGTCTTGGTATGTGAAGCGGTTGGCCCGTAGATGGTCACCCATCTACGGGCCAACCGCGGCAACCATAGCTTAACCTGATCAATCGACCCGTGCGGCTGTTATTACTTAGCCATAAGCCCCTCTTTGAAAGCTCTCCATCTATCCTTGTCTATCTAACCTTTTTTTCGTTTTTCTAAACTACCCGTTTATTATGTTTATTATACATAATAAAATAACAAAGTCAAAGATTTTGTTCCAAAACAAGAAATAATAATATTGTCTAAAAATTATCCCTAACTATACAAGTCATCCTGTACACCCTAGACCAATTATCCTGTGTACACAAAAATACTAGGGCTACAAGCTGTACACATTCCGTTTGCCTCAGTTAATTAACTTTCAGGGTCAAATTGTACATCTCCCAAGGGAGTTATCAAGGATAGTCTTCACTTGATTTTCACCCAAATATAATTACAGTTACTATCTTTCCCTACGTTATGGCAGTCGTTAGGGTAAATTAAGGAATATCAGTAACCTCGAAGGCAGGCGTGAATGTTGAATATATTAATTTCTACTGAAATCATGCACTGGAGAGACTTTGATCTATGTTTGTCATCGTCATCATCAGCCCATAGCAGTCCACTGCTGGACATAGGCCTCTCCTATTGCACGCCATTCAACTCGATTTTCGGCAACTCTTATCCAACTGCTACCAGCCATCCTGCGAAGATCGTCGCTCCACCTAGCCTGACGGCGTCCCACCTTACGTGACCACTTACCGATTCGCGGTAAACGTCGCAGTCTATATTTGTATTGAGTCTAAAATAAGATAGAGGAAAAATACGTCAAAAGTATGAATTTACTACAAAAAATAAAAACATTTGTGTCTAATTAAATATTGGATTAATTTGTTAAAACATAGGTTCATACAAAACTTATATGAATCATACATAAACAATTATCTTGGGTTATCGTACTTTTTGACGATCCTCGAAATTGGATTTCTCGATCGACAGTAACTGCAACACTCATATTACACAGCCGTCCACACCACGCATCATTTCCAACCAAAATAATTTTGATGTAAAGAATTTGCATTTACATTCAACGTAGCAAAAAGCATCAAAATATTTCTAAAAATTTTCCCGTCAATCTAGTGTGAAACCTGAAAACACTGTTGCTTGCGAAAAAAACAATTAATTGAGTATTTTTTTTTAATAGATTCGTTTCATCCATAGGAGGAACCCTATTGAAAATGGTTCTTTTATTGAAAGTAGTTTCATTATTATAATGGATAAAAAACAATTTATGAGTCGTGCACTTTTGGATTTTTTTTTAATTGCGATTGCTCAAAATGCCTTATAGCACTGTGTGACTTAAACACTGGACACGTTTCCGGATGACATTGATGTGGACAGGACTTCGACGCTTAAGTGTCCTTTTGTTTTTTGAATATTCAGTTAGTTAGTTATATAATTTAGTACCTAGTGTAAATAGTCAAACAATCTAGTTATTTGAATTTACATATGTATAACGTAATAAAATAAGTAGGTACTCAAGAACGCGTACCCAAACAGCCACATAATCACCATAAAGTGTTCTGTCAAGAGCCCAGAATTACGAAATGCTCACTAAGATGGTCATTAGAATACGGCATCGTACAATCAAGGGAACTGCCTCGTTTTGCGCGTAAAAGTACCATTTTCTTACGTGGTAATGTTCTGTAAACATATAAAAGAGACATGTGACATATAAAAGAGATAACTGACTAAAGGGACTAATGTGGGCTAAGCTTTGGAAGCGAGAACAGAGCATTCATTTACCGTAAAAATATTATGTAATGGCGCGCGTATACGGTTATTGTGCTCAATTCTGGGTAATGTTGGTCAAATATTACGTCGCGATAAGAACTGTCAAGCAGATATTTCTAGAGACATCTCCAGTTTACCACATCATGTTGAACTACAGTAAACTAAGCAATACTTTCAATTGCAATACAGAATATAAAGAAATAAGAGCTATATTGTCGAAACAATATTCACAGAAGTATTATATTATTCCACTACTTCCGACAGCTGTTACCAGGCGATAATTGCCGAAAAATTGCTCGTGGAAGGGTAACTTAATGTTGGCTGAATTATGGAAGCGAGAACCGAGCATTAATTTACTATAAAAATATCGTGTAAGGCTATATGTATACGAGCTGTTGTCTCCTTGCGTTCGTTGCACGCACTTCCGTTGTCACATAAAGCGTGTGTGCTACGTCTGTTGTAAATGTTATTACTTTGTCCTCTATATAAACTGCTTCTTGTGCTTTGAAGTTATCACTTTTATTATAAACTCTTTAGTACAGGAATACGTACTATTTTTCACGCTGGGTTTATATTCTTCATTTTAAAACATCTTTCCATTACTACTTACTCCATTTATTTTACCCGTAACAGAACTTACGGACTTTCTGATCAAGAATAATAAAAGGATTTACAAAATTGAAGAATTCTACGCTATTGTAAGTTAGTTTGACATAAATTGGTTTCCTTAGAATCCCGGCGAACTGACAAAAGTTTCCACATACTTCTCTTGAAGATATTATTACATTCAGTTTTCGCTACAGAGAATTATGAAGGATTTTTCAAGCTTAAGCAATTTTTTGTAAGGAATGACATTAATTGAATTCTTTTTTTTATGAAAAAGATCAAGTCATGAATCATTGTTCATAATAACTTTTTAGGATAGAATAGAATAGTCTTTATTGATTTTAGATCTTTATATTACAAAACTAGTTCTAACTTTAGACCTATCCTAAATCTGCAAGACAGTTACTGTCTTATAAACTTTATTCCGATGAATGTAAAGTTCTTAATGGAAAATTAACAACTTAGACTCGGGTTTAATGTTAGTTTTTATAATAAGAACCTGAACTTTTTGGATTATATTATATTGTATAATATATTATATATTATTATTATTATTATTATACCGCACTGATATTGAAGTTGCAGAAATAAATTTATTATTATTATTATTATAGCTCGAAATCTAAAAATTTCTATATCATTTAAACCTAGGTATAAAGATAAACCTTGTTTTGTTATATGACCGACTGCTCTGTATGTTTATACCTACATACTTTTAGCTACCTGTACTTTCTTATCTGCGATTAACGCTTGACAACACTATCCCAACTATAGAAATTGAAATGAAAAAATGTCTTCTAAAGAGTTTATTAATAAAAAGAAGACAAGATATCCTTCGAATAGCTCACTGTATGACACTGTGTCACAAATACATCTAACGTTAAGTACAGAAGCGTCTTGTGCTATCCCCAAGACGCAGTCGTTTGTACTCGCTTCAACGTTCAATTTAAGAACGTGTAGAATAGGAGAAATTGCTCAAGTACTGGAACAATTTTGCTATTACGTTTCAATAGAATAATGGATGGGAATATAAGACGGTCTGGGTCAACGAAATGCAATTTGATAGATCGTTCTTCCAGGGAGTTAAATAAAATAAATCAGATGTTAGAAGGTAGCTGCGCTCTTTTGAAGTTTTGGTTTAACTACATAACATAATGTCACGTCTGATTCCCCAAAGGGTTGGGCAGAGATGTACAGACGACAGCACATGAAGCTACTACAATCTGTAAAATTTCTTTAATAGATTTTCAACTTTATTCCTAAAGCATAAGGTTCAAAATTGATTGTGAAAATTTGACAGTTTCGGGTAGCTTGATGTGATGGCATCTATACCTATAGTACACCCACATTTTGCGGGGCGTGCCTAGTGCCATCAACCGGGCACATGCCCACACTCCGGGCTGCAAATGATAAATTCCTGTTAGAAAATCAGGCAACTGTTAGACCAACGAGGCAGTCTGTCAACTATTGGGTACTTGTTAAATTAAATACCTATTAAACTGTTTAATTTTTATCTTGTTGCTGTGCCCTAACAGGATCCTGAGGGGCCCGTGGCTAAATAATAACAGCCGCACAGGTCGATCGATCAGGTTAAGCTACGCTTGCCGCGGTTGGTCTGTGGATGGGTGACCATCTTTACATACCGAGACCCCTCCGTGCCTCGGAAAGCACGTTAAGCCGTTGGTCCCGGCTGTCATTCGTAGATCTTTGACAGTCGTTACGGGTAGTCAGAAGCCTGAAAGTCTGACAACCAGTCTTACCTAGGGGTATCGTATTACCCAGTAACTGGGTTGTGGAGGTCAGATAGGCAGTCGCTCCATGTAAAATACTGGTATTCAGCTGCATCCGGTTAGACTGGAAGCCGACCCCAACATAGTTGGGAAAAAGGCTAGGCAGATGATGATGTGCCCTAACAGGATCCATATTTTCGTACCTAGCTTTAACTTTTCAATTTACAGTGTCACTTGTAGGTGACAGAAGTTTTATATTTTTTTTTTCTAGCATAGAACAATTTTTTATTATTTCTACCACTATTGTAACAAAGCCAATTAGTGACACTTTTTATTTTATTTTTCTGGCAACACTACCCATACTTACGTCATTTATCAAAAACCTAGGGTTGTTTCGCGCGTAATTGCAGCAGTGTGAGTTGGTGTGAATTCTTGCGACAAAAAGTGGAATCTAGTGTAAAGCGCAATAGATTTTCAGAAATTCAATAATATCTTCATCTATCCGACATATATGTCCTCCCTGCCGCCCAATTACAAATTTGCCAAAGTTCAAGAACATTTCACGAAACTGAACGTAAATTTCACAGGAAATGTTTGGGTACAGCTTTCATGGTAAATGAGTGTTCTATTTTTTCATATATATAAATAAATATTATTATAATAATAATTGAAGTTCTATTCCTACCGAAAGAATAATAAAAATCGCATGTGTCTTTTAGTCTTCACCTTAGACAATACCCAGTGTCACCTGAAGGTGACCCCCCCGTAAGTAAAAAAGGGGGGTTAGTTAGTTTTTTTTTTAAGGTATATGTTTGTCCTAACTAAATGTATCGAAGCTAATTTAATTAAAAATATAGTATTAGGTTGTCTCATAAATTATTGCCGTTAAAAAACAAATTATTATTAATATTTTTTTATTAATAAAAATACATTTAATCAATTATATAGTCTCCCTCCTTATCAACAACAGTCAGCCATCTACTGGGCAAAATTTGAATACCCTTCTCCCAAAATCAGGCAGGCTGGGACTCGAAACAATTTTCAAGTTCAATTTTAATACTTCCAGATTTTTCGAATTTTTTTCATAGTAAATGAAATTTAAGAGCTCGAAATAAATAAAAGTCTGAAGGTGCAAGATCCGGGCTATACGGTGGATGTGGAACAGTCAGCCATCTTGGCGCAATGAGGTCGTGCGTTGTCATGCAAAAGTTGGACTCCAAGTTGTTTTGGCCGCTTAATTTTTAACATCTCTGCTAGTTTGCGAAGCTGCTGCGTATACAGATTGGCGTTAATAGTCTGATGAGATTCAAGGAGTTCCCAGAAAATCATTCCTTGCCAATCCCAGAAAAGAGACAATATAATCTTACGACCGTGTTCATTAAGTTTAGGCTGGGCTGGTGGGTTTTGCCCGCAAGAAATCCAATAGGCATGACGTGTGTTAGTTTCATACTGTATCCAGCTCTCGTCACATGTAATAATGTCCTCGAGAGTCTCGTCTGTGCGGACGAAGTAACAAACTTTGACAAATGGCCACACGAACGGCCTGGTCATGGTCCGTTAACGCATGAGGTGTCCAACGTGACATCAATTTGCGATATCCCATCGATTTGAGATAACGATCTATAGTCACGTGGGATTGTCCAAGCGCCTTCTCTAAATCGCGCGTACTATAGTCTGGATATAGCTCAAGTTCGTGACGCAAAGCATCTTCATCGAAGCTGGTTGGTTGGCCTGGGCGAGGTTGATCTTCGCAGCTTATATCACCGGTGTCAAAACGCTTGTACCAGAAAAGAACAGTCCGATCGCTAGTAGTACCCGGTCCAAATGCAGTGTTAATCTTTTTAGCCGTTTCTGTTGAAGAGACTTTAAGTCGATGCTCATATAGCATAATAGCTTGCAGTTGACGCTGATCCATTTTCACTAAATACTGATTATTGCGTTGCGTCCGCGCCTATTTATACCCTCACCATAAAAGATACTCATCCTTACTAGAAAGATCTAGAACTTTCTTGAATTCGTTTTAGTTTAAATACGAGAAAATTTGAGTAAAATAATATATGGCAAGAACTTATGAGACAACCTAATAAAAAAATGATTAACTTGGACATGGGAATTGATTGCCTTTTGTAACATCTTTTTACAATATGGAATACAATAAATGAATATGAATACATTCCTTTGCATGAAATACATGCAAAGGTAATCTTTGCATATTTTTACATTTCTTGTTCATTTCAGTTATTGTATCTGTAAGTTTTTGGTAGATTACGTTTTCCCTTATATTTTTATGTAAACAGTAAACCTTTAAGTTGGTACGTTTTATTTCAGCCTCGAATCGTAACATTTTAGCTTTACTTTATCAAATGTTTTTGAATGTAAACCCATTGCATGACATCAGTTTAAAAAATTGAAAGAACTTTAAATGGATTGACTAAAAGGGTTATATGCTCAAGTATTTGATTTCTTCGAAGCCTTTTCGTTTTCGTCGGAGTCTATTTATCTTTTGCAGTTCTGAGTAAGCTTTATAAATAATCCGAAATATAAACGAACCGGATAAATTCTGTGTAAATCAATTTGATGTTACAAGAGCAACGAAATACAAAGAATGGTTCTCGAAATAGTTGATAACGTCAATTAAAGAGATCAAAACTCCTACCAAATGCAGAAAATTGACAATGAACTGTAAGAGGAAGGTGCCTGTGTCTGTAACAGAGCTTATACTAGCACAGACACAGACGTTCACTCTGTTTCAAATAATGCATATCGTTGTACATCACTGCTTTTATGTTTGATCGAGATGGACAAATGGTATTTGGCCTTTTGATAATAAAGATTATTATCATTATATTAATTGTTGTCTTTATTGAGAAAATAAAGACATCTCATTAATTTGAAACAATACGTACCGTAACGAAAATTAAGAAACTTCATTTTGATGGCAACCGGCAACATTGTGTCTTTACATCGATACTTCGATGAACATGTGACATCCAAGAAACTATACTTTTAATATTGTGTACCTAGCTTCTGTAACATCTTTGTTACAATACGGAATGCGATAAATGCTTATGAATATGAATTGTATCCCTATATACAACTTGTATTAGAAGAGAAGAAATTAAAATCACTTACTTAACATCTTCAATAAAAACTTAAGTAACTAACAATACAAATGTTCCGAAGTAACTTCAGCTCCTTTATGAGCAGTATCAAAACATTTTCTCACCACGTTTTGTTACTGTTTGTGGCATTTTTATAGTTTTCTTTTAATACTATAAACCTCTCAACTTAAGCTGTTGGTGCTTGCGATTTGCTGCAATATGTTTAACTGAGTCGGGTTGAACCCGGCTTGTGGCGTAAAAATAAAATCGAATTCTCTTTTTACGTAGCTCAATTTAATAGGAGGTGGAGACGACAATACAACAATATATTAAACTCTTATGATGACGTTTCTAGTCGATTTACTGCCCTGGTGGTCTCGTGATCGCAGGCGCGACTGCGGAGCATGGGGTCCTAGTTTTGATTGCCGAGTCGGGCAAAGTATTATTGGCTTTTCCATTCGAAATTTCTTAGTAACCGCCCGGAGTTTAGAAGTTGGCGGTGTGATACCTCTGTGCTTCGGAAAACACGCAAAGCCGTTGGTCCTGCGCTTGATCGCTCTTCGGTCGTCTCGGATTGCGTGCCGTTTCATCGGACTATGAGAGTGAAAGAAGAGAGTGTTCACCTGTGTCTGCGCACATACTAAACTTATGCACTATAATATCTCCCGTTGAGGTTGGTCACCATGACTGAAATACGGGACAATTATTTAAAAAAATAAAAACACAGTCAGCCCATAACAACCATTTAGTTTGTTTGAAAAAATCACTTTTTTATTTGGATGTTATAATTTATTCGATAGTTTCCACTTTTATCACTCTTTTTTTGTCTTATTGGCCACATTGTATATATGCTAAAACTTTTATTATGATGCGTTCTTGAACTAACAAGGGGTAAAATATATCTTGATAATTTTTTATAGTGAACCCTCTAACGTGCGCAAAGCCCTGGAAAGGCGATAAGGTCTTAAAGCCTACCTTGATTATAATTTGTGCCTATATGACATAAAATGTGTAAGCTTGTATGTGAATCTTATAGCCCACTTTGTTGCTACGAGTACCTACCCACTTAATATCTCGTTAAACAAACAGCTATACTAAGAGCTAGAGTATCTAGAGCAGTGGTGACCCAGCGGTATCGGCCCCGAATTACGAGTTGTAGATCAGGAGTTTGAACTCATGTCCTACAACTCGTAATTCGGGGGGGTGGAGGGGGTCGAACCCAGGCACACATTTTACTTTGTGGATTTGATTTCATCACCATCGCTCTCAAAACGGTGACGGAAAACATCGCGAGGAAACCGGCATGTCTTAGAACAAAAAATTTGAAGAAATGTGACATCCACCAATCTGCACTGGGCCCGCGTTGTTTATTCACATTGGCCAGTGCCTCAGAAGTTGGAACATTATAGCCTTATTATAGTCAAAAAACTATCAAAATTTGTATATAAATAATAACCATAATTATCGTTTTGGTGGGCATAATAAAACGTTAAAAAACCTTAACATTAGTATGCAGCATCTATACTTTAATCAATGTCCAAAAAAAATCTCCAAAAGCCTATCAGTGCAATTCAGTACACTCCAATTTCTGTAAAATCCAATAGATATGGTAATACAAAAACGCTATCATCGTTTACAGAACCAGAGCTAAATGGATTACTGCAATCTTTACTCGGCATTTTTAAACATATGTTTACTTGAAAATATATGATCCTATCTTAGGATTAGGCTTAGCAATCTAAAAAAGTGTGTACTTTCAAGGACCATATTCATCGTAAACGAAGAGCTCGATAATCGTAAAATGTATATCGCTTATGTTGATATATTGTACCTATCTATTCATTATTACTGTATCATCTTTATTGATGGGTATTCCAGGATCAATATTTTGGTACGACTGTAATTGAAACCTGCCAGTAACATTACTGCTATCAAAGTCAAAGTCAACGTCAAAACATTTATTCTAAATAGGACTTTGGAACGTCAAAATTTACAATAAAATATAATTGATTCTGGTCACCACTTCCAAATGGTAGTTTCGTATGAAGAAGAATGGGCAAGAAACTCCACCGTTACTCTTTTAAAAGGTTTTACATAATTTTGTACACTTTAATTATACCTATTGCAGAACTAGTTAATATTGCATGTTATTTTTTAACATTCATCCTTCTTTAAGAGTATATTTCCAATTATATTTTCAACCTCATCTTTGATACTTTGCTTGACCAGAAATTTCATTTTTGAATTTATTTTAAATATGGAATTTGCTTGTGTCATGGAAGATTTTTCTATTAAGTTAATAAATAAATAAATCATTTGATTCGAGTATCATTGACTCATAATAGAAATAATACACTCACACAGTCACATTACATACACACACTAAAAATTCAATTCAATTCACTTAAAAATAATAAAATTAATTACAATTAGATTAACAATTTTCATTACAAAACAAAAATAAAATTAGGTTAGTCAGTCGCATCAGCCTGCCACATGTCGCTGACAACAGTGGGAGATGATGGAGCAGTCAAGCCTCCCCGCGAGCGCGGCCAGCATGATCTTAGCGCCCTCCCCCCCCCCCCCCCCGCACTCGCCGCACCAGCGACACAGCACACTATAAGAAAATTTATCACAGACGACGGGTCACGTTATTTTTTTTTTAACCTATACAAAAAAATATATATAATGCAGTTACTCAGTATCATGGCGTGATTACCATTGTGTATGCGAAGTTTTTGTGAATCTCAGAATCAGAGTACGTTTCCTTCTTCTTTCAATTATCCTAAAGTTCTTTGCGTTTTCATTTTGCTATCCTATTTCTCTTTGCCATAGGGCAGCGCTCTACAGAATCGGCGAGTAATTCCCGTGATACACAAAACCGTAAATTTCTTTTTTTCTAATCTGGTATGTATAACACAACACCTCTTTTGTTATAAAATATTCTGCTTGCATCCCGGGTCATTATTTTACATTATTTGCTCTAGGTTGCATTCGAGAATTTGTCAAGCTGAATTTCGGTACACCCACCTACCTTCTAGCTTCTGGCTGGGCTGCCGTAGACTGCGAGCTGATTTGATCGGCCATTTCATCACCTTGAAACTTCTTGGCTAAGATACCGTGACAATAAACAATCTCATCGTCACCGCGAAAGCTTTGAACTGGATATGGCAGATATTTAGTAGTTTTTTTCCTTTAGTGGACATAGTTACTTCATTTTAAAATAACATTCCTATAGTTCAGAACATTGCTTCAAATCTGTTAATTTTTATTTGAAAAAATCACGTTGCTTAAAACTTTGAATACACTTAGTTCGTACCTATTAAACGTTCGTACTTATTAGGTATATAAGTTACGTGTTCGTTCTGGGATCCGGTTGAAATCGAATCTTATCTCGACGCGTAACAAAATCTCGCTTAAAACTGTAATATAAGATACACACGACTAAGTTATTTCTTTGTTTTTTTCTAATTTATATTTACCCGTTGTGCTTGTGTATCGGGTTTTCTTGTGAGTGAGTTGTATTTTCTACTTTTTTATATATTTTTTTACTTAGTATACTCGTAGTGATTTTCAAAATTATACGTATTTCTATGGAGAAGTAGTGGTTTGTTTTCTTTTTTTTTCGCTACACTATAAATTATATTTAGAATTAATTAAATTTAAGAAGAATTTTATTATAGGTAGACCACCTAGAGTAAAATGAGTAAACCATAATAGGTAAAATAATTAAAAATTAAGCCATGATAGATAAATTAATTTTGTGATAGATACATGGTGCTCATATATTTGCAAACATTGTTCATCGAACTGGTCAATCGTGAGACTTACAAAAATTGTTACAATGTCACAAAGTCCCTCAAAACAAACTTCTTGAATTTGATCAAACAATGATTTTAGTTAACCATCACGTGTCACCAAATTCAGATCGATTTCCCATCGCCGCTTCCGTGTCACCATAACATTTAATCCGGTTGCCTTATAATTTTGATAAATACTTCGTAATGAAGACTAAAAGCTCACAAAATTAACATTTGAGGGGAGGATAGGAGGCGATATACCTGATTTGCTAATGACTTCATTTAAGGTAATGTAGGTCAATTGCCATCCACTTACCTTTATACTCATCTCTGCGGTTACCAGTTATTAAGAGCTGCTAAATTCTATGTTACGTTACTTTGCCTTAATATACCTGATGTTGGTTTTTGACGCTGGTATAATATTTACAGAGTAGGTTAGAGTAGGAACAATATCATCGAGCAAACTCCTGAGACTAGTTTATTAGTACTTAAACGGCAGGCAGTGTGAAATTGGCTCTTTCTTAACTTATTATTATATATACCTGCTAAAGGAATAATCTATTGCTTCGTCTGATTCCCACTAAAGTAGACAGAGAAGATGTATTTTACGCCAGAATAACATCTAGGTTGTTATGTCTGTAGATCTAGTAACCCAGTTTCTTAAGATAACATCTAATGCGAGGTAAACGTTAATCAAGTTATCCTTTACGTGAACTAAAATCGAGAATCTATTAAAGGCGATATTAATACTCGTACAGGTTAGGCGTGGTTACGGCCGCGTGGATAACAGAAAATATCCCACTGGAACGTACTATTGGGATTAAAGGTACCATTTGTTTTAGTCCAGGTTACAAACTATCTGTATGCCAAGTTTCATCCAAAGTCTAGCCGTTTTTGTGCCAATTCGATCCAGAATAAGGACCAACATTCTTCGTGACCAATTTATTACATGTAAAGATGTAGATATTAAAAAAATAATAATAATAACCACTGTTCGAACGATTTATTTCAGAGAAAAATAAAAGACAATATATCAAGGTAATCCTACAGATGTGTTCTTTTCAGTGTTCAAACTATTCTTACCTGTACAAAAATAGGCGAAAGAAACTTATGTTGGCAAGTATTTCCATCTCTTACACAAAACCCGGTCGTTAGTGTCCCCTTGAGCCCTTATCCCATAACTTTTGACGCGACAAAATTATGTAAGACCGAAAACGCGAGGAAAAAGTCGGTGAGAAAATTTCGTAAACTCTAAATCGATTTCTCTTTGTTCTTCTAATATAAAAGTTTGGAAATTAAAGTTTATTGAATTAGGAATGGCTTTGGGGACGTCGGATTGACTTCGATTCTCATTTGTGCGGTTGACACGCGATCGAAAATGAATTTAATTTTTGTTTCCATAGGCGTCTTAGAAAATGGAATCGTTGTGCATTCAACCTTGACGGGAATACAGTGGGTGTTTGCATAATTTTTTTACTATACTCGTAGTAGTTTTCTGGATATGAGATTAAATCTTTTTGACACAAGGTGTACGTGCCCGGGTGTATTTCGTGTCTCTATCTCCAGTAGTTTAGGCTGTACGTTGTCTGTCATACTATCTATATCTACAGCTTTCCCCCTGGATTTTCTACAAACAAGTCTTTCATACCAACCTCTTTAATTTTTCGAATTACGAACACAACAAAAAAAAAACAAGCAACATTTCAAGTGTTGTGCTTTCATACATGTGGCCATTGATTTATATTAATACAAGGTTATTACACGACTGTAACCGCATCAAATGTGACCGCATCTAGTTTAAAAAAAAAATATGATTGACATGTAATAGTGTTTGTACAAACCTACTTACAGAAAATAAATCATTTATCATTTATCATTCATGAAAACGCCTACTTAAGTCAGACGTATCTTAATTTACTATAAATCGCGAATTGTTTTATCATGTTTAGATATCGATCTGCGGAGTTTAGCTAAATAACCCAGTATACTGGATGATTTATGAACAACTTTCACTGTGGGACCAACTCTGAAAACACGAAAAAAAAACTAGGCTGTTTTATACAAAAGTTCAATACCTACTTGACCAAAATACACTACTCGTCACTTGAATAGGTTCACTGTCAAACATGAACACATCGGCAGTTGTAGTCACATTACTGAAAAAGCAAGAGGTGTATTGTGCAGAACATTTCACTTATAAACATAAGGTGCAATTATGTTACAAATCAAATCGCTTGTTTATCACGAAAAAATATGTATTTATTAACATGCGTCAAAAATCCTCGTCACATGAATAGGTTCATCGAATAAAAAAGCAAATGTTTTTAAAAGTAAATATTATATTTGATTCCTAATAGTGTGTAAATTTACCATTGTTTCGTATTATTTCAAAAATTCTATTAGGCATTGAATCATAAAGAGAGCGAAGGAAATTTAAATCGAGATTTTTCCAAGCCTTGTCAATGGCTGTTATTAGCTGTTGTTTGTTGTTAAATTCTTGTTCTCCGATAAAAACTTCGCTTGATAACCAACCCCAAACATTTTCCATTATGTTTATATCTGGTGAACATGAGGGCCAGTTTAATACTTGGATGTTTTTTTGTTTAAACCACTCTGCTATTTCATGTGCAGAATGTATCGGTGCGTTATCTTGTTGTAATATCCAATGACGGTGGCCCATAACAATGTCAATCTTATTGAATTCATCTTTTAGAAGCTGTAGGTACTTCATTTGGTTTTGTTTCCCTTGGAGAAAAACAATATCGATTGCACCATAGTACGAAATTGCACCCCAGACCATTACAGAATGAAGTGACGAATGCCGGCGAGAAATAATCTTCTCTTCCTTTCTCAGATCATGAAAGTAATAACTAAAACCATCAGGGCCATTGAGGTTACATTTTTTTTCATCGGTAAATATAACTGTTTTCCATTGGTGTGTCCAGCTCATGTGATTTTTGGCAAACTCCAGTCGTGTTGATATATGATATTTTTGCAAACCCGGTTTTCTTTTTAATTTGAGTCTTTTTAGATGAGGAGCCTGTTTAATAATCCGTGTAACAGTGGAGAGGGATGCTGTAGTTTTAATGTCTCTAGCTATTGCTGCTGCACTCTTTGTTGAATTAGAAGCAGCGCGCAAAATCATTCGACGTTCCCGAGCACTAGTCGCATATTTTGTTCTGCCTTTGTAATTTTTCCCATAGTTTTCTTTATTTTTAACGTAGTTATTAATTACATTAGGGCTTCTATTTAATCTGCGTGCTATTTCGCGATTGCTTAGTTTTTGTCCTAAGAAAAAATGGATTTTATTAATTTCTTCACTACTCAACTGTTTTTTGCGTCCCATTTTATGATTTCTTTATATTAACGAGTAAAAATCCTTATAACTTATAAAATACACACGAATACGTCTAAACACAAAAGCTAGAACACACGAGAGTACAGTTATACAAGGCAATGAAAAAATATTGTAGCGTGAACCTATTTATGTGACGAGCCGGAGACACGTGGGCATCTGTAAATGGCCAGTCCTCTCTTCCGCATGCAGCGCTACGTAGTCGATGAGCATTGGATATTTGTAAGCGTAAGACTAGTTACTTATATCAAGAGTCGAAATTCTAGAAAAAGTAATAATACAACGTGTAATAGTAAAATGTTGGGTGAACCTATTCATGTGACGAGTAGTGTATATGAAACCGATTATTTTTTTTCTTGATCTCAGAGTTGGTGCCATAGTGAAAGTTGTTCATGTTCATGGGTAGAACACCCTGTAAAAATTAGGAGTCGGTAAAAAAAAACATGCAGTAGAAGATTACACGAACTGTCATTACTACAGGCGTTGTATATTTTATACGTACTAAGGACACAACTGCAATATCTAGCACACAATCTAATTCGTTTAGCATAAATATACCTATGTACAATATGATTAAGTGCCCCCGTATCTAGTTACCTGCCCCAGCAGGAACACAATTCGTTAATGTTCTAAGCTGTACACTGTCGTATTTAAATAAAATTAACTTGACTACATTAGAATAGCGTTGGTCCGTAGATGGGTGACCATCATCACATACCAAGACCCCTCCGTGCCTCGGAAACCACGTTAAGCCGTTGGTGCCGGCTGTCATTCGTGGATCTTTAACAGTCGTTACGGGTCGTCAGTAGCCCGAAAGTCTGACAACTAGTCTTACTAAAGGGTATCGTATTACCCAGTAACTGAGTTGTGGCGGTCAGTTAGGCAGTCGCTCCGTGTTAAATACTGGTATTCAGCTGCATCCGGTTAGACTGGAAGCCGACCGCAACATAGTTGGGAAAAGGCTAGGCAGATGATGAGCTTGACTACATTAATATCGGACTTCTCGACAATCTTCTTAACAAACATTTGCGTGTATTATTAAATTTCTATCCCTATTTGCAGGGTACCAATTCTAAAATACGTTAACCCAACGAAGGATTACAACGTACGCAACTTAAATAAACCTAACTTCAGACATAGGAATATGAGGTTAGACAGTTCTAGACTTACATCCATACCTACCCACTTCAATATAACTTCAGTACTTAGCGCGTCTATTACATAGCAGGAACGCAATCCCACTAACAAACGATAGCAATCTAATTGTAGCAACATTATAGCGACACCCTATTGTGTGAGCGTCGCAAATACTTAACCCTAAAAAGAAAGCGACGACTATTCTTTTGTTCAAAGAAAACCTAGCAACTTCAGGATGCAATTTGGCGTAGTGCAATTGCACTTAACGAGTCGACACAGAATGAGATTATACTCGGTACCAACAAATGGCGACAATTGGGAGATTCATTTACGCCTTCCAAATGGGTTCGCGAGCTCTATTTGGGTTATTCACAATAGGAATAAAGATTGTGAATTATATTCTCGGATTATGAAAACTTTGCCAACATTCTGTCTGGAATGCAAAACGAGAAGATTGGACTGGACTTGATTCTGTGTTATATACTGTTTAATATGTATTTTAGTTCTAGTTTATATCATTTCATATTGAAATCTTACATGCCGATAAAAACAATATGGGTCTTAATACTAGACATTATATAAGACTGTTATGGATAGCATATTTTAGTCATATTTTAGATCGTAATTCAGAAAGGTTTTTCTAAAACGTGATTGATAATGCCAAAGGTAACCAAGAGAGTATAATTTAAAAGTCAGCTCTTTTGGCCCTTGAAAAATTGAGCTCCTTTTCGAGAGAATATTAGTCACGTAAAATACCTAATTCCTTAGAAAATAACGCCACCGGTCTCTATTATCCGTTCGCTCGTTAAGGAAGCAGGCTACAAAAGCGTTTGAGATGGGCCTATGTGAATTATTCAAATATATTCATATGTCGGATGGAAAGCCATGAGACGTGTAAAGGTGTGCATACATTTACTAGGGCACAATTTAACGGCGATTTTATGAGGTATAAAATAAATGCATAATATGGTAATTTTGGGTTATGTGGGTAAAGATGTGGCTATTGTTTAATGAGTCGGATTGTTTGGACAAATATATTAAACACTTGATGTCGTGTTAATTCATTTTGTGTTTGTTGTGGTGACGGTATTTGTTTATCGTGGTAAAAAACAAAAACAGACAGTATTTAACTTTAATATTATTATAGATGTATCGACGACTTAAAGAAGGTGTCTGGGACAAACTGGATGCGGAAGGCGGAGGACAGGGTTTTATGGCGCAGTCTGGGTGAAATCTATGTCCAGCAGTGGACTGCGATAGGATGAGTTGATGTTTATTAGAGACTTAATAAAATTCAAAGTTTTATCAAACAAAGGAAGTCACAAGAACAAAAGTCTATCTGTAATGAAAAGCATTAATCAAATAAAAAGTCAGCTGGAGACAAAAAGTAATGCTGAAAATTTAGCAATAAGAATAGACAAAACAGCTAGTCTGCATCTTAGAGGCAGTAGACCCGACCGTGCGTTGACAAAAGGACAATGGACGAAAAAATCTCCGGAATATTTTTCTCCGCGTCATTTTCTCTCATAATAAGTATTCTTTTGAAGAGAATCGCGTTCACAATGAGCACTGGCATAAAACGTCGCGACGAGACTTGATAATGTAAGTTGCCGCTTAGAGGGGCTTATTAAAATTGAATCACCCTCTCAAATGAGATCTTCACGTATCTCGAGGATTCGTTGACTTGCGCCGGTTTTGGTCGAGATTACTGACGGTTATCAAAAGATATGGTGCGCTTTGTTCGCTACCCGAAGGATAGAGGATGCTGTGTTTTCATAATATGAGATTAAAGTGAAAATGGGTTTCTTACGGATTTGCTGACGATAGAATAATGTCTAATCCATTTTGTTGTGCGTATTTTTTTTTTGTAGGTTGTTCGGTGTTTGGCATCACACACACGCTATCTTAAATATAATAATATTATGTCTAGGTACTAAGACCTACAAGGTCTTAGTTACTTTTTTATTTATTTATTTAAACTTTTCACACACAAAAAGGTACAAAGGCGGACTTAATGCCTTAGGCATTCTCTACCAGTCAACCAAGGGTGGTGAAGAGATTAGATGGCAGGAGCTTTGTTTGAACCGAACAATGATTAAAAAAAAACTATTAAAATAAGCAATATAATCCCATGTGAAGTGTTTATATTGTTCTTGGCAACGTAACAAGGCAAAATAAAGATTTTTGTGTCTGAAGAATATTTCTTATTTAACTTGAAAACATGTCAATTAAATAAGAGCTATTAATAATCAAGAAGAAAAATGAAAACAGTAATTATTTTTTATTGTGTGTTTCAGAATGAAATCATTTTTAATTGATATTGTAAAAGTTTTCCCACATAACATTTTGATTAATAGTTACTGTACGCGTAGTGAATTTTATGTAGAATAGTTGTGTGCTTCAGTAAATATGAAAACAAACAAAAAGTTATCAATCACGGTAAAAATGTCTGGGGCTGACAAATTCATGTATTTTTGTGTAATATTTCACTGTTGTGACAGCAGATAAAAGTTAAAACGATCTGTTAAAAATATATTTTTATTGAATTTTTTTTTTGTGGTTTTTGAGTGATCTTTTAAGTGACAAAATAATGAATGATGGGGTTTAGGTTCAAATGCCATGTAACTAGACAGGTACATTATAGTTGCAACTGAACTAGGTCACTGATTATACCTAAATATGGGGGGGCTATCAGATAACCCGATATAACTAACTATCCACCCCCCTTATTTTTTAATAGCACTTAACTTCAAGACATTCTTAAAATTCTTTTTGTAACACCGACACACATGCCATTAAACTTTGATTTCCTAAGAAAGCGGTAGACGGTCACACAATAACGGCTGTCCAAATACTGAACATT
Organism: Eremobia ochroleuca; assembly: GCA_949629135.1. NCBI lineage: Eukaryota > Metazoa > Arthropoda > Insecta > Lepidoptera > Noctuidae > Eremobia > Eremobia ochroleuca. The sequence continues at coordinate 11,321,880 of OX451397.1, read as the reverse complement.
TTTTCACGTCTTAATGTCAAATATTGGTGAAAATAACAGATTTTCATGACTGCCACCACTCGTCTAGGAAACCGTGGTTTTAGTATCATAACCGTCTTTCACGTTATTATTATAACAAGGTGTGACCAGAGTTTGAATTGGGTTATCATACAAACGAGGCAACACCGTTACCAGCTAGGAAATTCTCACCCAAACCGACAGGCGAATATCCAAAGATAAGGCAAAAACCTTTTAAAAATATCGCTTCCTGTTTCGGGTTATGACCCTATCTGCAGAATATTCTATCTTATCTCTACGTTCATCGTGGCATTTTAGTACCCCATTTTGTTAGTTTGAAATCAATATATCGGAGGCCATCACTTTACATCTGTGACAGGCCTGTTGGTCTAGTGGTCAGTCGCCCTGACTGCTATGCGCAAGGTCGTGGGTTCAATTCCCACCTAGGACAAATGTTTGTGTGATGAGCACGATCATTTGTTCTTTGTCTGGGTGTAATTTATCTATAATATGTATGTATTTAGAAATATATATGTATGTTTATCAGTTGTCTAGTACTCATAGCACAAGCTCGGCTTAGTTTGGGACTAGATGGCGTTGTGTGAAAGTTGTGGAATATTATTATGTGGAATATTATTATTATTATTATTATTATAGCTAATTTAAGATTGTTCTCCTACATTTGTCACTTCCTTTTATTTTAATATTATTTAATTATATCTTTTGATCGAATGTGTTATAGTTGTGAATAGAGGTCAAACAAAGTTAATTTCTAAGTGTCGCCTACAACAGGGGAAGAGCGCTGATGTCTGAAATACAGATATTTTATATCTAGTTCAGACACAGATGTTTCAATATCTGAACATAGAATTAAAGTGTATCACCATAATTATTGAAATATCTGTATATTATTGAACAAATAAATTATTATTATTATTATTATAAATATGCCACTACTGAGCAGTGGTGGCCAAATGGTAACAGCTCCGTCGTACGAGTTTTAGGTTCAGAACCAGGCAGGCGCTTTACTTTGTGTAACCATCTCATCACCAACGATGAAGGAAAACATCGTGAGGAAACCGGCATGTCCTAGAACCAAAAATTCCAAGACATGCGCCATTTACTAACCGGCACTGGGCCCGCGTGGTAGATGATATAGATGCTCACTCCATCTCACTGAGAGGAGGCCTGTGTCCCAGCAGTGGTGCACATTATAGGCTCATCATCTGCCTGCCTTTTCCCAACTATTTTGGGGTCGGCTTCCAGTCTAACCGGATGCAGCTGAATACCAGTATTTTACATGGAGCGACTGCCTATCTTACCTCCACAACCCAGCTACTGGGTAATACGATACCCCTTGGTAAGACTGGTTGTCAGACTTTCAGGCTTCTGACTGCCCGCAACGACTGTCAAAGATCCACGAATGACAGCCGGGACCAACGGCTTAACGTGCTTTCCAAGGCACGGAGGAGTCTCGGTATGTAACGATGGTCACCCATCCACAGACCAACCGCGGCAAGCGTAGCTTAACCTGATCGATCGACCTGTGCGGCTGTTATTATTTAGCCACGGGCCCCTCATATTATAGGCTGAGAACATTATAGGCTGAGAAAAGAAAATACTTCCTCGCTTACTTGATATCGTTACCGACACTTTAAAACATAAAGAGAGTCTTAATCGCATCTCAGTGTATCAACGGCCCATAATAATAAGTGTTATTGTCTGCCTCGCGAACAATGTGGAATTCTACCAGATTATCTAAACATGTGCCATCTACTAACCAGCACTGGGCCCGGCTGGATTATAGCTCACTACCTCTCACCAAGAGGAGGCCTGTGTCCCAGCAGTGGGGACATTATAGGATGATTTTACTACGCTACTACTCTGAGGGGCCCGTGGCTAAATAATAACAGCCGCACGGGTCGACCGATCAGGTTAAGCTACGCTTGCCGCGGTTGGTCTGTGGATGGGTGACCATCTTTACATACCGAGACCCCTCCGTGCTTCGGAAAGCACGCTAAGCCGTTGGTCCTGGCTGTCATTCGTAGATCTTTGACAGTCGTTACGGGTAATCAGAAGCCCGAGTCTGACAACCAGTCTTACCTAGGGGTATCGTTTTACCCAGTAACTGGGTTGTGGAGGTCAGATAGGCAGTCGCTCCATGTAAAATACTGGTATTCAGCTGCATCCGGTTAGACTGGAAGCCGACCCCAACATAGTTGGGAAAAGGCTAGGCAGATGATGACCACTCTATGGCCCATCGTCAATGACTCAAAAGTTTCGTGTTACAAACTTAAATCACCAATGAATAGTCAGAACGTCACAGCAGTAGTATTACAATGGTGGCCCGTACACATCGCGAATTACTAACGCGTTATTGTCTAGTTTACGATTGGTTGCGCTGTAGACGATGAGCTAAAGTCCCGTGTTTCTGCAGACACCTGTGAATACTACCTTTAACGAAGTATATAAAGGTCACGATAATGATATTCTGCTGAACAATATCCAAGACCCTAAAATTAAATCGTCTTTATGTTGATTTAGGAATATAACCCTTACCTAAGCCAAAATAAAAAATACTTTCCAATATTCTAAAACTTCAGCTCTAAACTTAATATCTATCGGTACCAATATAATCTGCGCGTTTGCCTAGATCGAAGTATGACAAGCACCACTTTCACAAGCGTCTTGCCAACAAACCCGCCCGATGTGTAGTTGCATTAACCTAAAGAGGATAAGAAATTCAACGCTCCGTGGTTGGGAAACATCTTTCTGCGTAGACGTAATATTCAAGGGCACTTAGAAGTTTAGTCACGAAAAAGAAAGGTGGATGCGAATTGGAGTGTAAAAAATATTGGTCTGGGTGTACGCTGAATATTCAAGTCAGGATCAATAGACACTGAAGGGTTTGGATTAAAACGGATTTCTTTTAACGAAACTCTTTCTTTGTACCGATGATATTGGAAACTTTGGGTAAATTCAATACAGAATACGACCCATATTTTATCCGTTTTCATCAACTTTTATTCAAATGCGTGCGGTGGGTGGAGCAGTAGTGACCCAGTGGTGTCGGCGCCGACTTATGGATCGTGGGTTTGAGCCGTGGTGGGCACTTCACTTTGTGTACGTATTGGGTGTACCGGAAAGTTCTGTCGGTTTTTGTAAATAAAACTTGTGGTTAGTTCTTAAAGCTATTATTTATATTTTAATCAATTACATATTGTCCCTGATTTTCTACTACACGTTCAGATACACACTCGAGTCCAAAAACACTACACAAATTTCTACAGGCTGTAGCAGCGTTATTTCCCTTCTGGAACTCATAAAGTATACAATGCCTCAAATGAACTTTATCGTTGGCACTCATTTTGACACTGCGGCTACTCAGAAGTGAATGACAAATTATTGCGCAATACGTGTATTTATAGTCCGTAACCCAGAAATTATGACGCAATATTATTCAATACTTTTAACGTATTGGTATAGAGAAAAAATCGAAAAATTTCTATGTACTACCAAAACCCACGGAACTTTCCGGTACACCCAATAATTTCATCACCACTGCTCTCAAAACGGTGAAGGAAAACATCGTGAGGAAACCGGCATGTCCTAGAACCAAAAATCCGAAGACGTGTGACATCCCCCAACCCGCACTGAGCACGCGTGGCTGATTACAGCCCACTCCCTCTCGAAGAGTGGAGGCCTGTGTCCCAGCAGTGGGAAGATTATATAGGCTGCTATGTGTGGGAGGTTTAAATGTAAATTATAAAGCCAATAAAAGATATTGTCATTAAACGATAAATGATAAATGATTTATTTTCTGTAAGTAGGTTTGTACAAACACTTTTACATGTCAATCATATATTTTTTAAAACTAGATGAGGTCGGCGTTTCCTATCTGACTACTCTGAGAAGAAAGGCCGAAACAAACTCAGAGGTAACAGTCTCTTTTAAAGTCCAGACATAATCTTGGTCAGATCATGTTAAGACCATGTAGATTGGTGTCTGAAATGGTCTTTTGAGTAAAGAACCACACAGATTGAGCGAGCCTGTCCAGTCAGTGCACGCTTTAATTATAAATATAGTACCTATAATAACGCAAACATAAAGTCACACTGGTTTGTAAGCATTGCTATTGAATTGGTATTCGTTTTAATTAATGCAGGGTACATCTATTATTATCATTAATTGGTCTGAATAAAAGTGGTTCATATAGAACGAAAACGCTGTATGCTTTTCTTCCTTCTTTAATTATTCTGTCCGCCAGAAACGAGAAACATAAAATAAACAAATTAACGCATTTCCTTTACTTACATATTATGTCCGCATTTTGCAAGTGCAAGCGATTTAAGTCGAGAACACTGAATAATGTTGTTTTACATATTTCTTGCAATTTATTCACCGAGCGGTTTCAGGCTATGGCAGTTTAATTACAAATGGACAACTTTCTACAATTTGGTCTTAATTTAAAACTGGAAATCTGTTAATTAATTCGAGGTTTTCAAAGGGGTCGTCAAAAATAATAAAAAAAGTTGCGTTGCGTGCTATATATCTTTATAGGCCTTTTGTTGACAGTTGCTGCAGTGAGATTCTGTAACCATCTCACCGTGAAAACTTACGTGAAGTGAGCGTGGAGTGAGCTGTCAGCGTCATCCCGCTGATACTAGGGATTGACTCGGCAAACATTTACAAACATAATCGTGATTTTAATCATATTTTATGCTAATTCTATTGATCATTTGAAATAGTTTCAAAGGTAGTATTTTAGCTGTCAAAACATTACTAATTTGTGAGGTTTTAATAAAGGAAAAAAAAGACCAGTCCTTGTATTTATTTATGTATTTATTTATTAATTTATTTATTTATGGACTTTGGAAAACTTACACTTAAATATTTATATGCCTACTAATACCTATAGTGGTAACGTGTAACGTGTTTACCTTTTCAAAGGTGATGGTACACCTAGTCCAAAGGGTTCGACTCAGGACAAGACTCATTAACCTTACTCAAACACATTAATAGACTCTCTATTAACCTCGATTTCTCATTCAAACCTCCATAAATCTCCTTCACTACTTCCCGCCTTCAAATAATTACGCCTAATTATTGGGGCGGATGCCAGTCAAACCGGTTTATTTATGGGTTGTTCTGAGGAACCCTCTTACTGCATTCGACTGACTAGCGAATGACAGAGCCTACCTACCTTCGCTTTAATTGCTTCCAATTCAAGTAGTCCGTAAATACGGCGAGGAGAAAATTTTGCCGAAGTGAGATTTTCGAGGAAGCGTGATTTTGTGAAGAGCACTAATTGGATGGATAGTGTTTTTTAGAATTCTTAGTTAGTGACTGATTTGGAGTTTTGAAATGACCTCCGGAAATACTTCATCTTTTTACAGTTGCTTTACATTCATAAATTGTTCCATTTACATGCTTGTAGATGGTTTACATAGGGGTTGTGGCTAAGTAATAAATGCCGCACGCGTCGCACTATCACTTTAAGCTACGTTTTCCGCGGTTGGTCCATGGATGGGTCACCATCTACAACGTGTAACGTTAAATGCGCAAAACCTGAAAATAGTTTGATCAGAATAACGAGCAGAATTAATTGAATCACTTTTTCATATAGGTCACATTTTTCAAAAAATCTTCATTAAAAACGTTGCCGTGTCTATTTATTAATAGGTCAAGCAAGGCAATGTCAGCACGGCGCAGCGGCCCGGTGACGACTCCTCCCTACGATAAAGCGTCGTCGCAGACGCAAGAAATGATCAGAATGGTCAGTAAAACTAAAACAGCACATAAAACCTTTACAATTTTTTTAATGACTTATTTTCTCTCTGAAATAGGTCAATTTAATTAAAAATCAGTTGGGGTGTCTGAGGTTTTGCGCATTTAACGTTACACGTTGTATACATAATTATCATGACCCGTTCGTGCTTCGGAAAACACGTTACGCCGTTAGCTCCAGCTGTCATTCGTGGATCTTTGTCAGTCGTTACGGGTCACCAGAAGCCTGAAAGTCTGACCACTAGTCTTACCAAGGAGTATAGTGTTACCCAATAACTGGGTGGTGGAGGTCAGATAGGCAGTCGATCCACGTAAAATACTGGTAGTCAGCTGCATCCGGTTAGACTGGAATTCGACCACAAAAATAGTTGGGAAAAGGCTAGGCAAATGATGAGGCGGCTTACATAAGTGTTTTGGAGAGATACAGACCTTATTCTAAAACTATGCCACATCTGTCTTTTATGGCATAAGGTTGGCATCCTACGTCAATTTAGCTTGTTATAGCCATTTCATGCAACTGTCAAAGAGTGGCAGCTGTGATTTGATTACACGGACAATTTAAGTTAGTAGTATTTTTGTTTTTGTATTTATTTTTATAGTCAGATAGATTTATTAAAATTAGCACCCAGTGTAAATAGTACGTTATGTTAAATATTATAAAAGGTTAAATAAAAAGTTGGTAATCGTTTTCTTTCACAATTTATTTCCATGACTTTATATAATTTATAGCGAAAAACTATTCAATACTCTTTTTGCGAGACTATTTCTCTAACTAAACAACAATAATGTTTTTTGCATCGATCGCATATTAGTACGGAAGTAAACATCGTCGTCGTACGTATTGTATTCGAGAATATTATTCATTGTCACACTGAATAAACTTTCTTTTGACTTTGATATATAATCTGAATGATGATGCATCATTAACTGTGAAAGGCACAGACATGTGATACATAAAAAATATAATATTTTATTGCAAGAATAGAATAAGTATATATTTTTTACTGCAATCACTTTTCATGTAACATTGCACAGACAGAAAATGTGATGTAGAAACTCGAGATTCGTTTTTATTAATGGCTTACTAGAATATGAGATTACTGGAATTCATTTGAGTGTGAAAGAACGATTAGTATAGACTTTGGCAACAAATTGAAATGACAAGATTCTGTGAAAAATATATTCTTTTATAATAGGATAAGTGTAGCGCCCTACGTAAATTGACGTAATTTTAGTAGGCAAGTTTTTAATCACGTCTTAACTTCTATGGTGTCAGACGTTGATTAATTTGACAGGACTAAACTAAAATTTATCATCTGTCTTTTTCTTAATTCTTATAGAATGAAAAATATGCATTGAACTTAAATTTTGTTTAGCTTGTGAACAAGAGAATCGGCACCTATATTTTTAATTTGGAATAGGTAAACGTTTTTAATTTTGAGTAGGAATGAAAAGGTTGTTAATAAAACATGTTTCTTAAAAATAAATCAACTAAGTAATAATTACATTTTAAATCAAAATAACCAATTTTATACGTAAATATACAACGTGTAACGTTAAATGCACAAAACCTGAAAATAGTTTGATCAGAATAACGAGCAGAATTAATTGAACTACTTTTTACCTATAGGTCACATTTTTCAAAAAATCTTTCTTAAAAACGTTGCCGTGTCTATTTATTAATAGGTCAAGCAACCCAATGTCAGCGCGGCGCAGCGGCCCGGTAACGACTCCTCCCTCGATAAAGCGTCGTCGCAGACGCAAGAAACGATCAGAATGGCCAGTAAAACTAAAACAGCACATAAAACCTATACAATTTTTTAAAGACTTATTTTCTCTCTGAAATAGGTCAATTGAATTAAAAATCAGTTGGGGTGTCTGAGGCTTTGCGCATTTAACGTTACACGTTGTATAACTATGTCTGTCTCGAAAGCGACAATACATCTAGCCCTTACGAATCTGGAAAACCTGAATTCATCACTAATTTCATCGTAAAATGTTGATAGTATAGCCCACTACCCTAAACACTTGCTCAGACAGCGCTCCTAAAGATAAAAATGAAACCTTAAAAAGTAATACATAAAAAGTGAGCTCAAGTACTACTCAGGTCCGTTTTAAAATACTTCAGCTTATTGTTAGAGTGGCACTTTCGTGGTCCGGCGAGAAAAATGGTTTAAAGAAACACAAGAAAAGACTACAATTATTAGGTTGTCTCATAAATTATTGCCAGTTAAAAAACAAATTATTATTAACATTTTTTTATTATTAATAAAAAATACATTTAAACAATTATATAGTCTCCCTCGTTATCAACAACAGTCAGCCATCTACTGGGCAAAATTTGAATACCCTTCTCCCAAAATCAGGCAGGCTGGGACTCGAAACAATTTTCAAGTTCAATTTTGTTACTTCCAGATTTTTCGATTTTTTTTTCATAGTAAATGAAATTTAAGAGCTCGAAATAAATGAAAGTCTGAAGGAACAGTCAGCCATCCTAGCTCCTCCAGCTGTTTATGTATTAACTTGGCGCAATGAGGTCGTGCGTTGTCATGCAAAAGTTGGACTACAAGTCGTTTTGGCCGCTTAATTTTTAACATCTCTGCTAGTTAACGAAGCTGCTGCGTATACAGATTGGCGTTAATAGTCCGATGAGATTCGAGGAGTTCTCAGAAAATCATTCCTTGCCAATCCCAGAAAACAGACAACATAATCTTACGACCGTGTTCATTAAGTTTAGGCTGGGCTGGTGGGTTTTGCCCGCGAGGAATCCAATAGGCATGACGCGTGTTAGTTTCATAATGTATCCAGCTCTCGTCGCATGTAATAATGTCCTTGAGAAAGTCTCGTCTGTGCGGACGAAGTAACAAACTTTGACAAATGGCCACACGAACGGCCCGGTCATGGTCCGTTGACGCATCCCAGTAACTGGGTTGCCTAGGTTAGATAGGCAGTTGCTCCATACTCCTCCCAGGTGGAAGCCAGCAGGCGACGGGTGCGGGGGTTTCACACTCGCCTGCATTGCACAGGCTTACACCAGTGCCGGACGGGAATGGCCAGGTGTTCCCGGCCCATCCCGTAGCCCCCCACCCGGGGGGACATGCAGGGCCCGCCAGCTAGGCGGGCATGCGCCGGGGGGATTGTGGACGCAAAGGCTGAGCCGGATTCCCATGACCCCCCCATCAAGGCGATGAGGGAACACCGCTGAGTTTTAGTTGGTATACTGCCACTCTGGCAGGGAGTCCCACATACTCCGTTCCGTCCCCCGACGAGCGGAGATGCGTAATGTCATTTCTCAGCGAAAAAAAAAAAAAAGAAAAAAAGGCAGTTGCTCCATGTAAAATACTAGTAATCAGGTGTATCCTGTCAAATTACAATAATATATTTGGGGAAAGGGAAGGCAGATTGATACTGTAGTATGATGGCTATCTCCCACGTAGGATTCAAAATCAAAATCAAAATCAAAAAGTTATACTTTATTCAAACTAGGCTGAAAACGCCCTTCAACACTTCCTAGTGCTTTATTTATTTTGAGTCCTTCACTTGTTTTAGCTTTTTAAAACTTACAAATTAAAAAAAAGACCTGAATTGAATGTTTGGTTTAAATGTTTCTTAATCAATGACACAAAAACGGCTGAACGGATTGGAATGAAAATTGGCACATAGATAGTTTATTTTATCCCGGTAATAAATTCCCGTGGGGAAAGGCTAGTAATCTATAAAAAAAGTAATCTTAAGAAAACCTTTCAAACGAAAGGCAGTTTATTAATACAAGCCTTCATAATGACAAAGTGTATAACAAACGGTCAATGTAGGGTTATGTCGTCATGCGGCAGGTTAATAAAAGCACACAATGTATTAATTAAAAATTTGTGTACCAACCCCGTCAGCGTATTGCAGGGGCCATTATTTCATCATTTTAATTAATTGACAACAATAACACACTGACGTAGCATGCATTGTACAGACGGCAGCACATCAAGCTACCCGAAACTGCCAAATCCCAATGAATTTTGAACCTTATGCTTTAAAGTTGAAAATATATTAAAGAAATTTGACAGATTGTAGTAGCTTGATGTGCTGGCGTCTGTACATGAATCTAAATTTAAAATGCATACGTTTACCTACAACTAGGTTTTGCCCGCGACTTCACCCACTTAGCATAATCAGCTTATAATGTTCTTACTATTGGTACACAAGCCTCCTTTCTTCGTCCGCTTGGATGTCGGAAAATATCCCACGGGAACGTACCATCAGGATTAAAGTACCCTATGTGTTAATACAGGTTATTGTGTGCGAATCATCCAAATCTGTTCAGCCGTTTTTGCGTCAAATCAGAACCCGGTCCGATGTCGAGAAATCTCCTAAAGATCGGTAACAATTAAAGTAATTGTGTCTCATTAGTGACAGTGGACCTACTATACATAAACAAACGGACAGAAAGTCTTAGATACTGTTTTATTAATACACACATTAAAATTGTCTAGGGATCAAGTAAATTTTACAAATATCCAATTAATAGTTATCAAATCTAGTCTTCCAGACTGGCTTCTTACTTTAATTCCTATGTTTAAGTTAAAAACTTATCCCTAGAGTATTAAAATTTAAGGAAAATTGCAATTTTTGCAAATTGTGGGAAATTAACGTAAGTTAATGTCGTCAAAAATGGCAAAAAAACAAAATTAGGAATTCTTGCATTTTTATTGTAAAAATAAAAAAAATAATAATCTGTGTTTCCACCACTAAGACGAATCACACAACCACAGAGATTTGGCATGCTTAAAACCAGTTCATCGAAATCACTTTGAGGAATGGCCACACGTTCTTTCTAATAAGTCAAAAAGTTGTTGTAGGGTATTCACGGCATCCATCATACTCGCCATAGCTCTTCTTTGAAGCATATCCCATGTGTGCTCAATTGAGTTGAGGTCTGGCGATTAAGCAGGCCACGGCAGAACGTTCATGCGAGCATCGGCAAGAGTACGTGTTACGACTCTAGCCGTGTGTGGGTGGACTTGCATTGTGGTGCATTAGTCGAAACGAATCATCCAACTGGCAAACTCGCAAAGGGATGATCACGTCTGAAACAATCTTTTCATGATGAATCTTAGCATTGAGGTTGCCCCCAATCAAAACGAGGTCGGTTCTTCCACCGATCCAAACCATTATTGTTCCCCCTCCATATGAATGAACTTCCTGATAAAATTTCAAACGTTCTTGCCGTCCAGAGGTCCTCCAAACTCGAGTACGTCTTGTATCCGGCCTCATGCCGAAACGAGATTAATCGGAAAAGCAAGCACAACGCCAGTCTTCTTCCTCCCATTTTCTGTGTTCGCGGGCCCATTATAAACGAGTCCTACGATTGCGGGGTGCTACGAGTGGAACTGTTCGCGGCCTTCGGGAACGCAGACCCACTTCACGTAAGCGGTTTCAAATGGCTTGATCGCTTATCAGCAAGGCTGAAGAGCTGTGGAGCCTCGTAGCCAACATCATGGCCGTCATGGTACGATTCCGTCGAGCAGTATTTTGGATGTACCGATCCTGTCTGTGAGTGGTGATGCAAGATCGTCCTCGATGTCACTCGGCCACGATGCCCGTGATACAATAGCGTGTCCAGAGGCGGCTTGTGACGCTCTGTGTAGTGCCAAGAGTGACAGCCACAGTACGTTGCCTTGAACCAGCTGGCAAAGTTCCGACGGCTCTCATTGTCTCTTCCCGTGTCGAATGATGTCGTCGCTCCATATCGATGCAATTTTTTTCAGCTCCGATGTAGAAATTATAATGGTTTTTTTAAATCACTATTACACGCTTATAAGAATCCTGATTGACAGTTGATTTTATATTTTTAATCAAAATTTAAAGAAATTTATTTATTAACCCGTGAGAAGGCGCGCTATGAGCAATTTGCTCACACAAAAATCTAATTCAAAATTTTTTTGTCTTTCCCATGCCACACCAATTGAAGCACTTAAGTACCTTCCTAAATATTCACCCCCTCTCCCCTGACGCAATTCTCGATCCGCTCAGTGGCGTTGCGACCGCGCAGCAAGGCGTTTGTGGAGGCCGTGTACCAACGTGCGGCAATTTGCTCATCACGCGCCCAGCAATTATTTTGCACCGAACATGTAAAATACATGTGTTCAGTGTGTTTCGAGAGGCACATTAGTGTAGATTTAATGGATGAATAACACTTTTTAGTTTTTGTTATGGAACAGTTTTTATTGTGATTTTTATGAAACGTGCCAAAAAATTAATTAATACTAGGTTGTTTTGTTATTTGCGTTAGAAGTTGCTATTATGTTTAATAGTTTTGATTAAAATACTTGTTTTCTTACTTACTAAACCTTGTGTTATTTATTTAAATACATTATAAGCCAATAAATATAGAAACACTAAAAATATAAACATTTATGATAGTGTGAGCAATTTGCTCGCGCGCGCCTACTCGTGTAAGAAAATTAGGCGCGCCTTCTCACGGGTTAAAATAGTGATATTAACTAAAAAGAATCAATTAAGTTCCAAAAAAGTTTAAATAAAACTCCCCAATTGCGGCGATACTCTAAAACGTACTTGATCCCTAGATACTTTTGATGTATATATATATATATATACAGGGCTATTATGAAACCCTTAGCTATTTTAACAGAACCTCATCTAAAATAAACATATTATTTGCTCATTTTATTTTTATTGGTTAATGATTAACAAAAAAGCAATAAATACTTCTCAAAGTTATCTAACAAAATAGCGAACTTTATTGTCAACGCTCGTCACTTCGCAGTGGTACCTACAGCGGTCACTGACCGAGCGCCCAGCAGGCGATCGTACTTTTGCCGTAAGCCGAGCAATTATGTTACGTACATGATTGTCATAAGGTGCAATTTTTCCTTCACACTTTTACGGGCTTAGGACCGTCAAAATACGAAATTATTTATCGCTGTATTCAGGCGTATTTAAAAAATTGGAATCACCTTATGTACAATAATTAATAATGAATAAAAATCAAAATAAAACGAAAATAAAAAAGTCAATTAAACATACTGCAATAATTGCTCGAAGTGGAGTCCGTTTCTCTCTAGACACAATCCTGCACGTTTAATTTGGTTTGAGCGCAGTCTATCGAGCACTACACTGTTACTTTTAACTGTGTCAAATGCATTAATAATTTTCAGTTTTAGTTGCTCTACACTATGCACTTCATCGCGATATACAAGACGTTTAATCTCACCCCACAAATAAAAATCACAGGGCGTGAGGTCCGGTGACCTAGGAGGCCAAGCTACGGGTCCGCCGCGGCCTATCCACCTTTCTCCATATTCACTGTCGAAGTACTCTCGCACAACGCGGGTGTAATGCGGAGGTGCACCGTCTTGATGGTAGAAAAAATTACGTAAATACAGGAGAGGCACGTCTTCTAAAAACTCAGATATTACGCCCCGCAACATATCAAGGTAGGTGCCTCCAGTCAGGTGTCCTTCAATAAAATAAGGTCCAATAATGGTTCTACCAATTATGCCCGCCCACACATTAGCACTAAATCGTACTTGATGGTGGTGTTCGCGAATCACATGTGGGTTTCGGAATGACCACCAGTGCTCGTTGTATTGGTTGTACAGTCCAATCCTAGTGAAAAGCGCTTCATCAGTCCACAAAATGTTGACGTTTTGATTTTGTAACAACCATTCACAGAAATTACGGCGTTGTTGCGCATCGGCTTCATTTAATTGTTGAACCCTCTGATAGTGGTATGGATGTAGACTAGCCCTGTTCAGAATCTTCCAAACTGTCGGCTGGCTCAAATTAAAAACACGTGCGGCATCGTTGGTACTTGCTCTCGGATTTCGCTCGAACTAGTTAAAGATGACGTCTTCTTGTCCGATTGTGATTATGGGTGAACGACCAGAACCGCGGGCGTGTGTCGGCACTGTAAACTGACCATAATCTAGGAGATGTTGGTTTGCCGCAAGAATTGTGTTACGGTGAGGAACCGTTGGATTCGGAAGTCCTTGGGCACGTAACCGAGGGATACTTTCCGACTCGAAGCGGCTTCGAGCTGCATAGAGACTTTCACCACTTTCTATGTAGGCTCTCACCATTTCGTAATATTCCCGATGACTGTACATTTTCGAGTTTTTATAACGGGCGCGTGCCTGCGCGCGATTCCCTAATGGCGACGTACGCGCACGAAACACAACTGTTTATTGCGCAGTGCGCGGTTAAGATCGCCTGGCACCACCCCCGCCCTTATGCGCGCCCCTCGCACCCCTCGCATTGTTTGCGAGGAGCGAGCCTTTTTTTTTAGCCTTTTTACCGTTTCTGTGTAGTAGTGTGTGTAGGCGATTGCGCATTTACAACCCGTGCGTGCAGCCACCCTCCCGCTTCCCCGCTCCGTGGCCCGCGTTCTCCTTGAGCGTTTAGTAGGTAGCATAAGGGAACGTAAGGTCATTCACTTTACTTTAGTATCCAATTTTCTTACAGTGATCGGGAAATTATTAGGACAAAATAAAAAAAAAATTAAAATGTTTTTTTTTCTTCTGTGATGTGTTTTGTTATCGATTCTGATTCAGAGAAAAAAAAATAGCTAAGGGTTTCATAATAACCCTATATATAGATTTTGGGTTCAATAGTTCTCGTGCAATATTTCGTACTCTGTTTATTATACGTCGATACAAGGAATCTGTGGTATTTCGTGTGTACTGAGAGATGAACGGCGTGTTTCGATATTTTTGAGTTTGGCTCGTGTGTATTAATCCTTATATTTCAACAGGCGATATTAATAGACCGTTGCCTGGAAATAGACTGGATCTTTTCTAAAATCTGAAAGCAAAACTTGTTGCTGTTTTATTTATCTATTTTAGGTAATTTTGTCCTACAGTGATTTTATTTTTATCTATATGGCACCCCGCAGGTTTGCCTAGGAGACTGTCGGATGCTTAACCGAGCTATCCTTAATAAATTATGGCGTCCAACCAAGGCAAAAAACTTATAAACTAAGGGACTACACGCTAAGGGCACCCCCTGTGGGGTACGGACCTCGGCTGGGGGAGGGCAGTAAAGGAAATCGAAAAAAGATCAAGAGAAGGGAATCGTGTTCTACGATGTCTCTAGTTTCGTCGTTAAATACAAAAATGAATAGCAGTTATCCACTACTATTTTGGTGTCAACGACAGATTTCATCCACATCGAGTTTCATATTATCAACAACTAGCGACCCGCCCCGGCTTTGCACGGGTGCAATGGAGAAACACTGATAATTTTAGAGCCATTATTTCTCGTAAAAAGTATAGGATAAAAAATGGTTATTGTGGGTTATCCCTAAGAGATAGACATATACCATCGCGGACTTTTTTGTAGACCTTTTTAAGGAGTACAATACTGTAGTACATTATGTTGATCTATCTCGACGGGTTCAGCCAGCGTTTACAATGTAAGCGCAAAAAAATGTGTTTATTTACGACATCACATTAGAAACCTCTAAAATTATCAGTGTTTCTCTACTATATTATGCATGTATTATACATATAAACCTTCCTCTTGAATCACTCTATCTATAAAAAAAACCGCATCAAAATCCTTTGCGGAGTTTTAAAGATTTAAACATATATAGGGACAGACAGACAGGGAAGCGACTTTGTTTTATACTATGTAGTGATATCTACACAGGTAGAAGAATTCCTATAATCATTTATTTTCCTGAAATGAATACATGTAACGAAACTATATAATATTGTGTTTCTTATTTTTATCATAAGAAGAAAGTAATATTCCCTGCGATGTCAATCCAAATTATGTAGACGAAAATTGGAACTGCGACCAGTACCTACCTATCTACCTAATGATATTAACAAAAATAACGGACGTTACTTCTGTTTGGGTATACCTGCCGAAAAGGATAGGATTTTTTGTGAAAATATAAGCCTTTTTTTTTCGATTCTTATATTTTGGTATAAAATTATTATTCAATACGTTACATAGATGGTTGATATACATTTTTTTGTGGTTTTCCAATATAAATAATCACATTTGACTCTAACAAAAATTTGCACTTTAAAGCTTAATGTTTCACAAACTCCGAATCGAAAAATTGTTATCATAAGCCCGCATTATTGAAAGACCTATCCACACCATGGGGTAGACGAGAAAAAAATATCCTCACTTTACGTGTACAGAAGGTACCCTAAAAATTTTGTTTTTTCATGATTTTATTTTGCCGACAAAGTGGCGGCGTGATTAACATTATACATTTTAATCACGCCGACAATCCACGCCAAATTATAGCTTTCTTGTACTAAGAGTCTCTGAGCTAAGCTGCGGACGGACGGACGGACGGACAGACAGACGGACGGACAAACGGACATACGGACATAGCGAAACTATAAGTGTTCCTTGTTGACTACGGAACCCTAAAAATGATGACCTAGCTATAAAGTACTACTTACCTAGTATAGTACTAAGTACCTAGAAATATAAAGTATTTTCATGGTAAAATTAAAAAACTTCAATTTTTTTTTTGTATTATAGCTTATTTTTAATAGGTACAAACGACAACCTATCAAGCTATACATTTCCAGTTTTAGCTGACTTCGCTACGTATAGGCCTTTCGTACAATGAGAAGTCCCCTGTGTCCGTTTCTCTACACCCGACAAAAAAAAAAAAGGATGATCGGTTCAGTGGTTTAGACGTGAAAAGGTAACAAGCAAACAAACTAACTTTCGCATTTATAATATTAGTTAGGATTATAGGTACCTATTCAAGTTTACACAATTATATTTTAGGGGAAAACAGTTACTTTGTTCTAAAATACAGCTGTGTGAGAAAAAAAATGACGCATTAAATAAAATGATTAGGTACCTACCTCATATCGTTGTCGGTTAAAATAATTGACACATACTCTTAGGTATGTGTCAAAGTTATGTTCATTTTGGTTAAAATTAGAATATTTAGTAACCTATTAATACAGCTATCAATCTACCGTGAGACGGAATTAACTTACGAACAAACTGTTGTAACCGCTAATTAGGAGAGGCGCCTACATCGATTTCTATGTAATTAATGAGTTTCTGATGTTTAATCTGCCTAGCCAGCTACAAATAATCAGCATTATTTGTAATGTTTAGTGTATTTAGATTTCATATTAGTGCAAATATGTTTTAGTTCAACACAACGTGCGCTTTAATGGCGACATTAATTTAACACACTTAAACGGTTTCGCGTTTTCGTTTTATGGACATATTTTAAGTTTCATTAAACGTTATTTATTTATTTATTTACAATTTTCTAAAATAGCATCTTGGAGCAACCCGTGCTTAAAGAACTGTAGCGTAGGGGTCATTTGCGGATCATAACATCGCATCAATGAAATTAAAATGAATAACGTCCAGAGAGTATGCGAATTGTAGGAAAGAAAGAGAGCCTTATGTCGGCGAACGGCAGCGGCGGTAGTTTTCAAATTACGAATTATTTTATGTTGTTATAATTTTTATGATTACTGGCCATTAGTCCTACCTGTGTGTTAAATTAATGTCGCCATTGTAGCGGCACGTTGTATAAATCAGTGAAAAGATTACCAAATCCAATTTTTATTTTTATTTCCTAATTTGTTTTTACTGTATTTTTTATAATTTTTCGGTCCTTGTTCATATACCCACACCATAAATTACGTTTTAAGAATCAAGTGCAATTTTGTCACCTCACATCAAACCCAAATCATCGTGGTATAGGCAAATCGAATGCCAACTAGAGCGATCATGTACACACAATGGCAATCCAAACTGTTCAATAGAGCGTACGCCATTTACGGCCATCATTGGTCGTTATATGAATCGCAAATAAGATCCAGATTCAGTATACGATTGGGTGACCAAAAGGTAATACAGAATTCAGCAGAGTTCGAAAGGCAGCGATGGTCACAGAGATAAGGTCGTGTGAATGGGCAGAAGGAAATTTTTATCACAAACATGTATACGGACGATCAAATGAATGCTATCGCTGTATTGTAAACGTAGACGTGTCATCGAGGATGTTGGGGTGATTTGGGGAACTGAGTTTTATGTAAACCTATCAGATTTTTTATATTGAAAGTAAGTTTGTCGATACACACAAAGTGTAGTTTTGAGAGTAGGCCAAAAAAAATATTTGACGTACGTCTGAAAATAATATTGATAAAATATAAGATAAAATAAAAATAAGTTTACTGACAAAAAATACCTTTGTATACAATACCAATACAATTCACATAGGCATAATGGATTTTGGGAAAAGGCTGCACAAATAATGAAAAACCCTACCCTCTCCCCCCCTACCCTCCCCCTCCCTTATATGGTGTATATATTAAAGAGTATTTCTATTCTATTCCCTGCCTCCTAAACCAGGGGAATCCTGTGACTTAGGAGTCAGTGCTCTACTGAAACTTCGTGTACAAAAGAAACCTTTATTTATGTATGTTATTAAATTGTTCCATCGAACCCATAGAGAATATAACCACTAGAGAGCGTATGGGCCGATTTCTTCGAAGCACACGACTCACTACTGCGGGCCGGGGGATGAGGAAAAACGCGCGGCTGCAATTGGTCAGTTCAAGGTCAAGTTGCATCGTTAGGGCTGCTTTACTTCATTAAGAGAAAATAGTCGATATCGATAAAATGGATTTTAACATTATAATAAATACTAAATCAAAATCATAGAAATAATATCTAATCAAAATCAATCAATTACAAAAAAAAAACCCGGAAATGGACTGATCGGCCCCGGTCGGGGACAGAAAGAACTAAAAAATCCCGGATTATACAAAAAAAAAAAAAACCGACGAACTGACAACCGAGGAGGTTCTCAGTTCGTCGGTATTTCTTTTTTGAAGTCGGTTAATAGTAGATAGTTATTTTATTAAAGTATGTGAATTGAATAAAAAATGTATTCATTTTATTTTTCTCGATATCAACTTTCAGCTATTAAAGATAACAGCACTATTTTTTACGATAAACATACAAAAGGAAAGAAAGGGATAGAAGCATTAGAATTGTCTAATACAAGAACGAGACTTTTCCAAAAGACATCAACGCGCGACTCAAAAAGTGTGCTCGTTTACCCAGCCACCATTTTAAATAGACCCCTGCAGTGGCTTATAATCTGATTAAATCAAAAATAATTTTTCGTAATGTTTATGTACCGATGAAAAGTTATGTCATCCTTTTTGTAACTAGATGTCTAAGAATGTTTCCCACACCACTTCACCGCGCATGAAGGCATTTTGATGCGTTATAATTGCATAAACGTAAAAAAAAAATATATTAATTTAGCGTGCACGCAGGTCTAACACTTGGACACAACTAAAATTGCTACTAGTACCGTAGCCTATACATAGGCGACAAAATACTAATAGTTTTCGTGCGTCGGGGCACTGTATACGCAGTCAAGTGGTTATAATAGTCTTTGATCGAACCGCACGTTAAAAAATGTTGTTTCAGTGCGGTTAGTCGAAGTGCTCAGGTGCGGTTCGTCCAAGTGCTGTTGAAATCAGTGCTCTGAGTGGAATACCTTGTGTCTACGCGCAACCTACGGGACCAAGACGCTCAACCGCGCATTTCTCGCACCGCCCGCACCACGTCGCGTCGTCGCCTCCAAGCCGCACGCGCCTCGAGTATGGCCACGGCTCACGTCCCGCGGCTCTCGCTCACTTGCTCTGGCGCGCCCGAGTGAAACACGCGCACCCGTAACCTTCATCGTCGCCGTTGTAGAACATAATTTAGTAAAATTACAGTAGTAATATACCAGTTTTTTTTATACAGTCCACTTTAATTTTATTCCGTAAGGATCAAAGACCTAACACCTTGGCTTTTTCCATCAATCCTAGATAATTATGATAACATAACATCACGCATCTTTTTACCGAAGTGTTGGGCAAAGATGTACCCTACATTACATAGTACACCCACATTTTGGTCTGGTCTAGTGGGCAGGGAATGAGGCAATGAATGTTAAGGTGTAATTATGATATGAATAAATAATTCACTTTTAATTGTTAGCGTCATAATCAGACTATAGAGGGACCCGTGGTTAAATAATAACAGCCGCACAGGTCGATCGACCAGGTTAAGCTACGCTTGCCGCGGTTGGTCTGTGGATGGGTGAACATCTTTACATACCGAGACCCCTCCGTGCCTCGGAAAGCAAGTTAAGCTGTTGGTCCCGGCTGTCATTCGTAGATCTTTGACAGTCGTTACGGGTAGTCAGAAGCCCGAAAGTCTGAGAACCAGTCTTGCCTAGGGGTATCGTATTACCCAGTAACTGGGTTATGGAGGTCAGATCGGCAGTCGCTCCATGTAAAATACTGGTATTCAGCTGCATCCGGTTAGACTGGAAGCCGACCCCAACATAGTTGGGAAAAGGCTAGGCAGGTGATGATGTCATAATCAGCCTATAATGTTTCCACTGCTGGGACACAGGTCTCCTCTCTGTGAGAGGGACTGAGCCGACATCTGCCACGCGGGCTCAGCATGGGCTCACGATGCTTGCCTACTCCGTTTTGAAAGCAGTGGTGATGAAATAATCTGACACAAAGTAAAGCGCCTGTCAGTGTCCGAACCTACGACCTACAACTCGTAAGCCGCAGCCGTTTCCACTGGGCCACTCTGCTTTGTTAGCGTATTGTGTACATACTTAATATTTACTCAAAATTTATACTTACCCCAAAAATATTAATCTTCTCATACTCGGAAATACTTTCAAGTGAAACAATAAAACCTGAGTGATCCCTACTCAGCAATACGCCTGCCAAACTCATTGATGCAGCTTCGCTACACTCCACTTCTATGAGAATTTCCAATGACCCAATATTTGATATCACGATGTGCAGCTTTCAATAAACGTTATTGGCTGGAAAGTAGAACAAATAATTTACAGCCAGAGTTATTGAAATAACATTTCGTCCGTAACACAAAATTAACTAGATCGTATTTTGAAAGTTTATCTGATTCGGATTGGTTCTGGTTCTAGTTTAGATGTATGAACGTTAATGAAGCAAAATGAGTACCTATGCATGCAAGGATCGTAGCAGGTGGCGTTCTGTAGTTTCTGCCTAACCCCATGGGATGAAGGCGTGAGTTTATGTCATGGTATGGCTAAAGCACTAGGTACCTACCCTTGGCCTATGAGTCACATGGCATGGTAAGAAGACTTTAGATTCTACATTAGTCACTTTTATGTCACCAATGAAAATAATAGTGAAGGCAATTTCCTTTGTAGCAAACTAAAGAAAAATTCGTTAATTTTTCACCAATCCAAATTATCCCAAAATATTACAAGTTCTAGTAATTCAGTCTAAATTAAAAACCTTATAACAAGTACTGTCAGGAAATATGGCGAGATTGAAGAGTATTAAAAGGAAAGACTTATTAGATTGTTTAAGCTGTGTCCGTTCGCCTTACGCCACGGTGCAATATCCTACGTTATATATAAGGTCTGTCAGTCAACAGTGTTTTGAGTTAGGTCTACAGTAGACAGATGGACTGACGGGTCGTGGGCCGACCACGTTTTTTCACTCTGTGACAAATGGCCCCTTTTTCCGCTCTCGTAATTGGTCGAATTTATGATATAGAAGAAAACTTGCACTTTTTTCAGGCCTGTGAGAAACGGTTTTTTTATATTTTTGCCCCTTGATTTTCGTTTCGAATAATTATTTTAGAGTTAGGCAGTTTCTGTCAAGGGTTAGATTTTGCTGGCTGAGTAATTGTTTCTCCTTTTTCGCTCTTTCTTATTTAGATGTTCCATTCAGGAGATTTTGATAGTATCTATTATATACAGTGGCCTGCAAAAGTTAGTTGACATTTTCCACTTCAGCTGTGATGTCACAATATGTTTTAAAATAAAAAAAAATAATCAGGTTATCCTAAGGGAATACTTGATTATTTCTAATGATAAGTCATAGATTGAATTGGTTATCGTCACTAAAAATATTAAAGTGCCCAATTCAAACATTTGGAACTAGATTTTAAATCACAATGTGGTACCTATGTCCCAGCTGAAGTCGAAAAATTTGGTGGCGAATTTCACCAAACTCTTAATCGTAAAATAAATGACTTATTCTAGGTTTTTGACAGGTTTTTTTTTTTTCATACAAGCACTGTAAAATCTACATTTTATTCCACGAATGATAGATTAAGACATTGGCGATCTCAGCCCTAAGAACTTGATATTGGATTACCTTTTCACTACATAGTATAAAACAAAGTCGCTTCCCTGTCTGTCTGTCCCTATATATGCTTAGATTTTTAAAACTGCGCAACAGATTTTGATCCGGTTTTTTTAATAGATAGAGTGATTCAAGAGGAAGGTTTATATGTATAATACATGCATAATATAGTAGAGGAACACTGATAATATTAGAGGTTTCTAATGTGAAGTCGTAAATAAAAACATTTTTTTGCGCTTACATTGTAAACGCTGGCTGAACCCGTCGAGATAGATCAAAATAATGTACTACAGTATTGTACACCTAAAAAAGGTCTACAAAAAAGTCCGCAATGGTATATGTCTATCTCTTAGGGATAACCCACAATAACCATTTTTTATCGTATACTTTTTACGGGAAATAATGGCTCTAAAATTATCAGTGTTTCTCCATTGCACCCGTGCGAAGCCGGGGCGGGTCGCTAGTATAACATAAAAGCAATGAAATATTAATGATGAAAAACAGCTAGATATGATTGTCGCTTGTGGACTTCTTGTTGTCTGCCAAAACCAAGAAAAAAAAATGCGTAAACGTAAATTATGTAACAGTTCACTTTGATATTATGAGATAAGTTTCAAGCTGACTTAAATAGAATTTGCAACCGCAACTTAGCCGTATTTTGAGATTAGCAAAGTTAATGTCAACAAAAACGACGAGTTCAGAGAGAATCATCTACAAAGTTCAGAACTTTGAAAATGATTTACGTCGGTACAAACAGTGTTACTATTTATTGTAATGGTGGCCACAGACTTGCGGGTTTCATGAAGTAATAAATTCTGAAATAGCATGGTTCATTTGCAATATGTATACTGAGACAGCTTTCTTCTTATTACAGTCCGGCCGTTGAGAGAATGCATTCCTGACATCTGTCAGTACGACAATTCTAGAAACTAATAAAAATCAAATTCGCAACGACCGGTCTTGAGAGTTCGGCCAACAAAAATTATCTTTTTGTGTTCACAAAAATAATAATAATAATAAACCACAACTTTCACACAAAGCCATCTAGTCCCAAACTAAGCCGAGCTTGTGCTATGAGTACTAGACAACTGATAAACATACATATATATTTCTAAATACATACATATTATAGATAAATTACACCCAGACAAAGAACAAATGATCGTGCTCATCACACAAACATTTGTCCTGGGTGGGAATCGAACCCACGACCTTGCGTATAGTAGTCATTGATACTACTAGTTGATATACTAGAAACATTGACATTTGTCTACATTTGGGTCTCAATCTAACCGGCTTAATTAGTTTATACTTTATTTCATAATATACATACATGTAAATATTTACATAATCTCTTAACTAACTATTTACACTAGGTACTAAATTAAAAGACTAATTAAATAACTATATAAATACAAAATTGTATTTAGGCGTCGAAGTACTCGCTGTCACGCGGAAACGGGCCCAAAAGACTGGCAGTTATTGATTAATTTATTGATTTTCAATCTAGCCGGTCGATTCTGTAAAAATCTCACCGTGAAATCACAAGTGAAGTGAGCTTGAAGTGAGCAGTGTCAATAGTGTTAATCCCTAATGGCAGCTCACTCCACGCTCACTTCACCCAAGTTTTCACGGTGAGATGGTTACAGAATCGCACTGCAGGTCTAGGCTTTGATTAACTAGATTATTATTTATCTATTTTATATCTACTTTATTGCACCCCAGAAAATACATTAAAAAAAATACAATGGTTACCACAAAACTTACAATGGGCGGCCTTATCGCTTTCTGCGATCTCTTTCAGGCAACCTTAGAATTACAGATTACAGTTTGATTGACATTGAATCTAAGTTAGTGTTTAGTTTACAGCGGTTCAAACAGTACTTGGTACATAAGACTAAAGTTTTCATAACTTTAGTTTTATGTGGTACTGGTACTAGTAAATTATCACGATTGTAGACTAATCTTCTTTTTACATAGATCGTAGTCTCGTAGAGCCTCCAAGAGAGTGGGTCTTAAAATTAACATAGGCAGAACGAAGGCCATATCAAATGCCCATGTAACACCCACTTTCATGAAGATTGGAGACACTACACTCAAAGTCGTGGACGAGTGTGTTTACCTAGGACAAAGTGTCCAGTTAGGTAGGACCAACTTCGAGAAAGAGGTCAATCGTCGAATCCGACTCGGCTGGGCAGCATTCGGGAAGCTACGCAATATCTTCTCGTCCCACATACCGCAGTGTCTCGAGACAAAAGTCTTTGACCAGTGCGTGTTGCTTGTGATGACCTATGGTACTGAAACGTGATCGCTCACAATGTGCCTTATTAGAAGGCTAAAAGTCTACTAAAGGGCAATGGAGAGGGCTATGCTTGGAGTTTCACTGTGTGATCGAATCAGAAATGAAGAGATCCGGAGGAGAACTATGGTAACCGACATAGCCCGAAGAATTGCCAAACTTAAGTAGCAGTGGGCAGGTCACATTGCTCGCAGAACAGATGGCCGATGGGGCCGGAAGTTTCTGGAGTGGCGACCGCGTACCAGAAAACGTAGAGTTGGAAAGCCTCCTACAAGGTGGACCGATGACCTTGTGAAGACCGCAGGAACCCGACCGCAGGACCGCAGGACCGTTGGACGCGAGAAACACAAAACCGGTTGAAGTGGAGGTGCTTGGGGGAGGCCTATGTCCAGCAGTGGACGTCTTTCGGCTGAAATGATGACTTCATCATCATCATCATTTCAGGCGAAAGATTCCTCATCTATAAGCCTACCCCAAGCATCTCTACTTCGACCAGTTCTGTGCTTCGCGCATGCAGCGGATTCTTGCTTCGACTTCCGCCTTAGATTACTTACAGAAATAATTTAAATGCTTCACTAAAATCGTTGCCGCAAAATCTATATTAAACAAACGAAAAATAAATTATGCATACAATTTTTCAGCTTTATGAACCGGGTTTAAGGAAAAAGATATTCACTGAATTAAAAAACGCGAAGAAAACCGAATCAAAATCCAGCAGAAAAATTTATACGTGGAAATTAGGTTTCCTACTTTCATTAAGGTTGTATCTGATGAAGCTAACTGCCGGTTTCTCCCGTCCTTTCGCAGCCACAATGGTATTTACCTTTATGGCTCTGTCGGCCCGTACCGCTTACATCTTGATATGCATCTGAGCCACTTCCCTCGTCAGCTGAGCACGAAATCGGGTTAATTCACAACGGAAACATCCGAATCGTGAGCGTGAAGTCTTATTCTGTTTTCGACGAATATTTCGGTTGAGTAAAAAAAAGTTGTAGTTCACAGCTTTGGCGTTGTTTTAGGATTATGCCTGTATATTTTATTTATAGGAAAATATTTTATTAGAATTATTTGTGTATTCGATTTATATTTTACTATAGAACATTCCTGTTTGCGTCAGCAAGACAGCGGTCATTCGATTAACGATAAGTATTTTGTAAAAGGTGAATTCTCTCTATGTCCAACTTCTTAACGATTCAAAAGTAACAAAAGCAAAAAAAAAAGTAACATTTAAAGGTAAGTATTACCTTTAAATGGTTTAAATGAAATAAATGCTTTGACTTTCACTAACCCTTTCTAGTATTTTTAGTCTCATTGAAATGATACGAGAATAAATGGTTTTAGTTGTAGGACAATTATCCCATAGCAAAAAAACAAAAACATAACATTAGAAAAATGCCTCTTTTTTGCCTCGCAACAATATCCATACGATTAGTGCGTGAGTCATTTCACCACGACCTAGACGCGTAACGCAACGGTTGGATCGAGGTGGTCCTGGAAAAGGATTCGAATTGACAAATATATTAAGAACCTATGTAGGTAGGTGTGTAGGTATAATATATCGCTGAAGAAACCCTCAAGGGAAGTTTCCCATATTCTTTCAAAGTTATTTGATTTGGTTGGGTCAATCTTTGTAGAGACTTTGTAAGTCGCCACGTCAGCGTTTGTTAGGCCTCCATTTGTGTTCTCGTTTTTCCACAGTCAACATGTCATTTGATGAGTTTTTTGCATATTTTCTTAGGACGTTTATATACTTACAAAATCAGATAGGCAATTTCCGTATTTTTAAGAACGTTCGCGTCCTAACCTCAGTCTCTATCTGTCAAAAATACTTCTAATTTCCATACATTTATGACAAGGTTTTGTCACTGTTTATTGTTGAGATGAGATTGGGACTAGATTTAAAACGTTTTAATTACGAGAATTTGGCCTCCAGAATTCAAATTCAAATTGAGAAGGTTTCATTTTGTCCAACATACCAATTACAGTTAGTTCTTATTTTAAATAAGTAGAAAAATAAAACCAGTCTTGGTACATTTCTGTGGTGGAAATAAATCAAAATAAAATAAAACGTTTATTCAGAATAAGCCCTTTGATGCAGAGCCCGGCGCACGACCGCAAATATAGATGGACCTAATTAACTTTGGATCGATTTTGTCCACATTCCGTACCCGTTCCTTTATTCTCTGTTAATGTAAATAATTGACCAGTGTTTGAACCGAGTCGAAGTTATAAAAAGTAGTCTGGGGGTTTTTATTTCCGTTGATATCAAGTGTGATCAGGTTTTTAAATGTTTGCTTTAGCTAGCAAAGTTAATTAACCCGTCCATTAAGTCTCTAAAATGAGACTCAGTTCCTTTGACTCGACTTAATACGTAGGCTATTAAGAAATAGATTCAAATCTAAAATGGAACAACAAAAAATAACCGCCCGTTTTAACGTTCCAGATAACAGCAGTGCGATTCTGTAAACATACTCGTATCACCGTGGAAACTCTGAGTGAGCTCTCTGTGTCATCCCATCTGATACTAGGGATTGAACTAAAATAATAGTTATAAAATTATATGTGTGTATGTGTGTTATTATGTGTGTTTTTGTGTGTTTGTTTTAGAATTAACATAAAAAATATTATTCAATTCTCGATTATGATTGTAAATGTTTTCTTAATCAATGCCTAGCATCAGTGGGATGACACTGACAGTTCACTTCACGCAAGTTTTCACGGTGAGGTTTTTACAGAATCGACCGGCTCGTTCGCTATAGCGCTGCCTAATAAATATTTACGTTCCCTCACTATAACTACTACAAAATGGTATGAAATGGAAATTATTCATGAAACTGAAATAAACGTCTTGGGAAAGAAACGCCTCAATTTTGTTGCTAAACCGTTAGAAGCTGCAGCTATGAATTTTGTATGAAAATTGACGTAACCGAAGACGCAGTACGAAATTTAAAATCACGGTAGGATTTATTGCAGTGGCGTCATGTTTCCGTGTTTTCCGTATTGTGTGAAGGTTTATTGGAATAACATAAAGCTTTTGTCTTCATGGTGTTCTGAGCCGGAAACCTTGGCACGATTTTCATTGATTTCTGCTGTATTATGTGTCATGGAATACACATATTTCATTGCTATGTTTATTGATATTTACACTCGAGTAGAGTATATTTATCCGTGACGAGACGCGCGTTCTACTTATGATAGCCAAGTGTACAAACATGCTGTGAATATGTATGTAAACGCAGTAGGTCTGCTACCGTCCGAGGTAATGGCGGAGTTGGAAATTTGTGTGTTATGCGCTAACGCTATTCGTCTTCACGAGCACATTTACAGCGTGTTTGTACACTTGGTTACCACACGTAAAGCGCGCGTCGCTTCGTGAGATAAAAATTCTATATTAGGAATGGTCTTTGTGCTTGGTCACTGGTAACATAAGGGCATTAGATTTGAATTATGGCTGAGTTATTTTATTAACATTGTGTTTAGTAAGCACTGTTCGCCAATGGTCACGTTGTATGGTACTTATTTACACCCGCATCGTCATAATATTTGGCTGCTAAGGCTTGTTAAATGTCCAAAGTTATTTCCACGATCGTCATAAAAAATTACGACTCAGTTTATAGGAGTAACAGCATTTACTGGGTAAAGGTCTTGTCGCATTTATATTTAAATGAACTTTATTGTGAGTCTGGAATACAAATTTGTGATCTCGACACCCGCCCAACGCTTCGTTGTACTATGTAATTACAAAATGTAAAGTCTTAGGTTTACTTTTGTGTTACATTGCGTCTTCCAGAGCTTTTACAGTTAATACTTCAAAATGAATTTGTAATAAGGGCGCAATGTATTCTAAAATGTGACTTAAAGTTTTGAAGTTTCGTATTTTCTTAATACAGTTCCCTGCAATTTCCAATTTTGCATAACTTTGTTCCGTAGCAATTGGCGAGGTCATTTTGTTCCGAGTTTCGCTATCGCTACTTCTAAGTCTACTTAAAATTTCAAGTTTAATTTCACTTTTATTATACTTAGCACTTTTGTTCTCAATGTCGTGAATGACGATTAGATAGAGCCCAAAATTTGTTTTTAAAATATGCGGATTTGGGTTCGAGCACACGACACGCACCAGAACCACACCACAACGACAACACGTGGACGTGCGCTAATTTACATATATGAAAACGAAATGTTTATTCTCATAGACCACATTCGAGACCGTCAAATTCAACTGTGTGGGCGATACCGTCCACAACAAGGCCACGTCGCAACCACACCGCAACCACCAGCGAGACCGCGCACTAGCGGCCGGCAACATGGCAAACACAACGTAACCACATCGTAACTATAAGCGATAACGCAACCACAACGCAACTGCAAGAAGTTGCAGCGACACTATTCACTTGTAACAACTGCTTGCCCACATTTTATCGCTGCGATGTTATGTGATTGTGGTACGTGTAAACGGGCCCACGTGTAAATTGGTATTGGTGTTGGTGCGAATTGATATAATTTTTAACCGACTTCAAAAAGGAGGAGGTTATCAATTCGAATGTTTTAATTTTTTTTAATGGATGTTCGGGCATAACTCCGTCATATATGGACGGATTTGCAAAATTATTTTTTTGTTCGGTAGAAGTTTATTTCGAAATGGTCCCATTATATTTCGTAAAGATCTGGTGATGAGTTTCGGAAACAGACAATGGAAGTCTTCAATAAATACGAGTAAAACATCCGCAATTGCTGCTATCGCAATGTATGCATTGTTTACGCAATCGGATAACATAACATCACGTCTGTACCCTATTCCTGTTCCTGTCACTGATATTTACTCAGCAAGTAGTGTTATATGAATTTATTTGGGGTAGGTATAACTAAAAAGTTAAAAATAAAAACTTTTTATAAAAAAAAGAACAACCGACTTACAAAAAAACAATACAAAGTGAAAAATAACTTTAATTTCGGAAGTCGGTGTCAAAAAAAAAATGTGGAACCAACGACACCGACTTCGGAAATTAAAATTATTTTTCACTTTGTAGTGTTTTTTTGGAAGTAGGTTGTTTTTTTTTATAAAACGTTTTTATATGTCTGGACTTCGTATTAAGTTAGTTAAGATTTTCGTGTAACCTACTTATAAGGCTTTATGTTCTGAGGTTATTATGTATTATTATAATTAATGGTTGCGTCTAGAGTTAATAAACAGATAAATGGAATTTTGACCCACAGTTATTCATGATCCATGCAGCCTCCCGATACACAATCGCTAAATCCAATAAAATTAATTTAAATTAACGAGTGAACGTTCATGTCGAATCAGGGAAGGGACAAGATCATAATATGCAAATGGTAACTGGACGTGCTGAGCATAACTGGAATACATGGTGACGTCATGTCACACAGTTGAAGGGGTCTAATTTACAAGTTAATGAGGAAGAGGAAAGCTGTGCTTTGTTGTTTTACGTTTGAATGAGGAACACACCTGGCGCAGTGCGTTGTGCCCGGTCGGTGTGCTTTTGTTTTGTCTGTGTTGCGTTCGTAAATAGATACAAAAACAAAAGCAAGTCGTGAAAAATAGAGATTTAGTCGTAGTGCCTACCTATCCTAACGTAGGTGTGTGAATAGCCTTAGTAATTTTCGAGGCAAATTAGGTAATTCTATTTTCAATCATTATCGTCAGTATATACAACTAACTAGATAGGCGTCGTCTTGGATTAAAATTTTACTTTTATAAATTCCGACGACCTTTACCTTTGAGATACTTTTGTGTTACCTATTTTTTTTTTTTTTGCTTTTAATGAGAACTAAAGTTCTTAGTAATTCATTACAAGCCTCGTGTTGCCTATTGAAACAATTTATTTAGGTACTGAATATTTTTTTATTTTCTGTACAAGGTACAAAAATCCTTTGTGTTTGTTTTTCGATCAGACGCTTGTTGACTTTTCTTATAGCGCAATATTTTATCGAGTCAACGTAATAAATATTCCACTTGAGATTATACAGTTTATGGTCATATGCAGAGTGATAGATAGTACCTATATGTTAGTCCCCTGACACTGGCTAAGATCTACTAATATGTACTCAGCGGCTTGTGGTAATATTGAATAGCACACAGATTAGCGTTTATATATTATATATATACTAGCGACCCGCCCCGGCTTCGCACGGGTGCAATGCTGATCACTATCACTACATAGTATAAAAACAAAGTCGCTTCCCGCTGTCTGTCTGTCTCTATGTATGCTTAGAACTTTAAAAATAAGCAACGGATTTTGATGCGGTTTTTTTTAATAGATAGAGTGATTCAAGAGGAAGGTTTATATGCATATAATACATGCATAATATAGTAGAGAAACACTGATAATTTTAGAGCCATTATTTCTCTTAAAAAGTATAGGATAAAAAATGGTTATTGTGGGTTATCCCTAAGAGATAGACATATGTCATCGCGGACTTTTTTGTAGACCTTTTTAAGGTTTACAATACTGTAGTACATTATTTTGATCTATCTCGTAGGGTTAAGCCAGCGTTTGCAATGTAAGCGCAAAAAAATGTGTTTATTTACGACATCCCATTAGAAACCTCTAAAATGATCAGTGTTTCTCTACTATATTATACATGTATTATACATATAAACCTTCCTCTTAAATTATTCTATCTATTAAAAAAACCCGCATTAAAATCCGTTGCGTAGTTTTAAAGATTTAAGCATACATAGGGACAGACAGCGGGAAGCGACTTTGTTTTATACTATGTAGTGATTTATATATATTATGATGACCTTTTTAAGGGCAGGATAAAAGGACTAAGGGTTAAAAATACCAGAAAAAGGTTTGGAAGAAATTAATTACGGATTTTAAACACAATGGTGCCGGTTCTCTTGTTCACAAACTAAATTAAATATAGGTTTAGTGCATCTTTTTCTTTCTGTTTCATTAAGAAAATGACAGAAGATAAATTGTTGCTTAGTCCTGTCAAATTAATCAGCCCCTGACGTAAATTGACGTAATTTTAGTAGGCAAGTTTTTAATCACGTCTAAACTTGTATGGAGTAGTGTCAGGCGCTGATTAATTTGTCGAACAGTGGTTGACTAATTTTAAATTACGATGATATAAAAAGTTAGACGCAAATAATATGTCTGCATTTATGGCTATGAATGCAGGATGAAACACTACAGCTTAATTCATCATCACCATTTCAGCCGTAAGACGTTCATTGCTGGACATAGGCCTGCTGCAAGAACCTTCATTCCAACCGGTTCCATGCTTTCCGCATCCAGCGGATTCCTGCAAGCGGGGCCAAGGTACAGCTTAAATGTTTTAATTAAAAACATACATCCTAATATTACGTAATAACTTCATTAACACTAAACTGCAGAGGTTGTAGTGTATCCCTTATGAATATGCAAAGCACGTGGTTAAGACACTTAAATTAGCTCGTTATTCAGCCATTTACATACATAATTGTATTGTTTTAATGAGAAAATACAATGTGGCTCTATTATCTACTGAATAATGGATTGAAAGTTGTAGATTGCGGGGGAAGCTGTTAGTGAAATTATAGAATATGTTTTGATAATAATTTTCGGCCTCCACATGATACAGACGATAAACGTGGCGTCTTTAGCCATTTGTTTCACAATAATTGAATAAGAAAAATTAACTACTATGGGAATTAGATATCTAAATCAAGTACTAGACTAATCCATCAGTCGGAATTGTAGCAATCCATTACGCTACTCCAAAGACCGTTTCAAATAAAAATCTCTAAGTTAGAAGGACTTATCTGTCAATAATGGATGTTTATCCCACCACCGTGAGAGCGAACGAGCTTAAAAAGCGTTTCTTCTTATTTTGGCTAACAAAGTAATTACGTGAGAAAAATAATGCCTCCGCTTAACTTTTTAATCCCCATGGAGCCGAATTTATGAGCAAGAATTGTGACGCTAAATTCTCCTTAACACGTTGCCTTAACGGTATAAATATTTCCAAAAATATTAAATAACGTGGCTAGGGATCTATTTAGTTCATAAAGTATTTTACTACCGATGTTGACTGGGAGCTGTATGAACCGTAAATTTTTTTTTGTATTTAAAATTCGGGTCTAAGATTTATTTTCAATACGTTATTTATATTATTTATAGCGCCACCGTAAAAAAGTATCGTAGCGCTGAATTTTCAACTAATCTAAAAGGTTGAAGTAAATTGATGTTCACTTGTTATGGCCTCGCTGCGGGGAGATCAACTCAGCAAGAAGGCAAAAAGTGTTCTTCAAGATTTCAAGACTCTACAAAAAAGATTTATGTTTTGAGATAATTTCAAATTCAGCACGTTACTTGGCGGTAAACATACCGAACAAAAGGTCGCTCCCGAATAAAGTATTTGTGAAGAAAATTAATGTTTAATATAAGATCGAAATCTTAGCTCCTACCGGAGGCCGTCGGCGGATATTTTTGCATTAAGATGAGGATGCCGTAAATTTTCTGATAAATATTCTGCATCAACAATGCGGAACTTGTTTCATAGCTAAATCCTCAATATTGCTAAGCCGTGCCAAATTAGGCACATATTTTTGGAACCAAGTTTTTTAACCCGGCTTGTGGTAGGAGTAAACTGGTAGAAATCATCACGTAACGAAAAAACGTTATGCCCTCTCCAAGTGAAATTCTCTCTCTCTCTCTCTCTCTCTCTCTCTCTCTCTCTCTCTCTCTCTCTCTCTTATGAGATAGTTTTTCATGGTTTTCAAGGGTGCTGAAGCCAATAGTGAAAATGAAAGTCCAAGATGGTGACAAGTTTATAAGAGCTTCTTAAAACGTATACTAGATGGCTCTGTATTAAAAACGCGAAGTGAATTCACACTTTCTCTCTCTATCTCTGTCTCTTTCTATTATACAGGAGTTTGTGTGCGTACGAGTAGGTATCGTTTTAGGAACTTTATTCCAGACGGGGTCCCCCAATCATACACGTTTTTTTATAACCTTAATACATGTTTTTGACGCCTAAAGTGTAGATGACATAATTTTACATATCAGATAACCATCCATTCAGAATGACAACGTTTTCCGTTCATTAGTTCCCACTTGGACAAGTCCCTGCCCAAGCTGCCATTACATTTGTCTGATCATGTGTGTAGCTCAACTCACTTGAGTCATTATTCGATCGGCAACGTTTTTGACTTTTGTCGGATGTCGGATTTCGAAGTAGCCTTGTTCCTAATATGATTTCAAGAATCCTCTCAATAACAAGTTCTAGGAATGTAATGAAATCTTTTTTATGGTAATAATAGGTATACTTCAGTTCCTCGACTAATCCAAAACACTTTAGTCAGACATTAACCATTTGCTACGTTCATTTTACGATAATTTACGATCCAGAAACTAAGTGTTAATATTTTGAAAAACATTCTGACTGATTCAAATGTATATGTTGACAAACCTTTCCACTCACTGATTGATATAGTTTACAAGAACTGCGTTTACTATGTTTCATAATGTATAAAACCTGTCTGCACAAAAAATTGCTTTACCATGTCCATCAATTAAACATAAAAGGGCAATCACTCTCAGTTCATTCAAGCATGAAGGCATTGCTTTTAAAAACTGGACCCCGACTATGGATATTCTCTGTGACACGAATTTCAATGACCAAAACACTTTAGCTTTGGGTTAAAAATGCAAAGGCTCCAACATTGCGCACATGGACGAGCAACTGAATTGTTGAGTTGCCTAAAATTGAAACGTATACTTTTTGCACTGCAAAACGGCAAAATAATTTTTCATAAGCAGCTGTTGTCACCGTCTAACCGTGACAAAATGCATTTGCATACAATAATAGGTTCGATATTTCGGTATATTTAATAAACGTGACTTGTCTTTGGTATTCTGAAAGAATAGAATAGAATAGAATACTCTTTATTATGTACACCATATAAATTACAGACATAAATATAGAAATAAAAAATAAAAAATAAAAAAAAATAAATAAAAAAATCAGTAACATTATATTCCTTGAGGCGGATGCACTAAATGGTTTAGTTGAATGCTTAGGAATACATGGATAACCTTTAGTGGTAAACATGACTGATTATGGCCATGCAAAAAGTGCCTAGTTGAGTCCTCTACCTAAGCTATGGGTATGAAAACGTAAAATTAACCATCTGCCCTTAAAAAAGCCTGTTCAGAAAGACCTATGCCTATATGGCACCTCTAATATATAACTCTTTGCCCAAAGGAATGACTGACCAGTCATATAATAGGTTCAGCCGGTCGATACTGTAAAAATCTCACCATGAAATCATAATTGAAGTGAGCACTTAATAGTGTTAATCCCAAGCGAATGACCGCTCACTCCACGCTCACTTCACCCAAGCTTTCACGGTGAGGTGGTTACAGAATCGCACGGCTGTTGTGCCTTGCGAAAATGGTTAATCCAGGAGAGTCTCTACACTGTTAAAGATCTTTTGAATAAAAGCACATGCCGATTTGTTATCCACTAAGATATTGGTTCTTCCTCTTATTTCCTGTGACTTTGTCTTTAATTCAATCATTTAAATAATTGAAATCACTGTAATTCTAATAATTGTAATTTAAATGATTGTAATAGTTCTAATTCAAATTTTCTTATAAATTGTAATAGTTAAAATAGTTCGTAATAGTTAGTAGTAATTTTATTCAAAAAATTGTGGTAAATGAAATATAATTTTGCTTGCCTGTAATTAGAGTGAAATATGTCCTGTACTATAATTTAATTTAACATCTTGTGTAGCCACCATATTTCACGCAAATAAATGATTTATGATTATGATAACACGATGCAGCCGGTCAATTCTGTAAAAATCTCACCGTGAAATCATAAGTGAAGGGAGCACTTAATAGTGTTAATCCCTAGCGAATGACAGCTCACTCCACGCTCACTTCACCCAAACTTTCACGGTGAGATGGTTACAGAATCGCTCTACGGCAGTTCCTTCATTTTTTTTTTTCAGATCTTCGTACATACCAAGCCTCTTTATTTTTCTTCCGCATGAAGGGGGATAAGCTGAGTAAGCCCGCAAAATTCTTATTTCATTTAGGTTTTTTGCAATTAGGTATGCAGGTGGTATGTTGATTAAAATATGATTCGCGACCATAACGAATACGACCTTAAAGAGTTATAACCAACTAACTAAAGTCGCCAATACAACCCTTTAAGTTCATATCGATGGTCTAGACAAACGTACTAATTACAGATATAGAAA
This sequence comes from Eremobia ochroleuca, assembly GCA_949629135.1. Taxonomy (NCBI): domain Eukaryota; kingdom Metazoa; phylum Arthropoda; class Insecta; order Lepidoptera; family Noctuidae; genus Eremobia; species Eremobia ochroleuca. Next base: position 11,286,392 of record OX451397.1, on the reverse strand, counting down.
TTATTCAGGAGGACAGTTTTAGTTAATTTAAGTTTGAAAAACTGGAACTCAAAACTGTTTAAAGGTATAGTGTATATTACAGTGAATATGTTTAGTTAAGTATTATCTGTGTTATTATTGATCAAGATGTAAATATTGATATTTTTGCGATGGCAATTAACTGTCATTAATTTTTATGAGTTCCAGTTGATGTCACTTAATACAAATGTACACTCACAATTTAGGCTGTAAGATATGGAATTGTGTTATTTTATACGAGAAAACCGTAGAGCATCCTCATTTAGTATATTTGGCATTTAAATGTAAAAACTCAAAATTTTGCATTTAGCAAGTTTGTTTTCTAGACCATCGATATAATCCTATTGGTCAATCAATAAATTATATGAACTTAGCGGGTTGTATTGATGCTTTAAATGATTATAATTGTGTAAATACATACTTGCTACGATCGCAAATCATATTTTGTTAAATATACAACTTGAAAAATTGCAAAAAACATAAGAAAATTTGGATTTCGTGGGCTGACCTGACGCTTCTCCCTTAAGCAGAAAAGTACTCCAGCAATATTCTCCTAATACCAATAAGAAGGTTGCAATAATCAAGTTACGTAGATCCTTCCTATAAAATGCACGCGCCGCATTTGGGGCGCACTTGCTCAAGGACCCTTGACCTGAAACCTCTTTGTCAGGCGAGTGTAGTTACAAAACTCTTCACCCCCGTTTTTAGGGTTCCGTAGTCAACCAGAAACCGTTATAGTTTCGCCATGTCCGTCTGTCCATCCGTCCGTCCGTCCGTCCACAGCTTACCTCAGACTCTTAGTACTTGGCATGGAGATACATATTCATCATCTCGAGAAGTTCCTCAAGGAAGAGTTCTGGCCGAAGGGTGTTGTGTTTCGCCGGTTTCATAGCCGGCTACATGACACCAGTCAGCGAAACACGACGCCGACACTTCGTGTGCATTAGTTATTAGTTTGTTATGTTGTATGTATTTATAGTATTTTTAAGTTACAATATTATTATAGTATTATATTGGTGATACTTTTTTATGTATTAGTTTATAAGTATTCTAATATTTGTAGTAGTATGTAATGTTTTTATTATGGGCCCTAGTTGCCTGAAATAAATAAATAATTAAATAAATAAATATTAATTACGCCGACAAAGTGGAGAAAAGTCAAAGAAAAAATTTTTAGAGTACCTCCTCTACACGTAAAGTGGGGATGCTTTTTTTTCTCGTTTACCCCATTGTGTGGGGTATCGTTGGATAGGTCTTTCAAAAATTATGGCGGGTTTTTCAAAACAATCTTTCGATTCCGGAACCTTTTTGTGAAATATTAAGCTTTAAAGTACTAATTTTTGTTAGAGTCAAGTGCCCCAGCCAGCGAAATGGTGGTTTTTGGGTATGTGAAAAAACTCACGGTAGTAGTATATATAAAGAAAGTAAAAGTAAAACTATCACAGCTAAGTAGGCTTTACAAGTTTACGAGTAATAGTCGATCAACTTACATTAATTGCAGTTGTAACATTCAACTACAGTGTTAAGTTTGCTCTTGGTATAAATTCATTCCAACTACGGAACCCTTCATTGTGCGTGGTCCGACACGAACTTCGCCGGTTTTTTTTATGGATGAAACAAGTATGGCTCCGTTTTTATTCTCCGTATTGTTGTACGTACTGCTTCGTGGCGTGTTGGGGTGAATTGGTTTAGCAGAAAAAAAAAAAACGATTTGCTTGACAGTACATAATGTTTTAAAGGAGTATTGCAATATGCTATAATACAAAGTCAGCACTATATTTCGATTATTTGAGGTAGTCACCTATTTAAGAGTATTTTTTTAGCTTATTTGCACTACAAATCAATACATGCGTGTAGCGCCAAACATATCGCCTTTTTGCGACGATAACGTGATATTTAAAAAACTGCAATTATTAAGAGATGTCACGTTGTCATAGCAAAGAGGCGATATTTAAAACACAATTCTGTCACTTACATCTTCAAACAGTTGATGCATAACGATGTTTATAATACGTAAACATGTTTCATGATTTGTGATGCAAGCGGGTCTTATATTAATATTTGTAATAATACATTTTAGGGCCGGAAACAAAATCTGGTAGGTAGGTAGGTATACGTTAAAGTCTTGCATTAATATAACTTGTACTGTATACCAATATGAAACACAACACAAACACAGCCAAGACTACAATACCAACAAGACAAAACCCACTTACCCTCATAGCCTTCGGATAACAATCGGAACACATTTCTGTGTTTAAGTACGTATCGGGGAGGCTATAGAGAAACACGGTAATAGAAACGAGCCACTTTAATGGTACCCCGGACACTATTTTGTCACTAATAATGCCGGTTTAAGGCTTCTTAACACGGCCGTTAAGGAGTTATGTCGACTGGAACATGAAAATTGTGTTCTATCGGTTTAGATCAGAATAACTATGTGAAAATTTTATGTTGGAAGAACTTAAGTTTGCTTGTGATACTTTTCTTAGAAAATTTGGTCCTCAGTTTTATAGGTACTGTGATTGTAAAGTCATGGAAATTAATGGGTTATCAAATTGACTACCAACAAAATTTGACCGTTTCCTTGGCAGTTGTATATGAAAAGTTAAAGTCAACGATTTTATTTTGTAAAACATAGGAGGGTGTAAAAACAGAAACGAAATGACTATAACATGTCAAATTGACATAGCGTGTCAATTGATTTACAAGTAATGTCCTTATGTACCTTTTTAAGGGCCTTGTGGCTATGCAATAACAGCTGCAAGGGTCAATCGATCAGGTTAAGCTACACTTGTCACGGTTGGTCCGTGGATGGGTGACAATCTTCACATACCAAAACCCCTCCGTGTCTCGGAAGGCACATTAAGCCGTTGGTCCCGGGCTGTCATTCGTGGATCTTCGATAGTCGTTACTGGTCGTAAGCAGCCCGAAAGTCTGACGAGCAGTCTTACTAAGTGGTACCGTATTACCTGGTATTCAGCTGCATCTGGTTAGACTGGAAGCCGACTCCAACATAGTTAGGAAAAGGCTAGGCAGATGATTTCCTTAAATATAATAAATGCTTGTTTCATGTTTGCACCGATTTTCTTTTTCTAGCGCAACTGCTTAGAGAATCTTAGAAAATTCTGTTTTTTTTCAGCAGTAAGCATTTTAGGGTTATGATTATGCTATAAAAATTTTAGATGCTTGTTATTTTCCCGAATTTTTTATTTGAGCAGAATGCTTTCGATTTTAATTTTTTATACCGTTTTTTTTGGGTGGGATTTTTTTTTTATACCTAATACTTAGATAGGATATTAACATATAACATGTTAAAGTAGAATACTTACTTAAAAGTGACTTATTTATTTATTTATATATACTTTATTGTACAGCACAAAAAAACATTAAAAAAAAAAACAAAATATCGTGCAAAAATTTATAATGAGCGGTCTTATCGCTTTCTGCGATCTCTTCCAGGCAGCCTTGGAATGGAAAGTGATGGACTTGTTTAAATATAAAATAATGATGAAGTAATAAGGGTGAAATTCTGGTTATATCCTGTCTTTGATGTAAGTAGCCACTATTTTTGAACCAATTCCTTAGTTACTACGAAACCTTTTGCCCAATACACCTTGAACTTCTTTATTTCATAATAATTATATTATATTAACTGATCTCAATTAGCGATCTTTTTGTGCCTCCATATACATTAATGTATTTATTTTTGTAATCTAAGGCCGTATCCTTTGAGGTAAAGTATTTTCCGGGGATTATTTTGTAAATAAGTTATTTTACCGAAATTCTACAAAACCAATTAAGGATTCATTTTACGACTGACTGATTTTCTGAGAACATCATAAACAATTTCCTTTTTCCTGCTTTTTGGAGCTGCAAAAAGAAATACATTTGACTGTTCAATTTGCTGCGTATATTCTCAAAGCTGGCGGGAAGAAATGTTAGGAACTTGAATAATTTATCGGTCCTTACGTGGAAATCAATCGTGTCGGGTGGAGTTTGCTTAAAGCACACACTATGTTCGTTGATCCTTGATACCCCGCTGGATTCCCACATTAATTAAACAAACAAATTGAATTGACTTAACACCTACAAAAGTTTAGCGTATTAAAGAGAACAATAGTTTAATAGAGTCTATTCCACAATAGAGCAAAATTCTGCGGCGAGCTTTGAAAAGTGAGATATGAGAACTGAGTCGACTGCATACGAGTATTATTATGTAAGCGGGTATTGTTTTACTATTCAGGGAATTTACGGTTTCTAGCTGAGAAGGGGTAAGTTTTCCTATTTATTTTCCTGATTTCAGTAAAGTGATTTATTTAGTAAATGTGGTACAAAAGATGGTCAGGCGTTGCACCGAGGGGGTCTCGGATTGGTCTTTTGAGAGGCAATGGTGCCACCTGCTGTGTGCAGATGGTGACCACCGGGATGGTTTCAGTGAGGTGAAAATCCCACTTTCCCCGGTCTTGTCGCCAAAACTCGGGTGATTTTTGAAGATTTCGCCACAAATGAAAAAAAAAGAGTATATAATTTTTTAGTGCAACATTTTGTAACAAAATTAAGCTTCAAGATGAGTTTTTTTAATCAAAACTATAAAAATGAACACAATATCTAGTGTCAGATTGATGTTCAAGACTTCGTGTCGCGATGATGTGTGAGAATGGGTTTTATATAAGAAAATCAGGATGGCAACCCACCGATTCTCCTTTAAAGTTAAGGTTCGCGAGCACATTCGCAAGAAGCTGGCAGTATCATCACAACGCTAATATTTTCTCATTGTTTGTCTTATTTCTTTTTAGTATATTCATATTCATGTATTTATTTATATTTATTTGTGCTTATATTTATATGTAATCAGATATATATCATATTTATAGTTTTAATAGGTTTATGCGTATCTTTATATTTAAAATATTTATTCCTCAATTTTCATGATCGCACCTACTACTGTTTGTCTCTGCATCACCCAAAGGTTGATTGGTAGAAAATGCCTATGGCATTAAGTCTGCCTCTATACATTTATGAGCTTGAAATATTAAATAAATAATATGATAAGGCGAACAATATTGGAATTTTGCACACAGACTAAGACAAAAACAATATAAATTGAAGAAAAAAAAATGAGATCATAATGAAAAGTATAGTTTCTAAAATAAAGAATAAAAGGTGAAGAGTTTTAAAAAATATACATAACTAGCGAACCGCCCCGGCTTCGCACGGGTGCAATGGTGAAACACTGATAATTTTAGAGCCATTATTTCTCGTAAAAAGTATAGGATAAAAATGGTTATTGTGGGTTATCCCTAAGAGATAGACATATACCATCGCGGACTTTTTTGTAGACCTTTTTAAGGTGTACAATACTGTACTACATTATTTTGATCTATCTCGAAGGGTTCAGCCAGCGTTTACAATGTAAGCGCAAAAAAATGTGTTTATTTACGACATCACATTAGAAACCCCTAAAATTATCAGTGTTTCTCTACTATATTATGCACGTATTATACATATAAACCTTCCTCTTGAATCATTCTATCTATTAAAAAAACCCGCATCAAAATCTGTTGCGTATTTTTAAAGATCTAAGCATATATAGGAACAGACAGACAGGGAAGCGACTTTGTTTTATACTATGTAGTGATAACATCATCATCACCATCAACATTTCAGCCGAAAGATGTCCATTTCAACCGATTTTGTGCTTCTCGCATCCAACGGGTTCCTGCGACCTTCACAAGGTCGTCCGTCCACCATGTGGGAGGCCTTCCAATGCTACGTCTTCCAGTACGCGGTCGCCACTCCAGAACCTTTCGGCCCCGTCGGCCATCTGTTCTGTGAGCAACGTGCCCTGCCCACTGCCTCTTAAGTTTGGTAATTCATAATAACATAACAAATTATCAGATTGGGTTTTTGGGACTTCAGTATTTTGGCTTCAAGGAATTTTATGGAATCATAGTGTAAGTATCTGATATCATCATACAGTTCAAAAACAATTACCATAAGTCAAACAGTACAAACTTCTTGGTAAATCATTTTATATTTTTACCATAATTAGGACGAGTGATCTGCTTTCATGACATATTTCCCATTGAATAAAACGCAAAAGAATACAACATTAACCTAGCTTTTCAATTCAGACACACTTAAAGAAATATCCATCCCACATAATATTATGATTTCGGCGCACAAAAATACTCGCAAATTGTTTCTTTGTAAGAATTGAGGCTAATCTCGACTTTCTCGAAACGATACTTTCTTTTACATTTGAAAGAAAGTTTCCTAACAAGTTTAGTGGTACTTGTTACATTAAACAAAAGTAAGAACATAATTTCAAGGTATACGCACTTAGGTTTCTGTTTTTCTTTTGATGTTAGAAACTTATAAGTTTTTGTACAGATTATCTTGAACTGTTTGTACTTAACTTTTGGAATGAAGCTTCTAATTGCACGTTATACTCACACACATAACAAATGAAAGTTAGACCGCAAAAAGCCTTTACACCGTCACGACACCCTTTTTTTCCAACGGTTTATTTGTGGTTGTTAATTTATTGCATAGTGTCTGTTATTTGCATAACCTATGTCCTATGAGTCTGTTGGGTACATAATAATTAATTGACCTTGCCAAATAATTATTATATACGACAACCTATTGCAGACTGATCTCAATAAAATAAAATGTTATATTTAATTATTTATTGTTAATAACATATTTTATAAATTACTTATTGTTGATTTGTGTCCTAAATTTATTTTTATTTTAAGAATTAATTTTACACTTTCTGCTGTACCCTGCAGGGTCTATAATTGTACCTTAGATTTAAGCCATTGTAAACCTCTACAACATTATGGAATGCAAATAAATATATGAATATGAATATTTAGAAAGAAATTTCGTTCAAAACGGATGCCCCATAATATCTCTCACTTTTTTCCTTATATTTGAAAAAAAAACATTGTGACAAAATAACCCTGGAGATTTGTTTTCCGGTAGTGCCTAGAAGGTATTCCAGGCGGAAAAGTTACAAATTACCACAAAATTATTTAAGACTATTTTTTGGCTTTCGAAATTATCCAACCACAAACTAAAGTCAAGTTTAGTGTCCTTGTAAATACTGGTTTAAGAAAATAAAATAATATGAGTTTGTTTTTATTTATGAATAGGAGTAACGGACGTACAGAAGCCAGCACATCAAGCTACCCGAAACTGTCAAATTTTCCCAATCAACATTAATTGAAGAGATAGAGTTGAAAATCTATTAAACAAATTTGATAGATTGTAGTAGCTTGATGTGCTGGCGTCTGTACATTAAATAAACCGTTGAAATATGTCTACAACCACAACTTAGCTCCTAGAATACAACAATAGATTTGAATCCACATTTTGTGGATCATTGAGTTCCCTTCAAAATGGTTGAGCTAAATGGTGCTGATCCATACGTCATGTTCGTGAACGGGCGCCGCCAGTAGGGACTGGTCATCTCTTAGCTGCCAAGGCTTATTTTAATTTTAATCTAAGTATTTTCATTTCAAAAAACATTGTGACAAAATAACCCTGGAGATTTGTTTTCCGGTAGTGCCTAGAAGGTATTCCAGGTGGAAAAGTTACAAATTACCACAAAATTATTTAAGACTATTTTTTGGCTTTCGAAATTATCCAACCACAAACTAAAGTCAAGTTTAGTGTCCTTGTAAATACTGGTTTAAGAAAATAAAATAATATGAGTTTGTTTTTATTTATGACTAGAGTAACGGACGTACAGAAGCCAGCACATCAAGCTACCCGAAACTGTCAAATTTTCCCAATCAACATTAATTGAAGAGATAAAGTTGAAAATCTATTAAACAAATTTGATAGATTGTAGTAGCTTGATGTGCTGGCGTCTGTACATTAAATAAACCGTTGAAATATGTCTACAACCACAACTTAGCTCCTAGAATACAACAATAGATTTGAATCCACATTTTGTGGATCATTGAGTTCCCTTCAAAATGGTTGAGCTAAATGGTGCTGATCCATACGTCATGTTCGTGAACGGGCGCCGCCAGTAGGGACTGGTCATCTCTTAGCTGCCAAGGCTTATTTTAATTTTAATCTAAGTATTTTCATTTCAAAAAACATTGTGACAAAATAACCCTGGAGATTTGTTTTCCGGTAGTGCCTAGAAGGTATTCCAGGCGGAAAAGTTACAAATTACCACAAAATGATTTAAGACTATTTTTTGGCTTTCGAAATTATCCAACCACAAACTAAAGTCAAGTTTAGTGTCCTTGTAAATACTGGTTTAAGAAAATAAAATAACATGAGATTGTTTTTATTTATGACTAGAGTAACGGACGTACAGAAGCCAGCACATCAAGCTACCCGAAACTGTCAAATTTTCCCAATCAACATTAATTGCTTTAGAGATAAAGTTGAAAATCTATTAAACAAATTTGATAGATTGTTGTAGCTTCATGTGCTGGCGTCTGTACATTAACTAAACCATTGAAATATGTCTACAACCACAACTTAGCTCCTAGAATACAACAATAGATTTGAATCCACATTTTGTCCGACCTAGTTGTAGGCAGTGGTCGACCTAAGTTAACCTAGCACTGTGTTGGACAAATAATAGGATAGTGCACACGAATGGTTGTTCAAATACATAGTACACTAGGCTTCCCATACGTGACTTGACTACCTAACACAATACTTGTCGCCAGTCTTAGAGCAATTTCAGAAAGAAAAAAAAAACAGATAATTCGAGAAACTGCTGATATTAATCCGCAGCTGGGTTTTATTGAAAACTGGACGGTCGGTTCTGATAGGAAATTGTGGTGATCAAAATTCTGTCTGGTTTTATCACAGGGTTTTTATTGAGGAAATTTCCTTTGTGAGTTTCGTTTGGGTAAGTGTTAGCGAGTTAGTATAAGGTTTTTAAAGTCTTATTGAAAGATTTAAAAACCTTTTTGTACCTTTTGACTGGTTTGCTACGTGACTAAAAATTATTAGGTTACTCTTATTTAAGCGTCCATATTGTTCTAAATATGAATTTTATCGGCGCGGTAATTATGTAACACACAACAGCAACGCCGTTCATTTTGACAGTACCACTATATTCAATACGTTATTTACGTTGTAAGCAGACGAATTTTCCAAACATAATGAAGCAATAGACAAGAAATCTTTCAAAATCTTTTGGATTCTGATTGAATGTTACACGATTAGGGTCCAGGTTTATTCAACCAGCTTCAGGATTGAACTGGATAAGAAAGTGGCATAAGGAAGCTCCCTATTTTGTTGAAGTTGGTACTTTCACTGACTCAATCATTTTTCTTACTCGCGAATATTCTTTTCGTTCATCAATATTAAAAACCTCGTCAACAGATAACTATTACTAGTACCTACAACAGACAGAGATCAAACATCATAGATATCTATGTATTACATAATAGTGACGTGCACATCAAAGTCGCCCAATCACAATCGTGTAAGCTGTTGCCACATACATATATCTATGTATGTCTTTGACGCTTTGACATCCGAAAGTCATCTATTTAATGCAGGTATTATGCGTTTGGATCTCGACCCAAACTAATGGATGTGGAGTGGATTAACATTGTATTTATTAATTTTGTCAGTCTTACAATGTATAGGGTGGCAGGAATATCGACGCGCAAGCTCTTACCATGAATTCAGCATATGATTATTATTCTTACGGTACAAATATTTAGGCTGTTATAAAAAAAGTCCGCTGTTTCATAGAAAAGTGCAATACCACGCGGTTAAAATGTATGGAACAACAAATATTTTTTGTTAACAACTCACGAATAATTTCAACCCTTGCGTTGAAATTATTCGTGGGTTATTAAATTCGTGGGTCGTGGGTTAATCCATGGTGTTCACGCAACGAAGCGGTCCGCGGGGACCAGACGGGCCTAAGAGGGGCGCGCGGGAGAGGCGCGCACGCGGCGCGCGACTCGCTCTCGCCACACCGCTACGATCGAGCTCTGAAGTGAGACCACGTCACATTTTATACCTACCTTTAAACTCAAAGTATCTAAACTGCAAAAACGTCATTAAAGAAAATTGTGTTCATATTAAGAAGAACCCGATTATCTTACTCGTATAATATAATAATAATATAATAATCTTTATTCATCAAAAACATTGTAGTACATAATAACAATTTACAGAATCGTTCATAGTATACAAAGACTACAATAAAATGGAGGGTGAGGTGCTGTATTCCTAGCTAGGTTAATAGATAACCTGTGTTAAGGAGTACAGTGCCGGTCCCCAAGGTGAGTAATGATAAAATCGTACACTATATGCATTACAGTTCATTCATTATTAATTATTACCACAAAATTTAATCTACTAAAAAGATTTTTTCTTTTTCTTTCTTTTATGGCTAAAACTAAAAATAACAAATAAAGAGAAGGAATAAAACAAGCAATAAAAAAATAAAAATAAAAAAACAAAAATGGGTAATTATATAAACCAAAAGTAAATCATGTAACTTGTGGGTAGTTGAGCATTTGCTGTTACCAGGAATGAGTATGCTGTTCATATAAGAGCTGGTCGTTAATAACAGCTCCGACACATGGTAGCATGCTGCGCGTCGATGTCATATTCATTTTCATATTCTTACATTTATTTGCATTCCATAATGTTGTAGAGGTGTTACAATAGCTTAAAGTTAAGGTACAAGTATGGACCCTGCCTATCTTGCAGGGTATTATGGTCATTCCGTCTGGTTTCTTTCCATCGTCATGTGCCAGGCCGTTGCGTTCTAAAACAGCTGGCATCCCGGCGGTGACAATAGCACGACGGATGACGTCATTAATGCTGGCGTGCCGTGCTATACGGCCTGCGCTCCTACTGCAGGATAGGCCATGGCGTCCGAGGATAAATAGCCAAACTGAAAATGACTGGCCCGAGAGGATCACCTTGTTGGCATTCAACTGAAGATTCCAATACATTGTCCTTGTATAATAATTTGGAAGGGTACCTGTAACATTGCCACATAACATCATGCCTTGCGTGTCCATAAAACAGGAAAGCGGAACTTTTAAGTAGTTCTTTTGACTCAGCTTCGGTTGAGTTGGTGGCGTTTCTTCTCGAGGCAGCCAAAAAGCACGACGTGTATCGATCTCGTAATGAATCCATGATTCATCTCCAGCAACCAGATCAGACAAAAACTCTTTACGTCGGGGTCGCAACAAAAGTCATTGACAGATAGCGACACGGACTGCACGACTGGCGTCTGTAAGGATGTGCGGTAGGTACCCATCGAACCAAAACTTTTCGATTTACCCAAGCTTATGCTGGTATTCCACGGCGTGGTGACTGCAGTTAAGTGCTTCCGCTAATTCACGAGTGGTAGCATCCGGATTTGACTGCAGTTTGCGGCGTGAATCGTCATCATTCACTGCGGGTGTTCGTCCTGAGCGTGGCTGACTTTCAAGGCTCCTGTCTCCTGATTTAAAATGGTCAAACCATCTGGACACCGGCGCATGGCTTGTACTTCCAGCGCCCAATGCAGTATTGATATTGTCAGCCGCAGCCCGCGCACTGTGGCCTAACAAGTACTCGTATAAGTATAGTGTTCGAATTTGTCACTCGTCCAGTTTACTTCAAACTGACTAATCCGATTGCGAGGGCGGCTTTATATACCCCCACATCACAAGTACCTACAACATTTTAGAATATTATCGAAAACAATTAACTTGAAAAAGGAAATGTATAGAGTTTTGTAGTGTCTCATTACTTTTGTGCCAACCCAATATATTTCCCATGGTAAGGTGAGTATTTTATGTTTTATAAAAAAGGGTTTACTATGTTGACTATCTTCCTTCTGTTTCCATTTGTGTCTGCCACCCTGCATGCATCGATATTTTAATTAGTTAATTTTTGTTTGTATTTTTGAAGTAACCTTAAGTTGTCTACTTTTGTCGCGGTTTTATATTCTGTATCTATATACAGAATAAATAAAACAGCGGTAAATGTATTTGTAATGCGTATTTAAAGTCGCTATCATCACCATCATTATTTCAGCCCGGAATGTCCTACTTCCCGGTTCCGTACGTCCAGGTATTACCCGTGATGCCCGTGACTTTGACGATATCGTCAACCCAGCATGCTTTTGGGCGGCCCTGGTTTCTTAGGACAATATCTTGGCCACCATTCGATCAGAGCTTTACTTATTCGACCATCTCCTCGTTGGAAACCACGCTTAGAAAGGAAACTAGTGAGCGCAATAGGTCCTTTCAATATTTTTAATGCACAAGAAAACGAAATTGGAATAATGACTTTATCCCTATTTCATTTTACCTTAGTCTTGTTTATTTGAAAAAAAAAAAAAGAAATCGGTCGTACAACGAGTCCTTTTTAGGATAGTAGTATTAATGATCCTATCAAAAATAAATGACTAAATGATGAGAGGGGCCCATAGCTAAATAATAACAGCCGCACAGGTCGATCAATCAGGTTAAGCTACGCTTGCCGCGGTTGGTCTGTGGATGGGTGACCATCTTTACATATCTTTACCCCTCCGGTCCCGACTCTTATTCGTGGATCTTTGACAGTCGTTACGGGTAGTCGGAAGTCTGAAAGTCTGACAGTCTGACAACCAGTCTTACCAAGGGGTATTGTATTAACCAGTAACTGGGTTGTGGAGGTCAGATAGGCAGTCGCTCCATGTAAAATACTGGTATTCAGCTGCATACGGTTAGACTGGAAACCGTCCCCAACATAGTTGGGAAAAGGTTAGGCAGATGATGAGCTTTAATGATCCTATAATTATTTCAGCTCCATTAAAACCAATTTAGTTACTTTAGAACAATTAAAACAACGAGTGTGAGAGTTTTTAGAGCGTCGTTTAGTTTTACAAAACGCAAATATTGACTTCCATTACTTGTTTTGGCATCTCGCCAAATGTATGAAAGGGGTCTCGAGATCCCCTTTTGTTTTTAGAGTCTTTGTCAATATTGTTGGAATTCAAAGCGTCTGCTGTTCTTGTTGGGACTTCGTTACAGTTTTCTAGAGTACTTTGATGCCTGGGATGTTAGGTGTTGTTATTGTTTCGATTTATGGTACTCAGGTTTTTCTGAGATTATGTTTCTTTTAGAAACGCACTTTGTAGGAATATGTGCTCATAATATTTATGTATTACTTTAAGCATATAAATTTACAGAGGCGGAATTAATGCCATAGGCATTTTCTATCAGTCAACCTTTGGGTGATGCAGAGACCAACCCGTCCGGCCGTTTTCACAAATAGGGGAATAAATATTTTAAATATAAAGATCCACATAAACCTACTAAAACTATAACTTTAATAATATATACCTAATTACATATAAATATAAGCACAAATAAATACACATAAATACACGAATATACAAAAAAGAAGTAAGACAAACAATGAGAAAACATTACCGTTGTGTTGATACTGCCTTCAGCGAATGTGCTCGCGAACTTTGACGGATAATCGATTGGTTGCCATCCTGATATTGTTTAAGGAGTGTTTTTTTTTAACAATTTTTTTATATCAACTTTCTATAATATTTTATTATATTCTTAGTAATTGGTCTTATGTACCTAATAATTATATATTAATAACTAGCGTCCCGCCCCGGCTTCGCACGGGTGCAATGCTGATCACTACATAGTATAAAACAAAGTCGCTTCCCGCTGTCTGTCTGTCTCTATGTATGCTTAGATCTTGAAAACTACGCTACGGACTTTGATGCTGTTTTTTTTTATAGATAAGAGTGATTCAATATAATGCATATAATATACATCCATAATAGAGTACAGAAACACAGATAATTTTAGAGCCATTATTTCTCGTAAAAAGTTAAGGATAAAAAATGGTTATTGTGGGTTATCCCTAAGAGATAGACATATACCATTGCGGACTTTTTTGTAGACCTTTTTAAGGTGTACAATACTGTAGTACATTATTTTGACCTATCTCGAATAGTTCAGCCAGCGTTTACAATGTAAGCGCAAAAAAATGTGTTTTTTACGACATCACATTAGAAACCTCTAAAATTATCAGTGTTCCTCTATTATATTATGCATGTATTATACATATAAACCTTCCTCTTGAATCGCTCTATCTATTAAAAAAAACCGCATCAAAATCAGTTGCGGAGTTTTAAAGATCTAAGCATATATAGGGACAGACAGACAGGGAAGGGACTTTGTTTTATACTATGTAGTGATAATACCAGCTGATCATTCTCCCACTGCAGGGCAAGGACCTGTTCTCGTACTGATAGGGCACGAGCATTGATCACCACGCTTGCTCAAGACGAGTTGGCGATTTCTAATATTTAGGTAACTAAAGAATTGCCAAACTTAAGTGACAGTGGGCAGAGCACATTGCTCGCAGAACAGATGGCCGATGGGGCCGAAAGCTTCTGGAGTGGCGACCGTGTACCGGAAGTCGTAGCGTTGGAAGGCCTCCCACAAGGTGGACCGACGACCTTGTGAAGGCCGCAGGAGCCCGTTGGATGCGGGAAGCACAGAACCGGTCGAAGCGGAGGTGCTTGGGGGAGGCCTATGTCCAGCAGTGGACGTCTTTCGGCTGAAATGATGATGATGAAGTACCTAAAGCTGTATCGTATTAGCCAGTAAGTGTGTTAAGGAGGTCAGATAGGTCGTTCCATGTAAAATATTGGTGTTCAGCTGCATCCGGCTAGACAAGAATCCCATCCCTTCTTAACCTGTGTCGATACCCTTGCGCCATCTCACGTTCTTAGCACGGCGGGCTGTGCTGGCAACGCTGCTGCAGCTGCTGAGATCCTCAAGCGGCGCAAATACTGTAACCTTATGGGTAACTACAGCTTTGAGCCGTTTGGGGTCGAAACGCTCGGGTCATGGGGCCCGAGTACGCGTCTCCTTTTTAATTAAATTTCTCGCCGGCTGATCGACACTTACGTGACCAGAGGACTGGGTCGTTCTTTGGCCAAAGAATTAGCATTGCCATTCAACGTGACAATGCTGCCAGTCTTTGGGGCACGTTTCCGGATGACAGCGATGCGGACGAGTACTTCGACGCCTAAATACTTTTGTTTTTGTATTTATTTATATAGTTAGTTAGTTCCTTTTTTTTTAATTTTGTACCATGGAATCATCCCAACTTAGTTACCGTAAGCTTAAAAATATGTCAAGATTTGATTGATGTGAGCTTTTTGACGCGTAGTTTTACAAATTACTTATATACTAAACAATTCCAACCCAGCAAACAACCCGACCTCCCATATGACACACATTACATGTCATCCAAAAAATGTGTACAACCATACGAGTGAGTTATTAACAACTTTGTTCCCATAGTCAATGACAAGTGGTTTCTAAACCCGAGTACCATATGACTGAACACCTTAAAAAAATTGCTTGCGTTGTAAAGGGGATTCGTACCCGCATAGGGAAGGCAGATTGATGGTAACCGATTTCTCAAGTGACGTCCTGGTGCCGAGACCCTTTTCCTTATCCACCCGTAGAACCTTCAGTGTCCTAGATTCGATTCTTCAGTACAAGATGGCTTAGGAAGATTGATGTTAATATACGTCTGTTGGAGTGTTTGAATTTATTTTAGCCTGACTGTGAATTTCATTTGTGAAAAAAATATGCTGCTTGTATTTATATTGGCTTGTGGCTAAGTAATAACAGCCACATGGGTCAATCGATCAGGTTAAGCAATGCTTGTCACGGTTGGTCAATGGATGGGTGACCATCTTCACATAACAAGACCCTTCCGTGCCTCGGAAAGCATATCAAGCCGTTGGTTTCAGCTGTCATGCGTAGATCTTTGACAGTCGTTACGGGTCGTCCGTGACCCGAAAGTGTGACAACCAGTCTTACCAAGGGGTATCGTATTACCCAGTAACTGGGTTATGGAGGTCAGATAGGCAGTCGCTCCATGTAAAATACTAGTATTCAACTGCATCTGGTTAGACTGTTAGCTAACCCCAATATAGTTGCGAAAAGGCAATGCAGATGCAGATGATGCTTATTTATGTTGGATGTTGCAGTATTTTGCCTGGCCAACGAGCACAAAATCCCACGCATAGCAGTCGTGCTTGGGAGTAATTAGACCAGCAAGACCATTCGGACATTCTGTCTAGCCTTTTCCCAACTCTGTTGAGGTCGCCTGTTCCAGTATAACTGGCTGCAGCTAAATACCATTATTTTACATGGAGCGATTGCCTATCTGACCTCCACAACGCAGTTACTGGGTAGATAACACGATACCCCTTAGTAAAACTAGTCGTCAGACTTTTGGGTTTCTCACTACACATAACGACTGACAAAGATCTACGAATGACAGCCGGGAGCAACGGCTTATCGTGCTTTTTGAGTTACGGAAAACACATACATACTCGTACTATACGCTGATAAAATATGTCTCTATCTGTAGTTTTTACCATGATCTAGAACAAAATAAGCATAAAACCCACGTAAAGTTGTTTAGTATTCATTAATATTATATTGTAACTGTTCGCTGATGATTGTACATTTTGCCAACCGCGGGTTCGATTATGTACCCTTTTCCGCCAGTGATGAAGCATAAGTATATTGCATAAGTACATTAATTCATGAATTGCAAGGACACCTTCCTCAGCGGATTATTGATAAATCCCCTACATAATCCCGATACAACTTCAAATCCACCTAAGTTCGAATAGCCTTGTGTATCACGTTCGGAATACGTAACCGCTGAAACAGATACTGTTTATCTTATCAGCGATATCCAAGCCTATAAGTGTGTTGTTATGTAAATGTTTGATAACAACAACCAAAGAGGTAGCAAATTGCCCCAGAACTAGTAAACGGGCTTACATATCAAAGGATTAATGATAGGCAGAATTTGTGTGTATGTATGTACAGACGCCAGCACATCAAGCTACCCAAAACTGTCAAATTTTCCCAATCAACTTTGAACCTAATGATTTAGCGATAAAATTGAAAATCTATTAAAGAAATTTGACAGATTGTAGTAGCTTGATGCGCTGGTGTCTGAACACTCGGGTACGTTGCCCTTCTTGCCAGTATATAACAGGAATATTTGCGAAAGGGAAAATGTATTTATACGAGTATCCTCTTCACTTTACCTACTGTATTTCGCAGATGTAAACATAATTACGGAACGGAGTCAGGTGAATTGAACATTTGACGTGAGACATTTATAAATGGAAGATTTTTGGAGGCTGTAATCTCGCGGCCGCGTACGTAATTATAATACAAAAAGATTCATATTTATATTTTGATAACGTAGATTACTTTTAATCCGAAATTTTAAATAATGTAATCGTGAATTCTTCAATGTTCACTCAAGTTGTAAATAAATAATAATAATAATAATAATTTACTTAAGAACATAATTCCATATAAAATGATTAGTAAAGGCTTAAAAACTATGTTAGTACCTTAAAACTACTTATTAATTAATTTATTATACAATACATTTTTACAATTACCTGACATTAAAACAGAAAAAAACGGACGGAACAACGGAACGGATAAATGATTCATAGTTCGGGATTTCCGCCAAAGCAGACACTTATGAAAGCAGGTAAATAGTAATACTTTTTTGGTGAACTGTGCCTTTTTGGAAATTTCTTACATCGCACTTAACACTTTTTAATTAAATTTTATTGTTTTTATCTGCTGTGTATTATATGGTGTACCTTAAAGTCTGTACTAAATTAATGTATTTTTTTTCTGTCTTTCTAATAGTACAGCCGTGCGATTCTGTAACCATCTCAGCGTGAAAGATTGGGTGAAGTGAGCGTGGAGTGAGCTGTCATTCGCTAGGGATTAACACTATTAAGTGCTCACCTCATTTATGATTTCACGGTGAGATTTTTACAGAATCGACCGGCCGGCTGGTGTAAAGTAACCAGCGATGAAAATTATTAGGTACAAAGTGTCACGATCAGCTTAGTGAAGCTTACGATGAGACCTTGTAAAAGTTTTTTTGTAGTACTTTAAAATATTTATAGCACTCCCTATCAAGTTTTTTTTTAGTCTACATTTTGTCCCCCTGCTGGGCAAAGACCATCCCTTGTTTCTTCCAAACCCCCCTGTCTTGTGCGATCTCTGGCCATGTTGGCCTTGCAAATGTTACCACATCGACAAAACCAACTTCGCCGAGATAACAAGAATTAAATTTAATTGAAAGGCCGACCGACTGAGTGATTTATTTCAACATGTAAACACATTTAATTTTATCACACTAACATTATAAAGGCGAAAGTTTGTGAGTGTGTATGTGTGTGTGTTTGTATGTTTGTTACTTCTTCACGCTCAAACGTCTGGACCAATTTTGATGAAATTTAGCACACAGATAGTTTATAATCAGGATCAACACATAGAATACTTTTTATCCCGATATTCTTACGGGATCGAGACTCATACGGGTGAAACCGCAGGCGCAGCTAGTGAATAATAATAATAATAATAGTTCTCTAGACCGAATTTTGGCTATGGCGGCCAATTGCAGCGAAGAGTATGCCATCGACGCGGGAGATACTATAGAGCACAAATGTGTGCGCATACTCAGGTGCACTCACTCCTACCTCACTCTGATAGTCTGATGTGACGGCACCAAACAGAGAGATCAGGTCCAAGACAACACGCTTAACATGCTTTCCGAGGCACGGGGGTCAGGATCATACCGCCAACTTCCAAACAACTAACTATCATCATCATCTGCGTAGCCTTTTCCCATATATGTTGGGGTCGGCTTCCAGTCTAACCGGATGCAGCTGAATACCAGTATTTAACATGGAGCGACTGCCTATCTGACCTCCACAACCCAGTTACTGGGTAATACGATACCCCTAGGTAAGTCTGGTTGTCAGACTTTCGGGCTTCTGACTACCCGTAACGACTGTCAAAGATCTACGTATGACAGCCGGGTCCAACGGCTTAACGTGCTTTCCGAGGCACGGAGGGGTCTCGGTATGTAAAAATGATCACCCATCCACAGACCAACCGCGGCAAGCGTAGCTTAACTCGATCGATCGACCTGTGCGGCTGTTATTATTTAGCTACGGGCCCCTATTCCAAACCACTAACTATGTTACTGAGAAATTCCTAATGGAGTAATCCAATAACACTTTACTCGAGCTGAGACTCGAACTGAGGACCCCACGCTCAGCAGTTGCACTTGTTTTATAAAACAAACAGCAGGTATTAATGTTACCACTATTAAAGGAACAACTGAACCCTAAGTGGCATTGAATCACGTTACTCCCCTTATCGTTCATCGTTCCTACGAACTCCCACTACATCGAACTAATTGATATGCAAGGGAGAATGAAGTTTAATATAATTCCAGATAGCACCCAACTCGCAGTACAAGTCGGTAGGTACTTGTGTTACTGGTACGTAGATTGGTCTTCGAAAGTTCCGAAGTAATTTTTTTTTTTGATGCATCTTATCCTGAAGCAATCGTGGTATCTAGATAGTTATCTTAGTTCATAATAGCTTAAAAGCTTACTAAAGGGCTCCCACATGGTGGCTCGATAACTTTGTGAAGGCCGCAGGAATTTGCTGTGTGCGAGGAGCACAGAACCGGTTGGACCAACCAGCATTAGACGTCGTTCGGCTGAAATGATGATGTTAAAAGTCTACGTACGTATGTGGTGCATGAGACAAGAATCCCTAAAGCTGTCAACATATTGAAGTCAAATCGGAATACATAAATAGAAAAATGTTTGCTTTTTATCAAATTTGTTGTATAGACATAATACATAGACTTTTAAGATAGCCATTACGAACGATTGTATGGAATAATTATCATAATCGCTACAGTTTAGCGCGATAGGTGAAAGATTATGATGCCTGAAGGTGTGTTTTTATTACCGCATATGAAATGAAAATAATTCTGTTGCCCATATTCTTATCGTGATAAAAATGATCGTAGGTACCTGCTACACATGGGAACATTTATAGGCACATTCATTGTTATGGGGTTATTCAAGCAATGGGTTTATCTTATGGGTGTATGTGCTTAGGGGTGTTATGGTGTAAAATACATAAGATAAAACATTAAGGGAGAACATTTTTTTTTTCTTCTGTAACGTGCGGAGCCATGGAAAAGAATATGATAAAGATATTCTTTTCGTATACAAATGGTATTCTACTAATTGTGTCGATTGTAATAGATAAGTTACAGATAGTGCCATCCACGAAAACGCGCCCAACTCTCTTCCTAATATTTAGTGGTTATCGCTAGTTAATCCCGCAGGTGCTTTAGTTTTGGCGATACTCACTAATTACCTATGAAATTACTGTTTATTGAACAAACTAAAATAGTAGCGAAATTTTGCACAATTGTACATTAAGCATTAAAAAGAAGAGTGGGGCGCGTCTTCGTGCACTATCTGTGTCATATACACGTTTAATTAGTTACATAAAAAAATATAAAAAATCCTGTATCTATTACCGCAAAATTCTTGCTTAAAACTTGGGTAATATTTAGTGATTTATCTTTTCCGTCGTGCACTGCGAAAGGCAGTAAACTAGCTGAAAGTGGCGAATCTCATCCCCATTCCAGACATGAACATTTGAAATTGCTTTTAGAAACACTTCAGTCGGAAGGCGTCCGTTTCGAGACGTTGCTCCATCGCGGACCGTCCTTAATAGCCTGTATTTACTTTTATGAAAGTTCAACGGAAACTTCGTAGCCCCCAAAATTAAAAGCAACGCCCTAAAAAGGAGAAACAAAATTAAGGCGACAGTGAACATAGATAATAAGTCCCCTTTGCCCTCGAGTGCCTTAAAAAGACAAGCCACTTTCATAAATCTTCGCGGTGGTTAACGCCTCGTCCGCAATACGAGAAACAAGGGGAGAATGGCTTCAAGCGACAACGGGAAGGGACCAAAGTTTTAAGTACTCTTCAGTAAAATGTTTTCAGCAAGTGATCTCTTTCGGCATTACTGCGAATTTACTTGTTAATTGTCTAAAATGTAATTGGAGTTATAATGTTATGGAGATCGGGTGTTATGAGCTCAGAAACTTTGTCGACTCTGAATATAATTGCAATATATTATGCGGAATAATAAAGAGGGTGAACAATACCACCGTTGTAAAATTAAACAATCTTAAGGATCTTTTAACAGCTTTAGTGCAAGTCCTTAACTATAAATCTGTTAAGTTGGGGAGAACTATTTTTCAATCTGTTAAGCGAACTAATTAGTAAACCAACAAGTTTTTCTAGCCAAGACAAAGTACTTAATAATGAAAATCCGAAAAGGATGTAGAAGTAATTGTCTTACACAAATAGTGCTATGAAGATAATCATTACACGTTCTGACGTGTAATGAATCATTACAGACCGGGCATACTATAAGCTATCATAACCCAGCCTGTAATTACTAGCCTAGGTCATGCAATTAGTGACACAAATTGCCTTACTAGGAAAACAATCTTGCCGTGCAACAAGGAAACTACTACGTCAAAGGCGACACATGAACCAATTTATACGAATGATTTGTTACTTGACCATAACTATATGACGGCCATACGACTTGGACCATCAGACTGATAGACAAACAATAAAAAAACACATTCAGACAAATGGGCCATCATCTTCACAGGAAATAAAAGCTGGATACACTGTCTGATGTTTTACTTGGAGCATTTTATTGATTCGACGATGCTATCAGTCAAGACGCTACGAACGCAATCCTTAAATGAATAATTCATGAGGCTCCCGTCGCTTTTCTAATAGTGGTGAGTGAGACAAGACTGGGATGACGCTTCGGTCTCGAGGCCTCATAGCAAGGATTAAGGAAGCCACCATTGGAGGCCTTTCTCCTACCTATTGGAGGGAGTCACGCGGCGAAAGTAAATAAAAATAATATTATGATGTTTATCGCCGTATACGCAAGCAATATTATCTATGTTTATAGCCGCTTTATTTGTTGAGCGTGATATTTTGTGAGCAATCGGTTTAACGGTAGCGTTTATTTTAATGTTTATGTGTTGTTTATGAACGATGAAATGAAGGTTGAAAGGTTTTGTTTCGTGGATATTGTATGTGTTAAAAGGTACTGTATGGTTTAGAGTGTTGTATTCAAAGTATTTTTTTAATTAAAACGGTATCTTATTATAAGTAACTTTAGAGACTTTCAACTATGTTGGATATAAATAGGCGACGGCGATGTGTGTACGATACTATAATTGATCTGTTTAGTTAAAAAAAAAAAGATACCACGAACTAAGAGAAAGATTGTCTTAGATGAACTCTGGCGCCCAGAGTAAGATTTAACTTGTGTTTAGGGTGCCAGCGTCCTCGCCTATAATTTGAAAAAATATTAGTAGTTGTAGGACGAGCAGTGAGCACAGTGTATTATTATTAACCCTTAATTGCATGGATTTTACTTTTTAAGCAAATTAAATTTATTTGGACATAACATTAGCTCTATAGTAAGGAAAAAATATTTAAAAAAATATATTCATAATTTTTTTTTTTTCTAAATGGCCTGGTGGAAATTTACATCTTTATGTAATCAGAACGAATCTACTTACTGGGTACAAAATGAATTGAATATCTCTAACAATTGGGGAATCCCCGTGCTCTGTGGAAACGAAAATATGGCATTGGATTGGTTGATGGAAATTTCCAACACGATGCATTTAAGGGTTAAGATACGAAAAGAGACTAGAGTAAATGCATATATGATGTGGCCTATGTAAGTAGGTACCTCTGTGTATGTATTGAGAGAGAGAGAGATGTATGTAAATATGATGAGATCTTGGGTTTATGAAAGTCTGTATAAATGTAATTATAAATACCTATATCGCTTCATTACTACATCATGTTAAGCTATTGATACATGTAGTAAATCTTCAGTCTTATCGTAACTCAGTGTCAATAGCTACTTTGTGACCTTGGTCTTAGATTCATTTAGGCACATGGGAGAAATGGTGCATAGTTTATTTATTTTATTATATACTAGCTACACCTCAAGTAACAAACATATTAGATTTGAATAATTCAAAAAGTAATTTACAAGTATTGAAATAATCTTGAATACGAAATAATTTATTTGGATAAGGATTAATAAACACTAGTAAAATAGTCTGATTTTGGTCGGCATTTCTATCAAATATTAAATGTAAAAAAATAGTTATAGTGACATAACTACAATAGTTGGACATACGGTATTGGAGAGTTTTGTAGATATTGATATGTTCTTTAATAATGTAGAACATTTTTTTTGTTCTATCTAAAGACATTCTATGGCTAATTTTTTACAACTTGGGTTCCATTATTGAAGTTTTAGTAAGGACCCCTAATTTTTTCTAGCAATAAATATAGCCTGTTACTTAAGAATAGTGTGGCTTTACAATGGTGATTTTTAATCGGTCTAGTAGTTTTTGAGTTTATTCGTTACAAACATACATACATATATACAGAAATACAAATCTTTCCTCTTTATAATATTAGTGTAGAAATGGTCAGACAGAATATCATAATGATGCTGAGCAAGGGCCGTTCTACATCCGCAAATTGAGCATACTTCATAGTATTTACGCTTTTTAGTAGCTTTCGACTTGTATACCACAGAGGGATGTTTACGCAGAATAATGCCAGTAACAAAAAGCTATCTCACACTATTATAGTATCTATTGTATCAAATACCATGTTCGCTGGACCATAAAGTTTACAGAATTTTATGATCGACGATTCCAAACCGCATCGATCTTCTGCTACGACAGCGTAGCTCGCGTAGCACTGCCATTGGCTACGCCGTAGCAACAGTCTACAGAAACTGTTTTTTAGCAAATAAAAATCTGTTTCTACACGCTTTTGTTACCTTTTAGGTACGTAAATTCCTACCTAAATCCCTTTACCTTTACTACAGCGTGTAAGCCAAATCTTTCAAAGTTCGCTGTGAAATTCACAAGAGTACGAAGAAAATCCTTTCAGGGACAAACAATCTGTATTAGACAGGTATTTTTGGCACGACATTGATGCGGGTTACGCAGATAAAGATTTCTCTTCCAGGCGGATAATACCAATTACGAGACCTAAGCAAGTGTTAAGAAAAATATAAATCTGTAGAATATCACGTAATTCATACATCCCTATGAAAGGATCACAGTTTTTTTTCACTCGACGTAATATCACGTTCCGTTCGTCATAAAAACGGGCCCATCTATCCGACGTAGATGTATGGTTGGTAATAATTCACGTCAATATTCATTCGTGTCAAACAAATCGTAAAACGTACGGCATCCAGGTTTCGAGCTGAGTGTGCTTTACAATATAACATACAACTTTTGCAACGACCAGATTTGATTTGAATTCCATTTTTGACAATTCTAATAAATGTTGGTATATTTATGGGTTTGGCTTTGGTATATCACAAATCTAGATTCAGGCTATAAACTATTTATATTGTTAGATTTAGTAATGTGATTATGGATCAAGTTCATGTACGAGCCACATCAAAAAGTCAAGCTTTATTTTATACAACGTGTAACGTTAAATGCGCAAAACCTGAGACACCCCAACTGATTTTTAATTCAATTGACCTATTTCATAGAGAAAATAAGTCATTAAAAAAATTGTAAAGGTTTTATGTGCTGTTTTAGTTTTATGGGCCATTCTGATCGTTTCTTGCGTCTGCGACGACGCTTAGTCGAGCGGGGAGTCGTCACCGGGCCGCCGCGCCGCGCTGACATTGGGTTGCTTGACCTATTAATAAATAGACACGGCAACGTTTTTAATGAAGATTTTTTGAAAAATGTGACCTATATTAAAAAGTGGCTCAATTAATTCTGCTCGTTATTCTGATCAAACTATTTTCAGGTTTTGCGCATTTAACGTTACACGTTGCATAATTTTTTTTTTCGAGTGTTCATCAATGGAGACTTGTAAATGGCGTTCAAATGCATATTGTTTAAGAACACTGTTTATATTAGCTGTAAGTTTCCCGAATAGAATAAAATAAAATACAGCAATATTGAACTTGTACTTCTTTTTCTTCGAGTTGCGGGCATAACTGTATTTTAGATCTTGTTGGGCCAAAACTTCGCCACTTCCACGGCGTTGTCGGTGGCACCGCAGAGGTCAGAAATCGGTACCCAATCCCACAAACGTCCGGTGCACCCCAGAACTCGGCACTCGGTAACGCAAAGTCTAGGTGACTAACCCTTTCACCACGTGACACGAAACGGTCTTACTGAAGACCTATTCCAAATGGCTCTTTTAAAGAGCCAATCCAGAACCCAAAGCCGGACCTTAACTACTCCAGCCCTTTGTGTTATTTCAATCAATATCAAGGCGCTGATTCTGATTATAACTAAAATATTTTCCATTTCCTCATAATCAAAACCCATAACACCTAGCTTTTGTTCTGAGGCAGCAAAAACTGTTTGAGTTTTTCAAGATAAGAAATATTTAAGAATTTCTTGCTGAAGTAGCAACATAAAAAGATGATTCTTTTCATCCTTATCTTTTACGATCTTCAAAAAATCTGCTTTTCGACCTAAATATGCTGAAACTTTGTACAGTTCAGATGAGTGACTTGAGAAATTAATGTGCGTACAAGAAAACTTACACTTTGTTACCAAAGTATTTGTTGTAGTAGGTACTAAGGTACGTGAGGAATCAAACTCAAGCTCAATGCAACTTTTGAATTGTCAAAATTATATAGTAGGTCAGTTAGAAAGTGGGGCTTGTGGCTAAGTAATAACAACCGCACGGGTCGATCGATCAGGTTAAGCTACGCTTGCCGCGGTTGGTCTGTGGATGGGTGACCCCTCCGTGCCTCGGACAGCACGTTAAGCTGTTGGTCCTGGCTATCATTCGTAGATATTTGAAGTCGTTGCGGGTCGTCAGAAGCCCGACTGTCTGACAACCAGTCTTACCAAGGGGTATCGTATTACCCAGTAACGGGGTTGTGGAGGTCAGATAGGCAGTCGCTCTATGTAAAATACTGGTATTCAGCTGCATTTGGTTAGACTGAAAGCCGACCCCAACATAGTTGGGAAAAGGCTGGGCAGATGGTGATCAGTTAGAAAGTTGAAGCTAGCTATTATTAAATTCTTTCGTTATACCATTATAATTTACTTTCAAGGTTCTGAATCTAAAATTGGTGCATAAAATGGATTTTATTTAAAGGAGCTTCTAATTACTTATTTAGCTAAAATACAACTCCATTTTGGAGTAATATTCCCCAATGTAGACATACCAGTTTTTTTGTTTTTTTTGGTAGGGCTCAATTTTTTTGTTATCTTGACTAAAGATACAGCTTAGGCATACATTCTAAAACATTTTTATAAAATCTGAAGATTGAGAAAACCAAGTTTCAGAATAAAAACATATTCAGATCTGATAAGTAAAACGAAGCATGCTTTTATTCATTTGCTATCTTATTTCTATACGTATCTACGAATAATATAAAATAACATTTTGTAAACTAGAATGGCACTAAGAAAAATAAAGCTAGAGACTGAATAGGCAAATAAAACGGATATTTTTTTAAATGTAAAGAAGGGTGAATACTTTTATTTAAATCGAAGTCTTTGTTGAACAACAATAGTTAAACCCGTGTCCACGAAAAAGGGAAATCCCTTTGCATCCTTTATTCAATGCATTTGTAGATAACGTATTTCACAGTCCCTTTGAACATTATCCATTATGTTAATCTAAGGTCAACGTTTTATCGTGTCTGAAATTCTAAATGGATTAAACCGAAATGTTGTTTTATCATTCCATTTTAGGAAAAAACCTTGAGTTTTGACACGTGACAAAGGGAGTGATACTTTTGTGTTTCCTTTGTAGGCTTACCCGGTTCGATGTGATGTGGCTTGTTTGGTAAAATATACACCTTTCGTTTCATGTTTCAGAATATTCACTTTGTTTTTTTAAAGCTGCGTATCTTCGACATACGCTTTTTGGTATATCCCGCATCAGTCCATTAGAGAATTGGTTCGGATTCCATATTTGTTTGCAAATCAAGAAATGTTTTGATAAGAAAAATACTATAAAGTAATCTACGCACTGATAGGTGGCTTCCTTAGCGCTTAGAGCCTAGTGACAACATCCTTACATACACGCTCGGCGACTAGCGAAGGCACCAAGCACGCAGTGCGGCCGGTTGCGAAGATTCTAGAGCGTTAGTTTCACTTTACTACTCGCAAGGTGACTAGCTAGGTTCTAGGTGCTAAGCAAGTCAGCTGTCAGTGCGTACGTAGCCTTATACTCGGAACCATTGATCTAAACTTTCTTTCTTTATAATACGCAAACGTCTTTATTTGTGCCAATTCCTTTGTTTACAAACTAAGCTAAATTTAAGTTCACTGCAACATTTTCTTACTGTTTCATTAAAAAAAGGACAGCAGATAAATATTAGTTTAGTCCTGTGAAATTAGTTAACGCCTGACGTAAATTGACGTATTTTTAGTAGGCAATTTTTTAATCACGTCTGAACTTGTCTATGGAGTATCTTAATTTGACAGGACTAAACTAATATTTATCTTCTGTCCTTTTCTTAATGAAATAGGAAGAAAAAGATGCAATTAACTTAAATTTAGTTTAGTATGTGAACAAGGAAATCGGCGCCATTATATACACAGTTAAAAATAAGTCAAGTAAGATTCTACCCACATTCTTAGCACTGGATATGAACTAAGCGTTAACTAGCCAAAAAGCCGAAGTTACAAGTGAAAATTACTTGAGATAGGGTAAATGAGATGTACTTTTTAGAGCTGCCTTATTGAAATGGAAAGTTCTTAAAATTTAAGGATATCGTTGCCTTCAAACTGTAGTGGAATTATCACATGAAACCACAAAATGCCCTGTCTAGGGCTAGACAACAATTAGCAAGTAAAGTCACGGAAATTCTATAATTGTTAAGCAAATTGACGACCAACTTTAGCTGTCAGCATATTCAAATGACAACTGTCATTGTTTGAAAGTTTTATGCAATGGCTATAAAACGGCAAATTGACGTTAAAGTTAAAAGTTTATAAACGTTGCTTAAAGTTGACGTTAGAGACGTTTAAAGATCATAAAATATATAGTTAAACAGTCTCTAATCATTACTTAACTTTAAGCAACGTTAATATATGTGCCTGACTGTGACCACTTCTGTTATTTGCTATTTTTTTCTTTATTTCGCCAATATCCCAGATACATCCGCCAACTTAAGCTCTAAATCAGTGCCAAGTCCTGTCCCAAAAGAAAACCCTGCCATGCTTTCGTTTGGCAACTATTCAGTTTTTTTAAGAATATACACATACTTAGCGGTAGCCGCGGGGCATGAAGTAAAAACTTTTGTGGTGCAAGTAATACTTAAAACGGTTTGGTGCCTAATGCTTTTTTGTTGAGAACTTTTCTGTTACATTAGCGAGGGTTAAGCTTCGTAAGCTTTGTTTACACGATTAGTTTAAGCACATGAGTGGGTACAATAAATTGTGTCTTTTATGATCATTATCGCCTGTCGATGGACGAGAAGTTCCGCTCTTGTAAATGAGGCTTTATAAGAACGATAAAATATTTTTAACAAATATTATAAGTACAGGGAATTATGAAAATAAAATATTTGAACATTAATTGTTGAGTTTCGACCTTTGTCTTCGTACGATGGGCCTACAACATCTGACTTTTTATCCCCGGAATATCAAAAAATGTTCATACATTTAGCTGGTGTCTTTTTTCTTAACCCTAAATTTCGGAAGGTCTCTAAATAAAACCCTTTCTATCTTTTACCCTACTTCCTAATGGCTTAAAGATGTAAACTAAACCACAGATGTTATCTGTGAGCCCATAACAAAAACCCTATCATAAAGTTCAGCAAATCAGATTTGAATGGTGTTGTATGGGTTCGGGTTTATAATGCAAAAATATTATCTTTTTTTATGGTGGCTCTATGACTTTAGGGACAACAGCAGAAATAAACCCGTGTCCCTTTATCTTTGACCAAATAATTGGTTAAAAAACCATGTTTTTGTTCGGGTAGGTTCTGTGACGGGGTCGTTAATGAAAGACGTATTTATAATATAGTAAAATTTCTGTCATCTAAATATGAAAATAGTGTTTATCTCATAATATTAGACTTTGTGTATTTAATTTCATTACCGCTGCTCTCAAAACAGTGAGATGAAACCGGCATATCTTAGAAGCAAAAATTTAAAGACGTGCCATCTACCGTTTACTCTCGCACTGGGCCCGCGTGGTGGATTATGGCCTACTCCCTCTTATAGTGCGAAGGCCTGTGTCCTAGCAGTGGGAACATTACGGGCTTATTATGCTATAGAGGTTGCATGGAAACCTAATGCAGGTTAAAACCTCTACAGTACCAACTAATATAATACAATCACAGTAATTAGTTGGGTTAGTAGTCTATTGGGTTGGTGCATATGAAATTGCTGATTTAACCAGGAGGATCAAAAACACAAAAAAATTTTTTTTAAATTATTTATTCGTGACAAAATCGTACAACAATTGTATGATGGACAGCGAGTTATTGTGCAAGTTCTCGTGTGCTATATGCACATTGGACTCCATGGTAAGAAAGAAAAACTTAAATTAAATCACGTCTAATGTCTAAATCCTCTGATGGTGTTTAAAATATTAATCAAGTGTCGATGCTTTGTTTACAATAATAAAAATTAACAAATCAAAACGTGTTCGGTAATAAGCGCCCACTGTTTTACATTGTTGCGCAATCGGCAATTTCACAAACTAATATTTTGACCTATAATTTTGCAAGAGATGCTAACCCGGTAAAAGGTATACAACATTATTTTTAGTATATTGCAAACCTGAATATAGTTTGCTTAGAATAAGTAACTGAATCGATTCCAATAATTTTTACACCTTGTTTTATTTTATCCCAAAAATATTTATAAAATGTTACAAGTTGGACACCGAGCGACACTAAGTACATATCCGCAATCATTTGCGCACAACACAGGTCAGGGCCGGTGATAGCGGCACTAGGCGCGGGCGCACAGTAGGCTGGAGGCGCGGGGGCGCCGCGTGTGAGCATATTTTTGTACAGACCACCAGGTACTATAACAAGCTTATAACTTTGTGATTTTTCATGATACAGTTTTGAAATCTTGTAGATGGATTTTTTACATAAAAATACTAGACTCGTGTTTCGGGCTTCGCATATACTAAAACTAATGTTTTATATTTTTCTTTTAATGTTCTAACAAATTTAAAAAAGATTTCATCATTGCAGTTTGTTTCGATATTGACCCAGCAAAATAAATAAATATAAAATATCTCGTAAATAACTAGGGCATGAAAGAAAACACTGTGAATGTATCAGTTCCGGATTTTCCGTACAGAAATGGTGTGATTATGGAGTCCATAATCAGTGATTTGGAAACCTGTCACTATGTCCTAACATTCTTTATGTCAATGTGTTTTGGAGTTTTTGCCTTGAGTTTTTACCCCGGGTTAAGAAAATGTGGTGTGATTCTTTATCGGAATTTGTACTACTATTTTTACTTTTCCTATGATTTCTCATCGATACTTCAGTCTACAATATGTATCTGAATTGTAACAAAAATATTGCATAGTGCTTTTTCGTGGAGTAAGTCTTACTTGCCCTTGCCCTTAAAAAAATACATGAAATTTATCTCAAAAATATTTTACTCAGAAACCCGTTTTTCTTAAAATCATATTAATGTAAAAGTGAAACTAATCAATTTCAATAACGTAGCCATAATTCTATCAAGACATTACCACAGAATATAAATATTTTAGCTTCCAACAGAATCATCAAATTCTCGTTACAAATACTCGAACTGTCATATGTTTTTATTAGCGACGTAAAACTTTTTCCGATATTCCCATTACCAAAGTAAAGTAAATCTCAGCAATGAATTACCAATTTTCTTCGTAACGAAGTCGTGACTTTCTCAGTTTTAACCCTTTCAGTGGCTAAGTTCGTTCATTACGCAGAAAGGCAACCAACTTCTTGCCGAGTGTCGAATATTCCGAAGGAGCAAATGGGAATTTGTTTAGTATATTTTGATCAACGCGAAGTATTAAGCGATGGAGGTGGTTATTTTGCTAGTAAAGTTTGTTAGTAATTCATTAATATTACGTCATTACTATAAAAATATTATTATATGGTTCGAACCCAGACAGGCGCTTTACTTTGTGTATATTAATTCATCACCACTGTTTTCAAAACGGTGAAGGAAAACATCGTGGTGAAACCGACATGTCCTAGAACCAAAAATTCGAAGACATGTGACATCTATCAACCCGCACTGTGCCCGCGTGGTGGTTTACGGCCCACTCCCTTTCACTGAGACGAGGCCTGTGTCCCAGCAGTGGGAACATCCTAGGCTGATTATGATCATGATGATGATAGAATTATTTAGTCTTATTTAATAGATTTTCAACTTTATTGCTGAAACGTAAGGTTCAAAGTTGATTGGGCAAATGTGTTCCTAATCTGTACCTAGCAAACCATCTGTCACTTCAACAAAGTAACCGTTCACCTACTATTTTGGACCATCGCAATGTAACGGTTTAAGCGACTAAGTTATCTCATGCTACAATGAGAAAGTGATCTTAGTACAGTACTAGACCTTTAAATTAATTTATAATACCTTAGTACTAATAGACGGCACGGTTGGCGCGGTGGTTAAGCGATTGTCTGCTGCGCTGCGTGCCGCGGGATCGATTCCCACACGGAACAAATATTTGTATGACCTGCAAGTAGTTGTTCCGGGTCTAGCTGTTTGTGTATGTGAGTTTTAAATGTTTGTAAACGCACCCACAATACAGGAGAAATTCCTAGTGTGGCGAAAAGTTTAAAAAAAAAAAAAAATAGGTATGATGTTACGCCTTCCCCAAATGATGAATTGGGATAAGAGTAGGAGGACGTGATGTGTGATATAATTTTGGGTCAACACACAACACAAAATAAAAATACGTAAGTATATATCTAACGCATATAAAAGCCGTCGAGATCGTATTAAAAAAAAAAAAAACATATTCTTATTCGACTAATTCTCAATTTATTTTTTTTTTTTTTTATTTATACTCAATTTATTTAATTACTGCAGTATACCACAATACAATACAGAACAATGTGTAGTTTTTTATTTCTGAATGAATGTATATTCCGATCCACATGTACAGCTTTATAGGCAACAATTTACTTACTAGAATTGAACTCGTGAAAAATTTAAAGGATTTTGTAAAATAAAACGTCATGTTTTTACGGTCTGTAATATTACGAAGTGCTTTGTTGAAAATTGGGCTGAAGTAAAAATGAAAAATATTGTTAATTAATAAATGCTTTTGCACAGTAGGTTTTCATTTACTGAAGCTAATAGCTAATAGCTTTAGCTGAAGCTTGCATTGATGAAATATCTGTCTAGACTAGACCCGAACACAGCATGATAAAAATAACGTAAGAATAGAAGTTAGAAAGATAAAATACCTAGGTAAATAAAAGCCAGCTGCAAGAGAACGTTCCCTTACTACCTCCATGTATTATGATGTATGATTTTGCACATGTTTCGGGGCACTGAGCCTGTTCCTCTCAACTTGGTAATAAGAACAATTTATTCTAATTATTTTCTGCCGCCTCTCTCAACTCACGGAAGGCTTTTATGTGTATAATTTTTGATACACTGTATAACACTTTCGTGCTCACGTTCTGGTTTAGAATTTTATATAGCGGTTGAATTTTTGAGATGAGGAAAAACAGAACTTTTTTTCAAGAAAACCCTCGGCTCTTCCCATGGGAAGTACCCATCGGAAGAACCAAGGGTCGCTGAGGGAAAAGATGAAGAAGATTATTTTAATAAATATTTCAGTTTAAAACGTAAGCGGCAATATCTTCCTATACAATAATAATTTATTTGTTTTTATTTGATTTATTGTTTCTGTAACAAGCAAATCTATTTTTCTTTCTTTCTTTCCTTCTTGTAGGTCACCTGAAAATGACGCATTGCGATTGCCAAAGACCGACAGTAGTTTTATATTACTTGCGAGATTTCTTTGTAGTAAAAAAAAAAACAAAGTCTTATGTATTTAATATTAACCAGCTGCGCCCCGCGGTTCACCCGCATAAGTGTTGATCCCGTAAGATTATCGGGATAAAAAGTGTCCGCTGTGTTAATCCTGGCTATAAACTATCTGTGTGCAAAATTTCATCGAAATCCGTGTAGCCATTTGAGCGTGAAGAAGTAACAAACATATAAACACACACACTCACAAACTTTCCCCTTTATAATATTAGTGTGATAAAAATCTAGCCTCACCAAAAATTGGTCATGACTTTGGCTGATTTCTGACATCTACAAAAAGTTTGGTTCACATTTTCCCAAAATGTCCTAAATATGTCAGAGTTGATTTCAAGGTCCATTTGAAACATCGAGGAAAAATGTCACGTTAAAGTGAAGTGTAAGTAACTAAATTCTATGAAAGTATTCAAACACTTGTCCATCTATGATATACAAAGCATACATTTCAGAGGTTATGGAATTACTCTACATCTATAAACTAATAGTAAAGAGTTTTTTTTTTTTTTTTTTTTTTTTTTTTTCAACGCGCTAATCTCTTAAACTACCACTTTTTTTTTTTGTATTAGTAATTGTTTTTGCATATGATTGTCCAATTCTCGAGGAAGACTATAGGCGCCACGCTAATTCACATCACAGTTTTAACAGGTATTATACAGGCCAAAGCTATGAGGGGCTTGTGGCTAAGTATTACAGACGCACGGCTCGATCGATCAGGTTAAGCTACGCGGTCAGTGGATAGGTGACCATCTTCACGTACCAAGACCCCTCCGTGCCTCAGAAAGCACGTTAAGCCGTTGGTCCCGGTTGTCATTCGTGGATCTTTGAGAGTCGTTACGGGTAGTTTGAAGCCCGAAGGTCTGACAACCAGTCTTACCAAGGGGTATCGTATTACCTAGATGCTGGGTTGTGGAGGTTAGATAGGCAGTCACTCCATCCCCCGGTGGCCGAGACCCTGGAGCCCTCATTCTTGGATGGGGTGGTTCAGTCCCTGTTCCCGTGCAGGGACAACTTCACCCCGCCAGTGATGGACCCTCCGCGGGGGATAGCTCGGCCAGCTGAGGAGGAAGAGGAGGCCCCTCCTGTCACGGAGTCGGAACTCAGCGCGGCGATTGTGCATATCCGCGCCAAGAAGACGGCTCCGGGCCCCGACGGTGTCCCGGCGAGGGTGGTGGCAATTGCCGCCACTCAAATGGAGGAGCGGTTTCGGAACCTCTTTAGCGCATGTCTTGCGTCTGGGAGGTTCCCGAAACCGTGGAAGGAGGGGCAATTGTGCCTCCTTCGCAAGGAGGGCCGCCCGGCAGACTCCCCCTCGGCATACCGACCCATCGTCCTGCTCGATGAGGTCGGCAAAATGTTCGAGGGGATAATCGCTGCCCGCCTAAAGGGCCATCTCCGGAATGTGGGGCCGGACTTGTCGGACGCTCAGTTCGGTTTCCGGGCTGAGCGTTCCACGGTGGACGCGCTGGCCCGCCTTAAGGGCCAGGTGAAGGAGGCGATGGAAGCGGGGGACGGATTGTTGGCGGTGTCATTCGACATAGCCAACGCCTTCAACTCTGTTCCCCACAGCACCATCCTAGAGGCGCTCCGATTCCACGGGGTGCCTCAATACATGCGGCGTCTACTGGCCAGTTACCTGGAGGATCGGGCGATCGTCCTCGTGAACAGGGCTGGCCAAGTCCGGCGGTACGCAGTCGAAGCCGGCGTTCCACAGGGGTCAGTCGTAGGACCTCTCCTGTGGAACGTCGGCTACGACTGGCTCTTGCGGGGAACTCTCCTCCGAGGCACGAATGTCATCTGCTACGCGGATGACACTCTCCTCACCGCCCGGGGGGAGAGTTTCAGGGAGGCGGCGAATTTGGCCTCAGCGGGCGGATCCTTGGTTGCAGGGAGGATCCGCCGCCTAGGATTGATGGTGGCGCTGCACAAGACCGAGGCCGTGTTCTTCCACGGGCCTCGGCAGCGCCAACCACCAGATGCCCACATCTTTGTGGAGGGCGTCCGAATTGAGGTGAAGGCCCAGATGAAATATCTGGGTCTTGTAATCGACAGCAGGTGGCGTTTCGGCCCGCATTTCAGCGGGCTGTCGACGCGCCTGCTGAAGACTGCGGGCGCCCTCTCGTGGCTACTGCCCAACTTGGGGAGGCCCAGCGCGCGATGCCGGCAACTCTACGCCGGCATCTTGAGGAGTATGGCCCTTTACGGGGCCCCTATTTGGGAGGACTCCCTCCGCAGGAGGGAGAACGCTGCCGCATTGCGGGCACCCCAAAGGGCTATAGCCCAGCGGGTGGCGAGGGCCTACCGCACGGTCGGCTTCTCAGCGGCATGTGCTCTGGCTGGCACCCCGCCTTGGGAACTCGAGGCGTGGGTGCTCGCCAGAGTATATGAATGGACGGCGGGGCGGAGGGCGAGAGGAGAACGCACTGCCCCGGAAGAGCGGGAAGCCGTCCGGCGGGAGGCGAGGGACGCCATCATCGTCCATTGGACGGCGGACCTCGCCACCGCAGCCTTCGGCCGCCGAACCCTCGACGCGATTGGGCCGGTCCTGCGGGACTGGCTCGAGCGGCCGCATGGGTTCCTCTCCTTCCGTCTGGTGCAGGTGCTGTCCGGACACGGTTGTTTCGGATCGTACCTGTACCGGATCGGACGAGAGGAGACGCCGTCGTGTCACGACTGTGGCGCGGTGGAGGACACGGCGCAACACACTCTCGAGGTGTGCCCTTCGTGGTCCGGGCCGCGCCGCAGTCTCACCGCGGCGATCGGAACGGACCTCTCGCTCCCCGGCCTGGTCAACGCCATGCTGGGGGATGAGGGGTCCTGGGCGGCAGTTGCCTCCTTCTGCGAACACGTCATGTCCCAGAAGGAGGCGGCGGAGCGCGTGCGGGAGGAAGACCCTCTCGCGGCGCCGCTCCGAAGGCGGAGGAGGGGTCGAAGAAGACGTCAGTATGACAGTCATCTCCGACTCCTCCCAGGTGGAAGCCAGCAGGCGACGGGTGCGGGGGTTTCACTCTCGCCTGCATTGCACAGGCTTACACCAGTGCCGGACGGGAATGGCCAGGTGTTCCCGGCCGATCCCGTAGCCCCCCACCCGGGGGGACATGCAGGGCCCGCCAGCTAGGCGGGCATGCGCCGGGGGGGATTGTGGACGCAAAGGCTGAGCCGGATTCCCATGACCCCCCCATCAAGGCGATGAGGGAACACCGCTGAGTTTTAGTGGGTATACTGCCACTCTGGCAGGGAGTCCCACATACTCCGTTCCGTCCCCCGACGAGCGGAGATGCGTAATGTCATTTCTCAGCGAGAAAAAAAAAAAAAAAAAAAAAAAAAAAAAAAAAAAAAAAAAAAGGCAGTCACTCCATGTAAAATACTGGTATTCAGCTGCATCCGGTTAGACTGAAAGCTGACTAAAACATAGTTGGGTTAGGCTAGGCAGATAATATATAGGCCATAGCTAGTTTCTTTATAAACGTCAGTTTCTAGTTCCATTAGCTTTTAAACATTTCATTACATAAAATGAGCACTTAGTTTAACGGCAAGTCTTAAACTCTAGCTTCACAACTATCCATCTACTACCTACTATACTCATTGAAATTTAACGTTAGCTTGAAAGCTAGCCATCAATCCACATCATTAAACAGGCGTTTAATTTTAACAGCACGTGAAACTACGCGTAGCTGTCTATATTACACTGTGATTCCACTAACGTACGTCAACCGCTCAACGTTAATACTGCGGTTTGTCCGCATCATAAAATACGCACAGATCTGTATTATTTGCGGTCATCATAACTATAGAATTTATTAAGCTATAATAATTGTTATTATTGCTTAAATATTATTATTAAAACCTGAATTCGCAATCAAATGATTGACTGGATTTGGAAGGGGACCCACCTTACAAACTTCAGCTGGAATAAATGTTTGAATGATGTCTGGACTTTTTCAAATTAAAATCTTTTGTCATTATCTGCCTCGATTTTTTCTCAACTATGTTGGGGTCGGTATTCAGTTTAACTGGATGCAGCTGAATACCAGTATTTTACATAGAGCGACAGCCTATCTAAACTGCACAACCCCATACGATAACCCTTGGTAAGACTGACTGTCAGACTTTCGGGATAAAAAGTCAAATTAAAATCAAATAATTAATGTTATATTATTTTCAAACTAAAATCATTTGTTTAAAAGCAAAACTACTTCAAAATATGGTCCACATTTCTTGTTCCCGTTGTCACATCGTCGGCCGGCGCTATTACTTTGTATTCGCTTAATGTTATTTCTTATATTCTTTTGTTTGGGTCTTAAGAAATCTGGCGTGATGTCAGCGTGAAGCCAGAAGCCTTCCTCAAGAATTGGGCTACCGAATGCAAAAAGATTTTTCAAATCCAACTGTTCTTCCAGAGATTAGCGGGTTCAAACAAACAATCATAAAATAAAATAAAAACTATCTCGTTAGCTTTATTATTAGTATAGAATAACAAGTCCAGTATGTCGATCCGTAAAAATCTCACCGTGAAAACTTGCGTGGGGTGAGCTGTCAGTGTCATCCCACTGATGCTAGGGATTGGCTAAACAAACATTTACAATCATAATCGAGATTTTAATAATATTTCTTATGCTAATTCTATTCATCATTTTATATAATTTCAAAGCTAGTATTTTAGTTGCCAAAACATCGCTATATAAGGGACTGGTCTAGGAAAAATAAAAAAAAGAAACAACATTGAGATTCTAAGTTTCTGTTTTGCTATTTTATTTTAAAACCCCACAAAATAGTAATGTTTTGGCAATTAAAATACTAGCTTTGAAATTATATAAAATTATCAATAGAATTTGCATAAAAATATTATTAAAATCTCGATTATGATTATAAATGTATGCTTGGTCAATCCCTCATCAGGTGAGATGACTCCACACTCATTTCACCTAAGTTTTCATGGTGAGATGGTTACAGAATTCAGGTTTGCTCACGATGTTTTCCTTTACTGATGACCAAAACTATACATAGTAGTATAAGTACATAAATATAGATATTTAATTTATTATTATTATTACTTTTTTTTTTCTTAGACTAGTCCTTATAGCGATCTTTGTAGACAAAGATTTGCTTATTCACATTGTGGATTGCATATCAATGACTTCAGCCCGTCTATACATTGTTTACTAACAGAAGATTATTTCCTGTGGTTTCGTTCGGAATGGTCGACGTTTTGGTTTCGATTCAGTTGAATGCTATTGTCATTTTGCAAGTCTATTTTCATTTTGCATTCATTGATACATTCGGAGTTTGGAAACTACGATTCGTTTTGAAGTTTTTAGTACCTATTTTGATTGGTATTGGACAATCATTGGTTTATGAAAAATGGGTTCAGTTTTTTCATGTATATATTATACACACATACAAATAAATAAAATTGAAATGTCTATTTGTAAAATAAAAATGACAGTTTTTTATTATATGCATGTGAAAGTTTATACGGTACTCATAACTTAAAAGCTATTTTTAAATGTTTCTCTTTGTTTGTCTGTCTGGCTGTTTTTTCCGTCTTATCTCCGAAACGTCTGGGCCGATTTTGACGAGAATTTCGCTGGCAGTAGCTGATGTTGTATAGAGTACCAAAAGTTAAATTTTTTCCCGGTAACCCGTTCCCGTGAGATGATTTCCGACATCCACGCGGACGAAGCCGCAAGCAGAGGCTAGTTACTAATATCATTCTTGTTTTGTAATTTTTAGTAGC
Source organism: Eremobia ochroleuca (assembly GCA_949629135.1). Lineage (NCBI taxonomy): Eukaryota > Metazoa > Arthropoda > Insecta > Lepidoptera > Noctuidae > Eremobia > Eremobia ochroleuca. The sequence continues at coordinate 11,247,610 of OX451397.1, read as the reverse complement.
CATAATATTTTCATTACGTGTTATCTTTTTGTTTATTAAATTTTTTACTTGCGTACCTACCCATGTATCTTGAAAACCTATACGGAAATAAAAAATAATTTTATCAGTGTTTCTATCGGAATTCAATATTGATATCAAATTGAATAAATTCAAACCGAAACTAAAGATAAAGAAAAACAAAACAAATGATAGATACAATTCCAATTACAGTATAAACTGTAACACGTATACATTTCATTAAAATTGCGGTATTTCAATTCTGAAAGTCAATTCAAACCCAACTCTGCATATAAAACGTCGTTTTGATCGGGGTGCTCTTTTATTATAATGGTTGTTTTACACTGTGAACTAACTAACCAACCAAACACCAACCAACCAACTTACAAACAAACCATCAACCTATAACTAAAGAAATGCATTTACCTCTTAAAAATCCGTAGAGTCTGTGTCTGCGGCAATGAAACCAGCGGCGAGTAGCAGTCGCCGAGCGGTGCAGTGATCGCTCGATTCATGTGGCAGGACGTCAAAGCAACCACTACTAACAGTTTTTGCTTGTTAGCTGACTTTGTCCCACAGCTGGGCAAAGGTCTCCCCCAAATTATTATTCTTCCTGGTATCCTTTTCTTGAGCCACCTTGAGCCAGCCCTTGTGGCTAGGTCGTCTCACCACCTCGTCCTAGGCTGACCGCAGCGGCGCCGTCCATTTTGATAAGAAGTAAATAATAATATTCAGTCTTATTTATAAACGCTTTTTAAATTTTAATCAATTGCTAAGCAACTGATTAGCAAACTTCTTATTCATAAACGCTATTTAGCGCTAAGAGGTCGCTAAGGAATTGCTTATTAGCTGTCAAAATTAAACATCAGCGGAGCACTGTTAAGAGGATGCTAAGAGGCAAAATGGCGGATTTTATTTGAATCAGCTGATTGATTCAATAGGATCACTGTGTTTCGCGGTTATTTTGTTTATAATATCGAGTAAATATGGATCTCGACAATCTATTATTGGATTTCGAAAACTACGTAGAAGGGCTAAATAATTTTGAAAAGCCGGAGGGAAGTAGAAAAAGGAAGACCTACAAAGCTCGTTTAAATCCACTACCACCACATCAACTACTCACCCACTATTACTTATTACATATTATTCATTTCAAGTACACATTTTGAAAGGATTTTGAGGGATAGCTCAATGAGGTGGCTCAGTACGTACTCAGGAGGTTTGAAGAGAATTAGTTCGTGAAGAAACTCATCACAGATAGTGATTATTCAATGTGCCTAAGTATGTGTTATCTTATGACGCCAGCCGGTCGATTCTGTAAAAATCTCACCGTGAAATCATAAGTGAAGTGAGCACTTGATAGTGTTAATTCCTAGCGAATGACAGCTCACTCCACGCTCACTTCACCCAAGCTTTCACGGAGAGATGGTTACAGAATCGCACGGCAGTTCTTAGATACAGAACTAAAGATGTCCATGCAGTCCACATTGTCCATGCAGGCCCAGTGCGGGTTGGTAGATGTCACAAGTCTTCGAATTTTTTGGTTCCAGTCGCCTTTCATTCAGTTGTTAAAATACTAAATATATCCCCTATAATATTATTTAAAGTACAGTACAGCTGCACGTTAGTGGTAACAAAACCATTATACGCTAGCATTTTATTCTGTTGAAACTCCGTGCTACACTAGGCCAGCTCAGGCTCAATGTCTGGCGTGTGCCCTAATAGATCCCACGGTGCATAATGAATTGCTCCTAAAGTAAGTACTAATACAAATGAATACTATTTATTCTCGTAAGTTACTTGTTTTGACATGATTCATATTTTTCACTTACAGTTTAGATACCTGAGCAGCTTTACGACAAATAATTTGTCACTGTCGAGCATTGTCAAACTCATCGCTACTAAAAACCGGCCTAGTTTCAGATTTCTTGCTATGAAATACTGTTTCTGTTTCCTACCGTATTTTGGTTTAGATGATTATTCATTAATCATCAGATGAATAATTGGAATTACGAAGCAATGGATGAATGGAAGAAGAAGTAAGCTGTGTATTTTTTATGTTTAGGTACTGACGTTGGTATCACTCATCGTTCCCTGAATGCCGTAAGTACTGTAAGTGTTTTGCAATTTGCAAGCTAAGTTTAAATAGTTTAATGTGAGACTCGAGCAACTTTTAACATAAACAAAGAGAAAACTTATCAAGACATTGTTCGTTTTTTCTTGCTTCTGCAATTTTTTTCTTATTAGGGTGAGTGGATCGTTTATTCAACAAGTAATCGTTTTTTATCCTTCAATATAGTGAATCTAAACCAGAATACTACTAATAATGTAGTTATGTATAGTATCAAGATAGTTACAAATAAGATAACCAATGATTCATGGCGGCCACAAACTGTTATTAGCATCGCAACCCGGACATTAATTTATAAACAATAGTCCACAATCTGTGTCGTACAATAGCCTACGACCCGAAAAGCGAATCTGGGCCAAATCTTGAAGCAAGGAATTTCACTACAATACCAATAGAATGTTAATGGGCTGACATATTCAGAGCAAAACTATCGTCAGAAAGAAACAATGGGATGTCGTTACTCGACAATTCTAGGAGTTTTCGTTAACGAAATTAGCTCTTAGGTACATCATCATCTGCCTAGCCTTTTCCCAACTATGTTGGGGTCGGCTTCCAGTCTAACCGGATGCAGCTGAATTCCAGTATTTTACATGGAGCGACTGCCTATCTGACCTCCACACCCCAGTTACTGGGTAATACGATACCCCTAGGTAAGACTGGTTCTCAGACTTTCGGGCTTCCTAACGACTGTCAAAGATCTACGAATGACAGCCGGGACCAACGGCTTAACGTGCTTTCCGAGGCACGGAGGGGTCTCGGTATATAAAGATGGTCACCCATCCACAGACCAACCGCGGCAAGCGTAGCTTAACCTGATCAATCGACCTGTGCGGCTGTTATTATTTAGCCACGGGCCGCTCTTAGGTACATTGAACAAAAAAAAACGGTGATAGATAAGTATACTTGAAATTACTTTGATTAAATTAATAAAACCAGATGATGTAACAGATGACCATATCGTGACAAAGTATCTTCCTACACATAGCTACAAAGAAGTGGGGAAGAGGAAGACCTCAAACCACATGGATGACGAAGGTAAAAGAGGACATGACGGAGATGGGACTTACAGAAAATGACGCTCAAGGCCGAAACAAAAAGCGTCGCATGATTGGGAAAGCCGACCCTGCTTAGCAAAAAAAGGCAAGCCCAAATAAGGAGAAGAGGAGATGATGTAACGGAATTGTTTAGAATTTTTTTATCTAGTTAGTCTTTAGAGTGTTTTTTTTTTTTATAAAGACGGAGGCATGTCGTTCCATGCATTTTATTATTGTATTTTAATGAAAAGAAAAACATTATGTTTTGTTAAAACACAGTCTACACAAAATACACGATCCTGGTGCAAAAATAAAGTTAAAATAACCTGTCATGCACATGTTTGTAACAATAGAAAATAACTTTCCGTGTGAAATATGCAAATGAATTATTCTTTAATAAAAATGTTTTGCAAATTATACGTTCTAACTTTATGGTTAGCATTTCTTTTGATTTAATTTTGAATTCTGTGACCTTGACAATTTGTATCTTTTTATCTTTTAATCTTCGTTTATTTTAATTGCATTGACATTGTATTTTAATTTTAATTCTGTGACCTTTTTAATTTGTATTCATTAATTTATTTTGTAGCAGTGATATTGTGATATTTTATTTTTATGTAATATGGGTCTTGCCTAAATTAAATGACTATTATTATTATTATTAATGAATTTAGTCAGGACGAATACAGTGTGTGAGTTTAGCAGTTGTGGCCATGTATGCAGCGCAGCGGTGGCAAAGTGGTAAAGGCGTCAACATACGAGTTAACAAATCGTAAGCTCGAACCCAGACTTTACTTTGTGTAAATTACTTCATCAACACTACTCTCAAAACGGCGAACGAAACCGGCATGTCCCAGAAAGACATTAAACAAATCATCATAATAATCATAATCATAATCATTTATTTCTTTGCAAACATGGGTACATTATACATAGATGTTGTTGCCATAAAATTAGATTTTCCACATTTTACCGACATGGGTATGCAAATCGTGTACAGTTTTAGAAAAATATATCTTAATTACCTACATAATAACAATACAATAAAATATTAAATGTCAGACTAATCGGAATCATAGTAAAAAAATAAAGAAAAATTGAAAAAATGTCAAATCAATCAAGTAATAATAAGCATGTCAATCAGTAAGCGAATCATCATTAAGAAAACTGTCAATCGTATTTTGTCAGTAGAATTTCATTAAGCGTCCTTTTAAATCTTAATACAGTCATAAGTTCAAAAAAAAAAATATTGTTGATGTCCTTCAGAAAGTTCAGATCATAACCAGATATATGAACGTAAACGAAGCAAAAAGACTATATAATTGCCAGCAGGTTCCGTTCTGAAGTGTCTGCCATCCCCCATGGGAAGAAGGGTTTGAGTGGATCTATGTTTGTTTTAATTAAGGTTTTCCGTCCCGTGTAGCAGAAAATAATATTACGATAACACCATCGGGCTAATTCCAACATCTATTACCTACCCAACATGGAGTATCTATCATATTGTATTTTATGAAAAGTGACTATTAACAAAATTAATATCGGAAGCAGGCTGGAACATTTTACTCAACTCAAGTCAAGTGTCTTGTTGTTCATAATGTTGAAGCAATACGTTTTTGAAATCAAAAATAAATTATAATCTTATTTTTTTAATTTAAACACTGTCATGTTTTTTAGGCTCATATTCGGCTTATACTATAAAAATATTGGGCACTTCGTTGATTATTTGTTTCATCGAGTCTATTGTATTTTATTCCTAATAACTTGCTTGAACTATTTGTTTAAACGTTCCCCAGATAGTTACTACAATAATGGTTTATGGTTTAAGACATTTATTTCTCAAAATTAGAAATCAATTATTCACTTAGGGTGAGAAACACTGGTGCATGCATATAAACGTTCCTTGGAACGAGTATCGTAACAGTATGTTTAAAGTTAGACATAGTTACAATATTGTTAGTCATTATAATATGATATTCCTATTATTTTGTCGTGAAAATAAGGGGAAGGCTATTTTGTGTGATTTTCAATACAGAGGCTTACAATTAGGTAGTTTTGGAATATCAACACTAACTTAAGAACTTGGTAGAAGTTTGATTTATGTTTAAAACTACTTTAGAACTTTATGTTGTTGTTGTAATTGATTGTTTTGACAGTGAATTTAAAATAATAGCATTAATTATAGAACTAGGTACTAGTAGTCAATTTTTTGATAATGGCCAGTACATTGATAACGGCATTTTTATTAGGCAAATTGTATAATAATATATCAATAACACAAGAAGCGCACAAATCAAAGACACCTATAACCAACTTCATATCCATTGGGTACATACATCCATATAGTCCAGAGTTTGTAATAACAGAATCCGAAAATTGAGGTCTGAAAAAGTGGTATGGGTAATGTCAAAACAGCACAATCACGAATTATTTTATTTTGGAAAATATTTAAGTGATCTTGTGATCAACCAAGCGCGAGTTGAGCGAAGCTAGTGGTGCCACGGGCGCCGAGCGCTTCATGCTAGTTGGTCGCAGTTACATGGCTATTGTGCATTTTTAGGACCTCAAATTAGGAATTATTAATTTACTAGCCGTTCAGCCGTTTGAGCGTGAAGAAGTAACAAGATACACACACAAACTTTCGCCTTTAAAGTGTGATTAATTGTTCACAAAAATAGATTAATTATATTAGAGTGTTCATTCATATTTTTAGGAAAGCAAAATGGGAATTATTTGAGGTTTTGTTAAATACATGACTTTTATTTTACTCCCTTAAATATGTTAGGAAAAATTACCTTCATATATACCAACTGCTCCACAAGAATGGACTTGATTTCGTCTAGACCAATGTTACACAAGGCGCACGTGTAATCAGTAAGTAAAACAGTAATTCTGAATACCAAGATAATTATCTAAAATAAAGAGAAAATATACATATAAATTATGACTGTAACTGATTCTTATATTATGTATTTTAAGTACCTACTTTAAGTTAGATAAAGCTGTAAGATATTAATAAAAATTGCATTATACAACGTTACATTCAATTGATTAGTGCCAGTTCAAAGACGTAATAATCGTTGATTTTTAATTTTACGAAATTATGTAAAATATTTAGTAGATATAGTAAAATATAATAAGGACCCTACTTTCAGTAAGTCACTTATTAAATAAAGGATCATCTGAACATAAACAACGAATATTATTAGTATAAGGTTAAGCAGTATTTTTACATATTAAGTTAAATACTTTTTCTCATCGTTTTGTATTATTTGTTTTTAGTATATTCGTGTATTTATGTATATTTATTAATAAATTTTCCCCATGTTTTAATAGTCATCATATGTTTCTTCTGATTATATTAATGTTTGAATACATATTTTTGACAACCTTCACGAGACCTTTCAGAAACGTACTGTCATTAACAATCTTCTCATCGTCGGTCAAAGTTTTATTTTCGAAATGACTTGTGATCAACGGTCTTAAAGATCTCACAATTTTGTCGTGTCAATATTGTTAGTCATTATAATAATTATGATATTCCTCGTGGTTTTCCGTGCCAAAAGGCAAATCAGGAAATGTAGGAAGTAACGTATTCTTAATCCCACGCATGCTTGCGTGGAATATCAATCTCAGAAGATACTCTTGAAAAGTATGACTTTGATAAGTAGATCGCGTCAATACCCTTTTGTCATTACAGAAAAGACACTCATTCTGATTGGGTAATTTACTTTTTAGTTTCAGCGGCTTTGATTCTCAACATAATTTTTAAAAGCTTTTAATGCTAACCATCATTAATAGCCGTCTTATTTATTCACTTTCCTTTCAGTAAAATTTCAGCGTCCTAAAACTTGTTCATAATTGAAATTATCATTATTTATCACAGTAACGTAGATACTTTATAGTCTAATAAAATGTTGGCCAAACGGACGGTTTAACCGAAGTACCGAAGGTGTTTTTACGATGTCGTAATTATTATTGTACTAAGCAATTAATTGTGACGTCGAAATTTTAATACCAGCCCTAGAACAAAATTAAACTGTGCCTGAAATAAAGAAATACAAAATTTAATCTGAGGTGGTAACTCTCCGTTTGAAATAAAGTGGAGGGGCTAAAATTAAAAATAAACAAACCTACTGGGAAATGAGGCACCTTGAAAGAGGGCTCGTTATCTTCGATGCGGAGGCTTGAAGAAAATAATCGGCGGAAAACAAAGGAAAGCGGTGGGTAAGTGGAATAAATTTCAATCTTTTTTTAATTCAAATAAGATATTGTACGGGGCAGACCTGTGATCTGCCTTGGGGACATTTTTTTATTGTACGCAAGATTGGAATACTATTTTCTTTTAATTTCTGTGTAACCCTTCACCAGGCAACAAGGGTTTTATTGAGTAATATTTGTAAAATTTATTAATTTGTTTAAATATAACCTAAGAAACAAAACCATGTTTTTTGATATATATATTTATTTATTTTCATGAGGGACCCGTGGCTAAATAGTAACAGCCGCACAGGTCGATCGATTAGGTTAAGCTACGCTTGCTGCGGTTGGTCTGTGGATGGGTGACCATCTTTATATACCCCTCTGTGCCCCGGAAAGCACGCTAAGCCGTTGGTCCCAGCTGTCATTCGTAGATCTTTGACAGTCGTTACGAGTAGTCAGAAGCCCAAAAGTCTGACAACCAGTCTTACCTAGGGATATCGTATTACCCAGTAACTGGGTTATGAAGGTCAGATAGGCAGTCACTCCATATAAAATACTGGTATTCAGCTGCATCTAGTTAGACTGGAAATCGACCCCAACATAGTTGGGAAAAGGCTAGGCAGATGATGAATTATTTATTTTCATAAAAAAAAAACCCTGTGGTCCATATAAATACCTTACTCAGTGTGAGGTCTTGTATTGTGGTCTTTATTGGCACCTTGCCCTGAACTAATAGCAAGAAGATATTTCATTTGATAACTAATTTATCAAAAAAATAATTTATTAAAAAAAAAATGCTATTGGTTTTTTGCCATTACAAATTACGAGGCTCATGGTGCAAATGAAACCTTTCAAAGCAAGGTGTTATTAGAGGAACTTTGCATGAATTGTACTGTATTTCAAATCATAAAAATATTTATTGTCTATGACGGTTTGACATATTGTAGTGCCTATGTGAGTCCTTACCCTGTAAAATAGTTCAAAACTAAAGAGGTCCTATATCGTACTTTGCCTGGTTAAAGATGAAATAATAAATGGTCTCAAATTGAAAATAATATAAGGTTGACCCCAATATTCAGTGACACCCATTCAATAAAGTTACTGCTAAGAGAGAAATAGCTGATACGTGCGCCCCTAAGATAGCTCATTAGTGGTGTCAGAGAATTCTAATTAAACTTTTTAGCATCGTCCTATTACCCACTGCTCATACAGTTTCATGATTCTGAATTAACTTTCCGAAGACTCATTTGCCGTATAAATCTATATATATATATATATATATATAAATTTCCCAGCCACCCAGAACTTAAATTAAAACGTCGACGTTCATTCGAGTTAATAACTTGGAATAACACGTCTCCAACGGCAGCAGAAAGACGTGATCAGGATTTTAATCACAAGTCCCTGAGAAAAAGAACAGTTTATAAAAAAAAATGTTTTCCTACTTCTCGTGTCTGTCGTTAACATAATCTATCGTGTGTTATTTTTAAGGAATCCATTTCAAGGATTTATTTTGTGGAATTGATTAAGGCGCGGTAAGAAGCAAATTTTTGGATAACTGACAATAGCTGATCGCTGCAACAAATGGGGTTCAAAACAGCGATGCGTTTGATGTTAGTTGAATCCATTGATCACCAAAATAAAAGTAATCTTGCAGCTTTCATTGGATAGGAAATAAATGCACGACTCAGCGTAATCATTTTTAGGTATTTCTTTAGTTGATTGAATTCCCTTTATTATGATTACATAAAATAGGTTAGTTTACGCTCAAAATTTTGAGAATTATAAATGTTTTACTATTATTAATGTGTCATAACACGTTTTTATTGTCATGAAATATTTTTGAATTGGTATTTTTTTGGACATTTGACAATACGCAAAATTTTTTTCGTCTTTTAATATGTAGGTACCAATACGCCAAATTGTGCGACAAAAACTGAGCGTTTTACTGTGTCCTACGATTGAGCAGCGCCTTAATTTTTCATTGGTTTGTCATTTATGCAATTGAATTTAAAGTAAAAAAAAAATAGCTTTCGCAATGCTTCTAAGGAAATTTACTAATTCTTGGACTCTTCTGTGTTCATTGTTAACAATGTGAATGCACCTGCCTACCTAAGATTTTTATCCACCAGCCTATTCAACCGTTGCTTGTAAAAAAATAACTTTAATAAGGAAAAAGAGCAACATTTCTTTGTAAGAAAAATTAATAGAACCTTTACTTCTTTTAAAAGACAAAAAGGCTGAGAGAAAACAGAGTAGAATCCTTTTTAGAGTTCCATAGTCAACAAGGTACCCTTATAGTTTCGCCACGTCCGTCCGTCCGCACCTTAGCTCAGAGACTCTTAGTACTTAAAAATATATAATTTGGCATGGATATACATATTAATCACGCCGACAAAGTGGTAAAATAAAACAAGAAAAAAAAAATTTTTTTAGGATACCTTCCTCCTGTGCACGTAAAGTGGAGATGTTTTTTTTCCTCGTCTACCCTATGGTGTGGGGTATCGTTGGATAGGTCTTTCAAAAATATTGCGGGTTTGTGGAAACAGTTTTTCGATTCAGGAATCCGTTTGTGAAATATAAAGTGCAAAATTTTTGTTAGAATCAAGTGTGCCCCCCTCCTCCCAGCCAGCTAAATAGTTGTTTTTGGGTACGTGAAAAATATCACGGTAGTAGTAAATACAACGAAGTTAAAAGGAAAACTATCACAGCTAAGTAGGCTTTACAATTTTAAGAGTAATAGTCGACCAACTTACATTTGCAGTTGCAATGTATCAGAGAGCATGGTTTTCAACTGCAATGTTAAGTTTGTTCTAAATTTATTCCAACTACAGAACCCTTCACTGTTTGTGGTCCGACACGCACTTGGCCGGCTTTTTTCTCATTAATTTTCCAGAACTGCAGCGAGACTCTTTGTTCTAGGTAAGGTTGCATCTTAGGATTCTGTAAAGCCGCTCCCATACGATGCTAATTTCCCAGGAGGACAACAGTACTTGTCACACTCTATACGTTACTGACGCTTACTTATTTTGCCACGGAGAAAAAATGTTCGAGAGCTCTAGCTTTCTTTGATTGTACGTATCTAAGGCTCCATCCACGATCTCGAGCGGTGGGACTTGCGACGCAATTTACGTCAAGCGACCCGCGCGCACGTCTTCATGCTATTCCACGACTTGTCAGACCGCGCTGTACTGTAAGATATTATATACTTAGTACATGTGATTCACTCACGTACCAAATCGCTCGTCAGCTGTTTCCGTCGCGCAAGTAATATGCGCCATACCGTCGCCATCGCTCCGTAAGTCATGTCACGGTGATCATGCACTAACAATTCAACAATTCAAATAATTTATTTTGTTTCTCCCCAGTCGCAAGACACGTGTCGCTTGAGCGTGTATCTGGAGGCCAAGGGATAACACAAGACAGTCACAGTTATTCTACTGGCCCAGATAATAAAAATGTTCTTTCCTTTTCTTTTAACTGTTGCAGCAGATTACGGTAGCGCAATCACAAGGCAATGACGTTAGAATTGTGAAAAATGACGTCAAGCTGCTGCCTCGAAGGCTAACAGGCAATCGAAGAGATCTCCTCTAACTTTACAATCTTTGCAAATTACCCAGCGCACTCGCAGCTGCCGCAGCAAAAGTATTTTGCATTAATATGGCTTGAGTTTTAAATTCGAATTTCTTGGCACTGGCGGACGAGAATCGGTCGGAAAATTCGATAACCCATACTTTTGTGGCGTAACTGTGAACTTTGATCTCTATCGTGTTCTCTTTTTTGTTGGTATCTTGAGGGCACTTTTTTGTTTCATCCTAAAAAAGACAATTTGCATAAACATCTAAACGGACGCCATATTTTATCATGATTCTTCGTGTTTGTCTATGGATGTTCAAGAACTACGCCAAGATCTATGTCGATACCATCTAAATCATCATGCGGTAAACAACATAACTTAAAATAATATTATTTGATAACCGCCGAAGATACTTTTCCTATTTCGAGATGGCACATTATTTGCAATGAATTTGTGTTTTATTATAGCAGTTAAAGTAAGAGGCGAGAAGGATGAACTACAAATGGCCCTGATAAAGATAAACAAATATTAATACTCATAAATAACAACTAAACAAGTCATAGTACTTTAAGAGTTAATACGAGTAATCTACATATATCTATACATATTATTATAAATTAAAGTCACTTTTCGCGTCTGTATGCCCGCGTTGTTCTTCTAAGCCACGCAACGAATTTTGATGCGGCTTTCATCAACATTTAGAGAATTAATTTCTAAAGATTTATGTGTAGGTATAATACATTCATAATAACTTACTTTTGACGATTTCTAAAAACCATGCAAAGCTGGGGCCGCTAGTATCGCATTCACTTAAAATATTGTTTTTTTAAACTAGTGCGGGTGTGTGTAGTCAGGCTTGAAACTATATACAGGCAAAGTCACGGGAAATAAAAAGTAAAACCTTGTAATTAAGCTTATGAAACCAATACTCACGTTATGTTAAACTCAAAAGCGTATTGAAAACAAACGAATACTTCATACAGTACAATAAATACACGAACTTTCATTTATTCCCTGCCCACATTCGGTTCTATTAATATAGCCTATATTTGTTCTATACGATATTATACCGCATCAAATACAGAATATGATTTTACGTGGTTTTAATTAGCAAGCATAGTAAGCTAACTTGCACAACGCGGCAAATAGTGACGTTCTATATTATGTTGTAAGTTTCTTGTTTCAATTGCGCTAGTACAACTTTTTGTTCAGCGAATTTTTAGATTTCTGCTGTATATTTCTGGTTAAAAAGGTAATTTTCATATACTTTCTCGCTACGCTGGGTCGCCCAGACCTAATTCTGCAGATATTTATTTCACAGAAGTTCTTTCTCATAATTTTTTAAACGAAAAAAAATATTATGTACTTTTTCTAGCAACTTACATGGTCATATGACCAATATAGCGTCCTTGGTCTTCAAAGAAAGATAAACTATCGGGAACCCCAATAAACACGTCTAGATCCTCGCCCATCCGTCCTTCGAATTCCTAAATTTCTGAGATGAATTTACCATAGCTGAGATTTATTGAAGAGTGAGCTGATTTATGTGAAGATCTGTCCCAAATTTTAGCGTTATGTGATGGTGAACTTGTGAAATAACATAATTAACAGATGTTATGACGAAGATTTCATAATCGTACAGACGCCAGCACATCAAGGTAGCTTGATTAAAAGGTAGCTAAATTATCAAGGTAGCTAAATTTATTTAAAAAGAAATTTATAGATTGCAGTAGTACAATCTGTCAAATTTCTTTAATAAATTTTCAACTTTATCGCGAAAGTATAGGGTTCAAAGTTGTTTGGGAAAATTTGACAGTTTCGGGTAGCTTGATGTACTGGCGTCTGTACAAAGTTTTGTTTACTTAAAGGAAATTATCTGTCTTGGTTTGTTTTGCCTCCTGCTGTCTCTTTATTTATATACTAGCATCCGCCTGCAACTTCGTTTGCGTAGAATTTGGAAATCCCGCCGTTTAAAAATATGTTGCTTAAATAATGTGGTTAATATAATTGGGTTATTTATATATGTATAGAAAGATGGATTAGGTAGACTTAATACATTCGTATCTATGAAACCATGGAAATACATATACAAAATTTCAACCCAATCGGTCAAGCCGTTTAGTAGTTGACATACCGACAGCAGCGCCACCTACCGGGTCCAATTGTATTTTAAAAATAATCCAGGAAACCATCGAAATACCCATATAAATTAAACCCAATTGGTTCAGCCGTTTAGAAGTTATGTGAAAAAGATAAGTACGGAAGGAAAATTTACGAGTATACTACCGGTTGACCTATTACCCGTTTTCCCGTAGGAATGAAGCATTTTCCCGCGATAAAAAGTAGCCTATGTTTATCAAGGATAATGTCGGCTTCTAATGGTAAAACAATTTTTCAAATCGGTCCAGTAGTTCCGAAGCCTATTCAATACAAACAAACAATCAAATCTTTCCTCTTTATAATATTAGTGTAGTAGTCTACACTAATATTATAAAGAGGAAAGATTTGATTCGCAGGCAGAACCTAGTGGTTCTGCCTGCGACTTCATCCGCGTGATATTTCTTCTTGAGTTCCCTCGATCAACCCCGTCGCATCGCATCGCCTGCCCCCGCTGTTACTTCATTTTCACTCAGAGTTTTTCTGACTTATTAATTTTTGCGTGATGAACTTATAGCCTTCCTCAGGAATTGGGCTATCAGATGCAAAAATATATTTTCAAATCCGACCTATAGTTTCAGAGATTAGCGCGTTCAAACAAACCAACAAACTCTGCAACTTTATTATTATTATAGACTCAGCGGCACGGAATGTAGCTCAAACATAAACAAACCGATAACAACAATATGAGAATTTCGAGTAGCAATTTGTTAAGACATATTTGTTTTTGTTAGTCTATGAGGGTAAGCACAAAACACGTTCATTTGTTTAATTTCTGTGACACTTAACGTTAGTTCGTTACTGGGACGCACAGAACACGGTTGAGTTAAAATTCGATATTCAAATGGTCGTGCATTTAAGTTTTATTGTTTTATTATTTAATTCATCGGCCAGCCTTTTCCCAACTATGTTGGGATCCGCTTCCAGTCTAACCAGATGCAGCTGAATACCAGTATTTTACATGGAGCAACTGCCTATCTGACCTCCACAACCCAGTTACTGGGTAATACGATACCCCTTGGTAAGACTGGTTGTCAGACTTTCGGGCTACTGACGACCCGTAACGACTGTCAAAGATCCACGAATGGCAGCCGGGACCAAAACGGCTTAACGTGCTTTCCGAGGCACGGAGGGTTCTTGGTATGTGAAGTTGGTCACCCATCCACAGACCAACCGTGGCAAGCGCAGTTTAACCTGATCGATCGACCCGTGCGGCTGTTATTACTTAGACACAAGCCCCTGTTTTATTTTTAATTAATCTGAAGTAATTTGTGCTTACAGAATTGGAACACAATGCCTCTAACTTTAGCTCAAGTTGCTCACGCTTAGTTGCTTCGGAGTCAGGGGGCGAACGCAGTGAGAGATTGCTGAAACATTAAATATACCGCGTAAAACTCTCAGGTATGCCTTAACAAGGTACGACCAGACCAGCCTATACACAAGGAGACTAGGAAGTGGCGGTATTAGGTCACTGTCCGCTTTCATCAGCGCGAGATGACTGATTTGTCGCTGTCGCAATTTTGAGAAATTGGTTCCTTACTGCGGTCGAAATACGGCAGCGGCTACAAATGGCAAGAGGAGTCAACGTTAGTGAGCGGGCAATAAGAAGTAGAATGGAGGAACGGGATCTGCAAGCTCGAGGCTCCGGCACCATCGCGTAGCTCGACTTTGGTTCGCTCGCGAACACGCGAATTGGACTCACGAGCAGTGGGAGTAAAGTTCTGTGGTTGAAAAATGCAGAGAGCTATAAGAGCTGCAAGTGGCCGCGAACGTGTATGGAGAAGGCATAAGGAGAGGTTTCTGCCAATCACTACCAGGCAAACCGTCAGTTTTCATGGTGGATCAGTTATGGTTTGGGAGGGGATCTGTTCAGACGCACGCACACAGTTGGCAGTAGTTCCAGGTCGTCTCACGGCAGTGCGATAAACTGAAGAGATTCTCCAAGAACACGTGTTACCGTTCGTAGGATTCATTGGTAGCGAAGATTTCATCTTAATGCAAGATAATGCCCAACCTTACACAGCACGTTGCGTGGAAGATTACCTGTGGGAGGTGCGAATTATAAAATTGGAGGGGCCGGCACGAAGCCCAGACATGAATCCCATAGAATATGTTTGGGATATGCTTAAAAGACGCACCGGATACAGTCCTAACTATCCAGAGACTATCAGTCACTTGAAAACCACTCTGGTGGCCGCCTGGGATGAAAAACCCCATGTTAACATTAAAAACATAATCCACAGCATGCCTGATCGCACGCAGGCAGTCATCGGGGCCAGAGGTGGAAATATTAATTTTTATTTTGCAAATGTCATTCAAAAACACTTCTGTTTTACACTTAGAACTTGATGTCTTTTTTGTAATTTTGTAAAATTTTAATAAAGTTTTTTCTCTCACTTTTTGTTAATTAATTATTCGCATTTAAGATTCGAATAAACATTTAAGTTTTACAACAAAAAGAAACCACATAACGCGCTTGGGCCACATTCCGTGGCGCTGAGTTGTCATTGTTTTTATTAAGTTTCCATTATCATATCATAATATTACTTATTATCATACATATCATTAGCACTAACTTTTCACAACATTTTACTGAGACAATCAGCACTGTTCCCAAAAAATCCAAAATTAGAATTCCAGCATCAAACTACAGCGAATTTCTCACATTTTGGAATTCGCTTTCCTGGTTGCAAAGTTTGCATGTTTGCTTTAAATGCATGTAGAATAATTAATAAACACGGCTTCGCCTGCACTGAGAGCGGAAGACTGGAAGGTAGAAGCGTCGAGTTGAATGAAAATTTACGATCTTCACACGGACAAAAAAAAAATGCCGTTTTACATTTGGACCACTCCGGTGGTTTCGGTTTTTGGTGCGTTAGTTTCAGTAAAGTCGGTAAAATTTGATCATGCTTTTTTGGCTATACCTAAGGATTATTTTTGGCTAGTTGACATTTCATAAATTAATAATTTAAAACAGTTTGGTATAACCACACTATATATTATATAATACTACACACTACTATATATTATGTATGTTTATCAGTTGTCTAGTACTCATAGCACAAGCTCTGCTTAGTTTGGGACTAGATGGCGTTGTGTGAAAGTTGTCGAATATTAGAATAGAATAGAATAGAATACTCTTTATTATGTACACCATATAGATTACAGACATAAATATAGAAATAAATATATATAAAATAAAAAATAAAAATATATATATATAAAATATATATAAATATATATTATTATTATTATTAATATCAATCTGCCTAGCCTTTTCCCAACTATGTTGGGGTCGGCTTCCAGTCAAACCAGATGCAGCAGAATACCAGTGTTATACACTGAGCGCCTATCTGACCTTCATAACCCAGTTATTGGGTAACACGATACACCTTGGCAAGACTGATTTTCAGACATTTGGGCTCCTGACGACCGGTTACGACTGTCAAAGATCTACGAATGACAGCCGGGACCAACCGCTTAACGTGCTTTTTGCACGGCGGGGTTTTGGTATGTAGAGATGGTCACCCATCCACGGACCAACCGCGGCAAGCGCAGCTTAACCTGATCGTTCGAACCGTAAGGCTGTTATTATTTAGTCACAAGCCCTTCAAGCTCAAGCTTATTAAATGGTGATGATTAACATAGAAATGCTGTTAACTTAAGTTGACATTATTTTGAATGTTACATGTTTACAAAGAATAAAAGGCTGGCATTCTTTTCTTTTCTATTCAAACATTTCATGCTGAGTTACAGTGCGCTATCCACCATCTAAGTTCTTGCATAAAACTGGGTTGCCCGAAGCTGAAAAGACAAATTTCAACTAATTTGCATTTAACAAATAGACTACCAAGAACGCCTATAAACTTACTAAAATATTCAAACACTGCTCACCGGAGCTTTTATTAAGAAGAATTTAGGTAGAAAACCATAGTTCGGCGGCCATTCTCCTTTCATTTTTCTTTTTTTTACATTTATGCCTGTAATTTATATGGTGTACATAATAAGGAGTATTCTATTCTATTCGTTTTTTTTAATCTTATCTTTATATTACAAGGCTTTTGGGCTTCAAGGCAGAAGACCTGAAGCCTAATAGGCATAAGATATTTATTTATTTTCTACAATAGCATACATTCACTACTGATGGGTATAAGCCTCGTCTGTTTGACGTTTTCATTAGCAGCAATTCAACCTTACTACGTTCTTCTAATATCATTGAAGTAACGAAATACCAAATTTCGACTCAATCAGACCTGTGGAAGATGCTCACATTAATTCATTAACTAGAAAAGAGCGGATGTTCTTCAAACGGCTGAACCTATTTTCTTGAATCATAGCTAAGAACACTCTCGATCAAGTTACGTTTCAAACAAAAAAAAAAAAAAAATCGGTTCAGCCGTTTGGGAGCTACGATGGCGCAGACAAACACACAGATTCGCATATAGACACGTCAAACTTATAACACTCCTCTGTTTTAGTCGGGGGTTAAAATTGAACCATATTGGTTTGATAATTTTTACGCGGAACCTGTTCAAATAATCTTTCACATCCAAACAGACAAACAGAAAAACATCCAAAAATTGATGAAATGGCATCTCTTGGTTATCCTCTACCACCCTAATTTTTTTTTAATGATTTCAATGTACAGAACGCCTCGTCCACAGATTTATTATAAGTATAGATATAAATTTATTTAAAGATTACCAACACGGAGATACTATGTAGTATATACCTAAGGAAAGAGCTTTTCAATTAGCACCTTTATTACTAACACAACGTTTATAAGAAATATTCTCTTTGAGATCTTAACGCTATGAGGCAGCCGCACCGTTCGATCGATCAGGTTAAGTTACTCTTCCCGCGGTTAGATGATGATGTAATATAATAAAATAATATATTACATATAACTATGGTAAATAGTCCGATCCCCTTAAGAATAATTACGTAAAGTTACAGTGCTCGTGATGTTACTGTTACAATATCAGTGTATTGAGTTTCACAATTTGAAGTTTATAGTAAGTTTAATTTTAAGTTAAAATAAGTTACATTTATCAGTTATATAGTACTAGTGGCTTTAGTGATATTTATTTAAGAAGTACGTATGCAAGTATAATATATTCTTATATTCTATTTTTTTGTTTTCCCTTCTACTCTTATACATGGTCCTATCGCACGTATGCTGGAAGAGATTTCTTTAGAAATAAGCATCTCCTTTGTACGTATTTTCTGTGCCTTTCTTCTTGTCTGTTTATATGCGTGTATATTAATGATTAAATAAATAAATGGTAAGTTAAGGTAACATTTTCTTATATTTTTTAATATTTATTATTAATGTCTCTGGTGCGTTATGAATGTGAGGTGTGAGAAACACTAGTTACCGGGGCTTTTATAAATTTGTCCCAGCTTTATAATCTAGAAATGAGGTTTGCGGTCCTTGACATAGTATGTGTGGTGAAGCAATTAATTTGCATAGTTGAAACGGCCACCGCGTCAGGCACAGCCCTGTTGTCTCCACCATTCGCAAGTGCTGTATTGTATAATGTATGACTCCATACCGCTGTGTGTCAATACACTTGGTTAACTGGACACACACTGTCTGTCTCTGACTTGACACAATGACGTTAGCGATCGGTATACCGATAGTGATTAGTACACCAGTATCAGTCCTAAATAGAAAATTAATTGAATAAATCGTTTCACACATAATTATAGTTTAATGTATACAAAATGTTGTAAAACATTTTAAACGATTAAAGTAACTATGGAGTTTCTTGCCCATATTTCTCCATACGAAACATTCTATTTTCTTGTAAATTTTAACAATCAAAAGTCCTTTACAATGCTCCACTTGAAATCAATTATTTTATCTTCAACGTTGCAAAATACCAAGAAAATGAACTAGTCGTTTTCATTTTAAAAACCGCTCATTGCGAATACTTCAATGAAGAAGTTATTAACAGACTTGAAGTTGCTCAGCGAACAAAACCCAAGATATTGGATAAAAAGCGTTCTGAACTAGTTAGGGTACAACATTACCCCAAGCTTCTCTTGAGCTAATTGCACTTTTTTCTTACAGCATATAATGAATTTAATAAGCGCTGAAGCAGAGTTAACTTCTTAGTTGGCCGCAACAAACTGCTGTATGGATTAAACAGCTTTTAAAACGTATTTAACCCAGATTAACTTCAATATTCCAGAAGGATTTGTGGCCCGCCTCTTATATAAAAACGTAATTTTCTAGAAAATATGGATTAACGTAGGTAATAGGAGTTTATGAATTATTATTTGCTACTAGTTGCCGGTTGCTGCAGTACAGCAACCTTGTAGAAAACGGTTATTTTATTTTAAATTAGTTTTACAATTTTATTGTTGGACTTTGTAAACCGTTATATTTTATACAGTTTGAAAAAGTAGTTGTATTGTAGTTCTCGAGTGGCAATGTTTTGAATTTTTGACCGTCGAACGTTCTTTTTTTTTTTTTTAATTTGGTGCCCTACATTTACTATTACTGCTATCTGTTAGCCTGCATTGTCCCACTACTGGGCAAAGGCCTTTCCCCATGACTTCCAGCTCCTTCGATCCAGAGCTGGACCACTGGTCGTTTGTTTTCTCCAGCTCGTCCCGGCATCTTTGGGGTCTGCCGCGACGACTTCTAGCTGTGTCAGGGCTGGTTATTTTGGTCCACATCTCATTACGGCATACTGCAGACGTAATCAGCCCAGTCCAACTACAGCTTACTGGCTTTTTAAGCAACGTCAGTAATCTGTGGTTTGGAGCGCAAAGTGATGTTGCAAATAGGTATGGTATGTCAATTTGACGCCTAGAATACTGCGCTCTATTGCACGTTGGAAAAACTTGAGTTTGAACTTTTGAATGTTTGTCAAAGACCATATCTGGAATCCATAGGTCAAAATGGATGCACATGTCCATAACTCTTTGCTTGAGTGTCAAAGGCAGGTTTCCTTTCATAACCTCTTTTATGGACCAGTAAGTGATGTTCTACATCATCTACCTAACCTTTTCCCAACTATGTTGGGGTCGGCTTCCAGTATTTTACATGGAGCGACTGCCTATCTGACCTCCACAACCCCGTTACTGGGTAATGCGATACCCCTTGGTAAGACTGGTTGTCAGACTTTCGGGCTCCTGACCACCCATAACGACTGTCAAAGATCCACGAATGACAGCCGGGACCAACGGCTTAACGTACTTTCCAAGGCACGGAGGAGTCCCGGTATGTAAAGATGGTCACCCATCCACAGACAAACCGCGGTAAGCGTAGCTTAACCTGATCGATCGACTTTTGCGGCTGTTATTATTTAGCCACTGGCCCCTCTAAGTGATGCTCTACATCGAACATAATCTAAATATCTGTAATCTCTTGAAAACCGGTATTATTTCCACGATAGATGGCTGTTGTCAAATGTGACAAATATGATAAATCGAAAATACGTGAAAATTAGAGGCGATTTCGCGATATTTTTTTTTTTCAAGAAAATTTTAATGTTTTGTGTTTCTGTTCCACAAAATGTTTGGAAATATCATTTAGTTACTCATATTATTTTTATTTTACACCTAAGTCTTATCAATTTCATGAAAAATAAATTGAAGTTAGGCAATTTTGGTTACCTACTGCGTGCTCTTAAAAGATTCAGGCGTAAAAAAACGATCAAGCATATGTGTGGCTCCGGTAAACAATAACTTAGATTTTTATATTTGACAATGGTCTATTAAATTACGATATATGTAGGTAGGTACTTACATACTTGGTAGGTATTACCTACAAAAACATACTATGCAAGTGCTTTTAAACAACTGCTGTACACAAGCTGTTGTCTGCGTGTATTTAATATTTTTTTTTAATACAAGCATCCAGAATTAAAACAAGTTTACGTCCTTCTTCAAGGCCCAGGTTACCTATGTGTGGTTTAGATGTGAAAAGATAACAGTCGAACAGATACACTGACAGAGTTAGTTTTGCATTTATAGTATTACCTAGTTAGTACGGATAAGAAAAAAATAAAGCGTGAAATGTTAGCAACGTCATCTATTAGAATAGATTGGTAACATTGCCAGTATACTAAACCAACCAATAGAATTCACTCAATCCTTTTGTAATTGCAAACAGATCCAAGCTCTAAACGTTGAATATTGGCTTCAGCGTCAATCAAATGTGAATGGTCAGTAAACTACAGTTACTGACATTATTGGTATAGGATATTGTGGCGAACCATTGTATTAGTGCAACTGTCAGATTCCTGTTACTTAGGAGTTAGGTTACTCCCTAAAGATTTAGGTCCCTAGTCTGTTCCAAAAGTGTAAACAAACCTTGCTCAGGTTAAATTCTTACGCAAACTAAAGGGAATTAACCTTTTGAATGTCTTAAGTTACACAGTTCGACATAAGCAATTGTCTTTCTATTGTGTATCTAATTACGGCATTCGATGAATTGCATTAAAATAATTACTATAAAAACTAACGTACACCAAACCATATGACGTGTATGTTAACGACGGTGTTTTTTATGTGGTTAGCAGAAAAAAAGGTGACACCGTTGACAGTTCAGAACTGGGTTTTCGGAGCATTTAACCCTTTATAAGGCCGAGAAAACTAGACATGTTACAGTAATAAATATTTAGTATGTTAATAATGATATATTTTTTTTAAGTTTTTTAAGTATTTTTTCAAATGGGAAAATCAATGGGAAACAACCATCAACAAAAAATACAAGCCCGGACAACAATAAATTAAAAAAAATAATGATTTAGTTGGTGGCATGTATACTGCCTCTACCTTAAAAAGTGTTAAGGGGTTAATTAGTTACTCATTCATCTGTATTTAGAAAATTCTAACTTTATATTTTACCAATCTTTCCATGGTTTTTTTTCCGTTAGCCTATATAGGCCCACTGCTGGGCAAAATCCTCCCCCATATTCTCCCACATTTCGTTGTGCTGTGCTTTCTCCGTCCAATTATCAATGATTGTTTGATTATTTAAAAATCTTCGACGAAAATTGAGGTTATAAATCTAACCTAAATTGTCAAACCAACAACATCTCTAACGTGATTTAAAATCAGAATATATGTTTTTTAAGCATTTACATTATCCAATAAAAGCACTCAATTTGTATCTGGCATCACAAATTGGCATCCACAGGTACGTTTTCAAATCTATTTGCTTAAATTTTCATCAGATGATTTGGAACTGACCGTAAATAGATAAGATTTTTCATGATTTTCCTTTGAACTGCATACTAAGTAAAATGCTATAAAAATAGGAAAACTAATAAAAATAACTAATAAAAGGGGTAAGAAATGTATGCATAAAAAAAAAAAACAAGGAGATAATTTTAATTAAGTACGACAGTAAGGAAAATACAGAGTGGATAAAATACCTCCACTGCAAGGATCTTTTGCCGCTCAAATGACGTTGACAGGGGAGCGCTGTTGGTAAACAATTCCGCAATTGTTTTGTTAAATGTATTGATAAAACAAGATGGCGGCGTTAATTACGATTTTGGCCACGCGCCAAAAGATGTTTGTATAAACGTTTAAAGCATAATTAGTAGCCTTGTTCAACCCTCTGGTGAGTATAGGTACCCTCCCTTTGGTGCCATGATTCCCTGGCATGTGCGAGTCTCATCTAGGTCTTCCACGCGATCTTCTGTAAGTCGTCCACCCAAGACGACTACTGATGTCTAGCAAAGAAATATACTAGACGTCACTAGTCTATTATTATTACTATTAATGTCTCTCTCATAACTGTATGAGAGCGAATTTAATAGTAATAATTATTTATTAATTTGTCAGAATATGAATTTTATGAGATAAAAAAACTTCGCAGTGGCTATAAATATGCACGTCACAGTCAGTTTTCAATTAAATTGCTGATGGAAAAAAAAAACTTCTCAGTAATTTTACTGCCCGCAATATTGGGAAAAGTAAAACAGTATTTTGAAATGAGCAATACGAAAAGCAATAAATAAATCATTGATTGATTGGTTTTTATTAAAAAAAGAGTGGAATTGATTTCGAAAATTTAATCAGCGAATTGTAAGTTGAAATTGATTTACTGGATGTGGTATTTGACAGGCCTGTTGGTCTAGTGGTCAGTGGCCCTGACTGCTATGCCCAAGGTCGTGGGTTCGATTCCCACCTAGGACAAATGTTTGTGTGATGAGCACGATCATTTGTTCTTTGTCTGGGTGTAATTTATCTATAATATGTATGTATTTAGAAATATATATGTATGTTTATCAGTTGTCTAGTACTCATAGCACAAGCTCTGCTTAGTTTGGGACTAGATGGCGTTGTGTGAAAGTTGTGGAATATTATTATTATTATTATTATTATTTACCTATCTACAAATATATACATATACGAGTACTAGGTTCTACCCGTGATTTCGTCCGCGTGAAATGTCTTGTTCCTCCGACCACCTCCTAGCATCGCATCGCGGGCTGGCGATGCGATGCTAGGGGGTGGTCGGGGGAGGAGTCATTAGGATCATAGCGTAATGTTATGATCTTAACCCTATAGAGCATGATTTTTCTTATCGGTTTAAAAAAAATACGTTAGCCTGCAAATATGATGCCATTTCTCGAAAAAATATTTTAAAAAATCATAACTCTATAGAAACGTATGTTTTTGTGTATGACACATCTTGCATTATAATTTGAATCTGTGTTACGTAGTATCAATGAAATTACAAGATTACACGTAAAATGACAAATATGAGCTTACCTCTACTAATTATTTCGACACTGAAAATTTAATTTTATCATTTTTTTGCTATTATTATACGCCGCTCGTTAATTGTATTCAAAGTACCTACCGATTTGAAGAAAACATAAATAAATGTATATTCAGATCAATCCAAAATATATGGTACTTAATTCGAAACTCAAATACATAATAGTTCATCTTGTCAACACTAGATCACGCTACTTGGATCGATTTTTAAAATATAAGACATTTTTCGGTATGACCCATATGTGGGACACTATGCGCTGTAGGGTTAATATCCTGCCTATAGCCTATCTCGACAATTGAGCTAACAAATGTAAATAGTCTATTTCAAAAACCGACTGGCAGCTCCAGAGATTAGCGCATTCAAACAAACAAACTCTTTAGTTTTATTTTTAGTGTAATATAGCTCTCTTTATTACTTTGATTTCTATCGTTTATATCAAAATATATTTTGTGACGTAAAAGTTTTTACCTGCTATCGGTGCTCGTCCAAAACATTTTTACCGCATGATTGTGGTGGATCGTATAATATTATGAATACTTCGTATCTAGTTCACGTATCCGAATAAATCAAGCTGGGTTAGTGAACCGAATTTGATCAAAGTTATTAGACAATTGTGTAGTTAGGGAGCAGATTAAATAGGTATTAATAATAATTTTAATAATTTGATACCTTATTTTAAAGCACCATATTACCGTTCCCACTGCTCAGACACAGGCTTCCTCTCTGTGAGAGGGGGTGGGCCACAATCCACCACACGGGCCCAGCGTGGGTGGGCGGATGTCACACATCTTCGAATTGTTGGTCCTAGGACATGACGATTTCCTCACGATGTTTTCCTTCACCGTTTTGAGAGCAGTCGCGGTGGTGGCGGTGAGTGCGGTGAGGACCTAATACAGGATTGAAAATATCAAAATTTTCGACATTGGTATTTATGTTATCATTTTACTAATAACTTTATTTGTATTGAAATTGCAATTAAAGGTTTCACGGACTAACGATATCGTGAATAACACCAGAACACATAGCCCTCTTTCAATCTGTGTGAAATGTCATGAAATAGCGACTGTGACCTACATAGGAAATTGACAGGGCAATCAAAATGACATTCGCGTTCGCGGAAATTGTCAAAATGGCAACAGTAAATGAAAAGAAATAATAAATATCTGGTGTTGCGATGTCGTCAGGGTTCGCAAACAGATTGTTACTGAGCTTTTCTGTTTGCGACATCCTTGACAGCCCGATATATTTTCTTTAATAATTAAACTTTGGAAGCAAATTTTGTTAAGTTCAACCCAATGCCCCGAGGGCTCTCACAAAATTTTCGAAATTTGTTGTACTCATGGGAGGTAACACACAAATTGCCCGACTTCGGTCAAGAACGGCCACGTTTTAGTCTGTAAAGCTGCATTGGTCGTTTTGGGAATAAAATTGAATAGATAATTGTTTGGAAAACTTTGCTGACTAAAGGTAGGTACTCCTTTTCATTTTGCCTTACAGCAGGTTAAGGTATAAAAAATAGGTACAAAAAAAGAATAAAAACGACAGAAAAGAATTTCGCGATAGCCCGCGAAATTGTTTTCTGTCGTTTTTTTGTAATTATAGGTACAAATATGAATACAATTACAAATATAGTAATAATTTAGCGAGCTAAGGTAAGTAGTCACCTTAGCTCATCACCTTTAAAGTACCTAACATCAAAACTTATTTACACCTTCAGGTACTTATGTTTTCAATAAATTCACTTAACTATAAAGTTTGCCAACATTAAGCGCATTAAACCAACACCATATCTAATGAATAAGGCGAAACACAAATAAAAAAATTAACGAGTTTAGTTTCACAAATACAGAACACATTTCACGAAGCTCTAATTATGAAACTCGTAATTATCACTGGCTCTTTCGCCCAAGCCTTAATTTGATCCTTTAAAAACAATAAACCCTTTTACCTATAAAAATAAATGGCACTTAATGGTCTCACGTCCCGATCTTGACCTTTTCAAATATTCACATTAAAATCTGTTCGGCTGTAGAAGTTAAAAGCTATAGAATAATTTAACTGTAAATCAACAAATTGAAAAGTGAAGGAAATAATATTACGTTTTCCTTGTATTAAATTGTCTCCTACTCTCAATAAAAAATTAAAAAATCTTTATAAACTCTTGAAATTCTAGTCTCTTATTTTACACGCAACCGATATACGCAATCAAAATATTTATAACACAGAAGTGACGTAACATAACGATTTGTCCATTTTCTGTTAAATCGCCATCCAAGTTTTCCCTTCAAACAAACTTTAGTTATTATTCCATGATATTCTTTAAAAAAAAGTGGTTTCAAACAACATTTGTTAACAAAACCCTCTCATAACTGACGCACATATTTCACTGAAACTATTTAGATCTTCATGCTCCATGAATGTCAAATGAAGTAAAGTTTTGGGCGTGAGATGAAAGAAAGTTCTTTGAGACGTGATAAAGTAGGAAATTTTCCTCTGAATATAGTTAGAAATTCGAGTTTATTTACACATAGTAAATATTTGCTGTGTCATGTTTGAGGTGGGGTATTTTCACTTACAGCAGTGCGATTCTGTAACCATCTCCCAGTGAAAACTTAGGTGAAGTGAGCGTGGAGTGACCAAGCATTCATTTACAATCATAATCGAGATTTTAATAATATTTTTTATGGTAATTCTATTAGTCATTATATAATTTCAAAGATGGTATTTTAATAGTCAAAAAATGACCATTTTGTGGGATTTTAATCTGGGAAAACAAAAGAAACAAAAAATAAACAAAGTTGATATTCTGAGTAAGTTTCTGTTTTGCTGTAAAAAACTAGTTTTGAAACTATATAAAATATATTAATATAAACAATATTAATAAAATTTTGATGATTGTAAATGTTTGTTTAGTCAATCCCTAGCATCAGTGGGATGACACTGACAGCTCACTCCACGCAAGTTTTCACGATGAGGTTTTTACGGAATCGACATGCAGTTGTGTTTGAACATGTTATTAATGTCGAAGCAATGTTAACAATCTTGCAACTAACCCATAGATATCAATATCCGTGAATTAACCTAATATAAATAAATCTTGGCATTTTTAATTTAAGCTTAAGCGCTTTTTGATAAATCTTTTGCTTTTATAATCGTGGCTGTCATTAAAATGAACAAAATATTTTTCAATATTATTTCAGACGTAATAATTGTCGAAGCAATAACAGCGCAACAATTAAGAATAAATAAATCGTCACCTACAAATAAATCATGCTATCAATATTCCCATTATTTCCCGTTATAAAAGCAGACAAAGATCTTTAAAATATAATACCGTTGACATCTGATCTCAATATTCACGCCGCGTCGTCATCTCCAATTTATTTGGGTGGAATCGACAAAATTTAATTACTTTGTCGTCCCTTTTAACTTTGATTATTATCTTTTTGTCGGTGGTATTGTAAAACGTCTAAAGTCGAAATGGTTGCTATGCTTCCATTTATAAAAATCACTTTCGTGACATGACTGAAGAATACAACCGTTTTCGTCAGGGTAGGTACCTAATTTATATTTCTCACGTATTAAGTACTTCTTACTAATAACTTAACAGTCTAGTTTTGACAAAAGAGACTAAGGATGGTACGTGACGACGAGATTTATTTTCGACTTACTTTGTAGATCTACGCCCATACATTTTTTCGTACGTTTCTCAGTAGCTATAATAATAATATGACTTGATGATATTTGATTCTAACTATTCTCAGAACCAGCGCTTTTTGAACAGCAATGTTACAGTAATAAGTACCTACTGAAAATTATTTAATACAAATAATATTGTGAAATTCTCTCTATGAGAATAATTTATATCAGAGTAAAAATTCATCATCATATTTGTCAAAAGGTTGGATTCGTACGGAATTAACTCTGAAAGGTCTTTCAATGCACTTACCCTTATTGTAAAGATCATTAAACATACAAAAAATGATTATTCCTCGATACCTTTCAAGTGCCTACTTTGTTACAGTTATACTCTTTTCTCCAAAGCCTCTTACAAAAAGTTACTGATGAGAATTCTTGCCATGCCAATTGGAAGCCGAGACTACCCCCCAAATTATTATCCTTATTCCTTCGACCGCCAAGTAAATACGGAAAATACTTTCATTGTTTTATAATGGAAAGGGCGAGGAAAAGTTGATTTATCACTCATGATTTATGATGATATCATTTGTTAGGGTCAAATAAATTAACAGTAGTTTCAAAACAACATTAAAACTGTACGCCTATAAAACCTCTCAATATGATGGAAAACTATTGTAATCACCACATTTTGACAGACGGATCAGCTTAAATTTAACCAACATTATAAACCATGAGAAACTGATTACATATAATTATGAACTCCGTCCCCCAAAACCTTTATCAGAAAGTCTCATTTTAAGCACAATATCTGTTCCAACAAAATATTTGATCTCAGTAAAAGATTACCTACCTACATTCCGTAAATCTCCGTACAAAAAACTAGCTATCTGTTACAAACCCGTATGTTCCGCGATGAGAGTTCTACCCATTACTTTTTACTGACCCTTTTAACTTCACTTCACATTTCAAGACATGAGATCCTGCTACAGAAAGAACTACCGACCGCCATAACTCACGTCAGCCACTGGGATCCAGCTTTTATTACACACCTTATCTAAGGTACGTTTGAAGACTGAATTTCGTTGTAAGCGATCCAATATTTTCTACTTTCGTGTTAAAATTCTCACTCGGTACTGTAAACCGGAGATGGATTATGTTGTCTGCATAAACAACGATGTAGGACGATATTGGTTAAACTGAAAATCTGTACGGGATTTTGATAGATTTGGTAGGGTTTTTTATGCATTGCTCGCTCTGCAGTGGTTTACTATAATAACATTATTTGGAATTAAATTATTCTGCTTTGAGCCAGACTTTGTTTAAGGACCCGTTCTCACGTATCTCAACCACACCACATTGCAGCGAAAAAATGGCAAGCATTGGTTACGTATGTGAATAGTGTCGCTGCAACTTCTTGCAGTTGCGTTGTGGTAGCGTTGTGGTTGCGTTGTGGCTGCGTTGTGGTCACGTTGTTGCTAGTAGTTGCGATGTGGTTACGTTGTGGCTAGTGTTTGCAGACCGACAGATTGCCGGCCGCTAGTGCTGTCTCGCTGGTGGTTGTCTGCTAGCTGCGACGTGTCCTTGATATAGTTGGTATCGCCCACACTGTTGATTTTGACGGTCAAATGTCGTCCTTGTGAATAAATTATTCATTTTCCTACAAATTATTGCCCTTCCTCTTGTTATAATTATAGGTATGGTGTAGGTT
Source organism: Eremobia ochroleuca (assembly GCA_949629135.1). NCBI lineage: Eukaryota > Metazoa > Arthropoda > Insecta > Lepidoptera > Noctuidae > Eremobia > Eremobia ochroleuca. The sequence goes on along the minus strand of OX451397.1, from coordinate 11,218,414 downwards.
TGGTCAAAATATTTATGTAAATGTAGCTATCCAAATATGATGCCAAAATCTATCACCAAAATAACTGATCTCTGTTAAAAAAAAGAGGACTAATTCTCATTATTTTAAAAACGTTTAAAGTCTAATCCCACTTTCAATCTGTCAAAAATAACTTGAATTTCCCTACACTTTTGACAAGTTTTTGACATTGATTGTCGCTGAAATGAGATTGTGACTAGATATTGAACGTTTTTAATTACAAAAATTTGCCTTCAAATGTATTGTGTGTCTTTTATTCTGTGTTAAATAAATGTATTTTCTTTCTTTTTTTCTATCCATCAAAAGAATCAGGAAACTTATTCACTCCCGCCATACAAATATAATTTATTTTATTAAACTTTTATATTAACAAATCTCGAGGTTTGTGAATAAAAATAAATGAGAATAACTGTATATATGTAGCCATAAAAAGTTACACATGAACATAAAAATGAGTAACAGTAGCCCATAAACAATTTTATGTAGATTGTTGAGCCCTTTAGGGAGATACCGAGTATACCAACTAATACCATTGTAAGAGAAAAAAAAAATTGATTACATTTGGAAAATTCGTCTCCAGTGTATAGTAAGAATGTATTGTGTAAGTATTAGCAGCAATCGTTTATTTTTTTATCAACAATCATAATGTTCCCACTGCTGGGACACAGGACTCCTCTCTGGGAGAGGGGTGGGCCGTAATCCACCACGCGGGCCCAGTGTGGGTTTTCATATATGTAGGATGTTAATTCGGAATGCATCATAATTTTAAGAAATAATTAGAACATGAATGCAGCGATGGAGTGAATGAGAGAGTATGTGTGGGAAGGAGAAGGGGAGACGAAAAAAAGATGGCGAGCTAATAGGAGTTTAAGACGTTATTCGCGATTTTAAGAAGTTTTATTTTATTAATAAAGAAGTTTTCAAGAAGTTAAAAGAGTATTTTTCGGTCATCCACACAATCCCCCTACATATATGTTCGAATTTTCTGGTTCTAGGACATGCCGGCTTTCTCACGATGTTTTCCTTCACCGTTTTGAGAGCAGTGTTGATGAAATAATAAACGAATCCACCACAACTCGTAACTCGCGGCCATTAGCACCGGGCCTAGTGTTTTTGTGGAAAGATGGCAATTGCATAATTTTTTAAGAGCATTATTTTTTCAAAAACATCTGTACCCTACGTATAACTATGTTTCCTGCCAGCAAAACGTTGAGTAAATTCCATATATGAAAATGTAACAAAAAGTTGTACTTTTTGACTGCATTATTAGGTATTACCGAAATACAATATCGAGATAGTGTATGTAAAACCAGTGCATGCATAGTTAGGTTAACGCTTACAATAGCTAATAACTATTCATGAGATGAATGACATCAGTTTGATAAATATTCATTATTCAACCAAATCCTTGCATAATACACCAGCTTAAATGTACCTAGAATCTTGTCAATGAAAACGGAATGAATAATTATTAGGGGTCCGTGATCAATGACAACATACTGGTAAAAGAAACGGATCGTCTGCTCGACGGACATAATCAAACAGGAAAATCAGTGTGTTTTTTTTCTTTTTTCTTCGATGTTTCATTGTATTTTTGGGTGTGAATTTATTTATGTTATCAGCACGGGATATAAAGTTCAAATCAAGCGGAAATTACGCGACGATATATGTCATATTTTTCTTGTAACGTGGTTTATGATTTAATGTTGATTTTATGTAACAATGTGTCAAGAGAGTTTATTATTCAGCTTAACCCAAACATAAGTAAGTAAGTTTTAGTCCCGTCTTAGGTTCCAACCCAGACAGGTGCTTTAATTTGTTTAAATTATTTCAACACCACTGCTCTCAAAACGGTGAAGAAAAACATCGTGAGGAAACCGGCATGTCCTAGAACCAAAAATTCTTAGATATGCGACATTTACCAACCCTGCTGGGCCCGCGTGGTGGATTACGGCCCACCCCCTGTCACCGAGAAGAGGCCTGTGTTGGGACACAGGCCTGGATTGGGATGTTCATTTATTTATTTTATAAATCTTTCAGAATCACTTCCATATATATATGGAATTTTAGATAATACTTATGTATAAGCACTTGAGTGAGATACCTGAGATACAGGTTTATTCCTAGTTCAGGTAGAATCCAATTATGAAAAACTTCATTCCTATTTTGTAAATATTTATGTAAATCAATTATTTCAATAAACAATTTCATTTCATTTCATTTCATATTTATATGTAAACTTATAAACTAGTGTTAGCAACATTTATTCAATAGCTAGTTGTATTTATAAATATTATATTAAAAGCTGACACACCATACACATTTGTAAGATTTATTTACTGCTTTATTGTTTACTTACGTATCTTCTTTAAGCAATAGGTTTATACCTATTGCTTAAAGAAGATACGTAAGTCGATGGAGGTCGAGTTTGTCAATCACCTATTTTTTCAGTCACCAAGGATTTTCGTGTAAAAAAAACACTTCAAAGTGAAAAGTAACTTTAACTTCCGAAGTGGTGTCTTTGGTTTTGTATTTTCGGTTTTTGCTACCGACCTCCGAAATTAACGTTAATTTTGACTTTGTAGTGTTTTCTTGGAAGTCGGTTCTTTTATTTTGTAAAAAGTTTCTTTCACTTTTTGGTTGTCAGCACAATTTAAAAAAGAATCTTCGAAATTGATCCACAATTGCCGGAGATATCGCATAACATATAATATAAAAAAAATACAGTCGCTTTTGACTGTATTTTCAATATAGAACCTCCTCTTTTTTGAAGACGGTTAAAAATGTAATTCACTAAATTATCGTGACAACTTCATTTCCTATATTTATTTACGTTGGATATGTCAGAGGTCTAACCACCGCCTATAAAAGCCGTGCAAACTAAATTGAAGCGGAAACTATCCACATTTTGTTTCTTATCACGTACATAGAGGGCTCCACGATAACGACCATACGTTTTCGGTTTATTTCCACAAAATATATTAGAGAAATGGATTACTTACATTTAGATTTTTGTACTGAGTTTGTAGGACATATTGTTTCGTTTAGTACATCCGTGTTTTAAACGGAGATGTCCGGCAAAATAATTATTAAAACGACTTAAGTTTGAATAATGTTAAGTCAATCTGCCTAGCGTTATCCCTATTAGGCTGGGGTTGGCTTCCAGTTTAACTGGACCCAGCTGAATTTACCATGAAGCGACTACCTATCTGACCTCTACAACTCAGTTACTAGGTAAGATAGTTTGACTGGTTGACAGACATTTTGGCGTCTGACTAACACTGTCAAAGATCTACGAGAGACAGCCGGGACCAACGGCTTAACGTTCTTTCAGTGGCATGAAGGGATCTCGATATGTAATAAAACCCTCTACAAACCGATCGTGGCGAGCTAGTTAACCTTGTGTCCTATTCACCCCGTGTGCTGTTATCGTTTAGCCACGAGCCCCTTGCATGTTTCAATAATGTTAAAGCGGGTAAATATTACTTTATTTCGCACTTAAATAGGATCCCTACCACTCGGCGTGACGTAGTGGCATAGCATACCTGCATAGCGTACCGTAGGTGTAGCTCATTTGCGTTATGAATATTTATGTAATAAAATAAGGATATTATTATTAATATCAATCAATCAATATTATTATTCTAATATTGTTCTTGAAATTTATTTGCTTTGTTTAAAACCAGCCTCAGGTATTAGTGGTCTGGCATTTTGCTGAACTAAAAAAAGAAACAAAAAAATAACTGGTCCTTTTTGGCGCCGCCGTGAGGCACAGTTTCCTGCGAATTTCTTACATCGGATTTTACACTTTTATTTGATTTTTTATTTGTTTTTATCTGATGTGTGTATCTGGTGTATTGTGTGTCTTTTAGGCTGTACTGAATAAATGTAATTTCTTTCTTTCTTTTTTTTCTCTGAATAGGCTTTTTTCTACTTTGTATTAATATATTATTATTATATTATTATTATTATTAATGTGCGTATTTTATGTAATTTGTTTTGGTAATATGCGTCTTTTTTTGTGCAGAATTTTTCTGTTTTTTTTTTTTTTTTTTTATGTAAAACGTCAATATGGAATTACGTCTATTCCTTGATAAACTTATTCATATTCACCCATATTTACTAATGAAAGTAATAAAAAAACGGCTTTTTTACCCCTATCTCTGTCCTATTTGGTCGGTCATATTAATAACGCGTTAAGCTTTTCCGGCGACACAAATAACAATTAAAATCGTACCATAAACGTTTTATTCTTTACATATTTTGAGATTAGCGTAACAACCATATAAATGTCAGTGTGGTATGAACATTACTGTAGTAGGACCATTCATAATGGGCGCTCTGACCCTTGGATTACGGATAAAACGTACCTGACAATGCTACAGGGCATGAGTGTGGACATCCCTAAGGCACCTGTCCCACCGCTTGCGATTAACGAGAAGCGAGTAGAGCTAGCAATTAAAATTGAGTTGGCGAGAAACGATCAACGAGTGCGCGACGGCGACAAGCGATTACTCCCTGGTATGCGTATGTACAAAGCGTGAGTCTCTCAGCGAGTGTTCTGCCTGCCAAGCGGGCGTCGCTACAACAAACTAGTGGAGAGAGAGTTCTCGCTGGCAGTGTAAACACACTCGAGAATGTTTATTCAGAGATCAACTATTAACATTTATTTATCTCTTTTACATTCACGAGACTTACATCTTTTGTATCTTTCTTGAGCAAGGGGATATCGTTGATAGCTAGTTGCTTCCTTGTCAGCGGTGGGACAGGTGCCTTAATAGGTACCATTTTATCTCTCATATACAAAATATCAAAGCCCATACGTTTAGGACTCACTTTATATGAAAAATGGTTGGTTTATTTTATAGATGGTATATGCGTTCCAGTTGAAATTATTAAGATGATAGAACTAGTTTATGAACTATCCAGATTTTGGGACAAAATTTTTGACGACAAATCCACATCCCTATTCTCGAGAGCGTTATATAAATATATGTTAGACATTTCAATCTTCAAATGTATACTTGTACTTGGTTTTTATATGGAGATGACCAGAAATGTTTTTATCAAAAAAAAAAAAGGCCGGTTAACTTTGACGCACCCACGAAGAAGTATTACGACGGCACGGCTGCGTGTTGCGAGTTCGATTCCCGCACGGAACAAATATTTGTATGACCTACAAGTAGTTGTTCCGGGTCTGGCTATTTGTGTATGTGAGTCTAAATGTTTGTAAACGCACCCACAATACAGGAGAAATTCCTAGTGTGGGGCAACGTTTTAAAAAAAAATACACTATCGAGTTTTGTACATCAAAAAGACGTCGCTTGAAAGAGTTTCGCTAAAGCAGGCTGATTAGTTTGCGATCCGGCAGGTAAAGAAAAAAGTTTTCAAAGTTAAAAGAAACTGTAGGGGACAGGAAAATTCTAAACGAGCTTTCTAATAACGAAAGAAGATAAGATGATAATGTTCGGTCACAGTTTTAAGTTCTCTATTAATTTTCATTAAGTTTTTCTTTATGACGAACTGAAGCGAAAAAACCTTTAAAAGTATTCGCATAATAAGATGTTTTAATAAAGCGGATGTTCTTTTTGTGGCTATTTCCTTTCAGGAAAGCGGATATTGTCAATAGAAAGACAAAACAAGGAGATAAAAAATGAATTTTAACTTTATTAAAGCTATGTCGAAACCACGTATTTTGCAGAATATTTTGTTTGTAAACAAATGTTATTGCTTGGTTCCATGTTTGAATACAACGGTTTACTTCGTAGTTGTTTAACATAAAGGTTTTCAAAGACAGAAAAGCCGGTCGATTCTGTAAAAATCTCACCGTGAAATCATAAGTGAAGTGAGCTTGAAGTGAACAGTGTCAATAGTGTTAATCCGTAATGACAGCTCACTCCACGTTCACTTCACCCAAGTTTTCACGGTGAGATGGTTACAGAATCGCACGGCAGTACTAATTTTAGAATGGCTTGCCCGTGTCGCGCTCAATCTGTTTCTACTATAAAAAAAAACACATCATAATTATTTTTTCTATGCACCTGTTTCAAATAATAATATAATTAAATGTATACTAGCGACCCGCCCCGGCTTCGCACGGGTGCAATGCTGATCACTACATAGTATAAAACAAAGTCGCTTCCCGGTGTCTGTCTGTCTATATGTATGCTTAGATCTTGAAAAATACGCTACGGATTTTGATGCGGTTTTTTTTTATAGATAAGAGTGATTCAAGAGGAAGGTTTATATGTATAGTACATGCATAATATAGTAGAGAAACACTGATAATTTTAGAGCCATTATTTCTCGTAAAAAGGATAAGATAAAAAATCGTTATTGTGGGTTATCCCTAAGAGATAGACATATACCATCGCAGACTTTTTTGTAAAGCTTTAATACTGTAGTACATTATTTTGATCTATCTCGAATGGTTCAGTCAGCGTTTGCAATGTAAACGCAAAAAATGTGTTTATTTACGACATCACATTAGAAACCTCTAAAATTATCAGTGTTTCTCTACTATATTATGCATGTATTATACATATAAACCTTCCTCTTGAATCACTCTATGTATTAAAAAAAAAACCGCATCAAAATCCGTTGCGGAGTTTTAAAGATCTAAGCATATACAGGGACAGACAGACAGGGAAGCGACTTTGTTTTATACTATGTAATGATATGTATTTATATACATTACTATGCACTTTATGTATGTATTCATTGTATTATGGAGACAGTACACCGCAGACTACCTATTATTATAGTATTGTCTCTCCTTCCCCTTTTTAATACATCCAAAGGTAGTCGTTGCCAATCGTGCCACGATTGTAAAACTTTTACATTTATATCTGTAACTTATATGATGTACATAATAACAGTACAAGTAGAGAGTACTCTATTCTATTCTAATATTAGTTCGGCAATTGTTGATTGCATCAAAGCTGCATCGCGTTTTTGTAACTCACAGAGTTCGGTGGCCGATCACTGATGCTTCAAATATCATATTTGCTATGATCCTGAATGTAGCTACAAACTGAGCGTAATCAGTAAATATAAGAAAGCATTGTGGATATAACGTATGGTGCTGAAACGTAGTAGCTCACAATGAGCCTCAATAGAAGGCTGAAACCCATAGGGCAGTGGCTCTCCAAGATACCTATGCTATCGAATCAGAAATTAAGAGATCCGCAGTAGAACCAAGGTAAAGGCCATAGCCCGAAGAATTGCAAAACTTAAGGGCACATTTCTCATGAAACCGATGGCCGATGGGGCCGAAAGATTCTGGAGTTCAAAAGACGTAGCGTTGGAAGGCATCCCACAAGGTCGACCGATGACATGGTGAAGGCCGCAGGAATCCGCTGGATGCGAGAAAAACAGAACTGGTCAAAGTGGCGGTACTTGGAGGAGGCCTATGACTAGCAGTGGACGTTTTTCGGCTAAAATGAAGATGATGTTGACTGTCGATATGAGAAGAAGGAGAAGAAAATCGGTCAGTAAGACATTAAGAATCAGTAATTACAACCATTCATGTATGTATTAAGAAATATATATGTATGTTTATCAGTGGTCTAGTACTCATAGCACAAGCTCTGCTTAGTTTGGGACTAGATGGCGTTGTGTGAAAGTTGTAGAATATTATTATTATTATTATCGTAATGTAAAGGGGCGTGTAATATGCAGAGGAATGAAAATCAAGTCTGCTCGGGTACTCACTGTTGTATTGAGCAACACGCACAACAAGAAATCAGTCAGAAAGAGAATAGTCAAGATGGGCACACGCAGTCACAATATTCACAGTACAATGATAACTGCCGGTCGATTCTGTAAAAATCTCACCGTGAAATCATAACTGAAGTGAGCACTTAATAGTGTTAATCCCTAGCGAATGACAGCTCACTCCACGCTCACTTCACGCAAGCTTTCACGGTGAGATGGTTACAGAATCGCACGGCAGTTATTACGATTGATTACGGAAGTAATAAGCGGAAGAGGTGTCACGAAATCATGCGTGGCCGCTGGCCTACACTACATGGACTCATAAATAAACAAATAGAAATTATAAGAAAACTAAAACATACTTTTCTTTATGTGACGTTTTCGCCAATAAAATAATCTTAATCTCTATGGAAACAACACACAGAACAAATTAAAATGTGTTGTGTTGAGGGGTTTGTGGCTAAGTAATAACAGCCGAACGGGTCGATCGATCATGTTAAGGTACGCTTCCCGCGGTTGGATGGTGACCATCTTCACATACCAAGACCCCTCCGTGGCTCGGAAAGCACGTTAAGCCGTTGGTCCCGGCTGTCATTCGTGGATCTTTGACAGTCGTTACGGGTGGTCAGAAGCCCGAAACTCTAACAACCAATCTTACCAAAGGTATCGTATTGCATAGACACTGGGTTGTGGAGGTCGCTGTATCGCTCCTTGCCGCGGTTGGTCCGTGGATGGGTGACCATCTTCACATACCAAGACCCCTCCGTGGCTCGGAAAGCACGTTAAGCCGTTGGTCCCGGCTGTCATTCGTGGATCTTTGACAGTCGTTACGGGTGGTCAGAAGCCCGAAACTCTAACAACCAATCTTACCAAAGGTATCGTATTGCATAGACACTGGGTTGTGGAGGTCGCTGTATCGCTCCTTGCCGCGGTTGGTCCGTGGATGGGTGACCATCTTCACATACCAAGACCCCTCCGTGGCTCGGAAAGCACGTTAAGCCGTTGGTCCCGGCTGTCATTCGTGGATCTTTGACAGTCGTTACGGGTGGTCAGAAGCCCGAAACTCTAACAACCAATCTTACCAAAGGTATCGTATTGCATAGACACTGGGTTGTGGAGGTCGCTGTATCGCTCCTTGCCGCGGTTGGTCCGTGGATGGGTGACCATCTTCACATACCAAGACCCCTCCGTGGCTCGGAAAGCACGTTAAGCTGTTGGTCCCGGCTGTCATTCGTGGATCTTTGACAGTCGTTACGGGTCGTCAGTAACCCGAAAGTCTGACAACCAGTCTTACCAAGCGGTATCACGGTGCGGTACCCAGTAACTGGGTTGTGGAGGTCAGATAAGTAGCCGCTCCATGTAAGATACTGGTATTGCAGCTGCATCCGGTTAGACTGGAAGCCGATCCTAATATAGTTGGTAAAAGGCTAGGCAGATGATGATGTGTTGTGTATGTTTATAATATAAATATGGTATATGGTATGTACCCTACACATGCTATTTTAAACTGTAATACAGAAAAGGAAGACCATATAATTATAGCTACATAGTAGGTATAATGTTACCTAATTTATCACAAGCACATAAGCTGAAACATTGTTCATTTGAAATCCCTTTTAATGTACGATAACAAATAACAACCTACGCGAATGTTGACTCTGGTGTACAGACGCCAGCACATCAAGCTACCCGAAACTGTCAAATTTTCCCAATCAACTTTGAACTTTATGCTTAAGCGATAATGTTGAAAATCGACTAAAGAAATTTGACAGATTGTAGTAGCTTGATGTGCTGGCGCCTGTACAATTACATAGAGTCAGTGTCGTATGGAATTTGCAAGAAAATTTTGTGGTTAACTGGCTTGAAACATAATTATAGGATCTGTGGTATGGTAAGTGTGAGGTACCAAAATTGGTAGGTTAGATATTTATGTATCGAAATAAGTACCTAAAGATTTTTGTCATTATTGCGTACTTCCTTTCTATTCCTAGTGAAAGAAAAACTTCATTACTTACAAATTGATGTCAATCAGTCAACTCAGCCTATCGCAGTCCACTGCTGGACATAGGCCACGATAAGGCTGCAACACAACACCCTGTCCTCCGACTTCCATATCCAGTCTCTCCCAGCCACATCCTTAAGATCGTCGATCCATCTAGCTGGGCAGCTTCCCACACTAAGCCAATACGCGGTCTCCAATCTAGGTAGGTAAGTATTTACTTTATACTTATACTCATCACTTACTTACTTAATTAAAATACTCGCACTTATTAGCTTTACCTGTAGGTAACTTTTTCAATAAAATTCGACGATTTACCTTTGAATTACTTCCACTTTTGCCTAAAAAGTAAGACCTTTTAACTTGGAATATTATCACACAAAGTTCTAACAGGTTGTATCGTGACTTTCTCGTACTACGTCCATTGCCTATAAATGTCATATCAACTTAGACGAATGTTTGAAGTTATTTTGGGCAACATATTGTAGCAGCTCACGAGATTTGACATATACCTACCTACCTACCTACTAATTTCGGGGCAGAGAATAGAGGAAGGAGAGTTGATCAAGCTTTCAACCGGGACGGAGAGTTGATAAATTGTAAATAATAATAATAAAATGGTTTATTTATAAAAAGGGGATACATTTACAATTAATAATACCAACTTACTATTGATTGGGCGTTGACGCAGCTGCCTCGCTACTGTAGCGCATCGGGTATGTTTGCAGACGCAAAGATAGATGGGTTTGCGGCGATTATTCGCAAGAGAGTTGTGTCCCTGATGCGCCGCGTACGAGGCAGTTCTAACAGCTACCTTCAGCTGTTTGCATGGAGGATGGATCTGGACTTGGATTGCCCAATAATGCGGTACTGGACCAGGCTGCATGTTGAGCACTCCGGGTCCAAACCTAAATTTAGACTAAGGTGATTGGCATTGTGACTATTGATTGTTTTTTTTTTTTTTAATATGACTTAGTTTTTTTTATTTTATTTATTTCTATTGATTTAATTTTGAATTCTGTGACCTTTACAATTTGGATCTTTTTATCTTTTAATATTCGTTTATTTTAATTGCATTGACATTGTATTTTAATTTTAATTTTTATCTGTGACCTTTTTAATTTATATTCATTTTGTAGCAGTGATATTGTGATATTTTATGTTTTATGTAATATGGGTCTTGCCTGAATTAAATGATTATTATTATTATTATTGTCCCACTGTAAAGGGAGAGAAGGAGAAAAAGCATGATAAATTATTTATTTTCCGTAAGTAGGTTTGTAAAGCACTGTTACTTGTCAATCATATTTTTTTTTTAACTAGGTTGGCGTTTCCTATCTGACTATTCTGATAAGAAAGGCCGAAACAAACTCAGAGGTCACAGTCTCTTTTAAAGTCCAGATATAATCTTGATCAGATCATGTGAAGACCATGGTAGATTGGTGTCTAAAATGGTCTTTTGAGGAAAGAACCACACAGATTGAGCGGACCTATCCGGTCAGTGCACGCATTTGTCAAAAATGGTGCAGCTCAACTCAGAACTTGAGGAGCTCAACGATTCGATGAACAATAAAGAAAGAAAACAGTGAATATAAAAACTAAGAAAGGATATTTAGGTAGGCCGCGTAAATTACTCCAACTGCCAGATCATGATTAAAACTAACAAAGAAAGAAAACAGAAAAAATAAATTACGCACATGACTATGTGGGTAATTCCTTTTTTCTTTTGTCCTAAATTACACATAGTCCTCACATTCACAATAATAATAATAATAAAAAATACTTCACAAAGTAAATATTCATGTTATTTTATATATAAAATTCATCAATGTCAGTATAAAAATCCGGACATAATCTTTGAGGACCATGTAGATTGGTGTTTGAAATGGTTTTTTGAGGAAAGAACCACACAGATTGAGCGGACCTGTCCAGTCAGTGCACGCATCTGTCAGTAACCGTGCAGCTCAGAACTTAAGGAGCTCAACGATTTGACGAACAATCAGGTGGACAGGTAGACAGGACATTTAGCTAGGCCGCATAAACTACTCAAACTGCCAGACCATGGTCTGGTGAACTGTATGGCTCATTGTTTCCGTTTTAATTATGATTAAAATGGAAACAATGACCCACACAGTCCTGACATTCATCCTGATAGTGTTAAATAGCAAAATAAAAAATAAACAACATTCACAGTGTAAACCTATTGGATCAGTTCAATCCCTTGCCTTTTTGTCCTTATGAGCATTGATCACCTATCTTGCTTAAGGCGAAAATAAAACCTATATACAGACGCCAGCACATCAAGCTACTACAATCTGTCAGATTTCTTTAATAGATTTTCAACTTTAGCGCTAAAGCATAAGGTTCAAAGTTGATTGGGAATATCTGACAGTTTCGGGTAGCTTGATGTGCTGGCGTCTGTACATACCGAGCATAATCAGCTTATAATGTTTCCATTGCTGCGACACAGGCCTCCTCTCGGTGAGAGGGAGTGAGCCGTAAACTACCACGCGAGCCCAGGGTGGGTTAGTAGATGTCACATGTCTTCGAATTTATGGCTCTAGGACATGCCTTCATGTGTGTATGGACATGTTTCCTCACGATGTATTCCTTCACCCTTTTTGATACATAACTAAAATGATTAAATTTCATACCTTGCTAAAATCAAACACTTTTTATTTAAGTTTCTCAGTAACACTCCCCAACGACTATCTCAACATAGCGAGTAAAAGCGAACCAAAAAGGTTTCCGATATCACAAGGATGAAAGTGAAGGGCCTTTCAGAGGAAAATTTTAGTGTGGAGTTGTATGCCTACCTGCTTAGTTTTACGTTTGAAAGATTCTCCCCAGGGCTGAATGTCATCTCGTGACAATATTTACGATATTCGAGAACAATATATGTATGCACTGCTGAATGGGTCGCGTAAGTTTGAATGATAAGTCACGGATAGCTAAAGATGATGCTTTATTGAATATATTTAACTATCACATAACTAATGCTATATGAATGTTGCGTGAATGAGTACAGCTGACTATGAACGCTCATCGTGTACTGTCGCGTTACATTATAATTTGTGCAAGGTGACGGAAAAGTGCTGATCTATGCAAGGTACGCGTGTCATGTACGATACATGACTCGTACAATATAGAATACAGATTGTTTTAGTACTCATATTTCTTTAGAAAACAATTTCTTTAGGTAGTTTCTTTGCGATGTAAATTATTTCGTTTAAAGTTTGGAAATACAGCTTTGTAGGTAAGCTTTAGGGCTTACCTAGTAATTTAAGACCTGAAATATTTTATGATTGGGGCAATTTGGGGTTCCTCTATTTCTTTTTTTTTTTTTTGACGGCAAGGTTGGCGCAGTGGTTAAGCGATTGACTGCTGCGCTGCGTGTCGCGGGTTGGACTCCCGCACGGAACAATTATTTGTATGACCTACAAGTAGTTGTTCCGGGTCTGACAGTTTGTGTATGTGACTTTAAATGTTTGTAAACGCACCCACAATAGACGAGAAATTCCTTCCTAATTGTGGGGCAACGTCTTTACGTAAAAAAAAAAAATCTTCCTACTGAAAAGAAGCTTTAGCTTGAATCATACATTATTATGGTAGGTACAGCCCGATTTAAACTTTATGGCGGCTCTAAACCGCGCTACACACCCCTCCTCACCCCTCGCCTCCGCTGACAGGTGAATTTGTTACTGGGTAGCGACTCAAAGCAGCAGCGGCGGGGCAGCCGTCATAAAGTTAGAATCGCGTTGAACTCACGACAATATTCTGTGGATTTCTACAACGATAATAATATACCAAAGTTTACCTAATTGTTATAATAACAAACATTATACACAGTGTGCACTAAACCATCAGGATTATATAACAACGTTCAGAAATACCGACCTACCACATAACCACGTCGCTAAATCGATCCTAGCTTTAAGTTAACGGAATGTCGTCAAAATATCATGGATATTCTCCTCCTTATTTCACGCTGCCACCGCATTAGTGTTCTAAATCAGCGCCTCGTTTCGTCGAAAATCTTGTGAAAAGAGGATTTATAGAACGTTGACTTTATATGATGTGGATGTGTTGACATTTATAGTTACATATTAATATTGCTTTAAATCATTATATTAAAAGTAGGCACTTGTTCCAATTTTACCACAATCAATCAATCAACTCAGCCAATCGCAGTCCACTAGGCCTCTGAAATGCCGCGTCACAACACCCGGTCCTTCGTCTTCCGCATCCAGTCTGTCCCAGCCACCATTTACCAGCATGACCTACGATTGGCTATAATTTTTTTTTCATGAACCTCCTGTATCTAAGGTTCACAGAGGCTAGGTACAAGCTATTTTTTTTGTTTGTTTTTTGTGATACTTTGCTGAATAATATACCTATAAAAAAGAGAGTCTACTAGTTTTTTTATTAGTTTGATCGTCACCAAAGGTATTGTATTTATTTTGTTCAACTTTTCCCTTCTTACTTTATCTTTGTTTTATAAATTCAGTACTTCAACAGCACTCTCAAGAATCTCAACTTAAAACCCTTCCTAATGTAAATATTACAAAATAAGGTTTTATTCATTACTTGTTGGTAATTTGATAATGTTGTTAGAGGTTTTCCATTAATCAGATTAAGGGCTGATTGTTCCAACGGCAGATAATTTTAACAGAGGAATAATTTTAAAATTTTGACAGTTCTTCCGTATAAAATCTGTCAGACGTCAATTTTATTCCACGAATAAAAATGATCTGTCCATTGAAAAATCAGCCTTTAGTCTATTTTCGGAATTGAGGAAATGAGGGGCCCGTGGCTAAAAAATAACAGCCGCACAGGTCGATCGATCTGGTTAAGCTACGCTTGCCACGGTTGGTCTGTGGATGGGTGACCATCTTTACATACTGAGACTCCTCCGTGTCATTCGTAGCTCTTTTTTACAGTCGTTACGGGTCGTCAGTAGCCCGAAAGTCTTACAACCAGTCTTACCTAGGGGTATCGTATTACCCAGTAACTGGGTTGTGGAGGTCAGATAGGCAGTCGCTCCATGTAAAATATGGTATTCAGCTGCACCCGGTTAGACTGGAAGCCGACCCCAACATAGTTGGGAAAAGGCTAGGCAGATGATGATGAGTCTATTCTCGGAATTACGTTTCGATACAATAACTTGCATGTAAATTGATTATTATTGATGTTAATATTATAATTATAAGTTAATGCAGAAACACATAAATATAAGCCGTAGAGGTAACTTATCTCATTAAGTAGGGAAAAGGGAACATTTTATATGGTCCTTATAAGCTTGTTGATGTGCACTTGGCCTCTTAATACACTCACCGGTTCAGTTAAGTCTCTTTATATGTATTGTTAACTACTTACAGTACCAAGTCTTCTTTAACTAGATAAAAAGAGATTTTATTCTGTATTGACATTTGTTAATTAAGATGCTTACGATTGTTTTTTCTTTTTTTTCGAAATAAAATCGGAAGCATAATATCATAACTGTGCAGCAGACACTACGTAATAAGGTGTTCTATTTTTTTTTAGTAGCGTTAGACGTTACAAAGACAAAACGCTTTATGAAATCAAAACAAAAATAATTTCAAACCCACTTTCATTCAGCATTTCTTCACAGAGGTCGTTACAGCTGAAATGCGGGTAGATTAAAAAAGGGCTCCTAAAAGTGTCTGTAACGACCTAATTACTGAATAAAAATTACTTTGACTTTCAGCCAAAAGCAGACGGCATTGTTTTGTGCTCCGAAGAGCCTAAAATTCACTGACCTTTTTGCAATCTTTGTTGTGGTAAGAACAATGGAAAATGACGTTTCGGAAAAATATAATTTCGTCATGTACGCGGTGAAAGCCTTGTTTTAACTCTGATGTAATAAATGTGTTAAAGTACAACGTATGGGCATTCTATCTTTCCGAGTAGGTATCGTAAAACCGGATTGACGAAAAGATTTCTCTTTGATGTGCTGGGAGACAATGCTGTCAAAATAAGGGCTTATTTTCTGCTACAAAAATAATCGTTTTGTTAATGTCATTTTTGCTGTATTTGTAGGTATAGATTGCTAAGAGTTCTGCGCTTCACTTTATGGCGAAAGCATATCTTTCTCTACCAGTTTTATTTTGTTGGTCAGCGTTTTGTACGTCCCTGTACACAGCCAGCCTGTGGGTGTCATATACCCAGAAACAGTATGACGTAATGCGTTCAGGCTGCCCCGACACTGCAGCGCGTCGGGAATGTTCGCTGACGCCCGTGTCGACTGTTTCTACACGACGATGCGAAAGCGATGCCCATGTCTGGGGTGCAGGCTCCGGACCACCTCCAGCACCATCCTGGGCACATTTGCGAACAGGTTTGATTGTCAGTCATTAACCATTATTGTATGATTAATGTAATGACAAACAAACAAATGACTCAAGAGGCAGGCGGATTATTAATCATATTTATGTTTTGTAAAATTTTAATTTAATTTATATTATTTAATCGATTATTAAGTAATATATTTATTTTGGTTGAAATTTTTAAGTACGATACGAGTATAATAATTATGATCTTGAATGGATTGAAACAAATGATTTTGAATTGAATTGAATTTAATTTAATTAATCTTTCATTGATATCATACCATCTTTAATCATGTAAATTATCAAAACCACATCAACATTAACGGTATTAAACCCAAACACTGTTAATCGAGTTTGTTGCCAGTTCTGCAGCTGTATGAGGAGCTGAATTAGGGTAAGCGTCACCGCCTTTCAAACCTATTACATACTATGTCGATTGAAAAGGGACAACAGCACATCGAGCAATTCATCGTTAATAGAAACATCAAAGGTCGCCTTCTTTATTGCCCTTTGTAGTCAGCTATATACCTAATTGATTTTCTACATCGTCAGTCCCCTTTCCCATTTTCTCCGTGGAAGGTGAAGATAATACCGTCAGCTTCACAGCTCTCTGTATAATACAAATACAAGTATATTGCATTTCACGAGGTGAGTCTTTTCAAAGGGTTCATTCAAAGTGAGTCTTTTTGCTGATAAAATGTCGACCCGAAGGCTCGGGTTGGACAATTTTTGTGTAAGAACAGGATTGCTCGAAATTAAAATGTCGATGTTGTGTAAAAAACGCAGAGGCTGTAAACTAAGCAATTAATTAGGTTCATATGGGATCTTTCCATTTGGTTGAAAACTACGCAAACGTATGGGTAGGTTTTCAGTGTTGTTAAATAGAGTAAGAATAGCTAGGTCATTATACCCACGAAGAGTAAATAGGTAACCAACGCCCTATTTACGTAATACATTATAAAACACAATCTAAATCATTTTGAAGGATAAAGGTGCCGATTCTCTTATACACAAACTAAAATAAATTTATATTCAGTGCATCTTTTTCTTATCATTTCATTAAGGAAAGAACTGAAGATAAATATTAGTTTAGTCCTGTCAAATTAAGATACCCCATAGACAAGTTAAGACGTGATTAAAAAATTGGTTTACTAAAAATACGTCACTAAAATTTACGTCAGGCGCTGACTAATTTGACAGGACTAAACTAATATTTATCTTCTGTCCTTTTCTTACTTAAATAGAAATAAAAAGATGCACTGAACTTAAAATTAATTTAGTTTATGAACAAGGGAATCAGCACTATTGCTAATCCATTGCTTCATATGCTCATAAGATTTGCCTGCTCAACAACGGAAACAACGCAATGAATGTTGTTGAACTGCCAAAATGAAAGCCATTCCTACTGATGGTGTGTTACGCAGTTACCGCTGGCGGAATTGTAAGGTTTTAATAAGAATACAGATAGCAACCAATTCGCTAATCTTACTGTCAAAATGTCTTAATTGTATCCCAATTTTGATAAAATTAGATAGGCATAAAAGTAACTTGATATAAAAATGCTCTACACGAACTTGACCTTTGTTTCTTTGAGACGGTATTCTATTGAAATTTTAGTAAGGACGGACCAGGATGAAAATCCAATAAAATGCTTCAAAGACTTTAGTATAATGTTAAGTTTATTTTATAGTTTACAGTCATTTAACATAGTCTTTCTTTTGTTTACAGATGAGAGATTTGTGTATTATTAACAAAAATGTGCAACAACATATAAAATATCTTATAGATTAAGTTACTATTTTGGCTTCGCCTCACGTTATAGCTAAGTTTATATTACAAACAAGAAAGGTTTCTATTCCTTAGAATAAGAGTTCAGTAGCATTAACTGTACATTTTGTAATAAAATACACGTTAGGTATAATATTTTTATGCTACAGATATTACATCGAACTTAATCTGTTATGGTTCAATTAAATAATTTACCTTCGTAAAATTTCATTTATGTACAATCTACATTGAATTAATTTTACTTTAAGTAATAATTTTGTCTTAAAAGTAAATACACTTGGTGTAAACATTTCGAATTTTGATAAAGTCAGAAAATAACGGCCAACAAATCATAAATTAGAACATTCAAATATTCCAACAATAAAAATTATATGTACACATTTTTAAAACACGTTCGCGTATAGCACTTTACGTAATATCACTCATTGCATAGTAAAAAAAGTACATAAACCATTTTACGAGCATTTTATGCATTGTCGTGAATTACGTGATGACACTTGTAAATCAACGGAATTTTTACAAAACTGCCCCTTTAAACTTGAGAAAATTATTATTGTGATCCATTATGGATCTATGGCTTATTCGAGTTTATATTACAACAGATTTAGAAGAATTTTAGTTTTCTAGGCTAGTTATATATGCATGGTATTTAGGTCTAACTCATGGTATTATAGAATGTGTCGTACAATAAACATGCATGACGAAATAAAAATATTTTTACAGACTATTCTGGCTGTTTCGAGAGTGACTGTTAATAAAGAAGAGGATTTGTTCGGTTGTACCTACGCCGATTTTTTTCTACTGTCGAACAGGATCTACCTGTCTACTCTCTGATCGAGGATTTATTTATTGGATACCTATTTCATGTAAGCTCGAACCGATGCTTTACAAACTGAAATCTGTTCCAAGCAAAATCCGACGAGATTGTATTTGCAAGTTAAATTGCCTTTATCTGGAACATCTATAAAAATATTTCTATTTAAAATGAAATAATCTGCTTGAATATCAGCAAACATCACATTTAACGCCTTATATCATCTGACGTTGATTCATTTTAGCATGAACGAAAAGTTTATGTTTCATTTGCATGAAATATTTTAACATCATAATTTAGAAGTTTTCACATCATCAAGGGTAAAACAATAGAAGTATAGCGAAAGAAAATAAAGCTAAAACTTGTGGTTGCCAAAACAGTGTTCCTTTGTTCCCGGTGTTATGTTGTACTGCAGCTTGATTTTCGCCTGATAAAGAGAATGAAATGATTAAAGTTTTCAGTTTCTACAAAGTTTTCAATGTCTCAGTTATTCTATTATAGTGCACGAAACTATCAACGAGAAAATGTTACTGGTACTATAAATTATTAATTTATTTTCTTCATCTTTGTTCGCTGTGAAATAGTTTTAAGCCTGCGCCATCATAAACGACATAATACTTAGAAGTGAATTTTGGTAATGGAAAACTGCTTAGCTGAATTTCAAGTGAACTGAACTTGAAAGTCTTTAAATTTTAATTGTCGTAGTTCATAATTTTCTTTTATAAAAATAAACGTTAATCAGAAATGTAGGTGACTTAGATTGCTTCATATAGTCTTTTAGAAAATTGTAAATAAATATTTCAATAGTAATTAAGTGTCAAATCAATAGCCAATATCTTTTTAATGTATTTATGCTTGACAGAACAAAACAAAAGATGAGAGAAAATTAATAATAGAAGATGAAACCACTTACCGATCAAAACGTGAACATTGATGGTTACTTGGGAATGGTTCTGCAAGTGACAAGAGTATGTCCCACTGTCGTTTTGTGAAGCTGATGCTACACTGATAGTAGCGCTGAAAAGGAAACAGAACATTAGTATGCTGTATATTTGTTCATCATCACTGACAAGATATACTCGTATATTCCTAAAATTATTTGCCAGATAAAACAGGGTATACTTGGATTTTTCTTTACGTAAGGGTTTTATGCCCCATAGATCAAAGGGGCTAGGCGGGACATGTCTTCCATATGCCGTGGACACAAATAGCTCAGAACTGGTGCCCTGGGACAGTAAGACGGGGTCGCGGCTTGCCACGTAGAAGATAGCGGGACGGACTAGATAGGTACTGTCCAAACTGTAAGGAAGACGCGTCGGCTCGCGAAAGATGGAAGGGGTGGAGGGAGGCTTTTGGCCAGGAGTGGGACAAAGCAGGCAGAAAAAAGGGGGTTCGTACCTCATATTCCGCCAAGAGACATTTTCTGTAAACTCCTTCCCTTGTTTCTTCCAAACAATTCCATAAATATTATTTTCTACTGGAGGTGTGGTTGGTTTGATTGTAGTCAGTTCAGTCGTGGTCTTCTCTGGTGGTTTCTTAGTAGTAGTACTAAAACTAACAGTTGAAGTGATCGTTGTCGTCTCGACACTCCAACTTTTATTCATCATTATATCTATTCTATTGAATATTGTACTCATTTTTGTTGTTAATTCTGTAGTTGTAGTTGTGGGTAAGGGTGTAGTGGAAGGTACAGGCGTCGTCACGGGCGCCTTTGTGGATATAGATGACACATATTGTTCTGATATGATACAAGATAATTTTATCGCGCTACCCGCTTTATAAAATCTGTCTTTCACGTCATGTGTGTCGTCACCGTTTATGAATATAACAGGAGCTGAAAGAAAATATCTATTTTGAATTTGTGTAAAAACATGAACTCATTATTATATAGGGACTGACATTTTGGCTTATGGCCCAAATAAATTATTTTATTCTCGCTTTCATAATTTCTAGGTTCATGACGGACTCGGAAAATTGGAATTATTTCCATCAAGGAGACGCAAAACATAATTATGGTTCCGTTATTTTCCCAGAAAAAGCACAAACAGGACTTCAAGGGCATAATAAAAACTTTACTACTTTTTTAAGACCTTACCTTTCCGCTACCGTTGACAAAACGTAAGCAAAAAAAAAAAAATAGGCACAGAAAGCTATGCTAATAAATCGAAGTAAATACTTTAATTTGTCTAAATCACATAAATACTAAGAAACGACGTCATTAAGTGCTGTTACATGCAAATGGAGATTAAGGATATTTTCGGGGAAAATAGGTTACCTTAACCGGTAATATCAAAAGCGATTAAGATGGAATGAAATGGCGTGCCAAAATACAGACTGAAGAGAAAAGATGTGAAAAAAAGAAGCTTTTCAATCTCACAAATAATTCATACAATAGCATGGCTTAATTAAACGTTTTAACAAAAGGTTAAAAAGGAATTCTGTGCAAAGCGTTTTTATTGATTCGTATTTGTACTTACGTAAGACGGTGAGATTTGTGAATATCGTTCTTGGAGGATGTGTGGATATTTGGCACATATAGTGACCAGCGTCTGTTAACTTCACTGGATTCATACTAAGTCTCCAGTTGTTAGGGTATTGGAATTTTACAGCTATCCGATTGTCGCCGGCGTATAAAGCTGGACCCACGGTGAGGAGTTGTGCTGACTCCGTGGTGTTTCTCAACCACATCACCTGCATAAAGGGGCTCACATAAAAACAAATGAACACACAAATTATTATATATAATCAAAAATAAATAAATAATAACGAAATTGTTTACGATGCGTATGGTGACCGTATGCTTACATTAGGTATTTGGGCGAATTTACTCCCACGAAACTGGCATGGCGCATCGTCACTTTAATTTTTTTTTCTTCTATGAATGACTCGCACGATTAAGTTTATATATTTGTGGGCGAGTCGACTACTCTAGAAATATGTATTAGGCAACTGGCACATTCTGTACACGTAAAGTGGGGTTGTTTTTTTTTCTCGTCTATCCCATGGTGTGGGGTATCGTTGGATAGATCTTTCAAAAATACTGCGGGTTTGTCCAAACAATTTTTCGATTCAGGGATCCGTTTTAAAGATATTAAGCTTTAATGTGCTAGTTTTCTAGTCTAAATAATTGTTTTTGGGTGTGTGGAAATCATCAAAATTCACGGTAGTAGTGTATATAACTTAGTTAAAACTAAAACTACCTCAGCTAAGCAACCTTACAGGTTTACGAGTAATATTCGACCAACTTACATTTGTAGTTGCAATGTATGGGAGAACATGATTTTCAACCACAAGTTAAGTTTGTTCTTGGGATAAATTCATTCCAACTAGGGAACCTTTCATTGTGTGTGGTCACGCACTTGGCCGGTTTTTCTATACTTTATTAAATTCGTGCGAATAACCTACAGAAAAAAAAAATGTTAAAAAGTAACGATTCGCCCGTTTCGTGCGAGTAAATTCGTGCGAATTGACTAATAAGCCTCCAGTGCCAGCGACACGAAGAAAAAAGCCACTGAGTGTAAAAAAGACCGTCCTGTAGGTACAGGTATTACAATTGCTTTTATTTTTTCATCATTACGCCATACTTAACATTCATCAAACCATGGCTGATTTCCTTGACTCATTCATTACGGATACTCAGTCTTTGACTTATATTTCTTTCAAAGAAGCTAATTTGGAAACCGAAATAATTTTAACGACTAAAATTACAAATTCTTTTCGCCTCGTAACGAAATGAAAGGTGGAAGATTTGGAATAAAAGAGCTCATAATAACATTTTTGAGCAAGGTGGAACTTCCACCTTGCTCAAAAAAGAAATTCTTGGAAGTTTGCAAATTAATGATGGACCAATGGACATTTATTTATTATTGCTCACTTCAGGGTCTGCTACATAAGTATTTAAAGGGCTAGAGTTAGATTTTGTTCAAAAATTTGTAAGTACACTGTCTACCAATATAATATTTTATGGTGACTTTGACATTGACGAGTGGGTGTAAAAACACCTTTTAAAGAATTTCATTTAAAACTCTTCATTTAAAAACAAAATGTATTCTGGTTCAGTAGAAAAATACAGGTATCAGTTTCGTACAACAAAATGTTAGAACTGTAGGACGAGCCGTCGTATAAATCTTATGAAACAGTAGCTTGATGTGTCTGTCAATAAAAAAGGAAAATGGCATTTTTTAGAATTTGAAAACAACTCGTGAGAATAAATGGCTGTAGAAAAACAGTACCTATTGAAAATAATCCTTAATAAAAAATGTGTTCAATGACAATAATTAAAAAAAAAACAATAACCCTAAAATAACATACACTTTTGTAACACACAATTAAACTTTTTACTCTTATTGTATTCACACAAAAAAAAAAACAAAAAAAGTAAAAAAGAAAATAATATCGTAGTGAGGGAAAACATCGTGAAAAAATAGGCACCAACCCGCACTGGATCTGCCCAGTGTGCTACGACCTACTCTCTCTCACAGAGATGAGGCCTATGTCCCAGCAGTGGGCACATAATAAACGCAGATTATGCTAAATCTCTTGCCCTTATCAAAATTTTTTTGGAGTCGGTGCAATATGTCTTCTGCCATACTTCTCTACAACGTGTAACGTTAAATGCGCAAAACCTCAGACACCCCAACTGATTTTTAATTCAATTGACCTATTTCAAAAAGAGAAAATAAGTCATTAAAAAAATTGTAAAGGTTTTATGTGCTGTTTTAGTTTTACTGGCCATTCTGATCGTTTCTTGCGTCTGCGACGACGCTTTGTCGAGCGAGGAGTCGTCAAAGGGCCGCTGCGCCGCGCTGACATTGGGTTGCTTGACCTATTAATAAAGACACGGCAACATTTTTAATGAAGATTTTTTGAAAAATGTGACCTATATTAAGAAGTGGTTCAATTAATTCTGCTCGTTATTCCGATCAAACTATTTTCAGGTTTTACGCATTTAACGTTACACGTTGTATAAGTCTTCATCTCCCCTTTTCTAGCGATATCATCTTTAACATAGTCCATCCTTTGATTCTTAGGTGTTCCACTATTCTTATAGCCGAATGGCTCATTTCATCACGACATCCTTATTATTTCGCATCACATATCCACACAACATTTATATCGGTTGTTACATGTGTGACGATTTCCACACAAGTTTTCAGTCACCAGTGCAACTTTCAGAATTCCTCTTATAATATACCCCATTGTTTATTCTATCCATTCACTTAACACCACACATCTCTCGTAGCATTCTCAGCTCAGCTCGATCCAACACCCTGAACCATATATGCTTATGCTAAATAATATTGCTAATTAAATTTGAAAGTTACCGTTTTGTCCTTGAGCATGACGACTCTACAGTTCAGCAAGGCTTCGGCCCCAACATGGGCCGTCACTTGAGTATACTTCTCCTCCTCAAAGTATGGACCCCAATGGTGCTCATGGTGGTGATCATGAGCATAGCTTTGAAACGGCACATACGGACGAGGCTCTTCTACCTTGTCTGTTGAGTAAATAAAGTTAACCTTCAGTAACTAGATTCTGCCTACAATGAACTTGATTGATAAGCAAATACGTGCGTAGACTATTAACTTAAATGGTCTGTAAATCACAACTGCAGTGCTATTCTGTAAAAATCTCGTGAGAACTTAGGTGAAGTGAGCTCTGTTATTATTCCCTAATGACTGGGATTAACACTATTAAGTGCTCACTTCACTTATGATTTCACGGTGAGTGTCAGTTGTATAAAATGGCTATTGTAGCACAGCATATTGGCAGAGAGTCTGCTCACCAATCAAGTTCCTGTTGACTGTGAAGAATGAAGATAAAACAAATGAATGCAGATAATATTGCCCTAGGATATTACTATACTAGTGTGTTGAAAATGTGCCTGAATGAGCGAAAACAGTGCGATGATGCGTGTTTTAATATTTAATTAATGAAGAAATTAAGTCAATAACTAAACATACAGGTACACAAGTGACAATCATAAATATTATTTTGGTGAAACTACACTAGTTTAGGTTTTATTTAGTTTATCAGTACAAGCCCGTGCACAACGTAGGTAGAGTTTTGTTGTCCTAAAAAATATTATGCTAAAACAAACGACCTTTTTTAAAGAGTTTATAGTAAAGTATTATCTGTTTCAACTTTCGAAATAAATTGTTTTATTGCCTCGCTCGAGGTAATTTAGAGCTAAGGGAATGTAAATATAATTGAGACAAGGATTGCGGTAGATTATAATTACGATTGTTTTTTTAATGGAAAATCTTTCTCTTGGAAATTTTAAAACCCATGTTTCTCAATGAAGAGCACAACGGTCAATTATAATTGTCGTAACATTACGATTTTGAATAATTTTCTTTAGAGTACCTAGAATATTTTTGAAAAATATTTACACAGAACGATTAAGTACTAATACTGCTTTAGTAACTAGATAAAAACAAATTTATTTCACAATTTAAATTAAACGAAACAAAATAAGGTTTGCGAAAAGTAATTTTCTTAATCTCCTTTAAATCAGGAAGTAGCGCTATTTGAATTTCAATTCTGATAAGATCGTTGCTAGCGTCGAAAAAGAAGAAATATTTAAAGTCTGATACTTTTACGCTTTAAACGTCTTGAATAAAGTAAGCAGATTCATATTTCTTATGGATATAAGACCAAGCGACCCAGCGCCGAAGACTTAAGGTCAGTTCACACTGAGACATGACACGACGTGACGCGACTTTATAAGATACCGGTGTCCGTAGTACAATTATTTATAATGGTGTAATTATCGAACTTAAGTATTCCACTAAAACAGAAATTATACGTTTCAGTGGGAGTGCGAATGCTTGTCGAAGTACGCTGAGATGCGTTGCTTAACGTCTCGCTGTTCTGTGTCGAGACGCAACGCATTGCGCAGATACTTGAGAGAACATACGTTGCTTCAAGCCGTGCAAAGCCACAAAAATGCGCTTCTCGGAATCTTTGCGTTGCGCGTCGCCTTAAGCAGCACGGTTTCAATTAGTTTCTTCGAGTGCGTGAAATGCGCGCCGTGCCGCATCGCGTCACGTCTCAGTGTGAAATGACCCTTACTGCGGACGCAAAAATCGATACTTACTCTGTAACAAATGATCGTTCCTGTCAGTTGCTCCTTCACGCTTGATATTTTCGCGTAGTTGCTTGGTGATGTTTTTGAAAATCTCTCTGGACAGGGCGAGACTATCCTTCTCATCGCTTCGACGTCTTCGAACGACATTTGTTCGATAATCTTCAGGAAAGCGCAACGGTTCTGCACAGATCAATGTCTTGCTTTTAAAAAAAAGCTTTTCTTTTTTATTATGGTCACTAGTTTATC
Organism: Eremobia ochroleuca; assembly: GCA_949629135.1. Lineage (NCBI taxonomy): Eukaryota > Metazoa > Arthropoda > Insecta > Lepidoptera > Noctuidae > Eremobia > Eremobia ochroleuca. The sequence goes on along the minus strand of OX451397.1, from coordinate 11,192,393 downwards.
GTGTCTATTTCTTCAGTTGGGCTATGCTGTAAACTTGTTTGTTTTTCCAAAAAAACAATTTTTGAAGATAAATACGGAAAGGGAATTAAATGATCCGCACATTAACTTACCATGTTAGGAAGTCGACTGAATAATGTGAACAGTATTAAATGCCTAACGCTTACATTACACACCAATCCTTGAAAAAGATATGTTATTTTTTTCTTTTTACTTAAAGGTAACGTTGGAGAGATGTCAAATATTTTAATGTGGTGTTTCGTATTTCTAGTCACGACGTTCAACTTCCTTTATCAAGAAATTTCATGTAAAACTTCGTACAAACGATGAATATCCAAAATGGTTTTAAATAAAAACGGTACACTTGGAAGAGTTTTCATCCATCTCCTAAGTTGAATCGTGGACATTTTACTAAATATTCTTCAGAGAAAATGCTTTAGGTTCGCATTTGAATAATTCTTCATTGGAAGTCGTTAAAAATCTAGCCTAAAATAATACTGTTCTAATAGGAATCCTTACTCTCAACTGTAGACACAGTTAAGTCTAGTATATTTACAATTAATCAATCTAACTAGCCTTTTCACAACTATGTTGGGGTCAGCTTTGAGTTTAACTAGATGCAGCTGAATACCAGTATTTTACATGGAGCGCGTACATCTAACCTTCACAACCCAGTTAGGTACTGGGTAACACGATAGCTTTTTTTTGGGGAGGGAAATTATCAAATAACTTCGCTCGCTCTGGGCGGAGCGGGACGTGTCAGACTTTTAGTGACTAAAACCCGCTCGTGTTCCTTCAGTTGCCTGTGCCAAGGGCCACGGTAACTCTTTCAAACAACCCGCGACACTGGCAAAACACGATACCCCTTGGTAATAAGATTGGTTGTCAACTTTCAACTTCTGACAACCCGTAACGACTGTCAAAGATCCAAGAATGACGGACCAACGGCTTAACATGCCCTCCGAGGCGGCAACGGCCCCTCCGTTGCCGCCTCGGAAGTCTCGATACATAAAGATGGTCACTCATCCACGGACCAACCGCGCCAAGCATAGCTTAACCTGATTGATCGACTCGTGCGGCTGTTATTACTTAGCCATGAGCCCCTCGATTATATTTATAATAATCTTACATAATCAATATAATAAATAATAGGGTCATCATTATGTCTTTGATGTCTTTATGGAACAAAGAGTCAAAAGTGGAGACACATTTTAAATAAAATTCTTCACTTTTCGTTTCTCGTCTTCTTCGTTTTAAATTGGCTAACCAAGCTCCGCAGCCGTGACGGGTATATTTGAAAATTATAAATAAAAAAATAAATTAATTTCATGATTTTTTGTGTGATTTTTTGTGTTTTTGTGGGCTCATCAACCGCAGTTATTGTAATCACTTGAAATGTCAGCTTAGAAAATCTGTTTTCTTTTGTAAACATCACAAACGTGATGGGTATCGATAACTAAACAGGATAAAACATACGAAAACCGTTTTTCTCAACTCATACTTAAAGTAACAACACTAAGAGCGGTTGTTGATCTCCCAAAAAAAACATCCAATCTTTACATTCTTTATTAAATCGTGTTTATACATATATCGATCCGACCCAGCGCGTCTAGGGAGTTCAGCAAGCCAATTTAAAATAACCATAATTTTATTATTGTTGCTTCTTTACCAATTAATTTCAGGTATGTTATGTATAATAACTTGCCAAACAAGTAGTTACTTACTATTATTTATACTTAAAATATTTTTTAATAGGTAACGCATTAAAAACTTTTACGTTTCAAACTTTGTTGAACTTAGTTTTGAATACCTGTGTGTTTAATTACGAAGTTTGACTAAGCTTATTATAAAGTTCTGATTTTCAATATTTACAGAGACTGATAATATTATCGAAACAGAAATATTTATGAGCAGAAATGTTATCTTAAAATTAATTACATATTTATTATGCAGAGTAATTAATTCTGTCTTAGATGTAATGATTCTTAATAAACAATTTTTATTTCTTCTTTCTTTCTTAAATTAATTGGTTTATACTAGTGGATTAAAATATATCTTTTACAATTGTTTTTGTAAGTATAAGTCACTGAGATGTGTGTTTGTTTAATATAAGCTTGTGTGGTATTGGAATTAATACTACTTTAAAATAAATAATTCGAATTTTGATATGAATACTCCTAGTATTAACAATATTCTTTTATAAGTAAGCATGATTGTTTTTATTAAGACTTCGAATTGAATTTGAACCTATATTTTTATAATATATATTTGGTACAGTCATTTGATTTTAAAAACAAAAAACGCTGCATTCAGCTTTTAAAAACGCTTCATAAACTCACGCACCACAAGTCTACGCAGAGCACCTATGAAATATAAAATTCGATACTGAAACCAGATCTTGGTTATGCTGACCGTCATATAAATAAAGTATGGATGCACTAGCGGTCCGAGGTCGGTTCCGTAATTGCCATTCGCCAAACACGGAGTGTGTTCTGTGATTGGTTTTTGTTTCAATTTTTAATTTTAATTCGCTATTAGGTAATTTGAAAAAGGGTTATTCTGTTTTTTTATTGTTAGTTGAAGTGCTGCATTTGTGCAATTACATGCTAGCACGTGTTCTAGAATTGTAATGCTTGTTTCGTTGTTTATTTGAGCTAAATGTTCACTTTATGATACTAGGTGCTGAGATTATTTCTTTAAATTATTAATTTAAGCTAAGCTATTTAAGTTAAGCATTACCTAGTCTATTTTTAATAATGATTGTGCTGTTCCGAAGGTTTGTTTGGAACACGTCATGCTATCCATTAAAACCGTGAAGGCTAAGCGTATTCAATATTTATGTACATTTTTAGGTTATTTTATTAATTTTTAGAGTGATAAGCTCAGTGCTATCTAGACAGACCAGTGTATCATTAAGACAAATCTATCATTGTATGACTGACTTACCAGATGCAGTATGAATGCAGCATAATGCTAGGAACACGAAGTAGAGGCCGTCCCACTGCATATTAGAGACATCACAGGCGCGGACGCATTACGCTCGCCGTTTACCTGCAAAAAATACTATATATAGGTATATTTTAAGGAAAATTTTAAGTCACATAACATTGCCCTGTGTTATTTATGAATCTTTGCAGGATTTAGAAAACGCGTCGTAGTTCTAAATAGACCAGCAATGAGAGTAGGTAACTATGCCGCTTCTATTTGATAATTTATAACCTGAAATAAAAAGGTTAAGGTAATTTACTCGATTTATTTTTTCATGTTATTTAAAATATCTGTCGCGTTAAATTTGGTTATGCTGGATCGAATTATTTTAGTTACTGAATGCTCAAATATCATATTTTTTTAGGTTAGTTATATGTATTATTTTTTGTTAAAATAGCAACATTTGTAACAAAAAATAAACTGGGTGATAATATCTCCGTAGGTTCTAGTTGCCCTATTCCAACTTTTCCATTTAATCTAAATGGACTTTTTGAAGACACATACAGAATCTTAATACCTAACTTAAACAAATGTGCTTAGGTTATTGAGTTCACCACAATTTATTGGATAGATTTCGCGCTATTGCTTATTGAGGCTGTAGGTTGGAAATGGCTTCGAGATGGTTTTCGTTGTATCAGGGATCGTTAGAGTCAAACTGTTTTCGAATTTGAACATTCCAATACTGGAGAAACTTCAACGTTATGTTCGCATTATACTCTGTCGCTGAGAGCAGTGTTGGGCCAGTGATAACGATCCCGACTTATGAATTATTTGGCGTGGACTATTTCTGCTTTGTGCTCGTGGTTAAAGATCTATTTGTTTTTTTTTTCTTTATTATTCGAGTTAATTAACTTGAACTCTTGAAGTGTTATGGTGTCATAGATTTTCTCGATTTTTGACGATCGTTATTGTCACTCGAAATGTTGTGCATCATCTGCCTACCTAGTCTTTTCCCAACTACGTTGGGTCGGCTTCCAGTCTAACCGGATGCAGCTGAATACCAGTACTTTACATGGAGCGACTGCCTATCTGACCTCCACAAACCTGTTACCCGCTAATACGATACCCCTTGGTAAGACTGGTGGTCAGACTTTCGGGCTTCTGACTTCACGTAACGACTGTCAAAGATCCACGAATAACAGCCGGGACCAACGGCTTAACGTGCTTTCCGAGGCACGGAGGGATCTCGATATGTAAATATGGTCACCCATCCACAGACCAACCGCGCCAAGCGTAGCTTAACCTGATCGATCGGCCTTTGCGGCTGTTATTATTTAGCCACGGGCCAATCGTCAATGCACAGCATATCGAGTGACAGGGGTCACTCGATATGCTGTGCATTGACGATTAATAAGATTTTTCAGCTTCTGACAGAGCTTCTGAGTTACAGAGATTGAAATCGAATCAGACTCGTGTGTTTGTTCGATCTTCATTTGTTGATTTATAGATTAGCAGAATAATTCTAAAGTATCGATCTACAAAAAATACGATGTCGATAGTGTGTTGTTTAAAATTTACATTGATAGACACTCGATTTTCTTTAATCACACGTCACAGAACCGAGCAAACCTGTAGGCACCTTTACGATCCAAGACTCAAGATTATCAACGTGGTCCATAACTAAACACATCTCGCAAAATAGTTAACAAACTTAGATTGCCTCAGATATGTTACTTAATAATTTAAATGAACGTAATTGGTTTGTGCGTGTTTGTGAATAAGAAATGCTTCCGTTGGCTCCGACCAAAGTTCCAGGGTTGCGGCTAACGTAAAGTAGTCGGCTTATAAAATTGTAGCGGGGCAATTTTCATTTTATATCACGAGGTGGTATTCTGTGAGGTATATGAGATATTAAATAGGCACTCTGTTAGCCGGAGGAGGTGAAGCCACAACCAGCGGTTTGTGTTTAAATAGTTTTAGTATTGCGAGGTCTGGAGCGCTTGCGTCGATATAAGGGCTAATGGAGTTTGGGGTAGTTGTGACCTAAACGTGTTCTGAATAACCTATTACAAGCCTTGTTTTGATCAGGAAGTAAATGATGTAGACGATGGAATATTTAGAATATAGAAGGTGGCTATAATGGAATCAAAGAGAAAAATAATATAAGTATACATAGATGATCAAGTCATCATCTGCCTAGCCTTTTCCCAACTATGTTGGGGTCGGCTTCCAGTCTAACCGGATGCAGCTGAATACCAGTATTTTATATGGAGCGACTGCCTATCTGACCTCCACAACCCAGTTACTGGGTAATACGATACCCCTAGGTAAGACTGGTTGTCAGATTTTCGGGCTTCTGACACCCGTAACGACTGTCAAAGATCTACGAATGACAGCCGGGACCAACGGCTTAACGTGCTTTCCGAGGCACGGAGGGGTCTCGGTATGTAAAGATGGTCACCCATCCACAGACCAACCGCGGCAAGCGTAGCTTAACCTGATCGATCGACCTGTGCGGCTGTTATTATTTAGCCACGGGCCCCTCACATAGATGATCAAGTACCTTACTAAAAATCTGCATATTTTTTTCTAAATATACGATAACTCGCCTATGACTGTACAGCTTATCTCGAACTCGTTAGTCGGTGGTTCCGGTAATGTCTTGAGTCGGTATCAGTGAAGCGATGGCGTCGAGTGCTACTGTTAAAATATCTTTAGTATCGACTTTAGGGTTTGTTGAATAACGTTAAAGAAATATTTCTCCAGGCTACTTTCTAGACTTATAAATATAATATTACACTGGGTGATCAAAGTATTGGATTACTTATTTTTTTGCGAAAATTTACAAATGACACTATTGCTTTTGAGGTCTGAAACTAAGTTTCAAATAAGAGAATAAAGTAATACCTACTGTTGGCAAAAATTGGTGAACGTTTTGTTCATGACTTTGGTGCTGACGCAGAGCAAATTAATAAAACAAATGAGAGTGAATTTTTACATAGGAAAGAATAATCAAAGGACGGCTGGGACAGACTGAAGGCGGAAAGTGGAGATCCAGATATTGTGGTGAAATATAGAAGAAGCCTATCTCCTACAGTTGACTGCGGTAGGCGAGTCTTTTTATTGATTTGTAGAAAATTTAACTAGCTGTTTGCCAATATAATAGGCCCCCATATGATTGGGGTTGATAAATAAGTTATCCTTCTATTCATACAAAAAGTGTGGCAATGAATCACAAATTCAAAATAAAAGTAAAACACTTGACCTGATAAATAACAAAGAATAAAGTTATAACGAATGCATGACACAACTCATACAACGTAGATATAAGGGTGAGGTCATTTACAATTCTTACAGAATTCAGCAAAGCAATCAGTTTGCGAAGTCAGCACAAAATTTCGAAGTCTAACTTGAAGGTCTCTAACATCAAGACTTTCATTGAGTTATCGAACTACTTCGAAAAGAACGAGGCAATTTATTATAGCTTATTTGTTATTCTGTTTTTTGATGTCAGTTTAAAAAAAAGTAAGTTGTTATCAGATCCTATTTAACTTGCTGAATAGATTTGAGTAGAATCAGTCGTACTAGTCTATTTAATTGTTTGAGTATCAGTTTTTCTATCTTTTTAACAAGTCTGAAATGTTTGTGTCCCAAAAGAAGTAATGCTAATTAATAAAGCTTATTAATATGCACATTATATACATATATAAGTCTTGGGGGTCTGGTGACCCATAACACAGGTATTTTATGCCTTTTCGGGCACCAGTCTCTCACAAACGTTAAGCCCGTTTTTTTTTTTCGATTAAGTTCTTCCTATCCACAACAACATTTGTGATGAGAAATAAATTCATACTTTATTATCAAGCTACTGTTTGTTTTGTTCAATTCTTATATTGTGTGTTCAATTAGCATTTTATTAAATGACATAATTATTTCCAATCCCACGAGAGAGCTTTTTTCTCGGCACGCGGTTGAAAGTTTTTTGTTTCATAGAATAAAAAAATAAAAAAACTCCACACAATGGGTGCCTTTTTTTTTGGGTGGGAAATTATCAAATAACTTCTCCCGCTCTGGGCGGAGCGGGAGGGTGTGTCAGAATTTTACTGACTAAAACATAACTAAGATGGACGGCGCCGCCGAGGCCGGCCCAGAAAGAGACGTCGAGATGACCTGGACGCGTATCGCGAGAGCTGGTTCGAGGTGGTGGGTGGTGGTGGTGGTGGTGGGAAAAGAGTTCCTGGAAGGATTTGGGTGAGGCTTTTTCCCAGCAGTGGGACAGTATAGGCTAACAAAAAAAGAAAAGAAAAGAGGATCCTCTTTTCTATTTTTTTTTTGTTTTTTATTCTAATATTGACAGTTCATTTTGTTTATATGTATGTATGTGTATCTATCCTATGTATACAGGTTGAAATTGAAAACATGCGACAAATCGAAATGAGAGATTGTACTCATCATTGTGAACAACTTTTACTATGAGATAAAACCTGAAATCGCGAAAAAAAATCAGCTGTTCCCTACATTTATGTTCGCATAACTCGTCAAAATGTAGAGAACAGCTGATTTTTTTTTTTCAAGTTCAGATTTGGTTCCATGGTAAAAGTTGTTCATAATGATGAGTACAATCTCCCATTTCGATTTTTCGCATGTTTTCAATTTCACCCTGTATATGTTTTGTCTATCTATGTGTTTTGGGGGACTGTCTTTTGTAATTTTGACGTTCGAAAAGTGCTGATTCTCAGCCCAGTTTGAATAAATGACTTTTGATTTTGATTTTGTATTATCATTAAATCTTGTATTTCCTAGCTATTTATCCCGTATGTTGCACCTGCCATATTTTTTCTCTGCTAAACCCTAAGGTTGACTAGTAGAAAATGCCTCAGGCATTAAGTCCGCCCTTGTACAGTACTTTTTTTTTTTACTTGTGCATAAAGTTTAAATAAATAAATACAATATTATGACATTTAAGTTAATCCTAATCCTTCGGGGAACCAGCCGTGATGTTAGGAGACCAACAAACTCAACAACTGAAACTCGTGTCTTGGAAATTATATATAATAATAATAATAATATTCCACAACTTTCACACAGCGCCATCTAGTCCCAAACTAAGCAGAGCTTGTGCTATGAGTACCAGACAACTGATAAACATACATAAATATTTCTAAATACATACATATTATAGATAAATTACAGCCAGACAAAGAACAAATTATCGTGCTCATCACACAAACATTTGTCCTAGGTGGGAATCGAACCCACGACCTTGCGCATAGCAGTCAGGGCCACTGACCACTAGACCAACAGGCCTGCCTATATATCAAAGAATTTTACATAGCAACTAGACTTTTCGTCACAAATCTCGGAAATAATTCGAGCGTTATATTAAAACGAAAAAAAAAGTATATTTTACTCACACTCTGAATCGATTAGGTAGGTACCTACTGCTAAATTATTACTGCAAAAACTTTTTGGGGTAATAGAAGTACTAGTTGAAGAATGTCTAAGGAATAATGTAACGAACGTAATATGCGAGTAGTTCATAAGATATGTACATTTTCATTTTTCTCTGCCAGAACGTGAAACGTAGACGGAACGAGCAGAGATTTTTCGGAAATTATAATATTTAGGTACTACTACAAAAATAGGACTGTTTGTTTCGCATGGAACTTTTCTGGATTTTTCCTTTATTCGGAGCTTAAATGCAAATAAAGAAGATTCGTTGACAGAGGTGTGAACAAATATGAACAGGGGATAGAAAAAACTGTTGATCAAACAACGCTTTCCGTTGAATCTTTGATCATGAAGAGCACACTTCCAAAAATGGTTTTTCGGGAGTGTCGTTAAGATCCCTTTCAAGTGGGCTTATAGAAATTACCGTCGAAGAAAGGTGTATTAGAGAGTGCTCTTAAGCGTTTTTGTAAGTAACCATTTACGTTACTTCTACATTTATGCAATAAAATGTGTATCAAAACCGTTTAGCCGCCATTATGTTGTTCAATAACAATATTGTATGTTCATTTAATACGTCGGTTAAAAATACCCTGTATTCAGTATTTTCACAAGTAAATACAATTTGTAAATGGATATTTGTGTACAGACACCAGCACATCAAGCTACCTGAAACTGTCAAATTTTCCCAATCAACCTTCAACCTTATACTTTAGCGATAAAGTTTTAAATCTATTAAAGAAATTTGACCGATTGTAGTGACTTGCGCATGTGCTGGCGTATGTACTTAAACGGATCATTAAACGTGTGTTAATGTAGAAGTACCTAAATGGCGTAAAACAAAAAACATAATTAAAAAAAAAAATATTAGGAATGTTCAAAAATGAACGTTTATTAAGGAAATAACTTACAATATAAATATATATGTACTGGATAAACTTCATAAACTAAAGGCTGATTTTTCAATCGACATATAATTTTTATTCGTGGAAAAAGATTGACGTCTGATAGATTCGGTATGGAAGAAATGTCAAAAATTCAAAATTATTCCTCGGATAAAACTATCTGGCGTTGGAAAAATCAGCCCTAAATAAACTAACAAACTATTGAAACAAAAATATATAATAACTAACTAAAATATGGTATGCTTAGGTAAATGAAAACTAAAAACAAATATACTCTTAGGTAGGTAATCTTTTACATTAAAGAGACAAAAGGTCTGCATGGCAACTAAAAGAGCGACTAATCCCGGTAAGTACGCATTATGATGCGGTATTGTATGATACATTAACCTGCCTTTTTCCGGTCCTTGAAGCCGACAAGGTAACTTTAATACCATTATTTATTCAGGAAAATCGTAATAGAGTACGAAGAATCGCTGAGGGAGAGAAAGAGAATATACCTTAAAAGGTTTTATGTTATTTAATATCATTCACTAATGTGATTAATGCGTTATTAATAATAATAATAATAATAATAATATAATATTCCACAACTTTCACACAACGCCATCTAGTCCCAAACTAAGCAGAGCTTGTACTATGAGTACTAGACAACTGATAAACATACATATATATTTCTAAATACATACATATTATAGATAAATTACACCCAGACATAGAACAAATGATCATGCTCATCACACAAACATTTGTCCTAGGTGGGAATCGAACCCACCACTAGACCAACAGGCCAACAAAAAAAAAAAAAAAAAAACACTTTTTTACAAAAAAACAACCGACTTCCAAAAAAAAATACAACAAAGTGAAAAATAACTTTAATTTCGGAAGTCGGTGTCGTTGGTTCCGCATTTTCGTTTTTTGATACCGACTTGCGAAATTAAACTTATTTTTCACTTTGTTGTGTTTTTTTGGGAGCCGGTTGTTTTTTTTTTTTTTCAAAGTTTCAAGTCAATAAATACTACCTACTTGCTATGTAAATATTAAAAAAAAAATCAATAATAAAAAAATAATAATAAAATACTAATAATAATAAAAATAATAATAATAATATCAATGTCAGGAAGTTAGTAAAAAATCATCAATATAAACTAAGCGGAGAAAATATGTATTATTGAAGCTAACAGCAACCGGGAACAAATCTAGACTGCTACTGAGAAATTCCAGATGGAAAAACCCAACAAGACTGCCCGACCCAGGAATCGAACCCAGGACCTCATCCCTCATTCGATATGTATATTTATCTTAACAGGTACCAGCATATGCATAACGGAATACATGTTATCTGAATCTCTCAACATTAGCGGATGCCGCCAACATTCATACCCCAACTTCACTATAGCTTTCTCTTAGCTTGCTCTAGAGCCAGTCTCATCTAGGTTCGCCGGGTAGTGGCAACTATACCTATCGTCCTCCCACCTAATCGCCGGAAGACCGTCACCTTGACCAGCTAGTAATAAAATAAAAAGACAGGCTTACAGAAAAAACAAAATATTTACCGATGCTACCATCATGCACACTCTGACTTCACCGTAGGTTTCTCTATGCTAGTGATAGTAGTAAGTAATCTCTATATTCCTCATCCAAGTTCGCCTCGTGATGTCAACAATGTCGTCCCCCACCTAATAGACGGCCGACCGACACCTTGGTCACCGCAGCCAAAATAAAAAAAAAAAAAAAAAAAACGTTGCCCCACACTAGGAATTTCTTCTGTATTGTGGGTGCGTTTTCAAACATTTAAAGTCACATACACAAATAGACCCGGAAGATAGTTCTTCCGGGTCTATTTGTGTATGTGACTTTAAACAAAACAAATATTTGCACGGAACAAATATTTGTATGACCTACAAGTAGTCTTGTAGGTCATACAAATATTTGTTCCGTGCGGTAATCGAACCCGCGACACGCAGCGCAGCAGTAAATCGCTTAACGACTGCGCCAACCGTGCCTTCAAATCAAAACAAAAAAAAAAAAAAAATTTAAAACATTATGATTATGCACTCACAGTAATATTTCCATAGTCACTTACAGATTGACGCGAATGTCAGAAGACAAAAAAAAAACTAATTTTTAAAACATTATGATTATGTACTCACAGTAATATTTCCATAGTCACTTACAGATTGACGCGAATGTCAGAAGACATACGAGAACAAGGGTACGATGGGGGTATGGGACACAGTGTGGCCTCTCCCTGAATATTTAATTTGATTTTATTTGACGTTGACGGTCAATGTAGAATTTATTTTTGTAGTAACGGCAAAAACATGCTGTTTGTGTCTTGTATGTGAGAACTTAGTAGGTTTTACAACTCGTCCTTTACTGAACTGAAATTTGACAATTTCATATTTGACTTCTCATTTTCATTTTTTTTATACGATTTTGACATTTTTATAATTTTTTCACCATTTTAATTATTATTTTTTCAATTAGATTGTTGAATAATTAAATTTAATTAACAATCAATAATAATCACAATTTTACTTTGGGTTTTTATCTGATTAGCATTTAAAATAGTTTATATCTTAAATGTAACTATGAGTGTAAAACTAGATTGATGTCTGAAATAAATAAATTATTTTTATTATATCTTTACCCTATCCAACCTATATCATATTAGTGATCTAAGGTCAAGTGTATGTACTTGCAACTAGCATGCGTGTATGACAGATGTAAGAACGTATATGAAGCAAAAGGTGTATGTACGAATCGAAGCCAATCGAAGCCAGTGGAGTTCTGTAGTTACTGTCTGCCCCCATGGGAAGAATGCGTGAGTTTATTAATGTGTTTTTATTTATAACATACGTACCTTGCCTACCAAGGATGATGGCCTTATACGCGTGAACAGTGATTCTCTTGTGTTAACTAAGTAAATACGACTCGTTTACAAAGTTTTATACGAATTCATTATGTTACAGCGTTGTGCGAACCATGATGGAACATCGAAAAGTTTTTCTGCCAAAATTTGTTGACAGTGATACATCGTGTTTCAAATCTCGTTTTTTTATGAAAAGTCAGGGAAATTAATCAAAAGACATGTCCAGTTTCTGCCCTCTGGTTACGGGTAATGTTCAGGATTACGGGTATGAAAGTACGAGATTTATTAATAATTTTAAGCTTCCAAATTAATATAAAAAAAAACGATGTTAACAAAAGCTTCCGATGTTTTTGACATTCCATTTTAATTCCGTTATTGCCTTCAAAATATTTTAAGAATAAGCCCTTTATTTTAGATCAAGGGAATAAATCAACGTAATTACGCGTAAATTACGCCAAGATTAGGTACTAAAATATTCGTGTACTTGCTACATAAAACGTGTTTATTTTAAATAACGAATGACGTAATTAGGTATGTTGTTTGTTTCATATTGCCATTCCCAACAAGATACTTTCTGGTTTAAAGATGAATAGAAATGGGGAGGTATTGAGGAATTAAACCAAAATATGGGACTAAATATGTAATTTCAAGTAAATATAATTTTAAAAAAAAAATGTTAACCAAAAATCTGCAGTCTAGTCAGGCCATTTAAATATAAAATGTTTCACTGATCTCACACAGGAGTACAAGTACCACCAGTTTGTACCAGTATTCACTAACAGATAATGTTATAGTAAAACAAACATACTAAAATGCAAGGACTATTACATTATATTTGGTCAGCTTTCGTATTTTTTTTAATATGTTCTTCTTTTGTTTTTTCTTTGCTTACATTTAGTTACATCATACTTTTGTAGCAGTAAAATACATATGTACGTAAATAGAACAAATACACAAATGCTGTAATCCATGGGGGATTGGAACTGTCACTCCTTCATAGAGGTTATACTGTAACCTAGTTAGGAGAAGAATTGTAACAAATCTGTAATTTTACCATGTATAAATTATATACCCATGTACCGAAAATGATGTATACTTGAAAATTATCAATAAAGATTTCTATATAATTTTCTGAGTCCTAAAGCTTTATAAAGGCTTAGGTTACAAAAATATAATAATCTTTTCTGAACATTTATTTTTGACCACCTAAGCAATCGTCCACTCAATCACCCACTCGACGTGTCGTTTAAATTGCCCTTATATTCAAATAACAAAAATAACTGTTATTCTTATACTCCTATTCACAAATATTACTATGAGCTCTCACAGTGCGCGTGGACGCACAGGGTTCCAAAAATCTATTCATAGGCAATATTTGAGTGGTGATCGGCACTATGCGTCCCTTATGTATATGACTTACTTCGCATAGTACTGCTATTTTACTTAGACACGTTTGTGAAGATGGTAGTGTGTCAATCATTTCATAAACAGTTAATTTCCCTGACTTTACAAACATAAAATATTTTTTCTAAAGAACTTATTAATCGCCTCCATGCATACGGTTTAAACTCTCGTGATTGATATTGGCTTTCTTGATCTCTGGTCTTGAAAATAGGCGTTTGTACGTGTTCTGTGTGCTGATTTGTGTAAGCACTGAAGATCAAATTTTTCGTGTGATCGTTTTATGGGCTCGCAATTTCAAAATCACTTTGGAGCCTACTTTTTTTAACTGTATTGTACGTGTGTGATATTTAAAAAAAAACGTTCTATGAAAAGGTCAAAAGTCTATAACATGTAATTCCTGTGTTTGTATCTGAATACCTGTAAGCAATTGGAACGCGAATTATTTTAAAAAACAAAGCTTTAAGAAAATATCACCTTCAAAATAGAGCCGGTATTTATAAAGGTATGAACATTGTAAAGGATCATTTTGATTTACTTCGTGAACTCTTAATTCTTAAAATAACATTACAAAAGCCTGTAAAAGGTGAAGGTTCTGTTAACTTCGTAGAAATAATAAAAACAATTTGTCTTTCCTTATCTTGTTTGTATTATTAGTTGTAGTAATTTTTTTTTTCCAGACTCTTTGTGAGTACAAATATAAAGGTAATTACTTTCTATTGTATAAATAAATGAAGAAATCGTTCACGATAAAATAGATCAGTTGTTCGTAGAACACAATAGCGTATTATGTCTACTTGTGTTATTCCTAAATCTCCTTACAATAAATGAGTTAAGCACAATCAAATGTATCAAGTACGTTCGGATTCTTGGAAAACAATAAGCTTTATCGGATATCATAGTAACTTGATATTAAAATGTTAACTAAATCTAGCTCGAGCATTATAAGGTTTAATATTTGGTTACCTATCTATACACTAACAAGTGAGGTCGGTGCTACAATATCAGAATCAAGAATGATATTCGTCACAGTAGGCAGCGTAGTTATAAATTTTTGGACGTGTGGGTATGTCAAACCGTGTCATTTTAGGCCAGTATGCTGTCAACTTACTATTGGTGCCGATTCTGTTGTTAACGAACTAAACTAAATTTAAGTTCAGTGCATCTTTTTCTTTCTATTTCATTAGGAAAAGGACAAAAGATAAATATTAGTTTAGTCCTGTCACATTAAGATACTCCGTAGACAAGATTAGACGTGATTAAAAAATTGCCTACTAAAAATATGTCAATCTACTTCAGGCGCTGACTAATTTGACAGGACTAAAGTAATATTTATCTTCTGTCCTTTTCCTAATTAAGTAGAAAGAAAAAAATGCACTGAACTTAAGTTGAGTTTAGTTTGTAAAAAATGGAATCCTCGCCATTGGCGTGTGCTAGCTGACATATGGGGTGTAATTTAATTTAATGTTTTGTATTTAATAATGTTAATTACTTACTATTGTATGGAATCAAGTTCTTCTTACTGAACAATCAGCTGTTTTGCTGGCGAGCTTGTAACGCCACTTTTTCTTCCCAGCTTCCCAGATAACTACTAGCAGTAGGAAGTGATGAAGGGCTGGCCTTTTGAGGGACTGTCTCATGTAATTTTGACGTTGAAACAGTGCTGATTCTCAGCCTTGTTTGAATAAATGACTTTTGATTTGATTTTGATTGACTAAAAGATTCTCACCTCTAATTAAATTATTAAAAAAAAAAAAAACGTTGACAACCTCACCACAGCTAGCTTTTTACAAGTACATACAAAGAAATACTACAGTAAAAATGTACTATTTATAATACTGAGGTTTCTTGCAACAATTACAAGATCATTATTTCTTCAACGTCTTCGAGACGAGAGTTGTGGAACCCCGATGTCTGAAGGAGATTGATGAATGGATCAAATACTCTTTCTAATAACAAATGACAGGACAAAGTTGCGAAATCTGCGAAACTTGAAAAGTAACTTTTGAATGAATTTATCGTTGAATCTATGTAAATTTTTTGTACCTTACGTAAAGTAAAGGGCACAAAGGTCATGGTTTTGAATGCGTTATTAAAATGGCTTGTGTGTTATAAATAATATAGGGTTTTAAGAAACATTTTTTAAATTATTATCGACTCATATGATTTTATGTAATAGATTTTGCCTGCGGAGGTTGTAATTTGTCCTACGGGAACGTGCTTTAGGGATTAAATAAATCCTTTGTGTAATCCAGCTCATAAAATGTCTTTGTGCCAAACTGTATCCAAATCCGTTCAGCCATTTTTTACCTGAATACGGCGAAGCAAAAAGGAGGGTTATGATTTTGAATCGTACGTATGTGTGTATGTTCTTCTGTTCCCTCATAACTTCAAAATTTCTTATAATAATTTGACAAAATAATGCGGTATCGTTAGAAGTGACTTGACCGTCCGCTTGTTTAATGTTATGTGACGTCACACTAAAATCAATAAGAGGCTCTCTAGAGGACATAATGTAATGAATTTAAAAAATAAGTATTTTGGGTATCAAATGAAAGAGCTCAATTCCAAAATTATGAATATTATGAATATTTTCATTTCAAAATTATGAATATTACTGAAATAAGCGCCAAAATAAATAAATAAAAAACAAGTTTAAAAACTAAAACTCGACTGCAGAAAAGGATGAAATTAGAAAGTATCTTCCCGTGGTCGCATGCTACCATAGCGTATAAGAATATTAGTACAGCCATTACAGCGGCATTCGACCACGGGGAGGTACTTTCTTGTTTCAAGCTCTGAGTTGAGCTGCACGATTTTCGACAAATGCGTCCACTGATTGGACAGGTGATGGTGGTGGTGGTGGTGTGGGTAAACCAAAAGACCATTTCAGACACCAATCTACATGGTCTTCACATGATCTGACCAATATTATGTCTGGACTTTAAAAGAGACTGTGACCTCTGAGTTTGTTTCGGCCTTTCTTCTCAGAGTAGTCAGATAGGAAACGCCGACCTTATCTAGTTTTAAATAAAATGTGATTGACATGTAAAAGTGTTTGTACAAACCTACTTACAGAAATAAATCATTATTTATCATTTATCATTTATCATTCAGTAGTCGGGTTTTAGTTTTTAAACTTATTTTTTTGCGTGATTGATTCACAAATATCCAAACATACAAACTTTCACATTTATACAGTAGCAAATAGGATAGTAGGATTTAAGGAAAGAAAGATAAAAATAATTTTAAGTTTTCCATAAAACGTTTCTTCTGTACAGATTAGGTCACTTTGCATACCGCCCCTAAATATCCATATATAGGTACTTGACCAGGACAAAAACAGTGTCAAGTTTAAATACTGCAACACTTTAAAGTGTAAAATTCTTAATCCATAGCCCACTAGTGCCAGTTTACCCTATTTACCCCAGCCATTTTCTGGCAGAACCGTGTAATTCGAATGACATGTAGTGTAGATCTTACTAAGTGACACCTTGGCACAAGTTTCTGGTTAACAAGCCAGAAACGATTTAACCCTGATGTGGTTAGTAAGCCTCATTATTACTGTTTGGTGTTTAATGAAATATTAATGAACCAGTAAGTGACAATTTTCAATCTATACTAACAATAAAGCTGAGCTGGCTAATAATAGCAGCCGCATAGGCGATCGATCAGGTTAAGCCACGCTTGCCGCGGTTGGCCTGTGAATGGGTGACCACCTTTACATACCGAGACAGGGGTCTCGGTAGAGGGCTATACATCTTAAAGCACGTTAAGCCGTTGGTCCCGGCTGTCATTCGTGGATCTTTGACAGTCGTTACGGGTAGTCAGAAGCCCGAAAATCTGACCATCAGTCTTACCAAGGGGTATCCTATTACCCAGTAACTGGCTTGTGGAGGTCAGATAGGCAGTCGCTTCATGTAAAATACTGGTATTCAGCTGCATCTGTTTAGACTGGAAGCCGACCCCAACATAGTTGGGAAAAGGCTAGGCAGATGACTGTGAAGTGGTGTGGTATGGTGTGGTGCGGAGTGCTGTGGTGTTATATGGTGTGGTGTGGTGTGGTTGGTATGGTATGGTGTGGTGTGGTGTGTCGTGATGTGGTGTGATGTGGTGTGGAGTAGTGTGATGTGGGTTGGTGTGGAAATAAAATAACATTCAACTTTAAAAGCCTTAAAATGGATCCTTTCAACACTATTTCATTTTATATCAACCATCTCCCATTTAAAAAATGCTAGGTTAACAGCAGGCTAAAATCACACTAATATTATA
The DNA here is from genome assembly GCA_949629135.1 of Eremobia ochroleuca. Classification (NCBI taxonomy): domain Eukaryota; kingdom Metazoa; phylum Arthropoda; class Insecta; order Lepidoptera; family Noctuidae; genus Eremobia; species Eremobia ochroleuca. Next base: position 11,174,570 of record OX451397.1, on the reverse strand, counting down.
AAGGCGAAAGTTTGTCTACTTCTTCAAGCTCAAACAGCTGGACCAATATTAATGAAATTTGGCACACAGATAGTTTATAACCAGCATTAACACATAGAATACTTTTTATCCCGATATTCTTACGATATCGAGACTTATGCGAGTGAAACCGTGGGGCGCAGCTGATAAAAAATATATTTGTAACAAAAGGCATTAGTTTAATGCTATTCCAATCATCTTTTTGAAAGTGACTATTTTTATGAAGCCGGTTCTTTTAATTAGCTTGAAAAAATGTTACATTTTCTTTTTTCCCATTTAAAATTACATTTTGCGCTGTTTTAACACGAAATTCAGAAATAAAAAATGTATGTATTCAAATCGGATCGACGTTTTTCGCCTTTTAATTTAATAGATAGACATTTAAGTGCGAAGAGTGGTCAAATGATATAAAAGATTCAAATACGAAAAGATTTTTTAACAATTCTGACAGGAAATTAAAGTGAGTTATTTGTCAAGGAGTCGGTCAGTCAGAAAGCTGAAGCTACTTGACCATTCCAAAGCGTAGTAGGTACCTATGCAGAAGAACGGACAAGAAACTCCACGGACAGTCTTGTAAATCCTACGCCTATTAATAACCTGTCACTTACGATGGAAGGAGGGTTATGATTTTGACGTAGATATGTATGTTCATCTGTTCCCTCAAAACTTCTAAAATACTTACCATAATTTTATTCACAGTGATGTTGAGAGGCTAGCCGTGGTCGTACGCCACCTTTTTTTTTTTTTGTTCTAGGGGTGGAAAATCCGAACGATACTTCCGCAACCCCCGGTGGTCATGTGCCACCTACCCTAACAAAACAATACATTCGAACAGTAAATGATCGTAAGCTTTAGGGCAAAGTGGCATGACTACACTGATTACAGCTAACCTCTGAACATCACTATGATGTATTAAATAGATTAAAATAATATATTACGTGTGTAGGAACTCCACCTCAGCTCAGAAATGAAATAACGATTGTATAGATATTCTTCGATATATTTCTCAAGCAAAATATCAACGCTCTATTCGACGGTTGAATCAACAATGTTCCAAAGAAAAACGTACCAAATCAAAAACTGTCACAATTCAAATAATGGTGGCAAAGGTCTCTACTCTCAACAGCCACTCACTACTTTATTGTCGATCACTACTTTAGTGACGGGTAGCTGTCAGTGTTACCAGACGAAAAATACAGGACTGTTTACGTATCTATGACATCTGACAGATACTCGTCACTGGTACAAACAATAACAATTGGATAACCTAAATCGTGGATATAATAATAATAGTGTTAGTCTTACACGTGTAAGTTGTTTATTTAATAGACTTATAGCCTATAGTAGTGTAGTACAATGAATAGTTGGTACATAATAATTTCAGATGAGAATATTTTCTTATTTCATACTCTTCATAAAGCGCAATTTTTCAGTAGTAAGGTTTTTAAGTGAACATTTTTGTGATATTTTATTTGGAACCCTCCTCACTTAATATGCTAGGGCTAACGTAATTTAAAACCTGAAATCTCATATCATAAAAGAATTCTGGTGACCACAATAAGAAAGCATTTCGGGAATACTAGTCTTTGTCCCGTTTCCCTATTGTTGTCTTCGAAAAACCGAGATATACCTACACTGATATTATTCAATGGAGATACTTGCAAATTCCTGTGGGTATTCAATGTATTTTGAAATGAAATCTGTCTGTATTCAATAAAATCTATGGCTGAATAAGGGATGAAGAATTTGGGACGTAATACTTGAGTTTCAATAGATGAAACGCAGTGATAGGCAGTCTGTCCAGTGGTACGTATTTTAACGAAAGCTTAAGGATTACCAGGATTTGGTTATAGAAATTGATCGCAAAACTGTTTATCAGGTTAGGTATTACTTGTAATATCTTCATCATTATCTTTTCAGCTGAAAGATGTTCAGTGTTGGGTTTAGATGGAGGCCTATATCCAGCAAGCAGGTTCTGTGCTTCTCGCATCCAGGGGACTCCTGCAGCCTTCACTAGGTCATCGGTTCACCTTCTAACGCTCCAGAACCTTACTAATACATCAGAACCTTACTGGATAGGTCCACTCAATCTGTGTGATTCTTTCCTCAAAGAAATAAAAAATCTCAAATTCTCAAGTTTGGCTGGCAGAAAACGCAAAGCTTAAACCACTTGACATAGAAGCATGAAATTTTGCATAAGATTTCTTTATATAAAAAAGAGAGCACTGAGGCAGGATTTTTGAAAATTCATCCCCTGGGTTTTAAATAGGGGTTTGTATAGAAGTTCGTCATTTTTGCCGATGGGATATCCCGTCGGTATCACGGCTCTATAAAAGAAATCTGGCAATAAGTTAAAGTGTAAAACCTATAACATATATTACACATTCATGTGATCCTAACCATATTTTCGTCTAACTTCAAAGAAAATAAAACTACCTATAACTAATCTATTACGTATTATGTATTTTTTATGAAGCTGTAAATAGATTTTGCCAATTGCTTGGAGGTCTCGATAAATATTTATTCAGAAACTAGTGTCACAAAATCTGTTAACTTTTGTAGAACTATGGGAAATTGCTAAAATATATTTCAATAAAACTTTGTGATATTTATCATTATTATTGTTTGTAGATCATTCCAGTGAAACTTATGTAAATTGGAGGAACCTTGAATGTTCAATTCGATGAAGATTAAAGAGTTATAATATCATAGGCAATCACTTTGAGAGAGAAGAAAGTTGTCAAATAAATGACATGTTTTCAACGAATTGCTAAAATGTAATCTATATTTGAACGATGAAACAAAGATAGTAGATGCAAGAAATATGGATGAATTTCAGGTTAAAGCCGGTCTCAGAACATTCCACGTTTAGTATCTATTCGAAAGAATTGCGATTTATTATGTCACCGTTTTAAAGTGGTTGCCAATTTTATTTGCCAAGTGCTTAAGGTGAAACAAATGGTCGGACGTGAACCCGATACGATTCGACAAAATAACGAAATATAACAAAACATTCAGTATCCTTCTACTGATTCGACTATATTTGTCAGTATAAAAAAAGTCCATATGCAACAAAACTTTTCGAGTTAGACCTTTGTTTTGTCGGACATTAATAGGTAGGTACTCTAGAAACATTTCGTCTCTTCAAAAAAGATACGGTAATTGCTACCTACTCGTTTCTTTGCCTCAACTCAGCAGGCACTACCATTTCCTCAGATTAAGAATACTATATCATTTTAATGGACCTTACATAATGTCTTCCTGCTTTTAGGGGCCATGTGCTTATTTAACAGAAAATGTGGTCCGCAGCAAAAAAAAAATGACCAATCTTTTTCCTTTCATTGGATGTAGACGGGCTAAAGAATCGTGTTAGAAGCCCAGGCAGAAATGAAAGAAAGATTTAAGTAAAGAGTATATAACTAACTATTTATACTTTGAGGAACTAAGGCCCACTTGCACGTTCATGGGCTATCTTATATAACTTGGAGTTAACAAATAACTCGTTCTCACATGTATAATTTCAACTTGAATGATGTTACCAAAATTTTGTAACAATTTTTATGATTTATAAGAGTGTCCGTGGAGTTTCTTGCCTGTTCTTCTCCACAGGTACCTACTTCGCTTTGGAATGGGCAACTAGCTTCATCTTTCTGACTGACCGACCCCTTGACAATTCAAAAGTGCCTGTAATTGGTTTAGTTGAAATAAATGCTTTGAGTTTGAGTTTGGCTCAATGTCAATCAAATAATTATTGATCTTGCGCCAAAAAAGTTAAGAGGTAAACCTAGAGTTATACTTTTAAATATTAAACCCACTGATGTGGGAGAGTTGAGTTGCTAAACTCTGAGTTAATAATGTGAAAATAAATTGCCGTTACGAGGTTCCCCTGATAACTTATTTTGTATTTTATATTGCTAGACGTTGTAGCAAGTAAAAATTCGGTGCTATATCAGCAGGCGATATATCCATGAACTCATATAAAAATAAATACAAATTATAAAAAAAAAAACAAAAAAAAATGTTTTCCTTATCTGATGTTTTCGTCAATCAATAAAATAAATCTCCAACATACAATACGATTAAAATGAAATGTCGGGATATAACCTTCAAAGATAAGAAAGTATTGCGTATCGTAATGTAGTGTAAAATAGCCTGGCTGTACAATTTCAGTTCATTCATTTTTTGGTCGCATATTAAGGCAGAGACATTGCAATTCTGTTTTATGTTTCATCGATTGAACTGCAATGTTTCCAACTCAAAATATACAATTTATTGTATGGTTTATTAACCCCATGTTACTTTTTAGTGGCACAACGCTTCATAAGAGTTAAAATGATGTTTACTTAACTCCGAGTTTACAAACTCTAGATTTATTAATTTAACCCGACTAGCCCGGCGACTAGGCCGGCGCCTGGTGACGGGGACCATCACGGGACCCTGCTTGCTAAACAAACACAATAGGCATACCCGCCGACAGAGTAGCTGTAAGAACCGCTGCGGCAAGGATCACTACGGAGCCCAACGAAAAGCTGCGTGCACACCACCGACGCGGAAGACATCGTGAAGGACGTGCACTAAAGACAGAAGTACGCGCCGAGAGTGCAGCTGCTGGAGTCACATCACAACGTAAACTTTAAGGTGTTTGTGTTGCGTATGCCAACTTGCTACCTGCATTACATATCAGATGATGGAAGAAAGCTTTTGGCCACAGGATATCGCATTCCACCGCTTTCGCGGACAAGTGCCACCGGAGCGCAAAAAGAGTTGGTGCAGCTAACATAGTTCTTAAGTCTTATTTACTAACACAATTGTTATATGTATATTTAAGGTTTTTCTCTAGGGGTCTTTATTACCTGAAAATAAATGGTTTTATTATTATAACGGACAGTTCCTTGTGCAGAGCTTGAATGGAGGCTGATGAAACCGTTACGCATGTGCTCTTTGAGTGCACAAGCGGCACCCAGATTAGGTCAGAAACCCTCGGGACGCCCAGATCATAAACAGATGTTCTCAACAGGCCAGGAGACTTAATCGACTTCTGGAGGTAGGTGGGCTGGTTGGAATAACCACCGGCGGCTACCATGGCCCACGCACAATGGTCCACTTGAAAGACTAAGTGCGAAAACCAAACCCATACCATGGAACATATGTATGCACGCGGATGTGATGGAATGACATCAAATTAAGAACTTGTCGTCCCGGCGAGCAAAGGGCAAATATCCACGGATCAACTGTCCGCTGTCCACGTCTTACAGTGTCGATGTAAATCACGCCTTAAATTTTATCTCCTAGTTCGTGTGACATAAGCACTCCGTCAAACATATATTAAGAATAATTTATCATTTTTATAGGCTCATCTTCGAAGGCGTCGCTGGCAAATTTGATGTTAAGGATTCAGTATCAGCCTGTAATGTGGGACGTTAGCAGTATGTAAGCAAGTATAATGTGCTCAAGGTTTACGACAGAGGAGTAATGAAGTTTCTTTTTATAGCTGTCGGTAAAGGTGCTTGGGATACATAACAAGTATTTAGGTATTAGGCTGAATAGTTTTATTGTTCTTTCTAGAATGTTTTTGTTGTAGGCACTTGTTAAAATATTTCTTTCTGTGTGTATAAATACGTGGGCAGATGATTCATCTTCAACGGTTCCGCTAAATGGCTGATGGCCGCTTGAAGACAGAAATTCTCACTTCACAGTTAATCAAGAAGACGTCCCACGTATTCTTATTCCTGTATACCTTCTAACTACTATCGCACTGAAACTAAACTAACTGTAGCTAGACAAACCAAACAGAATATAATGAATTTCCTTTTCTTCTCTGTTGTAAATAAAGTTGATACAATGAAAATATGTGCTACGGTTTTTCGTAGCAAAGAGCTAAAACGTTCGTAGCGCTACGAAAAAACGTAGCACACTTTTATACGTACATAATTTATCAGGAAAAACAAATTAGGATTAAAAACCGGTACTTTAATCCTAATTTGTTTTTCCTGATAAATTTTCAGTAGGGTACGAATGTACCTACTGGCTTGGAACTAATGACCCCCAAGAGGGAAATTCGAGGTATTTTAGATTTGGTCATACGGACGCTGTTTTTGTTTGTGCAAGAAATACCTAAAAGCTGCGACATGACCCTGCTTTGCATGGTTTGTACTTGACAATACATCGAGATTCATTTATTATATGCAAGTTTATCATTGATGTTTTATAAACAGCAACCTTCCGGAATAAGTTCTCATGATGGAAAATTTGAATTTTGAAAGACACGAAAAGCGATTTTTTTATAATATGTATAGAATAAACGAGAATGTATAGCTTATAAAAACTTTAAAATCAAAATTTAAATGAGGCATTTCAAGTATTTTTACCTTACCCTGCTAGTTGAAATATTATTTTTTATACATGAAACTGTGAGGAAAATACCAGAACAGATTTTTTACCGTAAACATTCAAACTATTCGACTATGAAATCAAACTGTGGCTTCGTTGTGTTTTTACGAAGCTCTTGTTTAACTTTTCCATTTAAATTAATAATACACTACAAACAAAAGTAAATGCATTATCGTAAATAGCTCGGAGAAAAATAGGTGCAAGCACATCGAGCTCCCCGAAACTGTCAAATTTACCCAATCAACTTTGAGCCTTATGCTTTAACGATGATGTAGAAAATCTATTAAAAATTGACAGATTGTAGTAAGTTAATGTGCTGGCGTCTGTACATATGTTTGATTTAAAACAAATATAATAAAAACAGTGGGAATGGTGTCATGTTCGAAAAAGGAGACTACTTTAATGAATGATAAAATGTCTATTTGAATCCGCACTCTAATCGCATTACACTCTTCCAATCACACTCAGAGGGTTTCGAAGAAAATTTATGACCCGTTGCTTCATAGGTTTGAAAAAATCGTCTGCTCAACTACGTAGTTATCGTAATAAACGTGGCTGAACTGTCAAAATGAAAGGTATTGCGATGATTTGCCATTTTGTGTACGTAAATAGGCTAGCTGTTGGTTTTGTATATTTCATAAGAAGCTGGTCCGAAAACTTTCAGGCCATCATGATTATTTACTGACCAGTGTTTTAATAAAATATTAGTAGTGCAATAAAAGGATTCTATTTTATTATAACTACTATAGCGATTGTTGTAACTCTCGCACTATGCATGAATCGTATCAGTTTATTCGTTTGCTGAAAATAATGACTATCCTCTCAAATAGGTATGTAATTTTTGGAACACTGCCACTGGTTGTACTCTACATATTTAATGTTTATTACTACTGTTTCATATCAGATATACAGTTTCCTGGTAACACAAATGAAAATAAACATTTGTTTCGTTGTTTTCTCGTCATTTATCATATTATCAAGAATAGCCGCGGGTAACCATATTTAGACTGTCTGAACACGTGAAATGACAGCTTACTTTGCAGCTTCACCCTGGTCTGGCCTCGTGCACTCAAACCTGTGTTGTTTCTTTCCTCAAAAGACCATTTCAGGCACTAATCTATATTGTCTTCACATGATCTGACCAAGATTATGTCTGGACTTTAAAAGAAACTTTGACCCTTGAGTTAGTTTCGCTACTTCTTCTCAGGGGTAGTTAGATAGTCAGATAGGAAATATCGAATACGACGTGTTAAAGTGATTTAGAATCCTATTAACAGAATAATCAATTTTACTTCATTCCATCTGAAATTAAATGGAATGTGAAGTGTAATTTTATTTTTACTACTAAATAATATAGAAGTAAAATAATCTTCATACGATATAACATAACGTGTGTAAAACCACATGTTTCTTTGTTCAGTGTTTGAGCGAAAATGTTCTCAATAAACGTCGGCCTATCAAATAAGTGTTTGTAATATAATTTCATAACATCACAGCTCCGTGAATAAAATTTCATTTTAGATTAACGTCACAGAGGCTGAAGTGGGTCAGAAACTAGTTCACAAAAAGCACATCTACTTAAAGCTACGTAATAAGCAAGGCTCGGTTATCTGCCACCAGACTTGGCAAAAAATGTATAGAAAATACTGGGTCGGACTTTATTCGCTACACTTATGAGGTTGGTGCATTTGAAAATTAAAAACATGCTGTATATAATAGAATTAAAACACATTAATACTCGACAGAGTGAGCTCACGTTGAGTTAAATATGTTTGTACTGCAAAATGCACTTCATTTTACACTTTTCCGTCTTTTCTCTTCATTTCGTTAACGGGAAAATTACTCCGCGAGTAGGTACTACAAATCAACTATACTCGTATACTCGTATGTATGTCATCATCTGCCTAGCCTTTTCCCAACTATGTTGGGGTCAGCTTCCAGTCTAACCAGATGCAGCTGAATACCAGTATTTTACATGGAGTGACTGTCTGACATCCACAACCCAGTTACTGGGTAATACGATACCCCTAGGTAAGACTGGTTTTCAGACTTTCGGGACTGGAGGTGGTTTAAAGCGATGGTAAGGCTGAGATCTACAAACGTTACTTAGTAAGCTTTTTTGGCAAAGAGTTAATCCTGAAACTGTCGCACAACTGTCAAACTGAATATACAAGGGAGAGACGAGAACATGTCTTAGATAAAGCACGAGCTAAGTACTGTTTATAGATCTGGGCCTTAGACTTTTAAGAGAGCCTCAAAGTTTGAGTATTTGGAGATAATTTTGAGAAATAATAAAAGTTAATCATTTTAAAACATGAAATAGGAAGCGGTGGTGGTGTGACGTCTGATAAGGTGCAAGGCCAACATGGCCAGAGATCGCACAGGATAGAGAGGTTTAGAAGGAAAAGCAGTGGGACACAATATAGTTTAAAAAATAGAATCCGTAGGTTAGTTGCTAATAACAACACTGTATATAACAACGAAGCGTGGTATCTGGGTAATTATGACAATTACCTTCACTACAACCGTTTGCTCCAACTACTTAATAAGTACCCTACGTTTCTTCGTGAACGTTTACAAACCGAAAATTAGCCTATATTATTGAAACCACCACAGACATGGGACTGCTACTATACAGCGCTAATAAAATAATAAACCAGTAGCGCTTAGCGCGTAATAAGTGCTATAAAATACTAGAAAGCTCCACAATCTGTTGCAAAAAGTTCCCTTCTTACATAGGTATACACTTCACAAAAATTTCAAACAATTATTTTGTTTACTCGTTTGCCGACGTCATATGAGTCTCACCGGCTGCATTCGGTGAGACTCATATGACGTCGCATACCAGTATTTTACTGGGTAATACGAAACCACTTGGTAGGACTGGTTGTCAGACTTTCGGGCTTCTGACAACTGGTACCTGCGGCTCAACGTGCTTTCCAAGGCACGGAGGGGTCTCGATGTGTAATGGGCGGTGACCCATCAACGGACTGAGTTCGGCAAGCGTAGTTTAACCTTAGGTCGACCCGCATGTCTGTTTTTATTTATCCTTGAACCCATCTTCTCGACTGAAAATAAAAAAAATGTGAAGAAAAAACCAGTATATTTGTATACAGTACTTATATGTGTCGTATCTTTATAATATATGTTTTACTATGTGCACATAATGAGGGGCCCGTGGCTAAATAATAAAAGCCGCACAGGTCGATCGATTAGGTTAAGCTACGCTTGTCGCTGTTGGTCTGTGGATGGGTGACCATCTTTACATACAGAGACCCCTCCGTGCCTCGGAAAGCACGTAAGCTGTTGGTCCCAGCTGTCATTCGTAGATCTTTGACAGTCGTTACGGGTAGTCAGAAGCCCGAAAGTCTGACAACCAGTCTTATCTAGGGATATCATATTACCCAGTAACTGGGTTGTAGAGGTCAGATAGGCAGTCGCTCCATGTGAAATGCTGGTATTCAGCTGCATCCGGTTAGACTGGAAGCCGGCCCCAACATAGTTAGGAAAAAGCTAGGCAGATGATGATGTGCACATAAATATTTTTATGTCAATCATAAGCATGAAATTGTCTGTTATTATATTCGATATAATTTAACAATACTGCTCGACAAACAAAGTGGAGTTTGACAGCTAAGTTGAGGTTTCGCCCAAATTCATAACTCAGTCTTAGCAAATAGGTCTAGACTGATGGATTAAAATTTCGGCTCTAGTTTTAATCGAAATTTGTCTCAATTACTGTAGTCTAGACTAAGTGGCCTTAATTGTATCAGTCAGCTGCTCAAAGTTCGTTAGGCTTTGTCGAGTAAAGACTTATTTGAGTTTTCCTTAAGGAAGTTGTCCAAAGCAGCCTAGGGCAATCAGTTCATGTGGCAAAGTGCAGTCAATGTATGACTTGGAAACGAGTGACTGTTGGTTCGAAACCCACCCGTTTGACTAGATCGATTCTATGAATTGTTTACTTTTTGCCAGGGTCGCGGGTTGTTCGAAAGAGTTACCGTGGCCCTTGGCACAGGCAACAGAAGGAACACGGATGGGCGCCCCCCCGCTCTGCCGAGAGCGGGAGACGTAATTGGATAATTACCCCCCCCCCCCCCCCAAAAAAAAAGGCAAAATTATCTCAATTTACCGGGGAAAATATTTATAACCTCACATATGTATTTAGCTATCTAAAATCAGCGAATTTTTGGTATTAGACAACAAGTATTTAGGTGATCATCATCTGCCTAGCGTTTTTTTCCAACTATGGTGGGGTCGGATTCCAGTCCAGTATTTTACATGGAGCGACTGCCTACCTGACCTCCACAACCCAGTCACTGGGTAATACGATTACCCTTGGTAAGACTGATTGTCAGACTTTCGGGCTTCTGACTACCCGTAACGAGTGTCAAAGATCTTTGAATGACAGCCAGGACCAACGGCTTATCGCGCTTTCCGAGGCACGGAGAGTCTCGGTATGTAACGATGGTCACTCAACCAAAGACCAACCGCGGCAAGTGTAGCTTAACCTGATCGATCGACCTGTGCTGTTATTATTTAGCCTATGTATTATAATATATACTAATAATCAAGATAAAGAGTATATACGTGCTAATCTCTGGAATTCCCGCTGGACGCTGAGTGAAAACAAAGTCAGAAAATAGTACGGGCAGGCGATGCGTTGCGACGGGCTGGGTCAGGAGAACAAGAATTTTCACGCGGATGAAATCGCGCGCAAAATCGAGTTGCTCTATAAAGTCTATCAGAGACATTTTATTCAGCTGATAGTGCTTATCCCAAAGATGCCTATTCACCTTTCTTGAAAATATTTCTAGCTGGCGGCTAGAAGCCACAACGAATTTCCCTAGTGAGCAGTACGTAAATGAATGATAAGGCAAAGTGTTTTGTTCGTAGAAATGAAATATTGGCAATGTGAAGACAGAATCTGGCATAGCGGGTGAAAATCCTCTAGCGTAGTGGGGTTAAGTATTATTTCGTAAAATATTATTACCAAGTCGTCTTTAAGGGTTAAAATCCTCTTTGTGGTAGAATTACGTGTGACAAGAAATATGATGAATAATCCATTAGTATTGAATCCTAAGGTAGGTACAGTCACCAAAGGGGTTAGGTAACCAGGGTCGTCGGCTATAGTTGAAGTTTAGTAAGAAACCGATTGATGTTTTCGAATGAAATTTAATTAGATAAATAAACTTTTTGTTTTCTATTAATTAAATTAAATTTTATTCGAAAACGTCAATCGGTTTCTTAGTAAAATTCAACTATATCTGACGACCCTGGTTACTTATCACCTTGGGTCACTGTACGTGGCCAAGAAATTATTAGTGATCAATGGATAGTTCATTGATTACTATTTACCGGTCCACTTTAGTGGACGCCAATTGATTTTTACTTTTACTTTGCATGTTATCGAAGAGCGGAAGCACATCAATACAGAGTGGTTTAACCCAGAAGAGCAAAAAGCTACAAAGGAATTCAGAATTCACATAAGCAATGTAATTTTTCGTTCAATACGATTGTAAAACTGCTACTACTGTTACCAATTTTAAGTTCGAATATTACTATTATTATTGATAGCCGTATAAATCGATACAGTACTAAGAATACCACGATCGAAATCTAGAACGAAGTTATTAGAGACCTCGTAAATCTGACATATTTCATATATAAGTGGCTGTTATAACAATTTTAAGCCTGATACACTGACAGCTCGATTTTACCAAGAGAATACCAGATTAACGAAAGTGTTGAGTTTGAAAAGTACCTTTATTGGGTAAAGTATCTTTATACAACTACCTATATTGGGTCTACCGCATAAGTTAAGTTATAAGTTGTACTGTGGTAGTATGTATTGACTAAAAGGTAGCACTTGCACAACTAGGTCGAGAATATAGAATTTTGGAACTATTTTGTGGTAGTTAGGTAAAAGTCAAGTTTAATGCCAGTGTTTTGTGGTGTCGTGTGTGTAAGTTGAAGGCAGGGTAGTTGTATTATGAGTTCCTGTATACAATGAGGAGAGAAAAATATAACAATACCTAAATGAAAACACTGGCAATACTAATGCATAGGATTATTTTTTCTAACACCGTAAAAACTAAAGAGATTTTTCAAACAAACTAACTGCTAGTGTTGCGACGACTATGGGTCTTGCCAATATTTGTCTAACCATAGGGACTAAACTATTGGGTATATTTGATTGAATTTTTGTATGCAGACTAGGAACATCATTATATAATATACACGCAGTTTAATTTAATGCCGCATTGTCGTCTTCACCTTGTATTATGCAATGTATGTATGTACGTACTGCTACTATTACTTAGATGGCATCATCATATTCTGTCTAGCCTTTTCCCAACTATGTTGGGGTCAGCTTCCAGTCTAACCAGATGCAGCTGAATACCAGTATTTTACATGACGTGACTGCCTACCTGACCTCCACAACCCACATACTGGGTAATACGGTACTCCTAGGTAAGACTGGTTGTCAGACTTTCGGGCTTCTGACTACCCGTAACGACTATCAAAGATATACGAATGACAGCCGGGACCAACGGCTTAACGTGCTTTCCGAGGCACGGAGGGGTCTCGGTATGTAAAGATGGTCACCCATCCACAGACCAACTGCGGCAAACGTAGCTTAACCTGATCGATCGACCTGTGCGGCTGTTATTGTTAAGCCATGGGCCCCCCTCTATTACTTAGATGACAGTAAAGATATACATATTTAAATTGATATAATGTTAGACACTTATGCCACAAAAGTGTCACCTCTACGAAAAACTAAATAGAACAAACCAATTTATTTATGTTAGAAAAGTACATGACCGAAAAACGTCAACAGTCATACGGCGCCGACGTATATGGGACAACATTTTATAACACAAAAACAAAAATCCGTAAAAGAATATACTATTTTAGACCAAGTGTGTTATACATAAACCACAAAAATGTTTCTTGTTTGTAACACTTGTTTTGTAAATGTCGCTTCATAAAATAAACAAACATTTCAGGTGACAAAAAAAGCTTGAAGGGCAACAATTGTTGGGCGTTAACATTTTTCGTAACAAAGTTTAAATCCACAGAAGACAAGTCTCCTGCCATACTGAAAGCAGATCTTGACAGTAAAGCCTCGCTAACAACACTGTGTAAAAGAATTTTCGCAATTTTTATAAAGGACGGAATGAAGGCGCACTTACTTACCATGAATACTCGTATTTGGTTAAAATATGATTTAACTTATTTGACTATGAACGTATTCTGTACCCTCCGAAAAAAAAAAAAGTTATATTTTAGACATCTTAGCAACTTAGGGTGAACTTGACTAATGAAACTGAACACGATCGGCATATCTAAGCCGCGTTGTTTGGATGTGCCGAGCTCTTGGAAGGTCAAGAGCTTGCAGTTTCATCATTGTTGTGATTTATTGACACTGACACCAGAAGGTCAATTGTGGTACTTAAAAATGTTTAAATTGCAATGTCATCTCAGCCACAATCAATGTCAAAAACTTGTCAATAGGTAAAGTAGGAAAATTGATTATATTTTTCACATATTGAAGCAGAGATCTGCCCGTTGATTCTGGAAAAATCTCACCGTGATAACTAAGGTGAAGTGAGCTTAGAGTGAGCTGTGAGTCATGCTAATGCTAGGGATTGACACTATCGGCGACTCACTCCACGCTCACTTCATGCAAGTTTTCACGGTGAGATGGTTACAGAATCGTTAATCAGCAGTATTAGGAACGTTCTTAAAATTACGAGAATTGCTCTCATGATCGCAATTTAGATGTGTTGATTCAGTTCAGTTACATTAGTATAATTCGCCCTTCCTCTTTTTCTTCTCAGCGCCTTTTTTGTTTCTAATCACTTTTTTTAAGAAACCCCGTTGCTTGGTCCTAACGCTGCCAATTCGAAATCTTATTTTACTATACTACCGTCATACCGTGGTTCCCGGATTGAAGAGAAAACTCTGACAATGAGTATCGTAATACGTTTCTACCCTGGGGTTATAAGGGCATGGTAAGATTCAGCGATTTTTATTGATACCAACTTACTGTTTTCTTTGTTCACTTTTTTTTGCCCTTAATGTCCCACTGCTGGGCAAAGTCCTCCCTACTCTCTTTCCAACTCTCTCTGTCCACAGCCGCCAAACACCAATCTTTATCACAGAACTCCAGCTCATCCCGCCATCTCCGTCTGGACTTGCCGTGATGTCGATGATTGATATGATTTGTGCAGATAGTTTAATAAATAAATACTGCAGTCTTTTTTTTCAGCGGCGGGAGAACCAAACCATATTCTACTATGAATGAAACAAACAAGTAGGTACAGTGGCCTCCAAAAGTTAGTTGACATTTTTTTACTTCAGATATGACACGCCACATTCAACATCTGCCTAGCCTTTTCCCATCTATGTTGAGGTTGGCTTCCAGTCTTACCGGGTGCAGCTGAATGCCAGTATGACACCACATTATGATTTAAAATTCTAATGATCCAAATATTTGATACTGCTATAACGTTTTATTGACTAATTAAAATACCTTTCACTTGGTATCATAAAAAATAATCTAGTAATTCCTTAGGAGTATCTGATTATTTTTTTGAATAATCAGCTGAAGTGGAAAAATTTCAAGTAAATTTTGACGGCCACTGTATGTGCTTTATAGTTTTTAATCTTAATTATTAGTGTCACCGGCCAAAACTTTTCAAGATGACTCAAAACCACGCAGTTAACAAATAAATAATCATAATTTAATTCATGAAGACACAACTTCAGAAAGATGAATGATAGATAATGCCCCTTGTGTAAAGATGGCATTATTCTAGTTATGAATACATTACATTCTGAGTTGCTCCGGTTGTGGCAATGTCCTTACAAGGTCAAATATGATGTAGGATCCCCTACATCATATTTGACCAACAACATAAGATAATTATAGCTTTATTAGAAAAGCAGGACCCCGAAACACGTAGAATATTATTTTTAAGTTACTTCTCCAAGCAACGCCTAAGAAAATAATGTAATTTTGTAAAGATAAGGCTCATCTTTATGTTGCATTGATTATAGAGCAGATAAAATGTACAAAAATAAAACAGTAGTGAACAGAAAGTCAGAAGACGACGACATATAATGACAACATCGCAAAGAGTTTTATTTGACAAACAATGTCGGAAAAGATACCCACAATATTGAATACGAAATCATCGTATTCTATGTCTATCGTTGATTGTGAATAGGAGTAACCTGTCATCTGTCGTTCTTCTAAAATCCAAGGTGTAAGTAAAAATGGAGAGAGAATGATGAGAGAGTAATGGGAACATTATAGGCTGATTACCTTTTATGAGTAAATGGCACTGCTTTCTGTTGTACTTAAAATATAACTTTAAAAAGATGTGTTATCTTCTTCAATTTGTTATTGCCTAGCTGATACCCATTAGGAGCTCATCACGATTGAAGCTTTTTCCATGAAAAGGGAGAAATTATTTTCGCAGTGAGCGAAAGCTATTTCAGTATGATATTTACGACTCATATCATATGACTGAGTGTTTTTTTTTCTTTGGTTGAAATCAGCTTTTTCTACTATAGTTTTATTTCTTTCAAATTTTATTTAATGGTATTTTCTGGGTGAGTAAGGTTGAAAACTCACCTTATATGTCATGATTAGTGATTTTAGATTAGTGATCAAAAATTGCAGTCATCATGTGTTATAATCGCAATATTAATATTATTATAATATTTTTAATCATAGATGAGTTGTGAGAAATAAGCTTCGAAGTAAGATCTTTCCTTGATTGGCTTTTCAACGTAGAGGATTCGTTCTTCTTTCTACAGGGAAACGTAGAATTAAGTAAAAGAATCTAGAGAATTTTTCATAGTAAGTTTTTTTTTTAAATTGCTAAATTAATAAGAAAATAGTAGCGCCGGGGAACATTAAAAGTATGACTTAAAATGGAATCTATAATTTTTTAATGACGCAATACTTAATTAGCGTTGAAGTGATTAAAAATTAGATTTAGTTACGTAAATAAATTGTTGGTTTTCGTATGAATTTTACGTAAGAATGATCACTATATTTAATTATTTTCAAACAATCATTATGAAAGTAACTACCGTAATTAAATTAAACGCTTCATTTAAACCAACTCCTAAAAATAAAAACAAGAAAACAGTACTTACATTTTTCATTTAAAACATAAGTCCGATCCGGTACCAGACGACCATAACATTCGAAGAGCACTACCACGTTTATTCACTGCACTCCACACGACAATGTTCGGTCGAACGAGGCGAATTATAATAGGGGTGTATATCTACCGCGGAACGATGTTACCTCGGCAAGAGGCTGCGTGGTACTGAATAAGGAGCGGACGGGAGCGCACTGACGTATACGTCACTTTGGGCCGCGTGTGCCATACACTGCGTACAACTTGAACTTGCAATAACTGGTAACATTAGAAGACTTCTAGTGAAATCCTGTCAGTTTATATAATGAGTGTTGGAACGTCTTCAGCTGGTGGGACTCAGTCTTCTTGTTCATGGCTTCATTGTTTTTTAGCAAGCGATTATCAATTTCTGTAGTTTTACGTATACGTAATTATAGCTCATAATGGAAAAAAAAACCTCATTCATGTTGATAAACTTTGTTCGTTAAGAGTTATTTTTAACGATGTATGAATCCAATGAGGAGTCCTTAAATTATTTACGTTTATCCATACTTTAGATATGGCTCCTTCGCGTTTCTCCATACTTACCTATCTATAAAGATACAAGTAACAGTAGGCAACCATAACTCTATAATCTTCTTAGGTAAACTGGGAATGTGCGATAGTAAACCTTCGCCAAATCCTTCGCAGTTCTCAAGCGTTGTGTTACGTTACTATACATCGCGGGTGTTTTATGTAGGATAATGTATCCATCTCGTACGTACCAAGCAGTGTACATGGACCAAGATTAAATGTATGCGACGTTGTAGCGACGGCCGGGACGTCATTTGAATAAGTAAAGCAAACGGAAGTTCCTTACACAAGCATATTTTTTGCAGAAATTAAAATATTTTCTTTTCGCTAGATTCTTGTAGCTGTCCGTCAAGGGTTTTAGTGAAGATGTTTTAAAAACAAGAAACCTTTTAGTTTTGAAGATTTTGTCTTTATTTTTAACCGTGATGGGAAAACGGGTGGGTGGTTTACCTTTGGTCACTAACTTTTTAAATTTCATTTCCAGTTGTTTTTTTTTTTTTTTTTTTATTTTTTTTTTTAAGTATGTATACGTAGATACATACTTTAAAAATAACCATAATGTTAAGTAGGTACAGCGTTGTATTTAGTCGTTCATTTAAGATGTCAGAAATTTAGTTCGCAATAGCTTTACTACCCTTTTAGTTACAGCCAAAAATACTCTGACTAATTCTTAGTTAATTTTAAGTCGAATTAGGAAAGATTAAAACGGCACAATTTAAAATATTTTAACAAAGTATTTTATTTCCATTATGCTAAACTCAAAACACTCAGTGTAAGGGAAGACTTGGCCGCTTTTGTTTCATATATTTTTAACCGACGCGACGCATTGATGTGATAAATAAAGTTTATATACAACGTGTAACGTTAAATGCGCAAAACCTGAAAATAGTTTGATCAGAATAACGAGCAGAATTAATTGAACCACTTTTTAATATAGGTCACTTTTTTCAAAAAATCTTCATTAAAAACGTTGCCGTGTCTATTTCTTAATAGGTCAAGCAAGCCAAGGTCAGCGCGGCGCAGCGGCCCGGTGACGACTCCTCCCTCGATAAAGCGTCGTCGCAGACGCAAGAAACGATCAGAATGGTCAGTAAAACCAAAACAGCTCATAAAACCTTTACAATTTTTTTAATGACTTATTTTCTCTCTGAAATAGGTCAAATGAATTAAAAATCAGTTGGACACCCCAACTGATTTTTAATTCATTTGACCTGAGGTTTTGCGCATTTAACGTTACACGTTGTATATGTCAGTGAACCATGGTAATACTACCGAGCCATACTGGCTACCTCAAGTAGGTAGGTAACAGTTTGATAATGGTTCATAAAACTATACATACGGTCTATGTAATAAACTACTCTAAATTCTGTAGGTAATGTGAAGAGCTCGCCACCACTAACCTAAAAATGAGTGTACTTAGCATAATGTAAGGGCCGCGTAAACTTCAGTACATTTTCTCGGGTCACGCTCCGTTCCCTTTAGTCGCTCCTCACATCTTCTCTTATGTAATTAACTACAGATAATTTTCCTCAAAAAAGAAAGAGCTTTTGTAAAGAAAGACATTTCTATGTATGTTCCCGCTTATCTTTGTAACAAGGTAAGCCGGATTTCGAGTGAGAAAAGTACGTCTCTAGGTGTTTTTGCTGGAATAGTCACAATTTTGCTTTACTTGGATTTTGCTGCTAGTGGCTGTGCTGAATTTCGAGCTGGAAACATTATTTCAGCTAGATTTACGTTTATCTTTCTTTATTTGTCTCTTAATTCATTTAGATTTTGTTTGCGTGGCAGTATTTTTATCTTTAGAAGTCAACAGGTATAAAACAAAATATTAGTACAGAATCTTTAATTTTGAAACGAAATTTTACCGTCAGCAGTTTTATATTATATAGTCGGTTACAATCTTCGGGAGTATTTTAAGGTTATCTCCAGGAGCAGTCTTAAAATCCGGGAGTCAACAACATACTCCCGAGATTTCCAATCACAACTTTCGTCTCAATAGATCTTTCTATTTCTATAAAAGGATCACTCGTACCCAAATAAATTCCAAAATTATCCTTTGTCAAATCATTCTTGGACTTAAAAATGTCGTCAACCTGGATTTTTTGCATTCTTTTATCAAAAAGCCGTTTTATTAATGTTATTAAAGGGATTTGATAAAATTTATTTAAACTCACTGAAGCATAAAAATTCATGATTCAATTGAATGAAGGCGAACAGGAAATTACACATTTTAATTTATTTCTCCCCTTTCCTTCCTGACACTTTATCCGTACAGTTTTATTCGGTTTTGAAACAGTTTTGAGCTCAAACTATTAGTGGCACGAAATGTACCAACAACGGGACAGTAACTGCACACATAGGCAATAATACTGGTTCGTTGCACACATCTAAAGGAACAATAATGATCACAAAAGCAATTTAGCTGGCGGTGCTGTATGACTGTTCAGGTGACTAAAATGACTGACGCTCGATTATAGCTGAAGTTGAAATGGCTGTATAGGTTTATATTGTTTACAGAGATAAGCCTTGTAGTGATGTTAGTTATCAATACATAACAGTAAAACATAAAAGTAAAACATAAAAGTAGAAAAAGACTTTATGAATTATATGATGAACGAATTTGTATAAACACTTCTGAATTTAATTTATATGTTAAAAATTATTCTAAAATATTTAAAACAGTCTGTAGTATGGCCAAGTCACGTTATTTGAGTTCAAAAATTAAAAATAGTAATAACATTATTAAAATGACTTGGAATGTCATTAATAGCGAAACAGGAAGGTTATGCAACCGAAGTAGTGACTACAGCCTTGCTATTGATGACAATGTAATTAGATCAGATTCCCAGGTTGCCGCGGCCTTTGAAAATTTCTTTGCAGAGATTCCCGTGTCAACCACTAAATCTCTAAGCTCATCACCCACTGCTGCAGAGTCTTTACTTAAGGAAAACGTTCCAGTTTGTGATTCGGAATTTCACTTCGAATTTGTCACTTGTACAGATATAATTAAAACTTTTCACATGTTAAATGTTAAAAAGACTGCAGATCTATGGGGTAATTCTGTGGATGTTGCTAAGACAATTATAAACATTGTAGCACCTACTTTAGCTGTTATATTTAATAATTGTATTGAATGTGGTGAGTTTCCTGATCTTATGAAACACAGTAAAATAATACCGTTGTTTAAATCGGGTAGTACATCAGACCCTACTAATTATAGACCTATTTCCGTACTACCCACCTTTAGTAAAATTTATGAAAAACTTATTTTAAATCAATTGCAAAGATTTTTCAATAACAATAAATTACTGAATAATAAACAGTTCGGTTTTAGAAGGGGTCGTTCAACTACCGATGCCGGAGTTGAACTTTTAGGACATATTTATAGTGCATGGGAGGACAAATGCGATGCTTTGGGCATTTTTTGTGATTTGTCCAAGGCATTCGATTGTGTTCTTCATGAAACCTTAATCAGGAAACTTCACCACTACGGAATCCGGAACGCCTCTCTGGATGTTCTCACTTCTTACTTAAGTGATAGGATTCAGAGAGTTGATGTTAACGGGAAAAGGTCACCCGGATCTGTAGTAAGAATGGGGGTCCCACAGGGCTCAATACTTGGACCATTTTTATTTATTATTTATATCAATGACTTGCCTTACCTCATAAAGGACGAACATGATATAGTGCTGTTTGCAGATGACACTTCACTTTTATTTAAACTCAAACGTCAACAGCTGGTTACTGACAGTATAAATAGTGCCCTCGCAAAAGTAGTTAGCTGGTTTAATGTTAATAATCTACTTCTTAACGAAAAAAAAACGAAATGTATTAAGTTTACGATACCAAATGTTAGACAAGTAGAAACTCGTGTTTTCATAAAGGGTGAAGAGTTAAAACCCGAAAATTCCACTGTATTCTTAGGCATAACTTTGGATGCCAAGCTTCAATGGGGCCCCCATATAGATAAATTGTCAAAAAAGCTTAGCTCTGCAGCATACGCCGTTAGGAAAATTCGTGATTTAACTGATTTAGAGACAGCCCGTTTAGTTTACTTTAGTTATTTTCATAGTGTGATGTCATACGGTATTCTGTTGTGGGGAAATGCCGCCGATATTCAGACAATTTTTATTTTACAAAAAAGGGCAATTCGTTCCATTTATAAATTAAGTCCCAGACACTCCCTCAGAGACAAGTTTAAAGAGATTAATATAATGACTGTGCCTTCTCAGTACATTTATGATAATCTTTTGTATGCACATAAAAATATTAATCTGTTTAAAAAATACAGTGATATCCATAACATAAATACTAGGAACAAACACAAATTTGTTGTTCCTACAACAAGGCTCAAGAAAATAGGTGGCTCGTTTAGATGCCAATGTATTATGTTGTTTTTAATTATTGTGAATGTGAGGACTATGTGGGTCATTGTTTCCGTTTTAATCATGGCCTGGCAGTTTGAGTGGTTTATGCGGTCTACACAAATGTCCTGTCCTTGGTATTACTCGTCGAATCGTTGAGCTCCTTAAGTTCTGAGTTGAGCTGCACGGTTACTGACGAATGCGTGCACCGACTGCACAGGTCCACTCAATCTGTGTGGTTCTTTCCTCAAAAGACCACTTCAGACACCAATCTACATAGTCCTCAAAGATCAAAGATTATTTCCGGATTTTTATATACACATTGACATTGATGAATATTATATAAACAATGACATGGATATTTACTTAGTAAAGTATCTTATTTTTTATTATTATTATTGTGAGTGTGAAGACTATGTGGGTCATTTCTTTTTTCTGTTTTCCTTCTTAGTTAATAGTTAATCATGGTCTGGCAGTTTGAGTAATTTATGCGGCCTACCCAAATGTCCTTTCATTGGTATTGTTCGTCGAATCGTAAGGCTCCTCAAGTTCTGAGTTGAGCTGCACGATTTTTGACAAATGCGTGCACTGACTGGACAGGTCCGCTCAATCTGTGTGGTTCTTTACTCAAAAGACCATTTCAGACACCAATCTACATGGTCTTCACATGATCTGACCAAGATTATGTCTGGACTTTAAAAGAGACTGTGACCTCTGAGTTTGTTTCGGCCTTTCTTCTCAGAGTAGTCAGATAGGAAACGCCGACCTCATCTAGTTTAAAAAAAAATATGATTGACATGTAAAAGTGTTTGTACAAACCTACTTACAGAAAATAAATCATTTATCATTTATCATTTATCATTTTATCAATAGCTACTATTATTTTATGCACACGTTTTAGCGTTCCTTTTTTCGATTCATATTTTGAAATCATCATTATTATAATCTATATAACAATAGAGGAAATTTTCTGCTCAGCAGGGCAACGCACAACGCACTATCATTAGCAATACACTATCACAGCATTATCAGTTTTCATTTTGACAGTTTAACAACATTCATTGCGTTACTTACGTTGTTGAGCAGACAAATTTTTGGAACATATGAAGCAATGAATTAGCAATATCTTTCAGAAATGATTCAGACTATTATTGATAAAGTGTTACGCGATTAGGGTTCAGGTTTGTGGAAAAAACATATCTTCACATTAGAGACCTATTTATATTTGTCTCATATAAATCGAACTACTATTATACCTACATTATGATTGTATACTAACCGCTTCTTCTTTATTTCAAAACCTTTCAAAGACATGCAGCAGATGCTGGATGGCCTAGTTAATTCTTCAGCACGCACTGGTTTCCGTATAAACTTGAGCAAAACCCAAGTTATGTTCAACGAACACGTTACCCTGGGACCGATTGCTGTCAATAGCGATGCTTTCAAGGTGGTTCAAGCATAGGGTTTAGTAAGAACATCTTTGAGATGGGAGGCTAGCAGAAGAATTTAGCTGAGCTGGGCTACATTTGGGAAGCTTCGTCGAGTCTTCTCGTCACGTATTCCACAGAGCCAAAAGACTAAAGTTTTCAATCAGTACATCCTGCCAGCTGTGACTTACGTAGCCGAAACGTGGACACTCACTGTACTGCTGGTCCATAAATTCAAGGTCAATCAGCGAGTTATGGAGCGGGCTGTGCTTGGAGACTTTCTGAGGGATCGAATCCCCAACCAGGTGATTTGGCAGAGAACCAAAGTTGTCGACATAGCTCACAGAATAAGGAAGCTGAAGTGGCAATGCGCCTGCCATATTAGCCGTAGAACCGATGGCCGTTGGAGTAGACATGTTCTTGAGTGGAGACCGCGAATTGGTAAACGTAAGGTGGGACGCCCTCAGGCTAGGTGGAGCGACGATCTTCGCAGGATGGCTGGTAGCAGCTGGATGTGAGTTGGCAGAAATCGAGTTGAATGGCGTGCAATAGGAAGAAAGCCTTCCATATACCAACTAGCTAAAAATAAATATAATTATTATTATGAAACGTAAGATACTAAATTATACGAGGCGTAGACGGCGTCTAATTAAAACAATTGTCTAGAGAGAACTCTAAGCAAACAAAGGATGAAGGGTACTTTAGTATTGCTTGAAGCATCGGCCGTTTTGATTAAGTTGACTATGTAAAAGTAATTTTCCATGACGCATCACAGATCTAAAGGTTACAACGTTTATTTTTCCGATGTTTGCCTTTGAAACCTCACTTTTTGGGTCTTTTCATCAGCTCGTGTTGAAAAAGGATGGACAAACTTTGTAAGCTTTTGTATATGTATTCATTTTATTTTGTTAAAATTTCACCTGTTTCCATTTATACTCGTACGTAATATATGTACGTTATATTGTTTGAAAAATGTTTAATATTTTTTTCTTCCCTCTAGTATAATTTTACTAAAGAAACATTTTCACGTACTAGTATTGACAATAATTAATTTCTGTACATTCAAATAATAAGTAAGCAAATAACAACTAATACCTAAATAACAAAACTAAATCCTAAATTAACTAAAACTATAGAAAAACATAGCGTCCAAAAATTCATCCGCATCGCTGTTGACAGGTAATTTACCCAAGAGACTGGCGGCACTATCACATTGTATGACAATGCTTAGACTCTGGCCAAGATAAAAGCCAGCCTTTGGGTCACGAGAAGTGTCAAGCAGCCGTTTCGAAATTTCCTTAAAAATACCATGAGCACTCGGACCCCACGGCCCGAGGGTTTCAACGTCTCCGAACGTCTTGAAAATATAATTTCCGATAAGGTTGTTATAGTTTCGTCGCTTGAGATTTTCTGCAGCCGCAGCAGCAGTGCCAGCACAGCATATGGAGCCGGGAAAATGGGATGCCGCAAAAATATCGACACACGATGCGTCCCACACTAAAGGCCCTACGTAGCCACCGTCCATGGAAATAAAGACATACCATCCGGTCTCTAACCTAATACTAGAAATTTTGCGGATATTTTTTTGTAATTTTTTTTTTTTTTGTTAATAATAATTACATTGTTTCAATATTGCTTTTAAATCTTGACCTACTTGGTCATCATTTTACTAGTACTTTAAATTAATAAAGCCTTAACATTCTTCATTGTGGTAACGAATAATACTTGCCTGTGGTTTCCATGGCCCCCATCTACAACCATTAATTGCCACGGTTGCTGACTTTTAAAATATGCTATTCTCTTTCTCACAAACAGAATATCACAACATTTAAATGCAATGTTCAATGTAGGCAGTATCACTTTAATCTTCCGTGAAAATTGTTTCAATAGCAAATAGTTGCAGACGGAACTGTTTACACTGGCTTCTTCATTATTGAATGTGTAGAAATGACGACACTGACTATTCATACATCGATGTATGTTCTACAAATCACTTTCTACGCTACATTTTGACTAATATAAGTAACTAATTGTTTTGGCAATTTTTACATATATTTTCTTTATTTTAAGTTTAATTAAATTGTTAAGTAAACTTCAAATGAAAAATTAAATTAGTTTACTTAAATTGTTAAGTGAATTTAAAATGAAAAATTAGATGTAAAAATTGCCAAAACAATGAGTTACTTATATTAGTAAAAATGTAACGTAGGAAGTGATTGTAGAACGTACAGACGCCAGCACATCAAGCTACCCGAAACTGTCAAATTTTCCCGATCAACTTTGAACCTTAAGCTTTAGTGATAAAATTGAAAATCTACTAAAGAAATCTGATAGATTGTAGTAGCTTGATGTGCTGGCGTCTGTACATCGATGTATGAATAGTACTTTGTGATGTCCGATCCTAAAACGAAAAACTTCCTATACATAGTTGATAAAACTTCGGTAGTTAATCGTAGAAACTGGTTACATGATCACCCAATAATATTCCCACTGCTAGGAGACAGGTCTCCTCTCGGTGAGAAGGAGTAGTCCGTAAGCCACCACACGGGCCCAGTGCAGGTTGGTAGATGGCAATTTTTTTCGAATTTTCTGTTCCAGGATATGCCGGTTTTCTCACGATGTTTTCCTGCGCCGTTTTGAGAGTTTGGAGGGATTGCTGGAGTGCGGAATAATACACGACGGTGCGATAATAACAATCGTTTATAATTGAGCTAGGCGCAAGTAAAGGTTTACAGAGATGGAAAATGAAGTTATAGCGAGAATAGAGAAGATTTAGAGATAGGAAGAATATAAATTTAAGATATAGGTGATAGCAAGAATGAAAATTAGTTTACGATAGACAAATAGTATGAACGCGGCGGCGAGCTAAAGCGGCGTGGATTCGCGATGAAGGCGTCTAGTTGACTGTCCGGTGGTCGCCGTCGTCTGCGGCTGGAGCGGGCCGTGGAAGGCGGTGCGGCGCGCGACGTCCGGGGTGAGGTAAGCCAAACAGGTTTCCGCGGCGCTCGCGCAGGATGTCGGCGCGCGGTGTATGCGCGTCTTCACGCCAACATGAAGGAAAAAGGGGTAAGCAGAGCTTGCGCTGTAATTATAATAATTATATTAAGTTTTGTGGGTCAAGATATTTTGACGCCACAGGACCCCCTTACGAATAAAAGGGCCATATTAAGGCACATATCGTTCAGGAAACTTGACTTTTCGTCCTGAACGAGTGCAGAGTATCGGTTGCGACTCCTGTGTATTAAGATTTTGTGCCTCGACGTCCTCACGCCAAGTGTATGCAGGCTTGACTCTATCAATTGACACCTTGACGGGTTTATTGTTGAGCACAATGTCGATTGTCTTCGGACTTCTTAAAATGACCTTATGAGGGCCACTGTAAGGTGGTTCTAGTGATCCCCGCAGCAGATCTTGGCGCAAGAACACGTGCGTAGCGGTGCGTAAATCCTTGTGCTCAAAAACTTTATGCTGCGAATGGTCGGATGCTGGTCGCGGTCGCAATTCGGTCATTCTTTGTCGTAATAGACTAACGAAATCTGGGTAATCTACCTTGTCATTCGTTGTGGTCAAAAACTCACCAGGGACACGTAACTGCTCTCCAAACACCAATTCAGCTGGTGAGCACTGCAGATCCTCTTTGTAGGCCGTACGTAGTCCTAGGAGAACTATGGGAAGAGAGCTAACCCAATCCTTCGTACCATGTGTCATCATAGCAGCTTTGAGCGTGCAGTGTAGACGCTCAATCATGCCATTGCAGGCTGGATGATACGCAGTCGTCCTCGCCAACTTGAAGGAAAAAGGGGTAAGCAGAGCTTGCGCTGTAATTATAATAATTATATTAAGTTTTGTGGGTCAAGATATTTTGACGCCACAAGAGCAATGGTGATGAAATAATTTACACAAAAAGCGCCAGTCTGAGTTCGAATCAACGACCTACAACTCGTAAGTCGCGGCCGTTACCACTGGACCACCACTGCTATTAAAAACTGGAAAACTGATTACTAACACTAAAGTTACCAAATCACGAACTTAACCCTACAGCGCATAGTGTCCCACATATGGGACATACTGAAAAATGTCTTATATTTTAAAAATCGATCCAAGTATCGTGATTTAGTGTTGACAAGATTAACTGTTATGTATTTGAGTTTCGAATTTATTACCATATATTTTGGATAGATCTGAATAAACATTTATTTATGTTTTCTTCAAATCGGTAGGTACTTTGAATACGATTAACGAGCGGCGTATAATAATCGCAAAGAAATTATAAAATTGAATTTTCGGTGTTGAAATAATTAGTAGAGTTAAGTTCATGTTCGTATTTGTCATTTTACGTGTAATCTTGTAATTTCATTGATACTACGTAATACAGATTCACATTATAATGCATGATGTGTCATAAACAAAAACATACGTTTCTATTGAGTTATGATTTATTCAAATATTTTTTCGAGAAATGGCATCATATTTGCAGGCTAATGTATTTTTTTAAGCCGATAAGAAAAATCATGCACTGTGGGGTTAAAGTGATTTTCCGTAATAAAACACCCATAAAATTAAACGCCACGTCAAGTTGAAAAGAACCAGTTCAGACCAACAGGACCATAACCAGAAATTGAAGAAAGAATCACAGCAATTTTCTCGAGAATACCAGTTTAAGAACAATAAAAAGGCAATAAACGTTTGTCTGTGTTATGTAACAAGTGACCATAAGTAGCAATTCAGGCAAATAGTAACCATATGCTGTAAAACAAGGGGATGCTATACGTCTTGAGGGAAAAAAAGGCCGCAAATTTATTTGTAGGTAGTGACAGAGGACCGAATAAATTGGGATGCTGAGTGATGGATAAGACGAGGTCAGTTTTTTATGTGTTGGGGCAATTATTTTTTAACACTAGCGACCCGCCCCGGCTTCGCACGGGTGCAATGCTGATCAGTATCACTACATACATAGTATAAAACAAAGTCGCTTCCCGCTGTCTGTCTGTCTCTATGTATGCTTAGAACTTTAAAAATAAGCAACGGATTTTGATGCGTTTTTTTTAATAGATAGAGTGATTCAAGAGGAAGGTTTATATGCATATAATACATGCATAATATAGTAGAGAAACACTGATAATTTTAGAGCCATTATTTCTCTTAAAAAGTATAGGATAAAAAATGGTTATTGTGGGTTATCCCTAAGAGATAGACATATGCCATCGCGGACTTTTTTGTAGACCTTTTTAAGGTGTACAATACTGTAGTACATTATATTGATCTATCTCGTAGGGTTAAGCCAGCGTTTGCAATGTAAGCGCAAAAAAATGTGTTTATTTACGACATCACATTAGAAACCCCTAAAATGATAAGTGTTTCTCTACTATATTATGCATGTATTATACATATAAACCTTCCTCTTAAATTACTCTATCTATTAAAAAAAAACCGCATCAAAATCCGTTGCGTAGTTTTAAAGATTTAAGCATACATAGGAACAGACAGCGGGAAGCGACTTTGTTTTATACTATGTAGTGATAATAAAAATAATAACATGTTTTATTGGCATAGCTAACAGTATTTAAGTAAACTATCAAAAAACCAATGGTAAAATAAGACTGACAGGGACTCTCTTAAGAAATTATGGCTAAAGCTTTTATAACGTTTCAAAGTATTTGAGAGAACCGATGACCATATTAATTATGCTATCATATGACCATGTAATATACTTGAAATAAATGCTTTGAGTTTGAGTTTGAATTGCATGGTTAAACAACCAAGCAACCAAACAAACCAATTATAAAACTACATGCTTACAAATGCTATGCTATGCTATGCTTTGTTTGATGTAGGTGAAGCAGAAGGCGGTGGGTGTGTGTGCTATCGTGTTTTTCACACTCAAAATAGCCGACATATTATTTTTTCAAAGTTACACCTTGATTACATACCTCATACACTTCGGTTGTTTGTCGCTGTATCCAAATTAGTAGTTGCTGCGCACCAAACTTTTGAAACTTAACACCACGTAACACTGTGAGTTGTAAATTTCAGATTGAAATGTTGTTGTACGAGTAAAACTTTCTTTCACACTCCGAACGCGACAGCTGGGTTTTTTCGAGGTACATTTACGTACTGCTACAACCTATTGCACATTCCTTTAGTCGATCTGTCCGTCTGTAACAACTGGATATCTCAAGAACTACTAATGCTATCAACTTGAAATTTGGAATAGTTTTAGATGACGATTGCACAACTATCACACTAATATTATAAAGGCGAAAGTTTATGAGTTTGTGTGTTTATTTGTATGTTTGTTACTTCTTCACGCTCAAACGGCTAAACCAATTTTAATGAAATTTGGCACACACATAGTTTATATGTTTTAGAGCATATGTTGCTTTGAACTATAATTTCTAGGTTTCAAAACCTACAAGGCCAATTAGAAATTATAAATAGGGCAAATTAGATCTGAGAAACACAAACAGATGAAACGTTCCCGATTCAGATCTAATTTGTACACACAAAAAGATAATCCACGAAGAATAGACACAAAAGTGGGCAAAAAGGATAATCTTCTAAGAATACACTTTAAGAGAAAAGTGTAGTGAGCATCCACACTCTTTATACCAACGCTACAGATCTCATTCCTTTCGCGGATTCTTTGACTAAGCTCCCCATTTTTCATTTTCAGTTGCCGGCTTGAAGACAGCTTAACTTTTCTGGAGACACCTCTATTGTTATCGCTTGGTAGTTTGCGGTGGTGACCATTGCTGATCCTGAAAAGGAAACGTAGAATTCTTGGGGAAAATGCTCAAATTCGAGGTAAAATGTTGCCTATTTCTTATGAACATTAGAAAAAATATCACTTTATTTGAAACATACGATGGGAAATCTGCATTTTTGACCTAGAAAAACTCAAAACATAAAGCATTTATTTCAATTAAACCGGCACTTTTGAATCGTCATGCGTCGGTCAGTTAGAAAGTTGAAGCTAATTGCCATGGGATATCGTATCCGTCTAGACTGAACAATATACACTATACATGCAGTCGGTCAATTCTGTTAGTCTCACCGTGAGAAGTTAGGTGAAGTGAGCATTCATTCCATCTGATGGTAGACATTGACACTAATGACTGCTCACTTTATGCTCACTTAACCCGAGTTACCACGGTGAGATTTTTACAGAATAGCACTACAGTACCTATTTATTAGTGTTAATAAGATGTGCTTGTGTGACTCTGATGTCTAACTAGTAATAATGAACGAAGGTGGTGCTCCCGTAAATTGGTTACTCGTCCAATCGTGATAGAACGCTTTGATCCGGCCACCGTTTATACAGACAAGCAATTAAATCGGGTAATTGGTGATCACTTTAATAATAATTAATTAATTGATAGTCTCACGCCTTAGCGCAGTTAGAGAAACTAGAGTAGCTTTACGGCTCGATTATTATACAGAGTGGCGATTAGGCTATCACATTAAACAGTCATCATCTGCCTAACCATTTCCCAAATATGTTGGGGTCGGCTTCCAGTCTAACCAGATACAGCTGAATACCAGTATTTCACATGGAGCGACTACCTATCTGACCTCCACATCCCAGTTACTGGGAAATACGATATCCCTTGGTAAGACTGGTTGTCAGACTTTCTGGCTACTAACGACCCGTAACGACTGTCAAAGATACACGAATGACAGCCGGGACCTACGGCATAACGTGCTTTCCAAGGCACGGAGGGGTCTTGGTATGTGAAGATGGTCGCCCATCCACGGGCCAACCGCGGCAAGCGTAGCTTAACCTGATCGATCGACCTGTGCGGCTGTTGTTACTTAGCCACAAGCCCCTCTATCACATTAAATAGTATACCGGTTATTACAAGTCAAACTAAAAATAGAAAAGTTAATTTTTCAAACAAAATAACAAGCATCAAAATTATCACGAAATTAACCCTTAATAATATGACACTAGACACACGCGTGGTGATGGTATCAACAAATCAACATAAACCTAATGGTATTGTTACCAAATAATCACAAATAAATTATAATATTGTTGTGTGTGTAAAACCAAAAAAAATGGTCCCATGACTAGAATGTTAGTTGTCATTAATTATTTATGTTTAAAATACGTAATGTAGAATGCGTGGTTTCAATTAATGTGATAACCCAATCGCCACACTGTATAATATTGGTTACTAACCGTTAAAGGTAAAGGCTCGTGAGTTTTTACCGATAATGTATTCGTTAGTTTCTTCCCCGGGTAAAAAATCTGCTTATGATTTCTAAAACACCAACTACGTCACAAAATTCGAAAAAATTAAGTGACTTCGGTTATGAAAACCATTATTTTAAAGAAGCACCTGTTTCTAGAATATTGACATTACTTTTGTTTTTCTGCAAATTCTAGTTTTGGAGATAATGTATATAGTAAAGGAAATGTTCATGATAGAAGTGGTTTCTTATTTTTGGACATTAGACGGATAAAGGTAAAATTTCTACCACATAAAGGATTATGTATTATAGAGATTTTTTTATATTAATTTATTATTATTTATTATAGAGAAACTAGTTTCTCTATGTTCTATTTGTTTAGAAAGATTTGATATCACTAAAATCTACATTTGACGCCAGGTATTAAGTCACAGTGCTTGTAACTTGCATCTTGCAAGTAATTTGAGCATAATACGGTGTGGAAAACATGCACGGACTTCAAAATACCTTGACACATAAGGCGGTCACAGCCTTACAGGATATTCGTTCTGCGTATTTGATTATGGGACATGTAGCACAAGTAATTTCACTTGCAAGTTCGGTGCTCAAATCTGCATAACAAGTGCATTTAACCTGTGCAATTACTAGTTTAATTATTGACTAGGACAAATGTGTGGATCGTTCTACGATTTTCTCGGAAAAAAAAAATCGAAGAATACGTTTCAAGGGCAGCAAGATTTTTTGTTTCACTAGTCACTGGGACATTCATAGAGGTAAATTAGAAGATAATTACTGCATATTCGAGCTTCTGGGTCTAATTTGTCCACACAAAAATATTTTATTTCAAACACATAACAGAAAAAAACTTTAGGTAATCATAATCTTTTTCCAATAAACACCAGGCAAAAACCTTAGTCACTATCTTTTTACGTAACCGTTATAAATCTTTACATTGTCGATTGTTGAAGGACTACGAAAAAGGAAATAAGGAAAATATAAGGTGTCGTCCACGATTGACAGATTACGAAGAAAAATCTGTAAGCAACTGTACAGTTTTCGAAGTTTTATTCTGTATCTGAGCACATATTTCAAGTTCGGACAACAATACTGATCTCATTCTATTTTGTTTGTGGCCGTTTGTGTCGTATTTTAGAAATAAAAATGGTTTTTTGAAACGTACACCTATTTCATATTTTGATCACAAGAGATAAAGGCAAATGCTCGATGGGTTCTCGGACCGAAAACCGACATTCCGATTTTCAAGACTTTGAATAAACTGCTAAAATTAGGATTCTGATTCTGATTCCTTTAAAGTATAATGTTCAGTTACGTATTAGGTTAGAATTGTGACCGTTAAAGCGCGAAGGCGAGCGAGCGAAGAGAGCGTGCCACGGCATCGGCCGCCGAGCGCTAGATCCCCTCTATTGTTGGTGAATCATTAGGGTTAGGTAAGGTTAGAACTGTAACCAGCGAGTGAGTGTTTTTATTTTAGAATTCTAATTAATCGGTACTTTAATAATCGGAATTCGTATTTGTGATGATTATCAATAAGTCGGACTTTTTGTTATTCGATCTATTGAAACTCGGTATTTTGAGAATAGTCATTATAAAACTTAGGAATATTGAAATTTTGGAATTACAAAAATATCATGAATGATAAATCGGAGTTATTATATTAGGAATTTCGAACCATTCGGAATTATGAAAATCGGTACTTTGTAAAGTTTTTTTTTTAAAGTTCTTTGTATTTATTTAGTGTACCCATTTTAAGCACAGCACAATGTCTTGACACTTCCTTGTATTTATATTTTTGAAGTAGCTGTGTTTGTAAAGGAAAATCCAAGTCGTTTTAAACGTCTAGCTGATGTATTTCCAAGAAATAGGCGTAGACAGTGTTGGGCAAAATTTAGTTTGATTGATGATTGATGACTAAGGTTAAATTATTTAATCATGACTAATGAGTAATGACTAACAAAATTCAATCATGGTGTGGTGATTGAAGATTGATTAGTGTTAGTGTTAGTTATTTAATCATGACTAAATTTCTCATGACTAATTAATAATTTTTTTTAAGTCAACATTCACTTAATGTTGAGTTTGTTATTTACTATTTTTAATAAATGCTCTTGTCGAAACAGAATGAAACATAAAAATAAAATAAAACATAAAGAAGCACTAGTGGTGGGAGCGTCGCGTCGGGTATATCACGCTACCTGTAGTGATGCGCATATTGCAGGAATCTCCTTTCAGCCTTTGCCTTTTAACCAAATAAAATAATCATGTAGAAAAACAGACATAATGGAAAATGGTTCCTCTATCAGTCAACTTAAGGGTGATGAACAGTTATAGCTTGACAGATGTGTTCAATGAAACAAAAACTGGAGTCATCTAGTTTTACATTTTTTAGTTTAGTCATCAATCAAAGATAATGATTAAATGACTAATGACTGATTTATTTAGTTATGATTATGATTTACTTTTTTAGTCATGAATAAATCAATCATAACTAAATTATTCATGACTAAATTAGTCATGACTAATCATTTGATTGAAAAAATTTGTTGATTGACCCAACACTGGGCGTAGAATAGTAAAATATGTCAATGAACGTGTCAAACTACTTTGGCGCGCAGAAGTCTTTACTCTATGGCCCCAATTACTTACAATAAATTACCAAGTGATTGGAAAGACTTGACAGCAATGCTGTTTAAGAGTAGATCGTGAGTTTTTGGTAAATAAAATGTACTACAGTGTGACTGAGTTTTTATCAGAGAATAGAATTGCCTGAATTGCTCTGGATTGATGGATCTGGCCTACTGGCTTTTGGCTCAACTTAAGTTAATGTTAATAATATGAATGTTGTATGCCGAATGGTGAAGTACGGCTGAGCTTTGATAAAAAAAAAAAATGAAAAGTCATTTATTCAAACTAGGCTGAGAATCAGCACTTTTCGAACGTTAAAATTACATAAGATAGTCCCCCAAAACGCCCGCCCTTCACCACTTCCTAGTGCTTTCGCTGGGAAGAAGAAGTGGCGCAACAAACTCCCCAGCAGCACAGCTGTCTGTTCAGTTAGAAAATACTTGACTGAATTAATGTATTTTAATACCTATTATGTATTACCCATATTTGCAACATACATGTCTATTATATTCATCATCTGCCTAGCCTTTTCCCAACTATGTTGGGGTCGGCTTCCAGTCTAACCAGATGCAGCTGAATACCAGTATTTTACATGGAGCGATTACCTATCTGACCTCCAGAACCCAGTTACTATGTAATACGATACCCCTTGGTAAGACTGGTTGTCAGACTTTCGGGCTACTGACGACCCGTAACGACTGTCAAAGATCCACGAATGACAGCCGGGACAAACGGCTTAACGTGCTTTCCGAGGGTTGGAAGGGTCTTGGTATGTGAAGATGGTCACCCATCCACGGAATAACTGTGGCAAGCGTAGCTTAACCTGATCGATCATTATTACTTAGCCACAAGCCCCTCAAATGTCTCTTCTATTCTAAAAAAAAAAATGTCGAAAATGGATTGGATTGACGAGCGATAAGCTTTTCGGTAGTTCATGTAAATTTTGACTTTGAAAGTAGTTGTAGAAATACGAAACGCTTTGAAAGCGATTACTACTTGTCTAGGCCCTCTTCTACGTAGTTCGACACGACACGACTCGACCCACATCATTACCAGGAATACAGTTTATAACATACAATAATACGAAGCATAACCTTTACGAGAAACGTTATTACGTTCGTTAATATTTTCCATCATAATAGTTGATTCCGGTTTTACCGCGAGCAAAAATATTTTTGCTTGTGAAAACTGAGCTGACTCTATATATTTCTGTACAAACAACGGAAGAATATAAAATAATTGTTTTCCATACATTTTGTTTGGATCTTTATTGTGGTAATTCTATACAAACTGGTTTATAAAACAACATACCGAAAGACACATGGGACTAATACTGAATAGAATGAAGAATAACTGACGAAATGTGGATAAACTTTAGGTGGAAACTATACTAAACTAACTAAATTAATATAACTTAACTAAATTAATATAACGTCATAATAGTAATAATTATAGCGCGCTGCGCAATGATTGTCTATGTTACCATTCCACATGACGGGAACCTCGTGAAAGCTGAGAAAGAAAAACAAATCAAATATCTTGGTTAGCACACGAGGTTGTTGATATATGGAATGTGAGCTCGACTATCATTGTGTTGATTTTCGTATCGGCCAATGGCCTGATGGCCAAAAGCCTCGATTACCATCTATCGAGGCTCTCGTTAGGCGGTTGGATCAAGAGCCGAATTCAGAAGGCAGTACGATACGGCGATACGGCACGGATTGTGAGCAGGTTCCTGTCTCTGAAGCCCTAACCACCGGTAGCTTGGACCCTGCTCCTCACACCGGCGGATCACAATTTTTTTTAGATTTTTAAATTTTATTTATTCTTATTTTTTATATTTTAAGAAATATTTAAAAATATGCTAGAATAAGATGACGAAATAAATCAACGACATAATAATACATTTTTATTTCAGAATACGATTTCCATTGTTAATAACGATTTTCTTAGCCTAGTGTTAGTAAAAGTAAATTATAAAATAAAATAAAATTGTCAGGCGCTTGGCCTCATGTGCAGGCTTATTCTTATGAGCCATTAGTGCAGAGTCCCACCGGCCAGCGCACACGGTCAGGATGGCGCTGGGGCTGCCGCATACCCGCGCCAACATCGAAGCACAGCGCTTAAGGTGTATAGAGGGCTCACTGGCCTTGAGCATGTGGGCGGAGCTAAACGCCCTACTCCCGAATACGTAAAACGCGTGCGGTGGCGCCCTACACTAAAACGACGATCAAAGAATATGCAGATGCGAGATGGCGACCGACGTGCAGCATGTCTACATGCTGCACGTCGGTCGCCATTTTTGCCTACGTTTCCAGAAGGGAATGGGGGATGCGCGGTTGATATATTTTGTATAGATAGATGTTACGTATATTTTAAGTTTTTACTGGACAAGTTTTTTGCATTTATGTGGAAGAAAATATATTTATTTGCTCAATCATGTGTACACAAACCATAGTAAATTTTTCGTCACGGGTGTTTTTTTTCATAGTTTTCGATTGTGTTAAACCTGATGGTGAAGTCAAAATGAAAATCCCAGATGGTGGCTGCGGAAATATTGGAATTTTTCGTCATGGGTGTCGTTTTCATAGTTTTCGATGGTGCATGATTGCGTGCAAGCCGTCCACGCGCGCCTCCGCGAACATACCACTCGAGTTACAGTAACGCGGCCGCCCCATCAACACCCTGAACGCGTTATTATACCTATTGCACACTGCAGAAATATGAATATCTACAATCTGTTGTGTAGAGTGTCTAAATTGTGGTGTATAAAACGTGTGTATTTTCAGTTTGTAAAATAAAATAGACACTCCGTATCTTATGAAATCGTGAACAATAAAGTTCACTCTCTAAAACTGCGGCAGTATTCAGCCCAGTATCTAACTCAGCGCACAAAATTAGCAGTATCTTGTAAAAGTTAGTGGCACTAATGATTTTAACTAACACTTTGCATGCGGCATCTCGTTGCGGAGTCGCTATCTCTTTTGAGACAAAGTTTCCTTGAAAATTTTCTTATAATTAATTTGTGCTTCAGGAAAATTCTGGGTAAGTCGGGTTAGCATGTCATAAATTTATGTTAAGGCAGGTACTGTGTATAAGGAAAATGTGGCATTTCTCCAATAAAGTATAATGGGACGAATGTTTGGTACATGAATGAGTCCCGTTTTATTTGATCATCTTAGTTTAAAAGTACCTATTTGAAATCAGCGCCAACGTCTGAAACCACGTTTTGGCATACGGTTCACTTAGTTAAAATTTGATAAACTATGTTCTTGCCAACTCACAGTCAATATTTTTAATGAATTAAGATCTGGCAATAATAGTAACACTTTTTAATGAACAGACTGTCTCCAACAAAAACAAAAAAAATGGTCCGGAAAACGAATACGTAAAACATTATGAATTATAACAACCAGTGCTTCAAGAAACCTTTCAGATATTCAAAACATTACAAAGCCAGCCCTTTACAATAGAGGAAGAATAAAAAGAAAACCCTGATTTAATTTAAGAACTTATATTTTATTTACAACAGTAATAAGACCGGTGATTGCACGTACGGGACACCTGTCGGAGACTTCGAAGCCCATGGATATTGACAAGCCCCATTGTACTTCCATCCTTGCCAACTTTCCCTAAAAATAGCCCGTATTTTTATTGCAACCATCCAATTTCTTTATTACGTATATCCGAGCGTACAACGATATGTTTAGTAGCCTTCATTTTATTATATTTCATACGTTTATTTGCGGCTGAAATAAAAACTGTTTATGTACTATCGTTATTAATAGCTTTGGTAATATTTTGGTAACATAGCTATAGAATGTAAATTTTTCATATCCATCCATTCATAGGAATAGAATTGAAATGGAATTCGTTTTATAACGCACTAAAATTATTTTTTGTAGGCATTTCAATAGAATCACAAAACAAATTGTTTCTTTTTCAAAAAGCAACTAATTTTTTGGTCACCAGTACCAGTTTTCCATCCCTAAAGGTAGCGATGCACTAGGATTAAGCCAAGTATTCTATGTTATCGGGATTGGTTTCCGTACTTAGTCCTCCTAGTGGACCATTGTACGTGAGCTATGGTGGCAGTCGTTGGTACTTCCAACTCCCTCCACCCCTTCCAGAAGCAGATTAGGTCCTAGTTCTAGTCGGTTCAGAAAAACTGCAAAAATCTTAGTGACCCTGTTCTAAAACGACCAGTGTTAAATGAGATGAAAGCGAGTAAATAAAGTAAGTACAGAGGCCAGCACATCAAGCTACCCGAAACTGACAAATTGTCCCAATCAACTTTGAACCTTATGCTTTGGCGGTAAAGTTGAAAATCTATTAAAGAAATTTGCCAGATTGTAGTAGTTTGATGTGCTGGCGTCTGAACATCAACATCATTTGTGTACATTTTTGGTTGTCATAACAACAAACAAAACAAAATAAAACGTATCATACTTGGCTTCGATCGACATAAACGTTAAAAATAGACAAATCGTTCATTAATGGGGAAAAGAAAAGATCGTTATGATACAACCATTAAAGCAAAACGATAATGGTTCAGTCCACAATGCCAAGTTACAATCGATAGCTAGCCAATTGGACAGAATTGGGTAGTTGCATGATATTGAATACTATATATTCTAGTAGATAATATATCCACACATGTAATACAATAATAGAATTGGAAATCAAATTTGAAATCGGTCGAAAAATAAAAAACTTATAACTTATAGAAACTTTTTGTCTATCTCTCTCGCAAAACGAAGTTTTGCATGTAATTTATATGGCGATACTGAACTATGACGTCACAATTCAGTATTTCCCTCTCTGTCTAATTGAGAGTTTTGAACGCTCATATCTTTTCAATTTTTAAAAATATTAAAAAACTGTTTATATCAAGCTATTAGTGAGGTAAAAAAGCTTCAATTTAAATAATAAAAAAAAAATAGTCAACTCGCGGATTCAGGGTCCAATGAACTTCGTTGATCTGACTGCAACCGAAATGAAATTATAAATTTCAAACGGTGATGTAAATATAGAGAGTTTTGTCACAGACATTATTGGTTTATTAATTTGTTGGTTTGAACATAATAAAACCTAATTCAATTTAAATATATCTTTTCATCAAAATATAGTTTTTTTACGATTATGATTGAGGAAATAAAAGCCGGAAACATGCTGACACGTACATTAATTCAGTAAAAGTCGTAAAAGAGAGTGGTGTTGAATATGGTTTGCACTAAAAACTGGGACCACTACTTATCCAGTTGATAAAAGCGCCCGAGTTACGAGTATTACGAGATTTTCGGGTTTAGTGACGTGAAAATTGTACGTTTCGTTACCCCAAATTGATTTGTGTAATGAAGTATACGCTTGTCCAGTTCAAAAGTATATGGTAAATAAATTTTAATATTTACCTCTCATGTAGCTTAACCAAAATCAATTCAAATCCATTCACAATTAATCGACTGAGTTACCGTTAAACACTTTCGCTACACAAATTGTAACAAATCTTAATCCCAACATAAACAATTTAAATTGACGAACAATGCCGAGTATCTCCGAACCTAAAATATTTCGAAATCCTTTATCGCGTCACGATACTGTTTATCTTAGTTAATAATTTCGACAAGGACCAACCAATTCCGTATGCCAGAGGAGAAGTAACTTAATAAAACTTTGTATTTTCTTTAATTAACATCGAAAAACTAATCCAATCTGCAATGCTCACTGGGACAACACTTTGCCACGACAAAGATAATGCTCGCTGAGATTAGGTCACTTTTTTCGGTAAACAAGTACCTAGTTAGTCGGGCATATTCATTCAATTGAACAAACATATGTGATAGGACAATAAAAAGCATATTGCATTGTCCTCCACTCACCGATAGGCAGCGAAAACAAAGTCCAATGATAAAATAGCAGTCAATCTGTTTTATTCAAAGTTTTGATATACAACAACACGTAGAGTACAATGGGGCATTGTTTTCCCTAATGTTCCCATATATCGTGGCTTGCTTTTAACCCACACACAAAAGGATAGCTAGATGAAAAGCATTTATTTGGTATTTCCTCCTCTGTTTCGTTTTCGAATTTCTGTTTGAGATGTGGTAGGTACTTACGTTAATATATCCGTTGTTGTTAAAATTTGCCTTCATTTGCCTTCGTTTTTGTCTCAAAAATGTGGACTTAGGTAATGCAATAAAATTCAAATGACGTACTTGACCAACTAGAAAATTAAAAGATACTTGATTTGATATTTTTCAGTCCGGTTGCAGTCTTCAGTGAGCATTAAGACATTTAGATTTTCTGGCAGCTTATCCAGGACATCGCAATAAAAAACAATAACTTCGAAGCAATATTACATTATATATGTATTTATTCTTGACGAGACGAAGTCTGTGGTAACGTGCTATAAGTTCTCCTTAGGCCCATCTTCCACGACAGCGACGCTTATCAAAAGTGACGTGTAACGAACTCTAATCACCAATGAGTAGCCAAAATATCACAGCACTAGTTTTTCAATGGTGGTCCGTACACGACCGGTATTAAAAAGTTTGTAATTGTTTTCTTC
Organism: Eremobia ochroleuca; assembly: GCA_949629135.1. NCBI lineage: Eukaryota > Metazoa > Arthropoda > Insecta > Lepidoptera > Noctuidae > Eremobia > Eremobia ochroleuca. Next base: position 11,134,231 of record OX451397.1, on the reverse strand, counting down.
TTGTAGGAACGCCATTGAAATACTAGTGCCGTGATATTTTGGTACTCATGGGTGATTTGAGTTTGTAACACGTCACTTTTGAGTAGCTTCGTGGACGACGGGCTTTAGGCTTATCCAGTCTCCACCACTGGAAGCGATCATTTATATCCTGAATAGAGATTATTGTATCGACCTTCACGACATTGAGCCGACGTACAAGGCATCTAGACTTTTTCCTTTTTTTATTTACCGAAGTTTCGTTCTATTTGACTGGTTTTGCGTTTGCCTAAAATGTTCGGGATTTCTTTACGTACTGACGTTATTTTTTAGTGTTTGGATCTGCGTAGATCACGTACGTCTTTTCAGGTATTTGATGCGTTTTAAATTCGCATCAGTGCCACAAATCGAAATAGAGCATAAATAGAGATTATATTGCTGTAATCTCTAATTTCCAATCATTCTTACGGTACGAATAATGTTATTATTATATTTTTGGAACGAAGTTCTTTACAGGAGCTTGCAGTACGAGTAGACTGGTAGAAATCGTCACGTAACGAAAAAGCGTTATTCCCCTACATGTGTTTTTTTATTATCTATATAATTATAATAAAATGAGACAGAGAGAGATAGTTTTCATGGTTTTCGAGGGTGTTGAAGCAAATAGTGAGGTCAAAATCCAAGATGGCGGCTACCAAACATTTCAAAGGACAATGGGCAAAGTACTATAGACCACGTCCCCAATTTTCTTGTGACCCAACATACTTCATTATTGTCTCATATTTTTCTTTACGGGCTACAAATTAACAAACTGTTTTTTTCAAGTCTTAAATGCATGGGGTTTCCTGAAAAAAATCATCTGTCAGTTTAACCCGTGAGAAGGCGCGCTATGAGCAATTTGCTCACACAAAAATCTAATTCAAAATTTTTTTGTCTTTCCCATGCCACACCAATTCAAGCACTTAAGTACCTTCCTAAATATTCACCCCCTCTCCCCTGACGCAATTCTCGATCCGCTCAGTGGCGTTGCGACCGCGCAGCAAGGCGTTTGTGGAGGCCGTGTACCAACGTGCGGCAATTTGCTCATCACGCGCCCAGCAATTACTTTGCACCGAACATGTAAAATACATGTGTTCAGTGTGTTTCGAGAGGCACATTAGTGTAGATTTAATGGATGAATAACACTTTTTAGTTTTTGTTATGGAACAGTTTTTATTGTGATTTTTATGAAACGTGCCAAAAAAATTAATTAATACTAGGTTGTTTTGTTATTTGCGTTAGAAGTTGCTATTATGTTTAATAGTTTTGATTAAAATACTTGTTTTCTTACTTACTAAACCTTGTGTTATTTATTTAATTTTACATTATAAGCCAATAAATATAGAAACACTAAAAATATAAACATTTATGATAGTGTGAGCAATTTGCTCGCACGCGCCTACTCGTGTAAGAAAATTAGGCGCGCCTTCTCACGGGTTAATGTATCTTACGAAAATATAGATGTTGGTTTTCTATTTTTCATCACAATAAAAGAGACGAAACAGAATAATGGCCAACTTATATAATATGGAACATAAAACAACAAATTGTTACGCCTATTGACCACGAAGGAGTAGGTAGAAGTGTGTGGAACAACACTGGAATAATATTCTATTCATTTTACTTACCTAAAATGTTGGGTTACCTCTATAATAGGTTGTTACATAGGTAGGTACTGCAACATAATTCTCACAAAAGGCCAGTGGAAGCGTGAATATGTTATTTCATGGAAAATTAAATACAATATGAAGTACCAGTAAAAAGCAATACGATTTTCACTTGTTTTTACATAATCAAACATATTTTATACTACAGTTGTACCATTATATTTCCTTCTTTTCCCTGAAAACCCCATACTATTGACGGTCGCTGCCATAGTAAAAAATGATCAGCAAACCAAGACCTTTTAAAGAAATATGTCTTAAGTCTGTTAACTAAGTTTATATATCGGGTTGTAGGTACACGATCTCTACTTACACTTACGGGGTATACAAGGGTGAATATATTATTTCATGGAAAATAAAATACAATGTGAAGTACCTTAAGTAAAACCAATACAATTTTCACTCATTTTTCAATAATCAAGCATATGTTGTACTATAGTTATATATATATATATATACCCCTCCGTGCCTCGGAAAGCACGTTAAGCCGTTGGTCCCGGCTGTCATTCGTAGATCTTTGACAGTCGTTACGGGTAGTCAGAAGCCTGAAAGTGTGACAACCAGTCTTACCTAGGGGTATCGTATTACCCAGTAACTGGGTTGTGGAGGTCAGATAGGCAGTCGCTCCATGTAAAATACTGGTATTCAGCTGCATCCGGTTAGACTGGAAGCCGACCCCAACATAGTTGGGAAAAGGCTAGGCAGATGATGATGTTGTACTATAGTTATACCATTGCATTGCCTTCTTTTCCCTGAAAACCTCATACTATTGACGGTCGTTACCATAGTAAAGAATGATCAGTAAGCTAAGACGTTTTAAATGAGATACGTCTCATGTCTGATAAATGATAATGATAAATGATTTATTTTCTGTAAGTAGGTTTGTAAAAACACTTTTACATGTCAATCATATTTTTTAAACTAGATGAGGTCGGCGTCTCCTATCTGACTACTCTGAGAAGAAAGGCCGAAACAAACTCAGAGGTCACAGTCTCTTTTAAAGTCCAGACATAATCTTGGTCAGATCATGTGAAGACCATGTAGATTGGTGTCTGAAATGGTCTTTTGAGTAAAGAACCACACAGATTGAGCGGACCTGTCCAGTCAGTGCACGCATTTGTCAAAAATCGTGCAGCTCAACTCAGAACTTGAGGAGCCTTACGATTCGACGAACAATACCAATGAAAGGACATTTGGGTAGGCCGCATAAATTACTCAAACTGCCAGATCATGATTAAAACTAACTAAGAAGGAAAACAGACAAAAAAAGGACCAACATAGTCTTCACACTCACAATAATAATAATAAAAAAATAAGATACTTTACAAAGTAAATATCCATGTCATTGTTTATATAAAATTCATCAATGTCAATGTGTATATAAAAATCCGGACATAATCTTTGATCTTTGAGGACTATGTAGATTGGTGTCTGAAGTGGTCTTTTGAGGAAAGAACCACACAAATTGAGTGGACCTGTGCAGACAGTGCACGCATCTGTTGACTAAGTTTCAATTTTGGGGACGCTAGGTCCCATCGTCCTCTTTCGTCATGGTATTTGTCGACATTCATGGTTATCGAGAGTGGCGAAGCCGATAGTGAGGTCAAAATCGAAGATGCGATTTTTTTTTTTTGTCATTTTGAAAATTTCGCTATCACCATTTTGGATTTTGATTTTAAACTTCGTTCCTGATGTGTTTTTTTATCCTGAAGTTTAAGTTAATGAAGTTTTTTTATCCTTATTGTGTATTACATTAACTTTTCTCATTAATTTGACAGCTTCTGTTTCTGTAATCATACAATAAAATTCTTTACATTATTCAACTTCATGAAAGAGTTACAAATGTTTTCAAGACATGTCTTGAAAAATATAAAGCGTACGTAATTCCAGACAAATAACCGAGTTTTACTGTCACCGTGTGATATGTGACGTAACTTTGAAGTTACTAGAATACTTCAAAAATCTTCATTATATTTCTTAGGTATATCACTCTCATTTCATTTCAGAGTAATAATTTTCGTCTGCTAATTCTAGCAAGCTTTTTCGACACTGAAATGGATTTAAATTATAAAATCATTTTACATTTCAAATGACATATAATTTCCATAGATAAAAATAGTTGTTATAAATATTCAATAGAATTAATTAATTTATTATGTAATCTATTCATTACGCACAAATGAAATGGGTAAGTAGGTACGGTGAATTCAATGAATTTTTAGTTCTAAATATTTTTAAAACCCATTTACACACATACATGTACTGTTACGCTTTATTAACAGGAACACATATATTTATTTAAAAACATTATGGATCGGCTTCGGGGCGAAGATACAAGCTTCATGAATTGTATATCAACGAATCGCTTTCGCGGTACGCGGCCCAGTCGATAAACGTCAGACGACTGATGACAATATAAGGGCGAGTGTCGTCTGTTGCTCAGGAAGTTTCTAGAATGTTCTAGAAACTTCTACTCGCCCATATTGGCCGAGTGGATTATGACGGGATCGGTTACAATAAGGTTGGCTATATACCCATGAGTCTAAAAGTAAAATGTAATTCCTAAACAAAAATATCAAAAATTAAAAGTTTCAATAAACATTTACAGTTCAGTTGAATTTGGCACGCCCACGGCATAATATCTCCATTTAGTCCTAAATTCGTTCAGTCACAAGTCTCATCAATCTTACTGATTTGCTGTGAAACATGAAATATTGAAACTGAAGTTATCTGTGATATATTTGATATAAAACACGACCGTTTATTTACAAAGGGAAAACACGCAAACGACCACAAAAAAACGAACCTACTCGTTTTACATATGGGAACTAAACGATAGTCACTCTGAAATCAACTTCACATCCATTAAAATAAAGTTCATATTTGTTTAACTTGAAATAATTTTAATTTGAAACAACAGTTTGAATAGACGTTATATCGACACAACAAAACATTAGATCACGTCTGTAATCCTCATAGGGATAGCAAAGATGTACCCATAGTACACCCACATTTCGCATGTAAAATGGGACTAGCCTATGCCATCAACCGGGCACAAATCTAGACTCTGGGCTACTAATGAGAAATTCCTGATGGAAGAATCCAATAACAATTTGCCCGACCTAGGGATCGAATCCACCTAATGCTCAGCAGTAGCCCTTGAGACCACTAGACCGAAAGACGCAGTTAAGTATATTCGTAATCTAAATATAATATCATCATCTGCCCAGCCTTTTCCCAACTATTTTGGGGTCGGCTTCCAGTCTATAACAGTTATGAGTGACAGAGATGACGCTCTACAATGCCTAATCTTTTCTTTATTTTTTTTTACAATTTAATAACCTATCACGATTGTTACTCCCCCAATTTGCCCAGCCTTTTTCCAACAATGTTGAAGTCGGCTTCCAGTCTAACCGGATGCAGCTGAGTACCAGTATTTCAACATGGAGCGACTGCCTATCTGACCTCCACAACCCAGTTCATGAGTAATACAAAACCCCTTGGTAAGACTGGTTGTCAGACTTTCGGGCTTCTGACGACCCGTAACGACTGTCAAAGATCCACGAATGACAGCCGGGACAAACGTCTTAAGGCGCGGGACCACCGCCGTGCACGGAGAGGCTACGCACGTGTATTAAGCTTCTCTTTGTAAGAAAATGTATGTGGTTGTGTCCACTGCAACCCACGGAGAGGCTGCGCATGAATTGACGTCATTGATACATGCGTGGCTTGCTCGAATAGGCGGTTACATAGCTCAACGCTGTCGACGTGGGTCTACGTTTCCACTGGAGTACACGAATATGACCCACGACTATGTACAGCTCGCTTATCGCAGAGCAGTTTTCAGTCATACACCTTGTGGAACGGACGCGTTTCATGTCCCAGTGAAGCCCGTGTCCGTGGATTGCAGTGGCACGTGCGTAGCCTCTCCGTGCACCATGCCACGCTATACATAGTCTTCGTGTACTCCAGTGGAAACGTAGACCCACGTTGTCAAACAAATTAATGCACGCAGCTAAAATGCGCCGCGTGCTCGTGCACAGCATGCGCCGCGGTGGGCCCGCGCCTTTAACGTGCTTTCAGAAGCACGGAGGGGTTTTGGTATGTAAAGATGGTCATCCATCCTTAGACCAACTGCGGCAAGCGTAGCTTAACCTGATCGATCGACCCGTGAGCCTGTTATTACTTAGCCGCAAGCCCCTCTAAATGTAATATAATAAATATAATATACTATACCTATAATAATTGTAAGTACCTATATTTCTGTTCTGTTTTTGATTGTCTGTTTATATATGTGTGTACATAAATGGTAAAATAAAAATAAATAATACTGTCGGTATAATAATACAGAAATTTAAATAACTAGGGTTGTAAATACGTAGGTATGGCATTCCCGGTATCCATCCCAACTTAGCAAAACATTCTTGTAACTAAGGAGTTCCCGTTTATTAGCAAATGGAGTGGAATTCAAGTTCACGAACGTTTCGTTAGGTTATGTTCACCAATAAGTATAACGCGCTGGCCATGTCTGTCGAAGGGTCAATGGCCGGTGGAGCAGACGAGTCCTGGAGTGGAGACCTCGTATCGGCAAGCGTAGTGTGGGACGCCCTCCAGCTAGATGGACGGACGACCTAATGAAGGTAGCTGGGGTAGACTGGATGCGGAAGGCGGAGGACAGGGTGTTGTGGCGCAGTCTGGGAGAGCCCTATGTACAGCAGTGGACTGCGATAGGCTGAGTTGATTGATAACATTATTATTATTAGCTTATGTTGGCCAACTTAAATGCAAAGGCCTCCCTCTCTTGTTTCCACTCCTCTCTGTCTTGAGTTAGTGTAGATCAATCCTGTCCATAGGCGTCCTGCCATCATCGCCTGGGTCTGTACAACATTATTTTATTGTGTTTTTTTTTTGCAATTAAGCCAATGTCTTCTATTCTGCCAGCGTCAACTTGACACGGAAGCGCAGAGTGATAAAGAAAAGCCACAAGAAAAGAAAAAGTCACGTATTCAGTCAATACCTACCTACCAGTCATATACACCCACAATATCAAACATATTATTCTCATTAAAGAACTGGCAAAAGGTTCCCAGAAAACTATATCTATTACGATAATACATAATTATCTTGTAAGAGATAATCCCCACACACCATCCAAACCAATAACATAAGTAGGATAGGAAGGAAGGTCGTTCATACATTGAGGAAGAAAAGGTTTTTCTCAAGAACCCAAATCAAACAACCATGATCTCCATTAAATCATTATATTTTCCTAATAATTAATATAATAATTTTAATATTAATATAATATGGCACAATAAAATGTATTTATTTATTCGTCAGAAAGCTCAAAGTCTTATTTTTTTAGGGTAAGTAATTTAAAATAACAACGTTTACAATTACCACAGATAAGCTTCTACAAATTAGAAACTATTTATGTACAGAAGCCAGCACATCAAGCTACCCGAAACTGTCACATATTCCCAATTAACTTTGAACCTTATGCTTTAGCGATAAATTTGAAAATCTATTAAAGAAATTTGACAGATTGTGGTAGCTTGATGTGCTAGCGTCTGTACCTTTATAAAGTAAAAAAAAAAACACATAAAATTAAAAATTAGATCTCCTTAAAACTCATTATAACAATCTGCCTAGTCTTTTCTCAACCCCAATACAGAAATATTGGCAATATTTTACATGGAACGACTGCCTATCTGACCTCCACAACCCAGTCACTGGGTAATACGAAACCCCATGGTAAGACTGATCTTCAGATCTACATAAACTAATATAACTAGAAAAACACTTGTGTAAACAAAACAAATTCTACTTTAAAAAAAAACAAAAAAGGAGTTTAGAATTTATGAATCGTAGTAAGTAAAAAAATACTAAGTAATAACGGCGACACGGGTCGATCGAAGTTTAAGCTATGTTTGCCGCGGTCGTTCCGTGGATGGTTGACCAACCATTACGTACGTTAAGACGTTAGTTCTAGCTGTCATACGAAGATCGTTGACAGTCGTTACAGGTAGTCAGAAACCTAAAAAGTCTGGCAACCAGTCTCAAGGGATATCGTGTTACCCATAAACTGCGTTGTGGAGGTCAGATAAGCTTGTATAAAACAGGTGTTTCTCTGCATCTGGTTAGACTGGAAGCCGACCCCAACATTGTTGGGAAAAGGCTAGACAGATTGGGGGAGTAACAATCGTGATAGTTTATTAAATTGTAAAAAAAAAAGAAAGAAAAGATTAGGCATTGTAGAGCGTCATCTCTGTCACTCATAACTGTATAACAGTCTCTTTCTAACACTCGATGTGTCATATTAGCGCCCAGGCACCGAATTTGTTTATTTTTAACTTAACAAACGATTGTTTCTCCAACGCAATTCTCGGATTTAACTTAAAAACGTACTTTAACGAAAGTTCTTATTCTGTTTAGTTAGAATAGCAGAAGTAAGTGGAAAATAAATAGTGTTATATAATACTGGTATTGGTTATGCCATATTTACCTAAGGCTTTCCCCTCACTAATGTCTGAGATATACTGAGCTATAAACACACACATATTTTGTCTCTGCATCACCCTAAGGTTTACTGGTAGAAAATGCATTTTTTCAATACTTTTTTTTACTTTTGCATAAAGTTTAATAAATAAATAAACGCTTTCAGCCTAATGCAATAAATAAATAGTATTCCAGGTTTTTATAAGTTTTAAACTTAGCATCTACTAACTGAAACATACAGTGGCCTCCATAAGACTCCTCCATAGACTATATTTTTCCACTTCAGTTTTGATGCCAGATTATGATTCAAAATAACAAAATAATTAGGTTATCCTGAGGGTTTGCTCGGTTATTTTTTATGATAAGACATAAGTTGAATAAGTCAATAAAAAGATTATAGTGTACAGTTCAAACGTTTGAATAACTAGAATTTTAAATCATAATGTGCTGTGTTACATCTGAAGTAGAAACTATCAACTAACTATCAAGAAAAGAAGAAAATATCAACTAACTTTTAGAGGGCAGTGTATGTTTCAATAACAAAAAAATATTTCCGTCTTTGACCTAGCCAACAAACCTTAGAATACTCACTATAATTTATTATTATCAAACCACTCGAACAAAATTGTAAGTGATTACAATTGCCGAGAATCATTCAACATAGATCGATCTTATGCCAATCAAAACGCAATTATATCCACCATTGGTACGTTAATAGAAGCGATGGCTGAATATCAGTTATTTTCCGTTCATTTGATGATAAAATATGGGTCAAGGCTGTGGCATATTGGATTTGTATTGTTATTTTCTGGGAACAACCTTACACTAATTATGCGGTTACTGTGCTAATTATTTATTAACTACCTGAGCCCCGCGGTTTCACCCGCATGAGTTTGGATCCCGTGGGAATATCGGGATAAAAGTATCCTATGTGTTAATCCTGGTTATAAACTATCTGTGTGCCAAATTTCATCAAATTTAGTCCAGCCGTTTGAGCGTGAAGAAGTAACAAACATACAAATACACACACAAAGTTTCGCCTTTATAATATTAGTGTGATTAATTCGAGGAACACAGGCGTGTACATACACGCCTGTGTTCCTCGAATAAAAAAAAAAATATTTCAAACCACATAACATAACATTATGTTATGTGGGTTGAGATATTTATTTTTAGTAGCTTTTGCCTGTGATCCACCTCGTCACATCACATCACCTGCCCACAATGTCACTTCGGAACACGAAGTGATAGCGCGGGCAAGTGATGTGATCTTAGCGATCTTTCGACTTTCGTCCTTTTTTCTTAGCTTCTAAGGGTCATAGCGTGCTAAATGAATCAATGTGAGTGTGTGATCCTCAAGAATTGGGCTATAATTATATGCATCCGGTTAGACTAAAAGCCGACCCCAAAAGACTTGGGAAAAGGTTAGGCAGATGTTGGATGTGTGTGTAGAGTACGGCACTCTAATTACGTAACACACAATCTCAATCTGAATAATTTTGAATGATATTGCTAATCCATTGCTTCATATGTTCAAAAATGTGTTTGCTCAATAACGTGAATAACGCAATGAATGTTGTTGAACTATCAAAATGAAATCCATTGCAACTGATAGTGTGTTACGCAATTATTTAGTACAGTATACTAAATGTCGCCAATTAGATTTTAGTCAGTTATGAGGCTGCTACTGAGAATCTACTTATCCAATAATATTAGATAAGAGAGAAAATCCAATAATATTACCTACTAACCATGAATGAACTCCATGTTTAGAATTCACGCTTGGACCACTAGACTAAAGTAGTAGTCTAGTCTGTCAATTTAAATAATAATAATGAAAATGAAAAGAAAAGAAGAACAAAAAAAAAAAAAATAAGATTATGTTAAATATTTAGTGACTTTTAATACAGTCACAAATTTATGCTACGTCAGGGTTACCCCTAGTAAATGGGTCCAGGGGCGACGGACTTGGGGACGTCCGTCGCCCCCCACACATCAGGACCCAAGGCGTAGTGTTCCACACGCGCCCCTCTTAGACGTCACGGGGGGAGTTTAGCACCTCACTCCCCCCCGTGACACGAGGAGTCCCGCAGTAGCGCGGGCCGGCACCAGTCGGGGGTTGCGGAAGTATCGTTCGTTCCCGCGACCCCCAGCGTGGGTGAGAGGGGGAACACCGGGGTGGTTTTTAGTCAGTAAGAGTCTGACAGACCCCGCCGCCCACCCAGGGCGGCGGTCATCTATAAGTATTTTCCACCCCGAGAAGAAAAGAAAAAAAAAAAAAGGTTTACCCATAGAACACTAAGACGTGCTGGACACAATGTAACATGTCATTCTTCAGATATTCAGACTTGATGGCAAACCAAACGTAAATCAAAAGTAATTGTAAAGGTACCAGAAGAAGATTTTTTCGAGTCTTAACGGTCGTTGGGTAGCCAGAAGCCCAAAAGTCTGATAACCAGCCTTACCATTATTACCGAGTAACCGAGTGGGAGGTCAGATAGGCAGTCGTTCATGTAAAACTGTCGTACAGACGCCAGCACATCAAGCTACTACAATCTATCAGATTTCTTTAATAGATTTTCAACTTTATCACCAAAACATAAGGTTCAAAGTTGATTGGGAAAATCTGACAGTTTCGGGTAGCTTGATGTGCTGGCGTCTGTACTTAACTGCATTCTGTTGCGTATTTACAAATGCTTCCATAGGTTGTGCTAGATAAGCTTTTGGGTAGACATTAAATACGAACTACGTATGCTTCTGTGAGTAGTCTTCTTCATAGCGTGTCGATGGCAAAAATAGCACGAAAAAATAAATATCGTTTTTTTTTTTAATTTGTTTGAACAGCGATAGCTCAGTGGTAACGGCTGCGACTTACGAGTCGTGGGTACGAACCCTGACAGGCGCTTTACTTTGTGTAAATTATTTTATCGCCACTGCTCTAAAAACGGTAAAGGGAAACTTCGTGGGGCAACCGGCATGTCCTAGAATCAAAAATTCGAAGACATGTGACATCTACCATCCCGCACTGGGCCTGCGTGGCAGGTTACGGCCCACTCCCTCTCACAGAGAGGAGGCCTGAGTCCCAGCAGTGGGAACATTATAGGCTGATTATGATGATGATGCTTTAAGAAGCATCACACAACGCATGAGCTGTATTGAGGCGAAGAAGATATTGCGTTCTGTTAGACTGGAAGTCGACCCCAACATAAAAAGGAGAAGTCTAGGCATACAAATATATCAGGTATATTGGGTGTACCGGAAAGTTCTGTCGGTTTTTGTAAATAAAACTCGTGGTTAGTTCTTAAAGCTATTATTTATATTTTAATCAATTACATATTGTCCCTGATTTTCTACTACACGTTCAGATACACACTCGAGTCCAAAAACACTATACAAATTTCTACAGGCTAGAAAGCAGGCAGGCGTAGCAGCGTTATTTCCCTTCTGGAACTCATAAAGTATACAATGCCTCAAATGAACTTTATCGTTGGCACTCATTTTGACACTGCGGCTACTCAGAAGTGAATGACAAATTATTGCGCAATACGTGTATTTATAGTCCGTAACCCAAAAATTATGACGCAATATTATTCAATACTTTTAACGTATTGGTATAGAGAAAAATTCGAAAAATTTCTATGTACTACCAAAACCGACAGAACTTTCCGGTACACCCAATATACAAGGTGTCACTTAAATAACGCACAACCTCTTAAGGGGTCATTGTACTTATCATTATGAACAACTTTTACTATGGGACCAAACCGGAAATCGCGAAAAAAAAATCAGCTGTTCCCTACATTTATGTTTGCATAACTCGTCAAAATGTAGGGAACAGCTGATTTTTTTTTCGCGATTTTCGGTTTAGTCCCATAGTAAAAGTTGTTCATAATGGTGAGTAAAATGACCCCTTAAGAGGTTGTGCGTTATTTAAGTTACACCTTGTATATCTCTGCTTCAAAAATCGCAGCTACTGTGACCGTATCTTTAAGCCGCCTTCGTCCGGATATCGTACAGTGCTTGCAGCGCCCGTGCTGTATTATTTTTCATTCGATATCGCACGCGCTAACGACCTCGCTTCGGTTTCAATATTAAAAATAGTTGACATGTTTTGTTTTCAGCGGTTCTTGTCGACTTTTATGTTAAAGTCGGAAAGAATTACACTAGAAATGGATACTGACAAAATGGGTTTATGGTTTAATCGACAATAATTTTAGTTTAACATTTTCATTCGTTAGTTTATGTATTCAACATTTCAGCCTAAACACGTCCTCTGCTGGACATAGGCCTCCGCCAAGAACCTCCACTTCGACCAGTTCTGTGGTTCCCGCATCCAGTAGATTCCTGCGGCCTTCACAAGTTCATCAAGGTCCATCTTGTAGGAGGCCTTCCAACGCCACGTCTTCCGGTACGCGGTCGCCACTCCAGAACCTTTCGGCCCCATCGGCCATCTGTTCTGCGAGCAATGTGCCCTGCCCACTGCCACTTAAGTTTGGCAATAATTCAGGCTAAGTCGGTTACCATGGTTCTCTTGCGGATCTCTTCATTTCTGATTCAATCACGCAGGGAAACTCCAAGCATAGCCCTCTCCATTGCCATTTGGGTGACTTATAGCCTTCCAATAAAGACCACCACCACGACCACGACCACGAGCTATTATGACAAAAAAGAGAGACTGAGAATCAATATGGTGTTAAAGTTTTTTTATCAGTAGCAGTGAGCAGTAATGCTTGCGGAGGAGGAGGCAGATCTCGTAAGGGAGAGGCAATCTTTGCACCCTCGCGCCCCTAGTCGCTGCAGGAGACGCCCTGGGCATCGGGGGTCAAGAACCGACTCCCGGCCACCGTAGGCGCGGGCTTGCGGACGGCGATCAATGGGCAGTTCACCGTCCGGTAAGAACCAGGCCTGGGTCGACGGCGCGTTGTGTTCCACGCGCACCTCAAAGAGATGTCAGCAGTAACTGACGGGGTCCACTGGGGCCGATGATTGCCAGGATCGCGCGTTGTTTTAAAAAGTTACCGGGGTCCTTGGCACAGGCAAGTGAAGGAACACGGGTGGGTTTCAGTCAGTAAAAGTCTGATACGCCCTCCCGCTCTGCCCAGAGCGAGAGAATTTATTTGATAATTTCCCACCCAAAAAATATGTCCTCTCCATTGCCCTTTGGGTGACTTTTAGCCTTCTAATGAAGCCCGTTGTGAGCGACCACGAGCTATCTTGACAGAAAAGAGATACTGAGAATCAATAATATGGTGTTAAAGATTCTTATCAGTAGTTATGGTATCACGTACAAAAGCACCTAAATAGAAATTATCTAAAGCTTTCACTTTTCAATAACGTCATAAATTACTAAAGGGAATATTCAATTGGTTTAAATTTGCATGCGATTACGCTCGAGTGCCTTTTGGGGCTGTTGATATAATGTTTAATACTTGTATTATCATCAAAATAAAGTTGAATGTTAACAGTATAATGATCTGATTTGATATTCATAATGGCAAATCATTTTTGAAGCTTTCAATAAAGGACATTGCTCTGCGCCCATACATTGTTCGCCCTGGAACCAAGAGCGTCGGAAAATTGTGTGTTGTATTGTCGATCATTAGTAAACTCGGATAAGATCTTATTTTTATAGCGGACTAGCTGCAGAAGAGATATATTTAAAAAAAGAAAAACAGATTTTGAGGTTATAATCGAACCATAAGGTATAGTTTTTCATAGCTCCGAGTGATTTTTAAGAAACTGAAAAACAATATCATAATACATCTAGCTATTTTTAGTACCTAACTAGATAGTTAGGTACCTATGCTATGTTATATTATCTATGTTATGTTATTTATTTATAATATACTGTGCCCATCCGACAACTACCGACATACGTTTGAATTATAGGCGAGGACGCTGGCACCCTAAGCACTAGTTAAATCTTACTCTGGGTGCCAGAGTTCAACTAAAACAATCTTTCTCTTAGTTTTAACGCAGCATATTGTTTAGATAAGTGTTTTTGTACAACTGAAGGTAATAAAAATCTCTTTTTTTTTGTGCAACTTTTTTCTAAAGCCTATTAATCCTTAATCTTTTTCGGCATGACATGACATTTGGCAAATATGGTGGCGATTGATCTTATTAGTCGCGTAAAATACTTTATAATGTTCATTTTGGCATGCAGCTAGTCCGTGTTACAAAAGTGTTTGCAACTAATATAGTAAAATAGACAATTAATTATTGTGTATGTCCGATATTTGTGTTGCACAGGGCGATTCTAGACAATGTCCTTTGAAAAAAGAAAAGAAAGAAGGAAAAATAGGTTTATTTGTCACAGAGAAAAAGAAAAGAAAGAAAGAGAAATAGGTTCATTTGTCACAGAGGAAACCGGCATGTCCTAGAACCAAAAATTCAAAGACATGCGTATTACGGCTTACTCCCTCTCTCTGAGCGGAGGCCTGTATCCTAGCAGTGGGCACGTGATGGGATAATTAACTCGAGTAACCAGAAAAATAAAACAGAATCGATCTTGTTTCATCAATCATCAGACATAGAATATTGCTGTTTAGTGTTTTACTAAGTATATTCGTTTTTTTTTTAAGTTCGGGGAATATAATATACTGGCTTTTGGAGCATAATATATAAGGGTGCAGGCATCACCAAAATCTCTAGATTCTTGTACATTTCATATTATGGTGCTGCGGCTACATTGTCGCTATACTCGTAACATGGACTCCACTTTGCGCGCTCTCTCTCGCATATCGCTCGACAATATATTATAACGATGACTTTTACATACTATGCATAAAAAATCGTGGTAAGACAAAAAACGTATTTATTCAGACAAATATATTTAGACGCACTATCATTTTATGTTGAATTTCTGGCTTCAGACAAACATAAAAACATCCACAAAATTTTAAATAGAAATCGTTCCTGTTTTTATTTTGCACATTCCCGTCAAATCCCTATCACATCCATTACTTTCAGTTTTGCTAACTTGTACCTCGGAGTTTTTATCCGGGCGACATGAAAAACGTCTATCGCCTGAATGAATCTCAGTCGTAAAACAAATCCGTGCCATTTTTGGTGTACATTACACGCAAACCCACTTCCTTTGGTATAAACATAGATACTATGGTTTAAAAGCGTTTATCTATTTATATTTAAAGGGCTTTATATACACAAATGTATGAAAACCTTTACGAATCCAGCAGACTATGAAATGAAAATTCATCCGATTTGTGATAGGTCACCGAAAAAGATTACTTTTAATTATATCGCTTTTACGTTAAATTAAGACTCCGAACAGCTGCCGCAATCAAAATTACCTGCCAATCCTTTTCTTATAAACCGTTACATTTGAGGTTTTTTTCAATCACGCCATGACATCCTACCTACTCGAACCCATTATGGTAATGTCAGGAACAGAATGACTCGTCAAGAATAAAACTGTCTCGTGATTCAAAGTACAGTCGTTTAGAAAAAGGTTTTCTTCGATTGCGATTGTAAAGATACATTAATGTGTAGTTGTTGATAGTAACGAAGTAGATACGCATGAAATTGTTTTATGATTCCTAATATCTTCGAAGGATTGAGCATGTAATAAAAAGTAACGATAAACTGTACTCTTTTATTATAGCACTACTATCTTATTGTAAATAAATTGCCCTCAAATTGAGTAGTGACAGTAGGAAATATTCCCATCAGTCAGTAATAAAATTTTATGGCTTCTAATAATAGTTTATTCATTATTCGAGTTTGTCTCTCCTATATTACGACAATATATCTAGAGTAACCACTTAGCCGAATCGCTAAAAAAATACACTGTATTTTTTACGTCTTGTTTCATTTTTTATTCGCACACTTCTGGCATCGGTAGTAGGAGGTGCGTGCTTGTGTGGGTTTGTCTCGATAAACCGTACTGTACATTTTTATATGTGTGGTGCGAAGGTATGCACGGCATTGTCCCTTGAGAGCCGCGGCTATCCGTGATTTGAGGTTGTTGCTAGGATTCGGCGGGTTCTGGGTCATTAAACGGACACCAACTTCTCTCTTTACCCGAAGTTTTAGGACTCTGTCGTTTTCACTTTGATTAATGAAATTAAACCTAACGAATTGCAGTCAGTCAGTTTGTTTACTTGAGTAAGGACCATCAGGAGCTTCATTGTCTTTAAGATTAATGCGGTTTGCATAAACTGTTTAGACTACTTGTGGTTAGCATACCTATGCGTATTTATACATATAGAGTGACTGGTAATTAGTGTCTGATACTTAAGCACATGATTGGACCCAGATTAACCATCTTTCACATATAAACTATTTTGTTTTAATTTACCAAAAACATAATCATCATCAACACAGGATCATGCTCGACTCAAGGCTACAATGGGTCCTCATTTAACATCTCTTGCAGGACGGCTAAGTTCAGCAGCATTGACGATTTTTTCTGACAGCATAACTGCCAGAAAAAGCCGTCAATATTGAAGAATTATCAAAAATTCAAAATTATTCCTCCGATAAAATTATCTGGCTTTGGTAAAATCAGCCCTGAATTAGATTAGATTATATTTTTGATATGTTTTATCATGACGGTGTCTTGTCAATATATCTACGAAAACATTTGTATGTGAGGAAAAATGTACATTTTTTTTCTAAAAGAAGTGAAAGACATGATTTAAGTACTAGAAATAGGGAACATATTAGTTACCTTATTAGTTCACATACCAGTTAACATATTAGTTCAACCAGGTTTCAGACTGGCTACATAAGATTGATGAGTCTCTCTTTTATGGGGTACTGTTAAAAATGTTATAATACCCCCCCCCCACATTCATCAACTGAATGAGACAACATTGTTTTACATAAAACTCACACTATGTAGACAGACATATTATAAGTTAGGGGATTACATCGCTGATAAAAATGCCTGGCTCAATGCTGGTTCTTCTCCACAACCGCAGCTGTCATAATTGATTAATCCTTGAAAATACTGTTGGCTCTTCTGAAGATTGTAAGACTATCTTTGCATTGTATAAACTCAATTTCCTTTGAATTGTATAATTGCTTATCATAGATGTGAGTTATATGTACAGACGCCAGCACATCAAGCTACTAAAATCTGTCAAATTTCTTTAATAGATTTTCAACTTTATCGTTAAAGCATAATGTTCAACGTCGATTGCGAAAATTTGACAGTTTCGGGTAGCTTGATGTGCTGGCGTCTGTATTATAGAGCTACTATTTACCGGCTCATATGTCTTTAATTGACTTGATTGTGCCCTGGCGGCTGATAGTATGTCATGCTCACTCAAATGTCTCGCTGACGGTGGCGTGCGTATTGGATCATTTAGCTTTCTTCAAAATGGTTGAGCTGAATGGTGCTGATCCATGCGTCATGTTCGTGAACGGGCGCCGTCAGTTGGGGCTGGTCATTACTTGGCTGCCTCGGTTTATTTTTAAATATTTTATTTTTGGATTGTTGTTTTCTTACTATTTGCTGTACTCTGGAAGCTTTTAACGCGTACGTCATTTTTCACATAGTTCTCCCATATTATAAATTCAACATCAATGATGTAACTAATGTTTTTGTAAAAATATAATTTAAATGAGTGACCATGGAGTTTCTTGCCCGTTCTTCTCCATAGGTACCTATTACGCTTTGGAATAGGCCATTAGCTTCATATGTCCTGCTTGACCGACTTCTTGATAGTTCAAAAGTGCCTGTAAATAGTTTTATTGAAATAAGTGCTTTAAGTTTGAGTTGGAGTTTGAGGGAGGTGGGCTGGTTGGAATAACCACCGACGGCTGCCATGGCCCACGCACAATGGTCCATTTGATGGACTAAGTGCGGAAACCAAACCCATAACATAGAACATTAACAAGAATTAAAAAAATACAGTTCCATAAATTTTAACCGCGTATTTATTTCCCTAAATCAGCAGGTTTTTTTTTTTTTTTTGATAACCAGCGAAATATTTCTACACTAGGGGAAAGAATGTGCTAAATTCACGGTTACAGCTTGCACGTCTATATCTCTGCCACCTTGTATTGTATGTTGTGAAGATTTGCGATAAGATTTTTTTTATCGTACAAAAATTCAATTACCCAAAAGTTGGACCGAGAATGTGATTACACCACAATCCTTCAAACCTGACAAGATTGATCAGTAACTCACCTCACCACATTCTCGCTTCATAAATTTTCTCCGTAATCAGTTTATTTACTAATAAAAGAGGTCTCAGCAAAATAATTGGCCAGTAACAAAATAATATTACACGACAGGCGAGAAAATCTGATGCTGGCAATACTACTCAGACCTGCCAGTACTGCCAGTAGTTGTTAACTGGAACATTTCTTGTCGCTGGTTTCCTCTGTCTGACAAGTATCAGAGTAGTTTGTTAAACAAGAGGGGATAGACTAGAGAGGTGTTCTGTGTTCATTAGTTGTTCGGACATTGTATGCGGATCGAACTAATAGAGGGACCTGCTTGATTTCGACCGTGTGTTTGTTTGTGTTGCTTTTATTGTTTACACGTTGTCTGGCCGTTTTTGTTTGCACTGTTTCGTCTTGGTAAGCGACTTTGGGTTGACACTTTAGGCTATGTTGGTTTTGTAAACATTATTATGTCTGTTACTTGTTACAATTAATCATCGATGTACATATATGAATACATTTTTATTACCAACACCGAAATAGTCTTTGGGATCGAATCTTCATTGTTTTTTTAACCACACACATTTTTAAACATTTATAAAAGTGTAAAATTAGTGATACACCTTGTTTATATCTAGTATTTATAACTATCAACGAAGTAAATTTATTGATACTAAAATACGTGCGCGGTCGGGGGTTCCCCGTCAGTCGTCTTACGCGAAACTCGCACGCACGCACACTCGTATATAATAGAGAGAAACGAAGAGAGAATGAAAGTCGCATGGAGGGGGCATAACACTTTTTCCTTAAGTGACGATTTCTACCCGTCAACTCCTATGGAAAGGAACTTCGTTCCAAAAAATCCGTTCATTTAAAAAAAAAAAAAGGTTTATCTTATAGCGGCTTTCATAAAAGGGCCTACAACGCTCTTCGGGTCCAGTACAACAACGCCTTCCGGGTGCTGTTGGGGCTACCGCGATTCTGTAGCGCGTCAGCCATGTTTGCTGAATCTACTACAGATAGTTTTTCAGCAATCATGAGGAAAAGAACGGCATCATTGTTAAGCAGGATTCGTGGGAGTGCCAACGGCATACTGAAGGTGATCGGGGATAGGCTGGACGGCGTTGTCCTGGAGTATTGGACCCGTATGCACAGCTACGGGTCTGATACTGCAGGAAAATACATGAATTAAATTGTATGGTATTTTAGGTTTTAGTTTGTTTGTTTTTAATTAGAAGTAAGTACTAACATAGTTACGTAAGTTGTATCACTAACAAAATATGGAGCAAGTTTCCGAAATAAACGTTTTATTATTATTATTATTATTATATGTCACTTGCTTTGAACCCCCTAACTAAATGCATCAGCCAACATTGACTTATGTATGTAGGTACCGACATCGATGGCATTCCTTGACTTACCCAATAGCCCCTCTATGAAATAAATAATCAGATAATGCCATGAAAAACAATCTGCTATACAGAAGATCATTATTTATAAGGGTCGTTCCAGCCGAATAATACTAAAAGGTCGCCATGATTTATTACATTCCCATTTCTAGACAGTCAATAACAGATTTCATTTAGTACTCGTAAATAATAAGCTCCCTGAGTAGGGATACTCGGAAAATGGTAACCATTTTAGCAAAAAATAAAATATACTTAGGTCTCTGCTTAAACGTGGGTATACTTTCCAAGAAGTATTCAGAGTGTTTATGAATATATTATGATTTAGGTACTGGGGCATTGATAAATGATAAATGTCAATGATTTCTGTAAATTGGTTTTAACAAACACCATATAATATGGTTCGTTGTTTCTCTTTTATACGTTCCGTATAAAAGAGAAACAACGAAGACTTTACTTAGTACTGAAACAGTATCTCCGGGGACCAAATACTTACAATCCCAATTTTGTGAGCATTGAAAATGGAACAAAAAATGAGCGGCAATCGCAGTCCTGAACGTCGACCTTGGTAAATATTTTAGTAAAACAACATCGCTCCTTGTCTTCTTCTCAACTAAAATATCTTAACCGGCATTAAAACTCTATTCTCGATTGTATACATTGCCATGTTAGAAACAGTGTACACAGCAATGCACTTTACGTTCTATCAGTACTTTTATATAAATAGCAGAATACGCGGTTTTTAAGGGTTCCGTATCCAAAGGGTAAAACGGGATCCTATTACTAATACTCCGCTGTCCGTCCGTCCGTCCGTCTGTCACCAGGCCGTATCTCATGAACCATGATAGTTAGACAGTTGAAATTTTCATAGATGATGTATTTCTGATGCCGCTATAACAACAAATACTAAAAAACAGAATAAAATAAATATTTAAGGTGCCATACAACAAATGTGATTTTTTTTCCGTTCTTATAGATAATGGTACGGAACCCTTCGTGCGCGAATCCGACTCATACTTGGTCAGTTTTTTTTATTTCAGTAGAATTGCTGGTATCATGAACACTTTATTTTTCTTGAATATAACAAAAAACAATGAATATGGTAATTTAATAATTTGTAATGAATAGAAAGATTGGGTTTTTAACCGACATCAAAAAGGAAGAGGTTATCAATTCAGATGTTTATATATATACAACGTGTAACGTTAAATGCGCAAAACCTCACACACCCCAACTGATTTTTAATTCAATTGACATATTTCAGAGAGAAAATAAGTCATTAAAAATTTGTAAAGGTTTTATGTGCTGTTTTAGTTTTACTGGCCATTCTGATCGATTCTTGCGTCTGCGACGACGCTTTATCGAGGGAGGAGTCGTCACCGGGCCGCTGCGCCGCGCTGACATTGGTTTGCTTGACCTATTAATAAATAGACACGGCAATGTTTTTAATGAAGATTTTTTGAAAAATGTGACCTATATTAAAAAGTGGTTCAATTAATTCTGCTCGTTATTCTGATCAAACTATTTTCAGGTTTTGCGCATTTAACGTTACACGTTGTATATATTTTTATGTATGTTTGGGCATAATTTCGTCATACATGGACGGATTTGAAAAATTCTGTTTTTTTCGAAAGAAATTTATTATGAAATAGGCCCATTAAAATTTCGTGAAGATCTGGTGATGAGTTTGAAGGCAGACAAAGGAACTCTTCAATAAATACCAGTAAAACAACAGCGATTGCTGCCATCGCATATGTATGCATTGTTTACGCAATCGCACAACATAACATCACGTATGTACCCTATAAACGCAGATGCAGCTTCCTTTCAATGATATTTACATAGCAAGTAGTGTTATATGAATTGGTTTGGGGTAGGTATAACTAAAAAGTGAAAAATAAAAACTTTTTTTATAAAAAAAAACAACCGACTTCCAAAAAAACACTACAAAGTGAAAAATAACTTTAATTTCGGAAGTCGGTGTAAAAAAAAACGAAAATGCGGAACCAACGACATTACCCGTAGATAGACTGATGCTTGCATAAATAAGGTGTGATGGGCACCGCAATACGAAAAGGGTCGCCATGTCTTACAAAAAGGGGTTACCAATTATTAATGTCGTAACCATGATAAAACAAAAAAATATTAATTTGGTGTTTTTTTTTTTTTGTGGGGTCATCGACCGCTGTTATTGTAGTCACTTGATATAACAGATTACAAGGCAAACTTTGCAGACCTCATAGTATCGATATCTAAACACGGTAAAACATAAGAAAACAGTTCTTCTTAACTCCTACTTCAAGTAACAAATCTAACAGCGGTGGTTGAGCTAACAAAAAAAAACATGTAATATTTTTATTCTATCGTATTTAGATATCTATATCCATTACTGAACAATGTTAATTAACAATCTTGCACAGGTAAGAACCTAAATATCACGAAACAAAACACTATCGCTGTCAGAATTAGCTTGTGGTACACCTCCTTAAGCTTTACGGTATGGTCCCGAATCCCGCTTGGAAACCACAAGTTAGACGTGTGATAAGTACCTACATATGTACAAGTATACAGTGCTAGGTGCTATGATGTTACATGTACTGTGTTAACTGTGTATGACAATGTTGGGTAATTGTAAATATGGATTGACAAGCTACATAATTGGCACGATTGTGCAAACATTTGTGAGGAATTAAACTAATTATAGTAATTTATTATTATAGTAGTGTAGTGTGTGTGTGTGTGTGTGTAGTGTAGTTATTTATTATAGTAAGTAGATTGTTACCAACAACTGAAGAGTAAGCAGTTAAGAAAGATGTCGTGTTTGATATGTTGCTGTAAAAAATTGTGTGTTTTTAATGATAAATTTTTTAAACACAGCAAAGAGCCAAATAATCTATGGCTAAATTATAGTGTAAATGGCTGCGCCCCGCGATTTTACCCGCATAAGTGTCGATCCCGTGGGAATATCGGTACAAAAAGTATCCTATGTGTTAATCCCTGTTACAAACTATCTGTGTACCAAATCTCATCCAAATCCGTTCAGCCGGTTGAGCGTGAAGAAGTAACAAAAATACAAACACACACACACGCTCACAAACTGTCGCCGTTATAATATTAGTGTCGAAAAATAGAACTGGTGCAATGTGGGTGTACTTAAGGTACACTTCTGCCTAACCCGTCGGGGAATAAAAGCGAGATGTCATGTTTTGTAAGCGGCTGGCTTTAAGTCTCAAAGTAACTCGCAACCGTTTCGACAGCTTCAATCTAAATTGAAGCTGTCGAATATCAAATAACAAGTATCAAATATTACACTCAATAATTTAAGATGGACGTACAACTACCTACACAAAATATTAACATTAATGAGGATTTGCGTACTTACCTATAATCATTCCAAATTGCAAACTCACCTTTTCCACATAATTTGGTATTGTATTTTGAAAATCAGGAAGCTGTTTGAAGTACCTACATCTCTTCATTGGTTCAATTAAATAGAGAGGGCAGCTCTTTATAACAATACAATTTAAGCCAAATGTGGTATTATTTCAGCCACAAAATACTACAGAAGGCTAGCTCGATAGAAAGAGCGAAAATAGGTTCACGCACACATACCTAAATCTTGTTTCTTATTTGACAATATAGAGTGGAGAACTTTACAAACTCACCTTTAGCATTTAAGCCCGCGAAATTCTAAATTCTGTGCAAAAAACGAAGGATATTTTGAATTTCGTGGGCTACTTTACAAAAGTACTTTTTTTGCTATTAGACACCTTAATCCTAGATTACTAAAGTATCGTAAAACTTACGACGATTCCTTATAGAAACGAGGTTCGCGTCTGTCCCGCATCTCCGGCTTCACGGCACCTTCGTAATTAGTTCTGTCAGTGTACAACGCGTTGTCATTATAGTCAGTTGCCATCTGAGTATTGAGTTATAGCAAGTCATACGAGTATGTGCCGTGTGCCCTTCTAAGTTAAGCAAAACGACAACAAACTTGCATAGAATGCAAAAGAACCACATATTTTTTTTTTATTTCGTGGACTACATTCTAGTAGAACTTTAGATTACTAAACTATCGCAAAATGACGGCGGCAAATATACTTTTCCTTATACAAGCTAAGTTCGCGTCTTTCCCGCTTCACTGCACCTTGCTAATAAGTTCCATCAATGTACCACGCGCTGTTATTATGGGCGGTTGTCATCGGTGTATTGATTTATAGCAAGCAATATATGCCGTGTGCCCGTGTAAGTAAAGAAAACTTACATTAAAAAAAACCGTGAAATGCAAAAGAGTCATAAGTAGTGCGCTCAATTTTATGATTCTTCAATTTATTCTGTTTTATTTCCTTGTCGTATTTTTTAAAATGTTTAGTAACAACGGCACCTGCAAGATAGTTTGGTAATCTAGGGTTAAGTAATGCTAAAAATGCCTCTACCGTTGACGAGTGTCGCTCTTGTGTATGCACACTAAGTACAGGTAGTGCCATCCACGAAGACGCGCCCCACTCTTCTTTTTAATGCTTATAGTACAAGTGTGCAATATTTCACTCCTATTTTAGTTTTGTCAATACATGGCACATGGTAATCAACTAGCGATAACCACTAACGATTAGGAAGAGAGTGGGGCGCGTCTTCGTGGATGGCACTATCTGTACCTTCGGCGATCTTAAACCATGTCAAACGAATGCCAGTCGCGAGTGCGCTTGCACTCGTTTTACGTTGATGCGTGTCCATGTGTGCGTGTATTTTCACTGGTTATACGGAACATGCCTTCTGTACTTAGCTATTTTAGCTATTTTGTGGTGCGGTATTATCTTAATTAATTAACGACCACATTTCAATGATTTTGGTGTTACTCTAATGATTATTGAGAATTTTGATAGTATTGTGAAGTAAAGTGCTTTCAATGTATAGCTAAATGAGGAATTTAGCTTCATTTATTCAAATACATTTTACGAAATGATACAAAAGGAGTATGTATAGATCGTAGTAGGTGGCGTTCTGTAGTTTCTGCCTACCCCCATGGGAAGATTTGTGTGTGTAAATTTTATGTAACTGTAATTTTTTTGGCGGCCAACCGGAAAAACATGTAATTTTAACAATCTGGTTGAAACATTTAGTTTTATTTAATGCGCATGAAAACGCAATTTAGCTACTTGTTATTTATCTACACGATCTTGGATACAGGAAAGTTTTGAGCTGATGGATACCTCACAAGTTAATTGAAGCAAACCGACTAACCCGCGTTAACATTTGTCAGTCCATCCTTCTTCGCTCTCACCAAAAGGACTTTTTGGAAGATTTAGTTAGGTACTGGTGACGAGACTTGGCTTCTGTATGTTAACAAAAAACGTAGCGCAGTGTGACTTCGTCGCAGGGAAGGGCCACAAAATCAGCCGAAACCAGACCATGGTCTAGAGAAGATTCTCTCTCATTCATTTCTGGGATATGAGAGGCCTACTGCATTTTGAATTCCTTCCACAAGGCACAACTATTACGGCTTACGTCTATGTTGATCAGCAACAAAAACTAGCTGACGCCATCAGAGAAAAAAAATGAAGACGTACTTGTGTGCACCTTTTACGCGACAACGCTCGCCCCCATACCGCTAAAGAGACGCATCCTAAATTAATAGAACTGGGATGGAATATCGCGGCTCACCCACCCTATTCGCCTGATTCGGCGCCTACCGATTATTACATATTTCGCCATCTGAAATCTTTTCTAAGTGAGAAAGAATTCCCAAATTTCGAATAACTAAAATCGGACGTCGTTACATTTTTTAACTCACAGGATTCGCAGTTCCGTAGAAAAGGGATTAGCAACTTGCCAAATCATTGGAGTACTCTTGTGAAATCAGATGGTGACTATATAGTTGACTAATGTCGAAGGAAATAAAATTATAATAAAAATAAAAATAAATAAGTTCTTTTCCTATCAGAACTTTTGCACCAACGTGATATATTTACGCATAACTGCTTACGTATATTTTTTTAAGCATAAATTCTAATCTAACCTATTATATCAATATGAATGGTATGCCAAAATCAATTAGGTATGGCAAAGTATTATTGTACCAAAATAGTTATGCCAAAGTACCTCAATTTATATCTGTCTATTATTCTTTGTCTGTTTTAAGTACAAAAACCCCGGCCAATAGCAAAACGGCTAGCACTGTCGGTTATTATTTCATTCCATGCCGGGAAAGATCCATCTGAAAAGTTAATTGCTCAGCTCGCAATACCTGTCTGCGGCTTTTCAGGGTTATCGCTTGAATAATCTGTGCATTGTTTATTAGTTTCCTGTTTCTGATTGTGTTTATCTAATAGAAATTGATTTCTTGTGAACATAACATCACGCTTGTAATCCTAAAAGGTTAGGCAGATGTGTGCCTGTAGTACACTTACATTTCGCCCGTTATGTTAAAGTCTCGTGTCATAGACGGCGAGTTTATTGCCGTCAACCGGGCACAAATTCTGATTCCGGGCTACTACTGAGAAATGCTAAATGGAAAAACCCAATAACACTTTTTCTGACCCGGGAATCGAACAAAGGATCTCATGCTCAACAGTAGCGCTTGAGACCACTAGACCAATGAAGCAGTCAATAAGTTAGTTCATCATCATCTGCCTAGCCTTTTCCCAACTATGTCGGGGTCAGCTTCCAGTCTAACCGGATGCAGCTGAATACCAGTATTTTACATGGAGCGACTGCCTATCCGACCTCCACAGCCCAGTTACTGGGTAATACGATACCCCTAGGTAAGACTGGTTGTCAGATTTTCGGTCTTCTGACTACCCGTAACGACTGTCAAAGATCTATGAATGACAGCCGGGACCAACGGCTTAACGTGCTTTCCGAGGCACGGAGGGGTAAAGATGGTCACCCATCCGCAGACCAACCACGGCAAGCGTAGCTTAACCTGATCGATTGACCTGTGTGGCTGTTATTATTTAGCTACGGCTAGTCAATAAGTTAGTTCCTTAGGGGTAAAATGAATAATGACAAAGTATTGATGATGTCAGAAAAAATATTTTTATTGTTGTTGAAGCTAGGTAAATTCCACCTCGTAATTGCTTTATGACAGTAAGGTTGAATATCGCTTCCTGTTGTATATCATGTCATGTCATACTTGTTAGGTGTGTATCTATGTACAAAAAGTTATGGTTTGTACTCTTTACTCTATTGTTGTCAGCCTTGTTACGTTTTCCATTGAAAAGTAATTCGGTTCCAGTAAATAAAATTCAATACTTCTAACATTATTCTTTTAACAAGCTTACCAATTCTCTCAACAATTACACGTCATAAAACGACAAGGCCTGTTGTCTATAATATGACAGATAAATAGTTTAAACCTTAGTTAAGACTCAATTTAATTGAAATTGTTATCAAAAGTGGTGGCGCAATGACTAAACATCTTACTCACTAATGTGCTTAAAGTTTGGCTGGGATACAGCACGTCTCTGGTTCTATTGCTTTTGTTTTTATATGGTTCTCGAGGCACAAATGAACTCACACACAGAGTGAGAAAGACATTGCTTAAAGCTAAAAAGAGCAAACGTAACTCAATAACTTATTGAGTGACAAGGCGAAAATGTCACAAAAGACCAAACAAAAGTTCGATGGAGTAATGAAATAAAAGAATAGGGAGTGAATGATAACGGGATGGTTAACATGGGATCATGAAAGAAGGAAACGTGTTGCACCGACCTCAAGTAACAGGGGACAAGAGCAGGAAGATGATGAAGACCTTTTACCTATCTCAAAATATTAATATTAACGTCTGTGACTGACAGCTGACGGTACACGGAGGTACCTGTACAAAGGGGTTTGTGCCATGTAATGATCGGCCCTAATATGAACAGAGATATTGCTATTGACATGTTTGATGTTGTCTTTATTAATTGCGGACTAGGTACATTATCTATTAATAGCTATTAAACAGATATCATTATCTTGATTACATCGAAAGATGCAGTATAGAACACTGTAAGGACATTACTGATAACATTAAACACACGCCTTCTTCCCGTGGGGTCATTAAATAATTTAATGTTTTGTGTTTCGGAATGTTAATTACGAGTACTTTGCATTCTATTGTATGGAATCGATATCATGTAATCTGGGTCTGTGTGATGTAATTTTGACGTTCATAAAATTTTTCAATTCATGCTGATTCTCAGCCTAGTCTGAATAAATTATTTTTGATTTTGATTTTGGTACGCAGAAAATATAGAACGCCACCTGCTACGATTCTTACATACCCCCCCCCCCCCCCTCCCACACCTCCCTTCTGCTTCGTTTACGGTCATGTAGTGCTACGTATCTCACCTTTTTGAAGAACATCACCAATGAGGTCACCATGTCCTTTTAGGGTGTACCCTCCCGTCTTCCCACTCCGATCTTCGTTATAAATACCTCAATATGTTAGTCGCCCTTCAGTCATCCTCTCAACACGACCAAACCATCTAAGCATACTCTTTTCAATTTTTGTTACTACACCTACTTTTAAGCCACAACATTGCCTCATATGGCTATATTGTAATAAGCATCCGCCCGCAACTTCGTTTGCGTAGAATTCGGAATTCCCGCCGTTTAAATTCTATTACCCATTTTCCCGTAGGAATGAAGCATTTTCCCGCGGTAAAAAGTAGCCTATGTTCACCAGGGATAATGTCGGCTTCTAATAGTAAAACAATTTTTCAAATCGGTCGAGTAGTTTCGGAGCCTATTCAATACAAACAAACAATCAAATCTTTCCTCTTTATAATATTAGTGCAGATAGATGCTAGGTTCAAGAATGTCTCAGCCTATCATCGACCTTACCTACTAAATTCACACAAGCAAACTATTATAAATCTATGTATTTTTTTAGAGACCAGAAGTTTTTTGTAACATGTGAATTATGCTCTTTCTCGAAAGAATCAAAGTACTGTATAAACACGTAGTACATTGTTCATAGTCATGAAATGACTGGCAATCCAAAAAAAAAACACAATTTTTGTGACCTCTTATCATGTCAAACACCCGTCTTGCTAGCTTTAACATAACTTACTCTCTTTTTACGAATAAACGAGTGAATTGATGTTGATATTCCTTATTTTTCGTAGACATGAAAATATTATACTGTATTGATACTCCTCAAAAATCCGTTTGATGTCAATACTTGGGTTGTTTATCTTTATTTTGTGTGTTGGTTAAAAGGTGCGATGGAAATTCACATCAAACGTGTCCTTATCGAAAAAAAATATTACACGATAAAAACACTAAGGTGAAGACAAGGAAGTTTGGCAATAATTCCTACTGCACATGTGGTTTCCCTGGTTCCTCGTTAACGGCATAAATATGTAAATGTCTATTCACTGCTCCCAAATTACGAAGTTTATTTTTAATTTTTACACACTTCTTTGACATAATATTCTTATTATTTGACATTATATATTTACAATTCCAATTTCAACTCTTTGTTAGTGGTTGCAATGACAACCATGTCATTTGGTTTGAATAGGTTTTTCTTTCTTCTATTTGATTAATTTATTTATCTTTTACTAGCTGACCCGGCAAACTTCGTACCGCCTAAAATCAATAAAAATATCAATAAATAAAAAATGTATGAACAAAAAAAATAAACAGCCGCACATGTCGATCGATCAGGTTAAGCTACGCTTGCCACCATTGGTCTGTGGATGGGTTGGTCCCGGCTGTCATTCGTAGATCTTTGACAGTCGTTACGGATAGTCAAAAACCCGAAAGTCTGACAACCAGTCTTACCAAGGGGTATCGTATAAACCAGTAACTGGGTTATGGAGGTCCGAGAGGCGGTCGCTTCATGCAAAATTCGGGTGACTGGAAGCCGACCTCAACATATTTGGGAAAAGGCTAGGCAGACGATAATGTAAAAACCAATTATTTTTAGAAGACTAACCATGAAGTATCTTCTCGGGTCTTCTCCATAGGAAACGACCAAATGGAACCGTGAACCTAGCTTCTGACGTTTCATAAGTGCCCATGTAGGTTGATGTGAAATAAAATATATTGATTAATTTTAATTTTGGTCTTGTTCGGTAAATACTGGTCGATTTCCAACAAAATGCCATAGTACCATTTAACATTTCTATGTAAAAACGTACACTTACCACGCATATAGTAACATACGTACCTATATCAAAATGCATGCATTACCATTCAATTCTTCCTTTTTGTTATATTAACACACTTTATTTTAAAATGAAAATTCTTTCATTCGTAAATATAAACGATAAAAAAACATTGATATGACAGCCCTACCAGTCTAAGCGCGGAACAATCCAACGCATGAAAATGTCGATATTGAGAATTTTTTGCTTTCAATACTTCGTTTAGAGAGAGAACTGAATTGTTATGATTGGTATACAAAGCAAAACAGTCGAAAACACACATAAAACTCATGTGAATGAAGTAGTTGATGTCTTGTTATATATATATCCTTGTTCATATAGTTAGCCTACTACTCTTCTGTTACTACTGAAAAGGCTAATAAGGAAGTTGACACGACATTGAAAGTTCTGTTAAATCTTTGGACCAAACATTCGTAAATATGTATTTATTTATTCATATATACTCTATAAATAAATACTTTATAAATACAACAAAAAATATATTTAACACTGCAAAACATACAATGCAGCACTGGGCGGCCATAATGCTTTCTGTGATCTCTTACACTATAACAGATACAGGTAAATATATGTAAGTAAGATTAGCAAGTTTGCTTTCATTTCATTGATAAACCCAGTAGGTAATATAAGGGCGTGAAGCCCTTAAAGTACTCTGGAACAAGGGTAATATTCTTGTGGGGTAATCTTAAAAGTCACCATGACCTCGGGGTTTGTTTCGGCATTTCTTCTCAGGGATCAACCCCCAGGAAATGCCGGTGACATCTAGTTTTTAAATATTTCCCAACAAAATATTGACGTTTAAAAGTTTATTAAAAGATGCACTTACATAAATAAACATTTTATTCATTTCATAATATGATGCTCATCATCATCTACCTAGCCTTTTCCCAAATATGTTGAGTTCAGCTTCCAGTCTAACCGGATTCAGTTGAATACCGGTATTTTATATGGAGCGACTGCATGTCTGATCTTCACAATCCGGTTACTAGATAATACGATTGGTGGGTAGACTTTCAGGCTTCTGACTACCCGTAACGACTGTCAAAGATCCACAAATAATAGCAGGGACCAACGGTTTAACGTGCTTTCCGTGGCATGGAGAGGTCTCGGTATGTAAAAATGGTCACCCATCCAAAGACCAACCGCGGCAAGCGTAGCTTAACTTGATCGATCGACCTTTGCGGCTGTTATTATTTAGCCACGGGCCCCTCCCATTTCATATAATGCTATTGGTGCAAATATATCGTAATAAATGAACACACTATAACATCAATTTTTATATTACTTGTTACTCGATTAGTGTTAGGAAGTACTACTTAAAACGACAGGGAATTATTAGTAACGCATTAAATTGTATATAATAAATTACAGTTAAAAACTGACTAAAAATGAAAGTGATTGAGTAGGTAATTAAGAAATACTTAGCAATTTCACAATCCTCATTGTAAGAGAATCAACACAAATGAGGATAATATTTTAAATTAATTCGCGCTCATTTATCTGAGAAGATAATTATTTTACACTTCAATTCTCTGGTATAAGATTGTAGTGCTGAAAACGAAAATAACTTCTTAACTAGGAATACAAACTCAGGTTCTTTTTGTATAGCATAATCAGCTTATAATATTCCCTCTGCTGAGACACAGGCCTTCTCTCTGAGAGAGGAAGTGGGCCGTAATCCACCACGCGGGCCCAGTGCGGGTTGGTAAATGTCACAAATCTTTGAATTTTTAGTTCTAGGACATGCCGGTTTCCTCACGATGTTTTCTTCCACCCTTTTGAGAGCAGTGGAGATGAAATCAAACACACAAAGTAAAGTGCCAGTCTGGATTTTAACTCACAACCTACAAACTCCGTCATTTAGAGCCAATATCGATGGGCCACCACTACTCCACCTTTTTGTATAGGTAATCGAGAAATAAATAAAAATAAAAAAAACGTTTTAATATCTAATCATTTATAATTATATTGCATTTTGTATCATTTATGGGGTTATGTTTTTTTGTGATTTCATTGGTGTAATAAGCCATTCAGGGGCCCGTGGCTAAATAATAACAGCCGCACAGGTCGATCGATCAGGTTAAACTACGCTTGCCGCGGTTGGTCTGTGGATGGTTGACCATCTTTACATACCGAGACCCCTCCGTGCCTCGGAAAGCACGTTAAGCCGTTGGTCCCGGCTGTCATTCGTAGATCTTTGACAGTCGTTACGGGTAGTCAGAAGCCCGAAAATCTGACAACCAGTCTTACCTAGGGGTATCGTATTACCGAGTAACTGGGCTGTGGAGGTCAGATAGGCAATCGCTCCATGTAAAATACTGGTATTCAGCTGCATCCGGTTAGACTGGAAGCCGACCCCAACATAGTTGGGAAAAAGCTAGGCCGGTGAAAAAGCAATTGAAAATCTAAAAGAATAGTCAATTCTATGCTAAACTTCTGTTACTATATAGAAATGAAATGAAATTATTTTTATTATTCTGTAAACAGGATATCGGATTCACTTTTACACGTCATATTATAAAATAAATAAAAAATAAGCTAGATGAGGTCGGCATTTCCTATCTGACCTACTCTGAGAAAAAAGGTCGAAACAAACTTAGAGGTCACGGTCTCCTTTAAAGACCAGACATAATTTTGATCAGATTCGTAATACTACAATTTTTTTCCCTTGGAAGTCAATAGTGGGAAAGAAACAAAGTGTTTTTATTAGCTATACCCATAATTTGACAAATATTAAATCTATATTGTTTATTCGAACAATAATCCATGATAAGGATTGCGTGTATATTTTGCCTAATTAATTAGATATTGCTATTAATTAGTAGCTTCCGCTAATGGTGTTGACCGTGTTCAGTCTACGTTCGGGTTTCTATTAAGCATCAAAGGAATATTTTTTGACGTTAAACAAGTTTTAATTTATAAACAAGATAATATTTACATAATATCATTAAGTTAACAGACGTAACACAAAAATATGTACATGTATATAAAACGAAACACGGGTAAAGAAAGAATCATAGAGCATCAAAAAATATGTTTTGTTGTTAACAATATCTTTCACTTTCATCTTTGTGTGCAAAAATTGTTTAGTAAAGTACAATAAAGTATACTCATACACGTATATAAATAAATATTTCGAGTGTATAGGTAAGTGCTTTATGTAAATGAAATAATTTACGCAAATTTGAATTAATATGTGTTCCTACTATATGATTAGGTAATCAATGAAAAAGCAGTGTAAAGTAAATAATATAAAAGGTCAATCACACGACAGTATTTTAATTTTTATTTGAATGATCACCTGTTAGAATTTCATTTAAAATTCGAGTTCACCCAATAATTTCTAGTTTGTGTGGTCTCAAAGTATCATCATCGTAATCCATCTAAATTGATAACGTAGGTTATTTTTAAAATCAACAAAACAAAGCTAAAATATAAAAGTAAGAACTGCTTTTGGTTTTCATTTTAATAATGGGTAGCTGGGCAGTGATTAAAAAAAAAACTGTTTATTTTTTTGTTGCACACATGCGTTTTGTTACGGCGTTGCTCACTTTGTGCTACGATCTTGTTTTCTCTACACCTTGTAGGCTTTGAAATGCTGCAATTTTTTTTAAATGCAGGTTACCTAAACAATGGAGTGAGATCTTAATGCTCAACAGACAGGCTTACAATCTCTTGAAGAGTATCTCCATTTTAATTTTATGGGATCCCTTTTTTTCGCATAAAGTTTATTATTTCCTAATATACTTTGGCATAACTATTTTGGAATAGTAATATTTTGCCGTAATTCTTTTTGGCATACCGTTTATGTTGACATAATAGGTTAGGTTAGGTTAGAGAATTTATGCTTAAAAAAATTATGATTAAGCTGTTATGCGTAAATATGTATAATTAGGGTAAACAAAAATATGCCATGTTATATTATGTCTTAAAATTGTATGCAAATGGATAGTGATCCTAATTATAAACCAACCTACAGCACTATTAATTAGTAACCACCATTTCAAAGGCATTTTAACGCGTGAGCGGCGCCCAATGAATGCATCTGTATACATAGATCTTATTCGAGCAAGCCAACGCCACTAAACAGTTCGAAGTGACATAAACTGCATTGCGGTTTGCGAGTGCATATTTGTGGGGAGAAAGCACCGACACGGCCATTAGTGCACGCGTCATTCGCTGCCAGTGTTTGTACTCTCATTGAATTACCGTTTACATTCCGTTTAGTGAAATGTAGGTAAGAGTTGGTTTCGTAATGTCGTGTTTGGTGTTTGCTAAGTCTTGAAACTGCATGAAGAATAGGTAGCTGCATTTTAGTTAAAAGTTGGGCAACATTGTATTTGTTAACCAAATAACAAACATCATTTCATGAAATGGAGGTAGAAAATTAAAGTGGAGTGCATCTAATATATTTTCTGTTCTGTTTTTTCTTGTCTGTTTATATACATATGTGTGTACATAAATGGTAAATAAATAAAGTAATAGAGGAAAATGTAAAGAAAAATCATGTAGGTTTGACTTTTCATCTAGCAACTCTATTCTCATTGCGACATCGACTACAAAGTGCAAAATCCTTGTGAGAAATGCAAAATGCTTGTGTGTTATTTCTGTAAGCTGGTTGCAAAAAAGACTTTTACACGTCAAAAGAAATAATAATCACGACGACCCGTGTTTCCTAACCGACTGCACTGAGAAGAAACACCGACACAAACTCAGAGACTCTGTCTGTCACCATATACAGTATGGAAACCACATATACTCGTATGCAATAAATTATATCACATACTTTGTTATCGCCTTTTCTGACGATATACGAAGAATGAACGAAATCGGTCGCGAAAAAAATCAGCTGCTCCCTACATTTTAACGAGTTATGTGAACATATAGGTAGGGAACAGCAGATTTCATTTCGCGACCATTTCGTTCATTCTGCGTATGTCGTCAGAAAAGGCGATAACAAGTATGTGGTATAATTTATTGCAAATGTGGTTTCCATACTGTATAGTATGAATATGTTTATCTAACGAAACGACGCGCCCTTTGTGTATAATGTAGTACCCAAGTGTCCAATCACGTTGTGAATGTGTGCTTGAAGACCAGTAGCGTCAGCACGTAACACACACATACACACACACTTCCAACTTTGCCATTGTCTCGGAAAATTTCTACCGAGAGCTCCTGCGCTTACACACACATTCACAGTGTGTTCGTATACTTGGTAACCATAAGTAAAGGAACCCCAATACGCGCGTCGCATCGCGATATAAAAATACTGTCTAATAAACAGCACGTAATCCATGGTGTATTTCTTAAAAAGGTCAAAAGAAAATTCATAAAAAGAAATTAAGAAGAAACTAGTCTACCTACCCTAATCTATTTATCCCGATAATGTATAACAAATCCCTAATAACTATCAAACAGCAACCCAGAAAAGTTGTTCAGCGTCGTATAAAATAATTAGTAGAAGGATATAAATCATGTTATCTCCGTGTGGGCTACGACAGCCAATAAGCGTTTTACGCGAATTACGCCAAGATAAATGGCTTGGCCTGACATTAATGCGAAGTTTGTTAAGGTACGCTTATATCGGATTTTTTTCTGCAAATATGGCCCTGCAACAATTTTCGGAGGTATTGAAGTGATCCAGTTTAATTCTTAAAATTTGCTTCAGTAAATTTTTGCAAGCTGAAGTGGCATTCATCTGGCCATACGAGTATTTGCCTAACAACCGCTGGCCATTAGAGATGACGTGTTTTTGGATAGAGATCGCGAATCGGCAAACGTAAGGTAAGACGCCTTGAGGCTAGATGGAGTGAAAACCTTCACATGCGTGAGCAGTTGATTGTTATTAGCTGATAATGATTCTGTATTACTATCTTCTAAATGGATTGTTTTTGAGCCGACAGGAGGATCCAGTTGGGAAATTTCGTCAAGTTCTCTCATCACCTATCTTGCAATGTTTGAAGACTAAGACTGTTTATCCAGTGCGTCCTGCCCGTTACGACATACGGTGCCAAAACGTGGCCACTGACTGTTGGACTAGTTCTCAAATTCAAGGTCGCACAGCACGCTATGGAGCGAGCTATGGGCGGAGTTTTTTTTCTTCAGATGGGATGCGGAAGAGAGGACAAGGTGTTGTGTCCAGCTGTGATAAGCTGAGTTGATTAAAATAAAATGCCTAATTTATTAAGTTGCTCCATATCTCTAGATATGGTATGGTGATTGTATTGTATGCGGATATCAATGTGTCGCGCTGCAAATCGACATCAGTGTTGTGACATTGCGTAGAGCGCGCACGTCGTTCAGCAGTGCTATTCTGTAAAAATCTCACCGTGAGAACTTAGGTGAAGTGAGCGGGAGGTGAGCTGTCATTAGGGATTAACACTACTGACTGCTCACTTCAAACTCACTTCACTTATTATTTCACGGTGAGATTTTTACAGAATCGACCGGCTGTTGTAGATGCCGGTGCGAATGGTGGGGGGCAGTCGTGGTCGGACTATCGGCCTGTGCGGTGGTGCGTTGGCGAGTCAACTATAACTATTGTAAAATAAGCATAATTTTACAGTGATATCTCTAGCAACAGTTACTACTTTTTGGCATCACAGTAAATTGTTTTCGTGACATCATAATTATTTGACCAATATTATCCACAATATCTTGGGTGACAGATTGAAGTTGGCCGTGTAGCCGCACCCTTACGAAAATAAATTACGTACCTATACCTGTATTAGTCCGTCGATGAGACGACGTTGTCCGCAATAGGTTTTTTAGGTGCTTCAAGACAACTTTGTCACTGTCCGCCTCACGTGACACTTGGAAACAAGGTAAAATATTGGTTTCACAAACGCAAAATAAATTGCTAAACTGGAATGTCTCTGTGTCGTCGACTCTGTGACGGCTTTTACGAGAATTGGAAAAGGAAATTCTAAAATTTGGGTTGGTGTTCTAAAATTTGGGATGGTTTAACTTTAGTTTGATTTTGTTTCTAATCTTTTAAATGAGTTTTAATACGAATAATCTCTGTAGGTATTAGGACAGGATTTTCTTTAACTGAGTAAATATTGTAAGTTTCAAATTCATAACAATTTAATCCCCGAAGATAAAGTTACAGATTTTCAAGTAATTGCTGAGCGTTTATTCCCATTTCATTGCTTTTTTCGAGGAACCCTCTTATAATATTATAGTTTTTATTTTTATCATAGATAATATTATTAGGTATGTTTGTTGTCCTTATTGTAAAGCATATTATACTGGAAAAAACCCAAACACGGATCTATAATAAATCTGATAATTCGCCAAAATAATTTTGACATAGTTTTTTTTTTTTAAGTATGTAACTCCATAACTAGTATAAATATAAGAATTAATAAAGAGTATTCTATTCTTTTCTATCCTATTTTATTCTAATTATATTTATTTCAACTTAAACATTGTGTCATACAGCATTTGTAGCATTCCCAGGAAGCTACAATTGTGCTTGTGTCGAAACTCTATCTGTGGCCCTATAAATATAGAACAAGCTGATGACCTGATGATGAGGGCCTGTTCCTTCAATGGTAAAAAAAACCGGCCAAGCACGAGTCGAATTCGTGCACGAAGGGTTCCGTACCATTATCTATAAAAACGGCAAAAAAATCACGTCTGTTGTGTGGGAGCCCCCTTAAATATATATTTTATTCTGTTTTTTAGTATTTATTGTCATAGCGACAGAAATACAGTCATCATCTGTGTGAAAATGTCAACTGTCTAACTATCACGGTTCATGAGATACAGGCTGGTGACAGACCATAGAGAATATAACCACTAGAGAGCGTATGGGCCGATTTCTTCGAAGAACACGACTCACTACTGCGGGCCGGGGGATGAGGAAGAACGCACGGCTGCAATTGGTCAGTTCAAGGTTAAGTTGCATCGTTAGGGCTGCTTTACTTCATTAAGAGAAAATAGTCGATATCGATAAAAATGGATTTTAACATTATAATAAATACTAAATCAAAATCATATAAATAATATTTAATAAAAATCAATCAATTACAAAAAAAAATCCCGGAAATGGACTGATCGGCCCCGGTCGGGGACAGAAAGAACTAAAAAATCCCGAAAAATACATAAAAAAAAAAAAACCGACGAACTGAAAACCGAGGAGGTTCTCAGTTCGTCGGTATTTCTTTTTTGAAGTCGGTTAATAGTAGATAGTTATTTTATTAAAGTATGTGAATTGAATAAAAAATGTATTCATTTTATTTTTCTCGATATCAACTTTCAGCTATTAAAGATAACAGCACTATTTTTTACGATAAAAATACAAAAGGAAAGAAAGGGATAGAAGCATTAGAATTGTCTAATACAAGAACGAGACTTTTCCAAAAGACATCAACGCGCGACTCAAAAAGTGTGCTCGTTTACCCAGCCACCATTTTAAATAGACCCCTGCAGTGGCTTATAATCTGATTAAATCAAAAATAATTTTTCGTAATGTTTATATACCGATGAAAAGTTATGTCATCCTTTTTGTAACTAGATGTCTAAGAATATTTCCCACACCACTTCACCGCGCATGAAGGCATTTTGATGCGTTATAATTGCATAAACGTTATAAAAAAATTATATTAATTTAGCGTGCACGCAGGTCTAACACTTGGACACAACTAAAATTGTTACTAGTACCGTAGCCTATACATAGGCGACAAAATACTAATAGTTTTCGTGCGTCGGGGCACTGTATACGCAGTCAAGTGGTTATAATAGTCTTTGTGACAGACGGATGGATGTACGGACGGACGGACAGCGGAGCTGGAGTAATAGGGTTCTTTTTTACCCTTTGGGTACGGAAACCTAAAAAACACATTTATGGAATCAAAAGTAACTTTCTATGCATTTACAGCATAATATTTAACAGTTCATCATCATAAGCCTACATCAGCTCTCCTATTCGACACCATTAATTTCGTTTTTTGCTCGATTCTCGGAAACTGTCCAGTACCGGCCACCTTACGAAGAT
Source organism: Eremobia ochroleuca (assembly GCA_949629135.1). Taxonomy (NCBI): domain Eukaryota; kingdom Metazoa; phylum Arthropoda; class Insecta; order Lepidoptera; family Noctuidae; genus Eremobia; species Eremobia ochroleuca. The sequence goes on along the minus strand of OX451397.1, from coordinate 11,095,350 downwards.
CGTCGCACCAATCAGCCTGAGGGGGCTCTAACTTACGTTTGCTGACTCACGGTCTCCACTCAAGAACACGTCTACCCCAACGGTTATCGGCTCTACGGCTATTGTCACTTCAGCTTGCTATGTCGACAACTTTGGTAACAGTTCAATAAGTTTAGCTAAATCACTCGGGATAAACCGTCAGACCGAATAAACAAGTGCGATTTCATGCAGCTCTTATCCGTCTAGAAATTCTTGTACCAATGTGCTATTCAGAATTGAATTTGGCGTGGTAAAAAGCCTTTGCCAGTGTCAATCGATGATCATAATGGGGTAGTTTGGCGTCTGTCGAAGTACCAGAAAATTGTCTGTGGTACTAAGTTAGCATTCTCGATGTATTCTCACCAGTTGTTGAGAATCGTTTTTTTTTCTTACTTCACGTTTTTGATACATAAAGAACCACAGGTTTTACAATTGGTCAGACATGGGCAGGTCTGTTGGTCTAGTGGTCAGTGGCCCTGACTACTATACTCAAGGTCGTGGGTTCGATTCCCACCCAGGACAAATGTTTGTGTGATGAGCACGATCATTTGTTCTTTGTCTGGGTGTAATTTATCTATAATATGTATGTATTTAGAAATATGTAATGTATGTTTATCAGTTGTCTAGTACTCATAGCACAAGCTCTGCATAGTTTGGGACTAGACGGCGTTGTGTGAAAGTTGTGGAATATTATTAGTATTATTATTAGATATTATAATTTTACAATCTTTGCGCCCTCACGCCCCTAGTTGCCGCAGGAGACGCCCTGGGCGTCGGGAGTCAAGTGCCGACTCCCGGCCACCGTAGACGCGGGCCTGCGGACGGCGAGCAATGGGCAGTTCGCCATCCGGTAAGGACCAGGCCCGGGTCGACGGCGCGTTGTGTTCCACGCGCGCCTCAAAGATATGTCAGCAGTAACTGACGGGGTCCGCTAGGGTCGATACCTGCCAGGGTCGCGGATTGTTCGAAAATGTTATCGTGGCCCTTGGCACAGGCAAGTGAACACGGGTGGGTTTTAGTCAGTAAAAGTCTGACACACCCTCCCGCTCTGCCCAGAGCGGGAGAAGTTATTTGATAATTTACCACCCAAAAAAAAAAAAAAAGTTTTTACAATTTACCAAGTTACCACTGTGCAAAAATTAATCTACCTTCATAAATCAGTACTGTGCTCTGTGTGCCAATTAGTAAGAAGAGTTTATCAAACCATAGAGTCTAATTATGGCCTTATTACTTAGCACATCACGACTGGGCCTGTTGTTGTATGTATTTTGTTTTTTTTTTAAATTTTGAATAGGACGGCCGAAGCCAATAAAATTATACTATTTAAACATTTAATTTATTTAAAACAGTCATGCATTCTTCTCACAAAACATCAAACATTCTGACAGTATCATCTTCCATTCATTCGCAAACATATCAAGATCTGTGTTTGAGTTCAGGAGAGCGTTAATAGCGGCTTATGTCCGAGAAATAGGTGACTTGGAGTGTGCAACAGTATGGCAAGTTTGAATAGCCATTAAGCGGTGTTTCTGCCACGACAGTAATTGTCTGGGACTAATAGGTAAATTGCAGATTTCATTAAACAGATCAGGAACATCAATAATCCGCCTAATAATTTTAAATATTACAGTCATCTGGTCGTGGGACCGTCTTACTTCTAGATAATTGAAACTTAGGCAATCCAACAGGAATACAGTGGGATACAAGAGAGGATAAAACCCGTACAAGTGCTTGTAAAGGTATCTAAGGAACGCTTATTGAACTTTTTCTAAAGCTAACGCATACTGCTTCTCACACCACCATACGCCATATGCGCGCACTAGACTTAAGTTTGCTACGGACCAATATCTCAAAAACAAGCTTGATAAAATGGGGGTTGTGGAAGTCACGACAGTTCCTTAAAACAAAGCCAAGGCACCTGAAGGACTTCTTAGCAGTGAATGTGACGTGGTCGTGAAAAGTGAGCTTACGGTCGAATATGACTCCCAGGTCTTTCATAGCATCAGTTCTTGTAATTGTATCTCCATTCAGTTTATATAGAAAGTTGACTGAACGATGCATTCATTCATTTGGATGCATGAAGAAGCCTCCTCATGTTGTGCAGTTTGGTCCGCCAGTTACTCAACTGAATTGAGCGCTCGGCACATCCTGGACAGTCACACCCAACACCTTATTTGACTGGCCAATTCTTCCCTTGCGGTGGTAGGGCTAGCGCCCGCCTGGTTTGCGACCACCATTCCACCGGAGTCTGGCGTCAAGCAGCTTGCTGTGTTATGTCCATGCGTGGGAGTTTCAATGTCTTAGGCACTTCTGGGCATGTTCGTTCCATCATAGACCTCATCCATCGCTTTCCATCAGACGTGATCGAGGTCAAGAGCGGGCCCATTCAGCAATAAAAAAAAGAAAAACCAATGTTTAACCATAATAATAATGATTTAAGATTTTCTTCAACGATCAAAAATTTTAAAATATTTAGAAATTTGTGGTTCTAGGAAGTTCACCCGTAATTATATTCAATTTCAGATCAAAAGAAAAAAGTCGCGTAATTTATTTCATGGCAACTGCGAGTATTTGAACTAAAAAGAAACGATTATAATAATCGAGGTCCTCCAATTCTAAAGGCACGACCACGCCAAAGTGTTTTCAAGACTTCTTATCGCTCGTCAACTCGTTAAGAAAATGTGAGTTTTCCTGGTAGCTACGCAGAAGTCGTTTAAATGCGAGAATGGTGTATATCAGCCCGATATAGCTGTTCCCTTTCTTCTATTGGATATAAACAGGAATTATCATCAATACCCTTTGAGACAATACTGAACGACTCTTTATGGGTGGCTCAAATGCTGCGTTCAGAATCCAATTTCTTAGAAAAGGGCGATGTCTTATTTTGTTTATATGGACTTGATAATACGGTGTAATATATCGCGCTGTCACTTATTTTTTTATTGTTCTACATTGGTAACAAATTTATTGAATTTGCAGACATTTTTCTGAAAATGAGGAATGAAGAACGGTTTTAGGTATATATTCTCTGTTATTAACATCAAAATGACGGGTCAAAAAACCAGAAAGTAGAATTTTTTTAAATATTTTGAAACAGAATTTTGAACTTAACCTACAGTTTAATTTAAATATTTACTTGGATAACACATCGTCATTTACTGTGTGCACACACATAGAAACCTCAAAACGAGCCAAACTCAGTGAATACGAGCTTTCCGTTAGAAACATCTGTCACGTTTGGCTCGAGCCGCGCACACTGGATGTATCGAGAAGCCTAGTTCCACCCACCGCAGTTACTGATAATATTTTTTTTTTACTTTTATTTATTTAGTCAAAGATCAAAGATTTTATCCGGATTTTTATATACACATTGACATTGATGAATTTTATATAAACAATGACATGGATATTTACTTTGTAAAGTATCTTATTTTTTATTATAATTACTGTGATTATGAAGACTATGTGGGTCATTTCTTTTTTTTCGGTTTTCCTTCTTAGTTAGTTTTAATCATGATCTGGCAGTTTGAGTCATTTATGCGGCCTACCCAAATGTCCTTTCATTGGTATTGTTCATCGAATCGTAAGGCTCCTCAAGTTCTGAGTTGAGCTGCACGATTTTTGACAAATGCGTGCACTGACTGGACAGGTCCGCTCAAGCTGTGTGGTTATTTACTCAAAAGACCATTTCAGACACCAATCTACATGGTCTTCTCATTATCTGACCAAGATTATGTCTGGACTTTAAAAGAGACTGTGACCTCTGAGTTTGTTATGGCCTTTCTTCTCAGAGTAGTCAGATAGGAAACGCCGACCTTATCTAGTTTAAAAAATATGATTGTCATGTAAAAGTGTTTGTACAAACCTACTTACAGAAAATAAATCATTTATCATTTATTTATCATTTATTTTAGCTAACACAGCTCTAGAAAATGTTCTTTGCTGGCTACTCAAACTAGCGCAGTTTATTTCTAGATAAAAGCCTTTCTAAATAGGAAGGTAGTAGTGACCCTAGTATTTTCTAGATAAATAGGTAGATAAGCTATTGTAATGAAGGCTAGGCTGCATTAAAATAGTGGCCATGAGAGGCGATAACTCAATGTAAGTGCAAGGTACCCATATCACCTTGCTAGCAGTCTTATATGTGTGTTTGCGACAGCATGGCCTATTCCTATATTGTTCGTTCCAATGCAAGCAGAGAAGATTACGAAGACAATATAGCTATCAAATAAAATACACTTCGAAGCACATTTTTCTGTTGTCTTATTAAATTATGCTCTCAGGTATCTAATACTTCTGGCAATAATGATTTTGTCTGTTTGAGAAAGATGTGGGTCATCGGAAAGTGCGGAGTTGCGTTTGTCAGAGCCGATATATTGAGAATCGTAGTACGGCTCTCAAAACCGCCAGGCTCATTCGTGCGTTGGAAAATGTATTTTGAAAATATGTCGCGGCATAGTTCCATTTCTTTTATTGAATTTGTGAAAGAAGCTCTGACTAGGCATCAGTTCATTTTCTTTTTTTTTGTCTAGTTTTTGAAAAGAAACGCTTCGTAGTTATAACTTCCTAAGACTATCTATTCCTAAGGCTATCGATGTGTTGAGTTTTGGACACGCCAAAGAATGGTATGAATACAGCCAAAATATCAAGATGAATTTTCTTACATACGTAAACTCACACCTTCTTGCCATGGGAATAGGGAGAAAATAACAGAACAGCGCCTGCTACGACCCGTACATACTTATTTTGCTTCGTTCACGCTGGTTTGGTTGCATTCATCTGGCCATATATCCACGCCGGTTGCGAGTACTAAGTACCTGATTTTTTTAAAAGACAAGAAAATTTGGTCTAGAAATTATATTAGTTTTATATACTAAATTAGTATGCTCTTATGTTGCACCATTGCCTCCACCAAATATCGTATTATTTTTAAACAAATGAGTAAAATCTTACCTTTTACCTTTTCAAAAAACTTTCCTTAAACAATAATATTGACGGCTGACATAAGATTACACAATTTCAATCCCCTATCGTGCAAAATACGTGGTTCTGTATGCATGACTGCTGCACGTGTAACATTTTGTTTCCCCTTATGACCATGCCACGTGTAAGGTAAATGTGTGTACCTTGTTTAAAGACGGATTTACACGGTCGTATTTAATTGCCAATTGCATGCAGTAACGTGAAGGATTAATAAAAGTTGCACCGTCTAAACAGTGTTTAGACGATGCACGTCAGCTTGTTGTTTCTTTTTAACACGCTTTTATTAGTTTCACCTGTATGTTTTTTTGTTTCTATGTAACTGACTCGTTTGGGCTCGATTTTGCCCCACTTTAAGCGATCAGATTTACTTTTAGCGTTGTAGACTTATCAACGACCTACAACAACACAATATTTTGATAAAAAATTGAATAAAAATGTAGTTTAAAAAACTAAAAATAAAATATAATTCAAAAAAGCTAAAAAAACACGCTTTAATAGCAAATCGAACTAAAAATCAGAAAATAACTTTTAATTTATATTTTATTCAACTGTTATAAAAAAGTATACTAACTCAATATGTTTCAATAATTTTAAAAAAATCTAATATAAATATAAAGTTATGAAAAGAAAATTAATTTCATTGTAAAAAAAGCGTGGGGTGCTCGATATTGATTGATGTAATATTAGTAGTTATTTGTTAACGTAAAGTTAGTGTAGAAATGTGATTAAAAGCACCCCACGTTTTTTTACAATGAAATTAATTTTCTATTCGAAATTTTAATTTCATTTTAGAATTTTTGAAAATTATTGAAACATATTGAGCTAGTATACTTTTTATAACAGTTGAATAAAATATAAATTAATAGTTATTTTCTGATTTTTAGTTCGATTTGCTGTTAAAGTGTGTTTTTTTAACTATATTTTTTATTGTATGCCACAAGAAAGAACTTGCGACGTGTAAATATGGCTTAACTTGTATACAGTTGTTAAATTGTACACTAACCTACTTTTTGTAAACTTGAACTAAACACCATCCTGAAACTTAGTAGTGTAAGCTCACATGTAGATACGTTTACATTACATTTTGAGATTTATGTTAACACTTGACTACAAAGAGATTTCACAATAAATCGAGCTTTTAGTCCTGATTGCAAGGAATGCCTAATGGTGTGAGAATTCCTCTCAATGCCTAAGTGGGCAGAATAACTATTAGTATTGCTAGTCTGTGGTAAAGCCGTAATATTTTAGATTGTTATGATTACTGTGTCTAGGTAATAAAGGAATATTATAACGCCTAATTTTACCCTCTACTTTTAAGTATTCTTTGAACATGAATTATTGTTATTACGCTTTGAAATTTAAACGTGTTATCTACTTTAATAAGCGCTATTTTATAGGAGCTTATCTTAATGACTAAGTAAGTTTATCAGTAAATTCGAATCACGCGCTGGTACTTTATGGGTGAACAAACGCGTTATTCAGTCTGGCTCAGTTGTTTGTGTTAGCCAATGCCAGCCAATTAGACGACCCTCCGGTATGCCAGATTGGTTGTTGCAGCAAGTTAGCCTCATATGTTTCCTCTCTTGAGAATTAATTGAGGATAGTGGTTCAATGTAGCGCCTCCAGGCAGTGAGGTGGTATCTACCTGCTTTTAGACGTTCAGTAATTGTATACCAACAACTCTTAAATCAGGTAGTTAAACAGGATGAAATTGAATAGGTGCGCCAAACGCAACGTCAACGTCAACGTGTTATGAAGTAAATTTAGAGCATGTAGCATACATTCGTGCGCGTATGCGAGCGATTTGGCAACGTCGTCACGCGCCCTTTTTTACGCGTTGCCGACTTGCTTCGTGTTGTGAACTGTACGATAAATGGATTGCTTATCGGTCGCGCGCTATAATTGATACTATTTTTTCGAATTTATTTTGAAAAAATAATAATTTGCACTATCTAAGCCGATAATTACAGGATTTTTTCAAGATTTGGGAAATGACAATATATAATTATTATGTAACAGTTACTGCACCTTTTTTCGATTTGGCGCAAGTTTTAAATTTCATCCTGTACATAATCGATTGATAGTATCAGATTAAGATAGACAAGATCACTTAGATCTTCTAAAAGACAATTAAAACACTGTCAGAGGACACTTTTGATTGATCAATCAGTGTTCTGACATGACACTGTAATTTATACTTAAATTGAACATTTATATAAATAAAGACAACAATTAGTTCATTTGATACCCAAATCATTTTGATTGATATGAAACCAATCGAATACAAATAAACATAAATACAAAAGCATCCCTAAAAATACCGAAAATAGGTACCTACTACAAAACGTAATTGTTGAACAAAAAAAATGTGAAAAACAGAGTGTTAGTGAAAGACTGTCGTCATAGTTATAATTAGTATTCTGTGCCTGTACAGAACCTTTTATGCTTAACTAAGGAAGTAGGAGCTTAGCTTACAAAGCTGTTACTTTCAAGCTTTTGCGGTCGAGTGGATGTAGAAAAGTTCTAAGAATGGAAGTTATGAAAAGTTACTTAAGGATAGTGGTATGGCGTTGTACTTGTGGCATGTATTATATTTTCTTTTATTTACTTTTTAGAACTAGCAGTAGTAATGTGACATCAACCCGCACTGGGCCCGCGTGGTTGGTTACAGCCCATCAACCCCCCCTCTCGAATAGAAGAGGCCTGTGTGGCAACAGCATTAGGTATATTCTGATTATGTTATTAATGTGTAGATACGAGAGGTACTTGAAATAACAAAGAGTGTTTTTGTTGAACACTCTACATCAAGATAATAAAAAAAAAAATGAAACAAAATAAAAAAATATATATATTCCTCAATTTGCATGATTGCATCTACTACTATTTGTCTCTGCATCACCCAAAGGCTGACTGATATAAAATGCCGATGGCATTAATTCCACCTCTGTACATTTATGTGCTTGAAGTATTATGTAAATAAATAATAATAAAATATAGCTAATTGTGAAGAGCTCTAAAATGTATGGATACTTCTTCTTTAAGGAAAATTCTTTGCTCTCGTTAAAGAAAGATCCAAGAACATAAATAACTACTTCATTGAACCATTTCTTTCTCAAAAATATAAATTAAAAGAAAGCTGTGAACATTTTCAAGGCACTTAATTCCTAACTTATTCTGTAGCAATCCTTGTTAGCCTTATGTTTCTTACAATTTTATGAGTTTTCAAGTGCCATAACTCAACAAGTTAACTTTACAAACTATTGGTAATCGGAAAGCGATTAATATTCCGCGGATGAGTCTTCTGTCGTTTGAAAGTAATTTTGGAACGGATTTATTGCAGTTTTCAACTGTTTTCCCGACCATTCGGCATGTTGTTGTTCAATTGTAACTTTTTAGTGTTACACTTTTCTGATTAATGCACTTTCCACTCAGTAAAGTTAAAGCATTATTGTTTTAATTTTATGTACAAAAATATTTTTGTGAGTTTTCATTGCAGGTTTATTTTGGTTAAAACATTATTTTGGTCTGAAACCGAATGCTTTTAAATTGCAGCAACTGGATACTTCATTTCAAATTGATGTTTATTAAAAGATTTTTAATCGCATTTCGGGTTTCGTGCATTCCGTTCCCTGGAAATATCGTACCATAATAAAAAACAGTGGTTTTAAAGATTAAAAAAATATATATTCGGGGCTATTTTTGTTATTATTGAAAATATTTAATAATCTGACAACACTGAGGCAAATCCCGTGCGAGATACGGGACAGAAGTGCGCACAACATTTTTTTTTTATCACTCGGATGCCATGCGAGTATTTGAACACCTCAGTACAAGTTGAATTAACACAATCGGAGCGAGCGATTCGCTCCAGTAAGCCTAAGACTGTGGAAATACACTTTTCATAGGTATTTTACGTAGACCCATATTCTGAACACAAACTGTCAAACTGTTTAAACAGACCAGTTAATGGAAAGTTCTTAATAAATGAGCCAACATAAACGTCATGGCGAACAAAATTGTAAATTCACAGAATTAAGTGTTATAATACAAAGTTACGTCAGACGTCCCTTTCATTTGGTTGACAGTTTTAATTAAACCGATCACAATGAAAAATAGATGAACGGCAAACATTGCTTAATAGCAACACAATGAGATTCAATTTATTCACAATTTGATGGTCAATATGTGCCGTAGTTATTTAATTACTAGTCATTAAACTGTATGCAAATTGCGATAATGTGGTTAAGGTAAGGTCTCATTGTTTCAGAGCGTTCGAGTAATTCAATCCTGTGACAAAAGCTTTCTTAATGTAGGACATTGTTGTACTTTCTGTGGTGGAGATAACTATTAAGGCCCTTAAGGCTATTAAGGGCCCGTTCCCACTTAGACAGACCGTCTGTTTAAACGGAAGATGGCGGCTGGACGTGTGTTTCCACATCTGCACCAGGAGACGTTGCTCAGTTTGCGTTCAGTCTTCGTACACGATGGACGACGACGACATCCAGGATTTAATATTTTACATATTTTGCGCCACGCTACTAATCTTAACTTTTTGTCTTTTTATTCCTCCAATGTTTTGTCCCACAAGACAGCTTTATTTTCGACAAGCGATATCAAAGCACAACCATCGACGTCCATTTTGCACGAGCACCGAAACCGGAATGATGTTTGCGAGGTGATCAGCGGGGCGCGGGTTGCCACGGGTAGGAGGGAGGCACATTGATGCCTGATGATTGATGATTTGATGATGAAAATTCGGTCGCACTATATCCGATCCTGGAGTTTAGACGGCTCTTCGCACTGGCAAAACGTCCGTCTAAAAACCCTGATCCGTTCTTTTTCTCAGATCCGTCTAAATGTGAACATTGTCATTGTACTGCCACTGGCATATCCTTCTCTTTAGACGGACCGAGAAAACAGACGGTCCGTCTAAGTGGGAACGAGGTAATGCTGCCAGCCTTTTGGGCACTTACCCCATTGACAGCGATGCGGACGAATTTTTTGATGCCCAATGAGCTCCTGCATTTTTCTTTATTTTTTTTTTTGTTACTTGTATATAATATTTGTATATTTTTTAGTATTAATTAGGTATTAGTTGTTATTTGCTTAGTTATTGTAAATCTATTTAATTTTATAATATTGTATTTTATACTGTATCTAATGTTTTATGTTTAATGAATTGTTTACCTTTTAATAATAATGTTATGCATAAGTGATGTATTTACACAGTTTTGAAAATTTGTGATTACTTTGTTCTTGTATTTGTAAATACGTCGTTGGTGTGCCTTGCATAAATAAATAAATAAGTACCTACTTATTGCCATCATTATTTGCAATGATAGTTCTAGACTTTTCCAAAATTGATGTAGGTAGGTTTCTCATTCTCATCTCATCTCTCTTCATTAGGTTAGGAATGGTCCTCATATTCCAATTAATATCATTCACCGTAACTAAGGCTCTAGTCCCATTCACACCCATAGTTTAATTTAGAGATCCTTTCTTAAACCTTTACGACTTGATTATTACCTTAGTGGGAACTTAATTAATACGTGGGTGGATCAAATATAAACCGGACTTAAGTAAAAAAAATACGCACGTATTATTAAACTCGTAAAAAAAAAGAATATATTTTATTTTTCTACATAATCTCCCCTTCTATTAACACATTTTTCCCAGCGCAGGGGATGTTTCTTGATGCCAGTATTGAAGAATGTAGTCGGTCGTGCCTTTAGCCAATTGCACACAAATTATTCCACTATCTGGTCAGTGTGAAAACGGCGTCGTCCACTTGAATTTTTTTTTGTGCCATTCCTACACTTGAGTTCTTGAAAGCGTATTTTTATCAAACTGTAGAGTCAATGGATGCAAAATTTCGGAAGGTTTTATGCCCTCCCGTGTTGAAAAAATTATGATAAGTCGTTGCTCAACAGACTTATATACCTCCTGCTCATACATGATGCTACTGGCGCGCAATAAACTAAAGTGAGCCGGAGCAGTATACCCCCTCCCCTAGATGATCCCCCCTAACACATACAACAGCACCAAGTGCGTCACTTCACTCAGCGACCAGTAATAAAAAAGTCCTGTTTATATTTAATTCAACTAATATCTTCAAATGAACTGATGATTTAATTTCAGATAGTTTTCGGTGAAAGCGAAGGGCAGCGTTGGTTAAAATATTGTTCTAAAAATTGGCTTAAAACTGTTATCGACTCGCTTTCGCCCAAGGGGTTGTTGAAAAATATTTCACGGGAATGCACTACCGAAATAAAATTAAAAGTACCCTATCCAGATTCTAAACTATCAGTGTGCCAAAGTTCATCCAAATCCGTTGAGCCATTTTTGCGACAATCTGGACATAGACATTCAGTCAAACAGACAAAGGGACAAAAATTCTCAAAACGACATTTTCGGCTCGTCCACAATTCATAGCATTTTTTTTCTCATAAATATTCAATGTACGGTTTTGCGGTAGGAGTAAACTGGTAGTCTAAATTGTGACGTAACGAACAAGCGTAATGCCCCCCCCCCCCCCCGCTTGCGATTTTCTCTCTCTCTCTCTGTATCTTTTTATTTTAAATAATAGAAAGAGACAGAGAGAGAGATAGTTTTTATGGATTTCGTGGGTGCTGAAGCCACTGTGAAGCCAAAATGAAAATCCAAAATGGCGGCTACAAAAATTTTCAATTTTTTTTATCATAGGTATCGTTTTCATGATTTTCGAGGGTGCTGAAGTCAATATTGGGTTTCGACGTGAGAACCTCCTCCTTTTTTTTGGTTAAAAAGGTTAAATAGCTCTAGACTCACATTAACATTTTATTCTTTATTTTATTCTAATTATTATATTGATATATGACAAACATACTCGTAAAAGGCTAAAAAAAAGTATTAAGTAAAAAAACCCACTAAAACGTGAAAGGCAACAGATAGACAAGTAGACAGACCAACACACAAACTGGTGAGGAGAAGTTTGCAAATCTGTAAATGAAGCAGGCTCCCTGAATTTGGTCGCGTGTCTAATGAGCATATAGCGAGATCCTAGAAAATTAGGTTAGGAAACGCCTTAAAAATACGATGTTGCCAAATAAGCTGTGGATATAAGACGTATAAGATATCTAATATATACGTGCTTATTTATCTCACTAGGATTACCTTGAAGAGCATGTTGTTGTTTTTTATCCGTGGCTGTGAAATATTAGTTTGGTAAGTTGACATTTTCATCAACGTGATTTTCTACGGTGGTATGAGAACAGCCGGGTTCTTCTGCCAGTGCTCTTTTCGATAAACGAGGATCAGTTTCGATGAGTTGTCGTAATCGTTTTATGTCAGTCTGAACTGCAGGGCTGGGGTGAGGTAAATCTTTAAAACTGTAGTCTCCCATGTTGAATTTATTAAACCAATTTTTAGCTGTGCGATAAGTGACAGTAGAATCTCCCATCGATTTACACATGTTTCTTGCCACAGCCGCTGCTGAATGACCCAAACGGTATTTGTGAAGTAACAACAGTCTGATTTGTTCTCGTGAAAGATCCGTTATTTCGATGTCCATGCCTTCGATGTTGGAAGCGTTTATAAAACGTGGCCGGAAATTTCGTCCGCTTTTAAAAACGTTCTAGATAATTTTGAAAATTTCTACTTACCAACCTAATACCGCGTGCTGCTTGTGGTGACTGGACTGGTCGTCTTGCTGACCATGGTTTTATTGTTGTCGATTGTTCTAGTTTATCATTTGTGACTTCAAGTGACGGCTATGTAAACAGAACCCAGCATTGCATAAATAATAAGCGGTCACGCCCTTCATACTTGGAGGCTTTTATTTAGATAGTAAGTTTTTTTTAATATTTTTAATTTTGATATATATTTTTTTTTTTTTTTGCTTGAGTACGTATAGTTTTGCTTGTATTTGTTGGTATATTGGCGTGGCTAGCTGACATATAGCAAATAATTTAATTTAGTGTTCTGTGTGTTGTAATGTTAATTACTTTGCATACTTTGTATTCATTCAAGTGTTTTCTAACTGAACAGACAGCTGTGCTGCTGGGGAGTTTGTTGCATCACTTCTTCTCCCGAGCGAAAGCACTAGGAAGTGGTGAAGGGCGGGCGTTATGTAGGGACTGTCTTTTGTAATTTTGACGTTCGAAAAGTGTTGATTCTCAGCCTAGTTTGAATAAATGACTTTTGATTTTGAATAATAATACGAATCACTTATATTCATCGTTTGACTACAAGGTCGCCACAATATTAGGCACAATCATCTTCTTCTTCCTGTCCTTGTCCCATATTACTTGGGGTCGGCGCAACACGTTTTCTTCTCCCGTTCTCCCCTGTCAACCGTCACGATATCATTCACTCCCTTTTCTTTTATATCATTCCTCACATAAACCATCAATATTTTCTTTGACCTTAATTCCCACCCCCAACAACATTTGTATTTATTACTCTTTATACAAAAAAAAAAAAAACATACAAATTAACCGCCACGACATTGTTTCACAATATTTTGGCGACTTTCTAGTCAAACGATGAATATATTATAAGTAATAATTGTTGCATTTCACAGCCACAGATAAAAAACACATCATGCTCTCCAAGGTACTTCTAGTGAGATAAATAAACCACTTATTTTTATTAATTAGGGTACGTCTTATAATCCCCTGCTCATTAAGTGAGATCGTATTTGTCAGGTGTTGCCTAACCTAATTTTCTAGGATCTCGCTTTATGCTCATTAGACACGCGACCAAATTCATCCACAGGTTTGCACACTTCTCTTCACTCTTAACCACTCGTGCGTTACGCAAGCTGATTCAGTTTGCTGTCAAAAACTGCGCATTCGTTACCAAGCTCATTCAGTCTGGCGTGCTAACTGGCTGCAACTACGATATCTCAGAAATTGGCATTAAATTCGACCCTAAGGGTCGAATTTAATGCCAATTTCTGAGATATGGTAGTTTTAGTGAACGCGGAGAAAATTGCGCGATTTTGGCCGGGAGCACCGTAAAAGGTGCGCGTATCGGCGTGAAAATAGACGTAACGCTTGAGTAGCTACCTACCAACCATACCAACTTTCATACTACTACCTACTGAATGTAACTCAGTCTATATGTTGGTCCATCTACCTGTCCGTCTGTTTCATTTTAGTGCCTTACTACGATACTAAGGTACTTGACATGTTCAGTTCTTTAATTGAATCCCGATTGATTTATTTGTTAAAAAGTTTAAAGAACCTAAAGAAGGTAGCTGGGGTAGACTGGATGCGGAAGGCGGAGGACAGGGTGCTGTGGCGCAGTCTGGGAGAGGCCTATGTCCAGCAGTGGACTACGATAGGTTGAGTTGATTGTAAGTGAAGTTTATATTAAAATTGTTACAGTTATTAAAACTCAATGTTATTTTGCCAGGGAGATTAATATTTGTTTGAATGAAAAAAAAAGTATGTGGCCAGTATCATTTTGCACTTGGTGATAAAAACTTTTTGTCTTTTGGCATTATACTATATTTAATTAGGTTAGCTACCGAATAACCGTAAATAATAAAAAAAAAATACATCACGTTAACTATAGATTTTATAACACTTTTTCTGTCCGCTCAATACGTTAACAATGGATTTTCTTAAACTTTTTCTTTGTCTACAGTAATGACGCACTTTCTGCCTCATTAAAAAAATAAAAAATAAGTTTCTTTTCGAGCAGGTATAGTATAATACGAATTTACCGACTTCAGTACCTAAACATAAAAGTAAAAACCTCACCCAAACTAGTTAGAAATGGACAGAAGTTTTTACACGCTACTATAAACTCTCTAAATGAGTAAAAACAAAAGACAGATAGCAGAAATAAACTAGTTTTACTGTAGGTATGTACTGCTGACGCGTGTTTCGCACTATCACTGTTTTACGTTATTTACATTAAGAACTTTTTTGTTACTTTTGTTTCCTTAATCATAGAGTGGGCGCGCTTTGAGCATTTTGCCGCCCGCTGCAAAAAAATTCAATGCGTGGGAAAATGAATTTTAGCGCGCCCACTCTAGGGTTAATAATAAATAAATCCTTAATAAAAATAATTAATCAATTTTACAATCACCTGCTAACTTTATTCTAGGAATAATTTTGAAATTTTGACAGTTATTCCATACTAAATCTCTCAAACGTCAATTTTATTCCCCGAATAAAAGTAATCTGGCAATGGAAAAATCAGACCTAAGAATAACAAATTAAGATAGGATGATGAGATGCGATTGGGATAGATTACACGGGACTTAAACATAGGTCCGTAACGAAATGTGGGTATCACTATAATAATAAAATAACAATAATAAACTTTTTTGACATAAAAAATTACAGCCGTACATGTGAAGCGCCTGACTCCCGTGCTAGGTGAACCTGTGTTACAGGTGTGTATTCCGCCTTACATAAATACTCATTTCAATTTTATATAGTAAAATACAAATAAAAGTAACACTAGTAGGTATTGAAACAATAAAAAGAAACAAAACGGGCGTGTGATTGCGAGTGTGAGTGTGTATGTGGGTGTGTATGTGAGTGTGTGTATGGGTGATGGTGAGTGAACACCTTTAGTGTACATGAGTGTGTGTGTGAGTATCTTAATGTATTATTTTTTTTTTTTGCAAATTCTACGTGTTTTTATGATACTGATAAAATTAACTTCTCAGTGAATAGGTACACCTCTTCCTAACTCCTTGGGGAATATAGGCGAGATCTTATGTTCCTATGCTATGTGTTATGTAAAATAAAATGACAAGAAGACGTTTTGTTCAGGCACCAGAAGTTCTTTATTTATTTATGTATTTTTTTTCTTTAATAGCTATATGCGTATGCTTTATGCATCCAGCAGGCTAATTGCGTAACACACTATCAGTAGCAATGGGTTTCATTTTGACAGTCCAGCAACATCCATTTCGTTATTTACATTGTTGAGCAGACAAATTTTTCGAACATATGTAGCAATGGATTAGCAATAGCCGTCAAAATGATTCAAATTAAGAGTAATAGTGTGTTACGCAATAAGGGTGCAGGATGGATGCATCCATCCGCCATGGATCATCGTAAAGCATATCCAGAAATAGTATTAGAAAGAAATAGAATGTATGTATAGAGATGATGATCGATATATGCAAATAAATAAAATTAAAGTGTCTGTTTGTAATGTACTTATATATTATTGTAATGTATTTATAATGTACTTATATTTTTCTGCATATGAAAGCATATACAGTTCCTACTTATAACAAAAAAAAACATTTTTTTTCCTGTCCGACTGTTTGTTCCAGGTTATCTCCGAAACTACTAGACCGATTTTGATGAAATTTGATATGTGTATACTTTGAACCCTGAGGAAGGCTTTTTATTGAAATGTCACACAGACGAAGTCGCGGGAGGAACTTTAAACCAAATAATATTATGACTTAAATTCGCATCAAACTTCTAATAGCAGCAAATACTCGTAATAGCTCTTCAAGAAACATCAAAAACCTGTTGCATTTATATTTCAATCTCTTTTTGGTAAAATATTACGCCCATATAGGTAGGTACGTAGCTTTAATGTAATTATCAAGAACCGTGGGGTTATTATTAAGTTTCGTTTATTACTTCACTTTAATGGATGAGACCTTAGCACCTTAAACATGTAGGCGTGGTATGTGGCACGTCTCATTACGATGTAATAGCCGTTTGTCTGACGACACTGATTAATTTTAGTTCTGGCATGAAAGTTTACTGAACCTAAGCATTTTATTTTACATTTTAATGAGAAAAGGCAAACATTGAGAAAATTGTGGTGAGCACAATCATTTTAATTATTATGGCTTTTCTAAATTAATAAATTAATTATTTATTTCAAAGGCTTCGCACGCTTTTTGGTTCAATTATTAGAACTCATTTACACTGTGTTTTTTAGCTAAAATTATTTCTCGGGTTACTTATATTTTTACCCGACTTTGCGGCGATAAAGACAGAGTTCTGTTTTTTTTTTTTAATTTCGCCATCCATAAAATCACTACGTGGTGCCCTGTCACAGCTAGAAAACATCGCGGCAGACCCTGTAAAGGATGGTGGGACGAGATGGAGAAAACAAATGACCAGTGGTCTATTTTAGGCCTGGATAGAAAGAGCTGGAAGTTATGGTTTGAGGCCTTTGCCCAGCTGTGGGACAATGCAGGATAACAATATCAGTATCCCTAAAGACTTAACATACAAACAGTAAAACCCAAATGCTTCTTTCGCAGATGGGTTCAAATAGTTGAAGTACCTTTCATATTCTGATGGCAACATAATAGTTGTCTACTCAATAATAAATTGGTAATGTGAACATTTCCATCATCACGTTGTTATTTGGTAACTGACGAAGTTTAATATTATATTGTTTGATTTGTGAAAACACTACCAATGTCAAATGTTGTCGGGTGTAAGCCTTTTCAATTTGGGTTAATTACGGATTGGTATGATTACGGATTAATAACCGTTTTAATATTCTATTTTAATATTGGTCTGTAATTGTTCCAATTCAGAACACAGGGATTTTCTCAAGCAGAGAAGTATCGAGCTTTGATCATGATACTATAATAGCTCATTGCGTTTCGACGATATAAAATATCTAACCTTTTTGTTGGTAAAATAATTAGATCCTTTGACATTTTCGTTTTTTTTTATTTTATTACCTAGTAGTCAGCCAGATGATTGCCCATTTTAAACGCAGAACTTTCATTTTCATTCAAATTATCATTCACGTTTTCAAATTTATTTCTGTTGCATCGGCCATTGTTTTATTTTTATTTGTTTTTATTTTCTTAGTTTATTGGCGGATGGTTTGTCTCAGTACGATTAGTGGAAGTGCTCAGGTGCGGTTTGTCCAAGTGCTGTTGAAATCAGTGGTCTGTGTGGAATATCTCGGACATCCAGCCCTTCATTTCAAGTTTAGTGTCATGGGATGCTCGAGTGGCTATGATAGAACAGAATTTGTATAAAAAAGGTATTGTAAAACCCTTCTTGTCTGTCTTACGAAGTTTTTTTGAATTTTATCCATTGCGGATTATACTTTTGAACGCTACTTAGGTAATTAAATTATACGTAACTAGCGAGCGAGATTTCTTTATTTTATGAAAGTTAACCTACACATTAACCTTTCGGAATAAATTCTCTAAATAATGGTGAAAATCGCATCAAAATCCGATCTAAAGATTAGAAGAACAACGCGGTCACACAAACACGAAAAGCGACTTTGTTTAATACTATGTACAGATGATGTCTAGACAAAAGTAGGACATGTGTAGATATTAATAGGCAGCTTTTCTACGTCCTGCTAGGAGATAAAAGATCCATTTCATTAGCTGTGATTTTACTACATCCATTTTAGTACCTCAATTATTTAAAATCCATAATTAAAATTACAAAAAAAGCGTAGCAGCTGATCTGTGTACAGATAAAACAAATTTTGTCGATGAAACGAGCAATTTCATTAAAACAATATGTAAAAATAAACAGTATCAACGTTTCACAATGAGTGTAAACGCGCACAATACTCTAGGGGCAACTAATAAAAGCAGAACACGTTTTCGTACTAATTTAACTTGGTCTGACGTTGCTCGACGAAGATATATTATACGATGAGCCGATGACTAGATGTGGTTTCGTCTTACTAACGAAGTTGTTGGCTTACCTAATACAAATATATGTATTTAGATAGATAGTTACGTAGTTACGATGTTCGCTTCGTGTTTCTTGCTGCGTTTTGTGATAATACGAGTATAAGTTTTAAACGGATCTCTTATAAGATGTTGACATGATGTATGCTGTTTTTAGGGTTCCGTACCCAAAGGGTAAAACGGGACCCTATTACTAAGACTCCGCTCTCCATCCGTCCGTCCATTCGTCTGTCACCAGTCTGTATCTCATGAACCGTGATAGTTAGATAGTTGAAATTGTCACAGATGATGTATTTCTGTTACCGTTACAACAAAAATACTAAAAAAACAATAAATTAAATATTTAAGGGGGCTCCCATACAACAGACATGATTTTTTTTGCCGTTTTTATAGATAATGGTACGGAACCCTTCGTGCGCGATCCGACTCGCACTTGGCCGGTTTTTGAAAAAACATAAGCCTAACTCACCTCAAATGGAAATAAATGCATTCCTATTTACGTTAATTTAATCATTTTATTGTACTAGAAAGATGAAAAATCACGTAGTTAGGTACAAAAATATACAAGCAGTGGTTAATAATAAATTGAACAGCTGGCTCCTACTCGTATTCACCAAGCATCTATAAAACTTGCTCACGAGGGCTTACTATGCTTATAGTAATATGACATATGTATGTATATGGTTATATTTTACAGACTCTTCTTCATTACATTCAGCGCTCCAACCGCATACTTACATGAAATACGACCTCATAAAACACTTCGTAAATAAATAGTGTTGAGCTCATCAATTGTGTGAAACGTCAAATACCTAAAGGCCAATGGCCTACCCGTAGTTCAGAACTATGTACAATAAAGCAAACTTCAAAGTGTGTACCAATTTGTCTAGAGCACGTCAAACCCAAATGGTTAAACTGCAGATTTTCAAGTCCATACATCTTCTATGATCTATTGTTGTTTTCAATTGTTTGTTTGTATGGCTGGCTTATAGGTACATGAAGTACCTCACATTGACATACGGCGTGAACTTAACTGAAGTAATGCAAATTGTAAAACTATGTAGTTTGTTCGAAAAATTACAATCGCAAAAGCAATGGTTAATTTATAAGATACGTGGGTGAATCAAATATAAACCGGACTTTTTTTTATTACTGGACGCTGAGTGAAATGACGCGCTTGGTGTTGTTGTATATGTTACGGGGGATCATCTAGGGGGTATACTGCTCCGGCTCACTATAGTTTATTGCGCGCCAGTAGCATCATGCATGAGCAGGAGGTATATACGAGTAAGTCTGTTGAGCAACGACTTATCATAATTTTTTGAACACGGAAGGCATAAAACCTTCCTAAATTTTGCATAGATTGACTCTACAGTTCGATAAGAATACGCTTTCAAGAACTCAAGTGTAGGAATAGCACAAAAAAAAATGTCAAGTGGACGACGCCGTTTTCACACTGACCAGATAGTGGAATCATTTGTGTGCAATTAGCTGCAGGCACGACCGACTACATTCTTCGATAATGGCATCAAGAAACATCCCCTGCGCTAGGAAAAATGTGTTAATAGAAGGGGAGATTATGTAGAAAAATAAAATATATTACATTTTTTTTACAATAATACGTGCGTATTTTTTTTTTACTTAAGGCCGGTTTATATTTGATCCACCCACGTAGTACCGCTTAAGTCACTTTTTTGCTTAAAACTTTGTATTTTGTAGGTTAATATTAGATATAATATTGTTAACCTCTTTTGACACCCTAAGGGCAAATGGAGAGGACTATGCTCGTAGTTTCCCTGCCTGATTGAATCAGTTATGAAGAGATCCGCAGAAGAACCAAGGTAACCGATATAGGCCGAAGAATTGCCAAACTTAAGTGGCAGAGCATATTACTCGCAGAATATATGACCGATGGAGCTGAAAGGTTCTGGAGTGGCAACCGCGTACCGGAAGATGTGGCGTTGGAAGTCCTCCCACGAGTTGGAATTTCTCAGTATCAGAATTATATTATATAGGTAGTTAAACATCTCATGTGAATTATTGAATGGAATTAGCGTAGATTATTATTATTTCGATGCATTTCAGGAGGGATTCGCTATTGAACTTCATAATGAGTGCACGTGTATTTTTACACGTGTCTGTGGTACCTTCGTGACTTTGGCAAAAATGGTGATAGTTTTCGTACCTTTTGGAAATCGAAACAATAGTCAAAATATTCGGGGAGTACAAGAGTGATTTGCAATACAAATAATCACTATATTAATACACTAATAATAAAACTAAACAAGTAATTACGCGGACGGGCAATGTGATGCGACGCATTGGGTCGAGGAAACAAGAAATTTCACGCAGATAAAGTCGTGGGCAGAAAGAAGCTTTTTGCTAAAAAAATAACACAAAATACTTGTTAGATCTCATTGTGAAAACAAAATTGTTGGGTCTGTGATTCTGAGTAATTCCAATAAAACGTTGTATCCGCAGTGAGTAGTGTAGTATACTGTCAAATTTTCTCAATCAACTTTGAACATTATGCTATAGCGATAAAATTGAAAATCTATTAAATACATTTGACTGTAGTAGCTTGATGTGCTGGCGTCCGTACACAACACAATATATAATACTTCACAAGACATGTCTAAATATCTATTTGATATTGGAAAAGTTATAGAGCAAATAGGCTTTAAGAAATGTCAGCCCCCGGAGTAGACATATAGGCGACTTCTTCTGACAACTTGAGAAATAATGTAGGACATGGTCAAAGACATCCACAACTACGTACATTAGTGACCTTAGGTGTCGTGGTTTCAAGTGAATCCCAGCATTGATAGAACAATAAACATTGACAGACAGACTCGATACTTACTGCATATAATTAAGTACTATACTTATTTTTTGCAATAACTTGAATTTACATTGCTAGAAATGTGGTCAAAAGAAGATGTCGGATGATAGCACCAAAATTCACCTACATGTCCTCTGACGTAGCTAGAAATAAAACAATCTCGATTCCGATACTATTATATTTGAGTTTAAACATAAGTAAACTTGGAAACGAAAACCCAAGACCCTCATCGTCTTTTGTTTATGTAACAAAAGAATCACTATTTCGAACACTATTTATAACCGAAGAAACCACACTTCTCACGTAGGTAGGTACTGTCTAGCCTCAAACACTATTGCTATGTGATCACAGCCACGATCACCTCGTTACGTAAATGTAATTTAACGCACCATAGGTTTTGAGCTATGCCGTTTATGTAGGTGCTTTCAATGTTCCGCAGGATTTAATAATTATACGTAAAAGCACTTTGCATGATTATACGCGTAACTGAAAGATATAATATGCTGATGCCACAGCGTGGGCCCGTATATATGATTAATATGTGTGTTAATACGATTATTCCCAGTAATTATTGTTTACATAATAACAATTTTGGTAATGTTATCTGCGTCGCCTTTCATAAATATTTATGCTCGTTTATTTGTAACAGCTGTGATTAGAATCTGTTTTTGTTTTTATGTAGTTATTTTGATAAATGAATCAGTTTTGTGTGTATTTCGATCATGAACGAATCTTTACCAACAGATCAGGTGGAAATAAAAATCAAAAATTTTGTGATAGTTTTACCATTTTTTTTATAATAGCTTCTTTCGCTATTCTCTACTGAAGTACATTATTCCTGTAAAATACAAAAAAAAAAGAAAAAAAAACAGGTACTAGGCAAAATCGTGTGACTGCGTTGTTCTTCTTAACTACGAAATGGATTCAGATTCAGATGTGTCCATCAAATGTTTTGGAATACCATGTTCGGGTTATTCTCTACTGAACAAAATTATTCTTGTAAAATAAAAAAAATAAAACGTATCAACAAAATCAATAAAATCAACCAACTAGCAAACACCAAAAAACCGACCATCAGCGCTGTCCAGCAAAAAAAGCTTTCCTGAAAATTTATAACAAGTGAATGTCGGTAAATCACAGATATGATAGATTTTTTGCCAGCACCGACCATCGACGTTTATCCTAGGAAAAGTTGGAATCGTTCCAGAGTTGACTGTGGTCTGGGAGTAACCGTTGATTTCATGTTTGAATTGTCGCCATAATTTATATAACTGGTCTTAGGCTTTACGTACAGTATAATGGTGAGTAGAGATATAAATTATTAGTTTTGATGGTTTTATGTGCCAACAATAATTATAATGATCGATAGGTAGGTATGATCCGTATGAATATACGCTCCAGAGCTCGTTGGAAGCAGACGTGTATTGGAATATTACAATGTTTTTTATAAAACCTTAGCAAAGTAAAGTGACCTTTATAAGTGCACTGTTTAAGTCAAATTAACATTGTAGTTGCTTAATCACTCGGGACCTTTTATCCTCACGCGAAACCACGCCGGCGCGCGCGCAGCACCGCTCACCCCCGCGGGGAAAAGAGAGCGTCCGACATTTTCGCATCTCCTCGCACGCACTCGGAACACAACAACACGAATATGGAGAGGACGCCGCCCAGGGCCACACTGATAAGCGGCAGCGAGAGCGGTAGCGGATCGGCGCCGAACTTATCCACTTTAAGCGATGAAGACTTACATGCTAACATTACTTCAAGAAAGCGGAAGGAGCGTACAGAAGAAAGTGATTACAAAAACGATTTCATGAACTTCCGCATGGAAATGATGAACTTCCTAACCAATTTTGGCAAAGCACAAACTGAAAACCTTAACCAAATTAAAGAACAAATATCGGATATCAAGAACGAGATTAAGACGATAAAAATAACTACAGAAAACTTCTCTCAGCAGCTCGAACATACTAATACAGAAATAGCAAATATCAAAGCAAAAACAATTGCTACTGAGGACAAAATAAAAAATATAGAATCCGAAATATCCCAAATCAAAAACGAGCAGCACACAAAATCGCCCATCGAGTGCCACGAAAACCTCATCCTAGAACTTAAGGATCGATGCGACCGCGAGAAAAATATTGTGATTGTGGGTATATCGGAAATAAAAGACAAAAACTGGAAATCAAGACAAAATCACGATAATCAGGAAGTTACGAAGTTAATTACAACGCTTTTTGAAGACTGCCCTAATCCGATCAAATCTCAGAGACTAGGAAAATATGTGCAAAACAAGAATCGACCCATAAAAGTTTACTTCGAAAATTCTGAGACTGCTAAATACCTGTTAAAAAATAGAACTAAACTACCTGAAAACATGCAGATTTTTTCTGATCAAACCCCAAAACAAAAACAATACTTGGAATCTCTGAAGAAAGAGCTAAATAAGCGTACACAGGATGGTGAAAAAAACCTTACTATTAAGTATGTGAAAGGAACACCTAAAATAGTTGCTGCCAACCAAAAAAACCAGTAAGTACCCCATTACAAAATGCCAAACCCACGGATTGTTCTAGCAAACTATGCCACCAAATAGTAAATAAATATGAGGACATTCCATTGCATCCGTCTTCACTAAGATTTCTTTATGCGAACTTACGCAGCATCCGCAAGCCTGGAAAGTTCGATGAAATAAAATGCATTCTAAAGGCCATAAAAATGACTACTCACCTACTGATTTTCACTGAGACGTGGATTAACTCAGAGTCTGATGCGAAATTATACCAACTACCTAGCTATAATCATATCTATAACTATAGACAGAATTGTAAAGGCGGAGGAGTGTCCATCTATGTGCACGACAGTATTAAATATGATATAAATGAAGAATTATGCGAGAACGGAAACCACTATCTATGGATATACATAAACAAACTATCATTAAATATTGGAGCGATCTATAAACCAGGGGATACCAACGTAAACAACTTTTTGGAAATATATTCATCCCAATTGGAGCAACGAAAGAGATCAATAGTTTTTGGAGATTTCAATATAGATTTATTAAATGCAAACAGTAATTTATCAAAATACCAACATGGAGTCCAAGAAGCCGGCTATAGAATAATAAATAAAATCAAAAAATCATACAGCACACGTGACACGGCCACAACAAACACAATACTGGACCATGTATGTACTAATATAAACAACCATTCTCTCAGTATCTCGATAATCGAGTCAAGTCTTTCTGACCATAAGCAGATTTATCTAGAAATAGGAAGTTTGTATCCTCAACATAACAGAAAGAAACACTACAAAGCACTGGATTACGAAAGTTTGTACAACAACACACTAGAAGCAAAATACAGTAATGACGACCATGACTACAACCAACTAGAGACATTTATCTCAGAACAGATAGACAAGAACAAAATAGATAAGATTAAAATTCTAAACCCCCCCCAACAAGACTGGATTAATCAGAACATTATAAACGCAATCAATTCACGAAATAGTTTATGGCAACAAACCAAATCAGACCCTGATAATGACGACTTACGGAAACAGTTCCAGGAAGAACAACAGAAAGTAAAGATGCTAACAAACACGCATAAGAAGACCTATTACTATAATTTATTTCAAAGCTACAGCAATCAACCAAAAAAAATGTGGGATCTGATTAATAACTTAGGATTAAATAAAATTAAAGACAGCGCTGCTCCTCCCAAACTAATGTCAAACGCTGGACTTCTAACAGAAGGTAACTCAATATGTGACTTGTTCAATTCTTTTTTCTCATCCATAGGCGCAGACTTAGCAAAAAAAATACCAGACACATATCACACAAATAGAGGCAACACATTAATGTACGATCATAACTATACACATGACATAACACTAAACGAACTAACGCCGTGCACCACGGAGGAAATAATTAGAATCATAGACGACCTCGATAGTAACACTAGCACTGGTTTGGATGGTATTAGTACTAAGGCAATAAAATGTTTAAAAAATATAATCGTTGACCAGCTAACTAACTGCATAAATGCCTGTTTACTACATGGTACATTTCCCGACACCCTAAAGGTGGCTAGTCAGTCCTATCTACAAATCTGGAAAGAGAACTGACCCAGGCAACTACAGACCAGTGTCAGTGTTACCTGTAATGTTCAAAATATTCGAACGCGTATTATATAGTCGCTTAAATAACTATTTGACAGATAAAAAATTTCTAATAAACGAACAGTATGGCTTTCGCCCGAAATCAACCAAAATTAAAACCTATATAGATCAAAAAAGCTATGCCTTAGGAATATTCATCGATTTAAAAAAAGCGTTCGATACCGTGAGTCATCAAAAACTGCTACAGAAGCTAGATAACATAGGTGTTACAGGTACAGCACATAAAATGTTCAAGTCGTATTTGGAGAACAGGCGTCAAGTTGTCAAAATAGGAAATACTCACACTAGCTCGTTCCAAACTATTTCATATGGCTGTCCCCAAGGTTCAATTATCAGTCCGTTACTTTTCCTAATTTATATAAACAATATTAATAAAATAGGGTTAATAGGACACCTAACACTATATGCAGACGACACTTGTCTCTTTTACTTTGACAAATCAATTCACAGCATTATAAAGGACGCTCAACATGACCTTGATTTACTAAACGAGTGGCTAAAGTACAACCTTCTTACAATTAATACATCTAAAACCTCATTCATGATTTTTACCACCAAAAACAAGCGCATACCGGACTTCTCGCCTCTTAAAATAAATAACGAAATAATAAAACGATCAACCAACGAAAAATACCTTGGATTGAGGATAGATGAGAAACTAACTTGGAAATTACACATTGACCATCTCAGAAGTAAATTAACATCGTTATTAGGAGCATTAAGGAAAGTGGCAAACTGTATTCCAAATAAAGTGCGTACTTTGATTTATAACTCATTAGTCAAATCGCATTTAGAATATTTAATTGAGATATGGGGTTCCGCAGCAGTAACTAATTTAAATCCACTTCAAAGAGTTCAAAATAAAATAATTAAAACTTTGTTCCATTATAATTACCTTACTCCAACAAAGACCATTTATGAAAAAACTAAATTATTAAATATTAGACAGCTATACATTTACTACACCTGCATTCTTATTAAAAACATAACATCAAACTCAATACAAACTAACATACGAATAAAGAAAAAAACAATGTCACACAACCTGAGAAATAGATATAAAAACAAACTAGAAGTCATCAGCGTACGCACTAATTACGGTAGAAAGACAATATTATTTGAAGGAGTTCACCTGTTCAATGGATTACCGGACGATATTAAGGAATGCGCTAATGTTAATATATTTAAAAAAAAGCTTAAGGAACATGTATGTACGTTATAACTTCTAATACTCTGGAGGAATTTGTTTGTATTGTACTGTATTACTTTGTATCTCATTATAAGCGGACTGTATGTTCTTATGAGAAATAAATTTCTTTAAACCGATGAACAGTATGGTTGGGTCATTATTAGACGTTTCTGGTATGTAGGTATTCTTTAAAAAGTTACCACGTTTTGAATTCACAGATGATTTCACACAGCGTATTTCGTTAGTTCAGTCTTTTGAATGAGGCCTGTTTTTAGTTAAGTATGATACTTCATATTACTCAAAAATCAACTAAGACAACAAAAAAGAAAAGTTAGATGGGAATTAATGGAAATTAAATATCATGATGAATTTAAATAAACAACATTTTATGCAGCGCAAGAGCTACGGTGGCCAAAGTAACGGCTCCGACTTCCGAGTTGTACGTCGTGAGTTCAAACCTAGTTGGGCACGTCATTTTCTCTAATTTATTTCATCACCATTCCTCTCAAAGCGGCGAAGGAAAATATCGTGAGGAAACCAGCATGTCGGAAAACCAAAAATTTTAAGACATGTTACATCTAGCAACCTACACTGGGATCGCGTGGGTAATCCACCACCCACGCGGGCCCAGTGTGAGTTACTCACTCCCTCTCAAAAGAGAGGACGACAGTGTCCCAGCAGTGGGAACATTATCGGCTGAATATGTTATGCAGTGCGAAAAGAAATTAAAATATCCATTTATCTTAGTTCAATATTTTTACCATACAGTACTTTTATTTATAACCTTTATTCAAGCTTCAAAACACAATAAACAAGCCGTATTTTAACGTTAAATTTTATTTTAAAACAGCAGAGAATAGTTTGATCGAGCGTCCGACGTGTTGGTCGATGTTTGGCGATGTGCACAATACTTCCCCGAGATGGATGGGTTGCCGCTTTCCAAGAATTAAACACATAATTTATGACTAAAATCAACATAGTTCAACATTTTCAACGGTACTTTATAAAATGCTATGAATATTAAATGGGTAGTTTATTAAGGAATTCATAAAATTGATGGATGAAAATGATTAATTAAACACTTTTACATTGAATAGTGTTTGCGGAAAAAGCTAATGTATCAACATTTTTGCATAGCGATTTTCTAACTATAATAATTATAGTCTTATGTTATGACTCAATTTAGATAATCATAGGTCTAATGCTTTACAGATGATCTGATGTGTAATCAGATCATCTGTTAAAAGTAAGGGCTTTAAATATTCGTGGCATCCTGTCCGCCATTTTGATATTTTTTAAAATGGCGGCCACGCATGATACCTATATAAATCAACAGCTGCCATCAATGCAAAAAATATTTTGGAAACGTGACGCTTTACGGGGTTTGGTCCTATCATGTTTTCTGTTTGCATTGATGTCAGCTATCGATTTATACAACGTGTAACGTTAAATGCGAAAAACCTCAGACACCCCAACTGATTTTTAATTTTACTGACCTATTTCAGAGAGAAAATAAGTCATAAAAAAATTGTAAAGGTTTTATGTGCTGTTTTAGTTTTACTGGCCATTCTGAGCGTCTGCGACGACGCTTTACCGAGTCAGCAGTCGTCACCGGGCCGCTGCGCCGCGCTGACATTGGCTTGCTTGACCTATTAATAAATAGACACGGCAGCGTTTTAATGATGATTTATTGAAAAATTTTACCTATATTAAAAAGTGGTTGAATTAATTCTGCTCGTTATCCTGATCAAACTATTTTCAGGTTTTGCGCATTTAACGTTACACGTTGTATAGGTTTCATGTGTTGCCGCCATTTTAAAAAACAATCAAAATACCATACAGGTAGGTATGCCAGGCTTCATACGAAAATCTTGAATCCCCTTTCAATTTGGTTTGACACTTATTTGTAGCTCAATTTGGAATCCGATATTCCATATTTTTATTTCCGCATGTGCTGAAATAAAACTCTGCTGTTTATTTAAAATTTCAATACGGAAGCGTCAAGTGTTGGTTATTTATTATTAAGTTATTCGAGGCGGATGGTTGGCAACTTATCACCGCATGAAGCTTTCAATATAGAACTTCTATTTGGAGCACAGCTTTAAAATATGCTTCGGTATAGCTTGATATTTATACCAGCATGGGGAAATATGAACGAAAACATATTTTTAACATAATATTAGATACACTTTCATTCTTTGGAGAGATAGGCAGAGCTATAGCTAGTGGCCTATTAAATTATCTTTGTAACATCAATGATAGCTTTATGCATCATCATCATCTGCCTAGCCTTTTCCCAACTATGTTGGGGTCGGCTTCCAGTCTAACCGGATGCAGCTGAATACCAGTATTTTACATGGAGCGACTGCCTGTCTGACCTCCACAACCCAGTTATTGGGTGATACGATACCCCTAGGTAAGACTGGTTGTCAGACTTTCGGGCTTCTGACTACCCGTAACGACTGTCAAAGATCTACGAATGACAGCCGGGACCAACGGCTTAACGTGCTTTCCGAGGCACGGAGGGGTCTCGGTATGTAAAGATGGTCACCCATACACTGACCAACCGCGGCAAGCGTATCTTAACCTGATCGTTCGACCTGTGCGGCAGTTATTATTAATTATAAATGCACAACCCTGATGTTCAGGTATACCTACTTACACAGGTAAATACCTGAACCCTGCCCAGGATTTTTTTTTATAGGTACCGACTGTTGTTTTTATTTCTTTTTGTATGTTTATTATTTAGTCTGTGTTCTTCCTGTGCGAGTCCCAATAAATACCTTTTCTTTTATTTTTCTTGCCCAGAACTTTTATTAAAAACTTGGTAATACCTTTAATTCAAACCCACATTCCATTCAACACGCTTGCAATTGTTTTAATTTAACTTGACCTATTGGTCAATTGTTTTAATTTAAGTTGACCTATTAGTCTTCATGCTACATTGATATACAAACAACTGCTTGACTACAATAGACAGGAAGATGGTGACTACATTCTGAATTATAACCCGACAATTTATATTCCTCACTATGACTTATCTCCGGACCAAATTCGCGAAATTACATTTCAAAGCCATAGTTTCTTTAGGATCTCTGAATAGGTGTCAAAAGGTTTATCTTGTCAGTTGACCCAAAAAATACTTCACTTGAAGAAATGTCGCCTGATTAATGGTTCACGTTTATAACAAAAGGTTGACCGACTGACCGGCGAAAGGCTGACTTGAGGGGCTGCTAAGCCTATGAAACGGTGCAAAAATTCTAATTTATGTCACGTATTATCACTATAATTTACTACTGTCCACACTTCAAATAATGCTTTTGTGTTTTTGGTAGACCAGTAATTGAGTTGGGACCTTTCCATTTAGTAGCTGTTGTTTTTTTTTTTACTGACGGTTTCTTTTTATCGACGAATTAGGCCTTTTTAGGGTTCCATACCAAAATGGTATAAAGGAACCTTTATGGTGCGACTCAGTCTGTCTGTCTGTACGTCTGTCACAGCTGGATATCTCAATAACTACCAATGTTATCAATTTGAAATTTGGGGTAGTTCTAGATGACGTTTGGCCAACTATTTATTAAATAGGAAAGAAATAAAAACATATTTATTTTTTGCAATAGAGACTGAAAGGGGGGTCTTAAAAATTCGAAGTGGGGCTACTCGGGCATGTGGGGTATCATATGAAAGAGTGCTGTTTTGGAAATTTTCAAACATTTTTCTTTTTTTTTTTAGGTGACATAGTTTTCGACTTTTGATGAATAATGTAAAAAAAAATACCGTTCCTCCCTTATCTACGAAGTTTGCACAGAGAAAAATCTGAAATTATTCTATGTGATAGAAGTTTATGTATAGATTACAGGAAAAATAAAACGATGTCTCTAAACAACACATTAAAAAAAAATTAAAATTTAATTTGTACGGAATTATTTATTTTATTTGTAATTTGTTTGTTCCAACACTAGTAAACGTTACTCCACAAAAAGTAACTTCAGTGTGGATGCACCTTTACACGTGTTTGTCGCTAACTAAACAAAATACGAAGCCAAAAAACCTCAGCTTATATAAAATATTATATCGAAACAAATATTGTTAACGAATTTCTTCGTAGTCTCTTGTAAACAATCGCTCTATTTCATATTATATAGAAAAACTTAAGAATAAATTGAAAATCAGTAAATGAAAATAAATTTTCAAGACCCGTCTGCAATATTCTCAACCGCTGAATGGAATCTTGAGTTAAGGAGTTGGTACCTCATTAATTTCTCGTAAATTGCATTGATCACTCCTGTTAACTTAATTGTATGGAGAAGAAATACAAAATATTGATGGCTCCAGTGTGTTGGCTATTTTTGGCTCTTAATCTTAGTAAATGGCTGTTCTAGACATTAGAGTAATTTTTCAAAGAATAGACAAGTGAGGATAGAGGAATAGACAACAATTGAGGTTATTTTAAGGCTACGGAAATATAATGAACCTTTTAAGGACCGAAAATATCCACAACGATCTTTCAAGCTCAACTAAAACCCATTAAAATTCGACTCCTACATAAGAAGTATCAAAATGTACCAAATCATTTTCCAACCGATATCAACGCTAGGCATGCGAGTCCTATTCGTACAAAAATACCAATAACCAAAGGCCTGGAGATAGTAATACTCAGTAAACACAGAGGCCCCTAGCTGGAAACTACAAAGACCAATAAGATATCCGAGCCTTTTCCTAAAGCTTGCGTGGGTCGTTGTCGATATGGGTCCCTTTCACTCCTAGACCCTAGATTGCTCTTGCAATATCTAAAAATATCGAAAGTTCTAGTTTTTATTGGAATTCAGGTAGAGCAATGTTTGCAGAGTGAATTTATTGGTATGATGGGTTTTTAAATCTTGCTGTGGTTAATGATGAAAACTTAATTGAAGTTTGGAGTAAAACTTGAATGTGGCTAAAAGTTATGATATTATGATATACATAAGCATCAAAAAACCTGAAATAATGTTACAGCAATGAAAACGCTCTTTGAAAATAATTTAATAATAATAAATAATAGTGTATAACAAAGTATCCGTAAAGTGAACAACAAATTCACTGTAAACAAATTGATCCATCTAAAGATCCTTTTGTAAAATATATCGGAGATTTAACGTCCAATTTTTACGAAAGCCACAGGATTATGCAGGAAATAGATTATAAGGGTACCGACCCACTTTGCCCGAACTGTTGATCAAGTATCAAATGTTGGCCGCACCGACCCTAACAATAGACTTAGTTCCAAAGCTTTATTGGTCTAGCCGCCAACAAATTCGCTGACCCTCCCATTTATTGGGCTTTTTTTTTGGACTGAGATGGATAGGCTAAGCCGCTAAAAGTCGCTATGCGTGGAAATTTGCCGAGGAAAAGTCAGTGCGATATAGAATCAATTTCTGTATAAGCAAAGTGAATAATATTTATTCGTAAGTTTCTTCTCAAGTTTAATCTTATGGTGTATGGTGTATCAGTAAGCGAACCATTTCAACGTTGCTTTCATTCTTACAACCATAAAAAATAAACCTAATAATATTCGAAAAGACCAAGATCATAATAGATGTTTCAAAGCGAAGCGTTGAAGCCGTATCATAACCCATCTTAACAATATGACCGTTATCACGCACGAAATACTCACGAACTCGCATAATTACTTCCAAAACCCAAGTTAATACATATAAGGTAATTAATTCATTATTCCCTTCACGCATCATAATACTTACACCATTAAATTTGTTTGATCACATAAAGACAACGGTATTATCAGTGATAATAAGGCGCTCGCAGTTACTGGGATTATTTCACGGGTGCTTCCGGTGTCTATAACAATTGAAGCCGTTTCTGTGGGCGTTGGAGGGGTGAAGAAGGGGGTGGTGTTACCGGCTGAGGGGAAAAAGCATTCAAGTCAGTGCCTTGGAATTTGAAACGGGCTGAACACCACGTCAGTTTCTGTGCCGGTATCCATTCAGAGTACGTTCCACTTGGTATCTGATTTGTTTGAGGTCGTTGGCATGACGGATATTATACGCTTATTTAGGTTAAGTTTAACTGATATACCAATTTACTTACCTATAGAAACACGATATTCGAAAGATGTATAATGATCAATTGTTTGTTTTGTAAATGTTTGTTATTTACAAACGAAATTAAACCATACCTCAAACAATTTGTAAATAAGTTACAAATATCTTTTTCGACAAAAATACATTATTTAATGTGTGAAAGTCCAACATTCCATTAGTATAAGCTAAAATAATTTCCAACCGCAATTCATTTCAACGCTCTAAACTCTTAAGTCAACATCGAAATTGAATTCACAAATGTCATTGAATATTGAATTTAACTCTCATACCCAAGTATTAATGTCGTTAGTAAGTGGAACACAGCATTCAGCTGAGCGTCTTATTAAACTTAGGTACTTATTGTATTTATAATGAAGAAGCTAGATTCTAGCCGGGCACAGATTGTGAAAGGTATTCCTATAGATAGTTTGTTTTCCTTCAAACCATTGACGATTTGAAAAGGTTTAAAGGTCATTACGAAAATGTTTGGAGTTTTTTAGTAGACTTTTGGAATTGTAGAACGACTATTTAACTTAAAATATTGTGCTCAGGGGACGTATTTGGGGTTTTTAAGAAGGCAAATAAAATTAATAAATGGAATTCTGAGGTACTTTTATGTGAACTCTTTTCTGACAGGCACCTGCGGCTGCTGAGTGTGAAATCCTCAAGGGTTCAATTCTTAGGCCAAGAGCGTTTTTTAAGTTTCTTGTCATACTGTCACAGCCATGGTTTTGTATTGTGACCAGTAAATTGCTGCTCAATCGACACTACGCCCTTTCGATCTCATTCTTCTTCTTCTTCGGCTTCTCTTCACCTTCTGACACTGTTGATACTTCTAGTCCTGTATTCATAAGGAATACAAATAGTGTATTACAAGAAGAAAATAAATGGTTTCTACAGCAAAATTTCGCAAAAAAATTCTTTATTTTGGCAAAATAAACTTCATAGTGACTGATTGCTCTTCCTCCGAAACAAGAACATGACTTTATTCCACCAAAATTCCAGAGGCAAGTATTTGAAAAGGTAATTTATATTGCTTTAGGCCAGCTTTTCCCGCGAGAGTAATAGATTATACTTATGATGCTAGTCTTATTATAACGTTACGTGAGTATAGAGTATCTGTTGTAAGGAAAAATAAATATTCTTAGTGCATAATGAAATATTAAGTCCTCCTAACTATTATCCTATTACGGGTACTGTTTATTCGTTACACAGGTTAAATGCAACGTATTATATGCTTTTTTTTATGGAAGTAAGCAAATACCTACAGTGGCGGCCTCTTCAAAGAAGCCCAAAAGCACGCCTATTATGTTTCTCTCATAAAATCCAATCCGTCTTACATTTGGCACAGATTACGTGAGATGAACAGCTCTATCTATAAAGTATGAAAACCGCAAAACGTTCGTATTTTCACTAAAACGAATTATGACGTCACAAGAGTCCCAGCATTTAGTAATGTAGCACAACACTACAATAACAGTTCCAAATTATCCTAAGCAGAGAAATTCTGCAAGTTCTGTACTTCTTCTACTATATTGTCAACTTCTAACATTTAGGAACATAACAGTGCCGGGGTATCTAAGTTTCTATTCGAAGTCATAAGGTAAGTCGTCCAATAGCTACAGAACTGGGAATTTTATGCGTCGTTTTATGTTAACGGTCTGTTTTATAAGATAACAGGTCGTAATGCTCATTGAATGCAGGTATAAAACTATCCACACAACACCACAATCAATGTTGACGTAAGTTTTGGTAGATGTCATAGTCTTTAGTTTGGTACTGTGATCAATCAATCAACTCAGCCTATCGCAGTCCACTACTGGACGTAGGCCTCTCCCAGACTGCGCCACAACACCCTGTCCTCCGCCTTCCGCATCCAGTCTACCCCAGCCACCTTATTTAAGTCGTCCGTCCATCTAGCTGGCGGGCGTCCCACACTACGCTTGCCGAGACCGTATTGTTGTTCCGTGTCGTTTGGTACTGTAAGGAAAACTGTTATGTAATGTTCTTGTGACACTGACATGAATCTCTGCTATTTCATCAATTTTTTGACCCAATCTTTCGTTTCCTCACAAGCCATACGTGAATAAGTAACTAATGCGTATATATAACACGTGGTCAAAATGTTTCAGTTTTAGCGTGAGATTAATGAACAATTTCACAATATAACACAACACACACACAATATTTATACTATGAATTTGTTGACTAGATAGATATACTTACCTAAAGTTATATAGCACAAAAGCCACTTACGATAAACGTCTATAGAAACGGTTTTGTAATTAGCATTATTATAAAGACAATTTATTTTATTTTTTGGCAAAAATCTTCGTTACAAAAAACAAAACGTAATGAAACACCAAGTGCGGATCCTTACCTTTACGATTACGCAGGCTTATTTTCGTTATCATTGAGCAAATGTTGGCTCCACATCCCTTGTAATTTCGTTAAAGGCTGCCTCCTCACGTGCACAGATGTACTTAAGTTGGTACTTGGTGAAGGCCGTGCCGGTCACCAGATGCGTAAATGGATGTATGTACTTACTATTATTGGCGTGGCGTATTGTTACTGCTTTGTTTGTATAATTGGGTAACTCTAATTGGTGTTTCGGTTGATTGATTAAGAGCGTACGTCGAAACTGTGATGTCATGAGTTTGGTATATTTTTGGAGTTAATGTTGGAGAATCATCTGCCTAGCCATTTTCCCAACTATTTTGGGGTCGGCTTCCAGTCTAACCGGATGCAGCTGAATACCAGTATTTTACATGGAGCGACTGCCTATCTGAACTCCACAACCCAGTTACTAGGTAATACGATACCCCCTGGTAAAACTGGTTGTCAGACTTTCGGGCTTCTGACTCTACCCGTAACGACTGTCAAAGATCTACGAATGACAGCCGGGAGCAACGGCTTAACGTGCTTTCCGAGGCACGGAGTAAATGTTGAAGAATATATCTTGGAAAATACAACATCAATGTGAAGCCCCGCAGGTATGAAAAGTATGAGCCTATGGCATTAAGTCCGCCTCTGTACATTTATGTGCTTGAGTATTATTATTTATTTTTTATTTCTGAATGGGCCCGCTCTTGATCTTAATCACGCCTGATGGAAAGCGATGGATGAGGTGTATTAAATAAATTAATATCGATATCTTTAACATGATAAAAAGAAAAAACAATAACTTGATGATTTTTATTTAGGGTCAACGATCGCAGTTATCTGAACACGATAAAACAACTCTAAGCTTCAAGTTACTGCAAGACACGTGCTAAATGACCCAAAAACATTAAACAATTTTTGGTTTATCATAAGTAGGTAAGAAACGCATATACGCACGTACATACAAGGAATGCTTTTCGACCATCGAGAGGCGATAATGTCCATGCCAGACTCGGTAAGCGAGAATCACACATACAATTTTTCGTTTTTATTTGTTTAAGTAATTTCTCCCTTTGTAAATCCACCTTGGAGTCTAAAACTACGTTTGTAGATAGAACTTCGATTCGATTGTCCTCTAAATCATTCTAAACAGGTCCACAAAAAAAAAAAAAAACTTCTTTGCATCATGTATCGTAGGAAAGGTATAGTCATTGTGCTACGTTTCTGACTTATTTCACGCCTCACCGAGACCACGTCGAGAATTGATTGTCGTCTGCCAAGACATATTTTACATCAATGAATAGAACTCTAGAATAGGGATACATTTATTTTTTTCCTCGAAATTTTGTGCGTGTCATTGGATTTTCTTTTTACACACATAATATCACGTCTAAATTCTCCGAAGAGATAAGCAGAGGTGTACTACCTGAAGTACACCACATTTCGCCAGTAATAAGTACCATATAACAAGGGACGAGCCTACTACATGGATGGGGATAGTATTATTGGATGTGGGGATTTTGTTTTTTTTTTTTTTTGTACCTCTTTATTGCCTGTATTTGTAAGAATTCAGGTGATTATATTTTGATCAGTCAATCAATGTTAATTGCTAAAATTAGTAATTATATACAATACTAACTTCTGTCCGGAACTTTGTCTGTGTGAAATTTCTTGTTCCCCTGACCCACCCAGTCGCACCGCATAACCTGCCCGCGCGATCACTTCGTTTTTGTTTAGCTTTCTTTCTGACTTTTTTTCTTTTTGCTTGGCTCTTAAGGATCATGACGTGATGTTAAACAGCCTATATCCTTTTTCAGGAATCAAAAAAAAATATATATTATTAATAATTAATTATTTATTAATATTTTTTTTATTATTTTATACTTATTTTATTATTATCATATTATTTATTTATTTAAAATGCAAAAATAATTTTTGAAATTCGACTGGTAGTCCTAGCGATGACCCCTACATACAAAATTACAAACACCCCAAATTGATCTCTTTATAATATTACTATAGAAGATTATTTACAAGGACAAAAGGAAAACATTGATCGTATTCACGTGGTATGACGAAAATAGGTCACGATGATCTATGGTATTTACTCTGGCAAGATAGATGGCTCACGCTCACCGTAGGTAATTAGCACCTCTTCGATTAAGGCCACTAAGCGCCACGTGCATCGCACGCCCTAAACTTGACTTTCGATGAAAGATGATCTGCCGTTTCTTTCTCAAGATCTGAAAGACAAGCAAAAAAATATGTATCGTTATAATTATAATATTTTTTTTATAAAAATATTTAAAAATGTAATTTATAAGTTTTTAATTGAATGAATAAGCAAAAACTGCGCAATACAATACAGAACACAACTTTAGTGGAAAAGATCCTCTGTATTCTGTAGTAGTTGAAAAACTGTATCAAAGGAGACAGGACCTATGTAAGCTAAAAAAGGTTTATACCTCATGTCAATGGCTTAATTGAAATAAATAACATCGAAAACGCTCTGGGACTAATTGACTATACTTTTATTGGATCCCATTTTATTTGAGAAACTACAACTTTTCACCAACAAACTGAGTTTATTTTTCTAATAGTTGTAACTAGACAACTGTCAGTCTTGAAAAACTGACAGGTCTTGTTTTTTCCGTCTGACGGTTGCTAATATTGTGGGAGTAGTAGAAGCGCAGGTATAACAGGGATATAATAGGGTTTACCTATGCTTTTTGTACCTAGGTATTTTGTATTATTCTAGGTACTGTTTATTTTATTATACTCTACTAGCGGCCTGCCCCAGCTTCACACGAGTGCATTAGTTTTTTTTTCGAATTTCCGAGATTTTTTTTCACACAAACCTTGTCCTGGCAACACCGAACACAACAAAAAAAAATATTATCCAATTTGTCATTCGGAACTTATGCGCCTACAGACATTTCGGCGACTTTGTTTTATACTATGTTAGGATTTGTTTAATTTGTATTAAATACCTGACTTGGTTTCCGTGCGTCATTTTTGGGTGACCACGTTGGTGCAAATCAGCGCTGTGCTGTGGGTCTCCCATAGCATAGCATCGTGTAAATGAAAGCCTTCTTGCCGTAGTCAAAACGTACATTTACCGACTATTTCTGTTACATGATTGTACTTTTGATCATAATTCCAGTCAAATTACCTTTTTATATGAACATGTTTATGTGACCCAATTTTTCTTCCTTCCAATACATAAAAGATAATTCAGTGGGCACCAGATAGTGACAGATATTTCGAGACATCGTTTACTAGCGCTCTGACTATCTGATTCCATTAGCCAAGTTTTACAGCTCGTAGGAAAGGAGCTAACACGCTATTCCATTTTGATTCTCACTGGCTCACTCACATCTTCGTTAATGGACAATTACAACTCTCTGGCTCAGTCATAAAATCACGTTTTTGGTTACGTCAGCTTTAGTCTTTGTCTTAGAATAAAGGATCAGAGTATATGTATTTATTTGCACAGCATATATTTGAGAATAGATAAAAGTTGTTTTAGTTTTCTATAAAAGGAAAAAAAAAATGGGGTTAACAGCTTACCCATAGCATCATATTCAAAAGGATGTGTACATTGCTGTAGTTTCTGGTGATAAGTTCAAAAATCTGGTTTTACACTATGAGCATTTGAAACTTTAAATAATGCTACAAATCATTAATTAATGAATCATTATTCGTCAAATTGTTACATATACTCATAGCAGCAGAAGAGTTACAAAGAACAGTCACAACAGCAGTAAAAAAATATATTAAGTGTGATGTACAAACGCCAGCACATCAAGTTACCCGAAACTGTCAAATTTTCCCAATCAACTTTGAACCTTATGCTTTAGCGATAAAGTTGAAAATGTATTAAAGAAATTTGACATATTATAGTAGCTTGATGTGCTGGCGTCTATACAAACAGAAAACAACCAGTTTTGGACTTATTATGTGTATATCAAACACCGGAGATTTATTTTGCATGACAAAGATGTTCAGTTTTGAGGGGGCTCGTGGCTAAATGAATAACAGTCGCACGGGTCAATCTTCAAGTCTAAGCAATGCTTGCTGAGGTTTTTCCGAGGATAGGTTACCATCCATAACATACCGAGACCCCTCAGTGCCTCTGAAACCACGTTAAGCAGTTGGTCCCTGCTGTCATTTGTAGAACTTTGACAGTTGTTACGGGTAGTCAGAAGCCCGAAAGTCTTGCATATAAAATACTAGTATATGCTCCATATAAAATACTAGTATCCAACTTCATCCAGAAGTTGACCCCAATAAAGTTGGGAAAGGCTAGGCAGATTGATTGAGGTAATTTTTCTTTGACGAGAGAAAATTTCTTTGAAAAATGTTAGTTAGCTCTAATAAGATATTTTATTCTCTTCCTAATTATCCAAGATGGTGAATAGGCACAAATTAGGAATGTGTCGAACGATATTTAGAGTTTTAGCAAAATAAGTAAAGTTTTTTGAAGTGAAAACTTCTTTAGCGACGTTGTACACTTTTTTTGTAACGGGTAAAAAATGTAAAACTCGCGTCAGGACACGTGACCCTGATCGAAAATTCGTAAGACGGATGGTGAGTAGACAGCCGGCGGACCGGCGTAGGCGAGGAAGTATCCCCCTCTCTTTCTACGGCGCGGCGAAAATGTATCCCTGCGCCTGTTGTTTAGTTTAGGTGGGGCAGGGTGCTTGCGCGAATGTTCGTGTGTGTTTATGTTACAGAAACAATCTTAAATGAATGAATTAATTAGAATTGTAGTTAGAATGTATTGATAGACTTGAAGGTACATCTCTCGACAATAAATCTGCAATTTGGGAACTACAGATAACTGGTGGAACATATGGCACACCTCCGGTGGACGTGAAAAAATTAAAAAGTTAATAAAATAATGGTTCTGGTAATAATGATGGTGAAAAAGTCGTCGAAATTATGGATGGAAGTTGATTTTTCTGAGAGATAAACTTTTTAATGTAATATAAATTGTCATGTTTGTGCAAGATAGCGCAATAAATAAATATTGTATTCTACGACATAAATGATAGTACTTTTATACTGATAATTAAAGCAATTCGTGCAAAATGATTCCCTAACCATTCCAAAACATAAAAAATTCACAACGTTAATATTTAAGTTTTCACTTCTGCCGGCACTCCCGGAGTGCAACCCGTCGTTTTTTTTTTGATGTCCAATATTTTCATTTTAATATATACCCACATAAAGCCCTTCATAAGTGTGTATTGTATACTCGAATATCACTAAAGCCTTCTAAAAATAACAGCAAAATGAACTTTAAGCCATCGTGACGCACATAAAATCTCCAGTATAATGAAATAGAGATTTTCACAATCTACCATACATTTCAGTCTTGAAAAGGAATTTGGTCAAGTGTTTGAGATTGCTTGGTTCAAAAGGTTGAGATTATGGCCCATATTAAAAACCCCTTCATAAAAAAGCTAGAGTACCCTTTAATTGAGTACCTTTCTTTCAAAAGGCATAACGCAATTGTGATGCCCGTTTACTCACTCGTCTTTGAGTACCAATACTAGGGTGGGCTTCTTATATGGTCGACCTTTTTATATGTACAGGCGCCAGCACATCAAGCTACTACAATCTATCAAATTTTAAAAGATTTTAAACTTTATTGCAAAAGCGTAAGGTTCACAATTGATTGGGAAAATTTTACAGTTTCGGGTAGCTTGATGTGCGGGCGTCTGTACATTAGAAGCTTGAGCTTGTAAGTATGTTCCTAGAAATAAGTTAGTTAGGTATATAAATAGATTAGTTAATGCAAAATGGTATTTATTCACTGGAAAATAAGGTTACAAATTCAGAATGACTGCATTTTAAGTAAGTGAGAAGAAGCACTAAATTAAATTAAGTAGGTAATCGCTCCTACCTCTGGTACTCGTTCATAAAATTATGTAAAAACTTCATAACAAATTGTCCGTCTGTTACTGTCGGCATTCACAATAGTATTCGATTCAACTTCGGTTAAATTTAACCATAAATAGTTACACTATCGTCTAACTTTGACCGAGTAAATCCATTGGTTCAGTTTCTACAGTTAAGCTTTGTGACATCGTAATGTTTCTAGCTGATGTATGGTTTTTATAGTAGTTCATGCTTTATGTCGATTTCATGTTTGCTTAAAGAATGCAAGGTGATTAAAAGTAGAATAGAAAACGTCTAAGTTTTTAAGCTGCAATTTAGGCGATTGAGATTTAGCGCAACATAAATTGTGTAGCAAACCATCTTTCAATCCATCAGCACCACCTATTATAAGAAAGATACTATAATAAAAAGATACTATAATATAAAGATATACAAAACGCTACTACACGACACTAGATGGCGCTGGCGCGTAACGTCTTCTGAATCGCGATGTTAAGATTCTCCGCGGCTTCATGACCTCCGTTAAAATATTTTGGTATCTGGGAGACTGAGCTAGTGGTGCATTCGTAAACCACGTCTACTTATGAATAGTTGCATGAGACTCCGAGATTAAGTCAAAAGTATTCTGACTTATTGTCAGTTTTTTGGGTCTAGAGCTCCTTCGTCCTTTCTGGGCTAAGGTGTGTGAATACTTCCTATATTCTTGTAAAGTATCATAAATACAATTCTCGCCTCGACTCTTGGACATCTTTGTGCCAGAAACGGTGACTACAGCCTCTACAGTTGTAAATTATTGTAGCACTATTTTAAGCTACTCATATCGTCTTAACTAGTTATTAACCTATGAATCTATGGCACCTACATTAACCTGTGAACCTGTATTACCTGGACAATGAATATTTTCTATTCCTATTTCTATGGGCCAACACCCAATCGAAGCAGTTTACGCGTGATTGACAATTTTTTAGAAAAAATTTGCGATAATTTTCGTTGGTGAAGCTGGCCCTATAAGACTCATCGCCAAACCCACTGCCACAGATTCCTTCTTCTTGTTGCAGTATTTTTTTTAATTATTAATTATTCCTGGGAACCTACTGGTTATGGGAATATTGAAAATTAGTCTTATTTTTTTGTATTTCTTACTATAGCTTTGATACTCCCTCGAGACTTGGGTTAACTGAAACTGTTCGCTAACAAACTATCGACCTAATTATAGAATCGTATGCTCCATAACCTCATGGGCGAGACCGAATAACATTCAGTATTCATTTACGTGGGTACCTAAGTACCTAATATCACATGTAAGTGAGTGTCTACGTAATGTGTATACTACGTGAGCTCGACAAATGGATGTGCGATTAACGCTTATGCGACAAAACTGTACTGCGACTCACCATAATTTGAATGTATGCTTGTGCGACAAACGATTGCGCGACAATAGTTCGACACTACGGTAGTGCGACACTACGGTAGTGCAACAGTACTGTAATTCGACAGTACGTTGGTGTAGTATTACAGTAGTTTGATACTACCCATGCTAGGTTAAGTTAGGTTAGAACTGTGACCACACAACGCCAGATTTCCTAATTATGCCCTGTTGGCGAAGTGTCCTGTCGGCGAAGAGTCCCGAAGAAGAAGTCCTCGAATAATTAGCTCCTCTTTCAACTTATTTATTTATGTGTCTTCATGTTGTACTAGCGTGATGTCGATCTTCATGAGATGTGTCGCACAAGTGTGCATTCGAACTATGGTGAGTCGCAGTACAGTTTTGTCGCATAAGCGTTAATCGCACATCAATTTGTCGAGCTCACGTAGTACACTCGTCTACGTATGTATGTGAGTACATACACCCGTTGTTTGGCCATTGTTGTGTTTGCGGACAAACACGCCCGGGCTTGCTTGTTTATACCTTCCCTTGGAATCGAAGCCACAGATATAATTCGGACAGGATTCAAAAGGGGACTGCTCTATGGGTAATCGATTACCCGTGTTCGAATATTACCTGATTGAAGTGCTTGAGTTTGATGCGGAAATTGATGGAATTGTTAGCTTAATGGTTATTTTGTGAGGTGCAGTTATGATTTTACCTGTATATTTTCACGCTCACATTTCACTGAAATCCACTCTAATCACATTTTCAAAATAATATGTAGGTAGGATTACCTTTACGTTTTACCTTTTACTTGAATGTTTTTCCAACCCCTTATTGTGATTGGCAAATATTTTTGCTTGGTTATTAATTTTAAAAGTACCTGAACCTTCCAAATAATAAAGCTGAAGGCTGTTTGTTTGTTTGAACACGCGAAATATCACCCGGACGAAGTCGCGAGCAGAAAGCTAGTCCTAAATAGCTTCACTATAGTCAAATAATAATGTTGAGGTGTTTATGTAGATAAAATAATGATTATAAAATAAAAATAAAATAAATAAATATTTTATGTTAAACAAATTAATAAATAAATGTTATCGTGTTTATAAAATCAAAATAAAATAAATAATTTTGCGTTCTT
Organism: Eremobia ochroleuca; assembly: GCA_949629135.1. Taxonomy (NCBI): domain Eukaryota; kingdom Metazoa; phylum Arthropoda; class Insecta; order Lepidoptera; family Noctuidae; genus Eremobia; species Eremobia ochroleuca. The sequence continues at coordinate 11,051,597 of OX451397.1, read as the reverse complement.
TAACTTCCATTTTATTTGAAAAACTCATACAAAACTTAAACATTTACGAAAACATCTGAAGGGTAAACATGTTTCGCTTAAATGTGTACTGTTGTTTTTATTCATGAATACAGATAAATTACATTGGTTGAGCAAATTTGATCCTACTTCCATAATACATCACGGTCGGCAAATACGGGCGGTCAATTCCTTTCGACGGGAGTAATGACAGGAAGATAAATAACTGTAATACCTACTTTTATTTAGATCGTGTATCTGTTTTCTTTTTCAACTAGCGACCTGCCCCGGCTTCGCACGGGTGCAATGCTGATCACTATCACCACATAGTATAAAACAAAGTCGCTTCCCGCTGTCTGTCTGTCTCTATGTATGCTTAGAACTTTAAAACTACGCAACGGATTTTGATGCGGGTTTTTTTAATAGATAGAGTGATTCAAGAAGAAGGTTTATATGTATATAATACATGCATATAGTAGAGAAATACTGATAATTTTAGAGCCATTATTTCTCTTAAAAAGTATAGGATAAAAATGGTTATTGTGGGTTATCCCTAAGAGATAGACATATGCCATCGCGGACTTTTTTGTAGACCTTTTTAAGGTTTACAATACTGTAGTACATTATTTTGATTTATCTCGTAGGGTTAAGCCAGCGTTTGCAATGTAAGCGCAAACAAATGTGTTTATTTACGACATCACATTAGAAACCCCTAAAATGATCAGTGTTTCTCTACTATACTATGCATGTATTATATATATAAACCTTCCTCTTGAATTAGTCTATCTATTAAATAAAACCGCATCAAAATCCGTTGCGTAGTTCTAAAGATCTAAGCATACATAGGGACAGACAGCGGGAAGCGACTTTGTTTTATACTATGTAGTGATATGTAGTGATGATCATATTTGAGGAAGTTTGTACTTAAAATATAAAGTTTTTTATAGTTAAATCTTGCTCGTGTTGATTACTATGTACTCGTATATGCCAATCAATATTTGAGCGAGAGATCGAAAAGGGACACAAATTGTCAAAAACCAAAAAGTTAGTACTTACTAGTTTTCATTGCTACAACTAGCAAACTAAAGTTAGTATATTATTAGCTTAAAGTTATTCTCTTATCGAAAAACAAATTGGTGGCCATAAAATTCACAAAACCCAATCTCAACAAGCAACTTGAACCGAGACCCACACAGAGTTGCTCAATTTTGTCGCACAAAAGTATACAACGACAAATTGTCGTCAAGCATCCTTTTATGTAGTGTTACGATACACCAGTGTAGTGGCACTCGATCAAGCCATTCCTCATTTGTCTGGCCAACATTCGATCCGTTTGGAATGTGTTTCAGTCTGAATTCCTTCACTGCTCGTTGATTGAGCATTATTGCTTTTGATATATTGCTCCAAGTGGTTTTGGAAAGGTGGTCTTTGTAAACTGTTTTAACAATTCTTACTCTTGGATGCAAAAAATAATGAAATTTTATGATTCAGATAACTGAACATTAATTTACTTTCTTAAAATAACATAAATAGTTTGCATATCTAAATTATTTTTAACATGGCGGCCTGTGCTGCTGGAGAGTTTGTTGCGCCACTGAGAGCTGGAGAGTTTGTGGCGACAGAGTTTGGGCGGGCGTTTTGGGGAATATCTTATGTAATTTTGACGATCGAAAAGTGATGATTCTCAAACTAATTTGAATAAATGACTTTTGACTTTTTTTACTTTTACATCACCTAAATAGAAACGACAGACGTTAGTTATCGCAAAATTGACGATCTTTGTTGGCTACCGACTGATTGACTGGATTCATTGTAGCATAATTATCGCATTGCATTTAATATTCACAAATTCATCTAAGAGCAATATTTCACTAAACAAAGGCAAGAACCTAACCAAAGTCCTAATAATTCTAAGACTTATCTACTATTAATACTCGTAATCTGTAATCTCGAGTATTTTGGACAATCGTCTGGCTATTATAGCCACATTTAGAACAATCAAGCAACCTTTAAGATGATTCACATTTTAATTAAAGAAAGGCTAAAGCGGTGTTAGGATTAATCGTTAAAATGTTCACGAGCGTTTTATAGCTTAAGTGTAAAATGTTTCATAACAAACATTTTACACTTAAGCAAAGACGCAGTAAATGACAACGTCAGATGTTAATTAAAAGTTGTAAAGACTTAAATTATATTCAGATTTTATTTTAAAGTGTTGAAAATAATTTAAAATTAACTTGTTAGTTAAACAAACAAATTGCTTGCGTTTTAAGTTATGATTCTAAAGATTTCATGCATGAAATTGAAGAACAAAGTGTTTTATGAAATTCATGGATGTGAATTGCCAGACAAAAATAAATATTAGCTAGCTACTTTCGGTTTCGGGGCGTAAGAAACCTTTGTAATTCTAAACATAACTACCTACTTTAGGATTTTTACTCTGTGTGAAAAAAAAATAATACGTACTGCCGATTTGGAGACGATTTTTATTCCGCTGAGCATGCAAACGATATCTAGTTGCTAGAATGGGGCCATATATACAATATTATTTTTAGTATATGGCAAACCCGAAACATGTGTCTAGTATTTTTATGTAAAGAATCTATGTACAAAATTTCAAAACTGTATCACGAAAAATCACGAAGTTATAAGCTTGTTACATATGTTACCTGATTGTCCGTACAAAAAGTTGGTTACCACTTAACACGCACCACCGGCCGACCGGCTGTGCCCTGTGTTGTGCGCATATGATTGCGTCCAACTTTTATTGATTGTGTCCAACTTTTTACGATTTTAAAAGATTTTGGGACAAAATATAACATGGTGTAAGAACTATTGGAATCGATTCAGTTACTTATTCTGAACAAAATATATTCAGGTTTGCAGTATCCTAAAATAATGTTGTATATGTACTTAACGTAACTAGCTACCTATTTTTAAGAGCAGACCTTTTTATTTAAAATCTGTAACAAATAAAAATAAAAAAAGTTAAAAAAAAAACCGCTGGTATTAATTAGTGCTTTATAGAAAAAGGATGAGTACACTGAAAATTACTTTACCACTCCACGAAGAAAAATATTACCGCTCCACGAAGAAAAATATTACCGCAAAACTTTTAAGTGGTACACTACATATTCTGTCCAAGTTACCCATAATACCCCACTGTTGAAAGGGAGATAGTTTTGGGGTAATTCAATTAGCCATTATGTGGCCCTCGGAGGGAATCGAACAAGTTTGTTGTTGCCTCTGTTCTTGTAGAATAATTAGTTCGTATCACGCAAACAACTTCCTAGGCTGCTTCCCAAAAAATGTGCGACATTTGTAAAACGGAGAAAGGTATCGTGCCATGTTTTGTCGTTTTATAGAAATGTTAGCTGTTTTCGTGTTTGTTTGTGTTGATAACACGAAACCGTAATAAATTTGGTTTACGATGAAAGCAAGTACATGAAAAAACGATGAGAAAGGGAGGCCTTTGCGCTGAAGTGATACAACAGTTGCTAAAAATAAAATTAAAAAATAATGTTACAGATGATAAACAGTTAGATCCAAATAAAAGAAAGATGGTTAGAAAGGGGGTCACTAATATACGACGACTCATAGAGAGGTATGGAAGAAAAATAATGGAAGAAAAATACATGTTGCGCCGACCCCAAATAAATAAGGATGGAGGCAAGAGAGTGATGATGATGCTAAAGATGATAAAACGTATGTCATTGATACGAAGAAAAAAGAAAAGTTTTGTGAGTTAAGTGGCTGTTCGGATCTTTTATGTATAGTTTTGTGTACAAATCCTCACGTTTCAACGGTATGAGAAAAAGTTGCGCTCATATACAAACAAGTAGTTACTATAATTGATTTGAGTAACTACCAAGTGGGTAACCTACACCATGTTTGCCGCTTATTCAACTGAATCTAAAAAAATACACCAATTAATATTATCTACATACTTATATACTCGCTTTTAAAAACAGTAGCCTAAAAATAACTTACACACAAAATTATCTTCCAACTTCCAAGCGTGTTTACAATCCTATTTATAAAACGTGACAGCGGTAATTTTGAACATGATGTATTTACTTACGTCAAATAACAATTCTCAGTAAGCCCCTTTAAATGTGAAAGGATGCGATACAAACAACTCGGAATTTATCAACCCCGAGCAAATGCTTCCCACTTACGTGTCTTTAAAGAATAGGTATTTCGAATTCTGCTCTGCCAAGGGATTGTAATTTGCCAAATTGAGACGTGACTTCTCACGATTCAGAGAATCACAACCTGTTTTTGAGATATTACAACGTATGAAAATTTGCCACATTACGAGCCTTGGGTCCATTTCGGGTATTTTTTTAGCGAGAGAATCGTTAGACCGCGGCTCGCTGTTGGCCTTTTTACAAATTGTAACGTTGAAGAATTTGTGATGGTGTGATTTCAACTTTCAAGCTGCCTATGAAATCTTCTTTAAATGTAACCTATGAAATTACTGATTGTATTGTATTATAAATACAGGGTCCCATTAAAATAGATGGACAAATTTTAACACAGCGCTCTGTACGTCTAACCAAAGATATCCAAGCAAAAAAAACACTGGTTAAAGTGATTTTATTTTGACCTAAAATTAATAAATTGCCGGCACATTAGTGTATTTTCGTTAGCTGATTATTTTTCTTGTAAGTATCTAATGCATTTTTTTTAAATATTTTTTTTTACCGTTGTCCTTATTTTGGTGGTCTGAATGTTTTCTAAAAGTTTGTCCATCTATTTTAATGGGACCTTATTTATATATTTGTGTGTTGAGCTTTTCTTAGATGTTCTATGGGAAACGTAACAGCTGATGGACTAGACATTTTCTGTTATGGCTAAGTATCGTATCGAAAAGGGGCTTGTGGCTAAGTAATGAACACCGCACGGGTAAATCTATTAGATTAAGCTCCTCTTGCCGCGGTTGTTCCGTGGATAGGTAACCATCTTTACATACCAAGACCCCTCATTGCCTCGGAAAGCTCGTTAAGGCGTTGGTCCCAGCTGTCATCCGGATATTTAACAGTCGTTACGGGTCTTCAGAAGCTCGAAAGTCTGACAACCAGTCTTACCAAGGGGTTCCATATTATCCAGTAAATGTTGTACAGGTCAGATAGGCAGTCGCTCCATGTAAAGTACTGGGACTCGGCTTCATCTGGTTAGACTGGAAGCTGAGCACAAAAAAGTTGGGAAAATGCTAGGCAGATGATGATCTCATCGACTGACTACCAGCCGTTTACTTTGTTCTATTTCATCATGTTTATTTTTATGTGTCGAATATGAAAACTAATATTAACTCTGTATTAAGGAACTGGAGCTATTGCGAGGAAAAGTGTTTTATTTAAATTTTACTGTCGGATGCAACGCTTCTTTTATTGTTTTCTGTCCGTAACTGTCGCCTGGTGTAAAATTTCGAGCTTACGTGTTCTCTTACTACATTTCCCAAATGTTTTATAATATGAAACTGCAGGACATATTAAAGTGTGAAAATTAAAGTGTGAGAATGTACGCCAGCACATCAAGCTACCCGAAACTGTCAAATTTTCCCAATCAACCTTGAACCTTATGCTCTAGTACTAAAGTTGAAAATCTATTAAAGCAATTTGACAGATTGTTATAGCTTGATGTGCTGGCGTCTGTACAAGAATTTGAAATTATATTTGACTCTAAATAGAGAATGTGACTAAAGTGCCTACTGTTCCATTATTTCTGAAAATAAAGTTATGTTGAAGTTTTATTTTTAATATCACAAAGTGTAGGTAATGTCAGAGTAACCTAATTCAATTCCATAAGGTCTTTCTTTTATCCATTCCTTACGTACTTACTTTTACTAAAATATTAAAACACAGCTAAAGTTACAACAAACAAAAAACGCTCCGCGTACTCTTACCACGTGCTTTTAACTCCGAGGACAAACGAAGCGTAAAATTGTTAGTTTGCGTCCGTGTTACGTAAAAAAATTCAGTGAAATGTCCAAGTTCTATCAACAGACAATGCTTTGTGAGAGTTAAGGTTACATCAGATTAGTGGGCTCCATTCAGGTTTCACAATAGGCGTACGATGTCTAGATGTTAATTGGTTGTCAAAGCCAAACAAACAATTCGCACCTTCGGTAAGACAAGGGCCGAAGTGCTAATTTTCAAATTTTTCAGGTCTTTGTTCCTACAGGTAGAAATTAGTTTTTAAGGCACTTTGGCATATTTAACTCATTTTCAGAAATTTTAGCACTTCGGCCCTTGTCTTACCGAAGGTGCGAATTGTGTAGTATGCAGAGTTGAAAATTACAGTGAAAGGTATTTGATTTTTTACGAACGCGCTGCGGGAGTGTTGTCGTCTCAGGCAAATTGAAAGAGCGAACTGAAAAGCTTTTTGTGAAGGACCTAGGCAATAAGCTTGCGACCTGTCTTTACTTTCGTGAACATGTCTTCTCGTTTGTAGTTAGTTTCTTTTGTAGGTGCACTGCGGTTGGAGCGGAGTACACGTAGAAGTACGACGACAAAAAATTGTCCCCAATAATCCGGATACAGAAAGCAATATATTAAAATTTCTGAAACATCGCATTAACAAAAATAAACATTCAAACAACACTTTCACAGACCATAAACATTTGTTAAAAATCGGCACAGTACTTACTCCAGAATGCGTACTTGTCATTCTAATAAAATAAAAAAAACGTTTTATACATCTAACATTACTCCTAACTTTCGTTTTATCTCTAGAGATGATCTCCGATCTCGATGGACGCCATGTTAATTGCTTGTCAAAAGCATCGCCCCTAGAGTCATTTGTAGGTGCGTGCTTGACAGCTGATACTAATAAAATCGGAAGGTTTTGCAAGTTTTGTGTGAAAAATATTTATTTCAATTGCGGTTCATGAGTTCATGATTTTTGTAATATGATTTATCAATTTTTTTTTATGTGGTAGACATGTTTAAAACCTACCTACTTTATAGGTTTTATAATATTTACAACTCGTTCCTTTTTATGGCATCAATGGTTATAAAGTACAGACGCCAGCATATCAAGCTACTACAATCTGTCAAATTTCTTTAACAGATTTTCAACTTTATCGCTAAACCATAAGGTTCAAAGTTGATTGCGAAAATTCGACAGTTTCGGGTAGCTTGATGTGCTGGCGTCTGTCACATTGTGTGATATTGGAAGAAACAAACATCCGAAAAGCTCTATTTAACAACTCACAAGTTAAACATCCTTCTACACATTCAAGTCTGACTACAAATGTGGCGAAAAAATAAAATTAAATAAGAACATAACCACGCATAAATCTGTGTAAACACATTAAAAACATCCTACTCCATCCATTCTTGCGTCAGGGTTTTTTCAGTCCACCCAGAAAGGATCGAGGGGATGAAAGAAATTGCGAAGCGCAGAAAGTATAAATTTAATAATAAAAGTATGTTTTTTACGCTGTAGTGAATAAAAGTAGAATGATGGGTATTTACATGCAAATTATTAAAAAGCACTTTACGTTACTTTACGACAAATTCAATTAAAATTATCTGCTTTATTTCGTTGTTTATATTTTATATATTTTGTAAAAAAAAAAAAATTTAAAAATTAAAATAAACTATCAGCTGGATCAGGGCTCTAGAGAGAGGAAACTCTTCACTATGCATGCGGTGTCCAAAAGTAGTTGCTTTCTAAGTCTCGCTGGTGGTGGATCATTGAGTTCCCTTCAAAATGGTTGAGCTAAATGGTGCTGATCCATACGTCATGTTCGTGAACGGGCGCCGCGGACGGGGACTGGTCATCTCTTAGCCGGCACGGCTTATTTTTATTTTAATCTAAGTATTTTCATTTCTGAATTGTTGTTATTTTTTTTTTTTGTTTTTATCTTTTTTAGTACGGATGCTTTTAACGTGCACGTCTTTCCACATCGTTCTCACGTGTATAATTTCAATTTGGATGATGTAACCAAAATTTTGTAACAATTTTTATGATTTAAAAGAGTGTCCGTGGAGTTTCTTGCCCGTTCTTCTCCACAGGTACCTACTACGCTTTGGAATGGGCAACTAGCTTCATCTTTCTGACTGACCGACCCTTCGATAATTCAAAACTGCCTGTAATTGGTTTACTTGAAATAAATGCTTTAAGTTTTTTTTTTTTTTTAATCAAGCACTTGACCCAGCCGCGCAATGAGTCTTCTGTGGTGCTGGTCGAGGCACCGCCATTCATAACCAGCCTGTAATATTCCCACTGTTGGAACACAGCTGCCTCCGCTCCGTGAGAGGGAGTGGGCCATAATTCACCACGCTGCCCCAGTGCGGGTTGGTGGATTAAGTCAGGATAAAGCACTGCTATGAAGCCAGGTAAATGATTAAAATTTAATTTTAATTATTAATACTAAGAAAATAATTGAGCTGATCATTGCGTCAAATGAGTGGCTTAGTCCAAAAGACGGATGGATGTATGCATGTAAATCCGATTTTGTATAGGTGAATTCATTATTGTTACCAAGGGCCAAACATTATTTAGACACCATCAAAACAAGCAAGAAAAGCCTGCTAATGTATGTATATTCTCATCTGGTACATTTTAAATATTAATAAGCCAAATCAGTCATAAAAAAATGTTTGTGACACATGCGACCTTGCTCACAATAAAAGTCACGAGATCACTCAACCTACATTGGGTAAGGTCTTTCATACTCCAAATATGTCTAGCTCAGTCCTCTTTGAGATAGACCTTTTTGTAATCTGGTTATACTGATAAATCTCATAAAGTGCATCACGCTTGTAGTCCCCAAAGAGTTAGGCAGAGGTCATCTACATATCGCAATGTTTAACCGGGCGCGAATCCAGATTCTGGGATGCTACTGAAAACTTCCAGATTGAAAAACCCAATAACTTTTTGCCCGAACCGGCAATCGATCCCAGGACCTCATGCTCAACAGCAGTACTTGTGACTACTAGACCAACGAGGCCGTCTTCTCATTACTGTAGACTAAATGATAAATGATTTTATTTCTAGAAGTAGGTTTGTTTGGAGGGGCTTATAGCTAAGTAATAACAGCCGCACGGGCCAATCGATCAGGTTAAGCTATGCTTGCCGCGGTTGGTCCGTGGATGGGTGATCATCTTCACATACCAAGACCCGCCGTGCCTCGGAAAGCACGTCAAGCCGTTGGTACCGGCTGTCATTCGTGGATCTTTGACAGTTGTTACGGGTCGTCAGTAGCCCGAAAGTCTGGCAACCAGTCTTACCAAGGGGTATCGTACTACCAAGTATCTGGGTTGTGGAGGTCAGATAGGTAGTTGCTTCATGTAAAATACTGGTATTCAGCTGCATCTGGGTAGACGGGAAACCGACCCCAACATAGTTGGGAAAAGGCAGGCAGATGAAGTAGGTTTGCACAAACACTGCCGTCCACATGGTCCACTTCTCTAGAAAATCATGGCGCTGAGAGTGTTAAAAAAACTAGATAAGGTTGGTGTTTCCTATCTGACTACTCTGAGAAGGAGAAGAAAGTATAAAGTACAGTCTGATATGTTAGCGGTAGTTGTCATATAGTTGAAAGTTCAATATATGAAGTAATCACAGCATTTGCATAGCAATCTAGCCCCGGGAAATAGACGCTTTTTGATTGCGATTCTTTTGCAAACTACTATGATCACTTGTGAGCATTTTGCCGTGAAATGCAGTGCCAATTACGGAGATGCACTTATTTTAACGAGGACTACACTTGTAGAGCGCTTTTTAGCAAGGGAATGGACGTTACAGATTTGAAAAGCACTCTAATTAATGATTCATTTGAGGAAACTAAGTTCTTGTGAGGAACTTTGTAAACAGTTTTATGTTTGTGTTCGTGTGTTATCTTTACGGTAAATTTTATTTTTATGACTGTGCGGTAATGTTATGAGCCCTTTTACATTTCGGTACTGATCGCTCACCTTTTTTTTTTTTCGTTATAATTGGCTTCTCGCAGTTCAACCTATGAGGTTTTCGTCTGCTTAACCGGGCTTGCCTGTAGATGCCTCAATAAATTAAGGCCTCCAGCCAGGGGGAGCGCGCATCGCCGGGCGGCGTAGTGAAATATATTTTACTACGCGGTCAAAATATATGGCAGAGCAAATTTTTTATTTTTATTAACCGTCGAAAAATTTCAACGCCAATTGCTTCAGAATCATTTACTGAATTCATGGTTACACTTTGTGCACTGGTTAAAAAATATCCTGTATACGAACAATGTTTGTCCGTTTATCTGTTCGTATGTTCCGGATTGGTGCAAAAACGGCTGAACAGATTTGGATGAAATTTGCCACACAAATAGCTTATATAACACAAAAATTGCTTTATTTTCGGTAGTACTTTACGTGGGATAAATTCTGACCTCAACGCGCAATGTAAGAATTGGCTTTGAGTCATATTCGCAATATGTTGAATGCCTCACTAGTATTGGAATGCATGATTTCATTTTAGTTCTAGATGCAGTTCCTCATGAGTGAACAAATTGCTGAACGTTGTCGCTCACCCAAAAGACGTAGGGAAAGCTAGGCTTCTTGAATATTCAAACTATCGGCGAGACATCTAAGACGCTTGGCAATATTGAATTCTACCTCAACATGCAACGGGCTTCAATAAGTCAAGAGTGGGTCAGTGGTAACTGCCCCGACTTACAAGGAGAAAGGTCGTGTAGGTGGTGGGTTCGAACCCAGCCAGGCGCTTCATTATTTCCGCCTAAAGATGCCCACCGCTGGACATAGGCATCCAGCGGGTTTCAGCGGCCTTCACAAGGTTATCGGTCCACCTACCTTGTGGGAGGCCTTCCAACACTACGTCTTCAGGTACGCAGTCGACACTCCAGAACAATTCGACCCTAGGCGGGCAGGTGTTTTAATTGGGTAAATAATTTCATAACCACTGCTTTCAAAACGGCGAAGGAAAACATCGTGAGGAAACCGGCATGTGCAAAACATCGAAGACGTGTGATACATATCTACCAACCCGCAATGGACCCGCGTGGTAGATTACAACTCTAGTCTGAGATCTGTATCCCAGCAGTGAAAACATTCTAGGCTAATTGCACTATGTGTTATGTCTAATGGGCCTCAAGAAGTCATTTTCAATCTTCAAGCGTGTTTTATGCCTTTAAACTTTTCTTTACGAGAATAGTGAACAGTCATAAAAATGGACTACCTTCACTTAGGAAGTTCTCAAAGACAGTTTAAACATCAAATAAAAACTGTGATTGACCTAATTTTTGCTGTGGTAATGGGGGTTCCAATTGAATTTACTTCATATTTCATTTTATTTGATAACGCTACTTTGCTTTTGACAATTATGTTTTAGGGTCACTTTTTAAAAGAACAGAAGAATGCAGCTTAGTAGGATCGAGGGAAGTTGCAAATTCAATCTGGTACCTAATCAGACAAAATAAGTACGTATTTCGAATACTTCAATAAATTATTTTATTTAAATGGGACCACAGTTCTGTCGTCCAGTGTTTGCCCAGTATCTTTCCTTTACAGTTTAACTTAACTGATTCCACGTTTATTTACGTAGAATTAAATTGAACGGCTAGTAAGTATCATAATCAGCTAGTAATTAAATACTTATTTCTATCTAGAACATAAATGAACAATCATCATCATCTGCCTAGCCTTTTCCCAACTATGTTAGGGTCGGCTTCCAGTCTAACCGGATGCAGCTGAATACCAGTATTTTTCATGGAGCGACTGCCTATCTGACCTCCACAACCCAGTTACTGGGTAATACGATACCCCTAGGTAAGACTGGTTGTCAGACTTTCGGGCTTCTGACTACCCGTAACGACTGTCAAAGATCTACGAATGAGAGCCGGGACCAACGGCTTAACGTGCTTTCCGAGGCACGGAGGGGTCTCGGTATGTAAAGATGGTCACCCATCCACAGACCAACCGCGGCAAGCGTAGCTTAACCTGATCGATCGATCTGTGCGGCTGTTATTATTTAGCCACGGGCCCCTCTCTTTAAATGAACAATATGTTTTAAAAAATACAAATGTTATGTCCTACAACCAAAAATTCGAAGACATGTGATAAATGATAAATAAATGATGATAAATGATTTTATTTTCTGTAAGTAGGTTTGTACAAACACTTTTACATGTCAATCATATTTTTTAAACTAGATGAGGTCGGCGTTTCCTATCTGACTACTCTGAGAAGAAAGGCCGAAACAAACTCAGAGGTCACAGTCTCTTTTAAAGTCCAGACATAATCTTGGTCAGATCATGTGAAGACCATGCAGATTGGTGTCTGAAATGGTCTTTTGAGTAAAGCCACACAGATTGAGCGGACCTGTCCAGACAGTGCACGCATTTGTCAAAAATTGTGTAGCTCAACTCAGAACTTGAGGAGCCTTACGATTCGACGAACAATACCAATGAAAGGACATTTGGGTAGGCCGCATAAATTACTCAAACTGCCAGACCATGATTAAAACTAACTAAGAAGGAAAAAAGAAAAAAGAAATGACCCACATAGTCTTCACACTCACAATAATAATAATAAAAAATAAGATACTATACAAAGTAAATATCCATGTCATTGTTTATATAAAATTCATCAATGTCAATGTGTATATAAAAATCCGGACATCATCTTTGATCTTTGAGGACCATGTAGATTGGTGTCTGAAGTGGTATTTTGAGGGAAGAACCACACAGATTGAGTGGACCTGTGCAGTCAGTGCACGCATTCGTCAGTAACCGTGCAGCTCAACTCAGAACTTAAGGAGCTCAACGATTCGACGAGCAATACCAAGGACAGAACATTTGTGTAGACCGCATAAACCACTCAAACTGCCAGACCATGATTAAAACGGAAACAATGACCCACATAGTCCTCACATTCACAATAATTAAAATAATATAAATCATGTGACATCTACTAACTCGCACTTGACCCGCGTAGTGGATTACGGCCCACTCACATAGAGAGGAGGCCTGTGTCCCAGCAGTAGGAACATTATAGGGTGATTAGGGGCTTAGAAAATTCTCGTCAATTATTGATTTTATTTCAGTTCGTTGCATATGAACTCATTACCGCAATTCTTGCGGAATTATTAACTTTCTTACTAATTCCACAGCTAAGTTAGATCGCTTAAAGTTAGTTAACTGTTACAGTGGAGTTACGTTCCAGCCTATAAACTTTCAAGCTTGAGTTTGAGCGGTAGCGGTAAGTTATTGTTTTCAATTAATAGCGAGAATGCTTAGAATGTAAAACTTCAAATACTTTTCAAATCTATATGGATATTTGTCAAGAGCTAATAAAAATACTTACATAACTAATTAAGGGTTACGTCTCTTTTCGCGCCGATACGCGCATCTGTTACGGTACTCCCGGCCGCAATTTCTCCGCGTTCACTAAAACTACGATATCTCAGAAATTACCATTACAACTCTACAAACCCTATGTCATTGAAATTGGTATAAAATAAGCTATCTGATTATAGAGGTTTAACCTTGTAATATAATGCTAATTCGAAGTCGAAAGTAGGGTGAGCGACGAAGCACGCCAGACTGAATCAGCTTGGTAACGAATGCGCAGTTTTTGACAGTGAACTGAATAAGCTTGCGTAACGCACGAGTAGGGCGAGAAATTGTGACGAATCACATCAGCCCCTAGACAAGAAACTACATGAGGATCACGACCGCTCTGACAAGAGTGCTACGAAGAAGAAGAGGAACCATAAGGCAAAATTTACACAGGTCCTATTTCGGAGTTCTATCTAAAACAACACGTGTTTTATAAACGCCATTAATTTTTGAATTATTTATAGTTGAACTATAAATATCATGAATTTAAATAACACTAGTCTTTTCCACGCGATAAGTACATAAAAGACATAAATTGTCAACACAATCCAATGCAAAACGCCATATACTTTGTCAACACTATGTCTACATTAAATAATGTAAGCTGAAGATATATAGATAGAGATTTTCCTTATCCCGTTACATACTTTAATTGACATTGACTTTGTCACAGTTTTGTGATAATTGCGTATTCCAACGCGCCGCAGTAAAGGGCGTGCGGGATAAAAAGACTGTAAAAACAAGTTAAAATCGTTTTTGAATCGAATTTTCATCAGTACGACGTTAGGCACAAGCGAACAGAACTGGGTATAGGATTACTGATATTGAGAGCCATTTAAAATGTTTTTGGGCTTTCGTACTCAAAAGCACGTAGACACTTTACATTCGCGTGAAAAATACGGTTAAATTGTGATAGAATCCTATCACAATTTAACCGTATTTTTGCACAACACCAAATGAATCTTAACGATGATTGAGATTCATTTGGTTTTGTGCAACGACTGTTGTGTGCGTATATATGCATACGTATTACGAAAAACGTTCATTGTCAATAAGAATGAATTAACGTTTTATTGTATGTTATTTAGGCCGCCGGCGATGCAGCTTTTAATTTTTATTTATTTCATAAACAAACTGATGGGTTTTCCCATCGACAAAATAGCGGACTTCCATACAAAATGAAATGAATTTTCAAAAAACATTCCTTAGTGCTCATCTTCGTTACATTTTAACATTTTTTTAAGAAGACCAATGACCTTATTGTATTCTTCTGTGTTCAACTACGTGCTATGATATTAATCATATATTTGATACTCAAATAATCTATGTAAAAAGATTTCAAAGATTCAGATAAAACTTTCAGTCAACTATTTACTTAGAATTGCAAACACGTATTGATCTATGTATTTTAGATCCAAACTAATACCAGATTAAGATTCTAAGCTGGGTTGACCTAAAATATTAATAAAGCCGATATATAATGTATCTGTCATGAATTAATCCTTATACGGGACCATCCCAAAGGTGAGTATTGGCTAAGTCCCTTTATAAATTGCACCCTTATTGCCTAGAAGGGTTTTTAGAACCCCTTTAATCGTGTTTTGACAGTGAGGTTTTGTAAAACCGCTAGATTCAGATTATTATGCCTCTGGTATTGTCTTACACCATGGTACAAATTAGGTAGACAATCTGGCATAAGGCCTAAAAAGGAGTTTTTTTTTTATACTTACATTCGGTATCAGGTTGGACTTGTTGTTAATAACAAACCTTAGCACTGATTTTACATATAATATTTACCTAAACTAGAGTACAGACACCTTTTTGTCTAATGTTTAGTCAAGAGTTCTAGCTGAACCTGTGGACTTAACACGGACGCGCGGAGAACCTACACGTAACATAAATTAGAATGATTTTAAAATTGGTAATACTCGTAGTATGTACGTCATACGTTTCGCATTTAATATTTACTTAGTTTTAAGACTTTTTTCACAATCTATAAGTGAAGTTAATTTCTGCTTGTCTCAAAAATGTAAATCAGAACGCTATATAATAGATGTATTTTCGTTTCAAAAATCGTTCGAGTTAACGATGCGTTTACGTAGTGCATTCACGTCGTGCTAGGGTCCTGTCTCTAGCCATAACTTACCAGATTTATCGAACGAAACTTCACACGTAAAAAGTGGTTTTCCTTTAAAATAAAACAACCATTAACTGGAGATGTTTTTTCTTGTGTATTCTTCTAAATGGCATTTTAACGATATTGCTGAAAGCAAATCGTAATTTTAAGTTTACAAGGCGATAAACTTTTACGAAAATGTGTACCTTAACAGTTCTGGTCGATTTAATTTTCACTTGGTCGATTTGTTTTATAAAACTCCAGCTTTTATCGACACACATACATTCGTAAATGGATTTCTAACATCACTTTGTATCAATCATACATTTTATAGGCCTATATGCGCATTAAGTGCCCTGTGCACGAGTTAAACGATTATTTGTTCGGAAACCACGGAGACTGTTCCGGTTTTTATTCACGACTGAGCCAATAAAACGGACATGGGGAAATCCGTTCAGTCATTTAGGATCGCCGGTGCTC
The DNA here is from genome assembly GCA_949629135.1 of Eremobia ochroleuca. Classification (NCBI taxonomy): domain Eukaryota; kingdom Metazoa; phylum Arthropoda; class Insecta; order Lepidoptera; family Noctuidae; genus Eremobia; species Eremobia ochroleuca. The sequence goes on along the minus strand of OX451397.1, from coordinate 11,035,668 downwards.
AGCTTCGAATATGCAAATGGCTGATATTCTGACTCTAGTGTGTCATAATCTGGGATTATCTCTGTATTGATTCGTATTTATTATAGAATCCTGGTAATCTATGCACATAAAGCTACAAAAAATGGCGTCTATCCAGATTTCAAAATATTCTTGAATTTACGCACTGATTTCGTAAAGGGTATGTTTGTGTCTTTTCCTCATTATGACGATAAATTGGTTTAAGTAGATACATAGGTAGATAACCTATTCATATACCGTCTCTAAGGAGTACCAAAGTGACCTATTTCTCTCAGATGACCCTTATAAATTGCTTGGCCGATAGGGCACAGATAATATCTAACGTGCACTAATGAGTTTGGCATCTTAAGTCACGTCGTGGCTCCGATCTAGATTATTCATTCGTAAAATAATTAATTGAGTTTCTATCAGGTTTCACATCGTTTTAATACTTAAGTACACGATCCATCAAAATTTAAGAAATTAATTTAACAAACTTTATACAACGTGTAACGTTAAATGCGCAAAATCTGAAAATAGTTTGATCAGAATAACGAGCAGAATTAATTGAACCACTTTTTAATATAGGTCACATTTTTCAAAAAATCTTCATTAAAAACGTTGCCGTGTCTATTTATTAATAGGTCAAGCAAGCCAATGTCAGCGCGGCGCAGCGGCCCGGTGACGGCTCCTTCCTCGGTAAAGCGTCGTCGCAGACGCAAGAAACGATCAGAATGGCCAATAAAACTAAAACAGCACATAAAACCCTTTTCAATTTTTTTTATGACTTATTTTCTCTCTGAAATAGGTCAATTGAATTACAAATCAGTTGGGGTGTCTGAGGTTTTGCGCATTTAACGTTACGCGTTGTATATACCTGTAAGATCTATCTATTTATACACGAAATCTCTTAAGGGGTCATTGTATTCATCATTACGAACAACTACAACAACAAACACAATAAGAACAATGGCCCCATCAGATTTTGAATACATAGATCTTATATACCTGCATATAAGGTCCATCTGTTCATACACGGCAGGCATGCAGGAACATCGACGCATAATTGTAATCATGAGTTCAGCACATGCTTCTAGAGCGTAGAAATTATCCGTAGATTATTAAAAAAAAAATCTCTTCTTACATAGAAAAGTGCAACATCTACGTGGTCAAAATGTATGAAACAACTTTTAATACCAGGATGAAAAAGTTTAACGGCGGGGTTCAGAATCGTGTATACATGTTAACCAGCGCGCCATAGTCCCTATTTTTTCATTCTCTTTCATTTTCTTTCTTTTTCATTTTGTTTTTTTTTTTCGTAGATGTTTAATTTAATAGATCCTCACTAACAAGCATTGATTCCTGGACCTTTAATTTCCAAAAATAATATATTATGTTAACTCAAGTGGAAAAATATGAAACAAAACATCAAAATTGCTGTTATCTCGGTTGAATTGGCAAGAAATTGCTTTGACGAGTAAAGAAAGATATCGTTAGTATGAAAACGACATTATTAATGATAAAGCTTGGAAATTAAGCTTGTTAATTAACAGGAGCTCAGCAATTATGTCAATGGCTATTAGATTAAATGATTTTCATTTGATCAGAATGAAAGTTGAAAATGTAATTTAATTTTACCGTACCCCTAGATTGAGAATAGGAGGGTTCGTTAATGATACTAACAAGATTGGATAGGTACTAGGTTGGCGAACCGCAAAATAAAGGAAAAGTTAAAACAATAATCTTAATTATTCGGTTAGTCAGTTATCAGTCTGCCTCGTTGGTGCAGTGGTCGCAAACGCTACTGCTGGGTCTAAGGTTCTGGGTTCGATTCCCGGGTTGGGCAAGGTGTTATTGGGTTTCCATCTGGAACGTTTCAGTAGCCGCCCGGAGTCTGGATTAGTGGCCGGTTACAGGCTCACTGGACCTTAAGCGTAACTGACGAAAATCTGGGTGTAGGTACTATATGTACCGTCGAACGGGGTGACTATGTACAGACGCCAGCACATCAAGCTACTACAATCTGTCAGATTTCTTTAATAGATTTTCAACTTTAGTGCTATAGCAAAAGGTTCAAAGTTGATTGGGAAAATCTGACAGTTTCGGGTAGCTTGATGTGCTGGCGTCTGTACCTGGCAGGTGAAAATGTGCAATGGGGGTCTACGAAACATAGACCAATAACGACATGTCATCATACGACCAATAATTGAAATATTGTTCGATTCTTTTTCAGACAAATCAAGCATATCTTCGCCTGCCAATTCAAGTCGGCATAAAGTCACTTTTGAGCATCAAAACATAATCTGTCTACATATTACCTATTTTTCATTTCCGAAAAGAAATATCCTGTACCACCGGATGTTTGGCTTAGCTTTTCCAATTTCCTTTGGAATAGGCGATGGAAGTTTCAAATTTTTCGCGGCACACTGCTTAATTCTTGTATCTGAAAATTGGACGCTACGTTGAATCGGATTGAGGCATTCAAAAATAAATTTTCTGTTAAAAAAAACTTTTGAAAATGGTTTTTCCAAGAGAAAAAAAGGGCGTTTTATTTAGGCCTTCATTTTGTTACTGTTGGAGTTGAGATATGAAAAACAAAACACATCTCAATTTAATATACCTAGTCGTAGGGAGTCTACTAGGTATATTATGTTCACCAACGTGCAATTTATTCATGCAATAAAAATATGATGAGCCAAAACTCATTTATCTCTTTGACAGCGAAATCCCTATTTAATATCAATATCTGACGTGGCAACTAAAATAATAATAAAAGATAAACACAGACTGTAAATCCAAAAGGTTGTAAATAAATACTAAAAGGAGTATAGTAATGCCTTTTATAACTGTCTTACAAACGCTGCAGTATATTAGAATGGAAAGAAATAGCCCGCCGTGGCTTCACGTAATGCTCTATAAAATCTAACGATTCTCTGATAATATAGAAACAGTAAGTTTAATATAAGCTGATAGCTTTCCAGTGAGAAGTATGAATACTGTTTTATGAAGCTGTAATGGACGATAAAGCTCTTTTTTATAGACACTGATATTGTTTCAGCTTATTGGAGGTATTTATGAACACAATCCTGATCAATATATCCTTTTTACAGATTTAATTAGTTTTTTTTTTTTTTTTTTACAGATATTTTGATCCATACACCGGATTTCAGCTATGGTACCAAATCTCAACGGAGACTAGCCACCATCTACGCGGGAGATAATAATAATAATAATAATAATATAATAATAATATTCCACAACTTTCACACAACGCCACCTAGTCCCAAACTAAGCAGAGCTTGTGCTATGAGTACTAGACAACTGATAAACATACATAGATATTTCTAAATACATACATATTATAGATAAATTACACCCAGACATAGAACAAATGATCGTGCTCATCACACAAACATTTGTCCTAGGTGGAGATACTCGTATTATAGTGCCCAAGTATGTGCACAGAGCAGGTGCACACACTCTCTCTCACTCTCGTAATCCGATGGGTCGGCAATCCGACACGATACCGAAATATATATAAAAGTCACCACACGGCTTAATACGGCATTAGTAGCATATCTAAACTTCGATACAAATATTATTAAGAGGTAAAGTTTGTGATTTTGTATGTAGAAGGTCTTCAGAAATACTGGTCCGATTCCGAAAATTCTTTCACTAACAGAAAGCTTCAATATTGTAGTCTCAAAGGATATATTTTAAATTAAAACTAGAAATTTCACGCGGACGAACTTGCGAATTTCTTCAATAGATTTTCAACTTTATCGCTAAAGTATATGGTTCAAAATTGATGGGGAAAATTTGACAGTTTCGGGTAGCTTGATGTGCTGAAATCTGTACCTGACGGTGTCTGTACCAGGGAACTCACGAACATGGCTCTTATATTACTTTGATCAAAGTTACGAAATTGTCCGAAGCAGCTTATGACAAATTAGTTTCCAAATGGATAGTCAAAGCAAACGTCTGCAAATAGGCGTAGAAAATATAAGCGGATCCAACAGCCGACGCAGTAGGCATATCTATTGAAAGTTTATCCATTAAAATCCCATTTACCAAGTTACCCAATTTAATCAAGGGGTTAAGTACCATTAAAGCACTTTAAATATTTGATAATGGACAATTATCAACGAAGCAAAAATAAATTTTAACCCTTTACTGCATGATATATTAAATAAGTGACATTTTTTTTTTTATGTTAATGTCTTTATTAATGCTTCAGAATTAATTTTAGTGTATTTTTTTTTTTCCAAGTGGTATGTGATGATAGACAAAATAGTTGTTTTTTATTATTGCTAATGATATGAAAAACAAACCCCATTAGGATTTATGCGCTAGTTTTTTATTTTTTTAGAGTAAAATAAACTGTAAACATGTCAAACCATATATGGTTTTCCATGCGGTAAAGGGTTAAAGCTGACTATTTAGTGGCACAGCTACTGACTTTAAAGATTTAAAATATGAAAATTTGCTGTCCAATGCTATCTAGATGATTTAATTATCAAACCTGATTTGAACAAGGGTGTGTCGCACCATGCACAATGAAGGGTGCCGTAGTTGGAATGAATAGATACCAAGAACAAACTTAACATTGTAGTTGAAAATAATGTTCTCCCATACCTACACTGCAACTGCAAATGTAAGTTGGTCGACTATCACTCGTAAAATTGTAAAACCGTATACTACCGTAACCGTATATACTACTACCATGAATTTTTCCACAAATCCAAAAACGACCATTTAGCTGGCTCGGACACTTGAGTCTAACAAAAATTAGCACTTTAAGAGGGTTCATCCCTTAGAGCCATGTTGGAGATTCAAAATTGATGATTTCCGACGGACAATAAAACCATAATGTGTTTAATTTATAGATGAGATATTGACGTCATATTATTGGGAATTTTATAATCTAGTGCATGGCTGAAAAACATTTTCAATTTTTTGTATAGTTTTCTCATCAGAACCGTTTTTATGCAAGCCTTTTTTCAAACTAGCGATCGACGGTCAAAGCAGATGCGAGATATTAGTAAAACCGTATACGACAAACTTATAACAACATTACTTTATAAAAAATAATAATATTTATTAGTGCATGGCTGAAAAAAAAACACCATTACTGTAAGTTTTCATTCAAGAAAAGTATATTCAAAAGTGTCAATTGTAGCCACTTTTCGAGATATTAAACGTGTTAGTTTATGATGAAATCTGAAATATTTATATTTTCTTTTAGACCTAGTAAATTAAGACATTTATGTTCTAAAACATGGTTCAAATATTTTTTTAATAACTTATACGTTTATTTTACTATGAATTATTTAGTATTGCTATATAATCGGCGCGGATTCACGCCACCGCTCAGCGCGCCGCTCTAGCAATACTAAATAATTCATAGTAAAATAAACATATAAGTTATCAAAAAAATATTTAAACCATGTTTTAGAACATAAATGTCTTAATTTACTAGGTCTAAAAGAAAATATAAATATTTGAGATTTCATCCTAAACTAACACGTTTAATATCTCGAAAAGTGGCTACAATTGACACTTTTGAATATACTTTTCTTGAATGAAAACTTACAGTAATGGTGTTTTTTTTTCAGCCATGCACTAATAAATGTTATTATTTTTTATAAAGTAATGTTGTTATAAGTTTGTCGTATATGGTTTTACTAATATCTCGCATCTGCTTAGACCGTCGATCGCTAGTTTAAAAAAAGGCTTGCATAAAAACGGTTCTGATGAGAAAACTATACGAAAAATTGAAAATGTTTTTCAGCCATGCACTAGATTATAAAATTCGCAATAATATGACGTCAATATCTCACCTATAAATTAAACGCATTATGGTTTTATTGTCCGTCGGAAATCATCAATTTTGAATCTCCAACATGGCTCTAAGGGATAAACCCTCTTAAAGCTGAATATTTCACAAACGGATACCTGAATCGAAAAATGGTTTAACAAACCCGTAATATTTTTGAATGGGCGACCAACGATACCCTACACCATGGGATAGACGAGAAAAAAAAACATCCTCATATTACCCGTACAGGAAAAAAAAAAAAAAACTTAAAAACTTAACCTATTTTTTTTGTTTTTTTTGTTTCATGTTACCACTTCGTCGGCGTGATTAATATGTATATCCATGCTAAATTATAGCTTTCTAGTACTAAGAGTTCTGAGCTAAGCTGCGGACGGACAGACGGGCATGGCGAAACTATAAGGGTGTTGACTACGGAACCCTAAAAATGAAATAAATTGACTTGCAATTTCAAACAAGTATTAACTGAATTTAAGGTCAAATGGCTTGCACCCGAATTGCGTACGCATTTTCTTTTACAATCGGATGGATTTGTATATAGAAAGAAATTCCTAATCCATTGCTTCATACGTTTGAATTATTCGTCTGCTCGACAACCTAAATAACGCAATAAATGTTGTCGAATTGTCAAAATAAAAGGCATTGCAATTGTTAGTGTATTACGCAATTACCTCGCTGGTCATAATCATTTGGACAGTCGTTGTGGTGTGCTGCTAAGTCAAGTACCACATCATTGGGTCGGTGCTGTATTCCGATTTTCCATCGTTTATTAGTTTCGACTAGAGTCGTTATTATTATATCCTATTATTGTGTAATTAAAAAAAAACCGGCCAAGTGCGAGTTGGACTCGCGCACAAAGGGCTCCGTACCATTATCTATAAAAACGGCAAAAAAATCACGTTTGTTGTATGGGATAAAAATAAATATTTTTATTTCTTTCTTATTTACAAAATACAACGTCATCTAAAACTATTCCGAATTTCAAGTTGATGGCATTAGTAGTTCTTATAACAATTATGCCAGTAGGTGTACCGCAGCACTTCGTTGTAAATTGTCACTTAGACTGCATTATCTAGGATTACGTGTGTGAGACATTAGGTACTTGATGAATCTTAGAACATGTTCAGACGTACGGCACGTGTCGTGTCGACACTAGATCGGGCAATGTTGTTACGGGACAGCTACATGAATACATCGTAATGACGTACCTTCCTCTTCGTAAGAACGTATGTGATATGTCTTCGTTGTAAAGATTTTATTAATTCGTTTCTACTTTCAAGTGAACGTGATTTGGATAAACTTAATAAAAGTGTTTCTTGGCTTAAGAATTTGTTGGTGAAATGCTTATTCACGGGAAATTAATTGTTTGCATCAGAGCGAACGTTAGTTTATTTATTTAAACTTTTCGCACACATAAAAGATACAAAAGCGGCCTTAGGCATCATAGTTTCTGTTAGTCTATCGTGTATTATATATATCAAAAATTGCATAGGATGTTATTTACTGTCGTGATTTTTTTGATTAATTTTTATTTTATGTATTATTTCAATACCGAATCACAATATTACTATCTACTGTGGCATCACTTAGAAATAACGCCAATGCCAAAGTTATTTCAAATCGTAATATTGTAATGCAAAGCCAGTCTTGGTTCAAAATCAAAAATCCAAATCAAAAGTAATTTATTCAAACTAGGCTGAGAATCAGCACTTTTCGAACGTCAAAATTACAAAAGACAGTCCCCCGAAACGCCCGCCCTTCACCACTTCCTAGTGCTTTCGCTGGGAAGAAGAAGTGGCGCAACAAACTCCCCAGCAGCAGTATGCTATATTTTGTTGGATTGTGAAAGAGTACCTACAGTTGTACGATTAAAAAGTATTAGCAAGAAAAGAGTGATTATATTAAACACAAAATGGACGGTCTTTTCACAAAAAATAATCTTTTACAGATAAAAACTATAGACGCCTTCGTAGGAATCTTCTTCTTCATATTCCTAACACGAAAGTATTTCAGATTTTGATTTGAATTTAATAAATCTAGAGTTACATAGAGCACATGTCGCTCAAAATAAGTGCACAAATGAGCAATATGTGGTATTCACAATGATGGCTCATATCGGCCAGTATTTAAAAAAACTTTGTTTGTTAAAGTTACCATTTCTATACATTCATAAAATATGTATTTTCCTAGTTAAGAACTATTTAAGACAGCAAATCATGTACAGACGCCAGCACTTCAAGCTACTACAATCTGTCAGATTTCTTTAATAGATTTTCAACTTTAGCGCTAAAGCATAAGGTTCAAAGTTGATTGGGAAAATCTGACAGTTTCGGGTAGCTTGATGTGCTGGCGTCTGTACATCCTCGGAACAGACGAGATCCATATAAATTAGTGTTGAAAGATTTACTAAGACTGGCTAAATACAACAAAAACTGCCTAGCAATGTGCGTTCGCAATTATAATAAGATAACAAGTCAATTCAAAACATGAAATTCATCATCAAATTTAATTCATGAAATTTATGTAAAATAAAGTTGTAGAAGTGGTTGAATGAGTGTAGCTTTTATGGTTTAAAAGAATTTATGGATAAAAAGTGTTGATGTAAGTTGTAAATGTTCAAAAACCCTGACATTTTGCATGCTATGTTTCATCCCAGCTAAACATGTGTGTGCCATTATTATTATAAATTTTAACACCATTGTATACCATGTTTTATGCAAATAAATGACTTATTATTTTTTTTGTGTTATAGAAATACAAAACCGATATGTACGTGCAACCACAGAAAATAAAACGCAGTATACGAGTATAATTATGCATATTATTTGCTAAAACCACATTGTGTGAACATTTTATCGATAGTTGAAATCACACACCTGTGAACCATCGTTTAACATTCTTGCCAAAATCTGCAAATGAATTTTCAACTGGTTGGCTACCACAAGTAAAAGTCCAATATCCCGTGGAGAGTCATACGATGCTCGTCGCATTTGGGCAGGATTTCCTTTGAGTGCGCTCGAGTTACCCGCATGTTCGGGGCTCGCTAGTTCCGTGGCTCGGTCAAAGTGAATACTACCATTGTTGTCAATTACATCGCTTAGTTGAAACTAGTGGTGCAGACATTGACTTTTGATACAAGGGTTATTTTTTAAGGGTTTGTTGGACGGTGCAAAGAGCCAATTCGACCCCCATTTCGACATCGTCAAAATAAATATTGAAAAAAAAAAAAAATTTTAGGCTGTTATTAAAAGTATACAGTTTACCGTCTCTTGGTATTGTTTTATACATAAACCGCTCTTTTTATTAACTTTTTAATATAAATATGCAAACTTTGGTAAGTATCTTAATTGGTTCTGATACTATTTTCAAAAGAAAAATTGAGTAAAGGCTGCACTGTTTAGTCCTGTTTGAAGTAAAATGGCGTGAGTAATGATCGTTTGTAACGTTTTGTAGCATTCAGATTTCACAACCAATAAGCATTTTTAAACCCTTTATGTTTCATTGATTCGACGAGCAAAGAGTCGGCCCAATGGTTCCAATTACAATTTCCTTTTCGCAGCCTTAATGGATATAGAAATGTAAAAAATTCAAAATATTCTGGAAAATATTCTCTAAACTACTTTTTGCTCGCGGCTTCGCCTGCGTGTATGACGGGAATCATCCCACGGAAACGATAAAACTAACCTATATTTTAATCCAGGTTATAAACTATCTGTGTGCCAAATTTCATCCAAATCCGTTCAACGGTTATTACGCCAATCCGGAACATACCTACATCCAGACAAACTGACAACCGGACAAAAAATCTAAAACCTATAATTTCGGCTTCAGACTCTTTCCCAAAATAGATACAACTTAATGAAAGCAGAACAAACATTGTTAGTGTTACGCGTTTTGGTTATTTGCTTGCTTGGTTTTTTCCCTTTTAAATAACTTTATTATAGTTTCGGAAAATACTGAATAAAATGTTTACTTATACTTTTTTATAAATAAAAATGACTATTAAAAAACACGTTGACATTTGAATTAATTCTCAAATGTGATATGAAGTACGTCATGTAAGAGTTTTTTAGTGAAAAATTATCATTTAAAACCCTGTTTAAAATTTCTATTTTGGTGCCTAAATTTCGGTCAAAGTGAAATGCAAACTATTGCTCCCAGAATCGCGTTGTTGGTCGGATACCTACGTATGCTAGGTAGGTGTGTTGTATAGGTAAATTGCTTTGACAATATTGTTTATCACAATTTGATAGGTGGATTTAGCAGAAACAACCATAATTTTCAGCATTCCGTATAAGCGGACCATGCTCACAGGAATCCTGAGTTTCTCTGTTCATAAATTCGAATAAATTGTGCGTGACGTTCTATGTGAATGCAAGGAAGCTATCCTAACTAAATGTTATTATAAATGCGAATGTAAGTTTGTTTGTTTGTTACCTTTTCACGCCTAAACCACCTGAACCGATCATCCTGAAATTTTGCATGTACGTTTTCAGGTGTCCAGAAACGGACATAGGGTACCTTTCATCCTGAAAAAAGTGCTATTTCTAAGGAAAACAACAATAACGTTGTTATGATAATAGATGAATAGATGGCATCACGTGTCTTTCGAATTTTAATCCTCCGATTAAATTATACCAGAAACTTATTTTACAGTTTTTTTTTATTTTTTTATTTTTTTATTTAAGCTTAATACATCTTATAAGTCTATAGTGTCGATAGACCGATTTTTCATCCTCCTAACTATAATATTATAGACAAGGGCAAATATTGCAGGTAGCAGGGGTGCATTTGGAAAAGCCATGTTTTTACCATGGTCAGCTATATGTAGCATGTTTGCGTGTGGTCAATGCCTAGAATATGTACGTATTAGCGCCAAACAGAAGGACATACAACATTGTGTACAGGAGCGTCCTAGAATAAATTTCCGTTCTGAGCCCATGAATGCAACGGCCAAACAACAAGCAGAGTACAACCCGAATTGATTGTCAAATTTTAAAATTAACGCGAGCGAAGCCGCGGGCAAAAGATATAGAGAATTAGCATAAAAAATATTATTAACACATTGAACGCCGTAGTGGTCACCGGTGACCACCACTGAACTTTCCATATGGGCTGACGCTGATTCGCGATTTCGACAAATTTTACACATTATATTTTATTGTCTCACACGGTTCAAAATGTCAAAAACCCCACTCTAAATAATTATTTCTTATTACTATTTAAAGAATTAACAAAATAATTGCTGTCGCTCACACCGGTGACCACCATGGCGTTCAATGTGTTAAAATCTCGATTATGATTGTAAATGTTTGCTTAGTCAATCCCTAGCATCAGTGGGATGACACTAACAGCTCACTCCACGCAAGTTTTTACGGTGAGATTTTCACAGAATCGACATGCTACACCTACATATACGTTAACATCCACGACCGACATGCACCCTAATTGAGTAACATACTATAAATCAGAATTTGGATCATTTTGAAGGGTATTGCTAATCCATTGCTTCATATGTTCGAAAGATTTGTCAGCTCAACGACGTAAATAACGCAATGAATGTTGTTGCACTGTCAAAATGAAAGCCATTCCTACTGTTAGTGTGCTACGTAATAACGCTGCAGATGACGACCCATTTTAATATCGAGAAGTAACCCCACAAATTGGAATCCATTCAAGTAACCTGGCCGTAAAAAAATGTACCACGCGTATATTTGCGTATGAAAATGAAATCACACACATTGATATTATGACTGAAATAACAGGGTGTATGAAGGCTCATCAAAAACTGTTTGAATAATGTATAATTGTACATGTGTGTCAAACCTGAATCATCAGGCATAAAATGTATTTAAATATATGCAGTGACGACGCAGAGATTATACGCTTTTGAATATTTAAGTTAGTGCAGAAAAGATCTTATTTCTAATTGGCCGAATTATTTCGGAGTTAAATAAAACGAACGGACTTGCAATTAATACTTGATAAAGTTTTAAAGAGATTTGGAAAGTTTGGTGTAAAATTCAAATCTTTGCTTTGAGAGTATCGCTATTAGTTTAATGGCTAACGGTCTATTAAAATGGAAATAACTTAATTACTGTACAAATTCTTAGTAGAGGCTCGTTTGCTTGTGCTCTGTTGTTTTTAACAAATAATAATCTAATAAAACGAAAAGAGAACGAATGAAAAGGAAGACAACAAAAAGATCTAGATAGCTTTCACCTTTCAGATACATTTCTTCTCAGGGATCAGTCAGCTACGAAATGGCGACACCATTTAGTTTTTAATATATGATATTTACCAACAAAATGTTAAGGTGTAAAATTGTCTTAAAAGGTCTACTTAGGTACCTAAATAAACATTTAATTGCATTGCTTTCCTAATACTGCAAAGATAACTAACATACGTAGGGAGTGCCAAAAGTTGTGTCATGTTTAAACTTGCTTGAGGGCGACGTAATTTATACTCGCAGAAAGTGTAAAGTCTCCAGTAATCATAGACGCAGTTGATGAGTTCATACGTGTTTTATTTATGTTATCTTAAAAGTCCGAACACAATTATGTTGACTGTATCGAAAATTGAATATCATGCAGTCATAAAGTTTCTGAAAAAAGAAGGACAAACTCCACAAGAAATTAAGAACAAATTGGATAGTGTATATGGGAAAGTTGCGCCTTCTTACTCAACTGTAAAAGAGTGGGCAAAAAGGTTTCGTTTGGGGCACGAGTCCCTCGAAGATGAAGATCGTCCTGGACGTCCGGCCGATTCGATCACTTCCGAAAACATCCCTCTTTTAGAAAATATTGTTCTTATTGATCACCGTTTGTTTGTCTCAGGCATAAAATTCGCGAGAAACATCGGGAGATGCTCAGTAAAGGTGTGCGTTTGCTGCACGACACTGCACCTGTGCGGACGACCTAAAGAAGGTGGCTGGGGTAGACTGGATGCGGAAGGCGGAGGACAGGGTGTTGTGGCGCAGTCTGGGAGAGGCCTATGTCCAGCAGTGGACTGCGATAGGCTGAGTTGAATGCACCTGTGCACACAGCAAGGGTAGTGCAAGTGGTGATCAAAGATGTTGGCTTCCAAAACCTAGATCATCCTCCATATAGCCCAGATATGGCACCCTCGGACTATTATTTATTCCGTGACCTGAAAAAAGCGCTGTATGAGCGCTGTTTTAGGACCGACGATGAGCTGAAAGCTGCAGTAATGGATTATTTTGGTTTCAAAGAATCTGATTATTATTATAAAGGCATAGAGATGCTTATCCCGTTATAATAAGTGTATTGAAATAGGGGGTGGTTATATAGAATTATAATATTTTTTCACTGTTCTCTCTCTTTTTTGTTATACTCAGGCCGAGAACTTTATGCGCTCCCTAAACAACTAATCATGTAACTGGTTACTAATGTATTTGTTTAATTTATTATTTTCGTATTGATTTTATATTCTGTGATTACTTTAACTCACACACTGATTATTACTTGTTAATTTTTTAGGAAAATCGTCTAGTTTTACAATATTTGTAAATATGTGAGCACCATCTATCACAAGATTAATCTATCTGTCATTTCTTCCTTTTTCGTTCAAATCAAATCAAATCAAAAGTCATTTATTCAAACTAGGCTGAGAATCAGCACTTTTCGAACGTCAAAATTACAAAAGACAGTCCCCCAAAACGCCCGCCCTTCACCACTTCCTAGTGCTTTCGCTGGGAAGAAGAAGTGGCGCAACAAACTCCCCAGCAGCACAGCTGTCTGTTCAGTTAGAAAATATACTTGACTGAATACAATACAAGGTATGCAAAGCAATTAACATTACAAGACACAGAACGCTTTATTAAATTATTTGCCATATGTCAGCTAGCGACGCCAATATACCAAGAAATACAATAAAAAACTATACGTACTCAAGCAAAAATTAATAAATGGAAATTAAATAAAAGCCTCCAGGTATAAAGGGCGTGACCGCTAACATATTTATGCAATGCTGGGTTCAGTTTACATAGCTGTCGCTTGAAGTCACAAATGATAAACTAGGACCATAAGGAAACTAAATAAACAAGTTATTAATAATGATAAAAATGATAAAATCATGGTCAGCAAGACGACCAGTCACCCCAAGCAGCACCCGTTCACGAGCATAACGCAAAGGTCAGCCATTACCTCCCTCGCCATATTTGAGGGAAGGAGACAACCCGACCCCCGACCCCGTTCTTTTTACCTATTGCGGTATAGTAATTTAATTCTAGGTTCCGTTAAGTTTAATAACATTCATTGCATCGTTTTCACATAAATACATAATGTAATAAGAAAGAAAGAAAATACATTTATTTAGCACAGACTGTAAGACACACAGTACACCTGAGACATATATCAGATAAAAACAAATAAAAATCAAATAACAAAGTGTAAAGTCCGATGTAAGAAATTAAACTGGAAGGTGTGCATAATGATTACTAATGTTTAAAAAATATTGTAAAACATTTTAAAGGGATAGTGATGGAATTTTTGCCCATTGTTCTCCATACGAAACCTGACCTTTTGTAAGGGGGGGGGGGGGGGGGGGGGGGCAACTAAAATTAATTATATTTTCTTATACATTTTAACGTTAAAAACTGCCCTTGTAAGTGCTTATTTGAAAATAATTATTATTGCTTACTTGATTTTGGCTTTGGGTAACCAGCTAGAAGTGAAGAAACCAAACACTACCCAAATCGAATAGGCCAAATAAATAGGACATAGAAAAATAAATCAAGAACACCGGCAAGAAGATAATGAAAAGACTTCACATATTAAATAGACGATAGATCATCATCTGCCTAGCCTTGTCCCGATTATGTTGGGGTCGGCTTCCATTCTAACCGGATGCAGCTGAATACCAGTATTTTACATGAAGCGACTGCCTATCTGACCTCCACAACCCAGTTACTGGGTAATACGATACCCCTAGGTAAGACTGGTTATCACACTTTCGGGCTACTGACGACCCGTAACGACTGTCAAAGATCTAAAAATGACAGCCGGGACCAACGGCTTAACGTGCTTTCCGAGGCATGGAGGGGTCTCGGTATGTAAAGATGGTCACCCATCCACAGACGAACCGCGGCAAGCTTAGCTTAACCTGATCGATCGACCTGTGTGGCTGTTATCATTTAGCCACGGGCCTCTCCAATAGACGATAGATGTTCAGACGTAAAACATGCTTACCTAAATATTAGACATACAATAAAGCTAGCAACTAGCCTGTATCCAACGAAGTCGAGGTCACGTCCCAAAAAATCCACCCCGGTGTTCCCTCTCTCACCTACGCCGGGGGTCGCGGGAACGAACGATACTTCCGTAACCCCCGACTGGTGCTGGCCCGCTCCTGCGGGCCTCTCCTCGTGTCAGTGGGGGGAGTGAGGTGTTAAACTCCCCCCGCGACGTCTAAGAGGGGCGCGCGTGGAACACTACGCGCCGCCGCCTCGGGTCCTGATGTGTGGGGGGCGACGGACGTCCCCAAGTCCGTCGCCCCTGGACCCATTTAGGGGGGCTGGAAGAGGGCGTTATCCGCCCTCCGCCGACGCCCGGTGCGCCTGCTGCGGGCAGGGTGAGGGGACGAGATCTCCCTCTCCCTTTCCGCAGCCTCCTTCTGCGAGACGACTGTTTCGCAGAAGGAAACCACCGCGTCCCAGGACTCCTCGCTGCTCCCAGGACTCCTCGCTGCGAGGTCACGTCCCAGTCTAACCAAATGCTTACTAAAGAATTATGGAAGCCTAAGCCAGTGGGCATAACTTCGGCCTTCTAACCATATATATTTATACTAGCGGATCCCTCTCTAAAAGTAACCGTCAGTTAATCCTGCAGAGGAAACTGTGCTAACATCTTAGTACGAAATCCTCCTAAGTTATTATTTTAACCTTGACCAAAATCGCTGAATGAGACACTCACACCGTTCCTCATACAAAACCTCTAATCACAAGGGAGAATTCTTTCGGGAAATACTTTCGTAATTATCTTATAATACTTTACAAGTTTTTGCCATTAAACTTTTACATAATTTCGTATCGACGGTGTGAGAGTTCGTTGAAAGCAACGTAAGATTTATTAAATAGGTAATCTTTTAATGAGGAAATGTATTTTCTGGTTTCTAAGATACTTAAACACAAAGTTTTTTTTTTTTGGAAAGAATATATTCCCACTTTTCACAATATAAATAGTATTTAGGTATTTTGTGTATACTTTTGTTTTGAATCAGTTTCAATATAAATTCCTAAAAAATACGTTTTAAAAAAATATTGATATCCAATTCACCCCTCCGACTTCACAAACTTTCAAATAATAACAACTGCTACTAATATATTTTCTGGGTTAAAATTCAATTTGTTGATAGGCGTAACATTCATTGGAATTGAAACTTGAACCGTGAAGATTGAACTTTATTAATTACATTACGGAGGGGAGGATTTAGTTTGAAAGTGGGGCCTAGTACTAGACCGGGATAACTTGAGAAGAGAGGAAATAAACGTCACCACGAACGTGCTTAATTTAGATGATAGATATAAATGAAGGGAACTTTAATCTAGCGTGGAGTCAATTGAATGCGTTGTCATGGGAAGAAACTAACCAGGCGGTGGCAATTGTATAAACAGTTGTACCAGAAAAACTTATTTTGAAAATAAATACATACATTATACATAGTATTTTGTTTAGTTTTATTAAGTGAATACGATTTTATGTATTTTTTTTTGTCTCCTTTACTCTTTCACACGTTGTCTAGATCTCTTTATCTAATGTCCTATCGCAGATATGCTGGAAGATTTCTTATGAAATAAGCATCACCTGTGTACCTATTTTTCTGTTCTGTTTTTTCTTGTCTGTTTATATATGTGTGTACATAAATGGTAAAATAAAATAAATACACATAAGTGCCTCTTTAATATGTTTTGTCAAATACTCACTGTAGAGAATATTAAAAATAAAAGTTGTGTGTTTGTATCTGTTTCATTTAAGGAATGCATGCATAGTTTAACGTATCTATTGGTGAAAAAATGTTGTAATTTTGTTTACATGTACTAAAAAAGAGGCTACGTCTGCCTACTACTTTGCAGTTTGGCATCTTGTAAAAAAAATATTTATTTGAATGAACACTTTTTCATATTTAAATGAAATTGAATACTCACACATGTCACGGTGTCTACTAAATTTAAGTTTTACCTTATGGTGTTTTTACATGTTTAATACTGAAGATGATGCCCAAAAAGAAGACTATAATTATATAATTATATCAAATTATAATTATGTCGTATCCATATGTTTTTTACTGTGTGTACATAAATAATAAAATAAATAAAATAAAAGCATTTCCCTAAAAATGTCATTAGAAATAAGCACCACATTTGTGCGTATTTTCCTGTTCCTTTCTCTTTTCTGTTTATATGCGTGTACAAAAACTAATACATAATTGACACGTGAAAACCGTTAGGCAAACTTCATGTAGTAGGTACCCACTTACTAACGTTACCTAACACACAGGAAGTGTGTCAACTGAAAATTTACTTGCTAACCCCAAGTTATCTCTAAGGTATTAAAAAGAAGTTAAGATGTTCAAAACGCTTTGACACAAACTCATGCGAGCGAATCTCGAAACCGTGCCACTACCTATTGCATAATGTATAAATCCGCTACCACAAAATCTATTTCGCAATGCAAAAAAAAACATACAATTTTTCGTTTACGTTTTGTATCTTCTTCATAAATGCTTTGTGTTTTATTTGAAACGTATGAAGCAGGCCCTTGACCTTTCTTTGTTTCGCATTCCGAGTTCCCTTTGAAAAAATGCTTTTCAGTTTTTAAACATCTGCTCTGGCGTTAATTTTCACTCTTGTTTTTCACTCGGAAACACCTTTGAACTAGGTAAATTGTATGCATCTTGACGGCGAAGCTGTTTTATTTTTGTAATGCCTATACGAAAGTATTGCATAGATATCCATCAACATAGAAATTGGTTAGTATTGTCATGATTATGACCTTTTGTAAATATAAATGATCATCCAGATAAGAAGGGTTAACATTTGTAACGTTTAGGAATAGCTTCTCAAATTGGAATGTCGGCGTTAATATACAGATAAGTTTTTCTAGACATGTGGGCAGTACCTACAATTTGAACTGACGGTAGAAACAACGAAGAAAATAAATAGTCTAATTATTATGTAGGTTTTCAGTGATAGTTTTAGGGCTTTTGTCAATTTCATTTTATTATTATTACTTGGCGCCGTATTCGGTACAAAAATAATTTCGCACGCAACTCATCACCAGATCTTTACGAAATTTAAACGAGAACATTTCGGAATAAATTTATATCGAACAAAAAAAAGAATTTTGCAAATCCGTCCATATATGACGGAGTTATGCCCGGAAAAAAAAATAGGTAATCTCCTCCTTTTTGAAGTCGGTTAAAACTACACATCTTTCCTCTTTATACTCGTAATATTAGTGTAGATAAATGATAAATGATTTATTTTCAGTAAGTAGGTTTGTACAAACACTTTTATATGGCAATGACAAACCAATTACAGGCACTTTGGAATTGTCAAGGATAAGCATATCTAGCGGAATGTAGCTGTACTATGTATACCACTGCGGAGACCTTTGAGAAATGTAGGTGTAATGTTATTTATATTAAACTACATAGTATTATTAAGAATTTCTTAATTTACAAAATGAAATTTCACTTTATGTTTTAGAGCGTCATATCTTCCAAGTTCGAGATGTTGAGACTTAATGTAAGTTGGCAATAAGGCACTTATATTAGTCTTAGCAGTCCTAGCATTTCGTTTGGAACTCCAAAATGTTGCTTACGAAGACGGAATGACGTAGGCATTTTACTAAGTTTAACAGTTGTTGTTACTGAAATAGAAACACTCTATTTTCATTGAAAATTCTTGTTTGAGAAGTTGAAAAATGTTATTATTGAATATATGAATTTTTCAGATATTTTTTTTTTTCGATAAAACGAGAACATAATATTTATTTATACTTCATATTGGACACCATAAAAATACATAAAAAAATAGGTCGAACACTACAAAATATTAGGTGAATCAAATATAAACAGGACTTTTTTTATTACTGGTCGCTGAGTGAAGTGACGCGCTTGGTGCTGTTGTATGTGTTAGGGGGGATCATCTAGGGGAGGGGGTATACTGCTCCGACTCACTTTAGTTTATTGCGCGCCAGTAGCATCATGTATGAGCAGGAGGTAGGTATATAATTCTGTTGAGCAACGACTTATCATGATTTTTTTAACACGGGAGGGCATAAAACTTTCCGAAATTTTGCATCCATTGACTCTACAGTTCGATAAGAATTCGTTTTCAAGAACTCAAGTGTAGGAATGGCACAAAAAAAAATGTAAGTGGAGGACGCCGTTTTCACACTGACCAGATAGTGGAATCATTTGTGTGCAATTGGCTAAAGGCACGACCGACTACATTCTTCGATACTGGCATCAAGAAACATCCCCTGCGCTGGGAAAAATGTGTTAATAGAAGGGGAGATTATGTAGAAAAATAAAATATAATCCTTTTTTTTACGAGCGTATTTTTTTTTTACTTAAGTCCGGTTTATATTTGATCCACCCACGTACATATATATACTGGGCGGCCTTATCACTATCATTAATTTATTTTTGAGCGTCTGGCTTTGGTTTCCTGGACTTTATTAATTCATTCATCCAAATTAATACGAGTATGAAGAAATATTAATATTTATTTAACGTGCAAATAAACGGTTACACATTACAGTATTTACAAAAAAATTGATGCGATGTGCGCTTAAAATTTGTTACCTACAATAATATAACCTAATGTGTTAATGAAAAAACTAAACAGGCATGCAAAATAAAAGAAAAGTATGAAATTATGTTATTAAAGAGTTAAAAATATTATGGAGCTATATCTAAAATAGTTTCACGAACAAAGCCTCAAATCTACCAGTTGGAGAAGCGAAGATGTCAATATTTTGAAAGAGATTATTGTATTGACCTGCACCATTCATTCTGCTAATTCATTGCTTTATATTTTCGAAAAATATGTCTGCTCAGCAACGTAAATACCGCAATGAATGTTGTTGAACTGTCAAAATGACACCCATTGCTACTGATAGTGTGTTACGCAATTACTCCGCAGTAAGACGACGTAGGGGCGCTCGTAAGCCTGCATTCATACGACTAGACTCTTTTCGCTGCGACAAACGAGTACTCATAGGCGGTTTTACTTATATGGGAACTAAAATCTTTTATATATTTCTTTAGTGATAATGTCGTTCATTTTAGCTAGTCGTTTTTCCTCGTGGGTCCGGTGAGACAGGTGCCTTATCTAACTTGATGTTGAAGAAAAGCCGGCAATTTGTGTCGGCGCCCGGCGCGGATGTCGTAAGTACATGGTCTTCATCGATAAACCTTAACAATAACGCTTGAGAAAATAAAGTTGCAACAAAGAGGCCAAAGAAACATTAATAGAGGTAGATAATAATTAATCCGAACACAAACGTTTCTCACACAATTATCTCAGTTTGTAATTTAATTGAATTACAGAAGATGGATTATTTTAATAGTGCTGTAATATTTCGTGGGGACTTAAATACAGATTGATGATGAAAGCTAAAAGAAAAATGTTGTAATTAATTTTCGTTGACAGATCTTGATCAATGCTTTTTGTGCATTGATGCATGGCTCGAGCTTGTGTTTTTGCGCAACCGGCAAAAAGTTGTCTGCAAAGTACCTACCTTCACCCTTCACATTCTCGTGTCACAAAACTTTTTAAATTGTGTCGTCCTACTCACTGGCGAAAGGACTATAAGTAAAGATCGCTGTGGCGAAATAGGGCCCTTCCCTGCCCAACCCATTCGTTCGACCTGGAAATCTCCCACCTGGACATGAGTTGCCTTGGCTTTCCTGGAAATCTATAAAGAATCCGGACTCAAGTAGGCCGAAGCAAAGAAAACCTGCTCAGGTGGAGATTCACCTGGAGAGTAAATGTGGTGCTGTCCCACATACAATGGGACTCTTAATATCGTGTCCAGCGTGTCCTGTTATTTTCACGCTGCCGGAGTTGATGGACGCAACTGAAGGTGCGAAGCTCGTAGCCAAATTCTGAACTGACTGTAAGTAGATTGCAATACAAGACCTTCAACCCTGTAGGCTTGCAGGATCAGTTAACTATAAAATAAAGGCAGTAGGTTATCCATATCAAAGACCGGTGGTTGTTTTACACACGTACGCTGAGCTACAAACACTAATTGGAAATTATAATTGGGACGTGAGACATAATATTGATGAAATAGTTACCCATATTTCAGTTTGTTGTCCATTAACTGCAAATCTATTTTGGCCACCCTTAATATAATGCTCCATTAATTTAATTGACATCTGGGGTTAGTCTATTTCCCGACTATGGACAGGCGAATATATATAGCGTGAATAGTATAGCGTGTCTCCTGGGTATTGTATGTTATCACTTAAGGAGTCAATTAAGTGATTGGACAACAACGTTCCTTTATATCGTTCCTTTAGATCTTTGAGTCGCACGATTCATGATTCGCCTAAAAAGGTTTTATATAAATTGAAATCAGGGCGAAATCTCAATTTTGTATCATAAATAGACTTTATATTGTAAGCAAAAATCTTAGCCTACATTTTTCTGAATCCGGATTTTTTATTTCAATTTGTGGTATTTTTTTATTCAAAGGCAAAGTTGTTGAACACGAACCAATGTTTACAATTGGTTAAACAACGATTGAGTGCCACAATTGAATAAGCACAAAACATGGATACTTTTTTAAGTTCTTTCACAGTCGGTTGGCTGCTCTAACTACTAAAGTTGGGAGTAGAGATGGGCATATACCCGGTAAAATCCCAGACTTTGGGTAAATACCCATTTATACCCATTTTTACCTTCCCAATTTTAATTTATATCGGGTAAAAATAAAATCAGTTTAATTTAAACTAATTATTGTATTTTTAGGGTTCCGTACCTCAAAAACAAAAAACGGAAACCTTATAGGATCACTTGGTTGTCTGTCTGTCTGTCAGTCTGTCAAGACCCTTTTTCTCAGTAATACGTGGAGGTATCAAGCTGAAATTATTATGAAATACATAGGTCTATGGTATTGGAGCTCTAAAAAAATCTAGCTTCTAAGTTAGCTCAATATCAGGTTGGCACAAAAGTACTAACTTAGAAGCTAGATTTTTTTAGAGCTCCAAGGGACCATAGGCCTATGTATTTGATATTAATTTCAGCTTGATACCTCCACGTGTTACTGAGAAAAAGGGTCTTGACAGACAGACAACCAAGTGATCCTATAAGGGTTCCGTTTTTTCTTTTTGAGGTGCGGAACCCTAAAAATACAATAATTTAGTTTAAATTAAACTGATTTTATTTTTACCCGATATAAATTAAAATTGAGAAGTTAAAAATGGGTATAAATGGGTATTTACCCAAAGTCTGGGATTTTACCGGGTATATGCCCATCTCTAGTTGGGAGGCTTTGATTAATTGCTCGCTCTCACAAAGATACGCTTCTGTGTTAAAAGTTCCTTCGTGATTTAAATTGTAATTTTCTTTGATTGGTTCCAGCTACCAGCTTCGAACCAATTGTGATTCACAGACAACTTTGTGCTCGTTACAATGACCCAATTTTAAAATAAAACGGGTAACCCTTTTCAATCGCAGAATTGCGCATAAAATACGGTTAGACTGGAAGCCAACCCTAACATTGTTTGGGAAAAGGCTAGACAGATGATGATGATGCTTTGAGCATAAAACGCGGAATGCTTTAGAGAAATAACTTTATTTCGAAGACACGAGGCTTTAGCGTAAACGCGCGACATAAAGGTAACGTAACATTTTTTTTTATCGTAAATTCATCTGTTACAATAAATTATAAAAGAACTAGCGACCCGCCCCGGCTTCGCACGGGTGCAATGAAGAAACACTGATAATTATAGAGCCGTTATTTCTCGTAAAAAGTATAGGATAAAAAATTGTTATTGTGGGTTATTCCTAAGAGATAGACATATACTATCGCGGACTTTTTTGTAGACCTTTTTAAGGTGTACAATACTGTAGTACATTATTTTGATCTATCTCGACGGGTTCAGCCAGCGTTTACAATGTAAACGCAAAAAAATGTGTTTATTTACGACATCACATTAGAAATCTCTAAAATTATCACTGTTTCTCTACTATATTATGCATGTATTATACATATAAACCTTCCTATTGAATCACTCTATCTATCAAAAAAACCGCATTAAAATCCGTTGCGCGGTTTTAAAGATCTAAGCATATATAGGGACAGACAGACAGGGAAGCGACTTTGTTTTATACTATGTAGTGATACCTATTGATTAATATTTGTACCCACACGGTAGAGGTAATGCTACTAAAGGTACAAATACCTTAGCATGATATCTACTAAAAGGGCCCGTGGCTAAATAATAACAGCCGGACAGGTCGATCGATCAGGTTAAGCTACGCTTGCCGCGGTTGGTCTGTGGGTGGGTAACCTTCTTTACATACCGAGACCCCTCCGTGCCTCGGAAAGCACGTTAAGCCGTTGGTCCCGGCTGTTATTCGTAAATCTTTGACAGTCGTTACGGGTAATCAGTAGCCCGAAAGTCTGACAACCAGTCTTACCTAGGGATATAGTATTACCCAGTAACTGAGTTGTGGAGGTCAGATAGGCAGTCGCTTCATGTAAAATACTGGTATTCAGCTGCATCCGGTTAGACTGGAAGCCGACCCCAACATAATTGGGGAAAGGCTAGGCAGATGATGATGACGATGATATCTACTAAAAGATAGGGACACGTCCAATCAGTAATTGTACATCTCCATTCAAAGGACACAAGCACCGAAGATCTTTCTATATACAGCGATGAATCAAGGTACAGTAAGAGATCTGTAGACCATCACAATAGCTATCCGGATAGATACTATTGCCATGAATGAACACCGCATCGCATGGGAGTTCCATTCAACTCGGTTCCTATTAACTGGGCCGTATCTAGGTCTCTACAGATTTATTCAATTATTATTGCTGTTACGGACGAGAACATCATAGTTTCAAGAGAAAGCATACAGAAAATTTAAAGGCCTTTTAAGTTTTAGCACGTTGGGCGTATTGCCAAATTGACGTGCAGTACTTATGTTACTGGGTTTTGGATGTTAGTTAAGAGTTTTTTTGTAATTTAGTTCAG
Source organism: Eremobia ochroleuca (assembly GCA_949629135.1). Classification (NCBI taxonomy): domain Eukaryota; kingdom Metazoa; phylum Arthropoda; class Insecta; order Lepidoptera; family Noctuidae; genus Eremobia; species Eremobia ochroleuca. Next base: position 11,011,592 of record OX451397.1, on the reverse strand, counting down.
TCTTTAGCTGTAGAAGGGACTAGTAGGTACCAGCATTGCGGCATTGCGATTCTGTAACCATCTCACCGTGAAAACTTAGGTGAAGTGAGCGTGGAGTGAGCTGTCAGTGTCATCCCACCTGATACTAGGGATTGACCAAGCATACATTTACAATCATAATCGAGATTTTAATAATATTGTTATGCTAATTCTATTGATCATTCTACAACGTGTAACGTTAAATGCGCAAAACCTGAAAATAGTTTGATCAGAATAACGAGCAGAATTAATTGAACCACTTTCTAATATAGGTCACATTTTTCAAAAAATCTTCATTAAAAACGTTGCCGCGTCTATTTATTAATAGGTCAAGCAAGCCAATGTCAGCGCGGCGCAGCGGCCCGGTGACGACTCCTCCCTCGATAAAGCGTCGTCGCAGACGCAAGAAACGATCAGAATGGCCAGTAAAACTAAAACAGCACATAAAACCTTTACAATTTTTTTAATGACTTATTTTCTCTCCGAAATAGGTCAATTGAATTAAAAATCAGTTGGGGTGTCTGAGGTTTTGCGCATTTAACGTTACACGTTGTATATAATTTCAAAGCTTGTATTTTAACTGTCAAAACATACCTTTTTTGTATGGTTTTAATCTAGGGAAAAAAGAAAAAACAACAAAATTGATATTTTGACTAGGTATGTTTCTGTTTTGCTATTTTATTTGAAAACCCCACAAAATAGTAATGTTTTGACAACTAAAATACTAGTTTTGAAATTATATAAAATTATCAATAGAATTAGCACAAAAAATATTATTAAAATCTCGATTATGATTGTAAATGTTTGCTTAGTCAATCCTTAGCATCAGTGGGATGACATTAACAGCTCACTCCACGCAAGTTTTCACGGTGAGATTTTTACACAATCGACCGGCTGCAATAGAATCAAAATAGAATGGTAAACTCAGGCACTGGAGTATGGGTCATCATCATCATTTCAACCGAAAGACGTCCACCGTCGGACATAAGCCACCCCCAAGCACCGCCACTTGGACCGATTCTGTGCTTTCCGCATTTATCAGATTCCTGCGACCTTTAGTATAGTAGGGTATATGGGAGGCCTTCCAACGCTCTATGCTATGGCGTGGGAACCTAAGCTCAAAAAGGACTTACGCTGAAGGCCAAAATTGTGATAAAACTTGGACTGAAAGTGCTAAAACACGGTAGAAAATCCTGCGACTTCGAATCAATACTTACTCTTTTCCTATAGCTATACGTCAAAGCATTTCCCTTATAGCGAGCAATTGTAAGTTATTATTTACCGTAACTAAAACTCATTCTTTGATCGCATTACGAGTCTTTTCGGAATCGTGGCCACTCCAAAGTAGGTAGTTACTTCTGGGAAGTATTTGGATTAACACTGGTAGCCAACTTTGGCTCAACCTTCAAATGTTATCTTAGGACCAAAACAACGGGAATACAGGTGGTATTCCCCGAAGGGAAAGCCAGAAGGGCACCATTATTACATCCACATTTCGCCAATTATGTTTAAGTCTCATGTAATTGGGGGCGAACCTATTGCCAACAAACGGGCGCAAATCCAAACTCTAGGCGGCTGCTGAGAAATTCCAGATGGCAAAACCCAATAAAACTTTGCCCGATCCTGGAGTTAAACCCAAGATCTCATTGCTCAGAAGTAATGCTAGCCAGTTTATTATGGTTAATACACAGAACCATATCCTGTTTTCACGTACATTTGAACCAATCCTGAAGCGTGACCGGACTTTCAATATGTTCCGTGTAAAATCTATCAACGGAATGACTCTTTAGGGATACGAAATATTTCATCTCTTCATGAAAGAGTAAGAACAAGGGAACATTCTACTGAAGAGGAAATTTATGGAGCTTTACAGATGTTTATATTGTAATCTCTACTAATTTTGAAAATGACAAAGTTTATGAAAATGACTTGATGGAAGGTAAATTTGACGCAAACATAGACCATGCTCTGGATTTAAAACACAATAATAATGCCAGCTTATTATTGTCCCACTTCGGGGCAAAGGCCTGTTCTCATACAAAAAACGCACGAAAGAGCATTCATCACCACACTTGCTCAAGACAGGGTTGGCGATTTCAGACTTATGTTCACTACACGTCCAGGTTCATCTATATCATTAATGTCCAAGGTGAATTCCACATAATATATACTGGAAGTATTCTCCTAAGATGGGAGAAACTACTTGTATAATATTGATAGGTCCCTAAAGGTTTTTGATCATGGCGATGATAAGGTGACCTTTCCTTTAAAATATTATACCTATTGACGGTCTTGTTATTTCAAAACATTTCTCCCGGGCGAAGGCTTGAGCAAAACTAGTTTACAAACAACAACAACCAAATATTTGAATCAAGAATAGTTCTAATTGCTTTATTGATTAGGATGTAAAAGCCTTGGGAATATTTACACCTGCTTTTCAATTTCCTTTCCCTAAACAGATTATTTTGATATTACTCTTTAAGAAGCTTCCAGTGAGTTGAGCAATATGTTTATTTCTATCGGAGTATTCGGAGTAGTATTGTGGAGACTGGAGTACCTAATTGCCACCGGCGCGCATGTATGACCTACAGTGCTATTCTTGAAACATATCACCGAGAAATCTTAGGTAAAGTGAGCTGTCAATAGAAGCAATCTCTAGCATATGGTGGAACAACAGCTCACTTCAAGTTCACCTCTACTAAGTTTTCACGTCGAGATTTTTACCGAGTAGACCGGCAAATGTATGAACGTAACGAAGCAAAAGGAGTTTGCGAGCGGGTGCCGTTCTGTTGTTTCTGCCTTTAAGAAGCCGCCTTTAGGAAGAATACGTGAGCTTATGTCTGTATGTTATGGAGAGTTTTGGCGAGTGCTTTGCTAGGCTAGGCGTTAGTTTACAAAAATGCTACAAAGTTTAGTGCCTATCGATCTTTTTTTCTGTTTGTCACCAGTAGATATTTAAATCTAAGTATTAGCTGATCATTCACAAAGACCATGAAGAAATACATGTAAAATAGTTGTTAGAGACCAAAGACTAATAGTTTGGTAATAATTCCTACTCATTTTCCAAAATAATTAGGTAGCTAAAATTAAAAAAAAAGTTTATGAAAAGCTACCTCTATTGGATTTCAAAAAATCCTGTTGAGATACGTTGTGAAGTAATAGGTTCCAAACAGTCGGTTTGAAAAGCTTCCTAACGCGTTTGTTGAAATCTTCTTCCTCCCTCGAATAGATGGCAGCACACAGCGATATGATAAGGGCAGCCGTGCCGCCATCTAGCCCAAATCACAAGCACTGTGGAAAATTCATTCAGTGAAAACGAAAACCTGAGGCTCCGACATTTCAATGAAAAGCGTAGTTTGATAGTTACTACTATAATCTACAAGGTGTCGCTGCAATAATTAGAACGGAAAAGTTAGTTTGAAAAGACTCATTGACTCGTTTCATTTCATTTATTTATTCATAAACAATTTACATTGTGTTGAACATTAGATATTAAATAAAATTATCTCATCCAAAAACAGGACTTAGGAAAGTTACGTATGCACCTTACCTTTTTTAGGGTTCCGTTCATCCGAATGAAAAAAACGGAAGCCATAAGGGACCACAAGACGTAAGTCTGTCTGTCCGTCTGTCAAAGCCAATTTTCTCCGAATCTACTGGACCGATTATATTGTGAGGTACACATAATGTATTTCTGTGACCCAAACACAGGCGTACAACATAAATAAATGAATTTTTAAAATGGTGCTCACTTTTGGGAGGCAATTTAGAAAACAAAACAAAAGTTTTGCAAACATATATTGTTTATATCATGTGACATATCAAATAAAAGAACCTGATGTGAGGGTCATAATAATATTGTATTTTTTATGGTTTTGAAATAAAAAGTCTCCTGTACACGTATTCATATCATATTAATTTATTAATTTTGTGAACACAGGTTAAAACACAACACGACACGTAGAGTGGGGATTCTTTTTGTGTCTCTTTTTTTTTCTCAACCCCATGGTGTTCGTATCATTGGATAGGTCTTTTAAAATATTGTGGGTTTGTTAACACAACAATTTTTGGATTCGGGGATCATTTTGCGAAATATTAAGCTTTTAAGTGCCAGTTTTTGTTAGAGCCATATATTCCCCCAAGACATCTATATTTTTATTTTTTTTCATATTTGAAAAAATTCACGGTAGTAGTAGGTATGTTGACTTGACTCATTTCATTTCATTTATTTATTCATAAACAATTTACATTCTGTGTGGTCTGACGCGCACTTGGCCGGTTTTGTGTTTTTAAGACACAATATGATTAGAGCAGATAAACTTGTACAGCGCCTGTAAGCACCCGACTAGTCTAACTTTAAGGTCGATATTAAATTGATAAAATCGACCTTAAAGTTTTACTAGTCAACAACAAATTTCGTTTCTGCCCTATAAAGGGTTAAAAGTAGAAAAGGTTAACTCTTTCCTATTACAAAGCCTTTCCCAGGAAATGTATCCGGAATTTGAAACTTTTATCCGCTGAGAAGAAACTATCAAAGTTCCTCGTACTGCAAAACATTGGGAAGCAGCAATATTTACTTTCTAATCATTAAGTCATTTACGTGCCTGTGAAGATTTATATGACAAAATAATTATTATTATGCTTTTGATGCCGAGTAAGAAATAGCGTGGTATTTTTTATTATTTTATATTATAATTAATTTTGTAGTGTACCATTATAATACACCATTACAATACCATTATAAAATTGGCATTGCCATCCAACGTGGTAATGCTGCCAGCCTTTTGTGCACTTATCCCATTGACAGCGATGCGGACGGATTTTTTGATGGCCAATGAGCTCCTGCCTTGTTCTTTAGTATTATTTTTTAGTTATATGATTGTGTGTAATATATATAACTTTAGCTTTTGTGCGAACAGATTAAATAAACAAATAAATAAATGATAGCTGGGACTAACGGCTTAACGTGCTTTCCGAGGCACGGAGGGGTCTTGGCATAATAATAATAATAAAATTTTATTTGGAACACAACCATAAATTACAGTGTCTTCATAGCTACAACACGGACAGTTAATTTAACAGAGGTACATAGCCTGCTGTCTCCCAAACTAGGCAAAACCTGTATCTTAGGAGGTATGTGAACATGGTCACCCATCCATGGACCAACTGCGGCAGGCGTAGCTTAACCTGATCGATCGACCCGGGCGGCTGTTATTATTAGGTTGCCTCATAAGTTCTTGCCATATTTTATTTTTCTCGAATTTTCTACACAAACTAAAGCAAATTCAAGAAAGTTCTAGATCTTTCTAGTAAGGATGAGTATCTTTTATGGTGAGGGAATAAATAGGCGCGGACGCAACGCAATAATTAGTCTTTAGTGAAAATGGATCAGCGTCAACTGCGAGCTATTATGCTATATAAGCATCGACTTAAAGTCTCTTCAACATAAACGGCTAAAAAGATTAACATTGCATTTGGACCGGGTACTACTAGCGCTCGGACTGTTCGTTTCTGGTACAAGTGTTTTGACACCGGTGATATAAGCTGCGAAGATCAACCTCGCCCAGGCCGACCCACCAGCTTCGATAAAGATGCTTTGCGTCACGAACTTGAGCTACATCCACACTATAGTACGCGCGATTTAGAGAAGGCGCTTGGACAATCCCACGCGACTATAGATCGTTATCTCAAATCGATGGGATATCGCAAAGTGATGTCACGTTGGACACCTCATGCGTCAACGGACCATGACCGGGCCGTTCGTGTGGCCATTTGTCAAAGTTGTGTTACTTCGTCCGCACAGACGAGACTTTCTCAAGGACATTATTACATGTGACGAGAGCTGGATACATTATGAAACTAACACGCGTCATGCCTATTGGATTCCTCGCGGAGAAAACCCACCAGCCCAGCCTAAACTTAATGAACACGGTCGTAAGATTATGTTGTCTGTTTTCTGGGATTGGCAAGGAATGATTTTCTGGGAACTCCTCGAATCTCATCAGACTATTAACGCCAATCTGTATACGCAGCAGCTTCGCAAAGTAGCAGAGATGTTTAAAATTAAGCGGCCAAAACGACTTGGAGTCCAACTTTTGCATGACAATGCACGACCTCATTGCGCCAAGTTAACACATAAACAGCTGGAGGAGCTAGGATGGCTGACTGTTCCACATCCACAGTATAGCCCGGATCTTGCGCCTTCAGACTTTCATTTATTTCAGCTCTTACATTTCATTTACTAGGAAAAAAAATCGAAAATTCTGGAAGTATTCAAATTGAACTTGAAAATTTTTTCGAGTCCCAGTCTGCTTCATTTTGGGAGAAGGGTATTCAAATTTTGCCCAGTAGATGGCTGACTGTTGTAGATAACGAAGGAGACTATATAATTGATTAAGTGTGTTTTTTCTATTAATAAGAAAATATTAGGTAATAATAATTTGTTTTTTAACTGGCAATAATTTATGAGACAACCTAATACTTAGCCACAAGCACCTCTATAATAATAGCATTTATTATAATGGGGTTTAATAGCACAGGCGTATAATAATTGTAAATCGAGTTCTAATAAAAAAAAAAAAACTTTTATTACTTCGTTACAGTTACAACTATTAGGTTTTTATGCTTAAATGTATAAATATTTTTAATTTCATGTAAATCTTGCTACAAATAAACCACGCAATATTGTTTTTAGACCATTTTAGTAAGAAAATGAAACAGGTTCACTAACTTCCTAATTTTTCAACCTTGTTAATAAGCAAGATTTATGTTTTAATCTCTTTCTAAGAGATTTGAAACTATCCAACAAGCCATAACATAGTTTACGATAAAAATGTGTAGTCACTTATGTCCAGTTTTGAACTTTTGAAATTGACTAGAACGTGGGTGTATTCGGCAGAACCCGCGTTGGCAATTTCCTCCGGGTTCTTCATTGGTGTGATTGATTGAATCACGTTTTTGTTATAGTATCTCTTCTCCGCTAGATATGAGCAAACACAATGCTTGTTAGTGGAGCAAGGGATCTACAAAAAAGCGATATTTATTGGATTTTAGGCCGCCGTCCCTGGCCGTTATATTTTTTGGGAAGACGCTTTTTAGCGGTACCTATTTATTATTGGTTTGGTAACAGGGTGATATAATGTGAATCTTTATTTTTTGTTTTCTTCTATAGAAAGTAACGTATGAAAACCTTTCAGTCTGGTACGGCTATCTAGGTGAAGAGCTGCAATTCTATGCACATGTAGAAGTTTACATAAATATATCTTCAAAAAGAGGTCAAAGCAAACACAGACTCAAAGAGATGGTTGGTTCTATTATGCGGAGGCAAAAGGATTGATTCATCTCACTCTTGAGGCTACATTAAACACATTAGATTATTTGGTAAAAGACAAAGAACATCAATATGAAATATGAACGCTACTCACCTATTTATGGTGCTTGTTGACGAGCGACTGAAGACATATTAGAATTGGAAGCCACACTCTGGAAAAGTGCCCGGGAAAATAACGTAGAGTAACTAATAAACCTTCTGTTTAGTTACAGTTTTCCAAATCGTAACTAGGTGTCATGGTCCCACTTTACCTACTCACTCTCTTCTCTTATTCATTCTTGTCTGCTCCGGCAGTAAATTTTCAGTAATAAAGTTCAGTAACAATTATTTTCACCAAGCTCCCTTTCTGATAACATTCAACATTTTTGACCTCAAGATCAATGCATGAAGATGACGTTGTCATGCAAATTCCACAAATTTTTGCCGGCTTGTGTGAAAATACGTGGGTAAATCAAATTTAAACTGACCTTTACGTACTACGAGGGGAGGCTCACACGCATAAGCTGCGGCACTTCTCTTGAGCGCTGTTCTATTAACATAATTTTAGTCGTCATCACGATGAGTGAGAAGGCAATACCATGTTCGATTGCGCAACGCATTGTCATCAAATTTCTCTCAAAAGAAAATGTGGGCCCGCAGGAAATCTGGCAGAGACTACGTAATCAGTATGGAGATTCAACACTGTCAAAAACTCAAGTTAAATTTTGGCACAAAGCATTTCGTGACAGACGTGATTTTGTACAAAACAATACCTATCAACGACGTCCGAAAACGCAAGCACTATCCAAGAAAATATCGACGCCATTCGTGAGCTTATCATGAAAGATCGTCACTTGACCCTGACTGAAATCCAACAGAAAGTGAAGATCAATTATGGTTGTGTCGTCCAATACTTCATTAAAAATATTTTAAAGTTCCGGAAAATTTATGCAAGGTGGGTTCCAAGGCATCTGAATGAAGAACAAGGAACTCTTCGTCTTAAAATTTCTCAGCGATGGCATGTTATAAAACGGAAGGGGAAGCACTTTTGCGTCGTGTATAGTAACGTGTGATGAGACCTGGGTCCATCATTTTACGCCAAAGTCTAAGAAATCAAGTAAAGAGTGGCGGCAAAAAGGTGAAGATGGTCCAGTGAAGGCAAAAACGGGTTTGTCTGAAGGGTAAAATTTTAGCTACTGCACATTATTATTGCAACCTTTTAGATCGTGTAAGTACAGTTTATAGGTCCAAAAGGCGAGGTTATCATATTCGAGACGTGTTACTCCTGCACGATAACGCCAGAGCACACACCGCTGCGTCCAACAAAAATTAACCAAAATGCATTGGACTATTCTTGAACACCCACCATACGGTCCAGACCTCTCACCGTGTGATTATCACATGTTTGGCCCGCTTAAAAACGCGCTGGGAGGACAACGTTTTGAGACTAACGAACAAGTAGAACAGTTCGTGTGCCACTGGTTACGTTTACGTCCTTCTTCTTTCTTTGGTGACGGAAATAACAAACTTCAGATTCGATGGCAAAAATGCGTTAATAGAAAAGGAATGTATACAGAAAAATAATATGGTGTTTGTTTAATAAAGTAGTCACTTAATAAAAAGTTATAATTAAAGGTCGGATTAAATTTTGGGTTTACTGGTAGAAAATGCCTCAGGCATTAAGTTCGCCTTTGTACAGTACTTTTTTTACTTGTGCATAAAGTTTTAATAAATAAATAAATAAATAAATTTGATTCACCTCTCGTATATCGGCAGGTCTTTTTTTAAAAGTACACGTTTGTGAGACGTTCCTGCAAATACAAAATAGTAACTACTATGAGAATATTATAAGAAATCAGAATGAAGTAGCAAAATCATCACATTTTCCATTTTCCACCTCTTCAAAATGTATTCAATTTGCCTTTTCCCAACTATGTTGGAGTCGGGTTCCAGTCTTACTAGATGCAGCTGAATACCAGTATTTTACATTCAACCTCATCAAAATATATTAAGGCATTATTAAATGAAACGTAAACTATCACGCTTTCAAAATAACATAAAAAAAAATCTGCTGATGACAACCTAAAGGCCGTCCATTATAAATTGTTATCAGTACTTTATTGTTTATTGTCCCTTCCAGGCAACATACCTATGTCACCAAATCATTGAACCAAACCACATCGCTATGAGTTTCTTCAGATAAAATAACAATATGTAAAGGAAACTAACTAGTTAAAGAAGATCAAACACGACGATGCGGACGATATTTTTGATACCCTATGATACTTTGCTTTTTAATATACTTGTACATTTTATTATTTTTTGTCTTGTACACATTTCGAGACCCTGGGGTCCCGGACCTTTGGAAGGCGTACCAGGGCCCGAAGCCAACTCGCAAGGGCCCCTAAGATAATTTTAAATGATGAGGAGGCACCAACCGACGATTATCCCTGTATGCACTATTATTAATATTATTATTTTAAATTATGTTAATATTTTAATATAATTAAATTTAAATAACTAGTACAGTCTTCAAATTAAGCTAAACTTCCAAACTGGTTTAAACCAAGTTACAACATTCTTATTTTTATTTTGCCTCTAAAAATGGATATCCCACGGCCAAAAACGTAGTCACAAACCAACTAGAATAGTAATAATCAACCCGGGCTAGAAATTACTAAATTAATAATAGTTTATACCTTGTTCTATCAAAGAAACCACTTATAGAAAATGTAACCTGCATTTTGTACATGACAAACGTTGACAGGTAATTAACCTACTAACTCAAATTTTCATTAATTAACGCGATAAATCTCTATGCACCCAACATAATAATAGTCCCGGAAAACAAAGTAAAAGTAGTTCGTACTTTTACAGTCTTTTGCAAAAGGAATCACTCGCGTTACATAGTTCTTATTTCTTTCTGTCCTACAATATTTTCCCAGTTCTATTTTGTTTTTTCATTACTCTTTGCTGTACAGTTGCCAGTTTTGTGAAGTTAGTTTTATATCCGAACATTTCTTAAGAGCGAATACTAAAGTATTTTTCTTCATTTCTCATAAACGTAGAACGTGCTTGTGACAATTCTATTGGAGTTTTCTATAATTAATGTCTGTTTGCGAACGAAAGGGGTTGAGTTGCTGCATTTCTGTCTTCGATAAATAAATAATTGAATGTGAATTGTATCTCCTTCCGTATGGTTCCACACTCTAAGTGATTAATTATAGCTAGTTAAAAAAGCGCACTCCTTTAAGGATTTCCATAAAAGAAACTCTGTTCAGAAACGAATATATTTTCTAAAGTACTCACTAAAATAGTATAGTTTTTAGGAGGACTATTGGTTGCTTTCTACCTAATAGGTAATTGTATTGATTTTAATTGACATTTAATTTAATTAAAGGCTGGTTTTTCCAACGCCAGATAATTTTATCCGAGAAATATTTTTGAATTTTTGACAATTCTTCTATACAAAAACTGTCAGACGTCAATTTTATTCCACGAATAAAAATTATCTGTCGATGAAAAATCGGCCCTTATAGTATAGCTATTATCATTTGCAGTACGCAATAAAACAGGACGAAATCCACTTTTTTCAAATGTTATTTTGTATTCCGTATTTACGTCCGTCATAATCTTTAGGATTACAATTTTTGTAATAAATAAAATGCTCTGAGACTATCATCCGTCACAAAAGTAAAATGTCAAACTTGATATGATAATCACTGGTCAACAAAATTTTGTAACAAGAAAGGTGCTTCTTAATTTTGAAATACCTACCAACCCTCATTTTATCCCCATATTTATTTTGATTCCATCAGGTCTCGTTTTTGTGTTACAGCTACTACGCATAAAATTGAAAATTAACCGTCTTTGTTTCACTTTAGCATTCAGAGCAATTATTTATTTCAAGAGCATAGTGTTTTTTTCTGTTTTCTGAGTTTAGTGATTTTTAAATAATGGCAAGAAAGTGTAAAAATAATCCTGATAAGTTTTGTTACATTTGTGGCGACATTACTTTAAAAACTCAGCGAAGGAATTTGACACCAATTAGTAACTAAGTTATATGAACAGTATTTTGGCTTTGCGATCGGACAACAAGACAAAGCGTGGGTCCCACATATCTGCTGTGTTACATGTGTGGGTCTTCTTACTGGAAGGGCGAAAAGATCTCGATCTATGCCTTTTGCAATCCGTATGATTTGGACGGAACCAACGAATCACTCATCTGATTGTTATTTTTGTCTTACTGATACAAAAGGTATTACATTATGTTAAAAAAGACTGGCCCAAAAGACAATCTCTTACTCCAGGACAAAAAATATTAAATATCCTCCATTGGTACAGCCTGATAATATATTATTACCACCTTTACACGTAAAACTTGGGTTCATGAAAAACTTCGTAAAACCTATGGATAAAAGTGGTGACGGCTATTTATATTTGAAAGAAAAGATGTCCTAAACTGAGTGAGGCCAAAATTAAAGAGGGCATATTTGTTGGCCCTCAAATCAGGCAATTGATGAAAGATGAAATATTTAAAGAAAAGCTTAGTCATTTGGAAAAATCAGCTTGGGAATCTTTCATGAAAGTGACAACGAATTTTCTAGGAAATCACCGATCAAGTGACAATAAAAGTATTGTCGCGGAGCTGTTATCTACTTATCAGGCTTTAGGCTGTAATATGTCGCTGAAAATACATTTACTTCATTCACATTTAGTCTTCTTTCCTGAAAATTTGGGCGCCGTCAGCGATGAACACGGTGAAAGATTCCACCATGACATTTCTACCATAGAAAAACGATATCAGGTCAAATGGAGTTCGCGTATGTTAGCGGATTACTGTTGGACATTACAACGAGACGTCCCTGAAGCAAAATATAGCCGAAAATCATAAAGCTACATTTATATTAATGTTGCAATGTAACGGAATAACTTCTTTTGTTGATAAAACTGAAAATTTCTAAAATTAAAAAAAAATCTAATTAAGTACAAAGAAACTATTCGTATTTGAAACATTCTAATTTTATTTTTACTATCCACATCCTTGTCCTGAACATAACTACACAAATGTTTTTATGTTACATGTAAAAACGTTTTTTTTGTTGACCAGTGAATCAGACTTTATATTAGATCGAAAATTTTTTTTGTTGTTTGAAAATCAACAAATCCGTTTCATCTTCAAAGATATTATAATATACGTATTGTTTTGCACCAATGACAACCCCATTTTTTATATCCACGCAATCACTGTCCATTCCAAGGTTGCTTGGAAGAGATCGCAGAACAATTGTATTTTTTTTTGTTATGTATTTTCTGGTGTACAGTATATTTAAATAAATGCAATTCTTACATAGTTAACTTTAGCAAGATATAGCTGCAAAATATTAGAATTTCTATTCACAAAATGAAACTCCAGCAATATTCGTTTACCACACTAGTAGTTAATTTTCGGAATTAAAGCGAGGCAGCACAAATCCTCTTCCCTATAAATAAAGTGTATAATGAATGGTAAGCTTCTAAACAATGGAAGTATTTTATCAAAGCCACTCTTTACCACATTATTTTCCGAGGTGTAGTTTTTAATTACGTATAATACTGGCTTTTAGTTTTTGAAAGATTTGTTTAGTCACGGAAATTAATTGTTTATCAAAATGACACAATACGTCAATTTGATAAAATCATGGAAATGCATTGTTATTATAATAAAATGTTGAAATGTGCTTTCATTTTGCAAGAGATTCCAAATATTTGTGCTTTTCGTGATATTTTTATTTTTATTTTTATTAGGATAGCATAAATCATTGCATTAAGAAATTATTGTGGCATTTTTTTGTAAACTAAGAAACCAAGACGTACGGTAAGTAAAGATAAGTATTGTTTTATTTCCAAAATAAGAACTTTATCACGGAAGGCTTTTTTCATGACTTGTTTACATTAAGTTTTCATTCTTGCATTGAAATCGATTACTAATTCAGACATGCCTGCGAATATCGAAGGTTCCCGACAAAAATAGAACTTTTTATTTACAACCCAATTCTTTCCTCAGAATTATACCAAGGAGATATCAGATGGAAAAATCGACCTCTTTTTAAAATATGCTTTATAGATTGTCACAAAGCAAAAATCTATGGCATTGCAGATACGTATCGGAACATCCGAACATGGAACCTACACCACAAAGATAAAATATATTGATTAAAAAGCCTGGTTGTACAAAAATATTAGTCTTCATCTGCCTAGTCTTTTCCCATGTTGGGGTCGGCATCCAGTCTAGCCGGATGCAGCTGAGCACCAGTATTTCACATGGAGTGACTGCCTATCTGACCTCCACAACCCAGTTACTGGGTAATACGAAACTCCTTGGTAAGACTGGTTGTCAGACATCGGGCTTCTGACGACCCGTAACGACTGTCAAAGATCCACGTATGACAGCCGGGACCAACAGCTTAACGTGCTTTCCGAGACACGGAGGGGTCTCGGTATGTAAAGATGGTCACCCATCCATGGACCAACCGCGGCAAGTGTAGTCCCTGATCTAAACCTGATCCTGATTTTTTTTTTGAAGAATCGTTTTTCTTATTTATTGTTGTGGAAGAAAATTGAAAAGAGCTGTCAGACATTTTGCTAAGATTTGCCTGAATACAAATTACGAATGTTGAGTTACGTTTTGTTTTTCTTTTGTGTCTTTCTTCTGTTGTCCGCAAGTAATTGATTGTCAGAATGAAAACGACACTGATTGAAAGTAGCTGTAGTTCAACACAGTTGAAAGGGTTCTTGTTTGCTTTAGTACCTAATGTTAGAATAAGTCTTTAATAAGTTTTTTTAATATAAATTAAATCAACATTGCATTTATCCAGCGGGGTAATTGCAATACGTAACACACTTGTAATCCTATGCAAAAGCATTCATTGCGTTGTCTACTATTTTTTCCAACATTCATGAAGCTATGGATTGCAAATTCGTTCGAAATCATTGGGATTGTGCTGGAAAGGGTGTTTCGCAATTGAAGTGCTGTTTTGTCTTACACGATATGAAAGCGTCAAAAAAGAAAGAAAGTAAAGACAAGTAGTAAAGACTGGCCCTTAAGGGTGAGAATGGCCTCGAGGTAAACAGAAATTCGTAGTATTAGAACATAAATTTCCTTTTCCTTATCCTATAATCCTTTAGTCCAACTACATGGTTACTTATATTGCTTGCGCACGCTAGTTTTGTTTATATTAACTAGCTAGTTAATATAAAAAAACCGTGCAAAGCAGCTGCTTTGCACAGTTTTTTACGACTTCACAAAACATGAAGTTTTATTTTTTTGAACTAAGATTAGTAGTGAATCATACACATAAACCTTCTGGAATAAATTCTGTAAATGTTTTTGAAAACCTCATCAAAATCCCTTACAGTTTAGGTGAACAACACGGTCCCACAGACAGACCAGAAAAGCGGCTTTTATTAGTAATACGCATAGTTGTAGAGATATTCATATTTCATATTCATATTCATTTATTTGCATACCATAATGTTTGTAAGATATAGATCATGTATAAATATACAATATTATTTTTAGTATATGGAAAACCCGAAACACGCGTCTAGTATTGCTATGTAAAGAATCTATATAGATACAACAATTCAAAACTGTATCATGAAAAATCACGAAGTTACCTGATTATCCGTAGAAGAAGTTGGTTACCACTTAACACGCGCCGCCGGCCGACCGGCTGTGACCTGTGTCGTGCGCATATGATTGCGGATATGCACTTAGTGTCGCTCGGTGTCCAACTTGTAAGCTTTTTTAAATATATTTGGAACGAAATATAGCATGGTGTAAAAATTATTGGAATCGATTCAGTTACTTCTTCTGAACAAACTATATTCAGGTTTGCAATATACTAAAAGTAATGTTGTAGATACTAGCGACGCACCTCTGCTTCACACAGGTGCAATGTACATACTGTTATGGCGACATGTCAAAAGATGAAGATTTCTGAGCTAAATCTAAGTTAAGTATTATTGTTTAAACTTACACAGTTTTGATGATAGTGAAAAACGCATTTAAATCTATTTTGTAGTTTAAAAGAAATAAGCGAAAACACGACAACACGAGCAGACACACTTTTTTATACTTTGCAGGTATAGATAAAAAATCCCTTAAAACTATTTCTTTTGAATAAATTTTTATATTTCCAGTAGATAATGATCATTTCCTACGAAGTATATAAATTTAGCTTTTTCTATTTAAGATCGATACTTTTACTATTCCGTTTAGCATTTTTATTTTCATAATCTCTTTAATAACTATTTATACTAGGTACTAAATTAAAAGACTAACTAACTAACAGACACGCTAACAATACAGGAGAAATTCCTAGTGTGGGGCAACATTTTAACAAAAAAAAAAACTATAATATAGTTTTTTTTTTTTTTTTGTTAAAATGTTGCCCTATTATATGCCCTAATTTATATTATAAATAAATACAAAAAACAAAAACATCCGGACATCTGGAAACGTACCCAAAAGGCTGGCAGCGTCACCATGTTGAATGGCATTGCAAGCTTTTGGCAAAGAACGACCCAGCCCTTTTACCTTTCCATAATAAGCAATCACGTCAACATGAATCGATATGGATACCGACAAATAACATGACATCTTTCATTATTTCTCGTTATTTTCTATTTGCGTGAATGCGTCAGGATTGAGCTCTTCGGTAGAAATTGTTGTGTCAGATTTTCTCCAGAAAACAATCGTAAAAGTATTGGCAATAGTGTTACTGATAGCATTGGTTATCAGGAACCACAATCATGTACAAACAAGTTGTTAAAAAGGAAAATGTTTAAGTGCTTCTATTAATTCTTGGTTATAAAACAAACACATTTCTGAGGAAATATGTTTGTTCAGTACAGATACACATTACACACACATTCAGGGGAACATTCAGGGGAATGTTTCATGTTTCAAACATCTATGCAACAATACGTGTGATGAGCACGATCATTAATTGTTCTTTGTCTGGGTGTAATTCATTATTTATTATTATTTATTTATTTAAATGCCTTAAAACTACCATTACAGGTCTAAAACTAATGCGATAGCCAAGTCACACACACATAATTAAAAATAAAGATCATTGATTATCACTGATTTATCTATAATATGTATGTATTTAGAAATATACCTATAATATGTATGTTTATCAGTTGTCTAGTACTCATAGCACAAGCTCTGCTTGGTTTGGGACTAGATGGCGTTATGTGAAAGTTGTGGAATATTATTATTATTCTTATTATTGAAGTGAAAACTTCTTTAGCGGCGTTGTACACTTTTTTTGTAACGGGTAAAAAATGTAAAACTCGCGTCAGGACACGTGACCCTGATCGAAAATTCGTAAGACGGATGGTGAGTAGACAGCCGGCGGCGCGGCGTAGGCGAGGAAGTATCCCCCTCTCTTTCTACGGCGCGGCGAAAATGTATGCCTGCGCCTGTTGTTTAGTTTAGGTGGGGCAGGGTGCTTGCGCGAATGTTCGTGTGTGTTTATGTTACAGAAACAAACTTAACTTAAATGAATTAATTAATTAGAATTGTAGTTAGAATGTATTGATAGACTTGAAGGTACATCTCTCGACAATAAATCTGCAATTTGGGAACTACAGATAACTGGTGGAACATATGGCACACCTCCGGTGGACGTGAAAAAATTAATAAAATAATGGTTCTGGTAATAATGATGGTGAAAAAGTCGTCGAAATTATGGATGTAAGTTGATTTTTCTGAGAGATAAAATTTTTAATTTAATATAAATTGTCATGTTTGTGCAAGATAGCGCAATTAATAAATATTGCATTCTACGACATAAATTTTATACTGATAAAATTAAAGCAATTCGTGCAAAATGATTCCCTAACCATTCCAAAATACAGTGTGAGTCTTTATAAAGTGCACATATTAAAAAGGGTGAAAATATAAACAGTTTTATCGACGGAAAAAATGTCAAAAAAAATCTAAAAAAAAATTAAATTTTTAATTTTTTTTACTCTCGTCTGGGTACCCCATGCAAACAAACTGTTACTACTTTTAAACTAAATGTCATATTAAAACAAAACAAAATTAATAATGATCTCTAATAATAGGCCAAGCTAATAAAGCCATAATTTTTTGAAAAAGAAACCTCATAAATTAATTATTCATGATTTTTTAAAGAAAATTTACCATTTTTACCGTTTTTTAACAATAAAAAAAAAAATTTTTTGACATTTTTCCCGTCGATAAAATTGTTTATATTTTCACCCTTTTTAATATGTGCACTTTATAAAGACTCACACTGTATAAAAAATGCAAAACGTTAATATTTAAGTTTTCACTTCTGCCGGCACTCCCGGAGTGCAACCCGTCGTTTTTTATAAGACGTACGCAATTTAAAAAATAAATAAATGTCACGTGATCATCTTCTTCTACGGGGTTAAATCTTTTAATATTTTCTGGTAACATTGACTTTTCTAGACGATACATTTAAATAATGAACTCTACTTTTCAAACAACTTTTACGTATCACAGCAACAGCCAAAATCTCACCAGTGTATAACCCCTTGGTTTCAGAATCAAAGTCGTAACCGACGTTACTTGGTATTCTAAAACAATATGAGTCACGAAATCTCTCGTTCCCCCAAAAAGTTTTAATTAATCAAACAATCCGAAAAGTCCTTTCAATTCAAATTAATTCACTTTTGGTTTGGTTAAGTTCGTTAGAGATCTGTGTATTGACAATAAGAGTCCTTGGGAAATTATTCCAATAACATAATTAACGTATTCAAATCAAATCAAATCACTTTTATTTGTTAACACAGGTAAAGAAATACAGATCTTGAGTTGGGTGAACAGAACGCTATTTTATGCCAGGAGGCGTACAAATATGGTGTGCATCTAGCTCAATATTACGAATTTAAATTTCAAAATAAAAAATAGATTTTTGAAGAAAAAAAGATGTTGTATTTCTAGTGCTATCTGTAATCTCCCGACCTAACCGCATTCAATTAGAAAGCGAACTCACTTGTTTTTATAATTTTGAATTATGTTTAATTTAGACAAAAATTTATATTTTTTAATTTAAAATAAATATAAATACGAGATGCAAGGCTCACATTATGGCTTATTAGTTGATACGCACGAATTTACTCGCCCAAAACGAGCGAGTTGTCACTTTTAAATAATGTTACATATAGTATTTCTATAGGCGACTCGCACGAATTGGCACAATATTTTGAATTGTATGCAATAAAGTTTAGAAAAAAGGACACTAGCACACAGAAGTAATAAAAGATAAATATTATAAAACGTCTATTTTTTGTTAACTTCAATACATTAAAAATGACGATTCGCCACTTTCGTGCGAGTGAATTCGTGCGAATCGACCAATAAGCCCAAATTACCTTTTGATTGTTTATTTTTAGACACAAAAGCTTCGAAGATTAAAACGAACACAAATTGCTTTCATTGTAATTCATTTTTAAATTATAAGCTCGTTTTTTACAGCCACTTGGAACGACTGCCTTCACTAGTACTCGCTATTATGCTGATTAGAAAATTAAATTTACGTTTTTTCCACTTGTACCTACAGAGCTTACATAAGCCTTAGTCGGGCAGTGACTGATTACTGTATAAATAATTAAGAGGGATTTAAAGTATAAATATTTTATACTTCCCTAACAGTAGCTGGTAAAAAAACGATTCAGAATTAATTATGAATAAATAAAAACAATTGCCACCTATGTTTTAAATACGTCATGCTCCCTGGCGGAACCACCTTTGCTGTAACAAGTATAAGTTACATGAACAATTCTATGAAATCTCTATAAAATTCTACTCCTATTAAAAAAAAGTCTATATCTCTAGTTTCGACGTAAACTTTTATTTAAAGTGGTTGCGCTGCGGAGTATCCTTCCCGGCGAAACCACCATGATATTTCTATTACTATACATAGTATAAGCAAATATGTAGTATCAAATAATTCTATAACAATTCTATATTGAACTAGCACCCCTAAATCCTCGAATCTAAATTAAATTAGTACAAGAACTTACGACACCATAATCTTTTTCGTAGAAATGGTCATGAGCGCCTGAAGTAACAATAAAGCAAAGACGCGAAGTAAACGTAACGCTAATTTGAACGATTTTCGAATCAACAATACAACTGTTGAGTAGCATTTATAATGAAAGACGCCTTGGAACTTGTATTACCCATAGAAAAAGAGAAGTCTTCAAACTTAATAAATATCATGTGCGAAACGAGTATTTCCAATTCAAAAATCGCTAGAATAAACGTTACGTTTATTTCGTGGGTTCATGCTTGACCTTCAGTACTTAATCCTTCCACATCCTTATTTCCTCGAAAAATATTCTTATAAGTAATTGCTTCGGTTTATTTAATGGAAGTTATGGTGTCAAGTGGATTTACGTCGCGAAGCAGAATCACAGCGATATAAGGCCCGGCATCCCTACATGTAAGCGCACACTGTCGATAACAATACCGTGGCATCCTTAAGTATGCCGAGACGTCCTTAAGAATACCGAAACGTCCTTAGGCATGCCGAGGCGTCCTTGCTAATGAAGCTACACGCGGGGCCGCGGGGTTCGGGCGGGCTCTGTCTTGCCGCGGTATCCCGAAGCCTGCCAAAGCGTTCCGAGAAATGCCGAAGCATTCCGAAGGCTGCTGACACGGCATGCCTAAGCATACCGCGGTATTGTTTTTGTACTTACGACTGCTAACATTTAAATTTCAACTTTATTTCCATCCCATTAAGTTATATTTTTATTCGTCACCTAAAAATACCTGTCCATACTGTGCCGCCAATGGGTGCCGGGCCTTATTTAACTGTGTTATTGTAATAATGTATGTGAAATGTGAAACAAGAGTGTCTTTAAGTTATGTTGATACAAACTCCGTATTTGATGTTGTCCTTTGTACTAACATACCTACTAGATTTCAATGAGTGTACCTTGGTACTTGCTTTATACTCGTAAAGGTTTTGAAATCCTATTAATTCACCTATGCTACTAATAATAAAGCTGAAGAGTTTGTTTGTTTGAACACGCTTATCTCTGGAAGTACCGATCGGATTTGAAAAATTATTTAATTTTGCAGCATTTGATAGTCAAATTCTTGAGAAAGGCTATGAGATTCAAAACATCACGTTAGGGCCCTTGGTAGCCGAGGAAAACATGCACAGGGACGAAGTCGCAGGCAGAAGTTAGTCTTTAAATAAAATCGGGCCATAAAAGCTGTTTATCTACACCCATTCTATAAATCCTCTATAAAAGTTTCTGAAACAGTCAGCTTATTGCCAACATTAAAACAACCAGTGTCATACCATAATATCATCCAAACGCGTGTTATAATGTTGTACTAAATTTAATTATGCAACTCCATGGCTTTTCGATCCCTTCCTTACTCATCAAACTCAAACTCAAACTAAAAGCATTTATTTCAAGTAAACCAATTACAGGCACTTTTGAATAATTGTCAAGGGTCGGTGTGTCAGAAAGATGAAGCTAGTTGCCCATTCCAAAGCGTAGTAGGTACCTGTGGAGAAGAACGGGCAAGAAACTCCACGGACACTCTTTTAAATCATAAAAATTGTTACAAAATTTTGGTTACATTATTCAAGTTGAAATTATACATGTGAGAACGATGTAGAAAGCCGTGCATGTTAAAAGCGTCCGTACTAAAAAAGATAAAAACAACAAAAAAAAAAATCAATTCAGAAATGAAAATACTTAGATTAAAATAAAAATAAGCCGTGGCGGCTAAGAGATGACCAGTCCCTACTGGCGGCGCTCGTTCACGAACATGACGTATGGATCACACAACTGCCACGTTCGCACTACTCAATTCGTATTATCATTATGAATTAAAAAAAAAGAACATTGTCATGCACGCGCGTTTCACTACCACAACGCCGTAATTAAAAAAAAAAAACTTAAGTATAGGTTACCTATTCGAATTCACATTTTTGTTCGATATTAGTACAGCAAAAATTTAATACATAGTTTGCTTATATTAGATACTCAGCAATTAAACTTTCCATGAATTTAGATAGAGTACTCACAATACAACACGCTATGGTTTCAGAGCCTTTTATAGAGGATTCATATCGTGTGATACTATTATCACATTCGGCTTCGCCTCGTTTGATAAACCCACATTCGTGTTTTAATACCCCTTATTATATAAAAGTTTCATAAATAACTATTTTATTACAGTAATCTGTGCTTTTAATCCTGCTGGTAACGTTGGATATTTTCCATATTCATACGGGCGATGTTGCAGGCAAAAGTAATTTACATACTAAACTGATCTTTTAATGCGGTTCGATCTTCACACCTAAGAATCACCGAAACCTGAGACATTCCACAAGTCAATGCCGATGCAAAAAAAAAAATTAAAAAATATAATAAAATTATGATAAAAAAGCACTTCCTCTCTCCTTAAACAGCACCATTATATTTTCTTTACTCCTGTTTCATATCTATTGTTATATGTATATATTTATATAGATTAGTATAGTAAAATTTATGTATGTATTCATTTTATCGAGTAAATGGTACACCACAGACTACCTACAGTATTTGTCTTTCCTTCCCTTTTCAATCCATCCTTAGGTTGTCTTTAAAAGATCGCTCTTAGCGATAAGACCGCCCATTGTGTCAGCCTTTGTAAAATTTCTATATTTATGTCTGTAATTTATATGGTGTACATAATAAAGAGTATTCTATTCTAAAAATTTTAAATTCAACAACAATACTTGGGAAGCAAATTCATTTCATAAATTAGCTATGTTGCATCGAGGCGTCTGTTCCTCGATGCTTCATGGCTGCCAACTGCAACGTAAAGAACGCGAACGAAGTTTATAACAAACTGCACTAAAGGTTCCGAAACGCCTTTTAGTGTCTGTAGTTTCTACTAACATTCTTTTATGCAAAGGAGTGTTTTTAACAAGGAAATGTCTTTAAGAAGGACATAGTACAGTATCTAATAGAGCGAGAGTGTATGAAACTTTGTATCGATATGATGCGTAGAATACTGAAAAACGTCTTTGAATCACAATTTTAAATTCCCGTCTTATGTAGCTGTCTCAGACATTTAAAGTATATTCTAGCGGCAGAATACTTTTAAGAAAGTCCTTAAGATAAGTGCCGTTTGGATATTCGGGGCTTTAGGGGTAAGCCAACCATTTGCCAAAGCCTCTTAAACGCAATCATTTGTGATTATTGAAATGGATGGGGGATGTCTGCTGGTGCGACGGGTCACTGAAATTTCAAAAAGCAAAGCATACATCCATGCTCTTAGCCTAGGACATAGTAAAGTGTATTTTTTTTTATTGTTGTGTGGGCCTACTTTTGACTTCGATCACGTCTGATGGAAAGCAATGAAATAGGTCTATGATAGAGCGAGCGTGCCCAGAAGATGCATATTCACTCTTGCTTTAAAGGCAGATGGGTTACGTGTGGAAGGAAACACAAACACTAGCAGAGAGCTTCACACTTTGGCTGTGCGCATAATATAAGGAGAAGCGCTGAGTAAGACTGGTCGGGATATTAATCAAGTGCGGATGATACTTTGCAGTACTTCTGGTGGCCCGGTAGTAAAAGAGCGATAGGGGGATCCGGTCGTAAGCTCCTGAGCACAGTTTTTAATTTTATTTTTTATTGCTTAATGGTCCCGTTCTTGACCTCGTTAACGCCTGATGGAAAGCGATGGATGAGGTCTATGACGGAACGAGCGTGCCTAGAAAATGCCTAAGGCACTGGAACTTCCACACATCGACGAAACACAGCAGGCAGCTTGACGCCGGACTCCGGTAGGAGGGTGGTCGCAAGCCAGGCGGGCGTAGGAAGAATTGCCCAGCTAAATAAGGTGTTAGCTGTGACTGCCCAGGATGTGCCGAGCGCTCGGTTCAGTTGAGTAACTGGCGGAACAAACTGCGCTACACGAGGAGGCTTCTTCATGCATCCCAAAAAATAGTCACACTCATTGAAGTACAGTCTTTAGAAGACCGACAGGCACGCGATATTACGCCGATAAGCCGGGCTGTGAAGCTTAGCTACTAACGTCTCGGTATAAGCCTTTAAATTCCTAGCCATCTGTAATAAAAAAAAGAAGGAGAAAGAAAGAAAATACATTTATTTAGCACAGACTAAAATACACACAATAATTCACCTGATACATACATTAGATAAAGAAAAAATAAAGTTTAAATAACAAGTGTAAGAAAGTAGAAGTATTAAGTCCGATATAAGAAATTAGCAGGAAATTGTGCCTCACGGCTGCGCCAAAAAGGTCCAGTTCAGCAAAAATGCCAGACAACTAGTGCCTGACGCTAATCTGTAGGCACGGGTTGTGAATATTAACAATGTGTGGTCAGCCTAAACACAGAACACTGCTTCGAAACTGTGACAATACTGTTTGTGGTTTGTTTATCAAACAAGCAATAACAGAGATTCTATAGACGAGACCGCAAGCAACTTAGGCGAATAGTCTTCAATTTCTGCTTCAGTAACTACACTGTGTACAGCCTTAAAGTTAATTAACTGCTCCTTTATTAAGGGTTGTCCAGGAAATGAAAGGTTAACGTCTTTTGCCATTATACGTCGTAATTGATCGAGTCTGAAGCGAGTTTCAGTTCACTAAGTTTTGATTGCATTTATAAATTACAATGAAAGATATAAATTAAACGACTCCTTGGATTTTTCAACGAACTCCGCACCTCTAATAAACTTACTTAAGCCAGAATTAAGTTACTAAAGACTTTTAACTTTAAACTTTCCTTCACGTTTAAAGATTCAACGAAGGAAGTTGTAAAACTATTACGCGGAGTTTTTCAAATAAGTAACTACCTAGTAAAGTCAGCCGCAACTCACTATGATGTCGTACCGTAGTACGGAGACCAGCTTATACTGGTTTTGTTATCACTGACGTGCAGTTGACTATACCTACAAGTAAGTGCTTTGTGAAGAAAATGCTGAAGACAGACGTTTGTTTGACCCTTTTTAGTTAAAAAAACAAGAAAGCTTGTTGATGACGTAACTAGGCCAGCCTTTGATACCCACCTCTGTGCTAAATCGTGCCGCAACAACAATTCAATACAATTAATTATGGTAAATGATTCTGACATGAAAAATATGAAATGAGTGATGTTCTTGGTATATAAGAATATATTCGGTTATTTTAAGGCAATTATTCACCTAAAAGGAGGATACCAGTCATGCAAGAACTATCTCTAAGAAGAATCAACGTCTTTAAAATCTTTTTGGCAAAGACAAGAAGCATTAAGCCTGATTTACACGATGAAATTTAATTGTCTGTGGCATAAGTTAAAGCAACATTAAATCTGTCCAAACAATGTTTAGGCGATGCAAGTCATTTGTTGCTTCAAAAATTGAATGCCACAGGCTTTCAGGACTGAAAAAAGTACGAGTAATTATCATCATCATCATTTCAGCCAAAGACTGCTGTACTTAGGCCTCCTTCAACCATCGCCACGTCGAACGGTTCTGTGCTTCTCGCATCCAGCGGATTCCTGAGCCCTTTAAGAGGTCATCAGTCCGCTTTATGAGAGTATGTCCTTTGAATACATTTTTAAATAGAGCCAGTTTATGAAGCCATAGTATTGACTCAGTATAAAAATCAGTGAGGCAAAGCTCTCCACTTAGCATAGAATTTAGACTGAATAGATAAGTGGAGAACATTTTCTAAAACCGCAAACGTTGAAAATGTTCGAACAAGGTTCAGCTTTTACCGATACTTTCTGTTCCTTCGTTATTTAGTTTCTATTAAATGAAGTTTCCTTAGGTACATGAGACGACACTTTTGTTATTTTGGCAATGTTATTATACTAACAAGATATCGCATTTTTCTAAGAGTTGACCTTTGTCTAACTAATACGGATTGATATAAGAAATTCAGCGAGTACCAAAAAATATCCAACCAGTGCTGGGCAATAAAGCAATCATCAATATCTTATCTAGAGCCTACTATATTTTACCCCTCCTTTATTTCAACTTTGTTTAAGTTGTTTAAACAAGGATTTTTAAACTAAAGTTTATTTATTTATTTTCCCTCTTACATCTATCACTGTAGCGTAACCTCGTGCGATAGTGTACATTATTTGTTATCCTAAAGACGGACATCTTTTGAGCACGCTCGTTCCACCATAGACCTCATCCATCGTTTTCCATCGGGCGTGATCGAGGTTAAGAGCTGGCTCATTTAGCAATAAATAATCCTAACTTATTATTTTCACATTAATTAAATCTCAATTTAGTTAGTTCTGGGTATTTGTAACTGTTTGCTCCCTTACTAAGAGAGCCATGTGAGTGAGTCTTCCAAATACCTACAAAAACCTAAGTAAATACCTACTTCCTAGTAAGTGTGTAGTAAGTACCCACCACAGAAGGTTTATCTACCGACAAATAAATGGTCGACAGACATAACACCGTTTGGATGTTACCTTTATTTCCCGTTCACAGTTTTATGACAACCTAACATAAAATCCATCTCTCGTCTCAGAAATCAATAGTTGATATCTGTCAGAAAAGTCGCATCTGTGGGAAAATCAGTAGTTGATTTCGCTGACGAGCACTCAACTACTATACAAGGATTTACTCTCTTCCATCTCCCCCCTTTGTATGATTGACATTACCTAAAAAAGAAACTAAATATTCTTCAGAAGTATCGACCTTTACGTAATACCAGAGAGCTTGTACATACCAACTTTAGTGAACCTATAAAAACCTTACGCTGAATTCTTCACTTACATTACAACTCACACGCGTCACCATCTTGTGTTCGCTTAGCAGTGAATAAGATAACTTGGTATTCAGTCCACGCTCACGCCTTCTACCGACATTTTGCTAAAGTTCAGGTGTCTGGAAGAAAAACAGACTGCTTTATCTATTTACATAATTTGATACTTCGTGGGTGACTGAATGTCAACCAGAAACATTGTGGAATCAACCGTGTTTACCTTATAAATGATGTTATGTAAATTATTTAATTTATATATTCTTGCAGTTTATACCCGAAGGTGTCCAAAACTATTTATTTTTTGTGAGTAAACCTAAGTTACTTTACAAAAAAAAAAAAACTCATCTGTAGATAAGTTCTAGGAAAAGTTCGTAGCAACTATAACCCTTCAATCAACTCAGCCTATTGCAGAACACTGCTGGACATAGGCCTCTCTCAGGCTGCGCCACAACACCCTGTCCTTCGCCTTCCGCATTAAAAATCCTATAACCCTTGGAAAGCAGTTATTTACATCGATGAGTACCATCTAAAAGCATTAGCATTCCCTTAGACATGGAAATAACTAAGACTATGTGTGGCTGGTCTAGAATACGCCTGAGTCGTGTCGTAGCTGCTTTATATTACTGTAGAGGTATGCGAAACAGGGTGTAAAGTTCATTTATCTTCAATAGAAAAGGGAGGATCCTCCAAATAGACGGGTGTTGTGGCTGGTGGGCAATTGCCCAACGCTTGATGTCGGGACGTTGTATATATGCTAGTTGCGGTAAACTCTGCTTGCGCGATGCAGGATTTTGCGTTACATCAGTGTGATGCGTATTTCGAATGTTGCAGTGTAGATTTCGCTACATTACCATCAATTATTAGACATCGATTTTATTCGACTACTGTCAAATCTAATAAAAATTAACCTGAAATAATCAATATTTTATTTAGGTACCTATTTATTTTATTATTTATGTACATTGTACATACAATAAAAAACATATGGGTATGACATAATTATAATTTGAGTACAAAGGTACTGCTTATTTCTTCAGAAATTTCTGCCAGCAGACCTGCGAAAGGAGACGTAAAAAAGAAATTTAGACAATAGCGTGTGAAAACATGAAGAGAAAAATACGTATGATCCTAAAAATATAAAGTAAAATATCGTACTGAATAACGCCGTGTGAACGCGGTCTAAGTCAGCTTAGGACGATGTATTTTGGGACTAAGGTGTTTCTTCTTATTAATAGGACGGGAAAGATTTACGCAATAATGTAAGTGTACAAAATATAAGGCTTAAGGAATCTTGTGGCCGCTAAAAACGTGTGTCCTAAGGAGTTTTGGAAAAATGAATGAAGAAAGCTTGTTCTTAGCAAATATTTTATATAACTAAACTACTGGAATATAACAAATTAGTTTTCTGTTACAGCAATATATTAGTTTTTGTATGAGATGCGAATTACCTAAATGTAGGAAAATATCCGGGCTTATCGTATCGTTGAGAAAGTTCAGCAATGGTAAAGGTTTGTCTTACAATGGCCTGCTATAAGCTGATTGTGATAATATGCCCTTTTACTAACAGTTCCACTCACCGACCTTCTAATGGCAAGCCATTAGAACGTCAGCGTCGTTTGGTCGTAAAGTAAGGAGCAACATTTCGAGAAAACTAGTTCAGAATAGCGATTTTTTTGCTATTCTGGTAAATGAAAATTGCAGTCTCATTACATTTCTGAACAATGTTGCTTTGTAACGGTAAGTTAACCCTTAACTGCATCGTGATGGAAATTTCCATCAACCAATCCAATGCCATATTTTCGTTTCCACAGAGCACGGGGATTTCCCAATTGTTAGAGATATTCAATTCATTTTGTTCCCAGTAGATTTGTTCTGATTACATAAAGATGTAAATTTCCACCAGGCCATTTAGAAAAAAAAAGTATTTTTATATATTCATAAAAATACTTTTGTTTTTAATTTTTTAAAATATTTTTTCCTTACTGTACAGCTAATGTTATGTCCAAATAAATTTAATTTGCTTAAAAAGTAAAAATCATGCAATTAAGGGTTAAACTACAGTTAAACTAAGACAGTATTATCCTTCAAAATAAGTGGTTAAGTAATGCATAAATCTTTGAAAAAAAAAAGGTTCTATATCTAAACAAGACATAATATAACGCGATACTGGTATACGGTTCGATTCGTTTAGGCAATAACCCAGACCAGCTTTTCTCAGTTTTTATAGACAGTCAGGGTTGCTACTGAGAATTTCTGAACGAAAATTTACGATTCTTACCAGCTGTAGGGAACTTATTATTCTGAACGATTTTCCGCCGAAATTCTCCAATCTTGAATGGTAACTTGTCTTCTTTTAAATGGTCCTCCGACACAACTAATACTCCGCAGTTAAAACCTTTGAATTATTTTGCAAAATAGTACTTTCAAAGGTCACAATGTGTCAAAACATTCTAAATAATCTCCAGCCGGCCGATTCTGTAAAAATCCCACCGTGAAATCATAAGTAAAGTGAGCACTTAATGGTGTTAATCCCTAGCGAATGACAGCTTACTCCACGCTCACTTCACCCAAGCTTTCACGGTGAGGGTTACAGAATCGCACGGCTGATAGCACGATTACAGGTTTTGTATTAGTACTTAAGGATTTGAATTAAATGGCCATTTTCCTATAATTTTTTAAAGTTTTACAGCTTTTTCTTCTTTGTCCTTCATCGTTGATATAAAACATTGATTCCCAAAGTGGTCCAGGTGGACCCCCAGGGGTCCTCAGCCGCAACGCAAATTTCCATAGTCAGATCTAATCTTCACATTTTTGGTCGAGTTTTGGAAATATGGTAGAAATGTCGCTGCAGGGGTCCAGCAACATTTTAAAAGTGGTCTATGAAAAAAATAGTTTGGGAACCTGTGATATAAAATGTCATGAAATAAAAAAAATACAGGAGTATTTTTCCTATAGGGAGCATTATCGTGTAGGAAGGTAACTAAGAGTTGAATGTTAACCTCCTTTTTCAAGTATTTCTAACCAGCAACACAGACGTAATACCTTTGTAAGGTCATAATAATTATTCAGCTTTTAAAAAAAGATGTGTTTACCGGTGGTGTTTTATCCATTGTTAATGAACGTTTAAGGTATTTGAAGATCTGTACATACGTATTTCGATTTCTTACTTTACTCGTAGTAGGGTGATATATTTAAGAAATCCAACAAAAAACATAGTACGGCACAAACAGGAATATTATACCTAATGGCAGGAGTAGAAAGTGAACATCAAATTTTTGAGACTTATTTCACCCTCAAAAGTTAAATCTCACAAAGGTAAAATCCAAATCAAAGACATTATAACAAACTTGCTGTTTTCCAACCTCACGGACGATGGATAAAAGGTAGGTAAAACAAAAGAACATCACAACAAAAAACGTAATACAAAAGGTCGGTTCGATATCTATCCGACTAATTTATTCCAATAATAAAGCAATCTTTGTCCAATTTAATTTATTTTATTCACTCAAAGATCTTACAACGCTCTTGAGAACACATAAACGGAGCGTATTTTTCACTTGATTAACCAATTCCCTAAAGTTAAGAAAGCAGGTAGTGTTTTCGTAACGGCTGGAGATATTAAATTAAAAATGGTCAAAGAAAGAATAAGTTTCAAATAAATTATTAAAATTCAGTCACGAATCTATAATTGTTTCTTTGGGATCTCCAACAAACGATACACGCTTTCAATATAAATCTACCATAATAAAAAAGGTTGGTGTATAAACACTATAGAAATAGAAAATAGGGAAAAAAAAATGATGAATTATGAAAATATGATAAAATTTGAGGAAAAAAAATTAAAATTAACATGGCAACATTGAGCATTCATATTACAAATAGTGTTCACATAATCATAATGAAAATAGAGAAAATAGTTAATAAAATTACAGGAAAATAAATAAGAAATTAACATGTCAAGATTCAGCATTCATTCAAACTTAATAATTGAATGAATGCTGAATCTTGACTGTTAATTTGCAATGCGGTGAAGCAGTCGACTGCCTCGGATACCATGACCTATCCTGCAGCAAGAGCGCTGGTCGGATGGCACGGCACGCCAGTATTAACGATATCATCCGTCGGGCTCTTGTCACCGCCGGGGTGCCAGCTGCTTTAGATCCCAATGGCTTGGCACGCGACGATGGGAAGAGGCCAGATGGAATGACTATAATGCCTTGGAAGTTGGTCTTTGGTGCGGGATGCAACCTGTTTCGACACCCTTGCGCCATCCCATCTTCCAAGTACGGTGGGCTGTGCTGGATCGGCTGCTGCAGGTGCGGAAAACCTCAAACGGCGCAAATACTCCAATCTCCTTGGAACATATATGTTTGAGCCGTTTGGGGTTGAAACACTAGGGTCTTGGGGTCCGAGTGCTCATCAAATATTTCGGGACATCGTCAAGCGGTTGGTTGACTCTTCAGTGGTGACCAGAGGGCTGGCGTATTTTTAGCCCAAAGAATCAGCATTGCCATCCAACGTGGTAATGCTGCCAGCCTTTTGGGCACCCATTGACAGCGATGCGGACGAATTTTTTGATGCCCAATGAGCTCCTGCCTTTTTCTTTTTATTTTTTTTTTTAGTGTTAGCTTTTATATAGTAATTGTTGTGTCTTTGTGAATAAAAATATAAAAATTATTAAGTTTAATAATAATTATAATTGAATGTCACTACTGGGGCCACCATTGCTCTCAACAATATAATATTATTATATTTGTTTAGGTAGTATCCCATTATTACAAGCACCGTTTACAATGACAAAATAAAGGCGTAACGCTTTTTGTATACACGCAGTTCAATATTATTCAACAACCTGCCATCGCATTTAGATTCATTTATTTTGTACGAGTGCGTTAAGAATCAGGAAAATCTTGAATAAGGAATATTTCAATGGGTGAATGTTTGTGCTTTATCGCATACCTACCTATTTTCCATGCCTTTCTGTTTTTCTTTAATGTTTTTTTTTTTTATATATCATTGCAATATATATGTGGAAGCTTGTAATTAGCAATTGTTAGTTGTTTACTATATCGTTACTATTTACATGTATTATTAGTAAAATTGTAAAAATAAAATAAATAAAAAATAAATAAGTATATCAACAAAACTTTTAACAAAGTATTTTTATGACAGATACTTTACAAAACTACTCCTGTCTCTCCCATTGATAAACAAGAAAACAGTACCTACTAAAAATTCAATATTATCTAGAAGTACGAAGAAAAACCTTCGTTGAAAAGCAATTTTCCTGCAAAGCCAAGGAATCGATGCATTGCAGTCTTCAGTTGTACAAATGTACAGTGTTTACTAAAAGACTTAAGATGTGTTGGACCAAGCCGAGTAGAAATCAGAATATATAAAAGAGCCTTTCAAACTTATGTACCCCTAGGTACATAAGTTTTCAACTGAACATGTTTGTATTCTTGTTTGTATATGACTGGAGACAAGTACTTTTTGTGCAAATAATTCTGGAACTCTCACAGCGCTTTGGCTAAAACGAAAGCTCACGGACTTCACTCTTCCCAACCTCGCGTCAAAAGTCCGCTCTTGGAATCAGCAAACAGGCTATCGAAGAAAGTACCCCTAGTTCTCAAACTTACGGTCCGCTTAAGGGACTCTATACTTCGTTCAAGAACACAGATTCTCGATAGTCGCACAGCTGCTGGACCATAGTGGAACTGGGCCAGACATCTGTTGCATGTCAGCATGAACGAAAAACTACGACTCAGTCTATTTCAAATAGCAGGAAACGACTGCGCGGCTCAGAATGAGATGGTTGCATGAACTGGACTCCTTATAAAAAGATGGACCCGCCATCGCAGTAGACCAATGAAAGTGGAACGGAACCTTTGCGCTGCAGTGGTACAACACAGGTTTATAATAATAAATAAGGTCTTCGAACATATTTTGTAAAGGTGCGTCCAGTGCGAGGTATGCACTGCAAATCAATGAACTCAGCCTATTGCAGTCCACTGCTGAACATAGGGCTCTCCCAGGCTGCACCACAACGCCCTGTCCTCCACCTAACGCATTCAATTCGTCCCAGCCACCTTCTTTAGGTCGTCTGTCCATCAAGCTGGGAGTGGTCCCACACAATGATTGCCGTTACTCAATTTCTCCACTCCAGGACTCATCTGCTCCACCGGCCATCGGTCCTTCGACAAAAATGGCCAGCCCACTGCTACTTAATTTGGCTTACTTTGCAAGCTATCACTGCAGCTATGTCAGTAACTCCGGTTCTTTTCCAGATAATTTCATTTCTGATTTTATCCTTCAAAGAGACTCCGAGCATAGCTCTTATTAGCACTTCAAATGCATTTTTTGTATTCCAGATGCCTCAGCGTGGGGTAAATGATCCGTCACATGTATTGCTTACCATTTGAACATCACACACGTGCGCAGGCACATACCTCGCACTGTCTGGACGCACCTTTAGGAGCTCCACTCACTGGAAGTAGCGCTGTTGATCTTTTTTAGTTCCAAATTTTTCCTGGCCTGTATTATAGTATTCCCTGTACCTTGTATCTGTTACCTGGAATTCTTCCCCTTCGCTTGTTTTGGAAAATTTTGGAGCACACGGGAAGTACTATGAATTAAAACAAGATTAAAAACTTTAAAACGTCTGCATTCGCGAACACTACGATTCCGAGTAAAATTATGTAGCTGTAAAAAATAAGAATTTCTAAATCGATTGCTTTATCACAAATTATTACTCTACCATTCCAAACCTCGTTTTCTAACTTTTCTGTCTCAACAAGGTGTCACCTTTTTCTTTCTCGTGTGTGCCAAGGAATACAATTTAATATAAGCAGCAGTGACCCTGACGGTTGTCTCAGTTTCCATTACTCAAGGTTTTACAACTAGGGTAGGGTCGGGTAAGGATTACATCTAGTAATGCAATGCAGCTTCGCGTTCAAAGTTTGCATGAATTGCATGTCCTGTAAAAATGGAAATATTCATTGCATTCAGGACGTTTACAGTCGTTTCAGTATTTGAATGTTAACGACATGGATCCGGGAAAGAAACACTGTCACATCCATAATTCATAATTTGCTCGGCTGAATGCAAAACTGAACGCGTTTGCTTATTCATTGACATGACCAGAACTTGTTTATCAAAACATGCCTCTGTTTATAAAAAGACAGCTTCAAATTCAGTAAACGGAAAATGCAGCCTTTTTTTTAATATAACTAAGGCGGAACATGTCAATCGGAAACTGTCAAAAGTAATTAATTATTTTTAAGGTTATTTTATATTTGGATGTGATTTGGGAATGCTTGCTATTTATATAATATATAAAGACCAAAACTGAATGAAATACTGCGAAGAAAATCAACCTGCTTATATAGCAATCATTCCCAAAATAATCACATTCAAATATAAAATAAACCTTAAAAAAAAAATAATGAATTACTTTTGTGTAAATGATTCTTTTAGTGCTTTGAACTAAGTAGGCTTCGTAATAAACAGACTCAGTACCGGTTTTTCTGCGTTTGATAAAGTAATTTTCATATTCTAAAACAGTAATAATTGTGAATAATAAAACGCAGAATAACCTGGAAAAAGTTAAATTGTCTACTAAGAATTGGCAATTGAAATCTAAACGTCTAGCCTTTTAACTAAACGGCGGCCGTTCTACTAACGGCTTGAATGATATTCAATTCTAGTTTAGGTTCGAACTGTAACAACTCACTCGCGAGCCGAATTGGTTGCAGTAACTAAGCCAGGGCACCCCGACCAAATGGGTTGGGTTATGTTAGAACTGTGATCAACCGCATGCGAGCCGAGAGAGCAAAGCGAGGCGAGCACTACTTCCACAGGCCAGGCGGTTAACTAAACGGCCAACTTAACCAGTTGGCTGCGACATATCCATGATATTCTTGTAAATATGTTTATTGACAATATTGGATACTAAGACTGTTTAACGGTAGTTGCGAGCAATCAACTGATTTTCGTACACCGCGCCACATCTCGAATCCAAGGGAGGTCAACAAAAGAAAATCATTCACCTATCCCGTTTGCATCCAGTCCAACAAAGTAGGTCTCGTAACCCGAGTTAAATATATGGTAGGTTTTTAACCCAGTCACACAGTATGTACACGAGTTCACATAAGTATTCAGAAATGAGAAAAAAAAAACATCCGAAGTGTGAAAGGCGTGTAAATAGAAATTTCACTTGTACACTAATAGCAGTTTAACGAGTGAGCGATTTTCCTTTCACACTCCTCATTCATTGATATGTGCTATTCAAACAGTGTCAGTCGGAATGAATGTGATGTTGGAGCAGGAAGGAAATTGGAATGAAAACGGATGAAGATTAATATTGGCTTGTAATGATCACCTCTCATAAAGAGAGGAGCTCGTGGGTAAATATGAATAACCGTCGATCGAAGGTAAAGCTACGTTTGCCGGATCGGATCGGTTCGTGTAGGGGTGACCACCCATTACATATGAAGACGCGTCTGTGCCTCGGAAAGCGCGGTACTCGTTGATTTTTGACAGTCGTTACAGGTAGTCAGAAGCCAAAACCTTTGAAAACCAGTTTTAGCAAGGGTAATCGATCACCCAGTAATTAAGTGGGTTGTGGTAGTCAGATAGGCAGTCGCTCCATGTAAAATTCTGGTATTCAACTGCATCCGGTTAGACTGGAAGCCGACCCCAATATAGTTGGGAAAGGGCTAGGCATATTGATCATAAAGAGGACATGCGTAGAACACTACGTTTGCTCTATGCGTGTGGGCGATTTCGGATTTTGATGAGATGCAAAATACTGAAAATTATTAAATTTAGGATAATTTAGAAAAAAATCTATATATTAAATACTAGATGGCCCGGACCTACCCAATCTCTTATTGATTCCAACAATTTATTCCTTAAGTGAAAATTGTTAAGCATCAAAGTTACAATTCAACTTAAAAATGTCGGATGCTTCAATCAATTTACTAAAAAATCACCAAAAAGTGTCAAATCACCAGCGGTTCTGTTGAAGGTTGCTGAACTTCGAGGCCACCTTCGCATGTGTCCAGGAAACTACGATTTCTTACTAATATTGTGAACACTTGAGCTCTCTGACGCCTTCTTTTATCTCAGGACAACTTAGCTTATGTATTAAATACACTGGTTCGCACACTACGTGTCTATTTAAACAGACACTGGTTTGCACACTACGTGTCTATTTAAATAGACACTGGTTCGCACACTGCGTGTCTATTTAAAAAGTCACTGGTTCGCACACTATGTGTATATTTACTTTCGTTCCTAACACAAATACGGATGTTCTTTGAAATAAAGTTATTATAATAAGGTCTATCAATTCACTCACGAAATCTTATAAAGTGTAATTGTATTCATCATTACAAACAACTTTTACTGTGGGACCAAACCGGAAATCGCGAAATTCGTTATTAAGTTTTATCCTAGAAGATACTCTGAAATTGATACACTCTACTGATTTCTATTCATTTTTACAGCTGCAATATTGCCCAGTAACTTTTCTCTTTGCTATAAAATAAACGGATGTTACGCGACTCAGTCGATTTTTTTTTTTAATTTTGAATATGCATTGAATTCCGAGTACCTTTTATTAATAACTAGAACTTCCAGTACTAACACGAACTTCAAGTCATAAGAACTAAGTGCTTTGTACAACTTTACAGTTGGCAAAGAATTACGAGTCCGTTCTCACCAACTTAATGTTCATTAAACTTAAGTCTTTTACAAAAAACTGGTTGGTAGTGAGAGAATTTTTAATTTTAATTTTTTTATTTCAAAATTTTAAAGCCAAAGCAAAAAATAAATAAAATTATAGACATGAAATGTTTTATTTTGATGACTTTCACCTCATCATTTGCCTAGCCTTTTCCCAACTATGTTGGGGTCGGCTTCCAGTGTAACCGGATGCAGCTGAATACCAGTATTTTACATGGCGCTCCATGTAAAATACTGCCTATCTCACCTCCACAACCCAGTTACTGGGTAATACGATACCCCTTGGTAAGACTGGTTGTCAGAATTTCAGGCTACTGACAACCCGTAACGACTGTCAAAGATCCACGAATGAGAGCCGGGACCAACGGCTTAACGTGCTTTCCGAGGCACGGAGGGGTCTTGGTGTACGAAGATGGTCAGCCATCCACGGACCAACCACGGCAAGCGTAGCTTAACCTGATCAATCGACCCGTATGGCTGTTATTACTTAGCCACAAGCCCCTCTGACTTTCACCTCATGAGATATAAAATATTAATTATCTGCTTCCTAGGTTTTTACCATTTTGAGGAACTTGGTTGTTTTGTTGAAAAATCAAGTTTGGTTCAAAAGTATTTTTTTTTACAAAAAAAGAAAAACAACCGACTTCCAAAAAAAAAAAAACTCTACAAAATGGAAAATAACTTTAATTATGAGAAATAATTAATAATAACTTTTTATAACCTGAATTAATACCGCCACCCTCTAAAAGATCACAAGAATTCATTTCATCATCAACAATCAGTTTTCCGTAATATTTTGTCAATATTTGGCACATTTTGAATACCAAATGTGTAAATTATGTTCACATACAGAGAAGGCACGAGCATAGACCACCACGCTTGCTCAAGATGGGTTGACGATTTCAGACTTATGTACAGGTATTAATTCTCACGATGTTTTTGCTTCACCGATGTGTAAACTTAACCCTTAATTGCATGATTTTTACTTTTTAAGCATATTACATTTATTTGGACGTAACATTAACATTTACATTACGTATAGTAAGGAAAAATATTTAAAAAATACGTTCATAAAAATACTTTTTTTTTTAATCGGCTGGTGGAAATTTTACATCTTTATGTAATCAGAACTAATCTACTGGGAACAAAATGAGTTAAATATCTCTAACAATTGGGGAATCCCCGTGCTCTGTGAAAAAGAAAATATGGCATTGGATTGGCTGATGGAAATTTCCATCACGATGCATTTAAGGGTTAATAAAAATGTAATGGTAATATACCTAAATTACTTGAAGAAAACTTCATCCATCATGAACGCATCCTAATTCGCTAGTCGCAGTAGCTAAAGTTGACTGCATTTTCCATCTGTAAATGCTTATATTAAGGAAAAGAAGTTGCACTTTTATATTCCAATGAAAACGTGTCATTAAACCATTATTTCTATAATTAGTTGAAGGTTTCAAGTTAGGTACCTACGTGTTTTTTCCAGTAAGTATGAACTTTTTTCTTATGAAATAACTTTTGTGACACACTTTCATGTTTAAAAACGTGGTTTCATATACGTTTTGGTTTATTGAATAGAATACTCTAATTAAATTCACCAGAGAATTCACAGATATAAATGTAGAAATTGTACCTACATAGGATGAAAATAAAAAGTAATTTATTCAAATTAGACTGAGGGTCAGCACTTTTCGATCGTTAAAATTACATAAAACAGTCCCCCAAAACGCCCGCCCTTCACAATTTCCCAGTTCTTTCGCTGGCAAAAAATGGAAGAATAAGGCGCAACAAAATTCCCAGCAGTGCAGCGGTCTGTTCAGGTAGAGAAACTTGTTTCTATACAATATTATATATGCAAAGTACCTACCAGACACAGAACATTAAATTAAATTATTTGCCATATTATGTCAGCTAACCACGCCAATATACCAATAATTACAAAGAAAATGAAACTGTAACTCAACCAAAAATAATAATAATAACCAAAAATACTAATGTACAGAAAATTAATACCTAAATAAAAGACTCCAGGCATACAGGGTATGAGTCGGTTCCCAGGGCATTTTTTTCTGAGATCATCCTCAATCAGATTTTCAGATGATCCGTATGGGTACCTAATATTTTACCTTGTGTAGTTTTAGTTATTCGGGAATTCAAACAAAGTTCCCATTTAATTTTTTTTTTCGATCGAGTGCGTTGAAGAACATTGATTGATGAATTTCATCATTCGTTTTAGACATTTGAATGAAGTAAAGTAACTCAGCTTATATCGGAACATATTTTTATCCTGTATATCCACCCCACTACTACCACATATTACCTTGTGAAATCCTTCTAACAGATTGTATGAAGCCTTTCAATATAAAGCTGTCTGTGCACATAATTTATTGGGACCACTTGGGAATTAGAGGCGGAATAAATTGTGGGATATAGCGAGTCTACGAGAAATACACAGCGACAAAAGTAATTTTGGCTACATATTCATATACGTCGTTCTTATGACGGGGATACCTGAAGTTGGTAAATTACACACAATATGATATATTCTTTTTTACTTTCATAAAAGATTTACACTTTTATCAAAGTAAAGAAGGAGATATTATTATATTGTGCGTAGTGCCTACTTCTATATCCCTGCTATAAATGGAGGATAAAAATGAGGTTTGAGCAAAGTGTATTAAAAGGAGGTATATACAGTATAGAAAGCAGATCTATGCAATACATTATATCGCATACTTCTAATCGCCTTTCGCGAAAAAAATCTGCTGTTCCCTACATTTTGACGAATTATGCGAACGTAGGGAACAGCAGATTTTTTTTTCGCGACCGATTTCATTTATTTTTTCTATATCGTCAGAAAAGGCGATAATAAGTATGTGGTAAAATTTATTGCATGCATGTGGTTTCCATACTGTATATTATTTCTACAATATTTAATTGGTTACCATCCTACAGTGAGATAAGATACTATTGAATAGCTAGATTTTTTTTTATTTTATTTTAAATCTGCTGTGCGATTCTGTAACCATATCACCGTGAAAAGTTAGGTGAAGTGAGCTGTTAGTGTCATCCCACCTGATCGATATGTTAATAATATTTATTATTTTATGCTAATTCTATTGATAATTTTATATAATTAATTTCAAAGTTAGTATTTTAATTGTCAAAAAAAAACATACTATTTTGTGGGATTTTAACCTAGGAAAAAAGACCTAGTCTTTATAGAAGGGCTAGTCTAGGAAAAAAAAGAAAAAAAAGTGATATTCTGACTAAGTTTCTGTTTTGAAATTTTATTTTAAAACCTCGCAAAATAGTAATGTTTTGACAACTAAAATACTAGTTTTGAAATTAAATAAAATTATCAATAGAATAAGTATAGAAAATATTATTAAAATCTCGATTATGATTGTAAATGTTTGCTTAGTCAATCCCAAGCATCAGTGGGATGACAGTGACAGCTCACTCCACGCAAGCTTTCTCGGTTAGATTTTTACACAATCGACATGCTGGTATTTCCAAATCTTTGCCAGACCCACGGCGTTGTCGATGACAGCGCAGAGGTCACTTTGGGACACAGAAGGCAAAAGGTGGAGCATGGTTTGTGAAATAGCTCCACAATCACACCCTACTATCCTTCTGACAAGGTAGCCCCACTTTACCAGGTTGGACTTACATCTTCCCACTAGTGTCCGGAGAGCTAGTATTTAAATATGCATATAACATACCATATACTTACTGAGGGGCCCGTGGCTAAATAATAACAGCTGCACAGATCGATTGAACACGTTAAGCCACGCTTGTCGCGGTTGGTCTGTGGATGGGTGACCATCTTTACATAATGAGACTCCTCCGTGCCTCGGAAAGCACACTAAGCCGTTGGTCCCAGCTGTCATTAGTATATCTTTGACAGCCGTTACGGGTAGTCAAAAGCCTGAAAGTCTGACGACCAGTCTTACCTTAGGGTATCGTATTACCCAGTAACTGGGTTGTGGAGGTCAGATAGGCAGTCGCTCCATGTAAAATACTGGTATTCAGCTGCATCTGGTTATACTGGAAGCCGACCCCAACCTACTGCCAACCAACCACCAACTGCCACATATAATAGGTAGTTGGTGGTGGGTGTTTCCCAACATAGTTGGGAAAAGGCTAGGCAGATGATGATGATGATGATGATACCATATACTTACTGCTCTACCAAAGCAAGGGAATTCCTCCTCCAAAAGTAACTTTTTAATTCGTTTATACAACGTGTCACGCTTAATGCGCAAAACCTGAAAATAGTTTGATCAGAATAACGGGCAGAATCAATTGAACCACTTTTTAATATAGGTCATATTTTTCAAAAAATCTTCATCAAAAACGTTGCTGTGTCTATTTATTAATAGGTCAAGCAAGCCAATGTCAGCGCGGCGTAGCGGCCCGGTGACGACTCCTCACTCGGTAAAGCGTCGTCGCAGACGCAAGAAACAATCAGAATGCCCAGTAAAACTAAAACAGTACATAAAGACTTAACATTTTTTTAAATTACTTATTTTCTCTCTGACATAGGCCAATTGAATGAAAAATCAGTTGGGGTGTCTGAGGTTTTGCGCATTTAACGTTACACGTTGTAAATAGTTATGCCGCATCACACCTTATAAATATTTATGTAAAAGTTACTAATGTATTTTCAGTAAGCTAGGTCCCAGATTTATATTAATCTCTGCAAGCATTTGTGAAGTCTTGAAAAGGGTACGGCTGTACTTTTAATATGTCACCGTGCTCTGTTGTTTCTAGGATTTAATTTAAATAACGCAACAGCTGCTCCACTTTTAGGCCATTCACCAACAATTGTACCCATGTATAGTAGGTACTAACCTATCAACCTAATGTTTGCCTAAAGAGAAGAAAAACAGTCACATCTTTTATGCTGTTATGTGCGCGTGTGTTTCGTATACCTATTTTACGAAGATCAGGTGTATTAAGATCTCAGTAAATACTACTGGCACGTATTTGTTGACCAGGTCAAATTTGCTGACTCGTAATACCTTCACTATTGATGAGTTGGCAAATTTTGCAATTAAGTGCAAAAAATATACGAGGTAATAAAGAACAATAAGAATCGACACCTTTGAAAATGTAGGGAAGAGTCATTTTCTATCTTAAATATTTTTGAGCAATTTACTCTTTCTAAAGGCAGTGTTTATGGAGCCTATTCACGTTTCGGTATAAAAATTTTTAGAAAACCGCACAGAAATACGCCCATGATGACGTAAATAAACCGGGAGGTGCTCTCATATTAATTTCAATGAGCGGTAAATTTTATCGCCTTTGCTTTCTTTCAGAAACTTTTGGAGATTTTTGTGTGTTTGAAGTAAGTATATGATGAAAATAACCAATTTTGGGACTTATGATGACATACGTACGTTATGAAGTTGCTTGTTCACCTTTGACGCGCTACTTCAATATGCAGGTCTGCACGAAACCTTATTGCACTAAAAAACAAAAGTATGTGGAATTGAATTGAATCGCAGTCCTGCCTACCGTAGATTTCGTCTATGACCGAATTTAAACTTCCGCCATTTTTGTAAGCATAATTCGAGCTCAACAAGAACTGATACCGATGGCTGACGTAAAATAAACTTAGTACTCAATTTTAAACTAATTATTGAATTACATTTTAGGTGAAACAGGTTATTGATTCGCGCACAAGTAGTTGACGTCATACCTAAATCCTATTTAGTAACAAAAAGAACAACTTTTGTATGACCTAAGTTGTCATACGAGGCTAAATGAATAATACTTTTTTGATAAGATTGGTCCACTCTACAAAAAATAAGAAACAAACAAGAAAAACTTTTGTGGAAGATGTTACTTCAGCAGGTGAATTATTCATTTGCTTAACTATTTTATCCAGATGTCGCCTAGAAGTCTTTGAAATTCACTGTACGAGAGCGAGCTGACAGAAGTGAATGTTTTTTTCTATGTTCATTTATGAGACTGTATGGTGGTCGTAAACAAATACGAGTAATATGCTGAATCGTTTCTAGAAAATAAATGGCGTTGTTTTTTTGTTTCACTAGTTTTAGCAGAGGCAACATCGTACCCCATGTATATTTTTTTGCTTTTATTAGGCAGTTTGCCTCGCCATAAGCCTTCCTAACTGACAATTTTTTTTTACGGCATGTAATCTGAAATTCACTGGCACCAACTAACTTGTATGAAAGTGTTCAAACTGGCACGAATAGCCCCGTGACTGCCCTAATATTAAAACATTCGAAGCGCGCAGTCGCATCCTCCGTCTTACACGGGATACACCACATTGTGGTAGAGCTTTTATCTTTACAGTTAATTTGATCAAACTTTCTAGGTGACTCGATACTATAGTCCGTTCGCGTTAAGCAAATAGTGAGTCATCGGTGCAACTG
Organism: Eremobia ochroleuca; assembly: GCA_949629135.1. Taxonomy (NCBI): domain Eukaryota; kingdom Metazoa; phylum Arthropoda; class Insecta; order Lepidoptera; family Noctuidae; genus Eremobia; species Eremobia ochroleuca. The sequence goes on along the minus strand of OX451397.1, from coordinate 10,969,315 downwards.
CTGGGTAAAGGTATTTTCACAGTGTAGTAAAAATTCAAACAATTTATACATATTTCAAAAGATTAAGTTTAATCTATAAAAATTTAATTAATTGTCTTAAATTAAAAGTAATGTCACTAGAATCTTTATCTGTATTTATTATGAAAGAATTTTGTTATGCGTTCTCCACGACGTCATCCAAATTCCACATAAGATTTTCTTCTTGTATCACGTGGTTGCAGCATTTCTTATTATTTTATGTAGCTAACGCATAAAAGACACAACTGTTTCGCCTAAAGATCTGCTGTCAACTGGTCACTCACTGTGAACTTAGCATTCTAATTTGTTGCGAGCTAATTGGTCGAGGTGCGGAGCTAGGCCGGTGGACACCGATGACTCACTATTTTCTTAACGCGAACGGACTAAACACTTTTCGACTGTTCGTTCCATATCGATAAACGATTTATATTCCGCTCACCTTACAATAACAAGTATATTATGCCACATCATCACTTTAGTGAACTTATACTTACATAGATTTTCTTCCTCAATTTTCCTTAAGCGTATTACTTAATAAAAAATTAAAAAATATATGTATATTTTTAGGTAACAAAGACCCATAGGTAAATACCTTAACTTAAGTATATACTTATAACTATATAACAATTGTGTTAGTAAATAAAACTTAAAAACTATGTTAGGAATGATAACAGTTTTACCAAGAGGTATCGCATTACTCAGTAACTGGGTTTTGGAGGTTAGACAGGCAGTAACTCCATGTAAAATACTGATATTCAGCTGCAAAAGGCTAGAAAATATATATACCTAGCCACACCCTCCCATATACACACTAAGGTATTAGTGTGTAGATGGGAAGGTAACAACACATTTGTCTATTTTTTACTTCGAGTATAAAGTATCACAAAAAGAATACAGAATCAAAAGGTCACAAACTAAGATAAATTGCGGACGGCATTCTTTGACAACACATCTGCGAAATTGAGATAAATATACCGCTGTGGGGCTTAAACGGGACTACAAAAACTTATCACGTATTCCCTTAGAAAATGTTGGTCATAGAATAATCTAGAAATATTGAAAAAGAGTAGTAACTACTGTTCTTATAACACTCTACTCACTCACTCTACTCTACTGCTCTAATAAAATATCTGTTAGTGTAGTGTAGCAACACGACTGCTGAAATGATGTGATAGAAAATCCGGTGAGTTGCGCCTGCAATATCTATGACACATCAGGCTTTAATAAAGTATCATTATCTTCATAGAAAACATAAGAATGCCGAATTTTCGTGGCGTAATTTTTGGCAGGTTTCGCTGTGCTGATTGAGATTAAATTGGGCAATAATACTCGTATATGGTCTTGAAAGTAGCCCCTTTTGTAATATTTAGAGCAAATTTGTCTGTGTCATGACTACAATACCGTACGTACATATGTGCTTATAGGTAGAATTGCTAGCAGTATGAAACCTCTGTTCCAATAATAGGATGACACTGATTGCCAATTTATCTAGAGACAGTATTGTTCGATACATCGGTTTTTTGACGTCCATATTCAGATCAATATTACTATGGTACGGGCTTCGCGTAGTACGGTAGGGGCTTGTAGCTAAGTAATAACAGCCGCACGGGTCGATCGATCAGGTTAAGCCACCCTTGCCGCGGTTGGTCCGTGGATGGGTGACCAACTTCACATACCAAGACCCCTCGTTACCGGTCGTCAGTAGCCCGAAAGTCTGACTACCAGTTCAAGGGGTATCGTATTACCCAGTCGGTTGTGGAGGTCAGATAGGCAGTCGCTCCATGTAAAATACTGGTATTCAGCTGCATCCGGTTAGGCTGGAAGCCGACCCCAATATAGTTGGGAAAAGGCTAGGCAGATGATGATGATGATTATTGTGGTACCTATTCAGTCTATTTAAACCTCGTAACGATGCTTTATAAGTTGTATATATATAGTGAAAATATCCAAAATTTATGTTTTGATTACATACTTTGATCGACAGTTGGACTTTATACGAGTATAAGGGTTATTCAATTTTTTTTCCTTCTTATTTTTTTTATTTCTATAATAAAATTAGCGTACTTACTCCTTATAAGATCACTGCAGTCGTTAGGAGATTAGCCGGAACAAATAAACAGCCAGTCAGACAAAACACTATAAAATTATATGTTTTGGTATAAGTACCGTACATACTTTAATTACATATTATTTGTGCATTTAGTAAAAAGCTGTTATTTTGACATTAAAAACACTTCAATTTTATATATTTTCTTGGAGTATCATTCTAAAATAAGCTTCTACATATTTTTTTTATTTTTTGTGTATGAGATGATAGGTCTATTTCTGTTTCGGTGATGAGAGAAACGAAAATAATAAGCAATTAACTTTAAAAACAGTTAAAATGGAACTTTTACAAATCGTTTTTCTTCCTCCGTAATCACTTCTAAGACTGAGTCAGTAATTTACATGAATAATAAATCGAAAAGACGTTTTTGTTGCAGAAAATAGAAACATGAGATGCAGTATAATAGTCAAATAAATCAGAATTACCATAGAAAAATATTTATATGTTATGCAGCAATTTTACGAGCCATTGGAGGGCACTGACTTTAACATACATTGGGAGGCTTCGAAAATTAATCAGGAAAGGAGGAGACATAGTCATTTAGAAAGTTTCATTAATTATAAGTACTAAGTATTTTTTATTATTATCTGCTCATCCTTACATGAATCACGTCAGTAAACGGAAACAGGGAAACCTCTCAGAACAAATCGCTTCAAAAGTAAGTCTGTTTTATTCTCCATTGACTCATGAGTGTCAATGAGGGCAAACCACATGAGTTAATTCATAGTTCCTATGTATAAACGGGCTAAACATGTATGGTTTTTATCTACAATTAACACTTTAGACGAAATCCAATCCTTTTACCCGCATAGCACGACATGACTAATAGTCGTTGACCTGTTAAGGTCACCACTTTAACGCAACTTTCACAAAATTCTCACGTGGGTTTTCTGAAAGAATCATCCATATATACATTAAAAAAAAATTAGAAGGTACAAAAACATTTTTTTGGTGAAAAATCCCAATTGTGTGTAGTTTAAAACTATTGCTTGAACAAATTGGTGCCTCGGGTGTTATCGGAGAACCAAAAGATTCGTGACTGTTTTTTTTTTGGAAATCTTTGGGCACTCCTATAACAAACTTTACTAATATACCAAAGTATAATTTAGTTTACTGCGAGAAACAGTAAACTAAATAAAACAATAATATCACAGCGTGTTCTTCAATCAATCAATGAACTCAGCCTATCGCAGTCCACTGCGATAGGCTGCGTAGGCCTCTCCCAGACTGCGCCACAACACCCACACACAGCACACAGCGTGACACAGCGTGTTCTTAGTCCTAAGAAACATTAGTGTCAGAAACAGACACACATAAACTGACAGGATTTTCTTAACATCATAAAGGGTGCCTCTTCTCCCAATATCTGTTTAATTGGATATCTTAAGAATTGATGCTCGACCTTGACAACTCTATCAAAGTTATTTGGGTTCAATTCTTAGTCAAACTTGAGGTCTCTGTTAATGATGAATACAAACTCGGCTCAGATATTAAGTCCTTATTCCGTTTCTACCACTACAAGATTATATGATATTTAACCAATATGTATTGGTACTTAATTATTCAAAGACATCAACTTGGAATTAATAGTGAGTTAATAATCATTTTGAAAAGGTTATAACTATTACTGGTTTTTAGAATGAACTACCTTAACAAAAAGTTTGGTCATCCTATTAGAGGTTTCACTATTTTTTTTACTGTCTTCATAAAATTCGCTGTACCTGCTAAACTGTGAGTTTTAAGCTCCTCATGAATATCTCTTCAATGAATTTAGAGAAAAGTCAATGTAAAAGATAACATACAGATGACACAACAAAATCCCTTTCACTTCCTGCTTGTTTAGAAAAGGAAGCGTAGACAGTCACGAAGTACCTATTTTTAACCGTTTTCACAAAAAACCAAGAGTACAAGTCGGTCGTAAAAAAATTAACATAACTAAAGACAAAGACTACTTCCGAAACTAAAGTTAATTGTCACTTTCTAGTCGTTTTTTTTTTTGAAGTCGGTTTGTTTTTGTTGTTTTTTTTTTTCGTAGACGGCAAGTTTTCTCTACTATTAATATTCAAATATATATAAGTATTCTCTCTCTCTGTCTCTCTCTCTAAACAATAATTAAAAAGATAGGCTATGTACGCTATATGCAAGCAAGGTAGCATATTTCTCTCAAAAAATGTTTTAAGATTATTATGCAGCTTTTCTCTGTTTAAGGCGAGCTTCCGCCCCACCCCGACAATGAACAGTCAGAAAGGCATAAATACGTAATCGCCGTACTACGCAAATAGGTTTATAATCTCAGTATCCTGCTGTAAGTCCTATGACGAAGAAGCTACTTACCGTCATAACATAATCCCTTATACGTGTTTCCTGACGTTTTAATGACCGTTGTTGGTTTAAGCCTCTAATAATTCATGTTTCTTTATTTTCAGGAAAATTGCCTTCACATTTTTGTTCAGGGAACAATAAAGAAATAATTGAAAAGTGGTAAGAAAAACGATCGTTTTTTTTTTGCATTACGGATCGCATTCATAAAGCTCACTAGGATATTAGTCTCTATCGGAAACGAAACAACACAGACAAAACGCAAATCCAAAATCCGAAACCAAAGGACACAAGTCAAGTCCGTATTTCTAGGTAATAAATTGACACAAACTAACTCAACAGACAGCTGTGCTGCTGGGGAGTTTGTTGCGCCACTTCTTCTTCCCAGCGAAAGCACTAGGAAGTGGTGAAGGGCGGGCGTTTTGGGGGACTGTCTTTTGTAATTTTGACGTTCGAAAAGTGCTGATTCTCAGCCTAGTTTGAATAAATGACTTTTGATTTGATTTGATTTGACAGGTCGGTCAACTAACTTGATTGATACATGCTTTGGCACTTTGAAATGCTACCTAGGTAGCTGACCTGCCTCTCTCAGTCAATATTTTTTGAATCCTGGTAACATCGTCGTGAGAAAGGTTAGGAACAACCAATTGGCAGAAATTTTAAGTAGGGCAAATTTTTGCTAAATAAATATTTTATTTGAATAGCTTCTTCAGCAATCTTACCTAGGTTGATAGCTTCCAAACCTACCATGTTTTAGTTTTAATAAAATTGTATGAAGGTGTTTGATGAAATATTGAGTATAATTTATCGAAATACTTAGTATAAGCAAAATGTGCTTATGAAAAATCACAGTATTTTTCTAAAACATACATAATCAGTATACCTTTCTCATACAACCTTTGCAAAAGAACAGAAAATCTCTGGTACCGTTTATTTTCATTCTGATAAAACTATGAATGTGTTTTCAACCGAAAACAGCAATGCTTTTAGTTTCGTCATGTGTGTTAATTCATCAGTTACCGTCAGTTAGCTTTTATGATCCGATTAACTACACATAAAGGCGCAGTTTCACTGGGCAAACAGTTTACGGCTTATACATAGGGGGTTCACACGCCGGTGCGTCGTGGTGGGAAAAATCGAGCAAAACAATATAAAATCATAGTGTGGCGTGGCGCCGCCACCGCCGCCCGCCGTTAGCAGTGACACCCGTGTATTACTCCTTATAGAGAATTTTAACTATTTTTATATTATTATTCTATGCACAAACGTTTCAGGTTAGGTACTTTGGAAAAGTGCTATGATACTGTTTTCAGTATAATATTGCCCTATCTTGTATCAATAATAAAGTTCCCAATTTCTCGAAACTGCCTCTCTGTTTGAAACTTTCAGGTGCTTTGCTGAAATACTACCTATTTTATTTATCTTAGAAACGCTAATTCTCATCGAAGTAGATTGAAATAGCAAATTCTCTTGGAATGCTGTGGTTTTAATTTTTGTATTGTGACTCTAACCTAAATCAGAAATGTTATATTCTATAGCGTTTGCTATTTCATTTTGTTAGCATAAACCTAGTATTCCACATTTAAAATACGTAGTCAAAACCCGCCTTAACAATTGTCTCATTAGGATATATCCAATGAGACAATTGTTAGTCGGCGGGTTTGTTTAGTGGTGAATTCAATCAAATTGAAATTTTGACGGCACGGTTGGCGCAGTGGTTAAGCTATTGACTGCTGCGCTGCATATCGCGGGTTCGATTCCCGCACGGAACAAATATTTGTATGGCCTAAAAGTAGTTGTTCCGGGTCTGGCTGTTTGTGGGTGTGAGTTTAAATGTTTGTAAACGCACCCACAATATTGGAGAAATTCCTAGTGTGGGGCAACTCTTAAAAAAAAACACTGAAATTTGTGCAACCATCTCTTGGAACATGGTTATCTGGGTATATACAGGTAAAAGCCTGCATCTTTTCGATAGATTTATACAATTTTAGGTGTAAGCGGGTGACCTAGAAACTGAACTGCTTTTGCCTCCCCCTCTTGTAAACGTCTGAAACTGAACTTGACAGCCGTACCTTAATTGAAACACCCCTGGTATGATTTTATCTATGCAAAATGGCGTCGGGTAAGAAACCTTTATCTTACGCTTATCAGCATTTTTTTTTTATTTATTCCTTTTTGTATGATTGCTTTTAGAGCGAATCATAACATAGCATTGCGCCTGTATTCCAAACAATGCAGAGCAAAAAAAAAAGTATTTAGGGGAGTTCAAAGAGCTGATTTATCAAACAACACGAAAAAGAACCGTTAATACAAGGTCGTATTTCCAAAACTTTTGAATATTTAGAGGCAGAATGCATTCTTGTTTTTAATAAGGGTCATATTTATTAAATCAGGTAATTATCTTCTAGCCCAGAAACATTTTTTGCAAAAAGTTAACAAGGAACAGTACATCGCTTCATGGGGTTGGTTGTTCCATCACTGAGGTAAGATGTCCCCGGAGGAATTGTGATCATTACTAATGTAGAGATTGAAAATGGATTTACATTAATAAAAATACTGGTGTCAAATATTTCTCATTTATTAACCCCTCAGCCTAGAAATTTTCGGTCGGCAAGAAGTGGCCGCCCGCCGATAAGCGGCCATTTCTTGCCGACCGAAAATCATCGTGCGTACCACTAAGCGAAAACCAAACTAACGCGTCTTCACAGCGTCAATAGTATGGTTCTGCTATCTCTTTTCGAGAGACAGGAAGGGGTTCTACGTTCTGGGGGTAGGTTCTTTCGGCACGAATAACCGTGTCGGAAGAACTTACCCCTGGCACGTAGAATCCCTACCTCCGAATTAAATGCCTACCATAATAATCCTTCTGGATACTTTCTACATTTGTATGGTCTGCTAGGATAGGTAAGCGCTGGAGCTTCATTGTGACACCATTTAAATACTAATTCACGCCCTTCCATGACTGATTAATTAAGCCTCATCAATGTAATTGCGGGTAACAAAGTGTAATTTATTATTTTGTAGGGTGTAATCGTTAAACGTGGACATTCAATTCAATTTGGCGTAGGTAGTCCATTGACTAGGGTTGGTCTTCATTTAACATGAATTTATGTTAACACTTGTGTACATTAATCTTGTATATTGAATTTAGGCGTGGGGATACGTCAAGTTAATAGGTAGTACACATTGTTTAAATGATCCTCGAGGGCAATTTTGGCACGTTTGTTTTGTACCCATCAAAGATTTTTACTTTAGGTAGGTACTTAATTACGGTCATAAAAGAGACATATGTGTAGGCATATAAAAATCTGTCTCGTAATTAATATACATTAGGAATCGCATATGAAAAAGCAATATTATTAAGGAGGTTGAACTCATACATTTCAAAGTAACAAATTACCCTACTTATGCTTCTCTACGCAACATTTAAAATCGCCTTTCCAATAGTATTTGTCAGTTAATTTAATTGTTTTATTTTTCTGTTTTATATACTCGTATCCCCATTGCTTGTTTGGGTGATATCTACACTGTGGGTTAAATGCGACTCACTTGGCAACAAATGGGCTATGACCTTTTGCGTCACCCGCGTTTTATGTCGTATCATTATTATTAGGTAATTTTGAGATGCTAAGTTTAAGGATTTCTGACTATCTCTACCAACCGAGCGAGTTATTACAGGCAACATGGTGTCAAGAGACATTTATTGCCTAGGATTTTGTGCTACAAAATCAGTTACAGAATGTTCTATCAAGATATTTGCTCTATATATATCTAGTTGACAGACTCGAAGCATGCCGAGGCTAAATTATCTATGGTGGACAAAGGAGGTGAAATAGCGAGACAGTTTATGCCCTTAACGCTGTGGATAATATTTCTAATTCTAATAAAATTGTCGTTGATACACACATCGCATGACACTCTTGAACAATCATTCTGAGCTGAGTAATATTTTCACAATATTTTTAAAGAGTAATTGTCATAATAATTTTATAGTAAGTGTATGCCTGCCATAAGGCGTTCAGACTCGACGGATTTACCAACTGACGACTTCATCACTATTTTTCAAACAAAACAACATCTATCAAGTGGCAAGGAATTTACTTTACTTTGAAAAAATAAACCAGATCCTAGGAAAAATAAACCAGATTCAATTTGTCTATGGTTTGAGAATACTTAATAAAATTATTATGTTAGAAGTTTGATGCATTGCTTCCCAGTTTTTTACAAAAAAAAAAAAAAATACGTTACATGAGCCGAACGTTCAACGTTCAACGCACCCTACGGTACAGTCAGCCCCGGTATTACTGGCCAATATTTTACGATGGCATGAGCTAATCTCATTTAAGTTCGTGTCAATATAATGGCTTAGGCATGTATCGGTACAGAAATCGTTTATATTTCGCTCAAGTAGAGTCAAGAGGTTATTGTTATTTCCGGATGACAGGGATGTGGACGAGTACTTCGACGCCTAAATATCCTTTTGTTTTTGTATTTATTTATATAGTTAGTCCTTTAATTTGGTATCTAGTGTATATAGTTAGTTAAAAGATTATGAAAATAAATATAGAGGTTATTGAATTCTACATGCATTTCAATATCCTTTCGACTTGTTGAAATACCGGTTGCATAACTTGAACCAACAGTTTTTTCATACTGAATCTGCATCTGTAATACGACGTCGTATCAACTCATAGGACACCTTTCCTGTGTGTACCTACGGAACTACTATCTCTATTGAGAACAGCTTATGCGAAACCTTTCATGCAAGCGCTTTCCTGCACTTTTATGGATTTAACTGAAAATTTTTCTAGGGTTCCGTTTCCACCCACGACTGGGTACACACGGTGGATATTCGATTAATACTTTTCGAGACTTGGTGGACATTCGATTAATAATTTTCGCGAGTTTGACCGAATGGCATGCAGATTTAAGCAGTAACAAACACAGTGACATTTCATTTATCAATCTCGTTTGTTTTACTGAACCAGAACGCTGATAAAAAAACCAGATAAAATATTGTGAAGTAATTTCGCAATTTTTAATTTTTTTTTTTTTTTGATAGTATGAAAGTGTGGGTTACAGTAAAAATATGTTTAGAGCTAAAAAAGCGTCCTAGTAACCGTAAGCGTTATCCAGCAGTGCACTAGGTATACAGGGTGACACGGACATCGACGCGTAAACTGAAACCATGACTTCAGCCCATGATTCTAGACAGCCTACATTGTTTTAATTTAATAACCGACGAAAAAATTCATCGCAGGATCAGAATCATGTACTGAATCGGTAACGATAGCCCTGTCACCCTGTATAGTTCGTGAAAACATATCGCACCTTCGGTAAGACAAGGGCCGAAGTGCTAAAATTTCTGAAAATGAGTTAAATATGCCAAAGTGCCTTAAAAACTAATTTCTACCTGTAGGAACAAAGACCTGAAAAATTTGAAAATTAGCACTTCGGCCCTTGTCTTACCGAAGGTGCGATATATATTTCAGACCTAGCTGCAATGGCAACTGTCTGACGTTAGTCCGACGGTCGACATGACGTTACGTATACCTACGTGTTGACTTTTCCCGACCACTCTTTGCTGCCGCATGTAAACTAAGGCATGTAGCGGGGCTTTACTGCGCGAAATGCTCGAATCGACATGCCGAGAAAAGCTCAAATTGATTTTTACCAGGAAACTCAAATTGATTTGTACGTTACAAATCACGAATGCGACATGCGTGATAATTACCTACCTTTTGTCCTTGTCTCATGTCACTTGGGGAAGGTACTAAAAAAATAAACAGTATCAGAATAATGAACAATTAATTGGCTGTCAAGTCCCGAGTGTCTTTCTTATCACGTCTTTTTTTGCCCTTCTCATTAATGCTTAATTAAAAGAAAGAATCTTAAAAGAGATAATTGGGCGAAAATAAATAATAATGTTAGCACAATAAATCATGTCCTAGATATTTTTTTTTGTGTCCAAATTCAGGTTGGTAACTAACGTAGTGAACATAATTATATTATATGTTTATTGAGCATAGATTCATCAAAAATTTAAAATATATTGCTTAAATATATCATATTATATAGAGATATAATAACATTCATCTCATTTTGCCTTCGAATTATTGAAGAAAGAACGAAGGTCTACTCAGGTTATAAGCAGGACTGATTGCTTTTATCCTGTAAAAAGTAACGGAATGAAATCTTATTGTGAATTCAAACTGGCAAATTACTATTATGGTATTCAAACGACATCCATTTTGTATCCAAAAATTAACGTGCCGGCTCGAAAAAAAAAATAGTACTATTTTCTTATGGAAAATAACATCCTGAGCATTTTTTACTCCTACAACTAAAGTCTACAATTAACCGCCCGGCTGCTATTTGAGATTGAAAATGCCAACAATCATATTTTTATAACAATGTTTTAAACGTAACATTTTAAACATACCAACTTTTAATTGAATATACTCGTAACATCCCGAACCTGTTTCAACAGTCTTAGGACTGAAAACCAGCGAATTAATAAATGTTTGCTTCTTTTAACGAACGTACAGCCGCCAGCACATCAAGCTACCCGAAACTGTCAGATTTTCCCAATCAACTTTGAACCTTATGCTTTAGAGATAAAGTTGAAAATCTATTGTAGTAGCTTGATGTGCGTCTGTACAAAATATTGTTGGCAAAAATATGAGTTTTGGTAATTTCATTTAAAGTAGCACACAGGAGGTTAATTGTTGATCTATGTTGTAATACTTAGAACACGTTCGGGAGGTTGTATTCAGATAAAAGTTGGTATTTCTTAAATGTTATGCTTAAAACGCTTGTTATATGAATATTTTTGCATTTTAGTATATATTTTATAATATTTTTTCAGTAAATCACACAGTTTTGAACATACAAGCTGTATGTTCAAAACTGAGTCCATTGACCCGTTGCTCTCACGTTCACCAACATAGATCAATGAACTCAATGGGTAAATGTTAAATTGCTGACCTGAAGAAAAAATCTTCTTTGTTCCTCTGTCTAAACAACGTTTGTGAAATGTCGATCACAGAATTTCGCTGTTGGAACAAGGTACGCCGCACTTCTGGCCTCGTGTTAAGTTTAAACTCTGTACTACGCTCGACAAAGTGCTGCCACCAACAGGTGGAGGTTTGTACAATATTCGCGGAAACGGTATTTAGGTCTATTTTTACCTCGGAAAGCACGCTAAGCCGTTAGTCCCGGCTGTCATTCGTAGATCTTTGACAGTCGTTACGGGTAGTCAGAAGCCCAAAAATCTGACAGCCAGTCTCACCTAGGGGTATCGTATTACCCAGTAACTGGGTTGTGAAGGTCAGATAGGCAGTCGCTCCCATGTAAAATACTGGTATTCAGCTGCATCCGGTTAGACTGGAAGCCGACCCCAACATAGTTGGGAAAAGGCTAGGCAGATGATGGTATATAGGTCTATTTTATTGAGTTTTGCCACAGAACCGTGTAAACTGCAACAAAACATTCATAAACAAAGATATCAAAATACTATACAACTTCATCACCAAATCATTTCAGAATGCTGTTAAGTCTGTATCGGAGGACCTGTCAAACACTATCAGTAACGCATGGCTTACTGCTTACGGCAGATTTTCATACTTCGATAAGAGGTAAATAATAAAGGGTAAGGTAGGTCGGGCTGGTGTCCGCAACTCCACGTCAATGCGCGTATTTTGCGTACGGGTGGGAAAATCGATCATTCGTCATTATACAACAAGTTACCAAAGGCATACAAAGATTTGAATATTAATAGTTTTAACAAAAGCATGAAGAAACTTTTAATAAATAAATGCTACTATGATGTTGCCGATTATTTAAATGATGTACTTTAGACATTTTTATTATTATTTTTATTAATTTAATGTAACTTTATGTTTTTTTTTTTTTTTGAACTTTGAATTATATTATTATTACCATATTTGTACGCCTTTCAAGGCAAAACATGCTGAGACTTTTTTTTTTTTGTAATCGTTCCAACTGATTCTGAACCTACGCGTGTTTTTGACAAATAAATATATCTTATCTTATCTTTCGATCCACCCCAGCTCCTCAAGGAAGGCCAGCAACGCCTTGATGTTACTGACCGTCTCACGTAGGGTACCTGGGTTACCGAAGTATTTTGCCCTGTATTCGATAAGAGGTTATTCCGTCAGTTTTAGGGTTTCGTAACCAAACAAACATTATAATTTCGTCAAGTCAGTCTGTTCGTTTGTCAGACTTACCGTCTATCCGGATATGACACAGCCATTTTACTCGGACACTATATTACCACTAAATTGATGAAAATTGTAAAGGTGTATTCTGTGTGAATAATTTTATAGTGAAATTACGGAAAAAAAAATTGCACACACCCTGGAAGCCTTGTTCAGTGGAAGTTCACTCAACAGCCAAGTCTTTACCCGCTGGAAGAAACAATACGTTGCTATAGCAGGTGTGAATGTCGAGCGAACATTTTTAGTGTTACACGTGAAGGGTGGCGTGCTTCAGCTTCAGGCAGTCTTTTGCGCATAGCCGCCGTGAAGTGTCGTCCGTATGACAAAACGCGTAAACATGCCGCGAAAAAGTTTCGGATACTTTGTTTCGAATTAAATAAAAAAGAAAACTGTTTTAATTAATAAGTAAGTGAATAATAAACACTGAACATGTATATTGTTATAAGTTTTTTTGTTGGATAATTTTCTTGAAGTTTAGAAACTGATAAAAAGGTAAGTTTTTTGCTTTTGCTTTATAGTGTAAATTATAAGTTTGTAGGTATGGTAGGCGTGTGTGAGAGTGTACGAAGGGATGAAGAAAAGTCCAAAGTACGCAAGAAGAAGAATGAAAGTTTAAGAATTAAAGTTTGTTTTTAGCACAGAAACAGGTTTCAGTTCACACACAAGAGTTCACTTAGTTAAGAAGGAGTGATAGGAAAGTAGATAGCGAAGAACAGCACGGATAGATGGACATAAGCACAAGTAGGTCTCAATTGTTACTAGTTGGCACGGTAGTACATATTTATTTAAATAACTTTAAATAATCACATACAAAACAATGTTTATGAACGATTAAAAAGTAGTTTATTTTATTACATCCGCGTTGCTATGGTTACGGCAAGATGACGCGCGTTCGCGCATGCGTACAGCCGGCCGAGCGGGCATAGACTTAGTGTGTAGGTCACTACAAGTTTAACTGATTTTTTTAAAAGTTTTTACCCGGATAATTCCAGTATGTTGTAATTGAGGAACTTAATTCATTAAAAATAATGTCTTAACTCGGAATAGGCGAAAAATTTATAATCGCAGTGTTTAGTTAATGTATTGTATTTCTTACAACACTTTTTGTTTTGAAGAATATGCTGTGTGTGTTAGTCTGCGCTAAATATATTCTTTTTTTTTTCCTTATAACTTTGCAAATATGAATCACCTTTTTAATCGAACCTAACATTTATTTATTTATTTATATCACATACATTATCATCACAGGTTTACCTAATACAATAGTGTAGTTTAACATCGACTGGTATCTAGCCAGTCATTGTTAGATAATTAAAATGCATTGTTTTTATTTTTATGTTGAGTTTATTCCTGTGCGAGTTTAACTAAATACATTTTCTTTCTTTCTTAAATGAAAGCAATTTGCTTCATAAACAAGGATGAGGAAACTCATCAAGAGTTTCCTCCTTGTTAATGAGACCAATTCAAACCCACTAAATTGATTAATTGTTTATCTTTTGATGTACCTAATGGGATAATTCATGATCTCTAATTAATATTACTAGTTCTTCATTTTATTCTGACTGATTGCCGAAAAATATTATGAACTAATCTATATAGTTCACTAGTTAGTAGTATCCCCAGGGGCAAGTCAGTTGACCTTTTATTGGTTAACAATAGTTGTTAGAAAATTATTATACTCTACACATACCATTATTCCGAGGACTACTATACTCGTATACAGTTGTGGTTACGAAATTGCTCTAAGATGATTTCCGTAACACTTTCAATTGGTTGGGTCCTAATTTCGGACGCCCTTTCATTCGCATGGGCTCGCATCCGGCAATCGAATCTTTGCGAGGCAATTATATTATGAAATAATTCTTGAAACCGAGATTTGCTTACAGCTAACATCGATTTGTATGGATCCTAGAACATTTGCTTAGTAACACGCTTTTATATTCACTTGTAAATAACTAACAAAATCTTGTAAGTCAATTTTAATCTACTTCTAACCGTCGTATCGAAATGAAACTTGGTACGTATAGTGTAGTTCGGATAACAATAACAATAACTACAAATACAAAAGCAGTTTTAAGGTTTTTGACTTAGTGGTTTTAATTTGATATTCATTTAAATTCAGTTCACAACAAAGTGTGAATATGTGTGAGCTAATTGATTACATATTAGTTATATTACTAATAGAATTTAATAACTTCTGTCGTTATTCAGCTGTCAGATGTCAAACTTAAATAAGTATCCGTTTCGGATTTGGCGTTTTGAGAGATTTTGTTTTAATGTCTCAACGACTGGAAAATCACTCCTAGTCAGCTGGGGCTACGAAAATTAATATTTATATACTAGGCATTTATTATTTTACCACTCCACGTCACTCATAACAACCCATAGCATACAAGCATAAAATTACGCCTGTTTAGCAAAGGAAGTAGGTTGAACACGCGTGGAGTGCGCGTGCTTGGACGCATTAAAAAAAAAAAAACAGCGGAAACTATTTTTTTTTTGTTCTGTAAGTGACTGGACTGAAATTCAAACTTTGGTAGAAATATCGAAACCCAAATTTATATTATTTTTATGACTTCCCAACGTTCTCTTTTCGTGGATTTTTTTAAATTGTTTTTTACTTGGTTTCCGCTGTGTAATAACTTATCACCAACGTGTCACCAACGATATGTATAGTCAACCTCACAATTGCTTTATCACTTTTAACACCAATTCCCAGTAAATTGAAACTTCGATAAGGTTGACAGTATTTGACCGTTACATTGACTAATAGACTTTGACGTTTTATGACGTGCAAGTGACATTCAACTTTAGGGTGCTGAAGCAATTAGGTACGAATTCGACTATACGTACAGAATGTTCTCCGTTGAATTTTGAATTAGGGAGTGATTCCATGCGAAGAAATGACTATCGAGCGATTCGACAATAGGCTTTTAGCCTTTCAAATTCCTACTATGAAATCTTCGAAATTATTTTCGTCGTTGAGATTTGGCAGCTAAAATAATTAGCCTATAACGTTCCCTCTGCTGGGACACAGGCCTAATCTCTGTGAGAGGGAGTGGTACGTATTCCTCCACTCAGGCCCAGTGCGGATAGGTAGATGTCACATGTCTTCGAATTTTTGTTCGAGACATGCCGGCTTCCTCACGATGCTTTCCTTCACCGTTTTGAGACAGTGGTGATAAAATAATTCACACAAAGTAAAGCGCCTGTCTGGGTTCGAACCTATGACCTATACAACGTGTAACGTTAAATGCGCAAAACCTCAGACACCCCAACTGATTTTTAATTCAATTGACCTATTTCAGAGAGAAACTAAGTCATTAAAAAATTGTAAAGGTTTTATGTGCTGTTTTAGTATTACTGGCAATTCTGATCATTTCTTGCGTCTGCGACGACGCTTTATCGAGGGAGAAGTCGTCACCGGGCTGCTGCGCCGCGCTCACATTGGCTTGCTTCACCTATTAATAAATAGACACGGCAACGTTTTTAATGAAGATTTTTTGAAAAATGTGACCTATATTTAAAAGTGGTTCAATTAATTCTGCTCGTTATTCTGATCAAACTATTTTCAGGTTTTGCGCATTTAACGTTACACGTTGTATATAACTCGTGAGTCGCAGCCGTTACCAAAGGACCACCACTGCTAGTAAAAAACATAATAATTTATTAATTAATCGTTACTCAGGTAGGTAGTTCAGGTACTTATAAATCTAAAACTATGCCCGAACTATTCCAACCGGAGTGTTGATAGACAAGTTAACTTTCGAAGGTATTTAGGTAACCCTAATTTATCAGAAGATAAAAGAACATCATGCTGGTTAGTAATTGATGATCTGTTTGGAAGAACTTGCTAGTCTGTTCAAAATATTACGTATATTGTTTGAAAAACAGATTGCTGTAACGAAAACTGTTATATTGTAGGCTTCAAATCATGTTCATATTAAACACTCCTTGATGCCAAAGAAATCTTAAAGGCAGTGAGCAATTATCTACATGATATTACATCTAATTAAAGCTGAATAGTTTGTTTGTTTTTTTTTTTTGTTCTCAGGAACTACTCGTACCACTCGGATTTGACAAAATACTTATTTATTATTTGGCTATAGGTTAACCACGCTATGAATTTTAGGAATCGAGCAAAATTAAAGGAAGCTAAACGAATAATATATTTTTTTCAATAACACATACATTTGTTTTAACAGGTAAAACCCAAGCTAACAAAAGTAGCCATAAATCGCTAACTGACCAAACGCCCAGAGACACTATTAGGTATTCTTACTGCACGAATCACAGGTGCAGACTTTAGTAAAAAAATTATATTAAATTTCACGCGTACGAAGTCACAGGCTGAAGCTAGAAATATATAACCGCGGGGCATTTTAAAGAGGCTTTAAAGATGCTTGCTTTTACTAAACATTGATGAAATTATTTCAGGAACGTTTGTTATCAACATTTTTTTTTAACTCCACAAAATCAATGAACCAGCAGGTCGATTCTGTAAAAATCTCACCGTGAAATCATAAGTGAAGTGAGCACTTTATATTTTTAATCCCTAGCGAATGACAGCTCACTCCACACTCACTTCACCCAAGCTTTCACGGTGAGATGGTTACAGAATCGCACGGCAGTTTAGTGTCTAATTCATAATAAAATTATTTTGTCAATTATTTATCTATATATAATTATTGGAACAAGCATAGCACAAAAAGCATGTCTGTTAATGAATGGTTTTCATCCTTTGAATGAAAATCTCGAATTAGTTATTTACGCTAATATTTATATAAGGTCCCATTAAAATAGATGGACACACGTTTAGAAATCATTCAGACCACCAAAATAAGGACAATGGTAAAAAAATATACAACTAAAACGCATTAGATACTTACATGAAAAATAATCAGCTAACGGAAATACACTAATGTGCCGGCAATTTATTATTTTAGGGCAAAATAAAATCACTTTAATAAGTGTTTTTTTTTTATTGGATATCTTTGGTTAGACGTACTCAGCGCTGTGTTAAAATTTGTCTATCTATTTTAATGGGACCCTGTATTACAGGGAATTGAATATCAGGCGTCGATTTTCCGTTCGCCAAGGGACTGCCAATTTGTGGCGTAGGGATGACGAAATCCTTTTCGCCGTTGAGTATATAATTTATGTCATTTTTGCTATAATGATGTTGTTGCAATAATATTAGAAAAATATGGGGGGTAAGAGCTTTGCTTACTTTTGCTGATGGGGGGGGGGGGGGGGCTAATAGTTGCAAAAAATCTGCATACGTAATACTTGAACGGCCTTTAAGCAAGGAATGCTGAATTAGACTGGTTGTCAGACTTTCGGGCTAGCCGGGACCAACGGCTTAACGTGCTTTCCGAGACACGGAGGGGTCGCGGTATGCAAAGACGGTCACCCATCCATAGACCAACCGCGTTAAGCGTATCGGGGCTGATGTTAATTTAAAATAGAAATATGGTATGCCTCTTGCGGTTTCGACACGATCGAATCGACCGGTTCTGTTCTTCCCGCATCCAGCGGATTCCTGCAGCCTTCACGAGGTATCTAATTGTACGGTTCGTACACTTGCAGAGTTGTTGTTCAGGTAGCAGCGCGTAGAGAAAAGATCACTTAGTTCCCGTTAGGTTTATGACGTATAAATACTGCTTACAAGTAAAACTGTTGACGATTCCTTTCTCTAATGTTAGTGACCGCGTAGCAGTAATAGCACTCGCTGATTTATTGTAAGGTGTGTATATTTATAGTAATAAAATGACGCACGTCTGGTGCAAGGCACCGCGTCAGCAAAAAATGTACAGCTTAAGACTGTATAGTAATTAACTATAAATTGTAAACCAAGAGATAATAATTACATTATTGTTACTTTCGAACTTCTTGGGACACAAAAGTCAAATCATTTAAGTGACAAATTACCCTCGCGAAAACCATTTTCTAGTTAATTACGTCTTAACTTCATTTAAGGACGGTTCCTTAGAAAATTAATTTGTGGACCTTTAAAAAAGTATTATAGAAATATTCTTTGTTTTTTCCTGGATCACTAAATGTCAGAAATATTGGTACTTAATTCCATACTTGCAAAAAAAAGAAAAAGCAGCCTTTAGTAGTTTTCTTCTCTAAATAACTTCAACTTAACTGCTCATTATAGGATATTTGTTTCAATATACTGCAGTTCTCAATAAGTTCAGTTAATTTTTAATAATAAGTTATTTCCAGTAAACGTGAATGCTTGTAGTTTGTTTATTTTGATATTTTTACACTGCACCTCTTGGGTTTCATTTAATTTCCTTTAGCAGTAGTATTTCTAACGGCCTTGCAATTATTACATCTCCTCGGAGTTCTTGGAGGCAAACTATATTGGGAAACAAACGATTATTAATTATAATTACGAAAAACACTTAATTACGCTCAATAATTTATACGTATTTGTCGAAAACCGGCAGTGCTTAATAATCATTGAAAACATTTGCGTCAAAGCATTGTTTAATTTATTTACATTTTGAAACAGCAAATAGAAGTCCAAGTGTTTTAATTGTATGACGAATCAAAAGATACACTGACACATCTGTTTAACCGAGGACAATGTTACAGTTAAATTATGTTACTGCTGAACATATATCAAAAAAACAAAGAAGGTAAACTTTCATAAATAAATTATTACTGTCATAAATAAATTACTTTAAGTTGAGAAAAAAAAATCTCACAAGGTAGCACTCGGAAGTTTTCAGAAATTCTTTTTTCCCAAAAATAAGAAACCTTAAATAACTTTGACCCCGTAAATTGTACCTAATCGGGTAAATAACCTCATGTGGCAGAATAGAGGGTTAATAGCGAACATTTAAATACCATGATACCAACCTATGCTGCCACTTACACGTTCCAGGCAAAAATACATTAGTGCAGTATAATTTGGACTAAGCCAGTGTGCATTAATTGCTATCTTTTCAGTTCGCTCACGAGGAAGAGTAAAAAAACAAAAGTATATTTCATTCACTAAAATTTCACGAGATCTACATAATAATCCTCTAGGAAAGTAGCGTTTCATATGAATTAATCAACGTAGACATTATTATAGTAACTAAACTGCTGACAAGTTGTGGCTAAAACTCGTCGTGAATAAATAAACGCGTTGAATAACAAATTCCCTCGACCTTTTGATAAACACCTTAGCCTTTCCTTTCGGGAAAACAGCCGTATTATGTATCCACCTTTTCATAAAAAAGAGATTCATTCATATTATTTCTTAAGCCACAATTTCTCAGGAGCATCCTGGACTCTGGATTTGTGCCCGGGTGATGGCATAAGCCATATATTTTTATAAGGTATATAATTATATGGCCCAGTGAATATCATGTTTAGATGTCGACACGAATCACGTCTGCGTAGTTTCGCTAGATTTATAATTTGACCCGGTACACATCTCTGCCTAACCCCTTCGGGGAATACATGAGTACAGTTATGACATGTAATTTTAATGCTAAATAATGAACAGTCGGTCGGTTCTGTAAAAATCTCACCGTGAAATCATAAGTGAAGTGAGCAAAAACAGTGAAGTGGCTTAATAGTGTTAATCCCTACCATTAGGGAATAACAGAGCTCACTTCCCGCTCACTTCACCTAAGTTCTCACGGTGAGATTTTTACAGAATAGCACTGCAGCCGGTCAATTCTGTAAAAATCTCACCGTGAAATCATAAGTGAAGTGAGCACTTAATAGTGTTAATCCCTAGCGAATGACAGCTCACTCCACGCTCACTTCACCCAAGCTTTCACGGTGAGATGGTTACAGAATCGTACGGCTGGACTCTGACAATTTCAAAACGTTTCTGTGGTCTCTCAATTGTGTTTTTGACAGATTTTGTATGACAGATAGTATTTTCTGAGGTTCAGACCTCAAAAAAACTTCTGTTGTTCTCTTTTATTCCTGAATTAATGAAACTGAAGTTTATCATTATTAGTGCTGCAATTAATAAATCGTTTTTATTCAGTATTCAAAGTTGAGAATTAATTTGCATTGCAATGTTACACAATCGATTGATGGTGCAGCAGTTAACTTAATTGTTCCAAATGAACAGCTTTCCATTTGTTAGACAATTAGCTAAATTGCAGCCGCTTTGTTTAACAAAATTTCCTTCATTAGTATAGTTTAAGAGTTGCTGAACATTTGCGTTGGAAACTGCAGTCTTGAAATTTTATGCATTTATTTAGATCTACACTAAATAATTGTTAATTAATATATTAACTGATTCGTATTGTATATTTTCTTTGATTACAACGATACAGTAGTAAGTTCAGGCCTTTATAGTTGACACTTAGCCAGGTGTTACACACAGACATAATCTACTTATTTCAAGCATGCAAAAATAGTTTCGGAGGCAACTGGAGTCTTTAATCCTAACTTGATGAGGTATCTACGCTGCGGGGTTCGTCCTTACTGACAGAACATCATATAGTATAACAACGATACTTCAAATGCTTAATGAAATTAATAAATTATTATAACATTCTCCATCATGATTTTAATTAAATAAAGGGCTAAGACGGATCATACGCGTGTTTTTTTTATATACAAACTCAATAAAAACGCGCGGAGAATTTGGCTCCGTTTCCCGCGCCCAGTCCCGTGGCGCGTTGTAGTGTGTGATCCGCCTAACTTTACAAAGCTTTCCGACAACATTCGCCTTAAGGAAAATGTAAAAAAAAAAGTTTTTAAGTTTTTTTTCAATGGAACAAATGCTTGATAAAAACATGTTGACTACAGACGGTTATTAACATTTAACAATCATTTTATAAGTTTAATTGTGCGGTATAAAATATATATATTATTATTATTGTATTAATTTTGTAATAATAAGTGGTACGTTAAATTCAGTTGAATGGAATGAAAATATTAATTTTAAACAATAAGAAACAAGCGATTGGAGTCGGTTTTCTGAGTATTTTATTTCCCTTTTATTCTGACTTTTATAAGTTTTTGCTCAATAAGCTCTCACTATCTTTTACTCATTCATTATGATCAGTCCGCTTATTACCATGTTATTAGGTACCCTTTCTGTAATTATCTGTCCATACACGATACCTATTGCAAGAAGACACAGTCATATAGTACATTTTTTCTTTCAACTTAGGTATTTAAAAATAGATTTTCTCTAAAATACGTTTTACAAAGACTTCCCAAAAAAAAAAAAAAACAAATGCATTCATCCTTTATTTAGGCTCCACCCTTCTTATAAAAGCTACTTCAGTCAATTCTCAAGCTAAGACAGACCATAACAGCTTATCCTTACACATTCTTCCGGACCTCATGAGAATTCTAACATTTTGCCGAAATCTTCAGTTTCCCGTCGGTACCCGCTATTTCTATTTCATTGAACTCTGATGGAAAAAGGGTAAATCTTTTATTTATTTTTATAAGTACACGAAGCTCGTTGGTCGAGAACTTTGAGGAATTTTGATATATAAAGTTTTTAGGGTCGAGGTCGAAATTCTTTTTTAATAAAGTGGAGCCTAACGCAAATCGGATCGATAACAAGGAAATAAGGAAGTTCGAGTATTATATTTCCTGTGGTAAAAATCAATGAACACCAGTTTTTTTTAATCTTAATGACCAAAATATTCGTATAAAACTGAACTGATATAAAATTTGAGGTGATGGTATAAGTAACATGATTATGCATAAGGCAATGTATTTTATAGTTTGGTATCATTTTAGATGATATGTAAAAGAAACACTGTAAATCGTGTATGTAATGTATTTCGTTTCTGACTGTACCTACTCTGACTAAGTACTTTGTTGTTTGAGTTGGGAAAGGAAGATTTATAAGGCTTATCAACGAACTACGTAAGTAAAAGGGACTGTCACTTCGTTCCCTGGTTTATGGTGGGCGTGTTTCTTCCACGTGTTTCGTTAAGCAGCCAAAGTATATTTTGTTCCATCTTCACGTTTCGCCGATAATTTTGACTATAAATGGTGCGCTTATTTCCAAAATTTAATAGACATAACGACTCTGAAGAGGCTTCGGAGTCAAGATTCGTAACAGTTTCGAACAGCGGAATGTTGTAATATAGAATTTTCTGTCCAAAAATGCCATTAAAATTTGTTAAGTTTCAGCTGTGGTGGACCAGTGGTGTCGGCCCCAACTTACGAGTTCTAAGTCGTGAGTTCGAACCCAGACAAGTACTTCAAAGTATACTTTGATTATTTCATTTCATCACCACTGCCCTCAAAACGGTAAAGGGGAAAATCGTGAGGAAACCAGCAATCCTAGAACCAAAATAAACCGAAGGCAAGCTCAGTGTATCTTTTTCTTTCTATTTCATTAAGAAAAAGACAGAATATATATATTAGTTTAGTCCTGGTCAGCGCCTGACGTAAATTGACGTATTTTTAGTAGCCAATTTTTGAATCACGTCTAAACTTGTCTATGGAGTATCTTACAGTACTAAACTAATATTTATCTTCTGTCCTTGTCTTAATGAAAGAGAAAGAAAAAGATGCACTGAACTTAAATTTAGTTTCGTTTGTGAAAATAGAATTGGCGCCAATATATAGCGCATAGACTGAACAATGTCCGACGTTTATTTATTTGATAAAATTCGGTCAAAAAGTCTATTTTAAAAAGGAATTTTTAAAAGGAGGGGGGGGGGGGGTCAACTATCAAGTGCCTTGGGGCCCTGGGTCTCTAAGTCCAAGCCTGGTTGTGGTCTCTATTCATATGAGTAAACTAGAAAATATTGCTACTTGACATGTTCGGATCCACAAACTTGTGCTCGAGAAGCCTCCGGATCCTGAAACCTCCGTTCTATCATTTTCACTAAGGACGAGATAAAATTAGTCCTTAGTGAAAATTTCATTGCAATGAAACGAAACGCGATCAACACTATTAAACTGTGTTCAAGAGCTGTTAGTGTCAAAATTCCACAACAATGACGACACTGACAGCCTTTTAACGGTTAACAGCCTAACACAAAGTTATCGTATTACCAAACAAGAGTACTTGCTTCTATTCTGGTTGCACGTGCCTTTTTACTAGCAAAATGAATATTTTTCCAAAGCCCTAAGGGAAAAATAAATAGTTTTGCTCGCTACACCGGGTTAAAAACCTTTGCCCCCGTGTAGTTCAATATGCAATTAGTTTGTGCTAGATTGGTTTTTTATTTTTAGATTTCGACGGTTTTTTCCTTGTTTTTCTACCAAGAATACGGGAAGTCTTACGAAACAGTCATTATTTCAGATATCGACGGCGAAGTGCCAATACCTCCTAACTGACAAAATCAAAAATTTACACAAACTGAAACAAAACGTTCAAAATATACACGTTTGTTTAGTTGGGAGGTACATATTTACACATTTTAATTTAATGCTGTTGCAACTAAAAATACACTTAGGCGATTTCACTAAAACATGCGAATAACGCCTTTAAATTCAAAACGAAAAAAAAGTGAATTTCTCAAAAAAAAATTCAGTTAGGAGGTATTGGCACTTCGCCGTCGATATTATTTATTTTATTTTGTCCTCAAACCGGAAGCAATAATTTCTTCATGTAAATTGTTTTTCAACTTACGCTATTCTGTCCGTGGTACGTAAAAATTAGCTAGCTTTTTTCAATCGGAGTTCGGATAATCCCACGGGAACGTACCCCTGGGATAAAAGTATTCTATATCCTAACCTAACCCAGGTCATGGCCTATCCGTATGCCGTATTCCATCTAAGCTCTTTCAGCCAGCTAGAAATGAAAAGGACAGACTAACTTATAAGTTACTTTTGCACTAATATTATGAAGTACGGTCAACTGTGGCATCTTTACTTTCCTTGAGCAATTTTACGCACGAGTTACGAGTGCTACTTATAATTATACAGGGTCCCATTAAAATAGATGGACAAATTTTAACACAGTGCTCTGTACGTCTAACCAAAGATATCCAAGCCAAAAAACACTGGTTAAAAATGATTTTATTTTGACCTAAGATTAATAAATTGCCGGCACATTGGTGTATTTTCGTTAGCTGATTATTTTTCTTGTAAGCATCTAATGCATTTTTTTTTAAATATTTTTTTTTACCGTTGTCCTTATATCTCGATTACTAAAAATCTGTTGCCTTCATATATTATCAAAGCGAAACAATAGCAGATAAATATTTTTTATAATCGATTTAATCAAGAGATTTTAAGTATGTACGTACAGTACTCATGGGTAATGTTGCGCATGGAAAGTATAGATGCCACAGTTGACTGTACACAAGAAGCTGTTTCCGCGAGTTTCCCTGTTACTATGCGGATTGTTTTAGCTATTAGGTAAGATGTTTCAATGTGCCAACACTTCAATATTTATTATTTTTCATATTTATTATTATGTCGTGAAAACTTTTAATTGGCCTTCTTTCACTAACTGTCAAATATTTGTATCCTAGCTGTAAATTTTCTTAAGTAATAAAATAAAATATCAAATAGGTTAATACTTTATACCACATCTTATGACGCCATAAAGAACAGACTCAATTCAACTCAATACAGTTATGGGTACTCTAACATGTAAGTACATAAAAAGGGTAAAATGAGAACAGATATTGCCGGAAAAATTGGATTATTTGCGATCTTATTCACAAAACATTACCATAATATCGCAGGAAATAAATACAGATATCCGAAACTACGTTAGCAACAGCTTTTTTTCCTCAAAGTTAATTTACTATGAAATTACTTATTGGTTAGAAACAAATATGGTAGGACATACGTTATTCATAAGGGACTTTGGTATTCATAAAACCGTGCAGAAATATTCGTATTAGTATGAATGTATTCAAAAGCGTCTAAAATCTGATTAAAAAAAAAAAAAAAATGTTGTCGATTCTGTTGTTCACAAACTAAACTTTTAAGTTCAGTGCATCTTTTTCTTTCTATTTAATTAAGAAAAGGACAGAAGATAAATATTAGTTTAGTCCTGTCAAATTAGTCAGCGCCTGACGTAAATTGACGTATTTTTAGCAGCCAATTTTTTATTCACATCTAAACTTGTCTATGGAGTATCTTAATTTGACAAAACTAAACTAATATTTATCTTCTGTCCTTTTTTTAATGAAATAGAAAGAAGAACATGCAATGAACTTAAATTTAGTTTGGTTTGTGAACATGGGAATCCGCGCCAATATCCAGCAAATAGTTTTTAATTGGTGTTCATTTTACGGTTCATTATCCAAGTAACTTTTTGCATTCTAAAATTAATACAGAGTTAATTTTCTTCTGTAACCATTAAAACTAAGTAATGTTCTTAACTGTCACATTAATTATCCTTTTTTTTTTGTTTCGGGGTGGAAAATCCTCATGGATGTCCGCCGCCCTGGGGCGGGCGGCGGGGTCTGTCAGACTCTTACTGACTAAAAACCACCCCGGTGTTCCCTCTCTCACCTACGCCGGGGGTCGCGGGAACGAACGATACTTCCGTAACCTCCGGCTGGTGCTGGCCCGCACCTGCGGGCCTCCTCGTGTCGGGGGGGGAGTGAGGTGTTAAACTCCCCCCGCGAAGTCTAAGAGGGGCGCGCGTGGAACACTACGCGCCGCCGCCTCGGGTCCTGATGTGTGGGGGGCGACGGACGTCCCAAGTCCGTCGCCCCTGGACCCATTTAGGGGGGCTGGGAGAGGGCGTTGTCCGACATTAATAAAGCACAACATGGAACATTTTTAAGCTTCATTTTATGTGATCACTGACAAAGGCCGTGTTTGGGCAGTGAAGACAGGTGTGGCAGGCAGGGCTTCTTCAATAAGGCTCGATTAAAGTTATTAAAGATTTAATGTCGGTTTTTTACAATAAGTAGGTAATTTTTGGGTCACGTACGCACTGTTCGGGTTCAGCGTTTATATGCACACCCGCGCTCCGCGGGCGGATCAGGCCGACCACGTAACGATCGCGCGCGCGCTTCCTCATTTGAACAACAGATGGCGTTGCTTGACGCAACATACCGGCCGCCTTGGAAGATTCGTCTTCCAACAGTAACTGGAACTGGAGGCACGCAGTCTACACCGGCAACGGGCAGATTTTTGATGCAGCTCGCTTGATTGTGCCTTGTGATGTCTGGATCTCGGCCACTCTGGAGACACCATCATTGCCTGGGAACAGTTTAATTATTCTACCCATTCTCCACTTGAGTGGTGGAAGGTTATCTTCTTTTATGACGACCAGAGTATCCTTAGCGATGTCGTCTTTCTTGTGTGCCCACTTCGTTCTTCGTTGCAGCTCAGACACATATTCTTTGGACCACCGCTCCCAAAAATGTTGTCGCAACTGTTCCAGCCGATGGTAGCGACAGGTAGGCGTAGATGTCGTGCTCGTGAAGTCCTCACTGGCAGGTGCAGTCAACGGCCGGCCGATTAGGAAATGAGCAGGTGTGAGGGGAAGGTAATCACTTGGATCTGAGGACATAGGTGACATAGGACGGGAGTTCAGGACGGCCTCAACCTGGGTCAATACCGTACTAAACTCTTCGTAAGTTAGCTTAGCATTACCTACGACACGTCTCAAGTGATACTTACACGACTTCACTCCTGCCTCCCATAAACCACCAAAGTGAGGGGAATAAGGCGGAATGAAACTAAATATAATATTATTATTACTAGCAAAATCAATTATTTCGTTTGATTTTTCAAATATAGCTGAAAGCTACCTTCAACTCCAACGAAATTCCTACCATTATCGGAAAAAACTTGACACGGCTTACCGCGTCGTGATATGAATCGTTTGAATGCCAATAGATAATCCTGAGTGGACAAAGAACTAACCAATTCTAAATGCACAGCTCTGGTAGCAAAACAAACGTATAAACAAATATATCCTTTAATTAGTTGCGAACCTCTGCCTTTGCGATTCAATATGGATATTGGCCCAGCATAATCAACACCGCATCGCATGAATGGAAATCCAGCTTCTAAACGTTCGGCAGGGAGATCACCCATGTGTGGAGTTAACGTATTTCCTTTCATGCGAACGCAGGTTACACATTTATGAACCACTAGCCTTGCTAAACTACGTGCTCCCAGCACCCACCATCTATCACGCATGGCTGCCACGAGAAGCTGAGGTCCAGCATGAAGTAAACGTTTGTGTTCGTATGAACACAATAGCCAAGTAAACCGATGTTTACGACACAACAGCACCGGATGTTTCTTATCGTAATCAAATTTCGAATTACTAAGTCTACCACCAACACGAATTATATTGTCCTTATCTAAAAATATACTTAAACCTAATGTTTTATTACTGGACTTATTGTTTAAATGCACCTGTTCTTTAAGGTTATGATATTCCGTACTGAATGATTGTGATTGAACTAAACGTGTCAACAAAACTAACGAACTATTAATCTCGCTCACGGTCAATGACCCGGTACGGCGACCTTGACCGACATGCGATGCACGTAAATTAGAGATGTACCGTAAGACATACGCGATTGTTCTTTGCAAACGATTAAAACAAGAAAACCTTTCGAAATCAATTATATTATCAGTTTCAACATTTAACAAATTTGTAGTTTTAGGAGACTTTAATTCCGGTAACTTATCACTATTAACAAAATCAATTTCATTATGTTTTATTGTCAACCAACTTGAAGTTGGTTCACGAAGAAAAGTAGGACCACACCACCACAAACTAGTGCTGTCTTCCTTTAAGGAATCAAACAGAACACCTCTTGATAAAATGTCAGCTGGATTCTCCTTACCTTTAACATGCAACCAAGTAGTGTTGCTTGTTAATTCGTTGATTTGCACAACCCTATTCTGAACAAATGTTTTTAACAAATGTGGTGATGTCCGAAGCCAGGCTTGAACTATAGTGGAGTCAGTCCAGAAATATATCTTATCGAATTTCAGCCTAAGCGAATTTATGATTTTATTATAAAGTTTAGCTCCAACTAAAGCTCCACATAGTTCAAGTCTCGGAATACTTAAAGGTTTAATTGGTGCGACTTTACTCTTAGCACATAATAATCGACTTGTAACCTGCGACTCATCAGTATTAGTATGTGAACGTACGTACGCACATGCACCGTATGCAGACTGAGAAGCATCGGTAAAATATGCAACTCTTTGTTTACAGCATTAGTACACATGACATAGCGCGGCACTAATATTTCGGGCAAATATTGTAACGACTGAATTAAACTATCCCAGACACATGCAATCCCAACTTATTTTAGCAAGCCATAATTGTTGCAATAAAACTTTAGCCGTGGTAATAGCTGGTGCTAATAATCCTAGTGGGTCGTAAATCTGTGCAATGACTGACATAATTAAACGTTTAGTTATCTTCGTGTCATTATAACCTTTATCTACACTAGTTGAAAAATTAAATAAATCGTTCTTGTTAGACCAACCAACACCCAGGGTTTTAGACTGACAATATTCACCGATACATAAATCCTTAGTACTTTCTGAAGTTACATCAAAATTAAAACTCCATTTCCTCAATGGGAAACAACCAGTCTGTAGAATGGCGGACGTTTTATTACAAATATCTAATAACATGTCGCGCTGATCATGCCCCGTCAAGAGATCGTCCACATAAAAATCGTCATTGATAACGCTAGCAATGACGTCATCCGTACATTCCTTTGCCAGCTGTTTCAAGCAACGGTTGCTAAGGTACGGTGCTGAAGCAGTGCCATACGTCACTGTGTTGAGACGATAAACTTGAATTGGCATGTTGTTATCAGTTCGCCATAATATTAGTTGTAAGTTACGTTGTTCAGGATGGATTAAAGTTTGTCTAAAGAACTTTTCAATATCTGCGCAAGCTACATATTGATATTGCCGGAAACGAAGCAATATTGAAAAGATATCATTTTGTAACCTAGGGCCCACGAATTGAATGTCATTCAACGAATTATTATTAGAAGTTGTCGCGCTTGCGTCGAAAACGACACGTAATTTGGTTGTCACGCTACTTTCACGGTATACCCCATGGTGTGGTACAATATAATACGGCTTGTTTAAACTATTAAAATCCTCAAAACGCGTCATGTGACCTAATTGCTCGTACTCGTGCATAAATTCACAATACATTTTTTTATACTGTGGTAAACGATCTAGTTTTCTCTCTAAAGATAAAAAACGCTGTTTAGCAGAATTATGTGAATCACCCAAACAATCAGGTGATTGTTTAAATGGTATTCTAACAGAGAACCTACCGTGCTGATCGCGTTCAGTAGTCTGCAAGAACAACTCTTCACAAAAACGATCCTCCTCAGTGATAACGGGAGGGATTTGTACTTCTTCGATTTCCCAGAACTTTCGTAATTGAGAATCAACTAACGACAAATTGCACTGAACATCTGTCATGCTAGCCGCTAATAAACGATTATTATTATTATAAACTGGACCGGATATAATCCGACCTAACAAGGAATCTTGTAAGTAAGGACCGGTGTGAAGTTTTATTTTATTTTCTTTTAGCAAATCCCAAAAGACATCCGCGCCTATTAATAAATCTATGTCGCTTGGTACATAAAATGTGGGATCTGCAAGTAGAATATTGCTAGGTACACCAATAGCATCACTATTAACGTGTGTCGAAGGCAACTTCGAAATGACACTAGGCAACACTAAACAATGTAAGGTAGTATTAAAATCATATACCTTAGAACGAATATTAACATCGCACTTGTGACTGGACTGTGAAACGATTTGTCCAACGCCACAAACACGTATAGTGGACTGTATTATAGGTAATTTCAAACGTTTACATAAGCTTTGAGCTATAAAACAATTTTGACTGCCGCTGTCAAGCAAAGCGCGAACTGTGTGATAACAGTTATCAATATCAGCGATCTCAAGTAAAGCCGTAGACAGCAAGACAGTCTGTAACGATTTAGCATTATCCATGAACGCGTTACAACTACGATTATCAATATTGTCAGCTGTTTTACTAACGCAGTGTAATACAGACGACTGTGGCAACGTATTATTGATAACGGAACGTTGTGGTGACGTATTAGGAATAACGCTATCACTGTCAACATGAATTAACGCATTATGTTTTTGTTGACATAATTTACAAGAACCGAAATTACAATTTTCAATTGTGTGAGTGTTTGTACGTAAACAGTTTTGACAAACGTTTTTTGACTTTACAACATTTAACCTTTCTTGTACCGACATATTTAAAAACTTAACACATGAATATAATGCATGTTTACCACTACATAACGGGCATGTCAAGTTATGTTTATTTGTTTTACCTTTACTACCTGATGAGACCTTATTATTATTCGCACACGCATAACTAAGTGTGGTTTGAGAATTAGACTGTTTTTTATGATCAGCTGACTGTTTACCCTCATGCTTACTTTGTGAATTTGACTGATTATTTTTACTGTTACCCGAATTAATCATGTCTAACATGTCAGACCTATTGTTTAAAAACGTTAATAAATCTTCTAGTTTTAAAGGTTTAGAGGTTTTGTTAGATTCAGAGATAAGTGAGCTTCTGTAGTTCTCCCACTCGCGTTCAGTAGCAGAATCAAGTTTACTGACAACTAAATAAATCATAAGCTTATCCTCGAGTGAAGATTCAGGTTCTTTAAGAGAATTTAGGGCTCTCAGGTTACGTAAAACGCAATCTACTAATGTTCTGATCTGTGCCGGACATTCCTTACCCACTGAAGGTGCCGCAAACAAAGCCTTCACATGGTTGTGTATCAATAGCCTATTATTTTGATACCTAGCTTCAAGCAGGTCCCACGCATTACTATAGTTCAGTGCGGTAAACTCTAACGAACTGATAACGTGTAACGCGGATCCACTGAGCGACGATTTTAGGTATTGAAATTTCTGTATAGGATCTAAGTCGTCGCGATCATGTATCATTGAAACATACGAGTTCCTAAATTCTAGCCATTTATCGAAGGAACCGTCAAAGACAGGTAGCTTTATTTGCGGTAATTTAATAGACACTGATTTCCCGGAAATGCATTGAGAATTATTTAATCCGTTTTGTTCACAGTCGCCTATCATGTTCTTCGCTATGGCTACAATTGAATAATATTGGCATTCAAACGAATCTCTGTAATCTAAATGTAACAGTAATTCTTTTTCATCCACAATTCTTTCTATTTTAGATTGCACGTCGTTAAACTCGACAAAGAAAATGGCTGCCGATTGAATACGCATTTGCACTTGAGTTTTAATAACAGAATCTAAACACGATCTATCTAACCTATTAATATAATTTGCGAATAATGTTAATCTACCTATAATTACACCACGTTGTTTTTTAAGATCAGATATCTGACTATCTAAACGAGAAATAGTTTCATCCTCACTCATTTTGGTAGTTTACGAAAGTAGGTACTCACAGTTTTACGTGTCCAGTCGTGTTTTCTCACCTGAAGACGGCCTCGGCACTGCCAGTAGATCTGATTTCGATCAGTTCTGAAACCGTGAAACGTATAGGTACGGTATTAACACAAGGCGAAGACACAGGGGAAGGAGGGAAAAGGGTAACTGGATAACCTGACCGTTGCTGGCTGTTGCATCAATGGCTTCTGCTCAGTAATCCGTGGCTGGTCTTCCAAGTCTCCTCAACGTACTTCAACTTCGAAGTTCCACTCGCTTCCTCACTTCTTCAACCCGGCTCGTCACGTTGCTGATATTTCAATGTGGCTCGAAGGTCCAATGTTTGGGCAGTGAAGACAGGTGTGGCAGGCAGGGCTTCTTCAATAAGGCTCGATTAAAGTTATTAAAGATTTAATGTCGGTTTTTTACAATAAGTAGGTAATTTTTGGGTCACGTACGCACTGTTCGGGTTCAGCGTTTATATGCACACCCGCGCTCCGCGGGCGGATCAGGCCGACCACGTAACGATCGCGCGCGCGCTTCCTCATTTGAACAACAGATGGCGTTGCTTGACGCAACAGGCCGTGTCCTTATGTAAGCGATCGTCGTATTCATTTTGTTCGGCGAACTTGAACTCGTCTTTGTGCCAATATAGGGCGTTCGGTTCTGAACAAGAAAGGTATAATTGACAGATGATCGCTTAATAGAGACAAAGGTGTTTATTCTTAGGTTGGTAGGTAAAAAGTATGTTTAGGACACATTCAAAAGCCTTCAAATAGTTACATTCCACATAAATAACATCATGTACACTTATGCAACATATATACTTTTACTACCTATACTGTAATAAACAATATAAAATAAAAACACAACAAACAACATTAACATTCTAAAATTAACTAAATCTAATATTTATATTTAGGACACGGGAAAAAACTAGACTCATTTCTTCCGACTTTTACGATTCCTCTTTAGTTTCATGACGGTCTTAATGGATCTTTAACGCTTTTTTTTACTGTAATTACCTCTTAAGTCATTTAATTATTATGATAAAGCTGTTAGATTTAAGGGTAACGCGTTAATTTTCTTTTTATTTATTTGGTTTTTATGATGATGATGTTATGGTCAAAATCAATGTTCTTGTGACAAAAACATTTTATGTACACAATATTATAACACCCTAAAAATATCTTCAATCTGGAGTTAAGCCACAAACTTAACTCATCAAACTATTATAAAATTAATAGACAAAGCATTTCTACTCGTGTGGTATGAAAACTGGTTCAATTTCAAACAATCCATTTTCATTCGATTCTACGTTTCAACTTCCCTTCATAAATATAGAACTATAGATGAAATCTCGGGTACCGATCAGACAACTACTACCTTTATAGTTTAACTTTTGTGTACCCAATCCGACACAAATTTTATTTAGATTTTTTTGTTCCTCTTTTCGTTTTGAAGAGAATTGTATGCTATCAAAAGTGTACTTTTTATCTAGTAGGCCGAAGGGGAATTTGTATGACAGTAACGCTGACTGATGAGTATCGATGTGAAGTCGCGAGTTTCATAGATACTATAAATGTATTTCCATAATAATTAAAGCAATTAAAAAGAGAAAAGCACTTATGACAGAATTATTATATGTTAAGCCTGTGCCTAGTAATATACTATTCACGAAAAATAATCTGCTAAAGGTTCTTCTCCTAATTAATGAGTTCGCGTTTGTTGCGATGTCGCTTTTAACAAAAATTACTGCATCTAACGCGTATCGCCAAGCGCAGTGTGGGACGCCCCCCCGCTAGATGGACGGACGACCTAAAGAAGGTGGCTGGGGTAGACTGGGGGAGGACAGGGTGTTGTGGCGCAATCTGGTAGAGGCCTATGTCCAGCAGTGGACTGCGATAGGCTGAGTTGATTGATTGAATTTTTAATTTTAGATGCAGTATCTAAAATTAAAAATTTACAATATCTAAGCAAAATGGAAAACAGACAACGAATTATGACGTCACCGCTGGTTTTTGCCTGTATATTTATGAAAATTTCAGATGTATATATGCGAAGCCTTCGACATGGCGTAATAACGCCCCAAAATTGTCTGTGCATGTTTTGGAGGTTCGCTTTCTATATCTTTACCATTTGGGGATGGGAGGACAAGGCGTGAAGTTCCTTCATTGTATAAGGGGGATTCTCCGACTTAACGGGTACCATAATTATGTCTTTGTATAGAAAGTCGGTAGTTTTTTTCAATTGTTATCTCGTCTCTTGTAGGCTCTCACATCTAATGTTTGTCAGCTAGACACATTTTACAAATCCAGAAGTAACGTGAAAGTTTGATAAGAAGAATTTTGTAAAGAAATCCACTCTTATTCAATTTTAGAGAGAACAAACATGTTTCATTAAAAGTTACAGAGATCAACGACACAGAAGACGATATATGTTATAAAGTCAATAAAAGTTTCTTGTAATAAAAAATCTACATAATTAAAAATTTAAATATTTAGATTTTTTATTTTTATTTCTATAGGTACACAATATATGTACATACTTAACACGTGCTGTTATAAGTCAACAATTATTTATGACGGGGATTGGAACTGTTTCTCCTAATCACAGGTTATTTTATACCCCATCTAGGAGAGCAATACGGCACCCACTAACTAGATTAAGAACCTTTTTGCTTGTTCTTTATATTATATTACTTTGCTATGTAATCTAGTCCTAGTTGAACAATCAATCTTTATTATTAATAATAAAATAAAAGTTTAAGTAAAAGAGACAGTTTCTAAACACGGTACTTGGATATTTATATCTTTTCTGCCATCCCGAAAACCAAAATACATCTTATTCCCTACTAGCGACCCGTCCCGGCTTCGCACGGGTGCAATGGAGAAACACTGATAATTTTAGAGCCATTATTTCTCGTAAAAAGTATAGGATAAAAATGGTTATTGTGGGTTATCCCTAAGAGCTAGACATATACCATCGCGGATTTTTTTGTAGACCTTTTTAAGGTGTACAATACTGTAGTACATTATTTTGATCTATCTCGACGGGTTCAGCCAGCGTTTACAATTTAAGCGCAAAAAAATGTGTTTATTTACGACATCACATTAGAAACCTCTAAAATTATCAGTGTTGCTCTACTATATTATGCATGTATTATACATATAAACCTTCATCTTGAATCACTCTATCTATTAAAAAAAACCGCATCAAAATCCGTTGCGGAGTTTTAAAGATCTAAGCATATACAGTGTGTCCGGACATGGACTAGCGATATTCTAAATACTTAAATATAAGCTATTTTAAAGTACAATTACACTATAGGCTTAGGTCCAATATACTTCCCCGCTATGTGGCAGCCATTTTGTTTTTTTTGTTGAAGTATGCTCTATGCGAGTACAAAAAAAATCATATATCTCAAAGTTTTAGTCATACTGAGATAAAAATAGGCTTATTCGAAAGGCAATAATATTGTCTACCGTCTGCACTACAAAGCAATATGTTCACAATTCCATAACTTTTGAAAAAAAATGTGAAAGTCGAAAAAAAAAACAAAAAATTATGCAATTCAACCAATAATTGTTAATTACTACAAAAACAACCCCGAGAGCTTTTTTATTTTTTATACTAGATCGACAGTTTTTGAGCTAAGCTACAATACAACATAAAATTCACAACTGTATGTCTAATACTTTAAGAGTTATTGTTGTATGAACATAGCGTATGCGCAAGCACAAAAGGCCTTTGTCGGAACCCTAAACAGGAAATCATTAAAAAAACATAACATTCATATTGAATTTTATTTAATGTTTTTTCCAATATTAAATGAAGATTAAAATATCTAAAGCAGTTGCTCAAAGTGGCCACCTCCAGCTTGTAGACACACTACGGCTCTCTGTGCCACCTGGGTTGATGAGCGCCTAATTAAATTCAAATCGGATCTAATTTCTTCGGCGGCTGCCATAATTTTTGCGACGAGTTCTTCCCTGGTATTTGGAACTGTAGCGTATACTTTTTGTTTCATATGACCCCACAAAAAATAATCCAAGGGTGTCAAATCGGGTGAGCGAGGCGGCCACGCTACTACACCACCACGACCGATCCACGGCTGTAGTTTATTATTTAAATATTCTCTCACTGCTCGAGAAAAATGCGCGGGTGCACCATCGAGCTGGAACCACATACGCCGACGGTATGATAGAGGTAGGTCCATGAGGCTGTCCGCAAACTGTGTCTGTAAGAATTCTAAAAATCTAGCGCCGTTTAATGTAGGTGGCAATTCCAATGGCCCTATCAGCCTATCGTTGATTATGCCGGCCCACACATTTACTGAGAATTCATGTTGAAATGAGCTTGGGCGCACCGCCCTTGGATTTGCGGAGCACCAGAGATGGTCGTTTCTGTGGTTTGTAATCCCAGCTCTTGTAAATTTGGCTTCATCAGTCCACAGTATTCTTTGTAAAAAATTACGGTTCTGTCTCAAATTTCTATTTATCCACGAACAAAACACAGATCTCGCAGCAAAATCTGGTTCGATCACGTCTTGAACCCGTCGAAAATGATAAGGGTGTAACCCTTCTCTTTTCAAAATTCTCCATACATGCCACTTAGACATTCGAAGTTGCACTGAAATCCGTCTAACGCTTAGTCTAGCGTTAGACGGATTTCATTCCTCATTGGTTATTAGTCTAAGCACTTCTTCTTCATCTTCGGGCGATACCAAGCGATTGCGTTCATTAACAGCTCTTTGAATACCTCTTTCCGCTAATCTTGAATGCACGTCGATAAAAGTTTGGCGACTCGGTGTAGGCCTGTTAGGGTACCTTCGTCGATATTCTTGTACAGCCAAATTTGCACTTCCATTGCAAAAGCCATACACAAAGTGTATGTCAGCAATATGTTGCGATGAATATTGACGCTGTGCCATACTTTATCACACTTTTAAATACAAAACACTAACGCAGCACGTAAACAGCACGGACGGTAAGTGAAAGTAGCGATAGCGATCACAACGCAGGGCGAGGGACAACTAAACTAACCCAACTAATAATTTGTCCTTAAAACTGATTTTGTTTCAGGTAGTGGACTAATACGTTCTATCTCGCTTACTCACGGTAGTAACGAACAGTATTTCTCGCCTGCTCTCAGATGGAATACAGTGAATGCCATAAATGACACTCTGGCGGTTAACAAAGACGTTTTGTGCTTGCGCATACGCTATGTTCAAACAACAATAACTCTTAAAGTATTAAACATACAGTTGTGAATTTTATGTTGCATTGTAGCGTAGCTCAAAAACTGTCGATCTAGTATAAAAAATAAAAAAGTTCTCGGGGTTGTTTTTGTAGTAATTAACCATTATTGGTTGAATTGCATAATTTTTTGATTTTTTTTTCGACTTTCACATTTTTTTTCAAAAGTTATGGAATTGTGAACACATTGTTTTGTAATGCAGACGGTAGACAATATTATTGCCTTCCGAATAAGCCTATTTTTATCTCAGTATGACTAAAACTTTGAGATATATGATTTTTTTTGTACTCGCATAGAGCATATTTCAACAAAAAAAACAAAATGGCTGCCACATAGCGGGGAAGTGTATTGGACCCAAGCCTATAGTGTAATAGTACTTTAAAATAGCTTATATTTAAGTATTTAGAATATCGCTAGTCCATGTCCGGACACACTGTATAGGGACAGACAGACAGGGAAGCGACTTTGTTTTATACTATGTAGTGACTATGAAATACCCACGTTCATATTTTTCACCGAAATTTTCTCTTTTTGTTGGTATTCCTACAGCACGAGGGCAATTCTTGTGCAGCGAGAATAAATTGACTTTGAAGGAACAGACTGACGTCGTGTACATGTCAAAGGGCTGTTTTCTAGCCCAGGTTCTAATTAAGGATCGTTTTTGCGAAAGAAAATAGCTTTAATTAACTCAGGATTGTGCTCCTAGCTATTTTAACTTCTTTTGATCGAGAACTTGTAGATACCCATTTGCTTAGTCTTAAACTTTTAATTGTGTGCAGACATGAAGTGGTGTAAATGAACTTTTTCGTATGTTAACTAACAGTTTTTTTTCTTCTATAGCTTGAACCTAGGTACCTATATATCTGTTACATCGAATGAATTGAGCGCAAAGTCGCATTTATAATATTCCCTGATTGTATTAAATCAATACAACCATGTAGGTCTGTATGATGTAGTGTCCTGTATCGAGTTTATGTAGCCAAATATACAAAATACATATAACGTAAACGTTTTACTTGACAATAATTTAAGCTATTTCAGAAGTCATCAGCGCACACCAATCGTCTAAATGAAAAAGTTCGGGTGAATGGTGAATCTCCTAAACTAAAGATACCACGACAGTTTTATTGTTATTCATTCAAGCAAACCATTTTGGTAATGGATTCCAAAAATAGATTGAGCTCGCCTCAATCTATTTTTGGAAACTTATGAAAATGGAAAAGTTTTGCTTGAATAAATGACAATAAAATTTTCTTGGCACATTTAGTTTACCAATAGCTGTAAGCAATTTATATGAAGTTTATTTTACAGAGGAGTTACACTAACTTAAATAAATTTGGCTTAATGTGGGGGGAGTGAAGGAAGTGTTGGGTACCTATATTACGCCTTAGCTAAACCTTCTAATTCCATGTCTCTCACAAGGCGTGAATGTTGATGAATAATTTATTATTAATAATACTAAAGTTCTTCTTCAAGCAGGATTAAATGGTCAGCGGTTCTGATTACAGAAATATCTCAAACGATTAATTTACAAAAGTCTAAATATTCACTATGACGATTTTTCAAATCTGTCTGGCCGTTCTAGAAATTAGCGGGTTCAAACTCTTCAGCTTTATTATTAAGTATAGATTATTTGCTTCTTTCTAAAAACGAACACAAGCAAAGAATAAATATAACCCACTTGCAAAGTAGGTAGGTACGCTTATCTCCTACGTAAACGTGTCTAATCCTCAATTATCATATTTTTACGAATGTACGTAGCATTTCCATACCCTCAGGAGACTTTCCAAAAATAACTCCTACAACTTCTATACAGAACCCCTATGAGTGAATAGGTCCTTCAATGTTTTCTTTTCTTTTACAGAATGCTTAGTTTTAGCACCAATTATCTTTTAAAATGTTGTTGATATTTAGCTGTATATAGTTCTTTCAAGATGACTTTACTCCCTCTCCTCCCTTTACATCCCTTTACGCTACTGTTCTCATAACAAAAAAAAAATAAAAAAAAAACGTAAAAGTCGGTTTAGACCAAATGAGTGATTACTCTTTCTACTCAAAAAATATCTTTGTGTACAGAGACAGAGCATTGTTTCGTTGGTCTCAATTAATCAATCAACCCAACCTATCGCAGTCCACTGCTGGACATAGGCCTCTTTCGATCCTATTTATTCGTAGATAGCCTTATCGTTGGTCTATCCACACTAAAATATCAAGAATATCGAACTAAATGCTCTAGGTGCTGAATGCTCTATGTTCAAGTTCTATTTTCGTTTGATCTTACTAACTAAACTCACCAAAATTTAATTGATCCCTAAATAAATACAAAATCGCTAGGTGTATTTACTTCACGCAACTTGGTCTTAAGAAGCATTTTCGATGTTTATGTTTCACGTAGTCTTCTTGACGTACGAGAACATTGTGTGTTTACTTAAGTAAAAGTTTAATCAGTCTAAGAAAACTTCGTGAATTATCAACAAGAACTTAAGTTAGACATAAGTTTCAAGCTTTTAAATGTACAGTCGGGCAAATTAGTCGTTAAGGAAATTGTTAACCAATTTGCCATTTTATAGCCTTTCTATTTAACTGTCAAAGATTGATAGTTGTGTTTTGAATATACGGCCAATTTGAGTTGGTAGTCAATTTGCTGAGGGAAAATGGATGTGGATTGCTCCTTCACGGAGCATTGGACAAAGTTGCATGTGCGGGTGGCACTGCTCGTACGTGTGGTTTTGTCCAGTGCTCCATGACCTGATTCAATGTTTTTGTTGTTGTGTGTATTCTTATTATTATATTATTTTTAATATCTGAAATAAATGAATTGAATTGAATTAATTTCAAACAGCATTTTTTTTTTGATAACTGGCGAAAATTTTCGACACATTTGCTCAGAATCATGTACTGAATCTGTTACTATGGAGCTAACAGGTTGCGCGTCTACATTGACAAGATATAATTAAATTGTGTACAATTATTGTTCCGTAATATTGTATAAATGTGTAGCCATAAAAATATTACATGTTAGGTACTTAATTGCAGGCATTCAAATAATTTTTGTTAGTGTACACATATTTTTGATGGTAAGTATGAGATGCGAAAACTAATTACGAATGGCTTAGTTGATTCATTAATACTTGTAAGTCAACCGGTCGATTCTGTAAAAATCTCACCGTGAAATCATAGGTGAAGTGAGCTTGAAGTGAGCAGTCAATAGTGTTAATCCCTAGACTTAGTCTACTGAATCTCACTTCACACTCACTTCACCTAAGTTCTCACGGAGAGATTTTTATACATGGAATCGCACTACTGATGTAATAAGTATGTAAATAATAATAATTTATTCATACAAGTTAATTAGGCCCATAAATAAACCACCCACTTATGAATAATAAATAAATAAAATAAGTTTATTGACACAAAATACCTTTGTATAAAACACCAATACAATTCACATATATCGGATTTTGGGAAAAGGCTGCACATATAGTAAAAAACCCTGCCTCCCAAACTAGAGGGAACCCTGTGACCTAGGATTCAATGTTCCATTGTAACTTCGTGTACAAAAGAATCTATGTTTATGTTTGTTAATAAACCCATAATGACCAGATTTAACTATAAATATGAATGTGTATGTGTCTAAAGGGGGGAATGGCTGTGTGAGTGGGATGGGGTGTGGTGTGATGTGGTGTATGAAAGGAGAGGGGGTGTTATGTGGGGGTGTGTTTAGTCGTATACGGTGTGTTTGTGTGATGTTGCATGTGTTGTTTGCGTTTCCTCGTTGTCACAAAGAGATATTAAAGTAACTACGGTGTGTTAATTCTAAATGATTACTGCGTGTATCAGAAATATGAAGTCGTATTTAAGTGCGTAATAAAGACTATCAAGCGGAACAACTTTCTACATGGGACCAAAACCGTAATCGCGAAAAAATATCAGCTGTTCCATACAAAACTTCAGTACCTACTCGACCCAATTGCATGGGAGATCTGATTATTTTTTTTTTGCGATTACGATGTTGCTTTAATGGAAAAAGTTTTTCACAACACATTTCTGGAACACGCTGTGTACATCGTAAAGGTTCTAAGTATTAAAACAAAGTAAATTGTTATTAATTGACCTTATAAACATGAAGTTGTTAGAGCACGTGATGGCAATTGCTATGATAAGAATTATTTCAAGCACAGAAATATGAATGATTTCAAATGTGCAGTACTGAGGATTCTGTATTAGTATTATTTTAATCATCCAGTCTCCTGTTCAATGATGATTGATTTTTAGTACCTATAACCAACAGTTCTATGGATACCGACTTAATGGGCATTTAGTGTAACACTGTACTTGGTCTATTAGAATAGAATAGA
The DNA here is from genome assembly GCA_949629135.1 of Eremobia ochroleuca. Classification (NCBI taxonomy): domain Eukaryota; kingdom Metazoa; phylum Arthropoda; class Insecta; order Lepidoptera; family Noctuidae; genus Eremobia; species Eremobia ochroleuca. Next base: position 10,927,676 of record OX451397.1, on the reverse strand, counting down.
ATAGTCTTTTTTATGTACGCCATATGGATTCAAGATATAAATGTAGAAATTTATTGCTATGCTGTAGCCTGGGTCTTCCATAATAAAGATTCTGTGCTATTATTAACACATTAAACGCCGTGGTAGTCACCGGTGATCACCACTATACTTTCCATATGGGCTGACGCAGAATCGCGATTTCGACAAATTTTACACGTTATATTTTATCGGCTTATACGGTTCAAAATAGTCAAAAACCCCCTCTAAATAACCATTTATTATTTATCCAAAGAATTAACAAAGTAATTGCTGTCGCTCACACCAGTGACTACCACGGCGTTCAAAGTGTTAAATATACAAAGCGACGCAAGATTCCCAGGAGTATCTTAATGAAAAGTAGAAAATAATTAATTGCTTTATTACATTAGTCAACGTGTGTAACAAAAAATATGATAGGTACCAACTCAAATTTCTAGAGCTATACAAAATAAAAATCGCCTTTACAAGGCCGAGTTCACACCAAACATTTTGTCAGACGCTGACTGTGAGCGAGCTTAACGCAGTTTACTTAGCTGATTCAGCCTACAATTTTCCCACTGCTGGGACACAGGCCTCGTCTCTGTGAGAGGTAGCGGGCCGTAATCCACCGTGTGGGACCAGTGTGGATTGGTGGACGCAGTTTACTGCTTATCCGCAAAAAAACACTTTTCGCTAATACCGAACCAACAGTGTGCTATTACGAGCAATATGCTATTAGTTAGCCTGAGGGCTTAGAAAAACTCACATTCTGTCTGCAATAATAATTATGGCATAGTCAAACATATGGGACTGACACAAGCTACCAGAAAGCTGGTCAGCCTTGTGAAAAGCCGTTGCAAAAATACGAAATGCTTTGAAAGCGATTGCCACTTGTCTAGGCCCTCACCGCACAATCGGCGGCTGTCTACATATTCGAAATGAATGCGGTCTTATAAGTGACAAAGCGATAGCAGAATAAAAACAAAAGAGTATCGTGTTTCAAGTCGGGTATCGCGGTGGTAAGTAGTTGTTTGCTAGCCGCAAACTAGTTATCGAGTTCCTAAACAAATTCCTTCAACATGATATAAATCAAGGGGAGATCGTCTAATATTAAAATTTCACGCCCCTCCACTAAATGCCTACAGCGCGGCCGACGAGATAATGTTTTCTTGATACCTGCCAGTTTGATAGAGATGAATACGTGCTTTGCGAATTTGATCTTTATTAGCTACTAGCTGCACCTCGCGGTTTCACCCGCGTAAGTTTCGATTCCCTGGGAATATCGGGATAGAAAGAGCTTTAAGTAATAGCTATGTACCTATCAAGTTTTATCGTAATCGGTTCATTAGTTTTTGCGTGAAGGAGTAAGAAACATAATATTATATATTTCCCGCTGCGCTGCGTCGGGCCACACCGGCCACTTTTGTATAGAATGAAATTCTATATATCTTTAGAATGGAATGACCGATTTGAATAATTCAAAAGTAATCTATAGGTATTCAAACAGCATTGAATACGAAATGATTTATTTGGATAAGGATTAATACGAACGTATGGATAACATGGTCTGATTTTTGTCGGCATTTTTATCAACTTTTAAAATGTAAAAAAGTAGTTATAGTGACATAACTACAATAGTTGGACATATGTTATCGTGATTGTTTTTGTAGATATTAATATGATCTTTAATATTGTAGATCATTTTTTTTTTGTTCTATCATCAATAGTTTCCGCTGCGCATGCGATGAAAGATATTTTATGGCTATTTTTTTACACCTTGGGTTACATTATTGAACTTTTAGTAAGGACTCCTAATTTTTTCTAGTAATAAATATAGCCTATGTTATTCAAGGATAGTGTAGCATTCTAATGGTGAAAACATTTTTGAAATCGGTCCGGAAGTTTTTGAGTTTATTCGTTACAAACATACATACAAAAATACAAATCTTTCCTCTTTATAATATTAGTGTAGACTAGAATTGTTGCAGTGACAGGTGTCAGGAACGCATTTTCTCGACAGCCGGACTGTAAGTAAACAAACATTTGAAATGTATATACAACAAGCAGTGGAGGGGCGGGCAATTTAAAATTAAACGATCCCTACATACCTAATAGAACAAATCCATTCATAATTCTAAACTTTATGTAAACATCAGAAAGTCTTGATATCGAGGAACGTACGTACGTCAAATAAATGCAGTTACTGAGTAACTATATCAAAGTTTCATATGCTATGAAGTCGCTCAAGTCAATTCACATACACTAAATCGGCCTTTCATCAGAAATATTGGCATGGAAAGATTGAAATACGGAATCAGTAAATTGATGTTCGTACATAAAGATATTATTGAAACGTTATTGTTGGTAGTTTGAAGGATGGATGAATTTTATTGTGAACCTAGACTCAACAATATACGACATGATGGATTGCTTGAATAATTTCAATGGAGTTTAATCATTATTGCCCATGTTCTTAATATTGATGTAGGTAGTAAATACGTAATAGAAAACAAAGCGAGCAGGTACTAGGTACCTACTGATTTTGTATTGTATTTTATAATCTTGGCCTTTCCTAGTTGTGGGAAAAATGGTTTGTTTACCTTTTATTCGTGGCCTTATCGTGAATCTAACCTCTCAGTATTTGTGCTAATTTCATTAAAACAAATTTTAGCCACACAGATCATCATCTGCCTAGCCTTTTCCCAATTATGTTGGGGTCGGCTTCCAGTCTAACCGGATGCAGCTGAATACCCGTATTTTACATGGAGTGACTGCCTATCTGACATCCACAACCCAGTTACTGGGTAGTACGATTCCCCTTGGTAAGGCTGGCTGTCAGACTTTCAGGCTACTGACAACCTGTAATATAAAATCCCCCCGCCCCCCATTGTAAAATTCCTACATTTATAGCTATAATACTCACAACATGTGGATTATAGCTTTAAATGTAGGAATTTTATGGTTTATATGTAATAAAGAGTATTCTATTATTTGCCTTATTTTTGTCTGTTAGAATTTGTTGCTATGCAAAAGAGATACGATGCAAGTGCGGTGTTCTAGAGTGTGGCTTATACATTATAAATAAAAACTACGCAGAGGAAAAAATGCCAGCAACTACAAAGTTAACCAGTTCCACGATGCACTTCAAATAGATATGGCTAATTTAAAAAATACTCACGCCCGCATATCTGTTAGCACGAATAGTTTTGTACGAGGAGTATAATCCATAAGTGTACTTTGAATTTAAATAGGAAGATTTTGCTGAATGAGAAGTTTGCTGTTAGAGCATTTAGCAAGAGGTAGTATAATTTTATTAACGGGCTTTTGTAAAACTATTATGATAGAAAAATCTGAATTGGAAATAAGATTCCACACTGTAAACAAATAGATTGCTTTATAATTCTCAGAAGCTTTTTAAATAGATTTCGTGGAAATTACGAACGTTAGTCATGTTTTTGACTGTCAGATTTTATCGTCATAATTATCTTTAAGCCATCATCTGCCTAGCCTTTTCCCAACTATGTTAAGGTCAGCTTCGAGTCTAACTGGTTGCAGCTGAATACCAGTATTTTACATCGAGCGACTGCCTATCTGGCCTCCACAACCCGGTCACTGGGTAATACGATACCCCTTGGTAAGACTGATTGTCAGACTTTCGGGCTACTAACGACCCGTAATGACTGTCAAAGATCCACGAATAACAGCCGGGACCAACGGCTTAACGTGCTTTCCGAGGCACGAAGTGGTATTGGTATGTGAAGATGGTCGCCCATCCACAGACCAACTGCGGCAAGCGTAGCTTAACCTGATCGAACGACCTGTGCGGCTGTTATTATTTTTCTGTTATTATTTTTCCGCAGGCCCCCTTCTTGTAAATTTATTATAATAGAAAAATCTGACAGCTTCCACACTTTAAAAAAAAATAATTTGCTTTATAATTTCTCAGAACCTTTTTAAATAGATTTTGTGGAACCTTATAGTCACGTTTTTGACTGTCAGATTTTATCGTCATAATTATCTTTAAGTAGGTACCTTATTTTATAATTATTTTATATTTCTATGGTTACTGATTGAAGAAGAGAATTAGAAAGAGGCAAGTTAACTTTGTATTACTTAATTCAAGTTACAAATGATTGAGTAGGTACAAAATCATTTTCATTTTCCTTTCAAAAAATCAATGCTGCTTCATTATTCCCGTTGCTTCATAATGTTGACATAAGGAATCGCCATCATTAGGGGGTCCCCTAAATACTATCCGGATCGTTAATCAACAGGCTAAAAGTCACCCAAAGGGCAATGGAGAGGGCTATGCTTCGAGTTTTCCTGCGTGATCGAATCAGAAATGAAGAGATCCACAGGAAAACCAAGGTAACCAACATAGCCCGAAGAATTGCCAGACTTAAGTGGCAGAGTAGATGGCCGATGGGGTCGAAAGGTTCTGGAGGGGCGACCGCGTACCGGAAGACGTAGCGTTGGAAGGCCTCCCACATGGTGGACCGACGAACTTGTGAAGGCCGCAGGAACCCGTTGGATGCGAGAAGCACAAAACCGGTCGAAGTGGAGGTACTTGAGGGAGGCCCAGGTCCAGTAGTGGACGTCTTTCGGCTGAAATGATGATGACGATGTTAATCAACATCAGAAGATAATATACAGGGTTATTTGTAAAACACCAACAACCTCTTAAGAGGTCATTGTACTCATCATTATGAACAACTTTTACTATGGGACCAAACCTAAAATCGCGAAAAAATCATCTGCTATTGCCTTAGATTTTGACGACTCGTACGAACATAAATGTAGGTAACAGCTGATTTTTTTTTTTGCAATTTCATGTTTGGTCCCATAGTAAAAGTTGTTCATAATGATGAGTACAATGACCTCTTAAGAAGTTGTTGGTGTTTTACAAATAACCCTGTATAGTACTGCTAAATACAAAATTGTAGCTATATATTATCACACTAATATAATAAACGCGAAAGATTGTGAGCGTGTGTGTGTGTTTGTATGTTTGTTAATTCTTCACGCTCAAACGGCTTAACCAATTTTGATAAAATTTGGCACACAGATAGTTTATAACTAGGATTAACACATATAATACTTTTTAGCCCGGTATTCTTACGGGATCGAGACTTATGCGGGTGAAACCGCGGGGCGCAGCTAGTATACATAATAATTACCTATATCAACTGCTAAACATCTGGCCAAACGCAAGCAAATCCCGCGTGGAACGCGGAACAATGTTTGGTCGTATCGTTTGTGTCAATTAACTGGTATGGAAATGTTTAAGCTGGCGTTTAAACATTAAAACAATCGACGCGCACAGACGTGTCTCATGTCTCTTGTGGGATTCAACAAGTGTGGCCAGGGCTTAATGGAAAAGTAATTTCCCCGCTTGGATTTATGATTACAGTTCTTTTCAAACAGGAGACTGCTTCTGCATATCCTCTTTATATAATCTTTTAGCGTTTTTCGACGCCCACGGAGAAGCAAAAATTACTACACGTGTAACTGACTTGCCCTAAAAGTTGTTCAATAATCAATGCAAAAAATATCTGTGTTAAAAAAAAAGTAAAAGTATTCACTCGACACGTGACAAAAACGGACACTTGTTCACTTGTGTTTTGTTCATTGAATATTTTGTAGTGTAACAAACTTCAAGGCAATTTTATAAATTCTCTTCACAAGAAAAGATGTCAACATCGCGTTCATGGAATTTAATTTACAAGCTATGTAAAAATGTTAGTAAACTTGGCTCACCTACCAAGAATATTACTTTTCATGAATGTACAACCTAATGAGAAAGGCAGAAAGTGGATAATACCTAATAGAGTCAAATAAATTCCATTTGTTAATTTGTTTTGGTGTTGTTGCAAATGATTAAATTCTGTAATAATAATTTTTTTTTACTAGCCTGCGCTGTCCTGTAAATGCTTAGCTTAAAAAAAATGATGCTTTTTATTGAGACGTATCGTTGTTTTATAAATAATTATACTACACCATTTTTACCTCACGACTCGACGCGCGCTTTACTTGTGGTAACCAAATGTACAAACACATTGTAAGAGTGTGCTTGAAGACTAGTAGCGTCAGCACATAACACACACACACTCTTCCTTTTTCACTATTGTCTCGGACGGTACCGAGAGCTACTGCTCTTACACACAAAGTCACAGCGTGTTTGTACATTTGGTACCTAACCACAGGCAAAGCGCGCGTCACTTAGTGAGATAAAATATTATACAAAATTAATAATCAATTTAACTTTATTATTTGCACCTCCGAAAAAAGTTAAAAGGTTACTTGCTCAACTGATTACAGAGTTTCTTTTATTGACTTTTCTAAGAAAACATTTTGTATCGATCCTTTTGTACTGTCGTAAACAATTTTGTCGGCACGAAAAGAAGAAGAAAACGTTTTGTAAAAAAAAAAAAAACTGTCAGTTTTCCTTCCCTTGTGTACGAGCGCCGGCTGTAGCCGGCGCCAGCGTGATACCGCTCACCAAACGGCCCCGCGATACCTACTCAGTGTGTCAGTGGCGCTACTCCGACGGCGCGGTACCCCGTTTGGTGGCGTTATTCCAGCGGAGCGAAATGCCGTAACGAAAGGGTTAAAGTTGACGTTCATGGAAGTAGGTTTGACAGAAAAAAAACTGGTCAAGAGCGAGTCGGACTGACGGACTGAGTGTTCGGAACCATTATATATTACATTTTTTTTTTTTTCTGAAAAAGTGTGCTGTTTAAAGACATTGTTTTATTTTTCATGTAATTTTTACATTAACTTCTATCACATAGAATAATTTCAGATTTTTCTCTATGCAAACTTCGGACATAAAGGTGAACGGTATTTTTTTTAACCGGATACAGCTGAATACCACTATTTTACATGGAGCGACTGCCTATCTGACCTCCACAACCCAGTTATTGGGAAATACGATACCCCTTGGCAAGACTTTCAGGCTACTGACGACCCGTAACGACTGCCAAAGATCCACGAATGACAGCCGGGACCAACGGCTTAACGTGCTTTCCGAGGCACGGAGGGGTCTTGGTGAAGATGGTCCACCATCCACGGACCAACCGCGGCAAGCGTAGCTTAACCTGATCGATCGACCCGTGCGGCTGTTATTACTTAGCCACAAGCCCCTCTTATTTAAGATATTATAACAAACTAATTTAAACGTCCGCTATCATTTACTTACTTACACGAAAAGATCATGAGTCACGAGAAAGATTTCATTTAAAGTGGATTAAATGATTTTATGGTAAATTGGAACAAAATCCCTTTAAAAATGCCCTTTATGAAACACTGTTTACATTTTGACTCACCCTATTGAACAAGGATAATGGAAACTGAATTAACCAAGGTATATGTACCTATGTATTTTTATCGCGGCAATATATTTTCGTGCTCTGGATTTTCAACGCTCTCCTTAGCCAGAGACGAAAAACCAGTGCGCGAAAAATAACTGCCCGCTCGTACCTGCAGTGCGATTCTGTAACCATCTCACGGTGAAAACTTAGGTGAAGTGAGCGTGGAGTGAGCTGTCAGTGTCATTCCACCTGACGCTAGGGATTGACCAAGCATACATTTACAATCATAATCGAGATTTTAATAAAACAATTATGCTGATTCTATTGATATCTACAGTAATAATTATAAAGAGGATTATTTGATTGTTTGTTTGTATTGAATAGGCTCCGAAACTACTGGACCGGTTTGAAAAATGGTTTTACCATTAGAAGCCAACATTATCCCTAATGAACATAGGCTGCTTTTTACCACGGGAAAATGCTTCATTCCTACGGGAAAACGGGTATTATTATTTAAACGGCGGGAATTCCGAACTCTACGCAAACGAAGTTGCGGGCGGATGCTAGTTTTATATAATTTTAAAGCTACAATTTGAATTGTCAAAACATTATAATTTTGTGGGGTTTTAATCTAGGAAAAAAGATAATCCTTATCTAGTCTAGGAAAACTCAACTAAAATACTAGCTTTGAAATTATATAAAATTATCAAAAGAATTAGCACAAAAAATAGTATAAGAATCTCGATTATGATTGTAAATGTTTGCTTGGTCAATCCCTAGCATCAGTGGGATGACGCTGACAGCTCACTCCACGCAAGATTTCACGGTGAGATTTTTACAGAATCGACCGGCTGGACTTATTCTGCAGGTGTAATCGTACTAGGGCTTATTCTATCGTTCAAGTAGATTAGCACTGTAAGAAAACTATTTTTTTACTTTAAATACACTAGGTATGTGAAAGAGTAATGATGGCTCAGTTGTAATATTACTCGTAGGTACTGACTTACCAATTATAGGTTGCGGATTTTTACCCGAACACTTCATCACCACTGCTCTGATAACAGTAAAATAAAACATCCTGAGGAAACCGACATGTCCTGGAACCAAAAATTTGAAGACATTTGACTTATACAATTCCGCCCTGGGCGCGCGATGCAGCAGTGAAAATATTATAGCCTGGTTTTGATAGTACACTCACTGAATTTTTTAAGTCCTAAATAAGAATAATTCAAGGTAATCTTTTAGCTATTTAAATATGTAATCCATTAAAATGGAAGATAAGAATATTCGTTGTAAAAGCGAAGTGTACAATCGATTCACTGATCATTTAGACTCCAGAACGATCAACTAACCATATTCTAGATAAAGTTAATTAAGATCAAGCCCAACTAAAGTACTTAGTTTGTTATTTACGGTGTAACCTAATATTCTAATTGGTCGTGTATAACATCTCTGCGAGTCTGGCTCAAGGGAATCGCTTAAATATTTATGGGTTTTAGGATAATTAACAGGCGTAAGTTACATGGGTTATAAATATGGCATGACTTTCTTGCTAAATTAAATACGAAGCCGAACAGAATGTTATAAGTAAGACTGACTATTTACCGGTTTTGTAGGAGGAAACTATGGTGAAATCACCAATACTCGAGCAAAAATAAAAAAAAGTAATCGTTTGGTAGAAATTTCGTAGTTTGTGATTTTCCTTGCAGGTTTTCTGGTAGTTAGCCAAGATACAGCCTTGGCCATAATTATTTGCCACTCATGGAAAAGCCTAATAACTTAAAATTCTATTGCATTCAAGTGAAATAAAAAATAACAGTTTATGAAAATAGAAATTTTTATTATGGGAAATTAATATTTTGTAGAAAAACCTTTTGCTTTAAGAACAGCAGTTATTCTTTTTGGTAAACTCGACAATAAGCGTCGACATTCTTGTGGAGTAATGGTATGCCACTCCTGAATTAAAACATTTTTTAGCAATTCCTTTGATGTGACAGAGTGCTCCCTAATCTTGCGCTTCAGTATTGACCAAAGATGTTCAATCGGGTTGAGGTCCGGTGACTGAGGAGGCCAATCCAGGAGCTGAACCCCATTATCTGAGAACCACTTCATTGTCACTCGCGACTTGTGACACGGTGCGTTGTCTTGCTGGAAACGGATCCTGTCCATGTTGGTATCACCGAATATTCTATTAAAAGACGGTTTCAGGTCAGTTTCCAGTACTTTGATGTATTTTTTTTTTTATCCATTCGGCCCTCACACACTACTATTTCGCCCACTCTAGTTGCCGACATACAACCCCATACCATTATACTTCCTCCTCCATTTTTACGGTTGATACCACACATTCTGGCATGTATTCTTCACCCACTCTAAGTCTGACATAGGTCGTACCCGCGGTACCGAAGACCTGAAATGATGTATTATAAAAATAACTAAACTTTAAACAACGAATCTTAATTTATTTGTAAATATACCTAGCTGTTATTATTGTAACTTTTTAAAATAAATGTAATATTCATAAAATTAATATACCTCGAAGTTACATTCGTCCGACCACACGATATTCGACCAATCCTTCGCAGTGAAATTTTTATTTTTCATGCACCACTGCAAACGCTTTTTTAAATTATTCTCTGATAGCCAGGGTTTCTTTCTTGCTTTTCAGCCTTTGAGCCCGGCATTGTGGAGCCTTCTCCTTACTGTTCTAGTAGACACTATTTTATCAGTGCTTCCGAACAACTCAGCAGCCAGCTCAGAAGACGACTTTCTCCGATTCTTTCTTCTTTTAGTCTTCTTTCTGTCTCTTTTAGTCTTTTTATAACGATTTATTGTGTATCTCACAGTACTGTGAGGGCAGCTAAGTATTTTTGAAATTTGTACTTTATTTTGTCCTTCCTCAAAAAGTAACTGTATCTTCAAACGTTTAGCTAAACTTAATTCGCACGTTTTTGGCATTTTTGCAGATAAATAATATTATTTTTTTGAGTAGTCCACTATAAGCCAAAGATTATTGAGTAATGTGCACACTTCGAGCTTCTGCAGTACACTGAATACATACAAGCAAAATTCAAGTTTATCACTGTAAGCGTGTCAAGACTTGTTTTTGGGTGTATTTGATGTGATTCTTTGTTTACGTTATTGAGTTTAGCGTGCTGAGACATAAGAATATAGAAAAAAATTGGTTAGAGTCAAAATAAGTTAAATTTATAAGAAAGAAGAGGGTGGCAAATACTTTTGGCCAAGGCTGTATATAATAAAATAGCTGCTGCATCAGCTACGACAATTTTCACAAGTTCAAATAATTTAATTTGAAACTAAGTAGTTTAGAGACTCGGTAATCACGATTAAAGGCTTTAATTTAATTTCCCACCCAAAAAAAAAGGCTTAACTATAATGCACGTGTGATGAAGCAGGCATTATAAAAGGCGGAAAAAGGTGCTATTAATAATAATAATAATGCTTTATTGAAAACAAAGTAATTACACAATTACATAAGCGCACTGCCTCCTGAACTAGGTTGTTACCCAGTATCTCAGGAGACAGTTCCCTTCCAGTTTACATAACTATACTATTATAGTTACGACGCGCAGTTAAAAGTGTCTCATGCTAATACTCGCATAATTGTATTATATTTTTAATACTTAAATCATCCAGTAGATAAGTACAACATGACATAAAAACTAGTATTAGTTTTTATACATTTATACATAGTTTGTACTAAATGTAAATGAGTAAATACCTATATATCTTAGATCCTATATAATCTTAAGTCTAGCCAGCACCAATTCATAGAAGAAGTTGTGAACTGCCGCTTAAAAGTTTTGTTAATTACGAAAACATATTTTCAATTAATTTATGAAAATAAATTCAAAGAAGACTGTTAACCACGAATAAACATTCAATTAAAACGATTTAGAACTGATAAAACAAACTTGAATGGAATCTCTGAAGAAACTTTAAATATAGTTGTTTGAAGAGGTTAAGTTAATTAATTTTGTTATTAATAAATAATATGCTATGGCATAGTTATTAGGTAGCAAAAGTAAAACACTTACATACATGATCATATTAATCATCTCAACGATTACTATACTGATAAGATTTGACCCTAAAACACCGTCTACAGACAGAACTCTTACGTTATGAAAATAAATTCAAAGAAGACTGTTAACCACAAATAAACATTCAATTAAAACGATTTAGAACTGATAAAACAAACTTGAATGGAATCTCTGAAGAAACTTTAAATATAGTTGTTTGAAGAGGTTAAATTAATTAATTTTGTTATTAATAAATAATATGCTATGGCATAGTTATTAGGTAGCAAAAGTAAAACACTTACATACATGATCATATTAATCATCTCAACGATTACTATACTGATAAGATTTGATCCTAAAACACCGTCTACAGACAGAACTCTTACGTGATCGCACTTATTTAATATGGTGTGTTTTAGTATGAATGTCGAGTTAGATTTAGATGTATTTATTACTATTAGATTTTTTTTTTGTTTATTTACTACAATTAGTATTAAAGAAGTAAAGCAAAGAATGGAATTGTTTTTTCGACGTATAGACATAATTTTCTTTTTTTTTCTTTTTCTTAATTATTGTATTTTTTGATCATGAGATAATTTATTTCCGTATCTCTTACGTCGTTGTGTTTGCGTATTTGTTAATGTTACATTACCTAATCGTTAGTGCAAACTTGTAATTGGCTATCGCTTACACACTGTACTTGATATTAAAATGTATTAGCTGTAAGTTTTCCTAAAATTAATAAAATAAAATAAATAAATAAATAAAGCTTTTAAGTTTTGATATATGTCAACCTATCCCGAGAATCCCATCACAATATCCGAGATACCTACCACAATATTTTTAAAATAAATGATTAAATTATCAATATTTATACAAAAACACAAATACATACAAGAAAAATCAGAGTGGACTCTCATATAAAGTTTTAAAGCCCACGACCGGTTAGACGGCCACTGAAAATGAATCATTGTTTGTTCCTAGTTAAATCCGATGGACTGTATTGCAGGAAGGGTTCCGTATTCGGAAATTTTATTGGTAGGATTACTGTGAACTTATTTGAAACAAAAAGTCCTCATGTTCGGCATATCACGTCACGTCTACTAAAGCTCAAACTAATAACTTATAATAAAGGCAGTGCTTTTGTTTTGTTTCAGAGATTGTTGGAATTGATTTTGTTGAGCTGGTACTCCGTATAATTGGTTCATCATGGTTCAAGGCCACATACTGCAATAACGTAAGTAAGAGCTATTTGAAATATATGAAATTAAAACTTAAGTGGCAGTTAGCAGACCACATTGCTCGGAACAGATAGCTGATGGGGCCGAAAGGTTCTAGATTGGCGACCGCGTACAGGAAGATGAAACATTGAAAGGCCCCCACAAGGTAAACCGACGACTGTGAAGACCGCAGGAATCCGCTCGATGCAAGAAGCGCAGAATAGGTCGATGTTTGGGGGAGGCTTATGTGTAGCAGTGGACGTCTTTCAGCTGAAATGATGATGATGATGATGTTGTCTAATTTATATCTATCGGTATCCAATACGATGACGGTAACCTAAATATTGATGGTTAGAAAAACGCTAGTTTAATCCTGATGTCGACTACAATTTCTAGAAAGTTAGGCATCAATCCAGTAGCTTTTGAGTTTATTCTTTACAGACATACATACATGTAAAAATACAAATCTTTCCTCTTTACAATATTAGTGTAGAGGGGCCCGTGGCTAAATAATAACAGCCGCACAGGTCTATCGATCAGGTTAAGCTACGCTTGCCGCGGTTGGTCTGTGGATGGGTGACCTTCATTACATACCGAGACCCCTCCGTGCCTCGGAAAGCACGTTAATCCGTTGGTCCCGACTGTCATTCGTGGATCTTTGACAGTCGTTACGGGTAGTCAGGAGCCCGAAAGTCTGAGAACTAGTCTTACGTAGCTCCATGTAAAATACTGTTATTCAGCTGCATCCCGTTAAACTGGAAGCCGACCCCAACATAATTGGGAAAAGGCTAGGCAGATGATGTATATAGCTTTTACTTTTTAATTTTTACTATTTTAACCAAATAAATAAAACAAGAGCAGCGCTAATCCCACCGACAAACTGTTACGCAGTTTGAAATGAAATTTTATAAAATGGTTTGTCCAGAATAAATGATTTATTATTATTATTGATCAATCAACAAGCTAACTGTGTAACGCTGTTGAGCTGTCAGCAGAGTCAAATAAATAAATCTAGAAGTTATATAATATGTAGGTGATGGGAAATAAGATTAATTCACGGCGAGGTTTTTATCATCATTTATGAGACAATTAAAACATAAAAAGCCGTTTGGGAAAGGACTTCACGTAAAATTATCTTTTTCTTGTGCGGGTTTAATTTGATCGGTCCACCTAATCGGTGACCTCCCGCGTGGCCACAGTTTCCACTCTGCCCTGTAACAATCGACGCTCCATGGAAACATTATTCCGCCTGAAGACATATATATATCAAATATGTAATATTAATAACATCAAAGTTTGTCGAACTTATACGTAGTTTTCCTTGCTCTTTGATAAAAATTGCATCATAGTTTTTATGTGGACCTTAACGGTAGGTCCCATAAAGTCAGGAATTCATAATGGGCCGTAAAGGCACATTATCTGGAGATTACCTCGGTAATGCGATCGTTATTAGTTATGCTAGCGATAACATAATATACACGGTCATAACTTCTAGCAAAAGAAACAGTATTCGAGACTGTCCTAGTGCTGATAGACGCTGGTTGATGCCGGCTTCTTGGAGTGTAGAGAGGGATTAAAAAGCCTGGTGTATTAGTAGAAAGGACGCTGCTGCCGGGGCATCAGATTTAATCCCTCAGATGCATCAACAGAGAGAGGTGTCAACTCGGAATATGCAGCGATTAAATATATTTAATTGCTACATATTCCGAGTTGACACCTCAAATCAGGGAAAGGATTTTTGGGAAATCATCATCTGCCTTGCCTTTTCCGAACTATGTTGGGGTTGGCTTCCATTCTTACCAGATGCAGCTGAATACCAGTATTTTACATAGAGCGACTGCCTATCTAACCTCCACAACCCAGTTACTGGGTAATACGATACCCTTTGGTAAGACTGGTTGTCACTTTCGGGCTACTGACGACCCGTAACGACTGTCAAAGATCCACGAATGACAGCCGGGACCAACGGCTTAACGTGCTTTCCGAGGCACGGAGGTGTCTTGGTATGTGAAGATGGTCATCCATCCGCGGACCCACCGCGGCAAGCGTAGCTTGACCTGATCGATCGACCCGTGCGGCTGTTTGTACTTAGCTACAAGCCCCTCGGGAAATCTTGAACTAATTAATCAATGTTCTATTAAGTAGTCAATATTTTCAATGGGCGCTAAGGAAACCTAATCTATTAAAATTCAATAATAATGTAAATAAATGGAACTCGAAAATCAAATAAAACGCTTGCAATAAATAAGTATTTTTAGTCGCCATAACTCTGCAACGGTCATATTTCAATGTCAGGCTTACAACGGCCTTTATATTTTTATTATTAAAAATCCTATACAATATTACTACGAGTACATACTAAAATTACCGACTATGAGAGCCAACCGAGCAATAGTCGAGGCGGTGACATTGTAAAACAGACTTTAAGATTGCATCCTAAGGTTGTTGATTACAAATTTACAACAAACAATATTCTTATTTTTTATTACAATAGTGTTAAAAACTTTTATTTCATGACCAGTAGCTATTCTGTAAAAATCTCACCGTGATAACTGGGGTGAAGTGAGCTTAAAGTGAGCAGTCATTAGTGTCAATGTCTAGCATCAGATGGAATGAGTGCTCACTTCACCTAACTTCTCACGGTGACGTTCTAACAGAATCGACTGGCAGGTGCTGCGATGTTTTTCATTATATTAGAGCACTAGATCCCAAAGTTTTTTTTATTTAATTTTTTTTTAATTAAATTCACAAACCCGGTCGAAGTTGAGATGTTTGGGGGAGGACTATCTCTAGCAATGGACGTCTTTCCGCTGAAATGATGATGACGATGATGGATTTATTAGTGTCGATAAACCGTTACAATGATTCTAGTAGGCGATCGTTAGGCGGGTAAATATCTAAGCACTTCATTTAAGTTGAGAACTTGAAAGTTTTAATATCCCTTGAGATTAAAACAACTGGTATTAGAGGATTGCTGTCCAATAACAAACAATGATATTTTAAGTATAAAACTCTATATTTCTTTGTATTTCAACAATAAAACACTTTGGTTGACTTTGCTAAGTAAGTACAAACTTTTCTAGCTGTTGAAAGTTCTTGAACTCATACAATGGCTCCGTGATATAAAAATAAATTGTAGATGTATGAATCAAATATCTTATTGAAAACTTTCCAGATAAGAAAAAAATCTGTGATTTTGAACTGTTATCTTTTAGATATTATATTTTGACTGTCTGTGCACACACTTGTGTCCTTAAAATTGGTCTCCGGTGATTACACACCTATTATATTATATATATTTAAAAAAAAGTAATTAAAAACTAATTATTTTATTATTGCAAGTGAATTGTTTACAATATTGCAATGTTGTTCCGCTAAATTATTGTTCAACCCAGTTCTATGAAGGATTTGCTATACTACTCCGCCCTTGAACAGTAAGATTATTATTTTGCTAACTTACAAAGTATTTTATCTTTGTTTTATTTACTTTTTCATACAATAAGCTCAATTGAACACTTAATATTTATAGTGCCAGTTACAAGCATTGTAGTCTGAAGATACACGAAGATTTGGGTAAATTTGATTACAAAGACACAGAAAGACTTCTAGAAGTACTTCAATAATGATGTAGTTTTTAAATTGGCTTTTTTTTAATTTTTGTATTTAGTACCTACTATAAGTAGGATAGCATTATTTCAAAAATTATTTAACTGTGGACAAATAACACTGGTCAATAAAAAAACAACTTTTGTAAGCCCATGAAATAAGTTGAACTGTTTTTAAGAGAGCATTAAAAAACATTCACTGTGATACTAACTTGGTTAGCTCGGGTTTTTTGTGGATATCAATAAAAAGACTTACCACCCAGTTAAAAATTATTTACATTAATAAATTTTAATAATTTTAAACGTGTACAGTTGAACTACTTTTTCTTTTATAATTGACATCTACAGCTTTTCTCCTTAACGTCCAACAATAATCTGCTAGCATAGCAGGACTCCACTTTCCATGATATCGACGTTTCATATAATATACCGCTATTTCTTGGTGAAAACGCTCACCATGCTCATCGCTAACGTCTCCAATATTTTGATGTAAAAATCTAAATGTGAGTCCAAAATATGTATTTTGTGAGACATTTTATAGCTAATAGCGTACAAGGCTTCAATCACAACTTTTACAAGTCTTTTATTCAATTTTATTCAATTTCAATTAGTAAACACTTGTACAGCCCGCTTCAGAGAAAACGAACCCCCCAAGACTTAAAGAATAATCGCTTAAGCGAGGGCGGGCGCGTCACGTGACTGGCCCCCAGCAGCTCCCTCCCCGCCGCCCGCGCCGCACCCATCTCTGCCCGAGCATCCACCGATCCGAATCAAACAAACATTATTTGCATGTTTTGAATAATTAGGTATTGTGGTATTTTTTTCGGCTTCTGGCCGAACCGTATACCAAGAATAACTTACAAAAAGACACTACGTCCCGTATAGGATACGAACCCGCATCACCAGGCGTCAGACGATCATTAAGACCGTGCCTTATACCAATAGGGTATTGGCACACTTAGTAATCTCAACGAAAATTCGAATAGCATTACTCCTTTTATCGAACAAGTTTGATAACGGTCTAATCTTCTAGACATTAAGGTTTAAATTTCAACTTCCACCACGTGAGATACACCTACCGTCCACAACCTTGTTTTACAAAATGCAATACGTAACTCCTCAATTAACTAAAGGATAAGGTTGAAATTAGCATAGATTTCTTGTTTGGTTGAATAGAATGTGCTTGATTCCGATTGTTGCACTACCTACCGTCATTTTACTTCAGAAACTTAACTGCTGTATGAACTGTGAGTTAAGGTTGAATTTAGAATACTTCTTCGCCCTATTTACTAAACTGTGATTGAGGGTATAATTATTTTTCAAATCGTTTCGTTTTCGTGCCGATCAGCTTGTGTGTAATGTCTTCGTCGTAAAATTATCCAATTTACGAAGTTTTTGAACAGTTGATTCTATTAACCGATAGTATGGTGCGATTAACAACTTTTTGAAGGCTAAAATAATTGTTGTTCTCTGGGAACAGGAACAAAGCATATAGCACGAGAAATATGGGCCTAACATAACGGTAAGATTTACGTTAAACACATATATATTTATTGTTACAACCATGTTGCATTATTACTTACAAGGTGGATTTTTTATGTATTTCTAATATTATCGTCTTCATTACAGAGAAAAATAGTTCGTAGATGGATACAAAGGTATCAAGCGACGGGTGATGTGAAATGCGATCTCACCCAACTGCTTACACTAATGAATCGGAGCGACACCTTGGGACACACAAAACCTGGGAACTGATTCGAAATAGTGCTGCAAGCTTCAATATGGTTTCGGGCATGAAAAGTCTTCAAAAAGTGATAGACAGTGACTGCCATCGTCTGCGTTATTAATAGACAATTTACTCGGCAGATTGATTGTGTAACTTATCTGATAAAATTGCATTGGAACGTTTGAGCAAGTGTTAATAATTCCCAATATTTGTGGGATCATTATCTCGTAGTTAATAAAAAATAAACAACCTTTATTATTATGAATCCAGTTACTCTTGTTTACAAGTAGTCTTGTAATGTGTTAACGATGCACCATCTGACCTCACATACTTTTCTAATGCTGTGTTAAAAGGGTTATCAGAAATTGTGATAAAAGAGAAAGATGTATATTGCTATACTGTTATAGTTTAGCATGTTGGTTCTTCCTCTGTAATTCACAGGCACAAATGACAACATTTCATTTTTTAATCAGGCTTTTTCCCCATAAGATCATACAGAGTATAAAAAAATAATGTTTTTACAACTTTGAATAAATAAATATTGTAGTTATGTTACTAGAAATATCTATAAACGAACCGTTATCTAATGTTAAACGTTCTACACCTCACCCAGGGTATATGTTTTGTATTTAGTTAATATTTTAAGTAAATAACCCTAATTTAACACAGATAGAAAACTGTATACTCGTAATAACTGTATATGTGGATTCCTAGTAATGTAATTAATGAAATAAATGAATATTGTTTATGCAACATGCCTGGCTGTTTTTATAAACCCCATACTTAACATTTGTTTTCTTTAAATATGGATGTTTTCTGAAATAAAGTTACGAAAATCACCTAATCAACTATTAAAGAAACTAAAAAAAAGAATAAAATAAATCTCATCCGCGGATTTGAACTCGTGACCAACGAATTGCTAAGCCGTAGTCCGAACCACTAGACCAGCACGCCATTTATGTTACTTTACGAAAAACTTAAGCGTATGATATCACTACCTAAGCGGGGTCCGGTTTCTCTGAAGCTTACTGTACCATAGATTTCCAAGCCTTACTCTCATTTTTATTTAATTTATTATTAAATGTATTGTCCTTAATCAACTCCCGTATTTGAGGCCCTATAATAATCTCTTCCTTTAATTTTGCATCTAAAATTTTTGGGAACTTCTCTGATATCGAAAAGCTTCACTTTCGCGGTTAAGAGATTTTGCAAAGTTTTCCATTATACAAGGTTGCACAATAATAGTGTGTTGATTAATTAAAACAGGTAAAATTCACTTAATATACTTACTATTCACACCATTTGTTAGCTACAGATGTAACAATATACACGTTCAATCAAAGTACTTTGTTAGTTTGTTTTTGTATTGGGTGTGTGCAAAAGTTCTACCCTTTTCGTGAATCCCGAATACTTAGTTTAAAAAATATAAATTCCGCATTAATAAATAATGTAATATTGCGGAATAGTATTCTAGATGACTCAAGCTCTCAGTAACTCGTGGGTACATCATTTTGAATAAGTACAAGTAGTACAAATTTCGACGTGTACACTATAAGCGTATTATCTCAAAAATTCGAGCTAAGCCAACTGCGAAACGTATAATATGGTTGATGGGTAGTTGCTGCGTACTTCTTGATATTACAACTCATTATCATTGGGCAAAAACCCTGTTGACCAGTGTAATCAGCTGATCGCTTAATATGGTGATGACCTGAAACACAGGTTTTTGTTAACCTAGCTCAGGCAGGTTGCCACAAGTTATAATGTCAGTACCAACGCACCTTTCATAGATAATTAAAAACGTTTAAATTAAACTAGTTTTTATATAAGTATTGTACAGTGCAAGCACAGCACAGTTTTTATAAAAATATGTCTGCACGTTACCTGCGCCGGGCCGGCCAACTTAGTATACGAATAGCATTCGTACCGCGTGCACTCATACAACGTGTAACGTTAAATGCGCAAAACCTCAGACACCCCAACTGATTTTTAATCCAATTGACCTATTTCAGAGACAAAATAAGTCATTAAAAAAATTTTAAAGGTTTTATGTGCTGTTTTAGTTTTACTGGCCATTCTGATCGTTTCTTGCGTCTGCGGCGACGCTTTACCGAGGGAGGAGTCGTCACCTGGCCGCTGCGCCGCGCTGACATTGGCTTGCTTGACCTATTAATAAATAGACGCGGCAACGTTTTTAATGAAGATGTTTTGAAAAATGTGACCTATATCAAAAAGTGGTTGAATTAAATTCTGCTCGTTATTCTGATCAAACTATTTTCAGGTTTTGCGCATTTAACGTTACACGTTGTATATTATTCAATCATATCAATAAATATCAATCAATCAGTAATCAGTGTATCAATCAGTATCAACTCAAGGTGTAAGGTCCCTTACCATACAAGTATTTAAGCCAATCTGTTAAGAACTTGGTACTACTAAGTATTTATAAGATTGTAAATATTTTACTTTGTAATAGGACCTACATTAATTTTTATTTATTTTATTTATTTATTTTTATCGCGCCTCGCATGTTAATGAGTTTCTTTAACATTAATTTTGAATCACGAACAACAGGGGAAGTGTGAAGTAGTAATTAATAAAATTCTTGTCGTTTCACTATTAGCACTTTCACTGTCAACACTTAATTTCCGTCACATAATAACGTGACATGAAAATTTACTTACTTAACTATGTTTAAAACGGAGCGTTTTTGTTTATGCCATCCAAATGGTGTTACGACAGTAATTATTGTACCAGCTAACTTAGTCGCAACCCAAATAAAGAACATTATTTATCATAACATAACTAGCCTGTATTTCCGTAAGGGGTAGGCAGAGGTGTACCCCATATGTTTGCCAGTTATGCACTCGTATAAGTCCCATGTACAGACGCCAGCACATCAAGCTACCCGAAACTGTCAGATTTTCCCAATCAACTTTGAACCTTATGCTTTAGCGATAAAGTTGAAAATCTATTAAGGAAATCTGACAGATTGTAGTAGCTTGATGTGCTGGCGTCTGTACTAGGGTGCCCATTGCCATCAACCGGGCACAAATCCAGACTCCGGGCTGTTACTGAGAAATTTTAGATGGAAATACCTATTGCCCGACCTGGGAATCCAGTCCTCCTACTCAGCAGTAGGAGGTATTCCACTCATAGCAGATTTCACTGGCACTTGACTAAACCGCACCGAAACAAAATTTTGTTAAGTGCAGTTCGGTGGAACAGTTTATCATTATTATTTTCAGTACCCGCACCTATGTATGTAACATATATTTTTTAGTGATACGATGTATATATAGTATATAAAACATGTAACGTTGAATGCGCAAAACCTGAAAATAGTTTGATCATAATAACGAGCAGAATTAATTGAACCACTTTTTAATATAGGTTACATTTTTCAAAAAATCTTCATTACATTACATTAAAAACGTTGCCGTGTCTATTTATTAATAGATCCAGCAAGCCAATGTCAACGCGGTGCAGCGGCCCGGTGACGACTCTTCTCTCGATAAAAACGTTGCCGTGACTATTTATCAATAGGTCAAGCGAGTCAATGTGAGCGCGGCGCAGCGGCCCGGTGACGACTCCTCCCTCGGTAAAGCATCGTCGCAGACGCAAGAAACGATCAGAATGGCCAGTAAAACTAAAGCAGCACATAAAACCTTTACAATTTTTTTAATGACTTATTTTCTCTCTGAAATAGGTCAATTGAATTAAAAATCAGTTGGGGTGTCTGAGGTTTTGCACATTTAACGTTACACGTTGTATATATATATATATTTTGTTCAAGGCGTACCACTAAAGCAACAAGGCAACCTAAACAAAGGAACATTATTTCTATCTGTCTTATACACCTAGTTAATGGTACTTTAGCGGCAGAGTTTGTTTAGGCATCAGGTAAACAAAAACATTTTATCTAAGTGCAAAAACAACCGCCTTTTATTTGCCTATAGCTAGTATCAAAATCTTTGTTAGATAGGTCATAAAAAAGAAAAAGTCTGCTATCCAGAAAAGACGGTAAATATGTATAAGACGATCGTGGGAAACCATAAACGAATAATATCATGGAATATTAGCTATTTTAGTATCGTTTTCAGATTCTGTATCGGCACACTTGCACTACTAATCACTAAATACGTGTAACGTTAAAAATATTTAAATCGCCATTCCGTCTCCGTCATCTGTAAACGATTGACAGAAACAGAACGATTTTTGAGAAGATGCGCTTAACTTATATAGTCATTAATGGTGCAAGTGGGCGTTAAGGATATTTTAATAATCCATTCAACAAAGTGATACTTTTGATAACAATTCTATCTATCAATATATAATATTATAAATGCAAAAGTAAGTTTTTTGTGCTTGTTTTGCTTTCATGCTAAAACGGCTGAACGAATTTGGATGTGGTTCACAGATCTTGACATGACTTGGGTAAGGATATAGGCTTTTTTCGTTCTATTTTAAGTTAAATACAACTTATAACACAAGTTAATAATCTTAAAATAATAATCATAACATGAACAAGTATAAAAAAGAGAGGGGAAATAATCATAGGTTATCAAAAAATAAGACAATAACACAAGGCAATACAAATTTAACTTAAATTAAAGACACAATTCCACAATTTGGTCGAATTACATCCCTGGCTAGAATTTCACCACAAGTTTAAGTTATACCAGGATTGTGGATACCGCATTTAATACGATAACTTCTAACCATTCGCGTGTTTGACTTTACAACTTCAGTAACTGTTTGACGTCCGATTAGACCTTTGTTCCTGATTATTACCTGTTAGTGGATTGAGACAGAGTGGTTTACTGGAATTTCCCTAATGATCGTTACCAATTTTGTGGTGTTCACAACGTTATAGGAAGTATTAGAGTACGTAAATGAGTTAACAATCCACTGTACAGTAGTAGACTTCACACGTCCGCATCGTTCGGACGACGGCAAGCAAGTGAACGGCTCCCTATGCATTTGCATAAAATAAGACCTAATATAACTTGGCATACTTTTGTTTGTCCTAATTATATTTTCGCATAAATTACTTACGCATAACAGCTTACGCATAATTTTTTTACGCGTAATTTCTCTAATCATAATAACATTCTAAAGCATACATTTTTTAAGCATAAAGCATAACTTTATTAAGCATAACAATAATAATAAGGCGTAGTCGACGGAGCCCCGCTTCGTGGGGCTCCTATTTCTGTCTGCAGAGTTTAAAGAAACCTAACACAAAGGGGATGACGGACCCTTCGAACCTTACCTGTCCGAGTCGGGGTGCCCCAATTCCCGAGCTCGCTTCGCTCGCTCTTGCATCCTAAGTTCTCATGGCCTTTTTACTAAATCGAGATGTGTTAGACCTAAATACATAGTTAAGTTACATAATGTTATGTATAATAAATCATTAACGTGGAAATCCAAAATAAATACGTAAAAATAACTCAAATTTGTTTCCGTTATTTCTATTGATTGTATGCCTAAATATTATTATGCTAATAATCATTAGGCCTAGTAAGGTTAGTGAATTAAATTTATGCCAAAACAAATTAGCCTTCAAGATAATTATGCCAACATAAACTGTATGCCAAAATAAAATATGGCAAAGTATTATTATGGCGAAACAAATCATGCCAAAATCGTTATGTCAAAGTATATTAGGAAAAAGAATATTATGCGAAAAGAAGGGATCCCCAAGTGAACACAGCAGGCGCGTGTCACTGCGCTCGTTTATTATGTGGCTATGCTACAGATCTCAGCAATACCTCTCACGCCACAATAAACGTCGCCACTTAGCCCAGGTTGACTTGAAAATCCAGTGCACAATAAAATCCCGCCGCAATATTTTTACGACTGTACGAACATGGCCCAAACAATACGAAATATATAGATGTAGGTCGAAATGAAAAGAATAAAAATAATCAGTATAGTCCATCGAACATGACGCTACTCAAAAGTAAGGTTTTGCAAGCTCAAATCAGAAATGGAGTAGCCAGAATATCAAACAACTCATATTTTAATGACGGTTTCACTAGACTACTTTCAGTTCTACTATAAGGGAATATTGTGTTGTGTATCGTTCGTTATACTATAGATTTCGTAGGTAGATTGTTTTGGTACCTAGATCGTTCCGAGGTTAATCAAATCGGTCATGTGTGAACCCAGAGCTTCGTCAGACATGTCAATTTATACAGAATAATTACTACTCTTAATCAACAAACCAATATGGTGAACACTTAATACTCATGGGATGGTGGTTAAGCTTATACAATTCCCAATGAGTATTCCGTGATTATATTATTTGTATATAGAGGTATGAGACTGGGTCTAAAGTTCACTCAATCTCCATAGAAAAGGGAGGATCCTCCGACAGGTTGTTTTGTCTGGTGGATTACTGGTGGGTGTTGTGTATGGCGTGTCGTGATGGCTCAGTGGTTCACTGTACCAATATCTATTGCAAATAAATAATTATGATCATGACTATGAAGGCCTCGCTTCTCATGCAAGAGGTTGCGGATTCAAATCCGGGCAAGTACCAATGTGACTTTTTCAATTTATACAGGTTGTCTCAGAAGTCGACGTCAAGCCGGAATCGGGTAATAACTATTATGACTGGGTCTATTACCCGATTTCGGCTTGACGTCGACTTCTGGGACACCCTGTACATACTTTCTTTTATCTTGGACACTAGCTTTTGCCCGCTCCTTCGGCAGCAACCGTACTACCGGGATTCGTACTCTGTGTCAATTTCATCCAAATCCGTTCAGCTGTTTTAGTGCTAATCTGGAACATGCATCCATACAAACAGAGCAACGGACATTTTTTTTTTCTGTTTTATTATTTGTATTAATTATTACATGTTTTTTTTTATTGTACACCTTAAACACAATAATTAACCAAAATTAAAATTAAATTGGGAGCGAAACAGGTAAATAAACCTCTATGTATTTTCCCTTCTTACGAAATGGATTGAACTTGAATAGACAA
Organism: Eremobia ochroleuca; assembly: GCA_949629135.1. NCBI lineage: Eukaryota > Metazoa > Arthropoda > Insecta > Lepidoptera > Noctuidae > Eremobia > Eremobia ochroleuca. Next base: position 10,902,779 of record OX451397.1, on the reverse strand, counting down.
CATTGGACTACTTAATCTTTAAAATGACTTCTTGCACGACCATGTTGCATTTTTATATCGAGTCTAGAACGTACATAAATAAGGTTTTGAGTCTATGTCATTTCATGGTTGCACAAGCGATTTATTTAATAACACCTACGGATTGTCACTATACGGCAACCCGTATAGTGACAATCCGTTCATCCGTAATCCGTGTTTACTGTGAAACAACTTTCACAGTAAACGATAAACGTTTTTCTTCAATAAATTATTCAAGTTTTCAATTTCAATCAAATTGTTCGAAGTTTTAATGATCCCCAATCCGAATGCAAGTTCAAGCTCTCTACCCATTTCAGAACAGAAGTGAGTAGGTAGAATGTGTTATTTGCTAGAAAAAATATATGACTTAATCAATCATGTGTGGGACAAAAACGTTTTTTCCAAGAACTACTCGTATTTAAATAAATAAACATTTTCTCTCGGAGGAGAAAATCCACAAAAAGACGTGAGTGTGACAAAATTAGTTACACGAAGCTCCTAAAAAATGTGTCCTGTGTGTGTTCTCCTATGTCATAAATTTGCTTTAGGGCTTATGTAATAATTCGTGCAGAAAATAAGATACGAACACAATATTTCTTAGAAAAAAGTTTTATAACGGTAAATGCGTCATTTTTTCTAAAGAAAATATCGTTTTCGTAGGCATTTTTCGTAATAGAACATTATAACTTTCTTTGAGGTATACCTACATGGTAAACCGTATTATAATCCACCAAATCATGTAAAAAACAAGAAAGGGCTTGGTAACAATGTTATTTATTCATGCAAAAGCCGATTTATGAATGAGAAATGAACATCTTCAATCCGATGATTCTCCTATGCAAAATGTAAAAGTAATTTTGAAACAAAAAATAACTCACCTAAAGATTAACTTAAATGAAGCTTTATAACCTAAATCAGCTTTTACTGTTAACTTGTATTGAAATAAAAATTGTTCTCACAAAAGTTATCAGTACTCGCGTTAGAAAGTTAAAATAAAAACAGGCAGCAATAAGTAGCCATTGGAACACCCTACATAAGTATTTAATTGCAATTAATACAACGTACAATAAAGATTCAATCAATCTGCCTAAACTTTTCCCAACTATGTTAGGGTCGGCTTCCAGTCTAACCGGATGCAGCTGAATATCAGTATTTTACATGGAGCGACTGCCTATCTGACCTCCACAACACAGTTACTGGGTACTACGATACCCCTAGGTAAGACTGCTTGTCAAACTCGGGCTTCTGATTACCCGTAACGACTGTCAAAGATCTACGAATGACAGCCGGGACCAACGGCTTAACGTGCTTTCCGAGGCACGGAGGGGTCTCGGTATGTAGAGATGGTCACCCATCCACAGACCAACCGCGGCAAGCGTAGCTTAACCTGATCGGTCGACCTGTGCGGCTGTTATTATTTAGCCACGGGCCCCTCGGTGTAATACTACACATATTTTATGCGGATAGGCAAACTTAGTTCGACATCATGTGCCTTCGCTTAACCATGTTCGGGTTGGTTTGGCACAAGCCGCCTTTTCCCAAACATTATCAATATACATCGGATTTGTGCGCCCTACAGTGCTGAATCATGCCGAGCCAACCATTTGTGGAAATTGTAACATTTCATAAAATCTTGTGCTACATTTAAATGTTGATAGCTGTGTAAAATGATTGATTAGGTGTCTGAATTATGAATAACGCTTTCCTGCAATCAGGACCAAGGTTTTTAAAGCATTTCTTTTTTCATATACCTACCCATATCAGTATTATCCAAAATTATGTTGGTGTTTTACATTTTTCCGAGACGAAAATGATACGTTAAAATATTCTTTCATTAATGAATGTTTTTCTCTTTTGCAGCACGATTCAACGCGTCCGAAAATGTCGGTAACATTACATAAATATAGTTAAGTGTCTGTTATTTTGTAAAAGAAATGTGTGTACTCTTGTGCAAAACAATAACTACCTACCTTTGCTGGGTACTCGCATTTTATTTTCTTTTTATTACCAGATAAAACAAATTACTTACTTGAAAGAAAAATTCCTTGTAGTAAAAATATGTTTCTTCAATGTTTATCAAAATTCCGTATACTAAAGACACTACGACAAAAAAAAAAACATAACGTGGTGATACTTTTTCCAAATTGTATTAAATATTTTAGGTACAGCATTCATCAAGTTTATTAAATCCACAAGCTGAAGCCTAAAAATCTCAGATTTTTCGATTCCGCGCATCAATCTGGCAAAGAGAATTATTCTCATGTCTACTTTTACTGCCAATAAAGTGGCAGGTACGGAACCCGACTTATATTGACGGAACAAAACGACTCAAGTTTCGGGACGCTAGGTCCAATGGGATCCGCAAGTGTTTCACGTAATTCGTAGTATTGTGTTTCTTTGGCAACGAACCCCACTACAGAAGCAGCTGTTTTTTGTTGATAATGTATTTCTAGTAGTAGTAGTAAGAATAATATGGACATTCCTTTCTGAATAAATAAGTAATAATAATAATAATAAAACTTTATTTCGGGTCACATGGAAACCTTAACCGATTATATAACTATCTACATTTTTTTTTATTTGCAATGACTTGCCACACCTACACAAGACATGACCCGCCGATTCTGAAAGGGACAGTCAAAGGACACTACTATTGCGTTCAGAACGCCGTTGTTGCTACCTCGTATACGGGCCAGCAGGAAAGCTGCTGTTTTGCGCATGATGGCCTGGAATCAGTACGCGCTTCAGCAAACATCCCAGACGCGCTACACCGCCACGGCAGACCCAACAACATCCTAAACGCATTATTGCACTGAGTGCGCAGGGCTCTGTAGGCTTGCTGCGTATATCTCACCCACAGGCCGCTTGAGTAGAAAGACTGGCAATACGCTTTGAATAGCGTAACCTTCTTCTTTTTCTTTCGCAGGTTTCCGGGATTGAAAAAATTTGTAAAAACAACTAAGTATAACAAATTTAATGAAATTATAGCAGTGGTTATTTTGATTTAATGTTTTTATTTTATTCAAAACAAATGGTATATCAATGAAAAATGATAATGAGCGCAATGTGGTCAAGTAGTGGAAATTGATTTATCTATCTAACAGATTAGTAATCGCATTGGCTCCACTGTACTACTTAACCTGGTCGTACGAAACTTCACAGTTTGAATAGCGTATAATTGTTGTTATGTAAATGCATAGTTTTTGAGAAACACAATATAGTTTGAAAAAAAAAAAAAAAAAAACTAACTACTACTACCAGAAAAATCGTTCCGTTTTACGTTCAGACAAAGTGACAGCGGGTATAATATAATATATACACCGTGTAACGTTAAATGCGCAAAACCTCAGACACCCCAACTGATTTTTAATTCAATTATTATTGACCTATTTCACACAGAAAATAAGTCATTAAAAAAATTGTAAAGGTTTTATGTGCTGTTTTAGTTTTACTGGCCATTCTGATCGTTTCTTGCGTCTGCGACGACGCTTTATCGAGGGAGGAGTCGTCGACATTGGCTTGCTTGACCTATTAATAAATAGACACGGCAACGGTTTTAAGGAAGATTTTTTTTTAAATATGACTCATATTAAAAAGTGCTTCAATTAATTCTGCTCGTTATTCTGATCAAACTATTTTCAGGTTTTGCGCATTTAACGTTACACGTTGTATATATATACTTATTTAACATATTTTAGAGGGGCTCGTGGATAAGTAATTACAGTCGCACGGGACGATCGATCAGGCTACGATGCTTGCCGCGGTTGGTCCGTGGATAGGTGACAGTTTTTACATACCGAGCCCCTTCGTGCCCCGGAAAGCACATCCCGGCTGTCATTCGTGGATCTTTGACAGTCGTTACTCTCAAAAGCCGGAAAATCTGACAACCAGTCTTACCAAGGGTTATCGTATTACCATGGTAGCTGTGTTGTGGAGGTCAGATAGGCAGTCGCTCCACGTAAAATACTCATATTCAGTTGCATCCGGACTAGACTGACTACTAACTAGACTAGAAACAGACCCCAAAAATAGTGGAGAAAAGGCTAGGCCGCAGCTGATAGTAGATTTTTACATTTAAGTCACTAGATAAACTGCTCTGCTTGATTTCCCATAGAAAATTAGCGATTAACAGAACTGCAAAAGTTTTAGCCACGTAGAAAATGTATGCAATTGTCATGTATGAGACTCATATTTTCGAAAAAATAATTCCGAAACAGTCGGAGAACTATAAATCTGACCCTCATAAGTTTTCTTTGCTCATTCCTACCTTCATTCATTTCCATTTTACATTCATCCGTGCGGAGTTTGAATGGAAGATATTCTTCTAGTCTTGGACTGCCATTAATATTGACTGTCTTGTTGTCTGTAAAAATAAACTATCCCATCACTTACTAAATTGAAAGACAAGTTAATACAGGGTGGCAAGTACATTACGCGCAACCTGTTTCCAAGAATTCAGTACATGATCCTGAACGCCCCTAGCCAAGTAAACTTCATTAGCTAATTATGTTCAGTACGTGAAATATTAAACGTTAAACGTGTTCAACGTTAGAGCGTTTTTTATTTTTCCTGTAAAGATATATCTGTCGTGATAACATTTTATTCAGCGATACGGAGCGTCGTATATTCAAATACAATTTTACAATCGTTTCCAAACTCAGTACAATCTCATATTCAAGCGTTTTCTAATCCAAACAAAGCAGCCCTAGTAGATGTTATATCATTCGGTGTTTTCAAAGGACTGGTTTGTCCTTTAAAAATACTGAATGATTTTAAGAATCAGGCTAACAACATGCCGAGTATCAAGATACTCAAAATGTTTTTGGATGAATATTCAATGAACCACAAGCCTCCTTCAGATTGGTTTGAAACTGATTGTTATTTGGGAGCAAAAATAATAGTACCACTTAATACATCTTTCGCTAAGGGTAAGGCCTAAAATAGGACGTCCCTTCCCTTTGAGGGTATCATCTGCAAGTGCCATTAAAGGGTAGTTACGAGTTTAAATTAAATAGTTGACGAGAACAGCCTGGTGCTAGTAGGTATTAATATTAATAAAAAGACATGGTTCCTTGCCGTCGGAGTACAATTCGTAGAAGTTGAAATGCTGTTAGATGCTAAAATTTTTAATCATTTATTTATTTATTTATATTAAAATCTCCTTTACATCTATCATAACAGGTATCCCTAATGCGATAGCGCGGTCTTAAAATATTTTTTTTGTTTTGCAATATAAAAACTATAAAAATAAAAAATAATTAAAAAATATATAAAACTAGTAAAACTTATAATAACATCTCATAATAATCTTAGCTTAGCCTAATCTACACTGTAATATAAAATAAACAACAGTATTTTTGCGAATTCACTCAAATAGCACGTAAATACATCGATCTTGACGTGCAGATCGTTAATAACCCGAATTGCGCGAGTCAATGGTGTTTTCGCTAGAAGGTTGGTCCTGGCAACCGGCCACGGCCAGTAGCGGCGGGCGGCGCCGCCTCCGCACATAGCGGTCCGGTACACATAAACTCAGGTGCTGCAGCACTCCTTTTTTTTTTTTTTTATTTCGGGATGGAAAATCCTCATGGATGTCCGCCACCCTGGGGCGGGCGGCGGGGTCTGTCAGACTCTTACTGACCAAAAACCACCCCGGTGTTCCCTCTCTCACCTACGCCGGGGGTCGCGGGAACGAACGATACTTCCACAACCCCCGGTTGGTGCTGGCCCGCACCTGCGGGCCTCCTCGTGTCAGGGGGGGGGGGGGGGGGGGGAGTGAGGTGTTAAACTCCCCCCGCGACGTCTAGGAGGGGCGCACGTGGAACACTACGCACCGCCGCCTCCGGTCCTGATGTGTGGGGGGCGACGGACGTCCCCGAGTCCGTCGTCCCTGGACCCACTTAGGGGGTCTGGAAGAGGGCGTTGTCCACCCTCCGCCGACGCCCGGTGCGTCTGCTGGGGGCTGGGTGAGGGGACGAGATCTCCCTCTCCCTTTCCGCAGCCTCCTTCTGCGAGACGACTGTTTCGCAGAAGGAAACCACCGCGTCCCAGGACTCTTCGCTGCCGACCATAGACTCGACTACGGCCGGCAGCGACAGGTCTTCGCCTACTCCTGAGATGAGGGCACGGCGCGGCTCCTCCCAAGCGGCACACTCTGCCAGCGTATGCCGCGCCGTGTCCTCCCGGCAGTCGACGCAGTGGTGACACCGGGCGTCCGGCTCCCTGTTTATGCGACACAGGTACTTCCCGAAGCAGTTGCAGCACTCCTGGGTTATGCTCAATGCTACGACGTAACCTAACCAAATAGCCGTTGTATCTGACTATGGTCATGAGCTATGGTGGTTCATTTTTTGGTCACAAATGTTAATAACTAGCGACTCAACAGACGCTTCCTTTCCTCTTAAAACTTTATACAAAAAAAAACCCCTAGAAAAGAGAACCTTTTGTGTTTATTCCGATTTCGAGAATTTTCCGGGAAACTTTTAGAATTTTTCTTTCCCTAGGAACCTTATTCGGACTATAACAGAAAATTATAAATAAGAACTAGCCAAGTCGGTCTTGCAGTTCTCAACTACCACCAACAAACAGTACCCGAATTCTGGGCTGGGTCAATTTAGATTGCTATCGACACGCTTAGAAGAACAGGAAGACCAACGAACAGTATTTCATTTATTTTAGATAGATAATGTTTATGTTTTCGAGATTTTACCAAATGTTGTTGCCACGGCATTGTAATCGCTTTCTATTCCAAATTATAACAATTAGTTGTCATTGTTCAAAACTACGTGAATTACCAAAATGTTCCTATAACACGTCACCATTTCTATTCAATAGGTACAATAAAATGTAAACTGCCGTTGATGACTGTATAGTTATTTTATAAGCTTTTCATTATATCTATGTACATATTTCAAGTTACAGTCTGTTTTCTCTAGGGAATGCTCCACAACTAAGTTTTAAAAGCCTGTTTTTATTTATAGGAATTACGATTGTATTTTATTTAGACTGGATTAAATATTGTTTAAATTAAGACCTATAAAACTGTATTTGAGTAAAAAAGATTGGCGATCGATGTACTAACGAGGAGTGAAATTAATTTACTTTACATCCCCTGCTACTCGTACACATAAACCTCTTTCAAGTTGTGATGTAATACATGATTATGTGTCCACTTTACTTTGTGCCCTTTAGGTTACCATTCTAATCAGGGCCTTAGACAGTCGCAGTTTGTAGAATTTGTCCGATTTTTATTCAATGAAATCGAAGAATACTTACTGAAATAACAAATGATACAAAACTGTGGCTTTCCTAAAAGATGATAGAATAACTGACAACCAAGACAAGAAGTAATAAGTGTAGTGGTGTGCAAAATAGATTGTAGCCTGAAGAAAGAAAAATATTATGGTATGACGTGACCATAAATACCGAAAGTAACCAAATCTTGCTAGTAGTTGCGATGTGGTTATGCTGTGGTTAGTATCTGCAAACAGACAGATCGTTGTTTTCTTATGGTTTCTGAGTTTTTCGATGTTTAATGAAATTTTGGAAAATCTCTACCTTTATTACCGACTGCTAAGGCTGCAGGTTGGATTTCATAATATTTAATCAGAAAAACACAGCCATTCGGTATAGAAAAATTATAATGACAGTAAAAAAAAACAAAAGACATATAAAAAATAGACAATAAAAAGTAAAACAAAACCAAAGACAAATATTCCTAAAAAGTTTACATTATATCGTGAACATCCTCCCCCTTTTACAGAGGAACAATATTTTTTAACGGTCGCTTGAACATGCCCCCTGCGGTGCGAACATCGACCACCCGCACCACGCCGTCACGACCCGGGTACAGAGTCGCGATCACGCCACGTGGCCAGGTGCCCCTTGGTAAGTCTCCGTCTCCAATGAGCACAGGGTCCCCAACCCTGACTGCAACGTCTGTACCCGGAACGCGCCGCGGAGCTAAGGTCGGCAAGTATTCACGGACCCAGCGCCGCCAAAAATAATCTGCAAGTCGCAGTGCCTTTCGCCAACCGCTCCTACCAACCAACGCCGCATCGGTCAGGGCTTCGCTAGGAAACGAGTGTCCAGATGAATCGCCGAGCAAAAAATGATTGGGTGTGAGCGCTTCCGGATAGTCAGCATCGGGAGAAATGTGTGTCAATGGACGCGTGTTGACAATCGCCTCTGTTTCTGTCAGTAGGGTGGCGAGAACCTCCTCACGCGGGGCCCGCTCTCTCAATGTAACTTTTAGGGCCGTCTTCACAGAACGGATGAGCCTTTCCCAGGCACCACCCATAAAGGGTGCCAGTGGTGGCACAAAGCGCCAAGCGATTTTGTTCTCTGCCGCAAACTGTGGAATTGTAGCGTCATAAAGGGCTCTCAGTTGCCGGTTTGCTCCCACGAACGACGTCCCGTTGTCAGAAAATATTTCGCTGGGAGTACCACGACGAGCAATGAAGCGACGCAGGCACATAAGAGCAGAATCTGCAGATAAGCTGGCTACAATTTCAAGGTGGATAGCTCTAGTCACCATGCACGTAAACAACGCCACCCACCGCTTCTCTCGTCTTCGTCCAATTGCTACTTCTATGGGTCCAAAATAATCCAAGCCAGTGTAAGTAAAGGCTCTCCGATGATGGGCGAGTCTTGAATCGGGAAGGTCGGCCATGGGTGGTTGTAGTCTTGGCGCTTTTAATAGTTTGCACAGCTGGCATCCACGCACCACTGATCGCACAGCGTTCCGTATCCTCAGGATCCAATAGTCCTGTCGAAGCTCATTTAGAACTGTTTCTGTGTTAGCGTGAGCGAATTTGTTATGGTAGTGACGAATTAAAAGGCGCACTGCTGGTTCTTTTCCATCCAGTAAGATGGGCTGTTTATCGGAGACAGCAGAGGTTCTACCAGCAAGATGTATTAGTCCGTTTTTTAATACTGGTGATAAAAATGCCAATCGACTTTTCTTAGGGATGTGCCTTCCAAAAGTTAGGCAGTGAATTTCTTCTCCGAAAGCATTGAGCTGGCTTCGTCCCAAAATGTGCCGTTCTGCGCGGATGACGTCTTCCGCATCCAATGGCGCAGGAGCAGTGGCGGAGGCGATATTAGGCCGTAAATTGTGCCCAGGCGTGTTTATAGAGAAGCAAATATCCGCAACCCAAAAATTTTGAAAACTATGACCCCGATTTTTGAAAATGGAGGCAATGAATTGATGAGTCCTAGCTGTTGCCCTTACCAGTCTAATCCAAGAACTAAAATGAATGATATCAGCTACTACTGGTAAAGGTAACTGATGTGAGTTGGTAAAATTCATGATATCTACAGTGAATGATGTATTTTTCGATAATTTAGGATTGTTAAGAGATGGCTTGAGTTCCTCCTGTCCGAGAGCTTTTGGTGTTGAGACTTTGGGCTCTGACGGCCACTCGGAGGCCGGCGACAGGAGAAAGTTTGGGCCTGATAACCAGCGTTGCTCGATACTGCACTTTCCTCGTGTCGCATCGTCAGCCACGTTATGTTCAGTTGGGACCCAGTGCCATTCAACTAAGTTGGTGTTTTCCAGGATTTCTCCGATACGGTGCGCAACAAAGGGCTTATAGTTTCGCGCGTCGCTTCGCAACCACCCCAAAACCGTCATGGAGTCGCACCAAAAATAGCGTCGACTGGGTTTGAGGCGATGAGCGTCGCAAATCTTATTGGCGAGGCGAGAAGCTATTAGAGCGCCTTGTAGTTCCAAACGCGGAATTGAAACTGGCTTCAGGGGAGATACACGTGCTTTACTAGCTATGAGCGCAAGTTTCACCTCACCGTTGTGTAGCGCAAATCTCCAATAAGCAACAGTGACATGAGCCAGCTCGCTAGCATCGCAAAACACGTGTAGCTCTAGGTCTAAATAGTCGCTTAGATTATAGCACCTCGGTACTCGTAATTCCGAAATAGATTTGAGGCATTCAAACCATTCAAGCCAAATTATTTGGTCTGACTTGGACAGCCTTTCGTCCCAGTCAAGATTTTTACGCCACAAACTCTGAAATAAAATCCGACCTCTCACTACAATGGGGGCTAACAAGCCTAATGGATCATATATCCGCATAACCTGAGCCAGAACTTCGCGCTTTGTGAGATGAGCTGGTGAATGATCTTTGAGCCCTGGGTTGAAACCAATAACGTCCTGGGAAGGTTGCCAGATTAAATCCAGGGTTCGAGTGGTGGATGATTGTAAACTACCCAAATTTACACTACGATCGACTACTGAGAGGTCAGACAACATGTCCGTAGGTAACTGACTTAAAGTTTCAGGCTTATTCGAGATCCAACCACGCATCCCAAAACCTCCACGCTTATGGACTTCCACGATTTCAGAAGCCAATCGCGCGGCCTGCTCAACGGAAACGTCAACACTACTAATAAAGTCGTCCATATACGTATCGGTTCTGATCGCGTGTACGGCCTCTGGAAACTCAGCTTGAAACTCGGATGCGTTTCGATTAATAATGTAAATGGCAGTCGATGGACTGGAGCAAGCCCCAAATTTTTCCCTCCCTAAAACGCATCAAAATATCAAGCAAAGGTTTTAATAAATCAGGACCGGTCAGAAGCATAGAATTTAATGAGACGCCCTGTACCTTAGCGGCGGCGTCGTGGACGACACGAAGTTTTTCGGGTTTGTTAGTATTTACCACACCAAAATGCGGCAAATACCAACACACCGATGAAGGTAATTCACCTGTGCAGTCCTCAGCGTAACCCTTAGTTATTATGTTTTGAATATTGAGCCGGTAACGCTCGGCGTACCCAGGATCCCTTGTCATTTTCAATTCAAGGTTTTTAAACCTGGAAAATGCCAAAGGATAACTGTTGGGTACCTCGAGGTCATCGGCCTTCCATAGTAAGCCGACCTGGAAGCGTCCATTGGGAAGGCGCTGTGCTGAATGCTCCAGGATATGGAGAGCACGCTGATCATCCAAGCTCCGAGGCTCATGCTTGGTGATACCAATCGCGTCTAGCTTATATTGTTCCTTAATGAGAGCTTCCAGTTCGTTACGCTCGCGTAGGGTCACATGGTAGGTACTCTCCACAGGTTTAGTTTTGCTACTCAAAAAACCAAATAATATCCATCCTAAAGGGGTTCGAATAGCAACAGGCTGTGACTTTGTACCTTTCCTTACTTCAGACGCAGTTATCAGGTGCCAATTATCTATTCCTATAATGAGAGTAGGCTTAGCTACATCGTAAGACAACTCCTCAACCAAATCTGACAAGTGCGAGTAAGTACATAAGCTGTCGCGAGTAGCCGATTGTGCTAGTAATCCTAAGTTTTTGATAGACCTTGCTCCTTTAATAATAAAGTTCTGTGGGGCTGACCGACCTTTTATTTCAAAATCTACATACTGAACCGTGCTTTCCCTCGACAACCCTCCAATACAATCTAAATGAAGGCGGCCCTCTGGCCCTTCGGCTCCTATTTGCGAGGCAATGTCCGCATCTATAAAGGTTGCTGTTGATCCATCATCCAGTAGAGCGAACGTGTTAAGGCTCCCAGATGGCCCAGAAACCGTAACTGCTACTACTTTTAATAAAGGACGAAGCGCAGAATCAACTGCTGGAGACTTATTAGTAGCTACAAGTACCTGATCACTATTTATTGCAGTTGCATTCACAGGTTCTTCGGTCAGATCGGTCACATGCGCAGAGAAATTATCATTGTGCAACAATGTGTGATGCTTTCGGTTACAATGTCCGCAACTGGTTTTATTTTTATTACAAAATCTAAAATTATGCGGAACTTTTTGGAGGCACCGAAAACAGATTTTATTGTCCTTGATAAAACGCCATTTTTCCTCAATTGAAAAAGAAATAAATTTTTGACAGGTTGACAGTTGATGTGTCAGTCCACAAAATAAGCAAATATTTTTATGATGATGTTGATGATTGACGAATTTTTCAGGATTTGGCCCTGAAATGTCATGTGGGGTTCCTCTCGCGCCTGACTCTGAAACGGTATGGGCCCGATGTTGCTGTGATGGAGCCGCTGTCATCTCAGAAACTGCGCCGAACTTCATGACTAAGTCGACCTCGCGGTTCAAGAAATTCGATAGTAACTCCACCCTGGCCTGACCTAGATTTTCGTGATTGGCAGCAAAATCTAGCCACCGTGTGCGTAACAATGGAGATAGTTTGCTAAGCAGCGCCCCGAACAATTCTGGCGAACGTAAATAATCGCTATGCTGCAGTAGTTTAGCAACTTCTACACAATTGCGCACACGAGAAGCAAACAAATTCAAATCTTTTACCTCCTGACCCAGCTTAGGCATAGCTCTGATTGCGTTGACCTCCTGCAGTACAATCTGCTCAGGCCTGCCGAAACGCCGATCGAGAGCGTCAATGACGTCAAATGCACGAGGAGCCATCACCAGTAGCATACTTACAGCCTCACGCGGGGCACCTTTCAGTGCCTGGCTCAAGCGCGCGAGGTTTTCTGCCTCTGTAAAAGCTCCTACCGTGTCCTGAAAGGCACGCTTGAACATAAGCCAATCTACCGGGTTTTTTCCATCAAAAATTGGGAGTTTTATTATGTTTTTTTTATTAGAGTTATTATCTTTTAATAACTGCAGGGCTTGGACCAGTTGTGTAACGCCAACGGAGCCGTCCTGTCTACAAAAGTCGGTGGCAGTGACCCCGTCACCCCCGCTAACTTTGTGCTGAGGCAACTGTGTAGGGTTCGATACTGCGACATTTGTTGCAACGACGACGTCATTATGAAGTGGAAGTGCCTGAGAACATGTAACGTTATTAATAGGCTTAGCCTCATATCCGTTGTTGGATGGGGAATAATAAATACCTGGTTCTTCTTCCCGCTGTTGAATTGGCATCTTGGCAGGGCGAGGAGTGCTGTGCAACCATCGCTCCACGCTGGCGCGACTCCTGCCACTGCGAGAACCATGCCTACTTTCCGCGTCTATTGCGGCAAGCTCAGCCTGGTAAGCAAGTTCGGCAGCTTTACGCTCTAACTCAGCTTGCTTACCCTGAATCTGTGCTCGCATCGTCGCCTCCATCTCCTCGATTTCTAGTTGTGCGAGGTGACGAGCATGTTGCGCTTCTGCTGCTAATTTTTGCGCAATGATGGTCGCAGAGGAGCGGCTAGTGTGCGTAGCAACAGAAAATGTGCGCGTGTTGGTTATAGGTACCTGTACTACTTCCCGCCTGGTAGTCGACGTAAGAGGCGTTGAAACAATCTCGTGGGTCGGTTCGGAAGATATATTTGGTGTACTTTTCGCGAGTTTCGTATTCGATCTCGTGATAACCATATTTATATACTAAAAAAGAATTTGCTGTAAAGAAGGAAAACTGTGGAATGCACTAGTTCACTTTGGTATAACGGTAGAAGGACCACTATTACCGACTGCTAAGGCTGCAGGTTGGATTTCATAATATTTAATCAGAAAAACACAGCCATTCGGTATAGAAAAATTATAATGACAGTAAAAAAAAACAAAAGACATATAAAAAATAGACAATAAAAAGTAAAACAAAACCAAAGACAAATATTCCTAAAAAGTTTACATTATATCGTGAACAACCTTTGATCAAATATTTGAATGTTTTTTCTACGAATGAAAACTTTTTCGAGTAAAGGTTTTTTTATTGTTATCTTGAATCATCTTACTATCGATTGAATACAAGAAAGTTACAGATATCATCTTTTAAATACCTAAAATTTAGGTTCAAACTTAAAATTTTCACCAAAAAAAATTTTACCTTATTTTTGATCGGCCCTGGTGAAAAAAAAAAATTTATTGGTAGGTCATTTTTTTTTTATTGGTAGAAATCAATGTGGCCCATCAGCAAGTAAAAGGCCAAATCCATGACTTTTCGGACACCCCGTATTTGCAACCTTGATGAATTGTTGGGAGTATTTAGATTATAAAATAGTTGACTTTGGATCGAGATATTGATACGGACCTAATAATCTCTCTTCTCAGGCTGCGATAAGCAATAGAAATTGATAAGCGAGTAAAATAGGGTAACTTATTTATTTATTTTATTAAAACTATACAAGTGAAAAATACTTTACAAAAGCGGCCTAAATGCCTGAGGCATTTTCTACTTGTCAGCTTTAGGGTGATGCAGAGACAAAATATGGTAGGCACAACATACGCGATAAATAGCTAGGAAATTACTAATAAAATATAAGAATGAATATGAATACGTAGTTAGATACATACATATATACAAAATGAACTGTAAGGAGAAAAACATATCGGTAGAGGAGAAAACGAATCCAGCAAATCAGCGCTGGGATGTTACGGCCAACTTCTGACGGATATCTTCACGTGCATTCACTTTAAAAGATAACCGACTGGTTGCCGTCCTGATGTTTGTTCAGAGGGAGCGCATTCCAAAGAAAGACCGCCTAGATAAAGAAAGAAAAATTTATGAATTCTGTTGTGAATAAAATGAAAACATGATTCCGCGCCATTTTTCTCGTAAAGGCTCATATGCGAAGTTTCATGTAATGCAAACTCTGCCAGTTTGAATTCCTCGAAATAGTCGTTTGATTATGAAGAATTAATAAAAACAAAAAGAAAAAACGATTCTATTCCTGTTACTACAAAAACACTACGCAATGCTTTGATATTAGCAAATTTAGTTTGGTTTATTTTGTATTACTTATTAATTATTGGGCTTATTTTGTAATTTTGTACTAGGGGTACAATATTACTTCTTAATTATTGGGTTTATTTTGTAAATTTGTACCCCTAGTAGAAAATTACAAAATAAACCAAACTAATTTTGCAAAGCCTAAAAAGTACTTATCAGCAAAATTAGTTCTTAAATACCTAACTACGTACAGGAATAAAGATAAGTCTTCAACATAATACCTATCTAATATTCTGAGACCTACTTAAACGTTTTTGTAGGAACGTGTACTTAATAGCGTGAAGTTTCACAAACCAATCCAAACCAAACAAATCCAGCTGATACCTAAAGCTGGATTTAATACATCGAGGTAGATGACGGCTGTTTTGATTTTGAAGAGCTAAAGATTTTTTTATTTGTTTTACGGCTGACTTTTCAATCGACACATAATTTTTATACGTGGAATAAAATTGACGTCTGACAGTTTCTTTTTATGGAAAAACTGTCAGAAATTCAAAATTATTCCTCCGATAAAGTAATCTGGCGTTGGAATAATCAGCCCTTAATTTAATTAAATCTTAGGCCGCGTGTAGATCCAGACAAAAACAGTCTCGAAAACAAAACAGTGTTTTGTCAAAGGTAGACAAAGCTATTATGTCTAGGCTCGGCTTTTATTAGCAATATGGACCACAATCTAGTGAAAGTAAATACTTAGCAAAAAAAAAAAAAAATAATAATAAGAAAGAAAAATATGCTTATTTATCTCAGAAACACTTGCACATATCACACCGCAGAAATAATCGGCAGCTGCACGTACTGTGACAAGAAGTGACAAGAAAGTTTCCAGTCATGATGCTGTGCATGATGCAGCGTTCATTTTTCAGTGTTCACCTGCGTACGACGCGCGAAGTACGGAAACTAAGTTACCAATAGTTTTAAAATGTTCGTAACCAATAAATACCTAACTTTTTTAAGTTCTATTAAGCTAAATATAAAATGGTTTTATTACTCATTTGTATATGCATCTTCACTGCGAATTAAAGCGAAGAAATTATAGCCGGGAGCTATCTTGATTCGACGACGCTTCGCTGTGTCAGTTTTTTTCAAGGCATTTTGGTTTAGTGGGTCAGTGAAAAGTAACCGAAGCTTGGTTGTATAAGTTTTCCTTTCTTTTTTTGTCGCTACAAAATGAGCTTAATAGAACTAAAAAAAGTTAGATATTTAAAGCTATTTAGCTTGATAGAACTTAAAAAAGTTCGTTTGAATATTTTGCTTCAATATGCAAAATATTCGTGTTTGAGCGATTACTTAAATTGATAAAATTTTGTTAAAAAAACGTAATTAAGAAAATCTCCCTTTGGTTCAACCGAAGATTAATGTATGATTTTAACAAAATGACAGTGATATATGGTAACGATTTTATAATTCTAGCTATTAATTATACTGCAGGTACTTAGAATTAGTTGAGGGGCCCGTGGCTAAATAATAACAGACGCACAGGTCGATCACTCAGGTTAAGCTACGCTTGCCGCGGTTGGTCTGTGGATGGGTGACCATCTTTACATACCAAGACCCCTCCGTGCCTCAGAAAACACGTTATGCCGTTGGTCCCGACTTTCATTCGTGGATCTTTGACAGTCGTTACGGGTGGTAAGAAGCAAGAAAGTCTGACAACCAGTCTTACCAATAGGTATCGTATTACTCAGTAACTGGGTTGTTGGGGTCAGTAGGCAGTCGCTCCATGTAAATTACTGGTATTCAGTTGCATCCGGTTAGACTGGAAGCCGACCCCAACATAGTTGGGAAAAGGCTAGGCAGATGATGAGGTACTTAGAATTAGTTGCTTTACTTTAAGTGAATACAGTGTTTAATTAGACTAATTGAAAACAGGCGCTATGTCGTATTATATTATTTTAAAGTAAAATAAATTATTAAGCAAGCACTTAGCGTTTTAACGTTTAGGAAAAAAAAAATAATGAAATAACTGAAAAGAAAAAGTAAATAAATAAAGAACAAAAGAACGTTTATTTGCGGTAAACATGACGCATAAACGGAAGGCAAACACAAAAGAGAAAACAATAAAAACAATGTTTTGTTCGATTGTAAACAATTATTTCATGATTAACCTTCTGCATTACCCACTGCTGGGACACAGACCCCCTTTCTGTGGGAGCACGGTAATATTATAATATAGTATTGTAACTCGGCCGCATGTTAGAAATAAATGCCTACAGCCGCGCGGTACGTAAACATGCGTTAAGGCTGCCCGTCTCCAGCATTTTAATTACATTTGCCTACTTACTTTGAATTATGCAAACTAACAAAACACACATGCACCGAAGTTTTAACACAAGCGTAAGTAGGTAGGTACCTACCGTATCATGATTCATTCAGAACCGCATATAACTACCTATTTCACTCGTCTCAATAACTTTCCGTTACTCTATTCGCTTTATTTATTAATCCAAACACCTTTTTTTTCGTGAGATAAAAGGAAATACTTATCCATTAAAAAGACACACATTATGTACCTACCTACTAGTAAGTAAAATTATTTTATAGTCTTACCTTTCAGAGTTTCCAGGTAATTTAAAAAAAACTTATGTCTGGATGCGTTATTGACGAATTCATACAACCAAAAACAGCACAATATTTCCTACTCGTCATATTAACTGATTTTTAGAGAAAAAACAACACAGCGCCCGTTCGACACTGCGGTACAGCCGTGACTGTCTGCGCCACGAGCGCACCCCGAGATCGAGGCGCGTAGGTATAGCTCGCGTTTCGTCCGTTTGTATGAAGTTGGAGTACTGTATTATAGGTAATATTACCGTGGTGAGAGTGAGTGGGCTATAATCCACCACGCAGGCCCATTGCGGGTTGGTAGATGTCACATGTCTTCTAATATTTGGTTCTAGGACATGCCGGTTTCTTCACGACGTTTTCCATCACCGTTTTGAGAGCAGTGGTAATGAATTTAAATACTATGTGATGAGCACGATCATTTGTTCTTTGTCTGGGTGTAATTTATCTATAATATGTATGTATTTAGAAATATATATGTATGTTTATCAGTTGTCTAGTACTCATAGCACAAGCTCTGCTTAGTTTGGGACTAGATGGCGTTGTGTGAAAGTTTTGGAATATTATTATTATACACCAAGTAAAGTACCTGTCTGTGTTCTAACTTACAACCCACAAGAGTACTTACTTTATAAACAACATGTACCATTTCCAAGATAAACGGCACGTGCCGACATAAGTACTGATCATTATTGACACAGTTGATTTCTATATGTATAAGATCTGTGTAGAATTAAAATATTTGACTTAAATTCAACGTGTTGTGAGAATAATACCTTTTTTGTGAAATACTTTGAAAACGTTTTAGCATGTTGATTCTGTAAACATCTCACCGGGAAAATTTTCGTGGAGTCTGTTAGTGTCATACTGCTGATGCTAGGGATCGACTAAGCAAACATTTGCAATCATAATCCAGATTTTAATAATAGTTTTTTTTAATGCTTATTCTATTAATAATTTTATATAATTTAAAAAGTAATATTTTAGCTGTCAAAACATTACTATTTTGCGGGATTTTAAAATAAAATAGCATACGAGTAACAGAAAGTTAGTCAGCATATCAACTTTGTTTTTTTTTTTTTTCATAAAACCCCGCAAAATAGTAATGTTTTGACAATTAAAATACTTCTTTGAAATTATGTAAAATTATCGATAAAATTTGCATAAAAGAATATTATTCAAATCTCGATTATGATTGTAAATGTATGCGTGGTCAATCGCTAGTATCAGGTGAGATGACACTGACAGCTCACTCCACGCTCACTTCACCCAAATTTTCACAGTGAGATGGTTACAGAATCGCACTGCTGTTCGTCTATATTATTTCGAGTACATACTATACAAACCGACTCATAAAGGAAATTCGAAAGTCACACACAACACATACTTTCGAAAGCTTTGTTACTGTTGTTCACAGAGAAGCTTTTAGCATGATTTAATGGATTAACAGTATTGTGAGCACTCTTATCCGACGCATTACCAAGGAATTGAAACTCAACCCTATCCCACCTTTGTTGATCCGGAAAACTCCCCGCAACCCTTTTCCAGATTCCAGGTTTAGTGCAAAGAAAACATTTCAATTTAAACACAATTATTACAACATGCGTATATTTTAACGGTTATACTCGTAAGACACCCGAACTAGCGGCTCAGTTTTTTACAACTTGACAAATCACAGAGATCTCTTTATTATACTTTAGTTTAATAACAAACTATTCTACATTTTAATGTTTCAGAATTAATTCCCAAACGATGGTGAAAACTGCATCGGAATTCTTTGCGAAGTTCAGAAGAACAACGCGGTCACGCAGACAAATACCACAAGCGACTTTAATTAGTAAAATTCGTATTTTTAGAGAAACATTTTCAATGTTGCTTTCCATAAAAGCCTGATTCGGACCATTACAAACGGTTTACAATCATAGCCAAATCTACCTAGTTTTCAAGTGATGCGCTTACCAACGAACAGGAATTCATTTTTATTTATATAGATTATTTTGATGAATAATTTTGTAGCTTATTGTTAGTTAAGATTTCGCCTCATATGAACAAATACTTAACTTAGCTATTTAGCACTAAAACAATGTTGAGTTTTAAAGTTCAAAATGTGTCAGCCAAATTGTGTAGACTAAATAGATAAAACATTCATGATGACAAAAACTTTTTGGACCTGTATGTCACATTATTTTGTTAGCGTTCACAAAGTATGCTTTGGGCTATCAGTGAAATACTGCATCCCAGTGACAATAAAGCCAATGAAAATATAATCCACTTTGTACACTTTAGTACACAAGCATTTAAATGTGTAATTTTTCGCCCTATTTTTCAATCTTTTTTTAGGTTTAAGAACAACTTTATTTCTCATAAGAATTGCATACATAATTCACTTACTGAGAAACAATATCTAAAACTAAGATTATTAATTAGAGCGCACAGATGTACGTATATAAAATAACAAAACAAAAATAGCAAAGAAAAAAAAAAGAAAAAAAATCTTGCCACAGTGTTTGACAAAACTAAGCAATGCCATGTTTTTTGCACAACAGTAAATACTGTCCTATATGGGTCGAACTGAATGGTTCGGAATGCTGAGCCGTGAAGAAGAAAATCGTTTCACTTGAAATAGCCATATGATAAGGAGAGAAGAAACGCATGTGAATAAAAGAATGTTGAATATGAATGTTGATGGATGGAGAGGGGGAGGAAGGTCAAAGAAGAGATGGATGGATTATGTGAGGAATGA
Source organism: Eremobia ochroleuca (assembly GCA_949629135.1). Classification (NCBI taxonomy): domain Eukaryota; kingdom Metazoa; phylum Arthropoda; class Insecta; order Lepidoptera; family Noctuidae; genus Eremobia; species Eremobia ochroleuca. The sequence continues at coordinate 10,882,798 of OX451397.1, read as the reverse complement.
TATGAAAGAGAAAAGAAGGAGAAATCGTGTTGCGCCGACCCTAAGTAACACGGGACAAGAGGTGGCAGATGATGATGAGGTATTAGGATGTTTTGCTCTTAATAAGCACTGTACTTTACTGATAATGTCCCACTACTGGGTAAAGGTTTCCCCTCTTAAACTTGTCATTTAGTCTGTGTTGCTTTTTCTGATGTCATCTAAGTCAATGTGACTTGGATGAGTGAGAGAAACTATTAACGTTTTTGAAATCAAAATTTTCAAAATACAACAAATATTGTTTAATAGTATAAATTAATAGAATAGGATAGAATACTCTTTATTATGTACACCATATAAATTACAGACATAAATATAGAAATTTAACAAAGGGTGACACAACGGGCGGTCTTCTCACTAAGAGCGATCTTTTAAAGACAACTTTTGGATGGATTGAAAAGGGAAGAAAAGACAAATACTGTAGGTAGTCTGTGGTGTACCATTTACACGATACAATGAATACATGCTTAAAGTATATTATACTAATCTAAATAAACATATACATATAACAATATACATGAAATAGGAGTAAAGTAAATATAATGGTGGTGTTTAAGGAGAGAGGAAGTGCTTTTTCCAAGCACACAAATTATTACAAATTAGATTGTTGTTAATCGAATAATCAAAGATCATATTGCCCGTGTTTAATCTAAATATTCTAATGGAGCTAAAAATCGATTACCTATATTACATGACCATCAATCAAATTGACATTTGGCGGTTCACTGCCGAAACGTGGACAGCTTCATTAAGTAGGTATGGTCATAATTATTAAATATGACAGACCATTAAACTTAACAACCTATGTTCAGTTTAATGGTCGTAAAATGTAAGGAAATAAATAAATAAGGAAATAAATATAATAAATAAGAAAATAAAAAAAATAAAAAATCATTTTTTTCGGTACCCGTAAAATTTAAGGCCATCAAACTGAACCACTTGCTCCATAGGATCAACATCGTAATCGCGAATAAAAATTCACATATTCCATATAAAACTTCTATACCTAGTCGATTTAAATGTATGTGACAGACAACTGATAATTTTTACTAGAACTGAAGTATGCCAGTTACATGGGTGTATCAATCTTGAAAGACAAATGTAACCTATTCATAGTTGTTAAAACATGCAGGCTCCTTGATAAAACCAATCATCGAAATCCAGTTTCCGAAAAAAGAAAAAGTAGGTAGGTAATAAATGGAACAGAAAAGTTTCCTCGGTCTGTTCGCTTGCAAGTTTCGTTAGTTAGCTGTGTTTTCTAACATCGCAAAAAGCTTTGATTGCTAGATTGATTGAAGTGGATTCTTGAATTATTGATTCATAGAATCGTTTTCATTTCGATTTGAGTATGAGCAAAATGAAAATCGTTCTTTTCAATGTTTATGTACAGACGCCAGCAAATCAAGCTACTACAATCTGTCAGATTTCTTTAATAGATTTTCAACTTTATCGCTAAAGTATAAAGTTCAAAGTCGATTGAGAAAATTTGACAGTTTCGGGTAGCTTGATGTGCTGGCGTCTGTATCAATGGGATCGTCGGTTTTTTCTGACTAAAAACCAGCTAAAAAGCTTTTTGCACGACAATTTATCTCGAATTATATGTGATGTATTTGATAGATTGACAGTCATTTGGCACCACGTTTCCTTATCAATATGTTTGTGGTAACGCCCGAAAATAATGGTTTTATAATTTCATCACCACTCTACTCTCAAAACGGTGAACGAAAACTTCGTGGGGAAACCGACATGTCCTCGAACCAAACATTTGAAAACATGTGATATCTACCAACCCGCACTGGGCCCGCATTGTGGATTACAGCCCACTCCCTCACACTAAGCGGAGGCCTGTGTCCCAGCAGTGGGAATATTATTGTCTGCATACACGGAGAAACCCACAAATACACGGAGAAAATGTACAGGCCCACGTTGTGACAGCACACAACGACCTATAGATTACGGAACACTAAATCAATAAAAACGACAAAGGTCAAAGAATGAATCGAATGCCTATATACGTACGTCTTTGAATAGTAATAGTCAATCAAAGTCATATTAATACAGATTCTACCAATACTAGATAGGTTATGAGAGTCGTACTTAGTAAACAGCTAGAGTAAACGTAGCCCAGATTGTATCACCAAGTAAGCAAACTTGCCCAAAATAACATCGTTAAACGAACTTTCGATTATAAATCGAATTAAGATATAATATTTTGGTGATTTGTGATTAGTACGACGTCAATTCCGATTTGAAATTAATGAAATCATTTCTTAACACTATCGAGAATTAAATAAATGACGGTTCATTTTGTTTACTTACTAGATACGTTATACATTCCCCACATGAAAAACGCGCCGGAGGCTAGTCTCCGTTGAGATTGGCCGCCGTGGCCGAAATATGGTCTGGAGGACTTTATTTACTTTTATTTACATGATAAACGCTCATTAATACTGTAACTATAGCGATAGGATGTTTCTGAACTACATATTGTAGGTAATTAAACCCTATCTCACCTAAAGCTGCTAGGGTAACAAGGTACAGAAGCCAGCACTTCAACCTACCCGAAACTGTCAAATTTTCCCAATCAACTTTGAACGTAATGCTTTAGCGATAAAGTTGAAAATCGATTAAAGAAATTTGACAGATTGTAGTAGCTTGATGTGCTGGCGTCTGTATTTTTGTCATTATCGTTAGCAAGTACTCAAGCATCTATAGTAGATAAAAATAAAATTGGTTAATTTTACTGTAAAAATATCATTAGCGTTCTGTAGAATTTATAAAAAGAATTTATGAATCACACTAATATTATAAAAGCGAAAGTTTGTGTGTGTGTGTATGTTTGTTACTTCTTCACGCTTCAAACGGCTGGATCAATTTTTATGAAATTTAGCACACAAATAGTTTATAACCAGGATTAACACATAGAATACTTTTTATCCCGATATTCCTACGGATCGAGACTTATGCGGGTGAAACTGCGGGGCGCAGCTAGTTTATAATAAATTCTACAGAATGAATTAGGGTTCAAATGAATGTTTGGGTAAATAGCCTCAAGGAACAAAACAGGGTTTCTGGGTACACAGTTTGTAAAATGTCTTTAGCAGTCAAAATAGCTTTTAAACACTTTAATTTGGAGCTGACTTTGAAGTAATGAGAATAATATTTTTAATTGCGTGCCGTTCATCTAGCATTTTTTATGTGATCTTTCTTTAGATATAATTTTCTTGGAATCAAGTTCTTTTACGGAGCTTGCGGTAGGAGTAAACTGGTAGAAATCGTCACGTAACGAAAAAGCATTACGGCCCTCCATGCAAGAGACAGAGAGAGAGAGAGATAGTTTTCATGCTTTTCGAGGGTGTTGAAGCCGATAGTGCGGTCAAAATGAAAACCCAAGAAAGGGGCTGCAAACATTTTAAAATTTTAGCACGCGGTCCGCTCGTTTGCAGCGCGTGGGCTGCGAGTCGAGTTGTATGGTAGCGGCAAGCGCGCTGACTGCCCACCGTTGGCTTTTTTATATTGACATTATGAAATACATATATTATATGTCACACGATTTAATGCTCTAATTTGAATGAAAAGTTAATTGCTGGGTTGGAATGGTGCCGTTGCAATGCCAATATAATGTGCGATGGGTTTTTATAACCGTGCTGTAGCTTTTATAATTCCAGTACTAATGTGTCTAGCCTTTTCCCAACTTTGTTGGAGTCAGCTTCCAGTCTAACCGGATGCAGCCGAATACCAGTATTTTACACTAAGCGACCGCCTCTCGGACCTCCGCAACCCACTTACTGGGTAATACGATACCCCTTGGTAACACTGGTTTCCAGATTTTCGGGCTTCTGACTACCCGTAACGACTGTCATAAATCCACGTATGATAGCCGGAACCAACAGCTTAATGTGCTTTCCGAGACACGGAGGGGTCTTAGTATTTAAAGATGGTCACCCATCCGCGGACCAACCGCGGCAAGCGTAGCTCAACGTGTGCGGTTTTTATTTCTTAGCCACAAGCCCCTCTAGTACTAATGTAACAGATTAAAATACAAAAACAAAAATGTTAGGTACAATTTCAGAAGAAAGAATGGCCCTTTGACCTTGTCTTTCAAAGAAAAAGATTTTATAAATAACCTTTATTTCCTAGCTCGAATTGAACCCTTTAAAAGGTTTTACTAGTAAACATGTGACTACGAAATTGCTTCTGTCCGTAATCTAATTGTCCATCCGTCACAGTTTCAGACGAATTTAGAAGTAAAATTCCTTTCAATGGCGCCGATTCCCTTGTTTACAAAATAAACTAAATTTAGGTTTAGTGCATCTTTTTCGTTCTATACATATCATTAAGAAAAGGATAGAAGATAAATATTAGTATAGTCCTGTCAAATTAAGATACTCTATAAACAAAATTAGACGTAATTAAAAAAATGGCTACTAAAAACACGTCAATTTACGTCAGGCGCTGACTAATTTGACAGAACTTAATTAATATTTATTTATCATCTGTGCTTTTCTTAATGAAATAGAAAGAAAAAGATGCACTGAACTTAAATTTAGTTTATTTTGTGAACAAGGAAATCGGCGCCAGTGTGGAATTAATGACATTTTTGTTTTATTTTACGGAAATGATTTTTACTGCAAATCCTGATCATGTTTAACACATAGGAACTACTTAATATTATATACATGATGAAATTAAAAACTTCCGACAAATCGAAATAGGAGGTGCAGTAACTCTTGCATAATCATAGTTAGTAAATTGTCATTTTCCAAATCTTTCTTAAATTCTTGAAAAAAATCGTCTAATCATCATCTTACATAGTGCAAATTACGTCGTCTCCGAATACCGTCATACACGAATAATCGTCTTTTCAGTATTTTTTTATATTTTTTACTATCAAAACAAATTATATTTTTCTCTTCATGTTCTCACACACTATTGTCTACATTTCTTTTTTACTTCTCCTTTCGCAGGTCGGCAGGAAAAAATTTCTTAAGAAATAAGCAGTACCTTTGTACTCAAATTATGATTATGACACATCCATATGTTTTGTACTGTGTGTACATTAAAATAAATAAATAAGAAAATTAAAGTATCAATTTTAGGCGCACGTCCGATATGCAATCCATTCATCGCTGGGTTCAAAGCAAGTTTTCAACGTGTTAAACTAGCGGTATTTACCTAATTTTGACCGTTCCTACGGAAAAAAAGCGCGCGACTACGTTGCAAATCGCTCGCCTATGCGCACGTATATACATCATAGGGATGTATATACGTGCGCATAGGCGAGCGATTTGCCTTAATAACATGCTCAAAACTTACTTTATATCACGCTGAATTAGATATTTTAATTTGTCGCACGTATTCAATTTCATCCTGTATATTAACGGTGAAGGAAAACATCGTGAGGAAACCGGCATGTGACATCTAGCAACCCGCACTGGACCCTCGTGGTGGATTACGCCACTTCCTCTCACTGAGAAGAGGCCTGTGTCCCAGCAGTGGGAACTTTATAGGCTAATTGTGATGATACACGCATGATGAACTACTAACTACTACTACAACTGATTGTATTTTTACCCCTGAGTTGATACCCATACCCATAAGACGAAGCTTCAAAAAAATTAAACCGCAATGATAAACATATACGCACAGCTTAGCTTGACCTATTTCATGTGATTCTGAATGTTACCTCAACAAATAGCGTGCACAAAACAAATATCCGGAGTGAATCATCAAATCCAGTGTTCGAACTATGCTCTGTTTTTTGTTAAAATCGGAAATGGTCTTGAAAGGCTCACGCAGATCATGACCTGCATTTAGTGCGAAACCTAGAAAACTCCTTCACACCTTCGATGTTTCCATACATTCTATTTGAACTTAACGCTTGAGTTGCTTTGTCAAAGCCACAAGTAAGAGGCAGTGGTCAAGTGACTGCATCGACATATTCGACGCTGTAAGGGGCTAAAATCGGAAGCCATTAATATAATCGGTTTGATTCGGCCACTAGAGTAGCGACCAGAGGGCCGAGACAAGTGGCAATCGCTTTAAAAGCGTTTCGTATTTCTAAGAATTTCAGCATGTCAATTCAATACATTTTTTTTATTTTCTGTCGTCGTTATCGCTACTAGAATTTCACTCAGTCTAGGCCCTCAGATGAAGCTCATTCTGAGACCGACAGGCACGACAGCGATGACACAATATTTTTGTAAATATATATTTTTTTTGGTATTGAGGGGCCCGTGGCTAAATGATAACAGCCGCATAGGTCGATCGATCAGGTTAAGCTAAGCTTGCCGCGGTTGGTCTGTGGATGGGTGACCATCTTTACATACCGAGACCCCTCCGTGCCTCGGAAAGCACGTTAAGCCGTTGGTCCCGGCTGTCATTCGTAGATCTTTGACAGTCGTTACGGGTCGTCAGTAGCCCGAAAGTCTGACAACCAGTCTTAGCTGGGGGTATCGTATTACCCAGTAACTGGGTTGTGGAGGTTAGATAGGCAGTCGCTCCATGTAAAATACTGGTATTCAGCTGCATCCGGTTAGACTGGAAGCCGACCCCAACATAGTTGGGAAAATGCTAGGCAGATGATGATGATATTTTTTTTGGTACCCATGAAACTGCTTTAGCTGAAGCTAGATAAGGGTTAGAATACTAAAACTTTGGTGAGGTCCTAAGAGTATGTAAAGAGTTATGAGAAGAAGACAGACATAATCACAAATTTGTATTATAAAATCTCGCAGAAGCAACATCAATATTTATTTATGTGCATAATTGCAGGTCAAATACATTTAAATATACAAGGATCTGAAATCTCTTTGATATAGATCACATTGTAGGTACTTTCTACTTACTATTTACCTTTTTGACAGATAAACCTATGCAAACATACAGCCAATTTTCTATCGAAACGAAATGCATCTGCGATACCAACAGAACGTGAAAAAACGTGATACGAAAAATGAGTTATCCAAAAATATACAACTATTATGAATATGCATGATATTATTTTTACTGACAAATTGGAACAAGTTACTATAGACATGCGATTCCTCTACATTCATGAATATTTAACAAAGAGGTTGTTGTCTGAGGCTGTATTCAATTATATTCCACATATTTTGGGATGAATACGGCGAAAACTTAAGGGACGAAAAACAAACATGTAAACTATTTGTTGACAGTAATATTGTAACATATTTTGTTCGTTTAAGCGTGACGTCTTCGTTTAATTGCTTTTATTATGTTTAGGGCAGAACAGATGGCCGATGGGGCCGGAAGGTTCTGGAATGTATTCGCGTACCGGAAGACGTAACGATGGAAGGCCTCTCACAAGGTGGACCGACGACCTTGTGAAGGCCGCAGGAACCCGTTGGATGCGAGAAGCATAAAACCGGTCGAAGTGGAGGTCTTGGGGGAGGCCTATGTCCAGCAGTGGACGTCCTTCGGCTGAAATGATGAAGTTTAGGTTTTCAGCTACGAAAAATGTCTTCTATTTTTTATCTTTGTAAAACTGACTGATGACGATTTTAATAGAATAGAATGCTGTTTGTTATGTACACCATATAAATTACAGACATAAATATAGAAATTTCACAAAAGGTGACACAATGGGCGGTCTTATCGCTACGAGCGATCTTTTAAAGACAATCTAAAACACCCCAATCTAACACAGCTGTAAAATCATAAATACATTTTTCTAGAAAATTCTGTTAAACTGCCTATCACAATGGATCTAATCTATAAGCTGAGCCCCAATTAAAGCTGCCTCGAGGCAAGTATTCTCTCCCTGAGGCTGCCGTTAACTGAGGCATTAAGTGGCCACTTCAACAGCTTTGCAATAAATTGAGGCAGCGTTCCGTTTATCACTTACCACGGCCCCAAGCACACGGAAAGTGAACACCATTTAGTTATTGTTAAGGGTAATCATTAGGGGATAAGTAGGTTGTTTTAATGATCCAAATATTAGAAAATAGGTGTATTTTTGATATTAACCACGATATGTCTAATGTACCCTAAAACTTAAGTTGTGTCTCGCGTGAATCTACGGTATACGCAATAAAGCTGATTATTTTCGAGATTGTTTTAGTGGATACTGTTAGACTGATGAGAAATAATAATACGCTCAATTTCTTTGTTTCAGATAAGCAAAGAAGTTGAAGACGCATGACGAAACATGGACAGCGCAGGCAACAATACCACATTATATGACGATGACGCGTTATACCAGAGCGAATTGGCTCTTCACAGAGAATTTAGTTCGGCCGAAACTATTCTTACAAGCTATACCATATGGTCTACAGAAAAATGTTCGGAAACATTTCTTTTTAATGGCACGCATGCCGATGAGGTCACGAATAATATTTTCGTATACAATGGCACTCAAGTCATGTGTCTCGATCACGCCCCAGTTTTGACTAAAAGCACTCTTATCAGAGCCAGCGTACTTTTTGCCATGGCTGTGTTATCATTCTTTGGTAATTTGGCAACGATGATAAGTATACAGAGAGGTAAAAGAGGTCGGGGAAGAGCGAGACCTTCTTGGACAGCGATATACAGTTTAATATTCCAACTCAGTATAGCCGACTTGTTGGTGACTGTTTTTTGCATCGCTGGCGAAGCGGCGTGGTCCTTCACGGTGCAGTGGTACGCCGGGAATATAGCATGCAAATTGTTCAAGTTCCTGCAGATGTTCGCTTTGTACCTCAGTACTTTTATACTCGTGCTTATTGGAGTGGATAGATGGCTCGCTGTGAAGTATCCGATGCGAAGTATGGCGACTGCGACGAGGAGTGGAAGACTTGTAATTATCGCGTGGGTATTGAGTCTCGTGCTAAGTGTGCCACAGGTCAGTGATCAATAATAGCTTTCACAAAGTTTCGCTTTTTTGGTCCACACTTTGACATCTGGAGCAATTTAAACTTGGGTCTGACACATTATTGAAGGAAGAGACTAAAATGACTCTTACGAGACAAAGTTTATTATCTACACACATAAATCGAATAAAACCTGTGAATTGGTGGATACTGTTCCAAAAATATTATTGTGTATCGGAATCGTTGTCAAAATAATGTGATTTATTGAGTAGATCCTGAAGCCAAACGCACATAAGTGGTAACAATTTGACATTTCAGCGTCTTTATGTCGTAGGTATAAGGAAGATTTTCGTAGTGCAAGTATTATACATATAAATGTAAAACCGCACATCGCTATTAACAGCGATGCGCGGTTTTACATTTATATGTATACTCTATGGTTTATAATTCCTAATAGGTATTCAGTATGTGATTAATCATCCGAAAAATGAGTGTGCTCAAGTGGTGAGCTGAATTTGATTGAGGGTCTATTCAGGATTCAATATTCTTAGTTAAAGTGGTTGGCAGAGGTTCTAGTTACATAATAGTTTTTGCTGTACACAATCCATCAAAAATCGTAGATTTGAAAAATTCATTGATGCGCAAAATCACGGCAACGACTTATGAACCTTCGTAAATTCAGTCGGTGTACTATAATTGTTGTTTATTTTATTTATATACATGTTTACCGTCGTTGTCTTTTTATATGACATGATTATTGATTCTCTAACACAGATTTATGAGTAGGTACTATTCTAATTTATAAAGAAAATCCATTTCAGTATTCACGCTTACAGTAGCAGTATGCGTAAAGCATACTTTTACTGTAAGCGTGAATACTAGCTAGCCAGTTTTTCATACTATAAGGTCCCATTAAAATAGTTGGACAAATTTTAATACAGCGTTCAGTACGTCTAACCAAAGATATCCAAGCAAAAAAAACAATGATTAAAGTGATTTTATTTTGATCGAAAATAATAAATTGTTCGGCACCACAACCGGCACTCTAGAATAAACCCATCCTTATGGGTAAGTACTTGCACTCGGGCGGCCAGTACTGTTAGGGCCGACACATATGGCGAGGTGTCAAACAAAAATCAACATTGTGAGCCTTAAAATAAAGTCGAAAATAAATAACCTAAGACGCGCAATTTGAAAACAGGCTAATATTGGGGGTGAATAAACTTTCCTTGAACACATGATTATGAACCGTCTAGGTACGAAAAGAAAAGATTCTAATTTCCCATCACACTTTACCAGGCTTTGGACTGTCTAATTGCGTGCTGAACTGTTATCAAAGTATTAAAGCAAATGCAGAAAGTTGTAAACAAACAAGCGCGCAGTGGATACAATGTAGTGTTATGAATCTTTTTTATTTATTTAAAGTTCGATAACAGTAAAACACTGAATCAGTCATGGTTAAAAATTAGAATCAGCCCTATTTACAATAATTAATATAAATACTACTTACTCTACGACGATAGGTGGATAGGTACGTAATTACATTCATTGTTGAACGTGCCTACCGTTTTGAGCGATGCACTTGCGAGCGCGTTTAATTTCTTTGCACTATTAAAAGAGTGTCACTTTCACTTTTTATTGTTTCAAATGCGAGGGTGATTCGCGTACATAGCTCATTCACGCTGGCTATTAAGTGTCCATTTTCACCGTACAATAAATCTTTAGCACGACCCCAGAAATAAAAATCAAGCGGAGTCAAGTCCAGGCTCCTAGCAGGCCACGGGACAGGACCACCCCGACCAATCCACCGGTCTCCGAACCGAGAATTGAGATAGTCTCTTACGTTTCCAGCGAAGTGTGCTGGCGCGCCATCATGCTGGAAGTAGAGGTCACGCCAGACTACCAGGGGTACATCTTCTAACATTGTTTCAACATCGTTACGTAACAAGTCTATGTACGTATTATTGTTTAAACGGTTAAGAAACAGGCCCTAAAACTTTATTGTCTAGCACTCCTACCCACACATTTACACTAAACCGTGTTTGGTAATAATCCGGTCTCACTTTATTTGGGTTAATAGTTGTCCAGTAATGGGAATTATGTATGTTAAATAACCCAACACGTGTAAAAGTACATTCATCAGTCCAGAGAATGTGACGTTGGGGTTGTTGCAGTAGCCACCTACAAAATGTTAATTTGTTCAGTTCTTGCACACGAGTGCAATGATATGGGTGGTGGCCTTTATCACGAAGGAGCTTCTTCCACACGTAAAAATCGCTGACGTTGAATACACGACCGGCATCGGCAGTGCTCGCCGTGGGGTGTATTCTAAAGAAATCTAAAACGTCTTCTTCAAGGCGCACCGGATAGCGCGGTCTTCCTGCGTCAACCGCTGGTGGCATGAAGGTGCCACATTCACGATGGCGCTGTACTGCTCTCAGGATTATGGTGAGGCTCGGCCGCCTTCCAAATCTTTCTTGATAAAGGATTTGGGCTTGTCGTAAGCTTTCGTTGCACTCACGATAACACAGGACCATTTCCAAGTATTCTTGGTTGCTGTACGCGTAATAAGGCATTGTTGTCGATTGTGATAACTACGTAACAACACACACGCAGACTTTCATGTAACATGTTCTGTTGGCTCGGTTGCGCGACGAAAACTGAAATGGCTTCATTGTCAATTTGTCATATTTTACGTCAGCGGCCCTTCGCCCCGGGCATCCCCGCGGTGAAGGGCTATGTTAGAGTGAGATGGCATGAGTTGAACAATGAAACCGGCGGGTGGTGACATGGCCACGTGCGCCTGGACCATTATTTCGTAGAATCAGAATTTATGAGATAGCAGACATGGATGTGTTTATGCATTGGGTAACCAAAATGTTTAGTGCATTTTCGCTAACTGATTTTTTTTTTTTTTAAAGTATCTAATGCATTTTTCTTATTTTTTTTTTTACCATTGTCCGTATTTTGGTGGTCTGAATGATTTGTAAAAGTTTGTCCACCTATTTTAATGGGACCTTATATTTTGTTTTTCATATTGGTGTCTGTCAAACAATCTTCTGTGTGAGTTGTATTTCTAAATGAAAACAAACAAAGCATTATTATTGAACTCTCTGCAGTAGTATACGGGGTAAACCGACCTTTGTATTGTGAAGGGCATATAAAAATACATTAAAAACAGCTGTTTCAACTATAGAATATTTAATTTTACTATTGAAATACAAAAGCATTGTTTTTAAATGTTACACTGAATTTGGTAAATATTTAAATCGTTCGATTTGCCCTCACCGTACTTATGTCGCGTGAAAACTGTCAATACTGAGAAGAATAAGCTAACACACCCGCACAAGGCATTTCCATGGTGACTGCGACATTTTTTGTGTCAGAGGTGCCAAAACGAAACAGAAACGCGACCATCTTTTGACGCGGTGGGCGAATCAATCGATTTAAATCTTTGGAAGCCGGCGACAATTTCACATGCGTTGAAAGAATGAACACTTTTTGGCCTTGGAGTAAACAGTGCTTTGGATGGTCTATGTTTGGTTTATGTAATAATAATTATCATCTATTTTGTTCGGTATTAGGTACGCAAGTTATATTACAAGTTGTATTACACGGAGTTCATAATTATCTTGTAGAAAAATTAACAAAAAATTCCGGTTTTATTTGTTTTCTACAAAACATATATCATTTTACATACTATACCACTTTACATACTATTGCGTACAAATTCTGCAGTCCAATTATCTTTCAATTTATATTTTTCTATACGTAAGTGATACTCAATAAAAGAATAACGAATACCGCGTAAGGAACAAGGGGAAAACAGAAAATAATTGAGTATAATAAAAATACATAAGATGAATAGCTATACAATACAAGCAGTATTGAGAGGACATTTTCAATATGGTGCAACCAATAAAATATTTTAACCGTATAACAGCCGAATGGGTCGATCAATCAGGTTAAGCTACGCTTGCCGCGGTTGGTCCGTGGATGGGTGACCATCTTTACATACTGAGACCCTCCGTGCCCCGGAAAGCACGTTAAGCCGTTGGTCCTGGCTGTCATTCGCGGATCTTTGACAGTCGTTACGGGTCGTCAGAAGCCCGAAAGTACGACAACCAGTCTAACGAAGGGGTTTCGTATTACCCAGTAACTGGGTTGTGGAGGTCAGATCGGCAGTCGCTCCATGTAAAATACTGGTACTCAGCTGCATCCGGTTAGACTGGTAGCCAACCCCAAAATAGTTGGGAAAAATATAGGCAGATGATGCAGATGATGACATTTCCTTTTCATTATTTCTCTTTAGTAGGAATCCGCAACACTAGCTTAGGTATGTACTTGAAATACTCAATAATGGGTGTTTTTAACTGCCCGCCATCACGGACGTTCCTCATTATAATTTCATCAGACAAACAGATTCTCAGATCAGACCTTGTAATTTCAAAGTTTTCGACATCAGATTTAACCAGCCTACGTCAATTTATTCAAAGCCTTTCCAGTCAAGTGACACTTTCGTCATTGAAACGATTTGGTCAGTGTTATATTAGTGTAACTGAACAAACACTCAAGAACACTCAAGGTCTTATATTCAAACCAATGTAATGACCTGGCTAAACTACTTAAGGAGGTACATAAAAAAAAATCTCCATCCATTAGGGTAAAAAAAAAAAACAAAAAATAAATACGTTTTCTACCATAACTGCAATTTCTTTCTAGAAAATTTCGTTTGCTTTCTCAAACAAGCCAAAAAAAATTATAGCTTACATTTACGAGCAAAATATGATAATAAATATCTAAATCACTGTCCTTTAAGCTGTAATGTAAAAACATGGGTTACCCGTCCGGGATCGTCCTTCGAAAGTCGGTATGCCTGGTACGTTAATCTGCGGCCATCAGCAATATTTATTTGGAGACACGAAGCATTTTCAAAACTACTTCCTGAGGATTTTTTTGAATATATTCGCAGTTTTTCTAATACTTCCATGTTTATTTAATTTCTATGCAATAATAGGTGATCGTGGCTAAATGATAACAGCCGCATGGGTTGATCGAAGGTTAAACTGCGCTAGCCGCGTTCGGTCCGTGGATGGGTGATCATCCATGGGAGGCCCCTCCGTGGCTCGGACAGTACGTTAAGCCGTCGGTCCCGGCCGTCATTCGTAGAACTTTTACAGGTAGTCAGAAGCCCAAGAGTCTGACAAACAGTCTTACCAAGGAGTATCGTGTAAGTGGGTTGTGGAGGTCAGTCACTCCATGTAAAATACTGGTATTTAACTGCATCCAGATAGACTGGAAGCTGACCCCAATATAATTGGGTAAAGGCAGGCAGATTCAATAGGTGACTCGGATTGTATGTAGGTATATTCATATTATAATTGTGAATGGGATAGCTTGCTGCCCTTGATGATTTTCATGGAAAAACTTACGTATCCAGCATTAATTTCTAACAATAGAAGTAGTGATGACACAGCTGTGTAAGATAATTGTAAACACCTGATAATGTTCTTGATTCAGGAATAGTATGCGTAAACAGACAAGCGATAATTATAAAGGATTATCAGATATTTGTAAAAATTATGGACGACGCAAAAAATCTCCACCTGTATTGATTTATTGCAAAGAAAAAGGAGTGGGGTAATAACGTTGCGTCACTGGATATTTGGAAAAAAAATAGTTCTACAGTGCTTCTTGTTTAATGATTTTGAGTGAAAGATGATTTAAGAAAGCTATTTGGGTAAACCAGAGAAAAGTACGCGACCAAACTGTACGTAACGATTAGGTACCTATAAAGATTTATTTAGTGAGGAAAGTTTTGTTAAAACTAATGACAATTATGGCATATTTTGTCTGTAACTATCTACCTTGAATTTGTGGACCAGCTCGACCATCAGTGTCCACGTTTCGGCAACATATATCATGACGGGCAGGACACACTTGTTGAAAACTTTGTTCTTTAAGCACTGCAGGATAGGCGACAAGACCTGACGGAGCACAGATTTGCTCAGCGCGCTGTGGAGCGAGCTATGCTCGGAATCTCTTTGAATGATAAAATCAGGAATTAAATTATCCAGAAAAGAACCGGAGTTACGGACATAGCTTGCAGTGTGGTATAGAGATATAATCAACTTAAATACGAGATCAACACGATTCTACAGATATTAACTTAGAAGGTAATTTCTGGTGGTGGGTGTTGAACCTTGATTCTGTGAAATCGACGATCGGTTTAGATATAAAATAGAACTTTAGATGAAAATAATATCTTAGTTAAATCTAGGGTTTTGAGATTATTTGTAATAAATATACTTAAACTTCTTAGCCTAGTTTCAGGAGACACGAGACCGTGTATGAAAATCTATATATACCTTTTATAAATTTAAGTCGCTATTCGTGTCTATTGGTGTGACTGCTTGGAACTTCAATTTTGAACAATGGATTGTAATGCGGTGTTCACGATAATTTAGAGCATTTATTTTGGAAGATTTATATGTATAATTAACGTAGATATAACACAGAAATCTCCATGTTCTGAAATGTTGCCATTAGACACATGCGAAGCAGGGGCGTACCATTGTAAATCATATAAACAAATCGCGAAGCACGAATGGGACTGTCTTTTTATGTCTAATTTCATAATTTAGCCAAGAAACAAATGGATAAGAAAGTAATATTTTTAGCGTACTGGCTGAAAATAAAATTATGCATACTGTACAACTAACGCACTTATAAACCCTACTCCATTACAAAATAGGAATTTTCTTTAAAGTACTAAAATTTAGGGTTAATTTGTTCTACTATCAGTTGTAATAAAATAATTGTTACACTGTATGTATGCTATTGTTATTAATAAAGATTTTGAATAAATAAATAAAACAAAAATAAGAAAGCAACCTAGCTAATTTACTGAATTGTTCACTATTGGGATATTCTGTGATCAGATTAACTAAAGTTTACCCTGAGAGAAAATTTTAAGTCGATTCACTAGTAGTTAAGTAAGTCAGTGTTCCTACTGTGTAGGAGCAGATGGGCGTTCAAAACTTCATAGCCTGTATTGTTACTTTGCGATTGTTCTGCTGTCAGCGACATTTTTTTGTTGTATATTTCTGTTGTGCAACTCACTATGACAAAATAAAGCTGTCTAACAAACACAAAATTTCCATAACATAGTGGACACGGTGCCATAACCATATATTATAGTAATATAATATCTATTTTCTCTACAGTTTAAATCGTTAGACTTGCTGTCACCATATTATACACTATACGGTTTTCAGTATGAGTGAGCGAGATAACACTATTCAAGTGTCATTGCCAACGATACAGAAACGTTATCATGTTTTGACTCGGTCGGGCGAATCTAAAGATTTAAATCTTTTTATTTTCTTGTTCCAGGCAGTAGTGTTCAGAGTGGCTCAAGGACCGTTTATTGAAGATTTCCACCAGTGTGTTACTCACGGGTTCTACACCCAGAGGTGGCAGGAGCAGGCGTACACCACACTCTCACTGATCTTCATGTTTATACTACCTCTAGTCATACTGGTGTCTACTTATGTATCCACAGTCAGAACTATTGCTAGTAAGTATTGTATTTTTTTTTTCTAATAAATAGCTTAGACATTCGAATTTTCTATTCGTGTAACAGTCGAATCTTGCAATCGGTTTTTCACAAATTTCCTGCATGAAACTAAGACTCCGACTGTATAAAAACTCATCTCTGTACTTTTGTTAGCAATAGGTAAATAAATATAATTATGAAGTTGTTCAGGAAGTGTGATGATAACGACAGAAAAAAGTTTTACATGATCAGTTATGTTTTTTTGGAGATGACTTCATAGTAATTTTGGTAGATTTACTGGATTTTTGAAGATCATTATTGTCACTTGATAAGCTGTATTTTGACGATCAATAAGGTCTTGTTCGAATTTGTGATCGAGTTACTTTCATATTTACTTACCTACTCGTTTTTGTTGGATAACACGAAAATCCAAAAAATCTGTAGGCAACTTTAACCAAATAAGCATATTATTTTTTTTTATTTTTTTGCTAGAAAAGGGTTCTCTATTCAAAGAATCTGCCCAGATCTTGGCAATCCGACAGTTTCACCGTTGGAGTACTACTGCTTTAAATTGAGAACAATTTTATGACACCGTAGAATACAGAATTATTAAAGTAATGTAATTGAGTATACATAATATTTTTCTTTTTTAACATATTTCTCTTACAAAAAAAATTGGTGATATAAGTACAGACGCCAGCACATCAAGCTACTACAATCTGTCTGATTTCTTTAATAGATTTTCAACTTTATCGCTAAAGCATAATGTTCAAAGTTGATTGGGAAAATCTGACAGTTTCGGGTACCTTGATGTGCTGGTCTGTAGATTAAGTAACTACGTGTTTTTATAACTAACCCAAGTAGAACCATCATCAAACTTGTGATAAGACTTAAATAATAAACGCAGTGTGGGCGGCCCTTGCTCTAGGGGACTATCAGACAACCTTGAAATAGACTATTATTTGTAAGTAAAGCAAAATGGTTGCTTTGGAACAATTAATTTCTAGTTTATTAAACACTCTACATATATCTCAAATAGAAATTAACGAAAATGATGAAAGGTGACACAGAGGACATTTACTTTGTTTTAAAATACCTAGTTATCAATTTCGTCCAAACATAAAGTAACCACAATAAAATTGTGTATACAAACTGGTCACCACCAGTCACCAGTAACCTACATGCACGACATAGGCTTTATACGAAGCCTACTTTGTCCTATACTATTTCCCACTTACTAATAAACGTTGTATAGCGTCTGTATAGATACAGAACGCGTTGTCTTCTTATTTCGAAAGTCAAATTGCTGACGACTGATAGAGAGAAATCGGTGTGTAACTATTCATCTGATATAATACGTTTACTAGTAAGGGGTTTATTTATAAAGGAGATTTAGGGTATTTTTTTAAGCAACATGTAAGTATCCTAGCAGTTTGCGTTACCCTCACGGGAATAAGGCGTGAGTTTGTGTATGTCTTTGTGTATGTATTTATTATACATCGATACCAAAAAAGTTCCCACGATTTGTAAACAGAACTCACAATCTAAAGGAAAAGTAAATAAACAACTTTTGTTCAGGTCGAACAGCTGTGCACGAAGTGAAGGTCTGATAGTTTCAAAGGAGTTTTATTTACTGAGAAAGGCAACAGATGTTACTTGTCGTGATATACATAAACTGTCAACCAACTTTAAGTAGTGAAATTATCAGTCAAATCCTCAGTTCAGATAGTTCATTATGAAAACTAATACTTATTATTATGTCTGTTCACTCCATCAAAATATTATTGTTTCCATTACAAATACCTATCTATGATTTGTCTAAGTCAGTCTAGATCCAGATAATATTTATATAACATAAGCTAACATTAATTAAAAAGCTTACAGACTTAAAATAAAAATAATAATATGTACAAGTATATAAAAAGGAGGGCAAATGATCAAAGGGCATCAAAAAATTCGTCCGTATCGCTGTCAATAGGAAACGTGCCCAAAAGGCTGGCAGCATTACCACCAGTCAGTCTAGAAGATATAAATTCAGACATAATTTAGACAAGGTACAGCAATCTCTTCTGGAAAATAAATATAGTGTGGATGCATAAATTTTAAAGTTATTTAGTTCAGATTTCTCTGTAAGTTTTATAATTTCTAACAGCCATAATTCGACTATAAAACAATTGCAAAGTGCTCTAAATGAATTTCCTAACGGACTTAGCGGTACAAGTATTTCGAGTAATATCTTTATGAACTTTGGGTAGCCATAAATAATAGCACTGTGTTTATAAATTATCGAAATGCCAGCCGAACATCGTTTGATTTAGGTTGAGAAGCTTCAAAATGATTGTCAGTAAAAAATAAAGTGTGAAAAATGAGACAGAGTTATTTCACATGATTACTTTATGGCATTCAATTCCATCGGTTATCATTTTTACTATTTTGGTAAGTATAGATATTGATCATATTTTTTTATTAGGTACCTATAATTTATTACAAACCGCATAAAAATAACGGAG
This sequence comes from Eremobia ochroleuca, assembly GCA_949629135.1. Lineage (NCBI taxonomy): Eukaryota > Metazoa > Arthropoda > Insecta > Lepidoptera > Noctuidae > Eremobia > Eremobia ochroleuca. Next base: position 10,863,884 of record OX451397.1, on the reverse strand, counting down.
CTATTTTAATAAAACGCGAAATAGGGTAACAACATAATGTTTATTGTTAGGGTCCGAAAATAAATTTGAACAATTTTATATTCTTCGTGCCATATTTAGGATGATTTTTTTTATTTCAAATTCGTTATTAACTACAATGGTGTTATAAGTGTTACAAGTAGATACTGATTCTGATCTATCCTTTTTGGGTATACGTTTGTGGCGAGAAGGTTTTGCAATTGAAAATAAAGTTCATATTTTTGTTTAATGGTAAAACAAAACAAAAACATTTTATCTGATAGGAAAATATAGGCAAAATATAATATGTGAGCAGTAGTGACCCTGTGGTAACTGCCGCTTTTTACAAGTTGTAGATCGAAGGTTTGAACCCAGACAAGCGCTTTATTTTGAATAAATTATTAAAAACAGTAAAGGAAAACATCGTGAGGAAACCCTAATAACGTCTACCAAACTGCAAGGGGCCCGCACGGTGGATTATGGCCCTCCCACTTTATTCCCTGAAATTTAATTTTTTATCTTATTTTAATTTATGAATGAAAATGATGACCAATTAATAAATTGTTTTTATCCTATCCTATATTACATCATGAAAGTAACTTATTTAAATAACAAATGATGGATATCTGATAAACTAATTATGTTGATCGCTGTGGAGGACTCAAAAAAAAAAACCAAATTTATTTATTTATTTTATTTTATTAAAACTTTATGCACAAGTAAAAAAAGTACTGTACAAAGGCGGACTTAATGCCTGAGGCATTTTCTACCAGTCAACCTTAGGCAGAGACAAAACGACGAAATTTCTCATAATGATTTAATTAAAATAGGTATTACATACTTTATTTAAAATTAGAATACAAATCTAGGGTCCAGATTCGAAGTGGGAATCGGAATGAACGAGCTTCATGGTCACGTAGGCCCTCGCGCCGCGCGTCGCTTACACGTGCCGCACCGTCAGCGTTTCCGTCAGTTTGCCAATTCGCTGTATGTGGGTCATGATGGTACAGACGCCAGTACATCAAGCTACGACAATCTGTCAAATTTCTTTAATAGATATTCAACTTTATCGCTAAAGTATTACTTTCAAAGTTGATTGGGAAAATTTGACAGTTTCGGATAGCTTGATGTGCTGGCGTCTGTACATTTCCACCGTTGATGCATCGTCAGCGATATAGGTATAAGGCCGGCGCATAACAAACCTGTTAAAAATTACTATTGTGACACAGTAGCACTTTAGACTACATTGTATTGCTGTGCCCCAGCAGGGTTCATTTATGAAACCTATATACTTGTAACAACTTGTATACTACATGAATGCAATAATTAATGATGATGACGTGATGATGAAGTATTTTAAAATGAAGGCAGGATTTTTGCCTCCAAAAAAATTCCGAAGTTATTTTGCCTTATGATCAAAAATGTTCGTTTTAAATACTTCTATTTTCGTTTTCAGAGAGCGAAAAAGTATTCAAGCCTGAGGTGCGGAGGCAGGAACAGTACTTTACTCCTGATATGAATCGAAGAAGACTCATTGATAGAGCGAAAATGAAGTCTTTGAGGATGTCAGTGGTCATAGTGGCCGCTTTCCTCATCTGGTGGACACCTTATTATGTTATGATGATTATCTTCACATTCCTTAATCCTGACAAAGACGTAAGTACCTTTTAAGTAAACAGTTTTTTTATTTCTATTTTACTGGAAGAATAAATAAGTAGACACTTGACGTTTCGTGGACGTATGGTGAATTGGCAAAAAAATTAAATCCGACAAATGAACCGATTTTGAAAAACGATAATTATTAAAACGTTACATTTGAAATGTTGCTTGTTTGAAGGAACCATGGAAAGGCGCGTACGCACGTACGAACACGAACATAGCGAACACAAACACCAGACCCGAACATTTGGTTCGTACGTATGGACGGCATATTCGAACACGAACGCAAACATAGTTCGAGTCGAGTTCGCGAACAACAGTCGTGAACTCTATCTTAGTAGCCATGACGGCGCACCCCGCCCAGATCTAGGTATACGAACAGTTTTGTTGCGTAACATTTATTAAAGCTCTTCGAACACCGTCCATACAGAACACACTACAAGGATCGCCGCGAACATGTTTGACGAACAGAGTGTTCGATGTTCGATAGTGGTACGCACGTGCGAACCAAGTTGTTGCGTATCATGTAACGCAACAAATTTGTTCGTACGTGCGTACGCGGCTAAAGATAATGTTTTCAAGGATTTTTCTTTCTTCGTTTGTATATAAAACTTAACTTATTCGAATCGTCTCTTAAAACTTTGACCTTCTGAGATATATTCTTTTTTGGAATGTAGGATGAAAAGATATTTTTTTCAATATTTTTCTTGGCTTGGTGCGAAAACTCGAACCAATTGGCAATTGAGCGCAAAAGGAGTTTTGAACATTGAACTAATGCAACTCAAACTTTTTGGATTACCGATAGATTCCATGCAAACAAAGTCGTGGAAGAAGCTAGTTTTTGAATAAACGTATCAACACAAAAGTATGTAACCAGTTTGTAACTGGCAATTCTTATTTCACTTTATAGTCTTAGTATCAGGAAATTCGGTACTGTTGCTGATCTTCTTTATGTGATTAACCGTTTGTATTACTAACACAAACAAACTCGTTTACTGTATTAAAATAACAAACGTCTTACAGCCCTCATTTCCTGAAAATAGGACCAGAGTATTTTTTAGACTGTTACATAATTATTATTAACAGAATTTTATATATGTTATTGATAGTTACAACTATTAATTGTATTATGATGAGTGATGAATCTCAGTGTCCTCACCATAGTTTTTGTTTTCCGTAAATCAGTGACATTGAAGAAGATTAAAAAATGTGCGTTCAACCAGAGACTACATCAATATGTTATCATCTGTTAATACGAAAAGGCAACCGAGCAGAAAATATACAAGTTCCATTAAACATATATTGCAAAACCGACGTCTAAGTAGACATTTCAATTTCAGTATGTACCGTATACTACGTACGGTACAAATCCATAACATTATATGTATACCTTCCTACCCAGTTCCCTCGTACTTTGTACCCAATTACGGTGCGTAAATAAATTGCCTTTTCTCGAAGAAAGTAACGATAATCATGTATTTTGTTTACTTGCTGAACTATAACTATACATATACTTTGTTGTCAAGAAAATGTTTAGTTTATTTTACGTTTAAGACCTAGACAATGTCTAGATTTTAAAAGAGACCTTGTATTTTTGTATTGGTATTACTTCTCAGAGTATTCGGTCAGGAAACAGCGATCTGCGGTGCTATTCTGTAAAAATCTCACCGTGATACCTAAGGTGAAGTGAGCTTAGAGTGAGCTGTCACTCTTGCTGATGCTAGGGATCAATACTATTGACGGCTCACTTCACGCTCACTTCACGCTCACTTCACCTTTGTTTTCACGGTGAGATGTTTACAGAATAGATAGGCTTATCTAGTTTTAAAATATAATTTATTATTGACATGTAAAAGAGTTTTTTCTTATGTTATGCTAATTATAAATTATCACTTTCTATTGCAAGGAGGAGGAGCGCACAATATTATTTGTGTAGGTAACTACTGCGTGTAGAAACAATGAGAACATATTAGTATATGTTGATTGTATTAAGATTCACTTTTGTTTGTTCGGGATTCGGATACATTAAATACGTGTTGTTTGGATGCAAGTATATTGGCGACTGGTCAAAACTATAACATTAAATGCCTTTAAAGACGCCATGAGATATACATATAGCTAGGTATGTGGACATGTGGCTTGCATAGCTAAGAAGACTACCACTAAATCTAACAGTATAGAACAGTGAACAGTGTAGTACAGTTCAGTGTTTGAAGGTAAAGACCGCAGCACTCTGTGGGTCAAAAGGTTAGAATCTCGCCACAGCATCAACTTTAAGTCATTCGTGGTACGAGTTCCAACCCAGCATCATTCTACAGACCTGCCTGAAAGAGGACTTTTGGCCGAAAGGTGTCGTACATCGACGTTTCCGAGGACGGTTACGCGACACCACGTAGCGAAGCACGACGCCGAGAACGTTACGTGTATAGTCATAGTTTTGAGATTTTTAACACATATGTATTAGTTAATTATTGTATAAGATTATTTTGTGTATTTTATCTATGGGCCTTAGTTGCCTGATAATAAAATGATTATTATTATGATTAGGTAATGATATGATCTGAATATGAATGAACGATTAATAATTAACGATTAAGTCACGCAAAAAGATCCAAACTAAGAATAGTGAGCTCACATTATAGTACTGGAGTTACCATGACAATCGAGTCAAGTCTCTGTGTCATTATGTGTGTCAGAGATGTTCAACAGAAATAGAAACGCGTGACGCGGTTGGGCTAATCTGCGATTTAAATTTTTGAATGATACATTATTTGACTTTATATTTATACTATATCTTTTTCCACAGCAAAGTGAAGAACTCCTGAGCGGGATTTTCTTCTTTGGGATGTCAAACAGTCTAGTCAACCCCGTCATATACGGGGCCTTCCATTTATGGCCTAAGAAGAATCGATCTCATCGACACAGTGACAGGTATGGAAAACTTTCAGATTACTCTTAACTCCGGCGAAGCTTGAAGCGGAATTTATTTAGGTAAACAAACCAGAGATTATTGTTGGGTTCCATACTTTAAAAGGAAGACAGAATCGGAGGGGCAATTCCTGTGTTGTTAAGAACCTCCGCATTTTAACATCAATCTAAAACTGTCAAAAAAGCCTCTAATTAATTCATTTTGTAAGGACCAACTGCATAAGTTTTTAAAGTGCGTACGAGATTTTCGGAACACTAAAGATTTGTTGTACTGACGATACAGGACAGATCCTCAGTGGTGTCCCATGTTCGTAATATTTAGGTGCTAAAAACCAATGTAAGGAAATCACTCTGCACAGCGGAAGTTTTGCCTATATTGTAAAATGGATAGAAATATGAACACGTCTTCTTGTAAAAGATCGACTTACTACCTACAATGTTCATGTAAGTTAATTGATATTATTATCTTGATGATTAACTGATAATTGTTCTGTATGTGTTATTATATAGCTAATATTCCTTATGTGTTAAATCGAATGATGGAATGTTCATTTTTTGTTTATTTCCTTTGTAAAATATGCTAATGTATAAATGTGTTAAGAAAATACTTTAAAACAGGCTGCCATGGAATTTATTTATCCTTCTTCTCCATGGAGACCTAGTTATGGAACGGACACCTAGCTTTCTCATTAACGTTATCTATTAATTGACAAGCCTAATTGCAATAAATGCCTAGTCTTGCCTTTCTGTGCTTATCTTCATAAAAACCTTACCCTACATACCATATTCATAGGTTCTTTTACAGATTTGAAATAACTAGCAACCATCCTGGCTCTCCAAGCTCGTTAATTAAGTGGATGTCAATATCTAGAAATGTAGTATTTTATCCACTTTCTAACACACATGTATCACACCGTGTCTTGCATAGTTCATCCATTTTCGTTTGTTTTGACTGTACGGAAGTGTTTGAAGTGTGACAGTAATTGACGTGGTTATATTTTTGGGATACAAAGTCACTTAATAGTAAAAATGACAGAAATCGATTCAGTAAACGATTCTGAACAAACTACTATCATAATGTGCAAGAATTCATTAATTGTGAGCCTTTGCCATCATCCGGACACAAATCCAGACTCCGGGTTGCTACTGAGAAATCTCTGACGGATAGACCACTTTGCCTGGTCTGGGAATCGAATCCAGCACAGCTCGGTAGTAGCGCTTGCGGCCACCACGCCAGTTTACCTTTTAATGTTTCCAAAACATCGATATATTCTAAGAAAAGACTTTTCCATAAATTAATTATTCTGTTACCTACAAAACAAGTGAATTCGCCATAAATGCCTATCGAGAATTCTTGGAATAGTCTTGTTTACAATTTGGTAAGTTTAATCATTCCGCTTGAAGAGAGTAAGCTATGTCGCTTAATATTCCAAGAACTTGGCTTTCCTTCATAACTTATCAGTATTTAGATAGCGGCTGTTAAGTAAAGAAAGGTCCGTAACCAAACATCATTACCAATGTCTGAACTAATATTGTTAAGAAGTAAAATTGTTTGTTTGTTTGTATGCGGTAATCTCTGGAAGGACTGCTCCGATCCTTGGAATTATTTCACTCATAAAAAGCCACACTATTGCAGAGTGCCATCGTGTAGCTTTCTATACTGCCATATTTTATGGTGGAGTTGATTTACATGTGGATGAAAGTCGCGAGTAGAAGCTTTTATAATATTTGCTAAATTAAAGTGTTTATAAAATAAGAGAGGTGTCATGGGACCCCCGGTTGGAACAGAGTTCCTAACGCCTTTGACCATCAAGACACTTTTGTAACGTAACAAAAATATCGTGACGGTCAAAATGTTACACTTTTTCGGTGTAGGTCTCAGTCGCTAAGTGCAGAGTACAACGTGCGATAAAGAAGTTAGTTCCAAAAGACACTTCCTATTTATTTCACAACGCGTTTGTTTAGCAAAACTTCTAGATAAATATATCACCTTTTCATTTTTTATACCTACATATACCTACCTAACATAAAAGCAATATGTGACGGTATTATTATATTACGCGTAAAGAGATTTGTTACAGTAACATAACGGTAGCTTTATAAACGCGTGCCAGGGTCCCGGGGGTAGAAAATCCATAAATTAATAACTATATTAAAAATTGTTTACTGCTTTGGGCTTTGAAAATTTTCGTATGAAAAATTCCTTTTGAGTTATTTCATTACATACTTTCATCACGTACTACTTAATTACAGACAAACAAGATGGCTTCCTTATGTTTATATCTTAACAGTTTATTTTCTTGTTTGTTGCAGTTAGACATAATTTATTGCTAAAAGGGGAAACATGACATGGAAGAAAATTGTGACTGTTTCTCCATCATTTAATGGTACATTATGATACCTGTGTGCTATGTTGGTAACTGCACCCGAGGTGGTATTATTCACGCGAGCCGTGGGCGAGCGCGATAAGGAAGCCTAGTGTTGTGATCAATACACACGCGTTTTTTACGACGTTTTTCAACACATTATAAACAAATAAGAGAAAAAAAAAACAGACTATGATTTATTATTTTTTTGCTTGAGTATAGTTTTTATTGTATTTGTTGGTATATTGGCGTGGCTAGCTGACATTGCCAAATAATTTCATTTAATGTCCTGTGTCTTGTAATGTTAATTACTTTATGTACCTAGTATTGTATACAATCAAGTAGTTTGTAACTGATAAGACAGCTGTGCTGCTTTGGAGTTTGTTGCAATTGGCGCAACTGCTCCCCAGTGAAAGTACTAGGAAGTGGTGAAGGGCGGGCGTTTTGGGGAACTGTCATTTGTAATTTTGATGTTTGAAAAGTGCTGATTCTCAGCCTAGTTTGAATAATTGACTTTTGATTTTGATTGATTTTGATCTATTGTAGGAAAGAATCAGTAAATTTTAAAGTTAACTATTTAGGTAATTTACTCTTTTACAAAGCAACCCCCAATTTTATTACTATTGTCTGGTCTAGATTATTAGACTAAATATCATGCTTGAAAATTAATTTCAATAAAACGTATTATTGAGTACCAAAACCAGTTCACAATCTCGTCTGTTATTTATATCTAAACTGAACTTCAAAAACCCAGTCAATTCATTAGAGAAAGGAATCCTAGATATTTGGAACAGATTGCTTTTTTACAATGCTTGATTTTCTTTTAATACAAAATTCCGAAGACCTAGTAACCCTCTTTACGCAATGTTTTACTCGAAGAAAGCGTCTCGAATACTTATCTGTATTTCTGGAAAATGAGATTCATTCTGGCACTAATTTAATACCCGTCTGCACTAAACTTTGACAAAGCTTGAGTTCTGCCTAACTCTCTAGGACGAAATTAGCCATAGAAATTCTTTGCACCAAAGTGAAATCTCTAAGCTCACCAATTTTCCGAGTTTAAGCGGCAAGCAATCACTTACCAAAATTGTCAAAGTAGGAAAGTGTAATTTTATGAATTCGACCTAAAGAGTCTGTGGCGGCATCTATATTGCCACATGTGTACTACACATCATAATGACGTTACGCAAACTCCTGCATCGCTCAAGCAGAGTTTACCGCACAACTGGCATTTACAACATCTCGACATCAATCGTCGGGCAGTGGCCCACCAGCCACTACGCCCAACTGGTCGGAGGATAGTCTCTCTTTCTATGAAAGATGAGTGAAATTTACACCCTGTTCTTCATATCTCTATAACCATTTCCGCCCAAAATTATGCGAGCTTTCTAACATTCAATCTCTTTACAGGGAATCTGGAGGTCACCACGCGTCGCTTCTCCGTCGCGGCGACAACAACACCTCTTCAATTCGACTGACAATGAACAATCGATCAATGAGATCTTCAGCCAAATACTCCAACGGACATAATGTCAGTTTGTTATAACCATTGCGTAAAACTATGAACAATCAGGTTTTAACCATACCCGAAGAGACAGTGCAAATGGACTCAAGCAAAGTAATTACATGTGTTGTGTGCATCGAAAGACAAAGAATGAGAAAGACGTTATTACTGTAGAAGAAGGGCGTTATTCGAAAAATGGAAATGAATAAGTGATTACGCTTTAATAATGGGAATGTTTGGTATAATAATTATAGTTATAGAAAATGAACTCTCAAGTGCTGGTGTATATACAACAAACAACGTAAGGTAACATTTGAGTTTATAATTTGATTCCTTTTTTAGAATTAATTTGACGTTAACGTATTGTTACTTAATTTCAAGCGTCAATATATTTGCAAGCGTTAAATACGCAATATAATATCGACTGTGATTTTACTTTCCCAATTTTGGTAAAAGTTCGTTAACTTGCCAATTTTTGCATGTTTTGCTTACCTTTGTTTTGTTGGTTTTCTGTTAATTATGATAGACAACTGTGCTGACGACTGGTGGACCAATGACGTGGCAGCGGGTAACTCAAATTGGCCTCTAGTTTGCTATTTGCGTCGTGCATCCTATATCCTATATCCTTTACTTGGACCACAGGGGGCGTCATAGGCGTAAAAGTAGTAAGTTCTTTTCATCATTTCTAGTTATTTAAATATCGCCATCATTGAAGCATTTTGACCGCTTTATGTTGTCTTACGATTTACAAATGTAAGTTTATTGTTCGAAAACTAAGTATAAGTGTTTAGATATTCATCACTTATTCTACTTTAAATATCATGGTGTTAATTGGAGTTTTTGAATCATTTTATATTTTCATCTCTTAACTAGTTTAGAAATCTTAAATGAGGAAAGTATAAACGCTGTTGCTTTTCATTAGTAACATATGTATATTCTTTAAATAAACTAGTGCAGGTAATGGATTTACGTCGTATAGGTAATAATTTCCATTCTATTATATAGATTTTTTTCTTGTACTTACTTTATTTGCTTACTGACGTACATTTTCCAATTTTCTCCTTAGAGCACGATGTATAAGCAAATTCAGCCGGGCGATTCTGGAAAATTCTCACCTTGATAACAAAGGTAAAGTGAGCGTAGAGTGAGCTGTGAGTCATGCTGATGCTAGGGATTGACACTATTGACGACTCACTCCACGCTCACTTCACCCAAGTTTTCACGGTGAGATGGTTACAGAATCGCACGTCAGGTGTGTATTCACTGACTTAACTTTAACCAAATTTAAAGTGATGTTAGAGTCCTCGTTTTAGCATGTTTCCAATTTATGTACGAACAAAACCCTCAGTTTTTTGTGTACACTAAAACGGGGTGAATAGGAATGCAGGGGTGAATCGGGACGACACTTTAAAATCGATATCAAAATATATAGTACGAGTTTGTCGCGTGCCTTAAGTTTGCCGCTTCAGCTAGGATACTGATATATTTTCCACAAAATGTATTCTTATTAAGTGTTTGCTTTTCTCATTACAGGTTCCTTATGATATCACGCTACCCATGGATGCTTCGTTAAGAAGAGAAGTTTTAGAGCTTTAAACGGAATTAGTTTTAACACTAGGTAAATATTTAGATTCTTTTTCAAACATTTGAAAGTTCTATATATTCAATTTAACACAATTTCACAGAACTTACCCTACATCTGTCTGCCTTATCGATTTTAAGGTCCACAGTAATATCCCACTTGTTTGGTATTACTCTGTGTATATCTGCTGCCAACAGTAGGATAGTCAATTGTCTTATTGATAACCTTGCCTTGCCTACTTAAAATAAATGTATGTTGCCTGTTCACAGATTTGTCTTGACGACGCTTCGGCAGTGCGAAAGGTTGGTACCGTTGTTATATATTTGTGGTTAGTGACGTATCTTAATTTACATAATAGTTATGTACAAAGTTCGTAATTTTAACTAGTGACATGATTCCTAAAGGAATCCTTTAGGGATCATGTCACTAGTAGATTTGCGTCAAAATGTGTGCTGTGTGTGTATATTAGTGTCCCCAACTCCACGTCAATGCGGGTATTTTGCTGTGACCACTAACTGGAATGTTAAAAATAGCTATGTCTACAGCAGTGTTGGGAACGGTTGGAGTAGAGAAGAAACTTCCCGCATCCCGACACTGCAGCAGTACCTACTCCGCTCTCATCTACTATTACTCACACCAGGTAGGTTTTAGATATTGTACTCTTGGTATCGCTGCTCTTAAGGCAACAAACATTCTTCTGGACTGTGGAAATATCTAGATTATACAGTGTTATTTGTAAAACACCAACAACCTCTTAAGAGGTCATTGTACTCATCATTATGAACAACTTTTACAATGGGACCAAACCTGAAATCGCGAAAAAAAAGCTGTTCCCTACATTTTGACGACTCGTACGAACATAAATGTAGGGAACAGCTGATTTTTTTTTCGCGATTTCAGGTTTGGTCCCATAATAAAAGTTGTTCATTGTACTTAGTTGGTGTTTTACAAAAAACCCTGTATAAAAAATCAATTTTGAAAATCAATACCCAGAAATACTCGTATATTGGTTTTTGTTTTTTTCCGGATGCACCCAGCGACACTACTGTTGTGTTTTATATTTGTTTGAAGTTTTCAGAATATTTTTTTATGATTGGTGGATGAGGTCTCGTTATGTTCTATTTCATTTTCAGGACGCTGGCAATAGCCTTACACCGTGGCCACTAAACGCAGTGCTGCAGCCGGCGCGGGCGAACGCATTCAGCTCCTGAGAGCACCATAACGCATTGGCAGTCGCCTGCGCAACCGCAGCCTTCTAGCCCCGCCCCATATGCGTCTTGCCCCCTCTATCTAATTGAGTACCGCCTTCCAACTCCAAACTCTTGTGCTGAACTCGACGAAACACGACGCCAATCATTTAACCCGACCTTCACGGGTACGCCCGAAAGGGTTTGTCGGGGAAGTTCTTTTAATACGGAAGAAAAAGATTTAAAGTTTCTAGTTCAATAAATGTTTTGATCAATGGATCAAAGTGAATTTTCTCGGCATACCTAAGGACCACGCTGCGGTGCGAGACCAGGTCAGCCGCAGATTTCTTCGCTGTTCTCCAAAGTTTCGGATGTGCCAGACTGTTTTCCAGTGAAACTGTTTAGATAGTAAAAAGATTTGAGGCGATAAGGACTTGCTTTTGTGATTATACAAATACTTTATCGATAGAAGCTTTAGCTAATTACGTTTGGCAATATTTTAAATAGATTATCAGCATTAGCATAGGCAGTTACTACCTACACGTCTATTCATGTTTTATCTGATGTTCAAGGAATTAATAACACTACTTTTTAAGCCGAGTATATCTTTTCAAAGGTATTTTGTGAACCCCAGCGTTATTATGACACTAAAAAGTCTTTGAAAACAATTTAAGAGTAGTCACTTTCATAGATTTCTTCATGTAGGTACAGACACATAACAGTAAAAATAAATATATTATTATAGTGATTAAGAAATAATAGTAAACACATAGACTTGCATTTATATCGAAGTCATTACGTAAATTGACTGCATAGGCATTTACTGTAAGTTTACTTTACAGTAAATGCCTATACAATATAAAAACTGTATACACATTTTTAGATACACACCGCGTCACATGAATAAGACCATGATGATGTTCTTGACTGGCCATCGCTTTCCCCTGACTTAAACATCATAGAAAATGTGTGGGGATGGCTGTCACGTGAACTTTATGAGAATGGCAAACAATATAACAACAAGCAAGATCTCAAGAAGGGTATAAAAAGTGTTGGAGCAAACGGCCGCTAAATACATAAAAACTCTTTATGATTCAATGCTATCTCGGATTTTTAATTTAATTCAACAGAAGGGAAAAAACCATAATTACTAATCAATTTTTTCTTGTAAATAATAGTATTCGTAACTGAAGTTTTTGTGTTTTATTTAATGGTCTTATTCAAGTGACGCATCATAATTGCCACCAACATTGTCAAAAGTGATCACTGAGTATTTAAGAAGTTCGATTGTTTATAGTTAAACTTGTTGTGGCTAAAGACGTTTATACTTATCATTCTTATAATATTTATTTTGTCTCATATCCTAAATAGCAAAAAAAAATATTCTGGTCTTATTCATGTGGCGCGGTGTGTATGTATAATTATGATTAGGTAAATTGAATTGTTACTACCTGCCTATTGACATGTAGATTGTAAACATTTTTTCTAACAAGGAAACCTCGCGAGGTGTCCCTCACCGATTTAGTTGCGGCTTTTCTATAATAATCTACATGAAAAATTGAAAAATTGAAGACTTAAAATTGGTCCCATTAAAAAATAAAAAATAGTTTATAGGTTATGATTTTTTTTTGTTATTTTTAATTTAAAAAAAATCTATATCCACAATTCTTATAAATATGTTAATATGTTTATCCTCTGGGATAAACTTAACGACACATCCCTGCCAAGAGAATGCATTCGTATTCTCAAATATTGGTACGGGAACCAGGTCAACGTAGTTCGGTGGTCGGGGGCGCTGTCTGAACCATACAGGTTGGAGTGCGGGGTGAGGCAAGGGGGGTTGACCTCGCCAACGCTCTTCAATCTTTATGTAAACGCACTCATCGAGAGGCTGAGCAGCACGCATGTCGGATGTCATGTTGGTGGAGTTTGTGTAAACAACATTAGCTATGCGGACGACATGGTGCTGCTGAGCGCCTCGGTATGTGGCCTGTCTAAGCTGCTCGGCATTTGTGAGGAATATGCTCTCAGTCATGGCCTGCTCTATAACACTAAGAAAAGTGAGTGTATGGTTTTCCGGGCCAGGGGTAAATGTCCAGATAGTATCCCAAGCATCAAGTTAAATAATGTATCGCTAAAGAGGGTTGACACCTTTAAATACCTTGGGCATCTGGTGACCTCTGACCTGAAAGACGATTCAGACATAGAGCGGGAACGTAGGGCGTTGTCTGTTAGAGCGAACATGATAGCTCGCAGGTTTGCACGCTGCTCGAAGGAAGTAAAAAACACTCTTTTCAGAGCGTATTGCACCTGTTTTTATTCGAGCGCCTTGTGGGTTAACTATACTCAAAAACAGTACAGCGCCCTACGAGTCCAATTCAACAATGCCTACAGGATGTTGTTGGGGCTGCCTCGGCACTGCAGTGCGTCGGGGATGTTCGCTGAGTCACGTATTGACTGCTTCTATGCGACGATGCGGAAAAGGTGCACATCCTTGGTGCGCAGGGTCCGCGCCAGCTCCAACACTATCTTGAGGATGATGGCTGAGAGGTTCGACTGTCACTACATTAACCATTGTTGTATGCTTAATGTAGTGACAGTATAATATAATACCTATAGATGACATTTGATTAATTTGATTCTAATTGCCTATTAATTTAATTATAATTTATGTTTTAAATTTGATGAAATTTATTATTTATTAATTGATTTGATTCTAATTTATTTATTAATTTGATGAAATTTATCATGATTTAATTGATTTGATGCAGTTTAATTTATTATGTATTTTTGCCGTGGTTTTGTATCCTATTTTATTGATAATGTATATAGAATATGCATGTTTTGTGATCCTAGTTGGTCGAAATAAATGACATATTATTATTATTATTATATGTGAATAAAGGTATTTTTCATAATTTTTTATGGTCTTTTTAATTGTTAAAGTCATTTTCCAAAAATTTTATTAGAAATATGTGAAAACTGCAAACTATCATTTTGGGGTACGAACTTTGAGGGTGATTTTCACCCCTTTAAAACGTTTGTTAGCAAAAAAGAAAAAATACGTATCTCATCATTTTTCATGTAGATTATTATAGTAAAGCCGCAACTAAATCGGTGAGGGACACCTCGCGAGGTTTCCTTGTAAGAATTAGACCTAAGTCAAGCTGTATAAGACATAAGATTGATGGCTGTCTAAATAGTGTCCAAAACACTACGAAATTTCGATAGTTCAGTTTTATTATCTGAATAACTTATGAATGTAAATAGGTAATCTAAAATTGAGAGCATAATATTTAGTTAATAACTGAATTTTGAGGCTTTATGAATTATTGTATGATGAGATCGATTTGTTTGTACATTTTAGTTTTCAAAGTTCTTTATTAACGTTCGCGTTGTTTGGTTAGAATTCTTAAAAATTTGTTGAAAAAAACAAAAAGTGAATTATGCATTGAACATAAGTATTAAAACCTGAATGGATTTTGCACGAACAAATCTGCACTGAATTTTTGATAAATCAAATTCAAATATGTATATATAAAATAGCAGGTAATTTGACACGCATATTTTAAAACCTTTATAGAATAGACCAGTATTAATATAGAAATACTTACCAGGCTTGTTTGCATTAGCCGATATGATTCAATTGCGGTAATTTTGCCATGAGACCCTCATAAATACGAAAACCTGTTATCAAAAAGGAAAAACGAAAGGTAAAAACATAAAATGCATTTTGTTCAGAACAACGTTGAAATGTTATTGGAAAACACAGAAATGACACCGTACAAAAATACCTAGTCTTTATTACCAGTATTGTATGTGTTATTATTTGGTTCTAGCTGTAATTCACTTGGAAAAGAAGTGCCGTTTCAAGCCCCTGAAAAGTTTTCACATTTCAAACATTTTTTTCAGCACGTTATTTTTTCTTTGCTAGCGATAAAAGATCTAAAGTAAACGCTTTAATGTGATTAATTAATGAAGTGTAAAATAGAACATATAGTTAATTAAATGCACTATTATTACTTTATCTTTTCCTGCTAAATTAAATTCAAAACCATAATCTTCCGTTCCGTCCAAGCACTTATAAAATTACACAACTACAATTTCAATTATTTTACTTACCTTTTTCCGTCTTTTCCCGATTGTATTACGGTAAAGAATTCTGAAATCGAAAACGCACAATTTAATTATAAAAAGTGGTGTTTTAGTAAAATTAGGGATTAACATTTTCGGTCTTTACCTAATAATAGCCTAATTAATTGTCCCCATTAAGAAGATAGAGAGTAAGAATCGTCACTAAGATTAATGGCTTTACACTCATACTCTGTTTTGTCTAGGACAGTAGTTCACAAAAGTGTTTGTACTTGTACAATTTGTATTTTAACAATTGAATATAACTACTAACTAAATATTCATACCGACTAGAATGTAAGTTATACCTTTCAATGATATTTAAAAGTATAATTATATCTATTGAAAACTTTTGCGAGTGAATCCCAATTGTAGCAAAATTTTAAAGTGTAAAAAAAACTATTTATTTATGTATAAGGAATTGACCAAAAATTTGTTTAAGAGACGTAGAATTTGTAAATAATAAGTGAAAAATCAGTAAGACATAATGTAAATACCAATAGTATTTGCGAATTGTAATGTAAAAAATAATAAATATTATTCTAGTAAAATAATTTTTGAATAATCGTATCGTTTAATTGTATAATGAAATTTTAAGTTGTATACCAACGTAATGTTCTATGCGGTGCGTAAACAAAAGAAATTAAACTTTTGTGATCATTGTTGATGAAATGAAAGTGTAACTTCGATTATATGGGCTGTAGTATTTTTTAAATTGATTTTTATTTACACCCTATGCATAAAGTTGAAAATAAACTTGATAAATTATTTTGGTGTACTTAGTACAGGAGTTTAGCTGTCGGTAGGTGTCTGAGTACGTTTCTGTTCTGTTTGAGTGACTAAAAAAATACTAGCTACTCTGTATTCGTTCTAATTTCAAGTCTAACAGAAGTTCTGTTGGTTATAAAACAGAGCCTTGTTTATCGATGGCGAACAGCGCCATCTTGCGGGCGTTGACCAAACAAATACACACGGTCTACTTACATTTTAAGTGAATAGCGAGAGAGATCGCTTCTTAAGTTCATGAAACACACACACGTACACCCTACGTGTGTGGTAATCTCTACGTAGACAACAGTCAGTTGTTAACGTTTGCGTGTAGATATTATTATTCTTTCTTAGTTCTTCATGACTGTTTCTGAAATGTATACTAACAACAGTGCTATTCTGTAAAAATCTTACCGTGAAAACTTAGGTGAAGTGAGCTGGAAGTGAGCTCTGTCATTCGGTAATGGTAGGTATTGACACTATTAAGTGCTCACTTCACTTATGATTTCACGGTGAGATTTTTAAAGAATCGACCGGATTTTCACAGAATCGACCGGATTTTCAACTTTTTCGCTAAAGCATAAGGTTAAAAGTTGATTGGGAAAATTTGACAGTTTCGGGTAGCTTGATGTGCTGGCATCCGTACATGATTCTGATAATCGACGAGACATTTGAACGACCCCAGCGTTGAAATTTTTCGCCGTTTATTAAAAAAAAAACAATGCTGTTCCATACATTTATACCGCGTAGGAGATAGCAGTTTTTTTTGCAGCGCGCATAGCAGTTTTTTTTTTAATAATCGACGAAAATTGGTACTAAAATCATAAATGAGGGTGGTAGCAAAGTTCACTGACCAGAATGAGCTAGACGTACAAAACAATTTTAACCTCTGGGACGCGTTTATAAATGTGCGAGATATACAACGTGTAACGTTAAATGCGCAAAACCTCGGACACCCCAACTGATTTTTAATTCAATTGACTTATTTCAGAGAGAAAATAAGTCATTAAAAAAATTGTAAAGGTTTTATGTGCTGTTTTAGTTTTACTGGCCATTCTGATCGTTTCTTGCGTCTGCGACGACGCTTTATCGAGTGAGTAGTCGTCACCGGGCCGCTGCGCCGCGCTGACATTGGCTTGCTTGACCTATTAATAAACAGACACGGCAACGTTTTTAATGAAGATTTTTTGAAAAATGTGACCTGTATTAAAAAGCGGTTCAATTAATTCTGCTCGTTATTCTGATCAAACTATTTTCAGGTTTTGCGCATTTAACGTTACGCGTTGTATAAGCAAAAATATAATTATATACTTACAGGATAAACCATTAGGCACCGACGAGGAAACGACTAGCAATCAATGGTTTTCTCGCTCGAGAAACGTACATTCGTATAATAATGGTTGCTCACTGACTGCTCGCTTGTAGTAGTGACAAAAACTATCAAAGAAGGAACTCGCGCAGGGATGTTCGCTTATGAAATAAAAGTAAGTCTATAAATAACCACGACGCGTATTTCATTATGCATAGCATGTATAGTATAGCATCGACCGACTTCCGAAATCAAAGCTATTTTTCACGTTGTTTTTTTTTTTTGATGTAGTTTGGTTTTTTTTATGTAAATAAGTTTTTTTTTAATTTTTTAGTTGTACCTATCCCACACAAATTCAATGAACACTATTTGTTTTGTAAATATCAGTGTCAGGAAGTTATTAAAACATCATGAATATAAACTAAGTGGAAACAAATCGTATTATTGAAGCTAACTCGAAAACCACCCTCGAGGCATACTTTATCGATTAAAAACAATACATAGATATACAATAGCAGCCAAGCGGTGCCAAGCTAAGGTGTATTGCAGAATAGAAGACACCGAATAGAAGAATCATCAAAATCCGCATAGAAATACCGGAGATGCCGTACATTTATGCATATATTAGGTTGTAACATAATAATTTGACAATTTTTGCGGGAGCATTCTAGAATTTTTTCACAGCTTCGAGAAAATTTTATGATTGTGAGTATAAATACAGTTGAGTGCGCTCAGTTTATCAATGCAATAATTGACATCGCAGCGAGTGGCATTATGGAAAACATTGGTTTGAAAAGACGAGACATCGGCGTCCTTCTACTTTACGAGTTCCGTTTGAAACATACAGCTAAGCAGGCGACACAAAAGATATGTCAATGTATGGGAAAAAATACAGTCTCTTATCATACAGCAGTAGATTGGTTTCGACGTTTCTCGAATGGCAACTACGATCTTGAAGATAAACCTCACGAAGGGCGACCGGTTGAGGTTGATGTTGATCGCCTAGCGCAGCTCATTGAGGAAGATCCAAGGAGGCCTACTCGCTAACTTGAAAAAGAACTCGGATACTCCCATACTACCATCGATCGTCATTTGAAAGCGATGGGTAAAGTATACAGGCACGGTCAACGGGTACCCCACGAATTGGCGGCTGGACAACGGATGATGCGAGTAGCGGTTTGTACACAATTACTGACTTTACATCGTACTTTTGCGTGGCTTCGTGATCTAGTTACAGGAGATAAGAAGTGGTTACTTTATGTTAATCATAACAATAAGCGACAGTGACTAAGCGCGGGTCAAAGAGGAGTACCAACGGTTAAATCTAAAATTACTACGCAGAAGGTTATGTTGAGTGTTTGGTGGAACATGCATGGAGTTATCTACTGGGAACTATTACCGCAGGGAACGACTATAAATAGTGAACGCTATTGTGCTATGTTGGATAGAGTAGCCGAGAATCTTAAAGGAAAACATGCCAATGTGTATCTCCTCCACGACAATGCCCGACCTCACACCGCATCGATGACCTGTAAAAAAATTAAGGAGCTAGGCTGGGTTTCTTTAGCCCACTCTGCATACTCGCCGGACTTTTCTACAATTGACTACCACTTGTTTCGATCGTTACAGGCTCACATTAACGGAAAAACTTTTGATGACCGAGATACATTGGAACAGTGGTTGACAGAATTTTTTAACTCTCGTGAGTCCAAGTTTTACGAGAACGGTATAACCTCGCTTCCCCAACGTTGGCAGGAGGTCATAGATAATGATGGACTGTACGTTCAATAAAATTTTAAGCTTAATTGTACAAAAAAATAAAATAAAGTTTTTAAACACATTATCAGTTTATTATGTTACAACCTAATAATTTCGTACATAAGAATCTAATACTAAAACCTTCCTGAAAGTATGTAGATCACGTTAATGAAAGAAACATCAAAATTCGTTCATTCATTTTTGAGAATATCCCGCACATTATACGCGCATACATACATACATCGAATACAGAAACTTATTTTTTGAAGTTGATTAAAAAGTAACGATTCCAGATGAAATATATCTGTTGAATGTTAAGCTATAAAAATATTTTATCGATCTAATATAAAGTTTGATTACCTAACCTGAACAAACACAAATATGAAGGTAATAATAATAATATAAGGTAATAATAATATAACCTTTACAAAAGTAATCAAATTGAGACGCTTCTATTCCGCCCACATACGTATATTTATATATACGTACTAGTCAATATTTTTATCTAGCAATTCCATCAAGTATGCGTTTTAGTTTTACAGCATTTTATTTTTTACAAACATTGGATTCCCAAGGATTATGAAGGTTGTAAATACGGAATACAAAATAAAATTTGACCAAAATCGATTTTATACTGTTTTATTTTACCGGCTATTAAGCTGTTTAGTTTGTAGCTGTTTTGTTTTGTTGTTTGTGTGGCTGTTTTATTTCATTTTATTAACTAATAAGTAAATAAAATGATAATTAAAATGTATATCATTACCTATTATATATAAAGCCGTCAATAGACATTCTAAAAATACTACTATTTCCGAGAATACTTTATGAAATACATCCGTTTCTGGATAGTGTTTCTTTTATGGAAATCCCTAAATAAATGCAATTTTCTATCAGCTAATCTATGATAAATAATTTTGGGTGCGGAAGCACGCGAAGCAGATCCTATTCATATTCAATTATTTATGTTACGAAGACAGAAATGCTGCAATTCAACCCCTTTCGTTTGCATTCAGACTTAACTATAGTAAATTCCAATAGAATCGTCACAAGCACGTTCTCCGTTTAGAGATGAAAAAACATACTCCAATTATTCGCTCTAAGGAAATGTTTAGGAGTACAACTATCTTCACAAGACTGACAGTAAAGAGTAATGGGAAAACAAAAATGTAACTTGGAAAATGCTGCGAGACGGAAAGAAGTACGAACTATGTATGTAACGCGAGTGATTCCTTGTGCAAAAGAATGCAACTGAACAACGTCTTTTATTTTTATATGTTTTCCTAGACTGTTATTAAGTTTGTTGCATGGTTTGTCAAGGTCTGTCGCGTTAATAAATGCAAATTGTATTTTTTGGGTTAATTACCTGTCAACGCGTATCAAGTACCTAGAATACGCAGGTGATATTTTTCTATAAGTGGTTTCTTTGATAGTAAAAGGTGTAAGTTATTATAAATATAGTTCTACCACGGGGTACAACCCTAGTTTCTCACTACGGTTTTTGGCCGTGGAAGATCACTTTTAGTCATAAAAAAAAAATAAATAATAATAATTGAGTTACAAAATCTTGAAGTGCGTAGTACTCGTAACCAAAGTGCGTGTATGATCAGATGTTTGATCGAGGCAAAAGGAATGTGAAAGGATCCCAGCAGGTGGCGTTCTTTAGTTTCTGCTATCCTCCATGGGATGAAGGCGTGAGTTTGTGTATTTAAAATCTTGAAAGCTAGCTAAAGTTTTAGTTTAACCTCATTTGAAGACTTAACTCTGAAGATTTTATTCAAACCCTTTTTATTTTACTTGATGAAACTCGAAGCGAGCGCGTAGGTTTGGCCAATGAGTTGGTGACATAGGTACAGCAGAGTTGTTTTTCTACGATTTTAGATACGTAAGGACCGTTTTTAGTTTCCAAAACCATAATAACACCCTAATACACTTTGAAGAGGTTGATGATGATTTTGCTACTTCATCCCGATTTCATATAATATTCCCGTACGTAAATATTTACCTGGAGGAGATTAAAATTACACGACGTCTTAAGAACGTGTTCCTTTAAGAAAAATGCACCCGATGTGTTTTCACACAAACTGGTAGCAAACTGTGGAATTTGCATGACAACATAGAGAGATGACAGAAAGTGAGTGTAGTGAAAATATTTATTACTGAAGAAAAGGAGAAGGGGACTTCTGGGCCCAGCAGTTAACTAGTTGAAATGTGTATTAAAAAAACCGTTATATTTTTCTAAACGAAATCACAAAATATGGTACCATGTTTCTGGAAGCGAGAAAACTTAGTTATTAAACTAAATAATCGATTAAAATGTTAGTAATCGATAATGAATAACTCGGTAAAATCTCAGAATTATGTATGAAAATCGAGTGACAAGTGTTTTTTCGTGGAATCGATTCATAGCGAATAGAATTCCTTTAATTTTTCTTGTGGCAACACCTGCCTTTTTTTTTTGGTATCGGGTTGGAAAATCCTCATGGAGTCCCTCCGCCCTTGGGAAAGGGCGAAGGGGACTGTCAGACTCTTACTGACTAAAAACCAACCCGTGTTCCTCATGTACCCGTGTGTCAGGGGGCGGGTATCGCCGAAGCATTCGTCGCTACCCCCCGACGGGTATTGGCCCGCCAGATGGTCAGGCGGGCCCCGTCACCCACTGCGGCCGTCACCCCGGCCGCAGGACTCCACTATGTGGCGCGCGCGGAACACGACGCCGCCGCCTCGAGGCATGCTGCTGGTCGGACGACAAGACGCCCCAAGTCTGCCGTCCGCAGGCCGCGCCTTACGGTGGCTGGAAGTCGGCCATCCTACGACGCCCAGTGCGTCTGCTGCGGGAGGGGAGAGAGGAGGCAGCCTCTCTCTCTCTTTCCGCCGCCTCCTTTGCGAGCATAACGGCCTCGCAAAAGCACCCACCCTGACTCGCTTCCGACCATGGTTGACACAACAGCCGGAAGCGAGAGGTTTTCCGCAGCACCTACGGCCGCGACCAAGTCACGGCGCTGCTCGGCCCAAGCTGGGCACTCCGCCAACGTATGCAGAGCCGTATCGTCACGGCAATCACCACAATGGTGGCACTGGGACGTCGGCTCCCGGCCTATGCGACACAGGTACTTCCCGAAACACCCGTGTCCGGTAAGCACCTGCGTCAGCCGGAAGCTGAGGGCGCCGTGGCTCCTATTGAGCCACTCCTCTAGAACGGGCCTTACTGCCGCTACAGTGGCATGCCCCGTCGTGGGTTGCGCTAAGCGCGTCTGCCACTCCGCCACTAGGACCTGGCGGAGCTCTGCCCTGCGTGCCTCAACCTGTCGAGGCACCAGGCGCTCGCCCCGCTCGACCGCCTCCGCGCGCCACCAATAGAGCGACGCGAGGAGTGGCAACACCTGCCTGACCTGACAACACTCATCTGTCAGTCACCGACTGACAGATGACACTCGTTCGTTGTCTTTCGTTCTGAGTGTGTACGTATTTTCGATATTTTCCAAGTTTTATTGTTTAACCACACGACCTCGGCTTTGCATAGGACTTTTGACGGATCTTGCTACTCGTACTACGTACGTGCTTCGTAAAAAACAGCGATGTTATAATATAACCTCACTTTTACTATACTTCATATAGCTTGATTCCTGGGTAGCCAAATTTCACAAAATTTTCAGTGAGGCCTTGTTAGTATATCCTCTTACAAATAAGGCTAGTTTGATTCATTTCACATCTGGGCCCAGAAATGTATGGAGTCATTCCCTTCTCCTTTGATACTGAAGTAAACTAGAATTATTTAGAGAGTTAGTAGTAAATGTGGCACCGTGACCATTTATTATTAGCTTGAAATTCCGTTTGAAGAAATGGTTAAACAGTAAACGTACATATGTATATGTATGTATCAGGTTCGCACAAAAGTAATGAGACACTTGGTTTACCTTTTATATTTTTTATTAGTATTACATTTCAAAAAGCTTAGTCAATGATGTAATCACCATTAGCATTTAAGACTTCTTGCCAACGATGGCTGTGCCTCGAAAAAGTTGTTCAACTCCGCCTCTTCATCAGAGAAATCATTAAATTGTTTACCCCGCGAATGTTGTTTCAGGATTCTAAACAAATGATAGTCTGATGGGGCAAGGTCTGGGGAATAAGGTGGGTAGGGTATCGTCTCCCACCACAAATTCTCCAACTGTTGGCGAACGGCAGATGCGGCGTGAGGTCGAGCGTGATCGTGTAGTAAAACTACATTGACTCGTCTTCGTCGTTTTTTCTTGATAGCAGCAGATAGTTGGTGAGCTGGGTTAAATATTTCTCAGGACTTATAGTTTCATTGTGTAATAGTTCATAAAACAGCATGCCTTGCACGTCCCACAAACAGCAAAGCAGAACTTTTAAGCGGTTCTTTTGACTCAGCTACGGTTGAGTTGGTGGCGTTTCTTCTAGAGGTAGTCAAGAAGCACGACGTGTATCGTTCTCGTAATGAATCCATGATTCATCGCCAGTAACCAGATCCGACAAAAACTCTTTACTTCGGAGTCGCAGCAAAAGTGATTGACAGATAGCGACACGGACTGCACGACTGGCGTCTGTAAGGATGTGCGGGAACCACCGGCCCAAAACTTTTCGATACCCAAGCTCATGCAGATGGTATTCCACGGCCTGGCTGCTGCAGTTAAGTGCTTCCGCTAATTCATTAGTGGTAGCATCCAGATTCGACTGCAGTTCCCGGCGTAAATCGTCATCATTCAGTGTGGGTGGTCGTCCTGAGCGTGGCTGACTTTCAAGGCTCCTGTCTCCTGATTTAAAACGGTCAAACCATCGGGACACCGTTGTCATGGCTTGCTTGGTTGTTGGCTAGCACTCAATGCACTGTTGATTTGTCAGCCGCAGCCCGCGCACTGTGGCCTAAGAAGTACTCGTATAAGTATAGTGTTTGAACTTGTCGCTCATCCATTTTTCTTCAAACTGACTAAACCGATTTTGAGGGCGGCTTTATATACCCCACATCACAAGGTACCTAGAATGTTCTACAACATTCTACAATATTATCGAAAACAATTAACTTGGAAAAGGAAACGTATATAGTTTTGTAGAGTGTCTCATTAGTTTTGTGCCAACCCAATATAATAATTACTCTACGTTACTTTCCCAGACACAATTGCCGAGTGTGGCTTCTCATTTTAACACGTCTTTAATCGCTCCTCTACAAGCACTATCAACAGGTAAGTAGAGTTCATATTTCATATTGACGTTCTTTGTCTTTTGCCGAGTAATCCAATGTGATTTATGTGGCCTCAAAAATAAGATTAATCGCTTCTTTTGTCTTCGCATAATGGAACGAGCCGTACCTTTGTGTCTTTTTGGTTTGACCTCTTTTTGAAGATGTATTATAGGAACTGCTGCATAGAATTGACGCTCTTAACAAATAGCTGTACGAGACTGTAAATGTTTTCGTATGTTACTTTCTATAGAAAAAACAAATAAATGTGAAGATTCCTATTTTAAAAAAGGCTCTTCCCAAAAAATATAATGGTCAGCGAATGCGGCCTAAAATCCAATAAATGTAGCTTTTTTGTAGGCTCCTTGCCCCACTAACAAACATTGTGGTTACTCATACTTAGCGGAAAAGCTTTACTATAATAAAAACGTGATTCAATAAATCACATCATGAAAGAACCCGTAGCAAATTGCTAACGCGGGTTCTACAGAATAAACCCACTCTCTAGTAGATTTCTAAAGTTCAAAACTGGGCATTAGTGACTACACAGTTTTGTCTAAAGCTGCGTTACGGCTTGTTGGATATTTTTTAATCTTTAAGAAAGAAATTACAACTATGAGTCATAAATCTTGCTTTTTAACAAGGTTGAAGAATTGGTAAAGCAATCCTTTCTATTTTTTTACCTAAATGATCTAAGAAAAATATTGCGTGATGGAAGTAAGTTGTTACAAGATTTTTACAAAATTATTAATGTTATTTTTGCATGTCATCATGCTATGAAATAGAATACCTATTCATCTATTATTTAACCCCCATTTTTCAGAAACTCATGAGGAGCTTGTCTCTAAGTAATAACAGCTGCACGGGTCGATCAGGTTAAGCTATGCATGCTGTAGTTGGCCCGTGGATGGGTGACCATCTCCACATACCAAAAACCTTTCTTGCCTCGGAAAGCACGTTACGTCGTACGTACAATTTGTAAAATGTCTATATTTATGTCTGTAATTTATATGGTGTACATAATAAAGAGTATTCTAACCTATTGTATTCTTTTACGTCGTTGATCCCGGCTCATTCGTGGGTCTTTGGCATCCGTTACGGGTCGTCAGAAGCCCAAAAGTATGACAACCAGTCTTACGGCTGCATCCGGAAGTTGACCCCAAAATAGTTGGGAAAAGGTCAGGCAGATGATGATTTTCAGAAACTCATGCTGTTTTAAAGTCTAGTTGTTTCACAACCGGTCATTATTTATAACACAAGACAACAGCAGTGAGCCTTAAAGTATGTATGTCATCAACATCTGAATTAACTGTCTTAGAACTGGATACATAATAATTATAAGCTTGTACTATTAATATTGTATTTCTGAGCCTCTTTGTGAGTTTGATTTGTCGTATGAGTAAAGTTTATTATGATACTGACAGCACAGACTAAGAATACTTACGCCATCAATTTCCGCGCGTGTTGAGAAACGTGCCAATAAAGGCATAAAGTTTCACGACTCTTGTGCTCGCAAAATTGGTGACGATGACAAATAATCGTTGAGGAGTACATCGATACACAAACTGTTGTATTTTCATGCAACAATACATCTCTCATGATTTCTATTCTTTCACAAGCGGCTTTGTAAGGTAATGGTTTGATTTGAACGGTATGCCAGCGTATTTGTACACATTCCTGACATTGCAGGTGCTTCTAAAACGTTCCAAGTTTTACAAATATTTACAGGCAACGAAGACCACTTTCCATCTGGTAGCTCTAATTATTGTCACTCCATGACAAAAAAATATATTACAGCAGGTAAAATCGTAAATCTTCGTTTAAATGTCGCAGCACGCGAAAATTTAACATTTTGTATACATATTTACAAATTACTTAAACGTTTGAGAGACTGCGTGAACAGATTATATGGATAATCTTTATAAATATTTACAAAGATGTGCGATTAAAGCGACAACAGGAGAAGTGAAATAAAAAATGAGTTTATTTATTTATTTTGCCATTTATGTACACACATAGGTATATAAACAGAAAAGAAAAAAAAAGAAAAATAGGTAAAAAGGTGATGCTTATTTCATAAGAAATCTTTTCTAGTATACCTGCGATAGGACAATAGATACCCTAGTCCTAATCAAAACGATTGTCGCACAAACAGCCTTCCAGTTTACAGGGTTTTTAGGCTCTTCAGAAACAAGTAGTGAAGTTTTGCTGAGAAAATTAAGTCAAATCCGAAACTGCCTGAACTTACTCGCGGATAAAAGTGTGTAGATCCGAAAATAGCTAGTAATGCAACTCAAGGTCATTTTATAACAGGTAAGCTCGTATTACGGGGGCTGGCTTTTAAGTTGTGTCCCTTAAATGCCCACGGCTGACTCTATTTCACGGTATGTCACGCTTTTCGACGATTAGCTGCCGCACGGCGTCGATATTCTCTTGTGTCATGGCGGTTTTTGGACGACCTTCACGTGGCTTGTCACTGAAACTAGAGTGCCCACGTTGGAATTCTAAATACCAGCGTTCTACAGTCCTAAGACATGGTGCTGCATCACTAAACACAGAAGTGATCACCTCAAAGGACTGAAGTTGCGTTAATCCCCTTTGAATGTTGTAGGAAATTATCGCACACGTTTCCTTTGATATTTCTATTTTTACAACCGACTTGTCACCTTTGAATAGATGCTACAATAAAACTATTCGACCGATCAAAACACATTCGTTTGTTTTCGAATTCTAAATTTAAAAAAATAAAAAACCATGTTTTTTTTTTAATAATTGCGGGAGGTTTGCAAACGACACGACTTAAAAGGCAGCCCTCGTACCACTGACCTTTAACGTTCAACCAAAAACTGATGGGGCATTAACTAGAGTGCGTTGTAATCCAATTCCCCTAGACTGCGTCATAATTGTAATTAGCATCCAGGTAAGGTAGAAGGTTCAGCAAAATCTATTAGCAGATGGTTTCGTTTAACCTCTGGTCTGTCGTAGATTTACGTTCCGACAACAACATTTGGCGCGTCGTGGCGCCGACATACCAGAGGTTAATAGCTATTGTGCTACGAGACCGCGTCTCTCTCGAAATCTGCAGCAAATGTTTGGTTTTTTCAAATGAACCTTGTATATAGATTGCTGCTTGTTTTGTATTTCACCAATTAACAATAAAACAGAAAAAAGTACAATGAAAACTTTTTACTAAAATGCATGTGCACTTCGCGGCAGTCATTCAGTGTTTCTGAATTGGACTGAAAGTTATGTCTAGTGTCTTTGAATTGCTTCCACAGGCCGTAGCTTTATGGCGGCGGCAACAACTAGTACACCAAAAGGGTAAAATAACTGTCGTGTACTTACCCTTACATCAATTCCGATGTTTACCCATTCAAGCAATAAATGCGTTGAGTTTTCATGTCTCTTCCGGCTTAACAAGCGTTGTTATCCAAATAATTATAAGTTACAATTGCAGCCTACGACACAACTCATTTTGAAGGATGATAGTGTTTTTAACCCCCGACGCAAAAAGAGGGGTAGTATAAGTTTGACGTGTCTGTCTGTGTGTGTGTCTGTTTGTCTGTCTGTGGCACCATAGCTCCCGAACGGATGAAGCGATTTCAATTTAGTTTTTTTTGTTAGTTTAACTTATCAAAGCAAAGTTGTGTATTGAGACTGCGTCGGTTGACTGCTTTCATTTAGGTACCAGGATAATAGAAAAAGCGCTATTCTGATCTTGTTATCTCGAAATGAAGCGCTTTACGTTACGACAAAACGACGTTCTAATGGCCTGTCATTAGAAGGTCGTTTGGTGGAACTATTAGTATAAGGTCACATTGTCATCATCAGTTCATAGCAGGCCATTGAAGGGCAGAGGCCTTTATCATCGCTGCTATTTAACTCGATCTTCTACTACTCGACTTCACCAAGCCTAGAACACATAACAAAGGCAAGCTGAAAACCAAATAAATAAAACAGTACCATTTTTGTTGAACATTCTCATCGATGCAATAAACCCGGTCCTCAATGGATATTCTCTCTGATTTAAAGAATTGGCATCCGATGCCAAAATTGCTATTATGCTATTACAGAACATTAATTAGTTATACTCCAGTCGTTCTGTGATATAAAACAATAGCTAAGAACAAGCTTACCTACTTCATTAATTTTTCCTAAGCTCCTTGGGGACACATAATTTAGCGTCCACAAGATTTCCTGAGCCTTGTATTTTGTGCACGTACATTATTGCGTAAATCTTGACCGTCTTATTAATAAGAAAGGACACCTTAGTCCCTAAATATAATATTGTCCTTAGCCAACTTAGGCCGCATACACACGGCGTTGATCAGTATATTATTTTACCGTATAATTTTAGGATCATACGTGTGGCGGCTTAGTAACCGCGATTTGCTGAGTTGCATTTCTTAACGAAATATGGGAGCGCGGGTGATCGGCTCACCAGTCGCTTACGTTACATCGCCCTGTCTCGACGCATATCTAGTACGTAGTTAGTAATAACGAAGTATTGTGGAATCAGAATTAAAGACATTTATTTCATTGAAGTCATGTTTCCTTTAATTATCTCACCGTACACCGAACACGCACAATACTAGTGACCTTCCGACGATCAAGATGTTATGTTTTTGTGACAATAGAGTAGGCGACTCAATAAGAATACGAGGCAGAGGCAATAAAATCGCTTGGTGCAAAGTAGAACGCAAAGTGCTAAAGTTAGCTAAAATAAAAATAATATATCGTCCTATGTCGCCGTCAGCGCATGTCGGCGATAGCCGACGACGCGTTGGCCGCGTCGCTCGCGTGTAAGTGTCGCAGTAAGATGGTTAAAATTAGCATAGTATAGTTATATTCCTAGAGATATAACTGTTTACCCGTACTGTATAATAGCTATATGAAAGCGGTTCATAACTATAGACAAATCTAGTGCATAGGTACTCAACATTGAGAATATTCAGATAGGAAACGCCGACCTCATCTAGTTTAAAATAAATATGATTGAAAAAAAAAGGTAAAAGTGTTTGTACAAACCTACCCTACCAGTATTTGTACCAGCCTCCTTGTCAGATTGCCACCATGGGATCTTTAGGCAAAATT
Source organism: Eremobia ochroleuca (assembly GCA_949629135.1). NCBI lineage: Eukaryota > Metazoa > Arthropoda > Insecta > Lepidoptera > Noctuidae > Eremobia > Eremobia ochroleuca. The sequence continues at coordinate 10,834,404 of OX451397.1, read as the reverse complement.
CAGATTCTTCTGGCTTTTAAAGTTTATTAGAGGTAGAAACTGAGTTTGTTGTTAAGTTTAAAAAATGCAATCATTTTATTTCATTCGTTCAATGTAATTTATAAATGAAATCAAAACTGCATGAATTGAAACACGTCCCAGACTCGATCAATTACCCCGTAGAATGACGTTAACCTCTCATTTCCTGTGCAAACCTTGATAAGGGAGCAGTTAATTAACTTTAAAGCTGTACACAGTGTAATTACTGAAGCAGAAACTGAGGACTATTTGGCTAAACTGCTTGGTGTCTCGTCTGCAGAATCTCAATTATTGCTTGTTTGGTAAATAAACAAAAGTCAATATTGTCGTAGTTTCGAAGCAGTGTTTTATATTTAGGCTGACAACATATTGTCAACAACTGGCCAATTATACAGATTTCTGAAATAATCACGTTTACAGTATTTTATGACCCTATTTATTTATTATTTACTATTCAATATGAATTCCAAGATTTATATACCTATTAAATGTGACTACCAAGGTAGCTTTTGAAATCTTAGTACGTAAATACAAAGGACAACATCAAATACGGAAATTGTATGAATATAAGTTAAAGACACTCTTGTTTTAACTAAAATTTACATAATTACAACAAAAGCGTTAAATAATACCGCTGTGATTCTGCTCCGCGACGTAAATCCACTTGACACCTAAACTTCCGTTATTAAGAGCCTATACAACCTCAGCTCAAATTCAGATTTCGCCCCCACTTCCCCGCGCCACCTCACTCTTTATCTCGCTCGCACACTACTGCTCGCGGTCACGCGGGCACACGAGCTCGAACTCGAAGTGATTTTATTAAACTACACTATTATCGGACGAATACTAAGTAACAAAATTGTCAATCATAATTTAATATTGACTTGTCATTATTATGAACATGAAATTATATATCACAAAATAAAAATAAAATAAAATTTCAATATAGGTACCTACTAGCGTCTACACATACACATTACACACATTTTCCAGTATAAGCTGACCTCTCATTGTAGGGAAAGCCTATACAATGCGAGATCAGCTTATACTGGAAAGTTATAGCTTGATGTCTAACCGTGCGCGCTGCTTTACCTACTGCTACAAAATACTAGTCAAGTGCGAGCCAACTTTGCGCTGAGGGTTCCGCTCACTGGTTTAGTAGTAAGTTTGCGTTTTATAATTTTCTCCGTGTATGTATGTAATGTGACAGCCGTTTGCGTATGTAATTATGTAGGTAGTAGGTCTATGTAAGTGCCTACCTATACATACATACCTATATTTTACACATTTTGCAAACCGATTCTAAACCACTGCATAAATTCTACTGCTACAAAAAACTAGTCAAGTGCGAGTCACTATTACACTGAGGGTTCTGTAGGTACATTGGCTTGGTAGTAAGTGTACGCTTTGCCATTTTACAATCTTATAATATAGTTTTCGCCTTGTACTACTACTTATTGCTACATAAAATTGAATCACCGAAATGTATGTACACGCATAACTACAGAAGGACTACACCACATTGGATAATTCTTTTTTTCTTGTGTTCGTGATTCTCAGTACAAGGTTTGTAGGTAATAGGTAATAGGTAATACGGGCTGGTGTCCGCAACTCCACGTCAATGCGCGTATTTTGCGCACGGGTGGGAAAATCGATCATTCGATCCACCCCAGCTCCTCAAGGAAGGCCAGCAACGCCTTGATGTTACTGACCGTCTCACGTAGGGTACCTGGGTTACCGAAGTATTTTGCCCTGTAAGTGGCGACCACCGGGCAGCTTAGAAGCACATGTGCCGCTGTCTCGTCATCCTCCATGCAGGCCCTGCACAGCGGACTGTCTGTTACTCCTATGACAAAGAGGTGTTTATTAAATGACCCGTGGCCAGTTAAAGCTGCAGTCACCGTACGCAGCTTTTGTCTAGTTAGACGGAGAACCTGTTTCGTGAGGCGGCCATCCATTTTGGGAAGTGCTTCCCTAGCCTGCCTGCACTCGCCTTGTTCCGTCCAAAGTTTGTCATGTTGATCTCTGGTGCGTTTCCTTACCAGAGTGCGTAGATACCTGAAGGGGAGTGGCACGATGGGCTCAGGTCCCACTGGTGCCATGCTCGACCCCCTTCTGGCAAGCTCGTCGGCTGCATCGTTGCCTAGCGAACCGCTGTGTCCTTTTATCCATTGAATGGTTATTTTATTGAAGTTACCCACCTGGTTGAGGCGCTGGTGGCACTCGTATATTAGCCCAGAGTCGACTGTATTACTATTCAGCGCTTGCAGTACAGCCATGCTGTCTGAGAGTATGCGAATTGAGTGATCCTTCACTTCCCTGGCCATGATGGCTGAAGCGGCCAGAGAGATGCCCATGCATTCGGCCTGGAACACTGTGTTGTGGACGCCCAATGGTGTGGCTATGTGTATGTTGAAGTCCTCCGAGAAGATTCCAGCACCTGTACCACTACCTGTTTTGGATCCGTCTGTGAAGATTCGTAGCTCTGCAGGGCGCAACCCCTCGCAGCGGCGATCCTCGTGAAGTTGGATCTTGTATTTTTTATCAAAGATAAATTGTTTGGGTACCCGGTCATTGGTGGCCTTCGTGATGGGGAACTCCTTGTGGAGTCCCTCAAGCAGCGCAGCGTGTGGTGTATAACTCTTACCCCAGAGGTTTAGTGTGTTGAGACGTACTGCCGCCAACGTCGCTTCCTGTTGTATGAACAGGTGGAGCGGTGGAAGTCCCAGGATGGCTTCAACCGCCGCAGTCGGAGTAGTCCTCATGCAGCCCGTAGTCGCCATGCAGGCCAGTCTCTGTACGCGTTGTAGTTTGCTGGAGGCTGTAACCAGCTTGGTGCGGGGCCACCAGACCACAGCCCCGTAGGTGATCATGGGCCGGATCACTGCAGTGTACAGCCAAAGTGTAATTTTAGGGGATAGGCCCCACTTCTTACCTATCATTTTCCTGCACTGCCAAAAGGTTATGCAAGCCCTGTTAAGTTTATTGTCCAGATGACTACTCCAGTTCAACTTACTGTCTAGTGTGACCCCGAGGTATTTGACTTCGTTGGCCACCTGGAGTTCAGTATCGAACAGTTTTGGTAGGCGAAAATGGCCTAAAGCTCGTTTATGGGTAAACATGACTAATTCAGTTTTAGTGGGGTTCACTGTTAGGTCAAAATCCCTGCACCATCTCTCTACGATACGTAGCGCTTGCTGAGTGAGGTTGCATATCGTGTCCGTCACCTTCCCCGAAACCAGGATTGCGAGGTCGTCGGCATAACCTACTGTGTAATAGCGGTTAGCGTTGAGTTTAGTGATGAGGTCATTAACCACCAGATTCCACAAAAGGGGAGACAGAACCCCACCCTGGGGGCAGCCTCTGGCTATCATGGCCCTCTGCTGCTCGCCCTCAAGGCGAACCACTCGTTTACTTAACATGTTTGTAATCCAGTCCGTTAGTACCTGTTCTACTCCATGTCTGGAGAGGGCGCTGTTGATGCTGGAGAAGTTGGTTTTGTCGAAGGCTCCTTTGATGTCTATGAAAGTACCCAGACAGGTGCCTTTCTGATGAATCGCTGCCTCTATCTGGCTAACTACCATATGAAGGGCAGATTCAGTCGACTTACCTGAACTGTATGCGTGTTGGTTATCGTGTAACGGTAAAGTCTTCAGAGCGCCATCCCTCAGTTCCCTATCACACAGCCTTTCCAGAGTTTTCAGAAGAAAGGAGGTCAGGCTGATTGGTCGGTAGGACTTGGCGTTTGTATAGTCACCCTTACCTGGCTTAGGGATGAATATTACTTTCACTTCCCTCCATCCTTTAGGAACGTATCTGAAGGCCAGGCACGCTTTCATTAAGGGCAGCAGTCTACTGGCGACAGAGGTGCCACCCCACTGCAGTAGGGCGGGGAACACTCCATCAGGACCAGCTGCCTTAAAAGGATGGAAGCTCCGGATGGCCCATTGGAGTTTTTCCAACGTGACTACCCTGCTAACGTAGAGCCAATCGTTGTCTGACGGTGTCTGAATTACATCTTGCCAGTCAAATACCTGTGCGAAGATACATCCCGGGAAGTGAGTTTCAATAAGGACGCGTCTCGTTTCTTCTGGCGAGGATGTTAATGTGTTGTCAGGTTTCCGGAGGGTAGCGGGCCCAGGTGTATACTGTTGCGCTAGTACCTTCCTTACCCTGTTAGCTTGCTGACACGATTCAATGTTACCACAGAATTTGCGCCATCCTGCGGTACTCCTGAACCTGATGCATTTTTTGTAGCTGGATTTGGCTGCGTAATACTCATCCCAGTCCTCATCCGCACAAGTATTCATGGCCCTATTCAGAGCTTTCCTTACTTTACTGCGTTTGCGCTCCAGATCAGCGCCCCACCAGGGTTGTTTTCCCGGTGTGCTGCGCGGGGTGGTCTCTGGGCAGGCAGTTAGGTAGCTGTCTATCAACGATTTAGTAAGGTGACTTACTTGTACCTCAATCTGTGTCGTATCCGCATATGTTGTCGGCTCGTTTGAAGTCGCCAGCATTGATTCAAGACTGCGTGTATAGGTGGCCCGATCCGTGTTGCGCGGATTACGCCGTGGTTGTGTGGGTGGAACACAAACCTGGATGTCGAAGCGGATCCACCTGTGATCTGAGCAGGAGGCCTCCCTTGAGACCTGCCACCCAGTGATAGTTTCCGCCGCTCCCTCTGTTGCCAGAGTGAGGTCTATGATTGTGCGGCTTCGTCTGGTTACGAACGTTGGTTCGGAGCCCGTGTTTAATAGGGATAGGTTAGTCGAAAATAGGTAGTCAACCAAGGCCTTACCCCTCTCGTTTTGCGTGTCCATACCCCACAGTTGATGGTGAGCGTTGGCATCGGCCCCAACGACGACCTCAAACCCGCACCTCTCGCAGTGGCTCACAAGGCGGGCGAGGTCGTGCGGGGGTGGCGCCTCTCCCTCGGGCATGTAGACCGAGGCAAAGACGATCCACATTTCCATGGCATCATCGCGCTGTATTAGCAGCTTTGCTGCAGAGACATCTCTGCAACAGAAGTCAGTTAAGAGCTGTGTTTTGAGATTACCTGTGATATAGATGCACGATCTGGGATGATCGTGATCTGTGGTGACCAGGAGCTTACCGCCGAGATTGGAGAGTCCTTGTATGCGGCCCGCCCTAATCCACGGCTCCTGGATCAAGGCAATGGCCGTGTGTTGAACCTCCAGCCACTTGCGAAGCTGAGCCGTCGCGGTCTGACTGTGGTGGAGGTTTGCCTGGAGGATTTTACAGGCCGACGAAGGGTACGCCATCGCTGGCCAACCCCTCTTCGTCCCCCTCCAGTTTGAGCCCGGCAAACAGGTCGCCCTCGTCGAAGCCGTCCCCACCCTGGTCAGAAGCCGGGGACAGGATCATGTCCTCCAGCTCCCCACCCGATGAAGGGACGGCGCCCACGATGGCGGCAGCAGGGGCAGCCGTCCCTGCCAGAGCAGGCTCGGCCACGGATGCTTCCGGGTTGTTTAAAAGGGGAGATGACTCCCCCTCTGGTGCTTGCGGCTGTTTTGGCACCTCGCCGATGGTTTCCGTGGCGGGGTCCCATCCCTGAGGGACATCGGTGAACCTGCCGTTCCGACCCTGGAACTTCACGTACACCGCTCCCAATCCAATTGAGAGGCGGCGTCCGGCCTTCATCAGGGTCGGGATTTGGTCCATAGGGACGCCGACCACCACGAACCATTGCTCGGCCTGCTTGTCAGCAAAAAGGAGTACCCACCTCTTGATGTCTACCCAGGGGTTCTGGTAGCTGAGAGCGCGCCCGATGTTGGTCGACTCTCCGTATACTCCCTGCTCGTCTGGGATCACGATGCCACATCGTGTTCGCTTTTGGACCTCCGACTGACTCTGGACTACCAGCGAGATGCTAGTAGGGAGAGAGAGGTCGGAGACCGTTTTCTTCAGCCAGGCTAAAGTGTGGTCGTTTCCGCACCACAGTTTCAGGACACCCCCGGCGAACAGCGGCTTGGCATTAAATGTCGGCCCTGGAGTGTCTGGTTTGGGAGAGCAGGCCTCGAGGATGATCTGCCTCTGAATGGCAGCGAGTACCTGGTCCGATACTTCCCTGCTGAGGATTCCCGTGCGTTCGCAGGTGATCGCGACGTCTAGGGTTGCGCTGGCAGCTTGGGCGTAGCTTCTTTGGGGGACCCGTTTGGATTGATCAAGACGCGGCCGCTTATGCTCTCCCCGAGGTGTCAAAGTCTCGTTGAGAGCTCGCTTGGCCGCGGCCTGGTCCTTCCAATCGGGTCGCTGTGTTTTGGAGTTACCTTGTTTCTCCGGAGCGCTGGTTGGCGGTCGACTGGGCGAGGAACGGCTTGTGCCGGCCTCAGCCTGCGACTGCTTACCAGCGGCGAAGTTCAGCTGGCCGCTAGTCGGTTTGGCCGGCCTAGCGGCAGTAGCCTGCTTCTGACGGTTGCCTTTGCCTAGCAACCTGCGTTCTTGGCGTCGCTCCTTCCTAGTCATTCTTTCCCTCTGCTTACTCTTTTTAGAGGCAGCTGGCGGACCTGAAGGGTCAGTGCGGGGGCAACGGGCTTGTTGAATGCTTTTACCCTTGCCCCTGCGTTTCTGCACTTGCCAGGCACGTGAAAACGCGTCCTCAGTGCATTCTCCCGTCTCCGTTTGACCGGTGACGGTCGCCTGATGAGAGGAGGGTTGAGGATTTGAGGGGAAAGGAGGGTGTTTATCAGGATGCCCGGTGCCGGTGTTACATAGCTCCGGGATCTGTGTGGTGAGGGTCAGACCGGCAGTGGTATTAGTCGTCGCCTTGGTCTTCGCCTGAGTTTTAGAAGGGTCGGTACTGGTCCCAGTCAGCGCCGACGTCCTTTGTTTGTCTTGGGACTTCTTATCTTTGGTCTTGGCTGCGGTTCTCGCCACAGTCTGACCAGCACCCGCGCTGGTACCCGCAGCGTTAACTGCAAGGCCACCAGGGGCAAGGGGAGTGAAAACACCTCCCTTGGGAGTCTCATTGGCTTTCGCCTCCACTCCGGTGTGAGTCGTAATAACTGGCCTTAAGTTGTCCATGTTATTGTGGTATTTACTTCGTCTCTCTGGCTTCCCACCCTCCATGGAGCCCGCACCTGGGAACGTCTTGCTGTTAAAAAGCTCGAACGTTAGGACTACCAGAGAGATATAGGGGCGCAAGGCTGGTTTACAGTGCGACATCGGGCGCTCGATCGGGTTGGCGTGGAAGGTTCAATGGGCCACCCCCAACGAACTGATCAACCCTCACTTACACCGTCAGCATGACCTTTACCTACCGCTTAGGCCGTCCGAGAACGACCACAGCGGACCTCACGCCCCTCGCCTGTGGCCCTCTGACGGGACACCATGGCCATTTCCCTACCCCTGGCTATTGGGTAGGGCCACCGTTTCGCTTGAAATCCAGACCAAAGGGGGCGTGTTGCCTTACGGGCACATTACAACCAGAGCCGCTCGGCTCAACCCCCCAGGACTCCTTCATCCCCGCTTACGGCGCTCAACTGCGCAGGTCCTAGCGCAGGTGACTGTTTACTCCTACCCGCCATCAGCTGATTTTTGTGATAGACGAGCCCGCCACTACCCAGTCACAGGGAGTCGCAGTTAGGAGTGGAGTTTAGGATTAAGAAGGTGGAAGGAGTGGGGATGTGTATAGGATGGAGTGTAGAAGGATTGTGAAATTTGGGGTAGGAAGCTGAAAGACGGGAAAGAATGGGGTAGAGGGGACTGGGCTAAGGATGCGCTGGCGCCTGGTGGTTTTTGTTGCGTCTATTTCATATGGAATTAGACCAAGAACGGGGTGGCAACCTCGGGAAGGTGCATCCGCCAGACTTGCCTTGAGGATCTACACGACCGTTGCGCTCCCCCTCAAGACCCCGCCACCCTGCTGCCTCTGAGGGAGGCGGCAGGGTAGGCCTGCATCTATACTACCAAGCAAAGCAAAGCAAAGCATGTCGTTGTGCAACCGCAAAAGCATAAATACAGACCCTCCCCTACAAGGTTTGTATAAATATAAGATAGTTATTGGTAGGATAGGTAGGTAGTTCTTAGGTAAGTATGTAGGTAGGTAGGTAGGGTAGGGTAGGTATATACCATAAGTTTTTGGAAAGTAATTAAACATCATTAAAATTATACAACATTTATTTTAATTCGCTTAAATCTCTAATTGGCATATTTCGAACATGTCTGGGATCGCATAGCTCAGGCAACATGCAAGTCATATAAAAATGTCTTCTGGAATGTTATCATCAAGATATAATGTCGTGTTACACATACGAGGGCTGCCTTTTAAGTTGTGTCGTTTGAAATAAGTATAGACGATCTAATAGATTATTGCCATTTATTGTTTTTCAAAGAATTCTCCGCGATATTTAATACACTTTTGCATGCGTTCGAACCACTTTTTAAATCATTTATTCCACTCCGAAGTGGGGGTAGTCAAAATGGCCGATTTGTATGCATCAACAGCTTCTTCGGGTGAGCTAAAACGTTGACCACGAAGACTTTGCTTAATTTTGGGGAACGTAAAAAAAATTTAGGGCTCAAGTCAGGGCTGTAAGGCGGGTGATCTAAAATTTCTACATTTTGGGTGCTCAAAAACATCTTTGTATCGCGGGCGGTGTGCGAACTTGTATTGTCATGGTGCAGTATCATACGACGTCTTGAGTTGTTTTTTCGAAGCTCTGTGATGACTTGTGGCAAAAAAACAGTGGTATACCAGTCAGCGTTAACCGTCTTGCGATCTTCTAGTACAATAGTGGCGCCGTGACCACCCTTTGCCACAAACGAGGCAAGCATTTTTTTTAAGTGCTCCGTGAGCCTATGACTTTGGTCGGTTTAGGCTCATCTTGGAAGACCCAGACAGTTGACTGCTGCTTGGAATCTGGATCGTAAGCATATATCCAAGACTCGTCACCACTAACCATATCATAAACGTGTTTTGACTCTCCTCGGTTGAATCGCTGCAGAGTTTTGCGACACCATCTAACACGGGCTGCTTTTTGGTCGTCGCTAAACAAATGTGGTATCCAACGAGAGATCAACTTTCTTACGCCGAGTTCGTCGTGCAGGATTTAGTCCCTGAAATGCCCACGGCTGCCTCTATTTCACGGCATACTCGTATCACATGATGATCTTCAACGATTAGCTGCCGCACGGCGTCGATATTCTCTCGCGTCATGGCATTTTTTGGACGACCTTCACCTGACTTGTCACTGAAGCTAGAGTGCCCACGTTGAAATTCTAAATACCAGCGTTCTACAGTCCTAAGACATGGTGCTGCATCACTAAACACAGAAGTGATCTCCTCAAAGCACTGAAGTCGCGTTAATCCCCTTTGAAAGTTGTAGAAAATTATCTCACGCATATTTAAATATTGTAACACTTGTTTATGAATCAATAAAACTTATTATTATTATTTTCCTTTTATATTTCCATTTTTACAACCGACTTGTCACCTTTGAATAGATGCTACAATAAAACTATTCTACCGATCAAAAAACATTCTTTTGTTTTCGAATTCTAAATTCAAAAAGATGAAAACGCATATGTCTTTTTTTTTAATAATTGCGGGAGGTTTGCATACGACACGACTTAAAAGGCAGCCCTCGTATTGCAGGCTAATTTATATTTGGAAAGTAGACCTTTTCTTTTTTCTGATACAATGTGAACGTTGCTCAATGTACATCTGAATGCCTTATTATGATTGCATATTTCTTGAAGTCTTCTATAAAAATAATGAATGTCAATTATTCTTCGTCCTTCTACACAAAAAGAGCTTTTTCCTTCTACAGGATTATTAAAACTCACTTCATGCCTGAAATAACCAGAATAAAAATATTTGATGAATAAAAACAAAATAAACAACATAAACTGCAGTTATGCAGTTTTGCAAGAATTGATATGAGAAGGTTGTATGTTAATACAACCTTCTCATATAAAAATCTAGCAATTACCAATTGAGGAGGTTCTTTTCAGAACTTGACTATTCCACTTTTGATGAAACTGATTTTTTATTTATTTTTTGTTTGGTAACATTGAAATGTATACTCCGCGAAAATAAAATTGGGCGAAAACTTGATAATTACAGCAGAAAAAAAAAGATTAAAAGGCATGATTTCATCAAAAATAGATTATTCCACGTCAAAAAGCTGTAAGAATTAAAAAAAAATAAAACATACTATGATCATTTTCTTTTTTGTTTTATTTATTTAAAGAAGAATATGAACCTCAGTGAAGTTGTGGGAATAACTAAAAAAAAAAGTTAGTTTTGGTTTATGAAGTAAGAAATTATATTACCTATTATTATTGTTATCTAGCTATCCTAATTTCCTAACTATAATAATATAAATGCGAAAGTGAGTTTGTTTGTTTGTTACGCTTTCACGCTAAAACGGCTAAACGGATTTGGATGAAATTTGGCATATGGGTAGGCCATGTCCTGGAGAAGGACACAAGCTACTTTTTGTTGTGGATCGCAGACGAAGTCAACAGCTAGTACTAATAAAATCAAGAGTATTATTCATAAAAAGCTTACGTATCCCATATTCTTTCATCACTATGTATATTCAGTGAACAGCACATGTCCTCAGGTGGTGCTTGTGATCTGCAAGAAAATTCAACATTCACTATAAAAATACACCTGGAAGCATAATTTTGAAAACATGAATAAATAAGGAACCCTAAAATGAAAAGAACAACATTATGAAAAGTTTTATAGTGAATTTGCTAATATCGTGATAGTAGCGTTACACGTTAGTACCAAGCGGTAGTGTCATGGGGAAATAGCTAATTTCGTGATGATCAAACACGTATTATACTTACAATTCAATATTTTGTAATATATGAAGATTTGTTTCGTCCGAATTTACTTCTAAATCTTTCGAAGGTATTATTTTGATTCCTGTAACAATCACACGTGGCAAGTTATAATACTAGGTAGGTATTATACAGGTATTATACCTTACATATTTTTATTTATCATTTGGTTACGGAACCCTAAAAATATACAAAATACGGCGAATAATTTTACTTACCTACGTTTATTATGGAAATACAAATTTAGTGCAGGTACGCGTAGCTACATATCAAGCTATACTTTTCCAGTATAATCTGACCTCTCACTATAAGGAATGTCTATACAATATGAGATCAGCTTATACTAGATTATAGCTTGATAATTATGTAGCTGTATGAACTACTATCAGATAAGTTACATGTTTAGGTAAGTAGATGATACTCTCGAATTTACCGGAATATTTTCTTTATCTCCATCGTCTTCAGTACTGAGTAATCGACGTCTTCTGGAAAGATACACTATAATTATTTAGCTAAACTACCAAGGTACGTCAGTAGGTTCATAATTTTTATGTAGGTGGTAGGTAGGTACCACTTCAGTCGGATAAGTAAGTTACAGTTTTGTTTCTATTAGTTAGATAGGTAGGTACTTACCGAACATAATTATATTTTTTATTACTTTCTAAGCGCTTGGCTGCTGCACTATGGGTCGCGGGTTCGATTCCCGCATGGAACAAATATTTTTATGGCCTACAGATAGTTGTCATTGCCGGGTCTGGGCGTTTGTGAATGTAAAGATTTGTGTTTGTAATCGCATCGTGTCCGATTCAGGAGAAATCCTGGAGTGGGGCAACATTATAAAAAAAAAACAATTACTATATAGGTACTTAGATACCCCTATATTTTGTTATAAATTGTCTAAACAAAAACGAACCTATTTAGGTAACTTTTTATCTTTTTATTTTTTATAAAAGTTGTCCCATACTGGATTTCTCCTGAATCGTGGACGGTGCGTTTACAAAATCTTCACATGCAGAAACACCTGCGACTCGTAGCGCAGCAGCCAATCGCTTAGCCACTGCACCAAACGTGTTGTATGCCATCTACTACATGCTTCTAATCACTAATACTGTAAGTAGATAGGTCGGTAGATACTTACTTACTTCATTACGTTTATCATTCATAAATGTTTGCCTCTTTCTTTACGCCAACCCAGTCGCTTCTTATTTTTATTGCGGTTATTTACCATTGCGCCGACACTGTAAACCTACAGTATTTTAATTTTACGTTGTCTTATTGCGTAATGTGTTCCGAGCGCAAGCGACACAGCCCTCCCGTTCGAACGCCGAAGCGAGACTGACCGGGGGTGTCGGGCGGCAGGGAACAAACTTCAAGACACCGATAGTTTAGGTAATTTCTTTTTACGGTGAAAATAATGGTAATTTAAAAAAAATAAAAAACATAAGACCTGCTTTATACTTAGTTCAGTTAGTATGCAAAGTTTCATGATCTAATTTGAAGTAGTTTTTGAATACCAGCGGTTTATTGTTCGGTTTAGAGGTATCTTTGGAATTTTTTTCTATCGAGAAAATTTTATGGAATCGTGTTTTCGTTAAACATAGGACCTAACATCAATCCTCAACTTTACCATATATTTATTTCAAAATTAATGCTGCAGTATTTTCGACACAACGGCGGATCACGCTAAGCCATTTGAGGTAGTATAGGCTCTTAAAACCGAAGTAATTACTTGTAAGAATATGCTTCGAGGAAGTAAGGATGCGGAAGGATTAAAATCTGAAGGCCGAGCAAGAACCCAGGAGTAGGCAACGTTAAATAATAATAATAATAATATCTTTATTTCCCGAAAATACAGATAGTTGTACATTAAGTTCACAATTTTGAAAATACTATAGAGTACATTACATAAAACATTTGGACACAGCAGAAATCTGTACACAGTAGAATAAACTCTGTCTCTTAAACTAAGGGGATCCTGTATCTTAAGAGACAGTGCTTCGCAATGGGTTTCCAATTGAGATGTATGAGTGGACCGTGTCGATTTAACTTAAGTAGGGAAAAAAGTTATAAGTTATGAAACAGAAAAATCTAAGTTACTTTGGTTTTTAAATTATGCATGCAAAGGTGAGTGCGAGGGTGAGGGTGAGTGAATGTGATTATAGGTGTGTTTATGTTTGTGTGTGAGTGTGTATACGTAGGTGATGTGGTGATTGTGTGTAAGAGAGTGATATGTGCGAGTGTGTATGGATCCGAGAATAAAAGTGTTTTTGCAAGCAAGGAGATGAGTGTGTGCTTATTAGGTGATGTAGGTAAGTAAAGTCTCCGTTTCGGCATAGTCCAGTGTAAGTAGCCATTCTGTCACTTTTAATTTTAAGTTGTGTTTGTTGAGGTCTAAGATATTCAGTTTTTTAGTAATCTTTTTGTAAATGTAAGCGCTAATTACATAAAACTGATGCTTTGCGAACGTGGTCCTATGTTGGGTGCCTGAAGGGAGGTTTGTGCGCTTTTTAGGGTTTGATGGAGGAATGCTGCTATGTTTCCTAAGAACGGATTGAAACACAAAGAGCTGAAAATAAATAAAATAAATCTAACGATTTCGAATTGGAAATACTCGTTTGTCTCATATTTATTTGTTTGAAGACTTTATTAATATCTGTGGGTAATACGAGTTTTGCGTGTCATTCTTCAACATAAATGCTACACGACAGTTGTATTGTGGATTCAAAAGTCGTTCGAATTAATCTAACGTTTACTTCACGCGTTCGTGCTTAGCCCACTCGTCTTGTTCCACAACGATCAATTTAAAGACTGAATTGGACATAGATTTACTGTAAGGAGTGAGAATCAACTCGTAAATCTAACAACAATTATCGAGGAGCGGAACTCCTTGCCAGAGACTATGTTTCGTGGGAATGCTTAAGTCTCGAGTGATTTACTTTTAGTCAAGTGTGCATGATTAGTGAAAGCATATCTTGAAAATCCATGTTTTTCACATGACCAAGGTTGAAAAGCATCAACATTATTTACTTACGCTCCTGAAAACATAAATAAAAATGTTATGTATCAAAAAGCATTACATATTTATTCATAGCTAAGACGGGACAACGTCTGTCGCTTTAGCTAATTTAAATATAATTTTAAATAAAAATATAATTTTCTTTATATTAAAAAAAAAAACTTAATTCAAAACGATAAATACAAGTCAATTCGCTTTTTAATTGAATGCGGTTAAGTTGAGAGTCTACAGAATAGCAATAGAATATATTAATTATGCAATTGGAATAATTTCCCGAAGACCCTTTACTGGTACAAACCTCGAGCGAACTTTACCACACCAAAAGTAAATTAATTTGAATCAAAAGGTCTTTTCGGATTGTTTGATTAATGAAAACTATTTGCGAGAGAGATTCTGTGATTTAATATTACTTTAGAATATGAAGTGTTCAAGCCAACTCGCTATGCGCACGCACACACATAAACCACCACGAGCGACGCACACACACTACGTTGCGCGCCCGCCGCCGGCCGCAAGCCACCCCGTGATTCGCCGCGCCGGCCGCAGAACGATGGTCATCGTGAGACCACACGCCGAGCTCAACCCGTAGCTCTGTAAATCTAGCCTCTTTCGAAAGTACTGTATCCATGGTTAACTGTACAAATTAAACTTTTTTACTGAAATTGATTTGTTTTCTATGTCGAAAATCAGATTCCGTACCGCTTTGTTAAAAAAAATATTTGATATTGATAAACAGACTTAAACGCTTCTTTTAATAACTTGTTTTGTCTCTAGCATGTCTGCATGTAGTTCTCAATAATTGTATTCAAACTAAAATGTATTCTGTGGATAACGGTGTGAGTTTCACATTTGAATAACTGTCATGTAATTCTTTAGATAAGACACAATGTGTAACTGTTTGTTTATCCCAAATAAATAAAATAAAATAAAATAAAAATAAACAAATTTATAGCAGCAAGTAAACGTTTTATTGATAACCAACTCTATCCGAAAGAGCAAGTGAAATGCCAAAAAATGTTTAATGTTACTAAAATACCTAATGTTACTAAAATACCTCAAAGTTGTTTGAATTAAAATTTAGGAACAACAAAGAGTTTATTAGTTTAATTTATCATCTCAGAGATTTTAAATAATTTTGTTGTAAATACTTAGAATCCGTTTATTCTAGTAAAATGGTTTCCATTTCATTGCTTTAGAAACATTTGTTCATTCACGCAAAAATAATGATAAAAATGTGTTTACTGTGGCGTGCAATGATAAGTATACACCTTCCGTAATATCAGAAGTGATTTCTCTCTAACGAATATGTCTCAAAACATACATATTTTTTACTGAACGCGCTTTCCATACAATAATTTATGCAGATATGATTCCAGTCGTAATGCAAGGATCCTTTTATCTTCATTTCTGTAATATCTTCTTATCTTTATGCTCATATTTTCTCCATTCCCATGTGAGGTGTGATCGACTTATGGAGAGTAAATTAGACTATATAAATATTATATTCTTACGGAGGAGGCTATAATTTACTACATAGTTCAGTGTTACCGTAGAGGTAAGGCGTTAAAACCTCTCCTCTTCGGTTAAAAACTTTTTCTCCAAATAATACTGTTTTTTTTTTTTCAAGTCATATTTGTTAGCATAAGAAAATTTTCTATTGATGGAGTTGCTTGATAGTTGTTGACCTGCAGTGCTATTCTGTAAAAATCTCACGGTGAGAACTTAGGTGAAGTGAGCGGGAAGTGAGCGGGAAGTGAGCTGTCATTCGATAGGGATTAACACTATTAAGTGCTCACTTCACTTCTGATTTTACGGTGAGACTTTTACAGAATCGACCGGCTGATATAATATATTTTGAAGATTCCTGGTAATCTGTTCCCAAATTGTTGTATAGAAACAAGTTTCTCTATGTGAACGGACAGGTGTACTGCTGGGGAGTTTGTTGCGCCACTTCTTACCAGCGAAAGTACTAGGAAGTGGTGAAGAATAGAATAGAATTTATAAAATCAAAATCAAACGCCCGCGTTTGATTTTGTTTTTGCAAATTGTGGCTAAGTATTGTCTCTCGTGCTTACATTTCGCGTTGCCGAGTCATTACTTTTCGCCGTCACCATCTTGAATTTAAGTGGAATTCGAGAGAGGCACTACCGTGACTGACTCTTAGTTCAGCGTTTTGTAAAGTTTTAACTAACCCCATTTCGACAACCGTCTCTCGATTTTTAAATCCTCTAATTGATTTGACCCCTTTTGTCATTAATCGAATTTCGTCAGTTCTATTAATAAATTGAAATGCGCTGTTGTTTTAAAGAGTTTTACGAATTCAATTCAATGTTAAGGTAGGAAGGTATGATAAATAAATACAGCTCTTGCCTATTCATTTTTTAAATAATAAGAAAGATGTAAGGAATGTTTATGTATAAACATTGGTGGAATAGGCTAGGCAGATGATGTGATTTATGAATTAATGGATTCTATTATGCACTAAAATATCTAAAGTAATATAATAAAAGATACCATACAAACAACGCAAGCCGCACGCGACTCATCAGGTGGTGGGAGAGTGACCGAGTACCGATTCAAGTACTTACTTCACGAAACTACTTGTTTCTCAGTTCTAAAATATCGAAGCCAAAAGTTTTTGGTATCGAAAGAAAAGTATCGAGTAAGTACTTGTATTTGCTCGTATCGTTTCATCCCTAGATCTGGCCTGTGAGAAAGCGAGCCGTGGAACCGAGGCATAATAATGCGTGTGTCGTCGGGCGACTGGCTTTACTAGCCGCCCCAATTCTCTAAATATTATCGAAAACCGCAATAATATCCCTTGCGTAGTTAATGAGAACAACGTGGTCATACAGACAGACACGAAAAGCGACTTTCATTTCTAGAAATTTTAATTCGAGTTAATTCTAAACGTTTAGGTACCAGTACCCTTTTTTATAGTAAACCTTTACATTTAACTCATAGATACTTCAATATTTGCCTTTTCAAACATAAAATCAACAGGCAAATCACATAATGTTGCAAAAGTTAGTTATATTATCGACAAGTAAACAACTGAGATAAGTTTCTTCATTTAGATCTTGCTGTAAAATGTCTGAAGACTTCGCCTTTCTAAGACCGCAAATTACTGTCACTACGAATGAGACTTGAATTTCTTGAATAATAAAACCTCGAGACAGACTTTGTAACCTACAAAGTCTGTCTCAAGGCTTTATTATTCAAGAAATTCAAGTCAAGTCAAACCCTCTACCTAGAGGGTTTAACAAAGAATGATTTAATAAATTAAAATCCAGAACAAATGCTTCATAATAATCTTTAATAATTCTACTAATATCAGATCAGCCTATCTATTCTGTAAATATCTCACCGTGAAAACAAAGGTGAAGTGAGCGTGAAGTGAGTTATCGATAGTATCAATCCCTAGCATCAGCAATACTCACAGCTCACTCTAAGCTCACTTCACCTTAGTTATCACGGTGAGGTTTTTCCAGACTCGACCGGCAGAACATCGAATGGCATTAAGGTGTTTACACATCTATAAACGAATACCAAATTGGTAGGTTTATCAAAAACTAGCAGTGTAAGCAATCTGGACAGTATAGATGTGTACCCACCCTTACATTATAAAACACTGCTCTACATCTGGTAATTTATGTTAAAAATATTTACATAATTTACACGCTATAAACAATTTTATTTACACTTAGAAATCGGTATAATTAAAACGATTTCTCACTCTTTGTCTTTCAATACACACAACACATGTTATTTGTCTGCTTGAGTCCATATGCACTGTCTCTTCGGGTATGGTAACGACCCGATTGTTCATAGTTTTACGCAATGGTTATAACAAACTGACATTATTTCCGTTGGAGTATTTGGCTGAAGATCTCATTGATCGATTGTTCATTGTCAGTCGAATTGATGAGGTGTTGTTGTCGCCGCGACGGAGAAGTGACGCGTGGTGACCTCCAGATTCCCTGTGAAGAGATTGAATGTTAAAAAGTTTGCATTATTTTGGGTGGAAATGGACTGAAATGTTGGTCGAATTTATGAAATGACACTTTACTACTTTGACAATTTATGTAGGTAAGTAGTTGCTTGACTGGCTCGGTGTGGTAAAGTCTAGATATTTCAGTTTGGTGGAACGCATTTCTATGGCTAATTTCGTCCTAGAGAGTTAGGAGTAAACAGAGTTTTCAAAGGTTAGTGCAGACGGGTATTAAGTGAGTACCACAATGAATCTGATTTTCTAGAAATACAGATTAATACACGTGCCTCTTTTTTCCAGCAAAGACGGCTAATAAACCTTCGGAATGTTCTATCGGCACTAATATTATAAAGAGGAAAGATTTGATCGTTTGTTTGTATTGAATAGGCTCCGAAACTACTGGACCGATTTTAAAAATTGTTTTACCATTAGAAGCCGACATTTTTTCCGATGAACATAGGCTACTTTTTACCTCGGGAAAATGCTTCATTCCTACGGGAAAACGGGTAATAGGATTTAAACGGCGGGAATTCCGAATGCTACGCAAACGAAGTTGCGGGCGGATGCTAGTTAAAAATAAATCAAGCATTATAAAAAAGCAAGCAAGGACTTATATTTTTAAATAATTGGATGGGTTTGTGAAGTACGGCTTACACCTAAACTACAGACGTCAGTTTTTGAACCGGTTTAGGTATTCAATAATAGGAATTATGAAATTGAAATTAATTTTCAAACATTATTTTTAGGTTCCATTTTTCAAGAGTCACATAATTTTTATCTGAGGAATAATTATTACGGGTTGACAGCTTTTGTATAGAAAATATGTCAAACTGTTATATTTATTCTTCAGATATATCTGACTTTTGAAAAATCAGCCCTTATTCAAATAATCTAGACCAGGCGAAAATAATAAAAATATGTGTTGCTATTTAAAAAACAAAACTACTTAAACAGGTAACTTTCAATTGTATTGATTGTTTCTTACAACAGCTTTCCAACAAATAAAAAAAAGAGATGTACCTATTTTTTTTTACATTTTTAATGATGATGAATGAAACAAACCTAATTTTATTCCATGTTAAGTTTCCCCCTGTGCCAACAACTTATCAATAATTAAATTGTGTATTGCTAATTAAAAGAGAAAGTGACCTGAATAGATAATTTTCAATTTTACCGTTACTTTCTTACAGTAGTTTTCCAACGAGTAGAAATAAAAGTTGGCATTAAAAAAAAAACATATTTACGAAGATGTCACTTTTCAACGACGGAGTCACAATTTTGTTATATGTAATGTTTTCCGCTTTGGCGATTAGTTACACCTAACTGGTAAGCTATGTACATACGCAGTATAAACAAGAGAATAAGCCGTTAAGATATAAATAGCATAAAAAGGTAGCCATCTTGTTTGTCTGTAATTAAGTAGTTCGTGGTGAAATATCATGAAATAACTCAAAAGAAATTCGTCATAAGAACATTTTTGAAGCCTAAAGCGGTCAACAATTTTTCAAGTCGTTATTTAGGGACGTTCGGCCCGCGAGACCTCGGTACGCGTTTATAAAGCCATTACGTTACTATGACAAGTCTTTTTACGCTTAATAATAACGTCACATAATTGCCTTTATGCAAAGTATGTGTAGGTATTATTATTATTCCGCGTACCGGAAGACGTAGCGTTGAAAGGCCTTCCTCAAGCTAGACCAATGACCTGGTAAAGGCCGCAGGAATCCGCTGGATGCGAGAAGCACAGAACCGGTCGAAGTAGCGATGCCTGGGGAAGGCCTAGGTCTAGCAGTGACCGTCTTTTGGCTGAAATAATGATAATGATATGTATGTATTTATCTCAGACAGTACTTTTTTCTTATAACTTCACAAACGCGTTGTGGAATAAATAGAAAGTGTCTTTTGTACATACTTTCAAACACTAGCATCTACACGCGACTGCCGTGTGCGTGGATGTCATCACGCTTTCAAATTTAACTGGATGCAGCTAAATACCAGTATTTTGCATGGACTGAATCCCCATCCGACCTCCACATCCCAGTTACTGGGTAATACGTTACCCTTGGAATTACTGTATGTCAACTATACCTACCGCGAAACCTATCCTATAGCACTCGGCAACAGTGTGGCTTTCTATAAATGAAAGAATTCTTGTAATTGGATCAATCCTTTCAAAGATTATCTCAAACAAACAAACAATTTTACCTCTTGAAAATGTATTCGTTTATATATTGGTAAAGGTGTTTGGCTACCGACCTTACTTTACTTATCTGTTGTTATCTAAATACCGATAACTTATGAAGGAAAACCAAGCTCTTGGAATATTAAACAAGACAGTTTAATCCCTTCAAGCGGCGTGATTAAACTTACCAAATTGTAAACAAGACTATTCCAAGAATTGAAAGGAGGGGCCCGTAGTTAGCTAAGGGCCCCTCCTTTCAACTGTGCGGCTGTTATTATTTAGATAATAACAGCCGCACAGGTCGATCGATCAGGTTAAGCTACGCTTGCCGCGGTTGGTCTGTGGATGGGTGACCATCTTTGCATACCGAGACCCCTCCGTGCCTCGGAAAGCACGTTAAGCCGTTGGTCCCGGCCGTCATTCGTAGATCTTTGACAGTCGTTACGGGTGTCAGAAGCCCGAAAATCTGACAACCAGTCTTACCTAGGGGTATCGTATTACTCAGTAACTGGGTTGTGGAGGTCAGATAGGCAGTCGCTCCATGTAAAATACTGGTATTCAGCTGCATCCGGTTAGACTGGAAGCCGACCCCAACATAGTTGGGAAAAGGCTAGGCATATGATGACTATTCCAAGAATTCACGATAGGCGTTTATCCACTTGTTTTGGAATAGAATAATAAAGGGGGTAGCGGGTTAAGGGGGGTCTGGCGGCCCCCACAGAATCTGGTAAAATCGTTCCAAAAATCTTGAAGAGGGTCGAAAAACAAGCAGTATAAGCTTTTTACTGACATTACAACCCCAAACGAAAACACAGTAATGGCGAAAAATATGATTTTTTGTGATTTTTATTTTTTTCAACCAGTTTAATTTATTTTTAAATGGTTTAAACGCAATTAAAAATTTGTTTTGGATGTGTGGAAGTCCTCTGAATTTTTTCAGATTTTTTGGTCAAGTAAAAACATGTGAGTTTTAGGTTTCAATGCGAAAAAATCGTGAAAAACGCGTCATTTTCAAGATTCAACCCTCTTATTTTTAGGGTTGTTTTCATTTTCCCGAGGGGTGCTGTATAGTATAGATAGCGGCAATCGTCTTCTTTCGAATGCAGGCAATTGGACTCAATTTGGTCAATTCTGGTGAGCGGGGCGATTTTTTGAAAAAAAACTCGAAATTTCAACTTTCGGTAAATTACGGCGCGTATTTGGTATAATGCGTCTTTGCTATAAAAAATACATCTCTATAGGGGTTTTTGAGGTCGCTGATCACCAATTTGATGTCAAAAAAAATTTTTTTGAAAACAAATTCACCCATAGGTACATATTTATTAACACAGGTTTGATAATGTAAAAAATATCATTGAATCACAGCATTTATACAATTTTAATATCGTGTTCAACTAATATAATCAATGAAACTAAATTTTCTGGTATAAATCATATTTTATTCAAGTTTAGGTACGTAATAGTCACACAGTAATATAAAATAGCATAATACTTTTTTACAGAGCTAAGTTAACAATTTTACAGTTTTAATCCTCGTAATGTACAAGAAATAACAATTCATTACCTTTTATCAAATTCGTGATCAGCGATCTCAAAAACCCCTATAGAAATGTATTTTTTATAGCAAAGACGCATTATACCAAGTACCTACGCGCCGTAATTTACCGAAAGTTGAAAATTCGAGTTTTTTTTCAAAAAATCGCCCCGCTCACCAGAATTGACCAAATTGAGTCCAATTGCCTGCATTCGAAAGAGGACGATTGTCGCTATCTATACTATACAGCACCCCTTGGGAAAATGAAAATAACCCTAAAAATAAGAGGGTTGTATCTTGAAAATGACGCGTTTTTCACGATTTTTTCGCATTTAAACCTAAAATTCACATGTTTTTAC
The DNA here is from genome assembly GCA_949629135.1 of Eremobia ochroleuca. Lineage (NCBI taxonomy): Eukaryota > Metazoa > Arthropoda > Insecta > Lepidoptera > Noctuidae > Eremobia > Eremobia ochroleuca. The sequence goes on along the minus strand of OX451397.1, from coordinate 10,812,489 downwards.
TTGACCAAAAAATCTGAAAAAATTCCGGGTACTTCCACACATCCAAATCAAATTTTTAATTGAGTTTAAACCATTTAAAAATAAATTAAACTGGTTGAAAAAAATAAAAATCACAAAAAATCATATTTTTCGCCATTACTGTGTTTTCGTTTGGGGTTGTAATGTCGGTAAAAAGCTTATACTGCTTGTTTTTCGACCCTCTTCAAGATTTTTGGAACGATTTTACCAGATTCGGTGGGGGCCGCCAGACCCCCCTTAACCCGCTACCCCCTTTATGGCTCAAAGTATCGTCTTATGGTGGGTCCACACGATACAGACTTTCATACAGACTTCTATAGAATTTTGTCTGTGCGACTTTTTATCACACCGACATTTGTCTGTACTGCTTAGTTGCACAGACAAAATTCTATAGAAGTCTGTATGAAAGTCTGTAGTCTGTATGAAAGTCTTTATCGTGTGGCCACACTATTAGAATATAAACTATGTTTTTGGAAGTGTAACGTCACGCAAAATCCTGCATCTTGCAAGCAGAGTTTACCGCGCAACTAGCGTATCTACGGCTTGACATAAATCATCGGGCAGTTGCCCTCCAGACACGACACCTGTCTGGTCGGAGGATCCTCCCGTTTCTATGGAGGATGAGTGAACTTTACGCCCTGTTTCTCATACCTCTATAGAAGCATTAAAAGATAAACTGCCTCGTTGGTCTACTGGTCGCAAGTGCTATTATCAACCTGAGGTCCTGGATTCGAGGGTCAATTCACCACCTATTACATCCAGACATATCCGAACTGGTACTGAAAAATCTCTGACGGAAAATCCACTTTGTTTGTCCTGGGAATCGAACCCAAGACCTTAGCTCGGTAGTAGTGCTTTTGACCACTAGACCGACGAGGCATTCAAGACTTCGAGCTGTTACTGAAAAATCCGTGACGGAAAATCCACTTTGCTGTGGATTCAAAAATATCTGGCGAAATGTGAGTGTACTCGTATACTTATTTCAAACGACACAAATTAAAAGGCAGCCCCCGTATTACAGGTACAGCCCTACCTAACCATTCGAGGATTACAGGCGTGATGATATGTGTGTTAAAAGATAAGGCATTTTCTTATTAATGGATTAAATACTTCACTAAATTAAAACTGTAACTTTCATGTTACAAAGTCCCACTCATCAACATTCCAGAACGCCATATACCTACATAATGGCACAACGACAGACGTATATTGACGTAATTTTAGTACGTAAGTTTTTAATCACGTCTAAACGTGTATAGAGTCGTGTCAGGCGCTGATTAATTTGACAGGACTAAATTAAAATGTATCTTCTGTCCTTTTCTTAATAAAATAGAAAGAAAAAGATACATTGAACTTAAATTTAGTTTAGTTTGTGAAGAAGGGAATCGGTACCATTGTTTCTTTACTTATGAGATTATAAACACGACCACGTCTTTTGAATAAATACTCGATAATACCTTGCAGTGTTTCGGAACTCACACGTTACAAATTATGTAACCAAAAGACGTTAAATGTATTGAAATCACCCATTTTAAAACTACTTATTATGAATACAGAAACGTGAGGGGACACGTGGCTAAATAATAATAGCCGCTCGGGTTGATCGAAGGTTAGGCTACGCTTTACGCGGTCGGTTCGTAGATGGGTGACCAACCACTACATATTGAAAACCCTCCGTGTCTCGGAAAGAACGTCAAGCCGTTGGTCCCAGCTGTCATTCGTAGATCTTTGACAGTCGCTACGGATAGTCAAAACCCCAAAAGTCAGACAACCATTCTTACCAAGGGGTGTAGTGTCACCCAGTAACTGGATGAGGAGGTCAGATAGGCTGTCACTCCAAGTAAAATGCCGATATTCAACTGCATCCAGTTAGACTGGAAGCCAACACCAACACAGCCGCGAAAAAGCTTATCAGATTGATAAAGTATAGAGAGTAATTTCAAATGGTTGAATTTTGTATCGTCTGGGTCTATTTAAATCGCTTCTTTTCTTTCTTTGAGGATCGTTAAAAACTGCGAAAAACGATTATAAATAAATCTTATAAAAAGTACCTACTGAAAACACCAATCCATTTTTAGGGGTGATTATTAAGTCGATATTCTTTTAAATCAATCTGGAACTAATAAATGGCAGAATGGTGTGAAATATCGAACCTATTATAAATATGTATCGTAGCAGTGAATATTTTTAGCCTACATTTTGACCGAATCACGTTTTTATGCGTTCAAAACTGAAAATCGATTTAACCAAGGCTCGCTTGCATCACTTGAGGTCGTTTGATAGTAAAGTCAATCAATAGGGAGGGAATCAATACGGTAGGTGACTCTTGTCCCTTTTTTTAAAAACCATTCCGCATAATTTTCATTTTTTTCATTTTCAGATCACGAGCCATTACTCTAGGGCCATTACACTGGGTAAGAAATACCACAGAGTATCTACATGTAAACAATAATTATTACTTCTCTGAACGCTGTGGTGACACGGGAGTCTAGATGCCTTCAAACTGATAGTTAACACACACGCACACTGTGAGAATTAGTGTCTAAACACACTATGCCGAAGTTACGTGACCGAAGTTCAGCACAATTACGCCTGCAATGCTATTTGAATTATTGACGACACACTATGCCGAAATTACGTCGCATCATAGCGTACAGCCTAACTTCGGTCGGGCGTAAGTTCGGGTTTCGCACCTCGAAAGTAGTAACAAGATACTTTTTTTTGCGTCTGTCTGTCCAACTGTGTAGATAACACGACACGACGCCAAGACAGCGCTCGAGACACTTAATACACACACAAAGTTTCGGAACTGAATTTCTGCCGCGTAAGTTCGGCACTTATGGTGTGTCATATCAGCCGAATTGTCGGATCGTAAAATCAGCCGCTGAACTTCGGTCGCGTAACTTCGGCATAGTGTGGTTAGACACTAACAGTGTTCGCTCGGCGCTTGGTTACGACGGATGTACAAATTGAGTATGGATAAAAGATACCCCGCAGCGTCACAAGCGAGCGATTATTATATAATAAGTATAAAGTATTTTTTTTCCATTATTGTTACTCGATTGACAATGCTATTTAAATGATGTGTTTTTTTATTTATACCCGTTAGCGAGTATTCGTGTTTGTAAATAAATACGTAGGGAGTGCTGCCCGGTTAATGATGCACTTCCAAGTCGTTAAAGTAAGTAAAGCTTTTAGATAAGTACTTAACAGAAACACTGAAAAGGTAGGATTGGAGCTATAAAACTAGTTAAACATTTCTTCAAAACTGTCAGCACCAGCTTGGAAATATGTAGGTACATTTGTTTTTAAGAGCTACCTTCGATGCCGCAATCAATCAACTCAGCCTATCGCAGTCCATTGCTGGACATAGGCCTCTCCCAGACTGCGCCACAACACCCTGTCCTCCGCCTTCCGCATCCAGTCCACCCCAGCCACCTTCTTTAGGTCGTCCGTCCATCTAGCTGGGGGGCGTCCCACACTACGCTTGCCGATACGCGGTCTCCACTCCAGGACTCGTCTGCTCCACCGGCCATCGGCCCTTCGACAGACATGGCCAGCCCACTGCCACTTCAGTTTGCTTACTCTGCAAGCTATGTCGGTTACTCCGGTTCTTTTCCGGATAATTTCATTCCTGATTTTATCCTTCAAAGAAACTCCGAGCATAGCTCGCTCCATAGCGCGCTGAGCGACCTTGAATTTGTGGACCAGCCCGACCGTCAGTGTCCACGTTTCAGCACCGTATGTCATGACGGGCAGGACGCACTGGTTGAAGACCTTAGTCTTCAAGCACTGAGGGATAGGCGACGAGAAGACTTGACGAAGCTTTCCAAATGCCGCCCAACCCAACTGTATCCTTCTGTCGGCCTCTTTCTCAAAGTTGTGTCTACCGAGCTGGATGACTTGCCCTAGGTAGACATAGTCCTTCACAACTTCGAGAAGCGACCCTTCGATGTGGATTGGACTCGGCAAGACGTGCGAATTGTACATGACTTTTGTCTTGTCCAAATTCATGCCGAGGCCAGCCCGCCGGGAGATGCCGCAAACTTCTGTCAAATTAAAATGAAATTGATTTTCTATGACACTGAATATATCACAAGCACTTGTCTTTTACCCTGTGTTTTCACCAATATTGTTTTCGTTTATCGTTTATACCTAAAACAAGTTGTAAACAAATCTTGTCGTAAAGGTGAACAAAATACAGAACATGTCTGAAACCACACATTTACGATACATGTTTTATAGTCGTGAACTGGCAACAAGAAACATAGTCTGAAAATAAAACGATTTGATGCTTCTTTTGTTGATATGAGTTGGAATGTAGGATTATGATAACATGTCACGACTCGCTGGCCCAACTAAATTTTTTACAAGACTTCTTGAAAACAAGTATAACAACTTTTTATAATTTGGTGAAAACGCGGTGTAAGAAGGAAGTTTGTTTTCATACAATTAAAGGATTTTCCTTTAATTTAAGGTACATATTATATGTTCATATTGTAACGCCTTTGTTATACAATGTGGCGATAACAATACGACAATAAATGAAAAGACTGGCATTACTAATGCATGAGTTTTTAGAACTATCAAGTAAATCCTAACTTCGAAATTAAAAAAAGTGTTTATTTCAAACAAACTGAAAAGCAGTGATGGGCCAAGTATGGGTTTTGCAAATGTTTGAATAGGTATAGGGACTATATTTTTGATATATTTGGTTGAATTTTAGTATGCAGACTGAGAACGTCATTAGATATAGGTAGGTTCTAAGTTTAATTTGTGATTGTATTGTGCGTACGTGACACAGCGCGGTTGTGGCATTGCGTGTACTGATGACTCATCGCGGAGGACAATGACCTCGAATACTGTGAAGTGCGTGAATTGCAATATTGTGATTAATGAAGTTCTGGCATTCCTGCGAAATGTCTTGGGCTTCATGGATGAACAGAGTATACACCAGCTGTGTACTACGTCTTTTTCGGCTGATGATATTCTGAAGGCTAAAACCCTGGTGTTCGAGTCGGTACCTAACTCTAAGAAGATGCCGATTCGACGAAAGGACGGAAAGAAAAAAGTGCTACGTGATCTAGAAGATATAATCTGCCTTATGAAAACCACAGATCAGGATTTGTTTCCAATTTTCGTAGCGAAGGAATTACACAAGGTCCCACCGGTCACTTTTGATCACGTCGATGTGACGCGGCTACTCAAGGACATACTAAAACTGCAAAACCAACTCAATGCGCTGGAAGAGAAAACCGTTACAACACAAAAGTTTGAATTACTCAAGCAGGAGGTGGATAATATGAAACATGCATCAATATTAGATCACGTCTCTTATGTTAATGTAAATAGAAGAAGAGGGGCCTGTTTACAAAATAGTCAACATGATAGTGGTCCCATAGGTCTCCAATACGTGCCTATAACAGCGTCAAAATTATCAGCTGATAGTGAGGTCGGTGACCGCCCGGCCTACGTAAGCCACTCATCAACGCTAACATCAAATGAAGAGGATTTTGTCTCTTTTTTACGGACACAAAAAGGTGCGACAGAGACTCATGGACACGTGGAGGCGCAATCTTGCACTGTGGTTTCGGATCGAGCGAGCGGGACGACAGACGGACATACTCAAGGACCCGGCGGCTGTGATGGTTCGAGCGGGACAGCGCTACGAACAGAATGTGTTGAGGCCGCGGTGAGCACCGCGGTTTCGCACATGCCAGTCAACACATCGGCGGTTGCCTCTGCGCGAGCGCACACCTCAGTTGAGCCAGCGACCAGTGGAGAACGGTCGCTACACGCAGCTGCAGTTTTACCTGGTGATAGTATGAATGCGCTCCAAATACCTAAAGCGAGTATGTGTATTCGGCAGTCTAGCACACAATGTGAACCAGCGGCAAACAAGTGTAGTGATACAGAATGGAAGTTAGTGCTGGGCAAAGCATCCAAACGGTACAAACTAATTGGTCAGAAAGGTTGTGCTGCTATTGCACCGAATAGTAGGTTTAAAGCGGCTGACGTTAAGGTGCCTTTGTTTATTTCGAACGTAAGCAAGGAAACGAGTGAGCAGGACATAATTAGTTACATACTAGAAAAAACGAATGAGAGTGTTACCCTCAAAACAATAAATATAAAAGCTACAAAAAAATATAATGCTTACAAGTTGTATGTCTCTAAAACGAAACTTAACTTGTTTTTAAATAGTGAATTGTGGCCAGATGGCATTACTTTTAGGCGTTTCGTGCGTTTTAAGTATCAAAAGAATGAGGAAGAAAATAGGTTATAGTCGTTTTAATGATATGCACTATGAACATTAACCATAATAAGTGTTGTAAATTAGTTAGCTTTAATTGTAAGTCTGTTAAACGCTCAATTGATTGTGTAAGGAAGATTTGTAAGATGTCAGATATAGTAGCCCTCCAAGAGACGTGGCTTCTCCCTCATGACATTCCTTTGTTAGGAACCATCTGTGATGAATTTGAGTATACCGGTAAATCGGCTGTTGACACGTCTGCGGGTTTACTCGTAGGGAGGCCGTATGGGGGAGTGGCCATTCTCTGGAGGAAGGGAATATTTGAATCTGTGTCCATCATAGAATGCACGAGCCCTCGTCTAGCAGCTATAAAAGCTATTATTAGCGGTCGCTCCGTTATTATAGTTACAGTCTACATGCCAACTGACTCTTCCGACAACTTGCCCATTTTCACGGAAGTCCTAGGAGAGATCAGCGCAATTGTTGAGAGTGAAGGCGTTGAAAGCGTTTTCATTCTGGGTGACTTTAATGCGCATCCTAATGAGCTGTTTTTTAGGGAACTCATAAGTTTCTGTGCTGATCAAACCTGGCTTTGTGCTGATATAGAGAAGCTGGGCTATGCAGCCAATAACTACACTTTTGTTAGCGAAGCACACGGGTGCAGAAGATGGCTAGACCACTGTGTTGTGTCTTTATCAGCGTGGCAAACTATTGTTAGGGTAGGCATAGAAGAGGATGTATTTTTATCTGACCACCTACCACTATATATTGAGTGTGACCTGAATTTAGTTAGACCGAAGATAACGATGCAACATTTTCGCTATTGTGATGTGACTTGGGGTGAGAGGAATGACTCGCAAATTACAAAATATCGTAATTTATGCAATGACAGGTTGCGCAACATCGGTCTTCCTCATGAATTTCAAAAGTGTAGTTATGGGTCTTGCAACGTGGCCGAACATAAATGTATCCTTGATAATTTATATAAAACTATTGTAGATATTTTAAGTGACGCAGCTGTAATGACAAGTGAGAAGGTTAGGTCCAAGCCAAGGAGAGGTAGAGTGTTGTGTGGCTGGAACAAGCATGTTCGAGACGCTTACCGAGACGCCAGGCTTAAATTCAAAGAATGGGTAACACATAATAGACCGACCTCTGGAGTAATATATGAAGCAATGTGGGAGACCCGGAAAATATTCAAGGGTCGTCATAAATGGTGCCAAAAACATAGTGAACAACTAAAAATGGATTTTTTAGCCGAGCAAAGAGCCGCTAACAACTTTAGTAAGTTCTGGAAAGCTACAGGAAAGCTGGATACTAAGCCTGGGCTGCCGGTGAGCGTCGGTGGAATGAATGATCCAAAGCAAATTGCGAATATGTTCATGGAACATTTCAAAATGCGATCACCCCTTGGCCCCTCAGGTACGATAACCGGTGCTGAGTCCTTCCGTGAGGGAGTGGAACCGGTAATGTATTTCTCGACGAAACAGGTCAGGGCGGTAGTTAAAAACATGAGTAGAGGTAAATCACCCGGACACGATGGGCTCAGCATCGAGCATTTTAAGTATGCTGGTATTCACCTCCCGAGGGTCCTTTCTCTGTTTTATTCAATGTGCATTAGTCACTCGTACCTACCGGCAGAGCTAATGAAAACGATTGTGGTACCCATTGTCAAAAACAGGACAGGGGATATCTCGGACAAGGGAAACTACCGGCCAATCTCTCTTGCAACTACCATTGCTAAAATATTGGACAGTATGCTTGATGCGTGCTTGGAAAAACATTTGGGCCTGCACGACTCACAGTTTGGGTTTCAACCTGGACTGTCCACTGAAAGTGCAATACTAAGTCTCAAGAATACTGTCCAATATTATACAGATCGTAAAACGCCGGTGTATGCCTGTTTCCTGGATTTTTCCAAGGCTTTTGACCTTGTGTCATATGATGTGCTCTGGAAGAAGTTGGGGGACAGGAATGTACCGGCGAAAGTTATTAAGGTTCTGCAATTTTGGTATGCTAACCAAACGAATCAGGTGAAGTGGTCCAACATTCTCTCTGAGGCTTATGGGTTGGAGTGCGGGGTGAGGCAGGGAGGGTTGACCTCACCCAGGCTCTTCAACCTATATGTGAATGACCTCATAGTCGAGCTCAGCAGTATGCGTGTTGGCTGTCGGGTGGGTGGTGTTAATATTAACAGCATCAGCTATGCAGACGACATGGTGCTGCTGGGCCCGACTGCAGGTTCTATTGGAGAGATGTTGAAAGTTTGCGAGGACTACGCGGCTAGGCATGGGCTCGTGTATAACGTGAAGAAATGTGAGTACATGGTCTTTGGGGTCGCCGGTAAGTGTACAGATTATTCACCTAACTTTACCCTAAATGGCTTGAGCATAAGAAGAGTAAAACAATTCAAATATCTGGGACATATGCTTACCGACGACCTGAAAGACAATGTGGATATTGAGAGGGAGCGCAGGGCTTTGGCGGTCCGCGGTAATATGTTGGCTCGTAGATTCGCCCGCTGCACAGACCAGGTAAAAATAACGCTTTTCAAAGCGTATTGTCAGGGTCTGTACACGGGTGGTCTGTGGATCAACTACACCAAAAGGTCGCTAGATGTCCTGCGCGTCCAGTACAACAATGTTTTTAGAATGCTCTTGAGACTGCCCCGGTTCTGTAGTGCGTCAGAGATGTTTACTCAGAACCGTACTGACGGCTTCCACGCAATTGTGCGGAAGAAAATAGTATCTGTGGCAGCTAGATCCCGGGCCAGTGCCAACAGCATTCTAAAAACAGTGACTGAGAATGTGTTTTCCCCTTTTATGAGGCATTTTGTGGAGAAGATGACCGGTTGAGAAACTGGTTTCGTCTTCTTTACAAAGTGACTCATACCCAAATTGTTAGCTTAATCTATGTATATACTAACACTAGGTATAAGGTACTTTACTAACACTACGGATCCCTGTTATCCGATTATTTGAAAATAAATTAAATTAAAATTAAAATTAAATTGTCGTTTTCACCTTGTATAGTAGTGCGCCAATTTTTGTGCATTCTTATGAGCCAAAACATTACTGAACACATGTTTGTTGACGGAAAAAACGATTACTTCCCATAGGTAATATGGAACGTTATAACTACCAAAAATGACACACGCCGTTAACAAAGCCACAGAATCGTTGTTATATTAGAACGATAATTAACATAACACTATACAGTGTGTCCGGACATGGACTAGCGATATTCTAAATACTTAAATATAAGCTATTTTAAAGTACTATTACACTATAGGCTTGGGTCCAATACACTTCCCCGCTATGTGGCAGCCATTTTGTTTTTTTTGTTGAAATATGCTCTATGCGAGTACAAAAAAAATCATATATCTCAAAGTTTTAGTCATACTGAGATAAAAATAGGCTTATTCGGAAGGCAATAATATTGTCTACCGTCTGCATTACAAAACAATGTGTTCACAATTCCATAACTTTTGAAAAAAAATGTGAAAGTCGAAAAAAAAATCAAAAAATTATGCAATTCAACCAATAATGGTTAATTACTACAAAAACAACCCCGAGAACTTTTTTATTTTTTATACTAGATCGACAGTTTTTGAGCTACGCTACAATGCAACATAAAATTCACAACTGTATGTTTAATACTTTAAGAGTTATTGTTGTTTGAACATAGCGTATGCGCAAGCACAAAACGTCTTTGTTAACCGCCAGAGTGTCATTTATGGCATTCACTGTATTCCATCTGAGAGCAGGCGAGAAATACTGTTCGTTACTACCGTGAGTAAGCGAGATAGAACGTATTAGTCCACTACCTGAAACAAAATCAGTTTTAAGGACAAATTATTAGTTGGGTTAGTTTAGTTGTCCCTCGCCCTGCGTTGTGATCGCTATCGCTACTTTCACTTACCGTCCGTGCTGTTTACGTGCTGCGTTAGTGTTTTGTATTTAAAAGTGTGATAAAGTATGGCACAGCGTCAATATTCATCGCAACATATTGCTGACATACACTTTGTGTATGGCTTTTGCAATGGAAGTGCAAATTTGGCTGTACAAGAATATCGACGAAGGTACCCTAACAGGCCTACACCGAGTCGCCAAACTTTTATCGACGTGCATTCAAGATTAGCGGAAAGAGGTATTCAAAGAGCTGTTAATGAACGCAATCGCTTGGTATCGCCCGAAGATGAAGAAGAAGTGCTTAGACTAATAACCAATGATCCTAGACTAAGCGTTAGACGGATTTCAGTGCAACTTCGAATGTCTAAGTGGCATGTATGGAGAATTTTGAAAAGAGAAGGGTTACACCCTTATCATTTTCGACGGGTTCAAGACGTGATCGAACCAGATTTTGCTGCGAGATCTGTGTTTTGTTCGTGGATAAATAGAAATTTGAGACAGAACCGTAATTTTTTACAAAGAATACTGTGGACTGATGAAGCCAAATTTACAAGAGCTGGGATTACAAACCACAGAAACGACCATCTCTGGTGCTCCGCAAATCCAAGGGCGGTGCGCCCAAGCTCATTTCAACATGAATTCTCAGTAAATGTGTGGGCCGGCATAATCAACGATAGGCTGATAGGGCCATTGGAATTGCCACCTACATTAAACGGCGCTAGATTTTTAGAATTCTTACAGACACAGTTTGCGGACAGCCTCATGGACCTACCTCTATCATACCGTCGGCGTATGTGGTTCCAGCTCGATGGTGCACCCGCGCATTTTTCTCGAGCAGTGAGAGAATATTTAAATAATAATCTACAGCCGTGGATCGGTCGTGGTGGTGTAGTAGCGTGGCCGCCTCGCTCACCCGATTTGACACCCTTGTATTATTTTTTGTGGGGTCATATGAAACAAAAAGTATACGCTACAGTTCCAAATACCAGGGAAGAACTCGTCGCAAAAATTATGGCAGCCGCCGAAGAAATTAGATCCGATTTGGATTTAATTAGGCGCTCATCAACCCAGGTGGCACAGAGAGCCGTAGTGTGTCTACAAGCTGGAGGTGGCCACTTTGAGCAACTGCTTTAGATATTTTAATCTTCATTTAATATTGGAAAAAACATTAAATAAAATTCAATATGAATGTTATGTTTTTTTAATGATTTCCTGTTTAGGGTTCCGACAAAGGCCTTTTGTGCTTGCGCATACGCTATGTTCATACAACAATAACTCTTAAAGTATTAGACATACAGTTGTGAATTTTATGTTGTATTGTAGCTTAGCTCAAAAACTGTCGATCTAGTATAAAAAATAAAAAAGCTCTCGGGGTTGTTTTTGTAGTAATTAACAATTATTGGTTGAATTGCATAATTTTTTGTTTTTTTTTTCGACTTTCACATTTTTTTTCAAAAGTTATGGAATTGTGAACATATTGCTTTGTAGTGCAGACGGTAGACAATATTATTGCCTTTCGAATAAGCCTATTTTTATCTCAGTATGACTAAAACTTTGAGATATATGATTTTTTTTGTACTCGCATAGAGCATACTTCAACAAAAAAAAACAAAATGGCTGCCACATAGCGGGGAAGTATATTGGACCTAAGCCTATAGTGTAATTGTACTTTAAAATAGCTTATATTTAAGTATTTAGAATATCGCTAGTCCATGTCCGGACACACTGTATATATTGCACCCACATTGTGATTAATCGTCAAGTTATTAAACAAAGTGCCTTTAAATGAACTACTAACAATGTGTTTATTTTCAGCAAAATTGATGTCGGAGTTCTTGGAACTTTATTATCAAACAAGACTTTAATAATTATAACATAGTCTGAATATTTTTATAAGCAATTGTAGGCCTTATTAATAGCACGGTTAGGGAACAATTCCTATGCAAATTGAAACCCTACGTCCATTTGCACCGCTATAGCCATTTCATACAACTATCAAACAATGACGATTGTAATTTTAATGTACGGACAATTTATGTTGTTAACCAATTTGCTCGGCAACTAAAATCCCTGATTTTACCTACTTTGTTGTTTCTACAGTGACAAAAAATTAAAAAAGTTCTTTAACTACTTTCTTTTGCTTGACAAAATAATCCGACTTGGAAAATCTGTTAAAGTGTCCAAGTGTAAAATGTCCAAGTGTTTAAATACATTAAAGTTTTTAGTTTTACGTCGGTTTATGCAAATCACTTTAAAAAAAGATGCAGTGTTCGACCATGATTTGTGAGACTGGCTGAAGTGGTGCTGCGGTTGCGGCAGCTGACCCTCAAGCGTCGCAAATACTGACACCTTATGGGTAACTACAGTTATGAGACCTTTGGTGTCGAAATGTTCGGATCAAGGGGGCCAGAGTGCGCGACTCCCTTTTAAGGAAATTTCTCGCGGACTGTTCGGCACTTTTCGTGACCAGAGGCTCGCTCTTTGGCCTAAGAATTCGCATTGCCATTCAACGTGGCAATGTGGCAGTATGGCCACATCTTCTGGGCACGTTTCCAGATGACAACAATGCGGTTGCGGACTTTGTTTTTGTGTTTATTTGCATAGTCAGTTCGGCTTTTAAATTGGTACCTAGTGTTAATAGTTAGTCATGTTATATATTGTATATAAGAATTTTAATGTACATGAAGTAAATAAAGTTTACTTTAAATAAATAGATTTACAAATAAATAACCAGCTAGGAATAAAATTTTGTTTTTACCCAAATATCAACGATAAACTTTACTTTCGTAATAAGGAAAATCAAGTAAAACTAAACGGGTAGCTTGTGGCTAAGTAATAACAGCCGCACGGGTCGATCGATTAGGTTAAGCTATGCTTGCCGCGGTTGGTCCGTGGATGGGTGACCATCTTTACATACCAAGACCCCTCCGTGCCTCGGGAAGCACGTTAAGCCGTTGGTCCCGGCTGTCATTCGTGGATCTTTGACACTCGTTGCGGGTCGTCAGTATTCCGAAAGTCTGACAACCAGTCTTACCAAGGGGTATCGTATTACCCAGTAACTGGGTTGTGGAGGTCAGATAGGCAGTCGCTCCACGTAAAATACTGGTATTCAGCTGCATCCGGTTAGACTGGAAGCCAACCTCAAAATAATTGGGAAAAGGCTAGGCAGATGATGAAGCAAAACTAAAACGCGCGTGAAATACTGTGATTGATTGAATACTTTATCAACAGCCAATCACAACAGTTCTTTTAATGATTTGCCTTTCCCTTACTTACGATAGCATTACGGAATAGCCTTCTGATAAAATTAGGTTTTCCTTTCCTTTAGAAAAGGGTAAGAGAATAATATCTTGCTGGTCATAAATCAAATTAGTATTGAATGAAACTTTTATTTATTTTCTATTGGTTTGGCAGCCTTTGTAAACTAACTGAAAACATTTTATCTAGGCACTAAATTATTTACGTATAAAAGCTCGAAACTAGTTATTTGGGTTAGAAAACTAAAATAAAACGTGTCTGAATATTTATATCAAACAAAAAGGCCATGTTTTTTATTAAATTAACTTTATAAAATTATTTAGTTTGATTTGAAACTACCACAGAGAACTTCGCGTAGGTAGGTATAAAAGCGTGTTATTTTAATAAAAAGTTAATATTCCTAATTGAAACGTAGACATCAATCAATCTGCCTAGCCTTTTCCCAACTATATTGGGGTCAGCTTCCAGTCTAACCGGATGCAGCTGAAGACCAGAATTGTATTGTATATGGAGCGACTGCTTATCTGACCTCCACAACCACAACTCCACAACTGGCCAGCACGGTTCGCCTTATTCTCCCCTTGTCCTCTTCCCCTAGCAAGATTAGTTGTCAGACAATCCAGCTTCCTACTACTAATGACTAACCCGTAACGACGGTCAGCCGAAGATCTACGAATGATAGCCGGGATCAACCACTTAACGTACTTTTCATGGCACGAAGGGGTCTTGGTATGTTATGGACGGTCACCCTCTCACGGACCGACCTCAGCAAGTGTTGCTTAACCTTGAAGATCGACCCTTGCAGCTGTTATTATTTAGCCAGTAAGGTGGTGTAACTCATAATCATTAAGTGTAAATTACATTCGGGTGAGTAAATATTTCTATCCCTATTTGAATTAGGTTCGTAAATTAACACCGTCATGTTCTAGTATGGCTGTGATTGATTGCATTCGTGAACAGTGAACACGTCTAGAACTTGTAAACTCGGAAAGGGGAGTTGAATTAATCAAGGGCTCAAGATGAATTCCAAAACTTGGTTAATGGAAGAAATACTTAAAAGTACCTATATCAAAGTAGGTGGAGACCGTGATTATTTAACGCGGAGACGTTAAAGGCTCGTACAGACAGGCGCGACGCGACGGCGATACGCGATTCTACGATATATATCCGTAGAACAATTTCTATGGAAACGCGCGCGACAATTCACACAGGGGCGAACTGTCGCGCCGCAACATGGTTGCGCCGCGACACCAATAGGAACATTTTGTATGGCGACGCGGCGATATCCCGGCGATATACGCGCAGCAACCGCGACGCCATACAAAATGTTCCTTTTGTACGGCGACGCGGCGATATTGCGGTAGCGGCCGCGATTCGCGTCGCTCTAGTGTGAATGGTGTTGCGGCGCGATAATATCGCAGAATCGCCCGCGCCACGTCGCGCGACAACTCGCGCCAGTCTGCACGAGCCTTCATTCGACAGTGAATGAAAACAGCCGTCACCACTTTGTTTACCTATGTAGTACTTATTATTATAATATAAACTATAATATTATAAGTGCAAAAGAAGATACTATAACAAAATTAAACACAAAGATAGCTATAAAACTTTCATGGCTATCAATGGCTTTACCTAATAAATTATGAACATAGAAAACTACAAAGAAGATTTTTCATATCATATTTCATTCCTTCACTAAAAGATGTGCTGTTATTCTATACATACCTGCTGGATGAATAAAAAAGTTTTCTATGAATAGTTTCTTCATGAATGATGTATGATAAGTTCTATCGCTTTTCGTGACCCAAAAAGACGGCTAAGTACTTATGTCATGAAAGGGGTATGGTAAGCGTTTCTTCCTCCCAAAAACTAATATCAGAATATTAAAAATTGTTTATTTAATTTTAAAGAAAGCTTACAGACTAATAACAATTTTGAACTTTATGCATAAGTAATGATATTTGCTAATTACCTAAAAGCTTCCACAAGTTTAATCTTTTATTTAATTTTAATTATGTTTTATATTATATCCTCTTGGTTACCAAAATACTAAAATATTTCGCAAAAAAAAAAAAAACTTTGATGTACTGTAAATCTCGTAGGCACTTATAAAACTTATCAAAGATTACGTAAATTAGAGGATTTTTTGACAGATTGAGACTGATATTACAATTTGAAGGTTTTTAATATAACAGGAATTGCAATCAACTCCGGTTCTGTCTTCCTCTTAAGGTACGAAACCCATATAATTTCTGGTTTGTTTACCTACACAAATTCCGCTTCAAGTTTTGCTGGAGTTAAGACTAATATGAAAGTTTTCCATACCTGTCACTGTGTCGATGAGATCGATTCTTCTTAGGCCATAAATGGAAAGCCCCGTATATGACGGGGTTTACTAGACTGTTTGACATCCCAAAGAAGAAGATCCCGCTCAGGAGCTCTTCACTTTGCTGTGGAAAAATGATATTGAATTAGTAAACAAATAATGTTTGATTAAAATATTTAAATCGCATATTCCACGCCTAAAGATGGTCGCGTTTCCGTTTTGTTTTAAGACCTCTGACATACGCAAGGATTGGACTTGATTGTCATTCCAATGCCATTAATATAGTGTGACCTTGCTTTTCTCAGGTTGTACTTGTCACTTGATTAACATTACAGTGAGGGCAAATCTAACGACTCAGATCTTTGATCGTATCAACGAATTAACCTACACTAAGAGTATGGATTCAAATGTAAGTTAGAACAACGACCACGCCTGTTTTTTAAGAATGAGTGCGTAGTGGTTTTATCAAGTTACTACAATCTGTCAAATTTCTTTAATAGATTTTCTACTTTATCGCTAAAGCATTAGGTTCAAGATTGATTGTTAAAATTTGATAGTTTCGGGTAGCTTGATGTGCTGGCGTCTGTACGTCCAGATTTCAACAGTTATTACCTTTTAAGGCTTATATAATAGACAGGGCGGGTAAACTTATTCCATGTTGCTTCTGAGAATTTCTCAATAAAAACAACCCCAAAAACACTCTCCCAGAACTAGAAATCAAGCCCAAGCTTACGTAGTAACTATTTAGTAATCTGTGCCCAAGCCTCTTCGCTCAGAAATCGCTCTTGTGATCATTAGATTAAAACAAGGCAGAGGTAAAAAAAAATATTGATACATTCTAAAAAAAAAGGCTTGCATAAACGGATCACCTTTCGTCTCTTTAATTAAACCTTATATAGGACACGATAACATATTAATTATTGTCCTAAAAACACTGCTTTACGTTACTACATTGCATTGCGGAAGGTAGATGAAAATTTGGTTAAATACCGAATGAGTACGACGACATTGACAACGCACACGGCTGTCACCGAATGTGTATAGAATAACGTCTGATTACACGTTGCAATTACGAGTTGGAATTACGAGTTGTAGGTCGTAGTTTCGAACCCTGAAAGGCGCTTTACTTTCTGTAAATTACATCACCACCGCTCTCAAATACGGTAAAGGAAAACATCGAGAGTAAACCGATATAATAATAATAATAATTTAACCATTTATTTTCATGTAACAGAGACCCATTGATAAATACCATAAGTACACATATAACAATTGTGTAAGTAAATAAAACTTAAAAACAATGTTAGTATCACTTAGTTGCACTAAGTCTTTGTGCGCTCCGGTGGCACTTATCCGCGAAGCGGCGGAATACCACTTCCTGTGGCCAAAAGCTTTCTTCCGTCACCTGATGCAGGTAGCAAGTTGGTATGCGCAACAGAAACGCCTTAAAGTTTCAGTTGGTTTTAGTTTGATATCCTATAACCAAAAAAATTCGAAGACATGTGACATCTACCAACCCGCACTCTGGGTCCGCGTGGTGGATTCCGGCCCATCCAGACCTGTGTCCCAGCAGTGGGAACGTTGTAGGCTGATAATGATAAGGAAGGGAGAGGGGGGTAGAACTATTACTATGTCAACGTACTTGTACTTGCTTATCTTACCTACTAATACAGAAGCCAAGCTAAGCTAACTGTTTCACTGTAAAACTTTTTGGCTACCTACCTACGATATTTTTTGTAAACAGTTCGTTAAAGCCCATTCTTAATTCCTGACTATTCGGTCTTCTATAATAATTTGGAAAGAGTACATTGAATATTATGAGAATATTCATATTTGTGTCAACTCATGCTTAGCTTATAAATCCCAAACCGAGATTGTATCCGAGGATTATTTCAGAATTATAACTAGCCAGTATCGCAAGATATTTGTTTAGGACGAAATGGTTTATCTTCGTGTCGATATATATTGTAAGATACTAGAGAAAATACAGAACATTATAGTACCTAAGTAAGTGGAATCTTATGTTTAGACGTTTACTTTGTAAAGAGGCTTCTAATTAAACCTTCCGTTAAAAAGAGGAACTGTTATCCTAAAACATATACATGGAACACTAAAAGTTGCAAAATATTGTTTCAGCAACATGTTTTTGTGTTACGGAAACAAGTTACGTTGCATTAAATAATGAGGAAAATGTCTCAAGCAACACAAAATCATATTAATGAAACAGGGTTTAGTAGCTTTTATTTGTCATGGACACGAGCACATAAGTTGATAGTTCGAAACTTAGCAATACGAACAAATGTGATTAGGGGAATACAATTCTTATACAAAAGATGAGAATATTGGAATGGATTAGTACATTTTCGTTTAGTCATTTATTTAGTTCGCACAAAGTAGGCTTATATAATACCAGCATATTCCTGATTAACCCTCCACTGAAGGAATCAATTTCCGGTGTCTATTTACAGAGGGGCATTTGTCAATAGAACGGATGGTTTCCGTTCTCTAGGCTGGTGCCTCGAGTAATAAATGAAACACCTCAAATACCTATTAATTGATGAGTCTTTTGAAAAGAATATTATTGTACCATTTCTTGGAATTAAAATCCATCCATACATACGAAAGTAACTCTGTGTGTCTGTCTTTAACCATTTCACACCAGATTTACAAGAAATTTGATACACTTGTACACCATGACCTGGGATAAGACGTAGGATACTTTTCTCCCGGTAGTATGTTCTCGTGGCATAATTTCCAATCTCAACGCAAGCGAAGCTGCAGGGAAAACTTTATCTTAATTAATACAAATATTACAATTACCACGCTGTTTTGTTAAAAATGATCCTTAGTCTATAGTTCAGCGGAAAATTTTGGGACTAATATTTATTAATTAAACTCCTAACGACCTTTACAGTTTCCAATTAATCAGTGAGGACTTCCAAGGGACTAATTTATTTTGAAACTGAAAACTTTTACGATGTTCATTTTTATTTGGTTATTATTTTGATTGCTTCATTATTTTGATACAGATGTAACGAGTGCTTAAGGATAGGAACCAAACTAATAACACTACTAATTATAGGAATTTATTTCATCATCATCATCATTTCAGCCAAAAGACGTCCACTGCTGGACATAGCCCTACCCCAAGCACCTCCACTTCGCCCGGTTTTTAACCGACTTCAAAAAGGAGGAATATCGATGCGGATGTTTATATATATATTTTTTTTATGTTTGTTCTGCCATAACTCCGTCATAAATGGACAGATTTGCAAAATTCTTTTTTGTTCTATAGAGGTTTATTCCGAAATGGTCGCATTTAAATTTCGTAAAGATCTGGTGATGAGTTTCGGAGATAGACAACGAAAATCTTCAATAAATACCAGTAAAACAACCGCGATTGCTGCTATCGCATATGTATGCATTGTTTACGCAATCGCACAACATAACAGCACGTCTGTACCCTATAAACGCAATTTCAGTACGCAGATGTGTTCTGTATACCACCGTATACCCTACCACATAGCAAGTAGTGTTATATGAATTTGTGTGGGGTAGGTATAACTAAACACAAAAGGTGAAAAATAAAAACTTTTTTATAAAAAAAAACAACCGACTTCGACTGTAGTGTTTTTTTGGAAGTCGGTTGTTTTTTGTTTTATAAAAAGGTTTTATGCTTCTTGCATCCAACGGGTTCCTGTGGCCTTCACAAGGTCGTCGGTCCACCTTGTGGGAGGTCTTCCAACGCTACGTCTTCCGGTACGCGGATCTTATTTACTAAAATTATACGACTCTTAGGCTTGATTTTTCAATTATCTGATAACTTTATTCGAGGAATAATTTTGAAATTTTGACAGTTATTTCATATAAAAACTGTCAAACGTCAATTTTATTCTTCGAACAAAAGTTATCTGGCGATGGAAAATAAGGCCTTACTAGTGTTTGCACTAGTAAGGCCTTATTTTCCATCGCCAGATAACTTGATCGCCAGATGATTTGTCATCGCCTGGAGTCGGTTTTTTTTTTTTTTTTGGTTAGTATAGGGTAGCCCGTAAAGCGTAAGGGTGATCCCGCGCTCGGCCATGTAACTTACATCTTTACCAAGATATTGGTCATGCGATTGCCTAAGAAGAGATCATTCGTGTTATTTATGGTAAATTTTTAATGAAAATTAAATGTTCAGTATTTTTTTTTTTGTAGAATACTTATATTTTGACAGGCCTGTTGGTCTAGTGGTCAGTGGCCCTGACTGCTATGCTCAAGGTCTTGGGTTCGATTCCCAACTAGGACAAATGTTTGTGTGATGAGCACGATCATTTGTTCTTTGTCTGGGTGTAATTTATCTATAATATGTATGTATTTAGAAATATATATGTATGTTTATCAGTTGTCTAGTACTCATAGCACAAGCTCTGCTTAGTTTGGGACTAGATGGCGTTGTGTGAAAGTTGTGAATATTATTATTATTATTATTTTATTTTTATGAGCTAGAATTATTTGCTATATTTGATAGCTCATAAATTATATATTATAAAAAATAGTATTTTATAAAATGTTTTCATTAGGCTGTGTCAGGTGTAACACTATTACTTAAGGTTAATTTACTAATGGACTAACCAGAGTTTCTCAGAAAAAATAAAACGACGGGTTGCACTCCGGGAGTGCCGGCAGAAGTGAAAACTTAAATATTAACGTTGTGCATTTTTTATATTTTGGAATGGTTAGGGAATCATTTTGCACGAATTGCTTTAATTATCAGTATAAAAGTACTATCATTTATGTCGTAGAATACAATATTTATTTATTGCACTATCTTGCACAAACATGACAATTTATATTACATTAAAAAGTTTATCTCTCAGAAAAATCAACTTCCATCCATAATTTCGACGACTTTTTCACCATCATTATTACCAGAACCATTATTTTATTAATTTTTTAATTTTTTCACGTCCACCGGAGGTGTGCCATATGTTCCACCAGTTATCTGTAGTTCCCAAATTGCAGATTTATTGTCGAGAGATGTACCTTCAAGTCTATCAATACATTCTAACTACAATTCTAATTAATTAATTCATTTAAGTTAAGTTTGTTTCTGTAACATAAACACACACGAACATTCGCGCAAGCACCCTGCCCCACCTAAACTAAACAACAGGCGCAGGCATACATTTTCGCCGCGCCGTAGAAAGAGAGGGGGATACTTCCTCGCCTACGCCGCGCCGCCGGCTGTCTACTCACCATCCGTCTTACGAATTTTCGATCAGGGTCACGTGTCCTGACGCGAGTTTTACATTTTTTACCCGTTACAAAAAAAAGTGTACAACGCCGCTAAAGAAGTTTTCACTTAAAAAAAAACGTTTTGAATTTATGAAAGGTAGAATCTGTTATTTCGTTTAAAGATACTTAATAGGGTGGTCCTTATTCCTAAGAAAAAAAAAAATTGTCTTTAATTTCGCGGGGCACCACGTAATTTGATTATATACCATAAGAAAGTATTTCAGTATTTTTTTTTAATTTTTTAAATGACATTTAGAGGTCGCTACCAAGGTTTGAATTTTAAATAAAAACTCGAATTTTTTCTTGTTTTCTTTATTTTTTTTTTAGATTCTGCCATTCTTTGAATAGTTTTTCAATTTTACTGATGACATGTTTTTTTAATTGAATTGGTATACTAGCTTTTTCCCACAAATTTATAACTCCGCAAGCCGTCAAAGTTGCAGATTCACGTATGCTTTTCTGTTCTTCATTTTTGTAGTAAAAAAAAAAAACGCCGATGGATGGCCACGTTGATTGGTTTAATTCGGATAAAAATTGTCCAATAAGCCAAACTTTACTTTGATTTCTAGTAGCTTTACTGAGTCCGCTACTTGTAGACGCCATTGCAAGTTGAAACACGTTAATATGATTTTTACAAATAAAACACGTACGCTCTCGTTAATGACGTATTAGACCTGAAGTGTAGTAAGAAGTGAAGTAAGACGTACAATTTGAAACATACGCAATTATGCATGCGCACAAACCAATTTTTAACGTATTATGATGTTAGTGCGCACGCGTACGTCTTATCTTTTTGATTGTGTGAACGGTCTAAATCTTGACGCGTCGGTACAGAAGAGAGGTCGAGAGGAGGAAGGGATAAAAAGCGATTGTCTATGCGAGTTTTACTTGCACGGAAAATATGATATAAACACCTAAATGAAACATTAATGAAACCTTCATTTAAGATGTTTTTCAATGCTTTTTGTAAAAATTTTGACAGCTGGTAGCGACCTCTAAATCTTAACAAAAAAAATAATAAAAAAAACATATTTCATATTTAGAAGTATATAATCAAATGAGAAAGTGCCCCGGGGATAATTTAAGAGTCGAAAAATAAGGACCACCCTAATACTTAAACTTCAGTAAAATGTTTAAAACAAAATTGCGATTTATTTATAAATAGCCTCCCAGGCGCTCATTCGTAATAAGCATTGGTAAAATACGATAAGTATTCTAGGGCTGAAATCTAAACGCAATAACAATATACATTTATAAAGTCTTGACAATCATCATTTTAATTTGCAAACGCAAATTAAGTTAGGCTCTAAGCAGGCTTAACTTTTCAAATAGAAGCATTCCATTTTATCGTTGTAATGAATTTATAAAACTTTTTAATTTAAATATTCCATCAGTCGAATAAGAGTTTAAAATTATGTCAGTGTAATGGCGCTGAAATGAAGTTGGTAACTAAATGATATATTATGAAAATATTCAAATCCCACTGCCTCGGAAAGCACGTCAAGCCGTTGGTCCCGGTTGTCATTCGTGGATCTTTGACAGTCGTTACGGGTAGTCAGGAGCCCGAAAGTCTGACAACCAGTCTTACCAAGGGTTATCATATTACCCAGTAACTGGGTTGTGGAGGTCAGATAGGCAGTCGCTCCATATAAAATACTGGTATTTAGCTGCATCCGGTTAGACTGGAAGCCGATCCCAACATAGTTGGGAAAAGGGGCTGCCTAGGCAGATGACGATGATTCAAATCCCACTAGAAAAGTATTTGCACTTAGCCTTTAAAAGTATGAAATTATGTGGCATATTATTATATTTTCGTAGTATATTATGTCTTCTACAAATTATCAAGGTCACAGGAACTGTGTTTCAAATTTCGCTGTACCAGATTCATGTTAGTAATTATAGCTAATTAAGAGGTATCAAAATGTATATGTTCTAATTGGATCTACCAGCAGTAGCTACCTACACAAAGAATATTTTGAGCTCCTCCATGAAATATAATAGAAAGCGATAATTAATAATTTGCATAATATAAGTAGTGTTTTGATAGTGACTCCCTCTAGTCATAATTCATACTAAAATCTCTAAATAACTTTACAAAACTCTTTGAGACGTCAAAAATAAATTATATTTTATATTTTTTTAAATAGAAGGTCTTTTTTAAGTGGAAGGGTTTTTTTTTTTAATAGAAGGTCGCTGTTTCCTGAACAACTTCTCTGAGAACTAACACCAACACAAAATAAAAGGTCACAGGCCCTTTTACGACCCAGACATTATAATAGATCAGATACGTAAAATAAACTAAACATTTTTTTCTTGACAACTAATTATCTAGTCCACCAAGCAAACAAAGTACATGCAAAGAGCAAGCATATTAAAATTGTTATTTTCTTCAAGAAAAGGCAATTAATTTATGAACGCAACGTAACTGGGTACAAATTACTAAGGAACTAGGAATGCTTAAAATGTTTAACCATAATAACTGTACATCTGAAATTGAAACGTCTACTTGGATGTCGGTTTTGCTACAAATATTTAGTGGAACTTGTATATTTTCTGCTCTGCAGAAAAGGCAACCCCTTTTCTAATTAACAGATGATAAAATATTGTTGTAGTCTCGCGTTGATAGCACACTTTTTAATCTTTGTCAATATGCATGTCTTTGTCTATTATTTTATAGTAATGTCTCAGCAATTCATTACGAAAAAATAAAAACTATGTTGAGGAAATAGAGATTCATCACTCATCATAATACAATAGTTTTAACTAGTAAAGAGGTAACATTTGTGAGTTTGCCTATCGGTCTTCTACAGACTGTACATTGGAGAGTGTGCCCAAGAGCTCCACGACCTGATCCAAGATATCCGTTTCACTTCTGGACTACCAGACGAACTGCAGTGTACCATCCGCACTTGGTTGATATACACGGAGAGAAAATTCTTAGAAAAATTACTGTTTTCTTCACTGTAAAGTGAGTGCAAGTGACATCTACAGAAAAATTTCTGAATGAGATTGGGAAAAATTCACTATTTGTCCAATAAATTTTACTGTACAGCATATGGTAATTTTTCCATTACCACTCAAATGCACTCAGATTATGAGACAGCACAGTAATTTTTCTAAGATTTTTCTCTCCGTGTAGTGACTAGTCGTACTCAGTGCTTCTCGTTCACACTTATTACGAAGTCAGCCAAAGTGAACTCTCTGCCAGCGTCTGTGTTTTAACGAAATTTGTTATTCATATCCATATTTAAAAGATGTTCTGTCAGTGTATATTTATTATTTCTATAAAGTGTCATGAATCTACAGGCTGTTTTCGTATCCAAAATAACCAAATACATTTATTTATTTTCTTTTCTATGCTTTGTCTGAAAAACGAAAATCATACGGTACACAAGATAATTTTTATTTAATACAGTAAACGAGTTTATTTGTGTTCGTGATACGAAAGTTTATTTAAAAGAATAAGATCAGTAACAATAATCGATTTTCCTTTAATGCGACTGCAAAATGGAAAAAGATTAGCCAGTTACAAACTGTTTACTTAATTTTCTGCTAGTACGTTTATTCAAAAGTTTGCGTGGTAATTGTAAGACACCACAATATATAAAAATAACAGCCCCATTTTACAAAACTTTTCTGTATGTAGTTTTGGTCATAATCGCTGAAATTAACAGAGGGTAAAGACTGGTGACGCGCTAGCAAACGGCGTACAGCTGTCCCTGTGAGAAGCAGCTCGTCCTGAGATCGACACCCGCAGCTTTCAGTAACAATTTCCATTTGCTTGCGAAGTTTTTCGATTTTAGTGAATTAATTAACGCTTGTGTTCCTGCATATGCGTAAACTAATGACAAAACATTAATACTCTGACTGATGCATTCTTACAGAATATTCCTGACGAACGGCTTTCACTAAAATAATATGACAGTATTTATACACACGGGATTTCTGATTAACAGTCACCTAAACTATTTATTTATTTATTTAATCTTTTCACACAAAAACATACAAATGCGGACTTAATGCCTTAGGCGTTCTCTACCCATCAAGCAAGGGTGGTGAAGAGATTATTTTTATTATAATCATAGATAACAAAAGAGGCCTAAACTTCAAGTTTTTGTGTTTATGTACTACGAACTATCATAATAGAAACCATAGACTGTCAAAATATGAAAAAAGAACCACATAAAGTTATGATTATGGTATCAGGTTGTGCGTCTATGTCCTTACCACCCTGTTTATATCATAATTGACTGAAAAATGTATGCATATGTAATAACTACTTTGACTGCTCTGATATCACCAATAAACTTTGTTATATTGTACCCAGAACTGTATTACGGCGAGAGGCGCGCGTGCCCCGGCTGTTCTACACTGTTAAGTGCAGAACCAATGCTGGCGCAAGGGCGCCCCTTCGTCGTCTATCAGAAATATATAACGCACACTTTTTCGATCTTGATATATTTTCACTACCTCGAACAAAATTTAAAAGGATGGCTATTCAATTGCTTGCACAATAATCATGATCATCATTCTTCCTAACCTAAATCGCCTCCATTAGATGCGTGCATTGACGCATAAAATAATTCTACGCATCAACGAATGTGTGGCTTTGTTTTATTTCTCCATAATAGTTTATTCCGCGGACATTGGTGTGGGTTACATGTTTACCTCTATTACCCTATTTTGTTATTTACCATAATTGTAACGTGTAACTGTTTTATGTCCCAATAAAATAAAATAAAAATAAAATAAAATATTCACATTAAAAAAATCGAAGTCTATATTTTTGGAATTATAATCGTTTCCACACCTCGCAGCAATTAACAAAAATGTTAAATGTACAGTTTTGAGTTCGCTACGATTTTATTATATAGATTATAGTCGCAAATAAACTAAGTAATTTCCTACGTGATGGCAAAAATACGGAAATTCAATCGATATTCCAAAAAGTTTAAGTTGAATAAATTCAAAGTTCAAAACTCGTTTTGCGCATAATTGGAAATTGGTTCGAGTCTTCGCACCAATTCTTTAATACCGTGTTAGAAAAATATTGAAAAAAGTTTATTTTCGTCCACATTCTTTTAATAATGAAAAATGAAAGAACTTTCATGGCTAAGTCCGACGGATAAAAAAGTTCAAAGTTATAAGAGACGATTCCAGTAAATTAAGTTTTATATTCAAACGTAAAAAATTAGAACTCTCGAAAACATTATCTTTCATGGTTCTATCAAACGAGGAACATTTCAAATGTAACGTTTTAATAATTATCGTTTCTCAAAACTGGTTCATTTGTCGGAGTGTACTCGTAGGTATAGCATTTAAATTATTTGCAGATTCCTCAAACGTCCACGACACCACGCAAATCCAGAAAGTGTCAAGTGCCTGCTTATTTATTCTTCCGGTAAAATATAATAGAAATAAAAAAACTGTTTAGTTAAAAGGTACTTACGTCTTTGTCAGGATTAAGGAATGTGAAGATAATCATCATAACATAATAAGGTGTCCACCAGATGAGGAAAGCGGCCACTATGACCACTGACATCCTCAAAGACTTCATTTTCGCTCTATCAATGAGTCTTCTTCGATTCATATCAGGAGTAAAGTACTTTTCCTGCCTCCGCACCTCAGGCTTGAATACTTTTTCGCTCTCTGAAAAATAAATTAGAAATATTTAAAACGATTCTTTTTAATCAGAGGTAGGCACAATAACTTCGGAATTTCTGGGTAGGTTTCATAATTTTTTCTTATCGAAAGATGTTGTGACTCAGAAAGAATGATCGGGATTTGTTATCGCATAATACGATAATTTGAAAATGTGATAGTGATGGTATATTTATATATTATATTTTTCCTATAATATATTTTCTAATATAAAGTAAGATAAAAGCTTTACCGTCGTATTTCTGTTTTTGAAATAGTTTTTATAATAACAACACTCGCCACAAACTAATACCCTAAAAGGATAGATCATCATAATCAACATTTACTTGTAATATTTATACTATGCTAGTTAAGCCCATTTGAAATTAAATGTTTCTTTTCAAAGTACTCATATTTCACGAAGAATACAGAATTAGTCGATGATGTTTACGGACCTAACAAAAAAAAATGTATTCGTTATCCTATTTCGCGTTTTATTAAGTAACTCAGTTATTTTTATGCCTTTTGTAATAAATTATAGGTACCTACCTATAAAAAAATGTGATCAATATTGATACCAAAAAAAAATAAATGTGGTTATTGATAACATATGAAATTGAATGCCCAAAAGTGAAATAACTCTGTCCCATTTTTCGCAAGGCTCATCAATTTTTTTTACCGACAATAATTTTGATGCTTTCCAATCTAAATCAAACAATGTTCTGTTGGCATTTTGATAATTTATCAACCCTCTGTTATTATTTATGGCTACCCAAAGTTTCTAACGATATTACTCGAAATATTTTACCGCAGGAATTTCGTTATGAAATTAATTTAGAGCACTTTGTAATTGTTTTATTTTGGGGGAATTATGTTTGGGGTTCAAATTTTAACCTTGTCAATTTTATAGAGGAATTATAAAAGTGAAATAGAAAATGGCTTTGAATGTATATACCACGTGAGCTAGATAATCCATGACTTTATACCTGGCTTGTGGTTTTGAGTATATACAAAAAAAAAAAAAATACGTGTAGAAAAGTCTTAAAAGATCTATTTACAGAAATATACACAATTTCAGTAAACGACGATTTAAAAAAAAAAATTGAGAATTGGAAAATCGGATAAACGGATAAAGTTCTGATAAGTACCTTTATATGTATTTATTTTCGTGAATTTTGCGAGTTAAGAGGTATTTCGTTATACTAAAGCATATATTCTTGGCTAAAGAATATGTAGATCGCCAGAAATCCTACAATGCCTGCCTTATTAGATAAGTTTTGTCCCAAAATCGCACCCCATGCCTTTTCCTATTTCTTTCTAAATCATCAAAGGATCAACGTCCTTTACATAAAAAAGAGTAAATGGCCACAACATCCAGTGTTTTAGTTTTATGTCTTTAATTAGTTTCAAAAAGTATCATCGGCATCAATTCAGCCGAATTACCTCTTCTGAGCTCCGCCACTTCGGCAAGTATACACAAAGTTAAATTACAAGACAACAGAGTCTTACGCCTATTTATTGTAATTTTCTTAAACTTAACTAAAATTTAATAATACGTTTTTGGACAGGTAGGCACACTTAAAATAGATTCTGAGAATAACGTAGTCCAAGAAAGTTGGTTATCTGCACACGCTGAGTTGAAACCGAATAACTTGAGCAATATTTTGTTATGAAAGTTTACCTTTGGATAAAAAGATTTCTAATACATGCAGTATAAGAAATCTTCAAATCAAAGTTTTAGAAATCCACACTATATTTATTTTTCAGAAGAGATTGCTGTAGCTTATCTAAATTATGTCTGAATTTAATTCTTTTAGACTAACTAAGACAAATCATATACGAGTATAGGTATTTGTAATGGAAACAAATCAAACGACTATTTTGATGGAGTGAACAGACATCAATAATAAGAATTAGTAATTAAAATTAGTTTTCATAATGAACTGTTTTTTTTTTGGGTGGGAAATTATCAAATAACTTCTCGGGCGTGTCAGACTTTTACTGACTAAAACCCACGTGTGTTCCTTCAGTTGCCTGTGCCAAGGGCCACGGTATCTCTTTCGAACAACCCGCGACCCTGGAAAATAACGTACTAAGGATTTGGTTGATAATTTCACTACGTAAAGTTAGTTGACAGTTTGTGTATATCGTGACAAGTACCATCTGTTGCCTTTCTCAGTGAATATAAATTCTTTGAAACTATCAAACAGTCACGGCGTGCACAGCTGTTTATACTGAACAAAAGTTGTTTATTTACTTTTTGTTGGTTGCGAATACTGTTTACAAATCGTGGGAACATTTTTTATAGATATACTAATACATAGATAAACATACATAAGCTCACGCCTTCTTCTCGTGGAGGTAGGCAAAACTATAGAACGCTATCTGCAGCTGCTACGATCCTTAAATAGTCCTTAAAAACAACCCTAAATCTCCTTTATAAATTAATAGTATAGTAAAAACTAGGCGGATACTTTCTTCGTTTTGTCATATGTGTTGTATGAAGGCGACTGGTGATAACCATTTTATATTCATGTTTTTTTTTTAGGTTACTGTCTTTTTGAAAGAAATAAATGATTACGCATACAACGTAATTTTTTTCACCTTTCATTGTTTCATTGTTTTTTTTTTTGTGTTTCATTGTTATTTAAGTCTAATCACAAGTTTGTTAATGGTTCTGCTTGGTTTAATTTACAAAAACAAGTAGCTACTTCTTAAAACTAAAAACAAGTAGTTATAGCATCAATTTTTTTGTAAGAGAAATATGTAATTGGGAATATTACATATTTCTCTTTAAAAAATGATGCCTTAACTGCAGAAGTATTACATTACGTTAATTCTGTCTTCTATGATGTCATAAAATTGTTTTTAATTTGAAACAGTAATATTACAACGGTGAAACTGTTGGATTGGCCTGATTCGTTCCACCAAAAAGTTTAAATATCTTTAGATGTTGAAGGTGCCTATAGATTGTTTCATTTCATGTCGATCGACACGTGTGACCAAACAAAATCAAGTAGGCAGACAAATGTGTAAGGCACAAAATTACAAAATCAGACAAGATCTTATTGCTCGTCAAAGCATAGCTTATCGAGCGACAAAAACAATAATCAAAAATCGAGCAAACCTGTGGGCACCTAACGTCCACAGAGTAGGGTACATTACTATCAAGTTATGTCTCGGAAAACACAACGTATCAAGTAAATTTTTTTTCCGTCATTGCTCGTATAATCACACCACCTGAACAACTTTATCTTATACCTGCTTATTGCCAACAAAAGTATAGGGATAGGTTTTGATTCAATCGGATTGTCGATATTCCGTAGGAAAAAATCAATTTCAAGATTCGACTGTGACGCAGATAGGAAATTTGAATATCGATTAGATTTGTATGTAGCTGGTTAAAAAAAAACTTACTTGCAATAGTTCTTACTGTGGACACGTAAGTGGACACCAGTATGATAAGAGGTAGTATAAACATGAAGATCAGTGAGAGCGTGGTGTAAGCCTGCTCCTGCCATCGCTGGGTGTAGAACCCGTGGGTCACACATTGGTGGAAATCTTCGATGAACGGGCCTTGAGCCACTCTGAACACCACTGCCTGGAACAAGGAAATACAAAACATTAAATCGTTAGATTCGCTCGACCGCATCAAAAGATGGTCACGTCTGTTTCATTGACAATGGCACAGAAAACCGAATCTATTAGAGGAAATGTGAACTCGGTCTTCTCAGTATGGACACTTTTTCAGGCGACCCAACTAAGGTGACAGCAAATCTAACGATTTAGGGAGGGCGCCCACAAGCAATTTTTGTATCCGCAGCTAATTTGTCTCTCACATTAAGTCTATGGGTGTTTATGTAAGTGTGCGCATATAGACATCCGACAGATGGGTGTCATTTTTGTCCGCCGGTTTGGACAAAACTGTCGCTCGTGTATTGGTTGCAATCACTTGCATTGCAACCAATACACGAGCGACAGTTTTGTCCGCGCACAGCGACAAAAAAGTTGCCGGCTAGTCAGTTGCCGCTCAACCGACAATTTAATAAAAAAAACAGCGTTGCTGTCGCTCCCGTGTGCGCATCGTCCAAATCTCGACCAGAAGACAGCGACAGGGACAAAAAAGTTGCTCGGGGGCGCCCTGCCCTCCCTTAAACTTTAGACAAAATAGATATTATAAGGCAAAATATAAATTAAGGCACCGTTTTCACCGTGTCATGAAGATTTTGTGTTTGTAAGAAATATTTATTTTTCTCACGTTAATTGTGCGTCGGACAACAGAAAAAATATGTTTTGGAATAAGTTGCTTACGATATCGATAGAAAATTGTTTTATAACAATACAGCTTTGAACAGGATGCCTGCCTTCCAACAAAGTAGGAACACTGATTTCCTCAACAACTGGGGAATCGAATTAAAAATGTTTTGACTCTTTACGAAAACAAGAACTAGAAGAAAAATGAAAACTTTAGTTAATCTAATCACACAATATCCGAGTAGCGAATAATTCAGTAAATTATTTAGATAGTTTTTGTTTATTACGTTTTACAAACTTATAGCATAACTAAAGTAACCCTACATTTTAGTAGCTTAAAGCACATTATTTTGTCCTGTATAGGGCTTAAAATTTTTTCATAATCAGCCTATAATGTTTTGACTGCAGGGACACAGGCCTCCTCTCTCTGCGAAAGGGAGTGGGGCCGTAATCCACCACGGTGGCCCAGTGTGTCTTCGAATTTTTTGAACATTCCGGTTCCCTCACAATGTTTTTCTTCACTATTTCGAGAGCAGAGGTAATGAATTAACTGTACACAAAGGTTAGGGCCTGCCTGGGTTCGAATCCACTCGAAAGTCGCGGCTGTTACCACCGAGCCACCATTTTATTAACAACCAGTACACTAAAAACATAACTTTCTTATCCATTGGTTTCTTGGCTTAATTATGAAATTAGACATGACAAGACAGTCTCATTCGTGTTTCGCAATTGGCTTTTATGATTCACAAGGGCACGTCTCCGCTTTGCACGGGTCCAATGTCAACATTTCAGAACATCGAGATTTCTGTGCTATATTTAGGTTAGGTAAATGTTAATGAATGTATTATACATATAAATCTACAGAAATATCTGCTCTAAATGATCGTGAAAACCGCCTTACAATCCATTGTTCAAATTTGAAGATCTAAGCTGTCACATTACACACATTTTTATAAAAGGTACCTATGTATTTTCATACTGGGTGTCTTGGTTATTGAAACTAGACAATGAAAGCGTTTATTCATATATTTTATTTCAGACATAAATCTAGTCCATAGTTTTAGACGCATTGGTACAATGAACTTATAAACTATTTTAAATTCGACTCAGATAAAAAACCCAAAATAAATTGTGATTAATCAACTTTAAATATTCAAGAAACTCATAAAATAATAATAATAATAATTAAAATTGTCAAACAAATTATAAAAATGTCAGAATCGTATATAAAAACAAAATAGTAAAATGTTAAATATAAAATTCTCAAATGTAAAAAGTTATAAAAATGTATAAACATTAAAAAATAAAAATTGCAAACAAGATAATAATACTACGATAAATCCATGATAATTATTTTACATTTCTACCTCTCTACCTTTCTTTATAAAGAATATTTGTTAGAAACACTCCCAATACCCCATATTTTAACTGAGATACTATTTTCATCTAAAGTTTTATTTAATATCTAATCCAATCCTCGATTCACAGAATCGAGGATCGGTTCCACATTTCACACCCACCACCGGAAATTAACTTCTAAGTTAATATATCTGTAGAATCCTGTTGCTCCCGTATTTAAGTTGATTATATCACTTCACTGACTCACTACCACAACAAGCCTCTCGTGCAGGCACCGCTCCAGTGTCAACCTTTCCCCGCCATTCGAGATGACAACTGACACATGACATTAGTGACAGCAGCTACCTATTCGTGTGAATGAGACAGTGTTTACATATCTATTAAATAAATATACTACACCGTAAGAATCACCTTTGTACATGTTTTTCTGTTAATTTCTTCTTAATTGTGTGTATACATATTATGATGTACAGACGCCAGCACATCAAGCTACCCGTAACTGTCAAATTTTCCCAATCAACTTTGAACCTTATGCATTAGCGATAAAGTTGAAAATCTATTAAATAAATTTGACAGATTGTAGTAAAATAGATTCATGTGCTGGCATCTGTACCTACATAAAAGGTTAAAGACATACAATGTCTACAGAGATTCAAAATACAGTTAAACCTAACAAAGACTATTTATCTTCTGAATTTCCTTTTATTTGTTTGAAAAGTTTAATAATATTCGTATGTCTTTTCATTAAATTCTCACAACGATTACCTTAGTCATAGTTCATCAGAATTTTCACGATTTTTTTTTTTTTTTTATTGCGGAATAGGCCGCTCTTGACCTCAATCACGTCTGGTGGAACGCAATGGATGAGGTCTATCTCGCAAAAGAAAGCAAAACTTTTAGCTGGAAATTCCCCTTTTTGTGTTTCAAAATAGGGAACCATCAGCTAAAATCTCGCTTGTGCAGAATTAATCATCACGGGCTTTAGGGTAAAAATATTCATACGCGAGATATTATTATCATGTTTCGTTGATAGTGAATTCAGTTGAAATAAGCGTATACAGCGTGTAACGGAAGGGGGGTATCAACCCTGAAGGAGGTGAATGTGCTCATGAAACTCAACAACTTTCCCCAAAGAACATAGGTCGAAATATGAAAAAAAAATTTGGCCCTCCCTTACAAAACTGACTACCAGCTGATTGATTTACTATGAGAGGGCCAAATTTTTTTTTCATATTTCGACCTATGTTCTTTGGGGAAAGTTGTTGAGTTTTATGAGCACATTCACCTCCTTCAGGGTTGATACCCCCCTTCCGTTACACGCTGTATATGAAGAAAATTTCCGTCTTGGAAAAAATAAGTGGGTAGGTACAGTCGGTTCAGATACAATATGCCTTATCAGTAATTTTAGCAAAACTCTTCTTTGTTTAAATAGTTTTTACTCGCGTACTATTTTCGGGTTTGCCCAAATAGTTAGTTTTTCATAAATTACCATTCATTCATTCATAATCATTAACCGTAACAAGAAGTTCCCTAAGGTTCCAGCAATTTTTTTTCTTCAAAAAGTCCACTCTGTGATCCAAATATCTAGTGACGCAACGTTATTACCCCACTCCTTTTTCATAGCAATAAAATTAGTTTCCATGACACACAAACCCGTTGAGATAACCTTTGCCTCGCAGCGAAGTGTGTTTATACGATTTCAAAACTAATTTTCAAAGGTAATCTTGACTGTACCTAAAATTTAAGCAAGGGTTGAATATTTAAATTTTAAGTAAAATGTCAAACTATTGCCGGGAAAGGAATAGATAACATTTCCGTCATAATTCGACCAACAAGTTGCGATGGCTTAAGATATTGGACTACCTGTAAATAGGCTGTTTCTTATGTTATAATTTTGCATTTTAAATGACGAGGACCTATGCTGTCTAATCTTCAACGTGGAACCAAGGACCATTTTCAATTATTCAATGGAGGTATTGCGCTCGCCAGTCTAAAACCTTATCAACGCAGGCAGTGTTATGTACGCGATCACTCTTTTATAACACTATAGAATTGATATGATAGGTATTTTGTGATCGCTTTTTGGTGTGTTTTACTTCAGCAATTGCTAACGAGGCCTCGTTTTGCAACTGTAACAATATAAGTTACTGCTGCCAGAATCAATACAGGTGGTGATTTTTTGCGCGTCTGCTTACGCATGCCATAACTGAATCAAGAACATGAAAAGGTGTTTATATCTTTACATAAGTATGTCATCACTGCTTCTATTGTTAGAAATTAATGCCGGATACGTAAGTTTTCTATGAAAATCATCAAGGACAGCCAGTTATCCGATTCACACCTGTAATATGAATATACCTACATACAATCTGAGTCACCTAATTAATCTGCCTGCCTTTTCCTTACTATGTTGGGCTTGGCTTCCAGTCTAACCAGATGCAGGTGAATACCAGTATTTTACATGGAGCGTCTGTCTGTATGACCTCCACAATCTAGTTACACGATACCCCTTGGTGAAACCGTCCGACTTTTGGGCTTCTGACTACCAGTAACGAATATCAACGATCTACGAATGACCAACCCCGAGCCAGACCAACTGTTTAACGTACTTACTTTCCGAATGGTCACCCATCGTCGGACCGACCGCGGCAGGCTTAGCTTACTTTCGATTGACTCGTGCGGCTGTTATCATTTAGCGGGCACCTATTGTTACATAGAATTTAAATAAACATCTAAGTATCAGAATAACTGCGAATACATTCGAAAAAGTACTTAGGTAGTAGTTTCGAATATGCTTCGTGTCTCCAAAAAACAAATATTGCTGACGGCCGCAGATTAACGTGCCAGGCATACCGATTTTCAAAGGAAAATCCCAGTCGGGTCCCATGTTTTTTCATCACAGCTTAAAGGACCATGATTTAGGAATTTATTATCATATTTTGCTCGTAGATGTATGCTATAAATTTTTCTAGCTTGTTTTGGAAAAGCAAACGAGATTTTTCTGGAAGAAATTGCAGTTTCGTTAGAAAAGGTTTTTTTTTTGTATACTCTACGGACGGATATATATGTCCTCTAAAATACTATAACTATGTCATAACATTTGTTTGGGTGCAAGATAACAGACCTTGAGTGTTCTTGAGTGTTTGTTCAGTTATACTAAAATAACACTAACCAACGTTTTCTTGACAAAAGTGTCACTTACGGATAAAATTCAGAAGACCTACGGGTTTTTGTCGCTAGGTTTTCCTGTTTCTGATTAAATTAAAATACTTTTCAATTTATAATACTATGAATGGCAGAATCATAATATCAACTTAGCATTATTCGCAAAACCGTTTCACCGCTTTGATAACCTTTTTGCTAAAGCGGAAAAGGGATATTTGCTTACATCTATATAGTTAGTTTTATAAAATCGTCCTTATTACGTAATCTTTTAATCAAAATGTACGTGATTTTAACCAGAGACTAAAATGGAAGCTATTTTCGCGGAACAAAGCCGAAACTGCTTACTAAACACAGGATTTGTAAGCATCTCGCCAAAACTGCGTAATATGAACAATGGCTTTACGTAGACGGTACACGATTTTACAGGCACATAGCTCGGATCAACAACATTGTTGGAGTAACAGAGCTTTATTAAAATATTAATCTGTTTAAAAATACAGTGATATCCATAACATAAATACTAGGAACAAACACAAATTTGTTGTTCCTACAACAAGGCTCAAGAAAATAGGTGGCTCGTTTAGATGCCAATGTATACGTTTTTATAATAAACTTCCTAGCCACATTCAAGAATTCATAAATTCAAATCTTTTATAAAGCTAAAACTATGCCAGAAAGTCTATTATACTGTAAAAGACTATATTGAGGACAAAAAAGCTTGGGATTGAGCTGCTCCAATAGGTCTAGACAGTGAATGTTGTTTATTTTTTATTTTGCTAATTTACACTTTTGTTTTTTTTTTTCTCTTTCTAAATATCTCTTTATATACAGAATGACATGAACATTTACTGTTTAAAGTCTTATATTATTTTAATTATTGTGAATGTGAGGACTATGTGGGTCATTGTTTCCGTTTTAATCATGGTCTGGCAGTTTGAGTGGTGTATGCGGTCTACACAAATGTCCTGTCCTTAGTATTGCTCGTCGAATCGTTGAGCTCCTTAAGTTCTGAGTTGAGCTGCACGGTTACTGACGAATGCGTGCACTGACTGCACAGGTCCACTCAATCTGTGTGGTTCTTTCCTCAAAAGACCACTTCAGACACCAATCTACATAGTCCTCAAAGATCAAAGATTATGTCTGGATTTTTATAATATACACATTGACATTGATGAATTTTATATAAACAATGACATGGATATTTACTTTGTAATGTATTTTATTTTTTATTATTATTATTGTGAGTGTGAAGACTATGTGGGTCATTTCTTTTTTCTGTTTTCCTTCTTAGTTAGTTTTAATCATGATCTGGCAGTTTGAGTAATTTATGCGGCCTACCCAAATGTCCTTTCATTGGTATTGTTCGTCGAATCGTAAGGCTCCTCAAGTTCTGAGTTGAGCTGCACGATTTTTGACAAATGCGTGCACTGACTGGACAGGTCCGCTCAATCTGTGTGGTTCTTTACTCAAAAGACCATTTCAGACACCAATCTACATGGTCTTCACATAATCTGACCAAGATTATGTCTGGACTTTAAAAGAGACTGTGACCTCTGAGTTTGTTTCGGATTTTCTTCTCAGAGTAGTCAGATAGGAAACGCCGACCTCATCTAGTTTAAAAAAATATGATTGACATGTAAAAGTATTTGTACAAACCTACTTACAGAAAATAAATCATTAATCATTTATCATTTATTATTCTATTAGTTGATTTACGCTGATGTACCAGTGTGCTTGTATCGAAATATTGTTATTTGATTTTTAATAAATTTTAGCCCGAGAGAATTTTGGGGATCCAATCTAGCAGAATTTCAGAACCATTCAAAATTATCCGTTTTTAGGATAACATGTGTACAAGTTTGCGTAGTAGTCAAAAAACACGGGGAAAATGCGAGCTGTTGTGACACATATTTGTAGCGGTATATTGGTGTTTCCAAATGCGAACTACTCGTCATACTGACGTCACACAAAATCCTGCATCTCGCAAGCAGAGTTTACCGCAAAACTAGCTTATACAACGGCCTGACATAAATCATCTGGCTGTTGCCTGCCAGACAAGAGACCCGTCTGGTCGGAGGATCCTCCCTTTTCTACGGAGGATGAGTGAACTTTTCCTTGTCACATGCATGTGGACACACTTCCAGTGCTAACATGACACACCCGATAATTACTCACTTTGTCACCCTTCTCGTTTTCGGACAGCGCCGCCATGAAAAATGCTCGACTCGTTTTGACAAACATTATTTTTTCTCGACAGACCCTAACATGACACCTAAGTTATCTCGAATTTTGACAATTCGACACGAGAAAATCTCTGAGTCTTCTGTCATTAATTAGTCATCATCGATGTTGACGTCAGAATCGTACACAAATTTCGACAAAGATCTCGCGCATGTCATGTTAGCCCTGCTGAAATGTGAAGTCAGCAAATTGATGTCCAACTTAAATTGTCCGTATATTCAAATCACAATTGCTAAACTTGCAACTAGCTTCAACTTCCTGAATGAACGATTCCTTTGACAATTCAAAAGTAGTCAATGGTTTAATTGAAATAAATACATTTTACTTTTTTTATTTTTTTTATTTTGATCACTGTCCTCTCAACCAAAGCACCTGCCATCTAATCTCTTCACCACCCTTGGTTGACTGGTAGAGAATGCCTAAGGCGTTAAGTCCGCCTTTGTACCTTTTGTGCGAAAAGTTCAAATAAATACTTTACATTTGAGTTTGACTGTCATTCTGTCAACTAAACGTTATATGACATGGCTGCGAGACGGAAAGTTGATGTGGGTGTCCAACAACTTTTTCCCTGATTGTAAACAATCAAAATAAAATA
Organism: Eremobia ochroleuca; assembly: GCA_949629135.1. Taxonomy (NCBI): domain Eukaryota; kingdom Metazoa; phylum Arthropoda; class Insecta; order Lepidoptera; family Noctuidae; genus Eremobia; species Eremobia ochroleuca. The sequence goes on along the minus strand of OX451397.1, from coordinate 10,774,192 downwards.
TCAAAATGTACAGTTTCTTGTCTTTTTAAACAAAATTCTGAAACCCTTCTCTAGACAATATGTGCTGAATTAATGATATAACAGTTTGCGCGTCGATGTCCTTTATTTATAGCACGTATACTAACGACTTATCGAAATGTGTACGTCGCCTTTACAAGAGAACATATTGATTGGGGCAAAGAATAAGGGAGAAGAGAATTTTCTGATTTGTTATGATTGGCTTGACTCGAGTTTTATTTAGTACAGCGATGTTCGGTTTATTGTGTCGCCAATAAAATACGTTGTGATTTTTAAGTATTTCCGTCCATAAAGCGTTCAATTTCTATAGGATTTTATCTTCGACTTTCTGATAGAGTGAATTTTCGTTAAAAATATTCATAATTCCTATCTTCCATTAAAACATTTTCAATATTCGACCGTCTTACATTGCGAATATTGCGATCAGATTAAATCCGACGATCTAAATTAATCTTGATACCTAAGCAGATTATACCATTGCGATTTTCGATCCAGTATTCTTGATGGGTCAGTTATATATAAGATATAAGCAACGGTCTGAGGGATTGCGGATAAATAACATAGTGTACCTACTTAGATATGGCTAGTTATTTTCCAGGCGACTAAAACTTAAAGGGCGACTAAATATTTACTACTAAAATAAAATAACTTAGCAAAGATTAAATATTTTAGCAAAAATTATATAAGATGAGCTTCAAAATGCAAAGAATTATAAAAAATATAAAAAAAAACTAAATAATGACTGCTACTTTAAGGTAGCGAACATAGTAAACAGGGCCAATTGAAATCATAGACGAGGTACTATAAATAATGACATGGCGACTAGTATGTATACAATGGGACATTGTATTATAGGCAACTAGAGGCATCTCTAAAAACTCATTTCCAAAAACATACAAGATTGAACTTGATAACTTAGGATGCAAGAGCGAGCGAAGCAAGCTCGTGACTTGGGGCACTGCGACTCGGACAGGTTTGGTTTGAAGGGGATGACGGGGGCCCAAGTTAGCGAGCAGAGCGAGCGAACGAGCCCCGTCATCTCCTTCATGTAAGGTTCCTTTAAACCCTGCAGGCGGAAATAGGGCACCCGCGGAGCGGAACTCCGTCGACTACGTCTTATGATTATTAAAGACAATTAGTCAAAACATCATTGTATAATTTAAGAATGCCCATTTTCTACTTTTTACTCGCCGTTAAGTGTTTGCTGAACAATAAATTCAGTTACCAAAACAAAAACTCGAAACCAATTTAAATTCAAACAAAGCTAACAACGCTGCTACTTTCTACTTAAAATTTCCTTCCCTTCAACTGCCAACCCACTATTTTTGCTACCGGTTTTAATTATTTTTTAATCCCGAATTCAGATTAATTTGTGACCGCGTTAAATACATGCGCTTCGATATTGGTTTCGTATCTTATCTTGGAGTATTTGATTTGTGGTTTCACGGTATTACGTAGGTAGAACATTAATTATGAATTTCTCCATCGTAGTTAACAATTTAGAATGATGAATGTTATTATGGTTCTAGCAGTGATCCGTGATTTTAGCTGTCCCACTTGGCTCCTAAGAGTCCCAGCGTGATGTTAAAAAGCGTATATATGTTGAAAAGAGTTATCAAATGCATTTTTTTTTAATCCAATAATTATAGTTCCAGAGATTAGTGTGTTCAAACAAACAAACTCTTCAACTGTATTATATGTAGGTATAGATTTGTTTGTCATGTCAAATTGCCTAACTCAGCTTTCAAAGTCGTCCTTGACAATCACAAACGTAGTGAGAACAATAAATAAACAGAGACTTTTTATCGTACTGGAACCAGGAAAATGATAAAAGAAAGAACACGTAAACAAACAAGTCACTGTCCACACGAAGACATATCAACCTATACATTTCCAGTATAAACTGACTCCTCATTTTACAAAAAGCCAATACAATGCGAGGTCTTTTAAAACTGCTTGATATGTCGTCCTGTGTAGGTAGTAAAGGCGGTTTTATCCCTAAAAAACATTTCTTATGGACCATTGGATACCTTTTCCTATACATATACGGCTACATTATTCAGTTTTACTACCTTGCACTGAGACAAGATCTTCTTCAGTAGGTACTGTGGGCCTAGCACAAACGAGCAGAGTAAACCATAGCATAAAATAATCGCACATAATAATATTTATTTAATTTTAAACTTTATTGCTTCATGAAGTATTGAAAAGCACTTAAAACAATTAAATTAAATATACCGTACAGCAATATATGGTGCAGAAATACCACAGTTAAAATAATAGTGCATCGAAAAATTCTTCAGTATCGTTGTTAATAGGAAAAGTGCCCAAAAGGCTGGCAGCATTGCCAGGTCGTATGGCAATACTGATTCTTTGACCTAAAAATAGACCAGCCAGTTTTATCATGTGAAGACTCGACAACCGCTTGACGGCCCTCGACAGACTTTATTCATATCTACGGGGCATTTCTATTTGTGGTTGCTGCATAAATTTTAACCAAAATTCTATAAGATAGTTGTAGTTCCGATTCAAAATTCGTTCGAATTTATGATACATTTATTCCGAGATTTCGTGAGACGTTCACATATCTCGGTCCATAGAGCTATGCAAGGATAAGTTAAAGGGATGGTAATTGATAGGTACCTCTCTCCACACGCGATTCAAGCGCGTTCTAATTCATGTACTGACATGAATTAGAAAGCGCTTGAATGGCGTGTGGTTACGGAATCTTATTAAATAGGCACATAGAGGTGAAATACCGCCAAAGTTACAATAGTTACCGAATTTTGGGGCTGGATCAATACGTATTTCATTTTGTGTGATACAAGCTGTGGTTTTACATTTAATGAGAATTAACTGTAGGTAATGTAAATAATCATATTTAATATAACTACTCTTTTAATCAAATTAAAACCCAAAAGCATATTTATTTCAATGAAACCATTTACAGGCACTTTTTTCAGGAGAAATATGAAACTAGTTGCCCATTCCAAAGCGTAGTAGGTACCTATGGAGAAGAACGGACAAGAAGCTCCATGGACACTCTTTTAAATTGTATTGTTGCAAAAATATTAGTTCAATCATTATGTCAATTTTATGTGAGAACAAAATTAAAAAAAAAAAAGGTACATGTTCATCATCATCATCTGCCTAGCCTTTTCCCAACTATGTTGGGGTCGTACCATTATTTTACATGGAGCCACTGCCTATCTGACATCCACAACCCAGTCACTGGTTAATACGATACCCCTAGGTAAGACTGGTTGTCAGACTTTCGGGCTTCTGACTATCCGTAACGACTGTCAAAGATCTACGAATGACAGCCGGGACCAACGGCTTAACGTGCTTTCCGAGGCACGGAGGGGTCTTGGTATGTAAAGATAGTCACCCATCCACAGACCAACCGCGGCAAGCATAGCTTAACCTGATCGATCGACCTTTGCGGCTGTTATTATTTAGCCACGGGCCCCTAGTACATGTTAAAACCACCATATTTTATTGAAAATATTTATATTTTTTTTATCGCTAATTATCGGATCTTCTCATGTAGGGATAACTATCTTGTCGAAACAATGAGCCCATTGACATCCATTATTGAGTATTTTAAGTACTTGAGCTTTTATTGCGGATTCCTATTAAAGAAAAATAATGAAATAAAACGTAAGGTTACAATATTTTTGTTGCAGCGTATTGAAAAGATCCTCTCAATACGCTGCAATATAAATAATTATTTTGCTGTTTTCCCTTTGTTATTTCCGAAGGTCGCTATTCTTATGTTGAGGATATCGTTCGGAGAGAACTATATAAATGAAAAGATAATTTGACTGTAGAATTTGTACGCAGTAATATGTAAAGTTGCAATGATATCTATTTTGTAAAAGCCTAATAAAACGGAAAAAATCGTGTTAATGTTTCAGCAAACGAATTATGAAAGCCACGTCCTACTACATACGGTGTAACCTGCCGTGGTTCACTTGGGAGTCCCTGAAGCGTCTCCGACTCCCAAGGTAGGATATAAAAGTCGAACCTCGTAAAGTAGGACTACCTCGGCGGAAAGGCAGCAGGATGGAGCTGTTTCACAAACTCTCCTTCTTTTGTGCTCCAAAACATGCAGCCAAAGTGACCTCTGCCCTGCCACTGTGGATGTGGCGAAGTTTTTGGCCAACAACAATTTAAATAACTGTCATGCTAACGACACGAAACAGTACCATTTATGTACAGGCGCCAGCACATCAAGCTACCCGAAACTGTCAAATTTTCCCAATCAACTTTGAACCTTATACTTTAGCGATAAAGTTGAAAATCTATTAAAGAAATTTGACAGAATTTAGTAGCTTGTTGTGCTGGCGTCTGTACCAACTTACGTAATACGAAAACAAAAAAAATATTAACGTTAATTATTATTACATTAACCAAAAACGTTATACCATCCAAAGCAATGTCACGCCAAGGTCAAAAATATTTCATTCTTTCAACGCGTGTCCAATCTTCGCCGGCTTAGAGCGTTTAAAATGTGTGATTTTGCCAAAGTCCAAAGATTTTCATCGTTAGATTCACCCACGTGTCAAATGCTGAGACGGTCACATTTATGTTTCGTTTTGGCACGTCTGACACATACGCAGTCACTATGAAAACGTCATAAACGGGATGTGAGAGATCATTCTTCTCACCATTGACACTTTTCGCGAGGCTTAAGTACGACGAGGCATAATCTAACGGTTTAAATCTTTGCCAAATTCAGTGTAACATTGAACTCAATGCTCTTGTATTTCAATAGTAAAATTAAATATCCCATAGTTGAAACAGCTGTTTGTAATGTCACTTTTATGCCCTATGGTTATGGTTTATTTCGTAGAGTACCGCAAAGATTTCAATAAAAATGTTTTGTAGGTATAATGTTTTCATTCAGGAATATAAGTAACACAAAATATTGTTTGACAGACATTAATATGAAGATAAAGCATACTTCTACTATAATAAAACATCTACCACAAAACAATGTGAACTATACTGAAAGGGATTTTCTTTATACCTAGGTACTCATAAATCTATGTTTGAGAATTAATGTCTGTTTGTAAACAGCCAACGACGGTAAATAAATACCACAATAAAATAAAATAAACAACAATAGTACACACATCAAACTAGATAGGTTTGCAGGGCACACCAACATATACTCGTGTGTTAGTTTGCGTAAAATGAACGGGTGTTTTACTTCGCCTATTTATCAGTGTTTGCTTCAAAATAACCCGTTGTCTACACACACACTTGTAATTTCTTTTCACTTTAATGTTGCAGGGAACATGACGCATACATTTAGCTAATGTAACAATCCTCTCCGTGGCGCATTAGTCGAGCGTGCGGTAAATAATATCTTATGGCGCCAGCACCGTAAGATCGAATCCGACTGCCAACGGCTCAATGTTTTTGTATGTTTTCATTACATATTTTACATAATGTTCAATTCATTGCTTAACCTCTCAAACGTCAAATGTACACCATGTGTACAGATAAAAATACAATGTCTATTGTGTTTGCTAATTGTTACGCGGCTGGTTAACTATTAGCAAGTCTTTTGTTATATTTGGGTTGGAATATATTAATTGTCTACACTCTAAAAATTACAAATCAAACATAAGTTAGTGAGCCTCAAAATTATTATGTAACCTGAACCTCTGCCAAACACTTTAACTAAGAATCTTGAATCATGAATAGACCCTCAATCAAATTTAACTTGAGCACACTCATTTTTCGGATGATTAATCACATACTGAATATTAGGAACTATAAAGTATGTGCTTAACATAATCAGCCGCACTTCGCTACTAATATTTGCACTACGAAAATCGCCCTTAATCCTATGAAATAAAGACGCTGAAAATGTCAAATTGTAACGACTTATATGCGGTTGGCTTTAGGCTCTATTCAACAATAAATCACATTACTTTAACATCGATTCCGATACGCAATACATTTTTGGAACAGTATCTACCAATTGACAGCTTTTGTATTACACACATCTACAAAATATTTATGCGTGTAGATAATAAACTTTGTCTCGTACGTATCGCCTTAATATTTTCCTGCAATAATTATGTATCAGACCTAAGTTTTAATTGCTTCGGATGTCAAAGTGTGGGCAAAGTTAAGCAGCCTCTCACTTGACATTTAAGTCACGATCCTTACTTTCGTATACTTTATATCTGTAATTTATTACTAGAAAACAAAAAAGCGAAACTTCTTGAAAGCTATTAACGATCACTGACCTGTGGCACACTTAGCACGAGACTCAACACCCACGCGATAATTACAAGTCTTCCACTCCTCGTCGCAGTCGCCATACTTCGCATCGGATACTTCACAGCGAGCCATCTATCCACTCCAATAAGCACGAGTATAAAAGTACTGAGGTACAAAGCGAACATCTGCAGGAACTTGAACAATTTGCATGCTATATTCCCGGCGTACCACTGCACCGTGAAGGACCACGCCGCTTCGCCAGCGATGCAAAAAACAGTCACCAACAAGTCGGCTATACTCAGTTGGAATATTAAACTGTATATCGCTGTCCAAGACGGTCTCGCTCTTCCCCGACCTCTTTTACCTCTCTGTATACTTATAATCGTTGCCAAATTACCAAAGAATGATAACACAGCCATGGCGGAAAGTACGCTGGCTCTGATAAGAGTGCTTTTAGTCAAAACTGGGGCGTGATCGAGACACATGACTTGAGTGCCATTGTATACGAAAATATTATTTGTGAACTCATCGGCATGTGTGCCATTAAAAAGAAATGTTTCCAAACATTTTTCTGTGGACCATATAGTGTAACTTGTAAGAACAGTTTCAGCCGAACTAAATTCTCTGTGAAGAGCCAATTCGCTCGGAAATAACGCGTCATCGTCATATAATGTGGTATTGTTGCCTGCGCTGTCCATGTTTCGTCATGCGTCTTCAACTTCTTTGCTAATCTGAAACAAAAAATTGAGCGTGTTATTATTTCATATAGGTATAACAATACTAAAACAACCTCGAAAATAATCAGCTTTGATCCATTGTAAAGACGCCAGCACATCAAGCTACTACAATCTGTCAGATTTCTTTAATAGATTTTCAACTTTAGCGCTAAAGCATAAGGTTCAAAGTTGATTGGGAAACTGACAGTTTCGGGTAGCTTGATGTGCTGGCGTCTGTACAAATACCGTAGATTTACGCGTGACACCACTCAAATTTTTGTGTCCATGATTACGACACATCGCGGATAGTGCCACAAAAAATGCAACTATTTAGTATACGAGTGCTTAGATCATTAAAACAACCTGCTTATCTCCTAAAAATTATCATTATCAATACTTAAATGGCGTTCACTTTCCGTGTTCTTGGGCCTGTGGTAAACGATAAACGGACGTCTGCCTCGATTATTGCAAAGCTGCTGAAGTGGCCATTTAATGCCTCAGTTAACGGCAGCCTCAGGGAGAGAATACTTGCCTCGGGGCAGCTTAAATTGGGTCTCAGCTTATAAATTAGATCCATTGTAATAGTCTGTTCAACGGGATTTTCTAGAAAAATGGATTTAAGGTTTTACAGCTGTCTAGGATTGGATTTAAAAACGCCATCACTCTGTTTTACAAAGATAAAAATAAATAACTTTTTTCTTAGCTTTTTGAACCTAATTAACTATTTTTTAAATCTAAAATATGAAACTTACACATAGACGCACAGTCGCACACGTTTAACATACTAAGCATCCAAGTTTTCTTTTCTAATTTTTATGTTTGATCCTGTAATAATCAATTAAACTAGGAAATCACGCTTTATCGAACGACATATATGTTACGATAGTATTTTAAACAAATAGTTTGAATGTTTGTTTTTCGTTACTTTAGATTTTAATCCAGCCAAATACGTGGATCATTATAATTGAATATTGAATACAACCTCAGACAGCAACCCCTTTGTGTTACATATTCATGAATGTAGTGGCACTTCATGTCTATAGTCTTCCAAATTGACAATTAAATATCATGCATATTCTAACTAGTCGTATGTTTTTTATTAAATTAATGTTTCATATCGCGTTTTTCCACGGTCTGTTCGTATCGCAGATGCATTTCATTTCGATGGATGGGTGAATCTTCGATTGAGTTTGCATAGGTTTTTTTACTTAAAATCCAAATAGTAAGTATAAAGACAACCATCTACAACTTACAATGTGATATACAACAAAGAAATTTAAAATCGTTGTATATTTAAATGTCTTTGACCTGCAGTTAGGCACATAAAGAAATATATAATGTTGCTTCTGCGAGATTTTATATCACGAAAATGTGATTTGTCTTTACGTACTCTTACCACCTAGTCAAAGTACTGGTTATTTTAGCCCTCATCTAGCTTTAACTAAAGCTTTTTGATGGACACCAATATAAATCATTAGAATGGCAAAAATATTGTGTCATCGCTGTCGTGCCTACGGTCACAGAATGAGCACAGAATGGGCACTTCAGCACATCAAGCTACTACAATCTGTTAAGTTTCTTTAATAGATTTTCAACTTTTTCGCTAAAGCATTAGGTTCAAAGTTGATTGGGAAAATTTGTCAGTTTCGGCTAGCTTGATGTGCTGGCGTCTATACATCTGAGGGCCTAGACAAAGTGACATTTTAGCGATAGCGAAGATGGAAAACTACCGAAAAGCTTATCTTAATCCTGTTGAAAGTCAATGTAGAAATACGAAACGCTTTGAAAGCAATTGCCTAACTAGCCTCTGGCCGCTTATCTCATTGCCGGACCGAGCAAATTATAACGGCTTCCGATCTCAGCCCCTTACAGCGTCGACTAGATGCAGCCACTTGGCCACTGACCTTGAAGTATGGCTCTAACAAAGCAACTCAGACGTTAAGTTTAAACAGAATGTATGAAAACGTCAACGATAGTTGCACACTGTGTGACGAAGCACAAAGGAGTGTAAAGAAAACACTCTTTTCTTGCTAACACTTTTTAATAGCACAACTGTACTCTTTCACAATCCAACATACACTAAGCTTTGCACTATATTTTACCACTAGCGGTCACCCGCGGCTCCGCCCGCGTGGATGTCGGTTACCGATGCAAAAAGCCTACCCAGAAAAGACACGGTCAGCAAAATATTTCCCAGGTCAATTCGCAGACACCGACACTAACATCGACGACGCAGTCATTATCCGCAGGCTGCATAGATTGTTTTTATGAGGATGTTAAAAAAATATTTAAATGTAATTAATACTAAGTTTACTTCTGCCGGCAGTCCCGGAGTGCAACCCGTTGTTTTAGGATAGATAACTAAAGCGATTATTGTAGAGCTTCTCTATAAACAACATTTGACGTTAAATTATTTTCAGGTAACAAAATAGACTGATGGTCGGGAGCCCCGACCCGTGATAGGGCAACGTAAAGTTGCCCATGCGTAAAACATTATTTTCGTAAATCAATTCCTACTAATTTGAATGTTTGGCCCTGGGATTTGTTTATCGTTAGTGCGAAAGAAATTTTTACTGGAAATTGGAGCCTTTTGAATGTTATAGGCAAATCAGTAGGAATCATGGGTATTCTTGGTATATGAGCTAATTCACCAGTTGCAGGGCCGGTGATAATCTTCGCTACTATCAAATTATTTTTTAGCTCCTTTATAAGAGAGAGAAGCATTATCGGCGTGCCAACTTTTAACGACAGTTCATGAGGTGGTAGCCCAGCGAGGTTCAGAGAATTTAAACATTCCTAGGGGTAGTGCACTGCGTCCTTGATGTTAGTGACGGTGTCTATGGATTTATAGCACTTAACTTCACCCGGTACTTTCTGCATAATTAAATTGTTTATTTCGTTGACTGTTTCATTCCTGGGAGAAACTATTGCTCTACAACACAGCCAACGAAAATAATTTTGATGTAAGTTTTCGATATCAGGATATACAACGTGTAACGTTAAATGCGCAAAACCTCTTAAGGGGTCATTGTACTCATCATTATGAACAACTTTTACTATGGGACCACACCGGAAATCGCGAAAAAAAAATCAGCTGTTCCCTACATTTTGACGAGTTATGCGAACATAAATGTAGGGAACAGCTGATTTTTTTTTTCGCGATTTCAGGTTTGGTCCCATAGTAAAAGTTGTTCATAATGACGAGTACAATGACCCCTTAAGAGGTTTTGCGCATTTAACGTTACACGTTGTATAGCATCATCTATCCTAGATCTCGCGTCTGAGCCGCGCGGGTACCTTACTCATAGATCTAAACTCCCCTCCCGCACGCGCACCCCCGCCTTGGTGACGCTCACTTCGCAACGGGGCGTGCAGCAGAAATCGTAATATTTTAATTTCGCCATAACTTCAAAACCAAACGTCCAATTTTAATCATTCAAAGACCAAATATTATCTACATAAACTGTACGTAGTGATGGAATAATTTATTTTGATAAGGATTAATAGCATGAGTAAAATAAATGCGTTTGAATGTAGTCCAAAAAAAAATAAAGATATTTAAATAATAAAATGGTTGTTGTGTCTCACTCGACATAGATAGGTATAGTGTGTCGCGGACTTTTTTGTAGATATTTATAAGATCTACAATTAATTAGAACATTTTATGGTTCTATCTTTTATGGTTTAGGCAGCGTACGCAAAATAAGTAACTTTTCTGGTTGATTTTTTACATCTTGTGTCCGAAAAACCCAAATATCTTACAAAACCCTATTTTTATCCAAAATAAAATTTAGCCTATGTTACTCGTGGATAATGTAGCTTTCGAATGGTGAAGGAATTTTTAAAAACGGTTCAGTAGTTTTTGAGCCTATTCATTACAATCAAACAAACATACAAGCAAAGTTTTCTTCTTTATAATATTAGTGTAGATTTAAAACGACAATTGCCCCACCCAGAAATAACGATAATGTCAAAACCCTTAGAATAATTACAGTGTAATTATTCTAAGGTCAAAACCGTTATTTCTAAGTATTGCCAAAGTAGAATAAAAACACATTTTAAAAGTTTGTTAAATACGTGTTTTTAAAATGAAATCAATGAAATCATGACAGGAGGTTTCTAGGTCTCGCACTAAATGAAGTTCATAGTCAGCGTGAGCCTTTCAAGACCATGTCCAACTTGAACCAAAAATAGAGCATAGTTCAAACATTGACTATTATTGATGATTCATTTAGGATATTTGTGCACGCTTTTTGTTAAGACAACATTTTGAATCACATGAAATGGATTGAGCTATGCGTGTATTTTTATTTTGGTCTCTGAAGTTTATTTTGATTGAAGCTTCGTCTCATGGGTATGTGTATACAACGTGTAACGTTAAATGCGCAAAACCTCAGACACCCCAACTGATTTTTAATTCAATTGACCTATTTCACAGAGAAAATAAGTCATTAAAAAAATCGTAAAGGCTTTATGAGCTGTTTTAGTTTTACTGGTCATTCTGATCGTTTCTTGTGTCTGCGACGACGCTTTACCGAGGGAGGAGTCGTCACTGGGCCGCTGTGCCGCGCTGACATTGGGTGGGTTGCTTGACCTATTAATAAATAGACACGGCAACGTTTTCAATGAAGATTTTTTGAAAAATGTGACTTATATTAAAAAGTGGTTCAATTATTTCTGCTCGTAATTCTGGTCCAACTATTTTCAGGTTTTGCGCATTTAACGTTACACGTGTATAGACTCAAGGGTAAAAATGCAATCAATAAGTCTAATCCATATGTGTAGTTCATCATATCATCATAATCAGCCTTAAATGTTCCCACTGCTGAGACACACGCCTCCTGTCGGTGAGAGGGAGTGGGCCGTAATCCACCACGCGGGCCCAGTGCGGGTTGGTAGATGTCACAGGTCTTCCATTTTTTAATCTAGGACATGCCGGTTTCCTCACGATGCTTTTCTTCATCGTTAATAATACATAATAAGTAGTTCCCACGTGTTAAACATGATCATGATTTGCAATAAAAAACCATTTCCGAAAAATAAAACAAAAGAAGTCATTCATTCGACATTGCAAAGAATTTTACATTCTAAATTCGTTTGAATCTGAGACGTATAGGCAATCGGATTACGGACAGAAGCAATTTTGTGGTCACATGTTTACTAGTAAAACCTTTGAAAGGGTTCAATTCAAGCTAGGAAATTAAGGTTATTTATAAAATCGTCTACATAGATTTTTCTTTGCAAGGCAAGGTCAAAGGACTGTTCTTTCTTCTGAAAGTGTACCTAACGATTTTTTTTTGTATTTATATATGTTATTATTGTGTATAACCCGGAAAATACTAGTACGTCCAGATAAACGGACACCAATTCTAAAAACTATATTTTCGGCTTCAGATTCGTTTCCACACCTCATATTAATTACTTAAAACAAAAAAAAATATACTGCCGTGCGATTCTGGAACCATCTCACCGTGAAAGCTTGGGTGAAGTGAGCGTGGAGTCAGCTGTTATTCGCTAGGGATTAACACTATTAAGTGCTCACTTCACTTATGATTTCACGGTGAGATTTTTACAGAATCGACCGGCAGTTATCACTTTGTTACGATTTTATTATATGCATAGATTCTAAAGTAGAACGTCGCCGTCTATAGTTCCTCGAACCAAACAAGCATTACCTACATACATTGGTTAATCGCTCGCACGATTCCTGCTAACGATTTCCATGTAACTATACTTATGAACTTGGACTCAGGAGACTGCTACGTGGAATCCTGAGTTTTTGTCATCTTCCGTCTGACGCAGGTCCTCACAGGACACGGTTGCTTCGGGAGGTTCCTGTTCCGGATAAGGCGGGAGGAAACGCCCGGGTAGTACTATTGTGTGGATCTCCCGGAGGACACGGTGGAGCATACGGTGGTCTGTCCAGCTTGGGCGGAGCACCAACACGTCCTCGCGGCGGCAATCGGCGGTGGCAAACTCTCACGTCCGGCCCTGGTCTAGGCCATGATACCGAGCGTGAGCGCAAGGGAAACCGTCACCTCCTTCTGCGAAGCAGTAATGCTCGCGAAGGAGGAGGTGGAACGCGTGAGGGAGAGGCAATTTTTGCGCCCTCACGCTCCTAGTCGGCGTAAGAGACGCCGTGGGATTCGAGAATAGCTAGGGCCGATGCCTGCCAGGGTTGCGGGTTGTACGAAAGAGATACCGTGGCCCTTGGCACAGGCAACTGAAGGAACATGGGTGGGTTTAAGGCTGCCTGTCCACTGACACGGAGCTAGGCTGCGGAGTGTAGAAAAGGAGAAAAATTAACCAATAGGATTGCATAAAATCTCAATGTCATTTCTCTATTGGTTAATATTTATCCGTTTCTCCGCTCCGCAGCCTCGCTCATCGTCAGTGGACAGGCAGCCTTAATCAGTAAAAGTATGACATGCGCGCCCGCTCTGCCCAGAGCGGGAGAAGCTATTTGATGATTTCCCACCAAAAAAAAAAAAACAATTAGTAACTGGAACTTGAACGCATATAATGTGCAACATCATCTGAGCCGACAGACTACATAATGTGCTCAGGTTTCAGACTGTACATGGACAAGTATGTAGTACGAGTACGAGTGTAATATTGTATTATGTTATTCTAGTAAGTAAACAAAATTAACTGTAATATATTTAATTCGCGATAGTGTTCAGAAATGATTTTATTAATTTGGAATCGAAATTGTCGTCATAGCAATTAACTAAATCATAAACATAGCGTTGGCCTTGCTTCAATGTTTAATCGAAAAGTTCGTTTAGCGATGTTAGTTTGGGCAAGTTTGCTTACTTGTTGATACAATCTCGGCTCGGCCACGTTTACTTTAGTTGTTTGCTAAGTACGACTCATAACTTATCTAGTATTGGTTGAAACTGTATTAATACAGCTTTTATTGACTATTACTATTCAAAGACGTTTGTTTATTGGCTTTCAATTCATCTTTTGACGTTTGTTGTTTCTATTGATTTAATAAATCTTATTCTATAGGTACTTGTTTGATACTACAACGTGACCCCTGTACATTTTCTCTGAAACTTTTTGGGTAGTAAATTGTAGGAATTACCCGGCCAGCTGTTGTTTTACCCAAAATAAAAGTAGTTCTGGAACAAAACACAAAAATTAGGGCCAGTCTTAATTGTACTCGTATTGTTTCTTATTTCAACCTACTTAGTGACCTTATTGGTGATGTTCTTCGAAAAGGTCAGGTGTCTAGTACTCGCTACTGGCTTGCAAGTATGACCTGAGAGATGTGTGAATGTAAACGAAGCGAAAGGATCACCGCAAGTGGTGTTCTGTAGTACAGTCACTACAAAAACGACTTCCAAAGTCGGTGTCTTTGGTTTGTGTTTTTTCGTTTTTTGCCACCGACATCCGAAATTATAGTACATTGTTAACGAGGGGAGAAAGTGACTGATTACTAACAAGGGTGTAATTTGAACCCCGAAGCTCAGCCGAGGGCCTTACTACACACACGAGTTGGGAATCGCACTTTCTTCCGAGTGATACATACAGTGCTTTATACTATACCTACGAGAATTATAAAATATATATTTTTTACTTGAAGTTGATATTTATTTACCTATTAATTAAGTTGAACTGAAATGCCCTGAATAAAAAAAAACAGCACGTTAACAATGTATTTTCATTAGTACATTGCTCACCGAGAGGAGAATGTGACCGATTACCGTCGAGGGTGTCGTTTGAAGCCCGAGCCGTAGGCGAGGGCTTTAAAACACCAGAGATCGCGAATCGCACTTTCTCTCGAGTGATACATAGAGCTTTATACTACACCTACGAGGAAAATAAAAAACGAAATCTTTATTTTACTTTCTACGAAAACTGAATCCTCAAACAACACACAAATTGGAAATGGCGCCAATGGCGTCTGCAATTTTCACATGTTCTTTTTTCAAATTGTTTATCCTTCTGCCGCAGGGTCGCACTGCCAGCCCGACACCATCCAACACACAGCTAGTGGCCAGTGTCATTTTGCGAACTTGGAGATAAAAACTCACTGTAAAAACTTTTTGGCTTTTGATATTTAGGTTACCGGCGCATAGTCTTACCCAAAATTAAAAAAGAAAAACCACGTAAGAAATGGATTTTCATACACTTTTCTCTCCCGCTCAGATGCGTTTTCTCCCCGGATATTTGTTCGATATGCAATGACGTACTTTCTACCGTAAATTTGATAAAGTATCAAGGTACTTTCCAAGCAGGTGTAGTATAAACACTTTTTCTGCCCATTCAGCACGTTAACAATGGATTTTCATACACTTTTTCGACCCGTAAATTTGTACAACAGTGATGACGTACATAATTTTTGCCTCATTTTTTTTAAAGTAACATAATATATTACTTTGATAATTATATTACTTATTATTATTAGCTATTTTTATTTTGAAGTGTTTTAAAATACTAATTAGGTGTACTATTCAATCTAAATAATAACATATAAGAAATAAATTAAACGTAAGATAGAAATAGTGACATTTATTTTGTTCGACAAGATAAGAAAATAATTATCACAACCTACTTTGTAACTAAGAGTGGTGTAGTTTGTGAGAGGGGCTTGTGACTAAGTAATAACAGCCGCACGGGTCGATCGATAAGGTTAAGCTACGCTTGCCGCGGTTGGTCCGTAGATAGGTGACCATCTTCAAATACCAAGACCCCTCCGTGCCTCGGAAAGCACATTAAGCTGTTGGTCCTGGCTGTCATTCGTGGATCTTTGACAATCGTTAAGGGTCGTTAGTAGCCCAAAAGTCTGTCAACCAGTCCTACCAAGGGGTATCGTATTACCCAGTACCTGGGTTGTGGAGATCAGATAGGCAGTCACTCCATGTGAAATACTGGTGTTCAGCTGCATCCGGTTAGACTGGAAGCCGAACCCATCATAGTTGGGAAAAGGCGAGGCAGATGATGAACCTACTTTGTAACTGATACACGGAGAGAAAAATCTTAGAAAAATTACTGTGCTGTCTAATAATCTAAGTGCATTTGAGTGGTAATGGAAAAATTACCTTGCTAGCACAGTAAAAATTCTTATGAATTTTCTGTAGATGTCACTTGCACTCACTTTACAGTGACGAGCACAGTAATTTTTCTAAGAATTTTCTCTCCGTGTACGACTCAATAGCCAACAGAGCAAGGCTTCCTATAATAATTTCTCCTTCATATTCAACTTAGTATATGCCCTAAGAAGTCCATTACATCCGACCTTAAGTGATCTCCAAAACCACTTAAATGAAGCCTATGGGAATAAATATGTAATCTTCTATCCGACCGTAACTCAGTTATTAGGATACCTATAATTTATGTATGTAGTTCTATGGGATTATCGATTTCATATATCCCAAAAGGGTTAGATTATACGGGTCTAAATTGAAACAATGCCCTAATTCACTGTCATTTCGGAGCTGGAGTTCACGCCCACGAAACCGCCCACGAAATGTGAAGTTATGACTATCAGTTGGGAATAGTAATAACTTCGTGTTTCATTGCGGCGCTGATTAGAAGGGACAGCTTAGACAACAATGTGTCAAATGACGACATTCTAAGGTTTGTGGTTGGGTTAGGTCGTTTACATTTAGATAAATGACATGACTGTATTATTTTCATATGCCTCAAAGTGAAATTTGAATTCAGTTTTATTGTTTTATATGTGTGTTTTGTTGTTTTGGTACCTATGTTCTTTTTGTTTATATGTTGTTTGCTTTGATTGTTTGTTTTATTTCATTAAGTGCTGATTTTTCCATAGTCAGATAACTTATAACTCAAGAATAATAAATTATGAGAGTTTTACCAGTTTTCTATACAAAAGCTGTCAAACTGCAATATTTATTCCTCAGATAAAAGTTATCTGACTATTGAAAAATCAACCCTTAATGTAATATGGACTTTGTTTTTTTTTTTAGTTATTAATAAAGTCAATTAACAAACGCTTTTGGATTGTACAGAAAACTCACTCACAACGTACAAAATAGTAACGAAATCAAAACTGTACGTCACATATTTAAAAAAAAAAATATTCCTACGAGGTGTGAGAAAGAGTCTGATGCCTAAAATATAGTTTTTAGATTTTTTGTCCATTTTTGTCCCGATGTATGTTCTGGATTGGCGCTAAAGCAGCAACCCAGATTTAGATAAATTTTGGCACACAGATAGCTATAACATGGATTAACACATAGGGTTACACACTCACACTTTTAATCCCGGTAGTAAGTTCCCATGGGAAATAATTTCCGACCGTCTTGAATAAGCAGATAGATTCACTAGGATTACATAAAAGTTGTACAAATATAATTTATTGAAATGTATGCGAGTCGTTGCTATAAAGAGGGTTATTAAAACAGTTCTACTTTTAAATTCAATCAAACATGCCGCGGACTCTGATATGAAACAAAAGAATAACTAAATATGAATTCAAGACCACGGGGAAAGAAAGAAGTTTTGCATTTGCGTATAGTTTTATAAAGTAGGCTAAACTACTGAAACGCTTTCAGCGGTATTAAAAATAAAAGAAAAAAAATATTTTCTAAATGCAAAAAATGCACAAAGTTTGCAAATTGGAGAAAATGTTGGCTATGTAGACTTATTCGTAAATTAAACGGAAGTTTTACACTAGTCCAATGAATGGCCAAAAATTGTTATGCTTTTTAAATCTATGTTTTATAATAATACTAGCGATTTGCCCCTGTTTATTTATTTAAACTTTTCGTACTAAAGGTAAAAGGCGGACTTAATGCATTAGGCCCCCTAGTCCACAAAACCTCGATTTTATTTTTTTTTATTTTAAGTAAGTTTAATATTAAAATAAAAATACAAACCTTTCGAAATCAATTCTCTAAATGATGGTGAAAAACGTCACCAAAACCCTTTAAGTTTAGAAGGACGATGCGTCACACAGACAGATACGAAAAGCCTCTTTATAATTTGAGCAGAAGATATTATCCTATCGGCTTTTATCACACTAATATTATAAAGGCGAAAGTTTGTGAGTGTGTATGTATGTTTGTATGTTTGTTACTTCTTCACGCTTAAACGGCTGGACCAATTTTGATGAAATTGGGCACACAGATAGTTTATAACCAGGATTAACACATATAATACTTTAATCTCGATATTCCCACGGGATCGAGACTTCTGCGTGTGAAACCGCGGGGCGCAGGTAGTTGTAAATTATTTTGGGAATATTTTCCGAAATATTGCGTGGAATAATAGTTAAGTTGTAAACTTGAACCCCGTGAACCATATCATTTTTAAATGTGGTAGTTATTAAAAATAAAGAAACAATACGCTAAAGCTAGCTAAAGCTAACAGTGTGAATAAAGCAAGTTAAAAATAACGAACTAATAGCGAGAGGCAAAGACTGAGTGAAGTTATAGTTTTCAAACTCAAGTTCATAACATTGACAAAGTTGTGCCTATCGTTACTTGATTAACTCGCGCCTTTGGAAATCACACGGTCACTCGCGTGTTGAGCATTTTGCTCACGTTTATAAATGTCATTAAATGCTAGTTTTACCAAAAAAAAATAACATTTTAAAATTTTATTAAATAAAATACACTTTATTTATTCCAGAAAATATATTTCAAAAAGTTTTTAACATAAGTCTTTTTTATTTTTAGTTTACAATCATAGGAACTAATTAGCTAGTCTTCTAAGGCAGTCTTAAGGAAAAACATTAACAATGCCAAAATCTGTTCACCTCTTTGATCCCGATCCATCTATAATAGAAATAAATAATAGTTTCCTATGTCAGTAATTTTAAACCATAATATTACATAAAAGTAGCAGTAAATATATCGATAAGATGAATCAGTATCGATAAGATGAAAAAAAAATAAAGCCATGAGAAAAAAAAATACTTACGTCGATACTCGCGCGATGAGCAAAACACCGCTTGATGGTACACGGCGCAACAAACCTCCTCGTACGAGCGACTGGCGCGCCCTGGCGAGAAGTGAACTGTATCCAGGGGCGGGGGACGGAACAAAACTCAGCTACTGAATGAACAATGTCCGTACGCATAACTTTGACAAAATGGCGCGTGTTTTAAATTGACGGTGAGCAAAATGCTCATAGCGCGAGTGCTCGCGGGTTAACGGTATGGCAGCGCATAAAATACGAAAAAATAACCATAGATTTTATTTTAAATTTATTTAATTAATATAATTAAACAATAAGCACTTATCTATGGTGCAGTGGTGGCCCAGTGGTAACGCCGGTGTCTTACGATTTGTAGGTCTTGGTTTCGAACCCAAGCAGACACTTTACTTTCTGTAAATTATTTCATCGCCACTGCTCTCAAAACGGGGAAGGAAAACATAGTGAGGAAACCGGCATGTCCTTGAACCAAAAAATCGAAGACATGTGACATCTACCAACCCGCACTGGGCCCGCGTGGTAGATTACAGCCCACTCCCTCTTACTGAGAGGAGGCCTGTGTCCCAGTAATGGGAACATTATAGGCTGATTATGAAAAAAAAAAGTAAAAAAAAAACTTTTTAAATAAAATGTTTGCAGTCAAATTTTCTCCACGTGCGACAATTGACCGGAGAGATTAAACTGCGGTGACCCTCCCGCTATCTAACCTACAACCGATGAGCTATTTTCGTATTGCTCGTGCCGATACTACGGACATTGAGGATCAGGAAATAGAAATAGAACATTCATTACTTAATTCCATCAATCTTTATTCTCTTGTTTTGATATTTGTTAGACGGAAATTGACGTGTACATTTAAATAATTTCTATTTTATTTTATTTATTTAAACTTTTCGCACAAAAGGTACAAAGGCGGAATTAATGCCTTAGGCATTCTCTACCAGTCAACCAAGGGTGGTGAAGAGATTAGATGGCAGGTGCTTTAGTTGACAGGACGATGATAAAAGTAAAAAAAAAAAAAAAAACTAGACAAATACATAAATAGGTAATAAACACATACACACGATTTACTATAAAATATATTTATAATTTATAAATATTTATGTGTGTGTGTGAAGAAGAGAGGTGTTGAAAGGACTCTACGCTATTTATTTTGAAAATAACTCTGCAATTGTGAAAAAACTGTTTTCCCGATAGGGTAGTCAAATGCGAATATAATACACCTACATTTTGTTAGTTATGTTTGAATTCCATGTATAGTCGACCTTGTACTGACTTTAGCACCCTAAGACTGAATGTCACTTGCGTGTCTAAGAACGACAAGATCTACGGATTTGTCTACGTGACATTTACACTTAGGATTATACTCATCACTTAGGATTATGTCGTGGATTTATACTTAGTGAAGTTTCGATTTATTGAGAACTAGCTGCACTCCGCGGTTTCACCCGCGTAAGTTTCGATTCTGTAGGAACATCGGGATGAAAAGTAAGAGCTTTAAGTAACAGCTATGTATATGAACTTAATCACTTAAACAAAAACTGTTATTGTTGCTTATCTGTAATAGTTAGGCATATACCATCGCGGACTTTTTTGTGAGCAATCATGAGTAGATACTAATAATATATATTACATTATTTTGATACCTTGGGTTACATTGTTCCATTATAGGTAGGGATCTCTCATTTTTTTGAAAATATGATATAGCCTATGTTACTCTTTAAAGATATAGTAAAATAATGTTTAAAATCGAATGAGCAGTTTTTGAGTTAAAATCGTAACAGTCAAAAAAGTTACGAGGTCAATATTTATTATACTCGTACCTAATAGGAAGCGAGCCTACTCCAATCAGACAGCCCCAAATACAACGTGTAACGTTAAATGCGCAAAACCTGAAAACAGTTTGATCAGAATAACGAGCAGAATGAATTGAACCACTTTTTAATATAGGTCACATTTTTAAAAAAAATCTTCATTAAAAACGTTGCCGTGTCTATTTATTAATAGGTCAAGCAACCCAATGTCAGTGCGGCACTGCGGCCCGGTCACAACTCCTCCCTCGGTAAAGCGTCGTCGCAGACGCAAGAAACGATCAGAATGGCCAGCAAAACTAAAATAGCACATAAAACCTTTATAATTTTTTTTAATGACTTATTTTCTCTCTGAAATAGGTCAATTGAATTAAAAATCAGTTGGGGTCTCTGAGGTTTTGCGCATTTAACGTTACACGTTGTATAACCAAGAATTTTTTTTCCCATCTAGTAGGAAGCGAACTTAGGACCCTAAGCTCAGCAGTCCTGCTTGTGACCACTAGGCAAACAAAATACAGGGTCTGTAAAAAAACATATCCAAAAGAAACTCATCTCCATGTACTAAACAAAATCTTTATTTTTGGGCGTACCCAAGAACATATTGCCCCATTAGTCAACCTAGAAAAAAAGTTAGAGTAATAATAAAACGGGGTGCTAAATTGTCAATCTATCAAATACATCACATATATTAACTTAGACGATAATCATCATCACACATGATAAATCGCTTGTTTTAGTTAGAAAAAGATCCCTTGAAACCCTGGAAAGGGTAAATAAGCGTATCTAGTTGCAAACTTTAGGGCAAAAAAAAAATCAGTTAAAGCTTGTGATTATTAACCCACCTTTTAAAATAATGACAACGTAGCGGACAGATAAATACATGATAGACGAACGTTAGCTGCGGTTATTGAGCTCTGAATGTCAGCTTAGACCCATTATTTCGATCTAAGCAATTATGGTGTATCAATGCTGATTTCTTTGATAAATTCATTATGGAGTAACAATTACGTTATAATTACTAATTAGCAAGTAAATAAGAAAACACACCACACTGTACACAGCATCTATTTCTGTTTTTTTTTTAGTTTATATATTATTTACTTTTATTTATTTATTTTTTTGAATTTATTATAAGAGTTACGCTTAAATACAGAATAATATTTGTCTTTATTTTATTTATAAGCACACACTATGTTCATCTAGATCACACTTATTTCTGCGAAAAACTAGACTTACCCGATGTATTATGTCACACGGTGGGACGTCATTATGTCATTCTAGAGGTAGTTGCTGAAAATCAGCGCTGTTGACGATAGGTTCGGCCGAAGTCACAGCATTTTGCTGAGCAACGACCTGTTCTTGCACAGATGCGACGCACGCATGGCACATTATGTAGGACGCACGGCTTGTTATACTTATTATTATTTTATTGTTACTGTTTGTTACAAAAGTAGTTTTTTTTCAGTGTGTTTTGATTGTTATTGTTTAGTTGTCATCTGCCGGTGTCGCGGGCGCATCTTGATTAATGTATGTGTTGTCTTTGGCCCCTGGCCCTGACATCAAGCGCTTGAGTACGAGGCTTTTGGCTACATTGTATATTTTATGTCTTTTTTATTTTTTATTATTATTTTGTTTTTTATTCGTAGCGTGCGTTTTGTTTGTGCAGAATAAACGTTTTTTTCTTTCTTTCTTTATTTTACTTATAGCCTTAATTCACAGTGATAGTTGTAGGACAAAACACGTTTCATATCAGTTGGTCTATTCCGTTAAAATTTCGCCGTGAAAACGCGTATGAAGTGAGCTTGAAGTGAGCTGTCATTCCACCTGACGATAGGGATTAACACTATAGACAGCTCACTTCACCTTACGTTTCACGGTAAGATTTTTACAGAATAGATCAGCAGTTTTGAGTCTCTGTATGCCCTTTGGCAAAGGTTTCTTCCAACCCCGTACAATTCTCTCTGTTCCTTGTCTAGTCCATGCCTTTTCAGCCGCCCTCACCAAGTCATGCCGCCGTCTTTTCAAGGGTAATCATTTCTTTCTCTTCCCCTTCTCATGGTACCGTAGGGTCACTTTTCTGTTCTGTTTATCTAAATCTTAGACATATTACTACCATGAAAATAAAATAGATTTTAATTAGGTACAGACGCCAGCACATCAAGCTACTACAACCTGTCAAATTTCTTTAATAGATTTTCAACTTTATCGCTAAAGCATAATGTTCAAAGTTGATTGGGAAAATGTGACAGTTTCGGGTAGCTTGATGTGCTGGCGTCTGTACAGTTGACCGCATTTCAGTACTAACACTTTCACCTTGAGCTACCCTGGCGTAGTACGGAGTTTCAATATAATGCGTTTGATACCACTAACTGTACGTACGAGTACAATGTTTTCTAATTAATGAAACGATGATCCCATTGGTATATAAACTTTGAAGAGAAAGATAATCGTTTTGCTCATACCTGAATCAAAATGAATACGTTTCTATGAATCTATAATTCAAGCGTCCACTAGAGTCAATCCAGAAATCAAAGCTATTCGCGATTTTAGAAAACTCAGCTAGCTAACGAGACATATAATCGAACAGATGACGAAAAAAAATAATTGGAAACGTTTCTGTTCCATTTACTACCTACCTACCTGCTTCCTACTTTTTTTCGTTTTACGGAAACTGGACGTCGATGATTGGCTGTTATCAACGAGCCCGAATATTATGACAACTATGAATAGGTTGCATTTGTCTTTCAAGATTGATGCCCTTATATAACTGGAAAACTTCATTTCTGACGAAAATTATCAGCTATCTGTCCAATACATCTAGGTAGACTAGGTATTGAAGTTTTGTATGGGGCAGGATTTTTTCGGAATTACTGTGTTGGTCCCATGGAGAAAGTTGTTCAGTTTGATGGTATATACCAAACCCTTATATATGATCCCACCTTCCGGATACACGCTGTTTACCCTATCCACAATACGTTGAGTTGATTTTGAGTAACCGAGTGAACCACGATATACCGATATGATTGATGACAATGTAATGTAGGTAATCGATCTTTAACGCCCTTACGGGCAATTTGAGCTTTGATTTTCCGATTACCAACAATCTATTCGCAATTACGTCCGTTCTTGAAATATTAATATTCCTATCCTTTTATAAATGAATACTTTCAGAATACAAGACACCTCAAAGTTCAGCATGTCGATTCTGTAAAAATCTCACCGTGAAAACTTGCGTGGAGTGAGCTCCCACTGATGCTAGAGATTGACTAAGCATACATTTACAATCATAATCGGATTTTGATAATATTTTTAAAACTATTTCTATTGATCATTTTATGTAATTTCAAAACTAGTATTTTAGTAAAATATACAAAGTGGATTATTGGACATTCTTTTTATTATTACTGGGAGGCAGTATTTTACTGACAGCCCAAAGCATTCAGTGTGACCGCTAACGAAATAAATTGGTGTAAAATATGCGCGGACTCTTGCTATAAAATACGAAACACAAAAAGTGTTTGTCATCATGAATTTTTATCTTTTTTGGTCTACGCAATTTGGCTGACATTTAGAACTTTAAACTTAAATTTGTTTTTACGTTTCAAAAACTAACTTAAGTATTTATTTATATGAGGCGATTTCGTTACTAAGCTACAAAATAATCTACAATATATAAATAAAAAATTAAGTGCTGTTTGTTGGTAAGCTGGTAACGCTGTTTTGTTTTCGAGACTGTTTTGTCTGGGTCTGCACGCGGCCTAAGATTTAATGAAACTAAGGGCTGATTTTCCCAACGCCAGATAACTTTGTCGGAGGAATAATTTTGAATTTTTGACATAGCTGTCAGACGTCAATTTTTTTCCACGAATAAAAAATATCTGCCGATTGAAAAATCAGCCCTAAAAAAAATAAAAAAATCTTTGGCTCTTCAAAAACAAAAGAGCCGTCGTCGTCTACCTGGATGTAATAAATCCAGCTTATACCAAGTTTGTGAAACTCCACGCTATTAAGTAGACGTTCCTACAAATAAGTTTAAGTAGGTCTCAGAATATTAGATATTGTGTTGAAGGCTATAACTTCATAGGCAGTACTTAAGAACTAACTTTGCTGCTAAGTACTTTGTATGTGGGAACCAAATTACCAAATAAAACAATATAATTTTGCTAATTTTGCAGCTTTTGTAAAATAGAAACGTTTTTACTTTTTTATTTTCATTAATACGTCATAATCAAACTACACATCCAGGAATTCAAACTGGCAGAGCAAGCACTTGGCGTCGCATTAAACTTCGCAATTGAGCCTCTACGTGGAAAAATGAAGCGGAAAGATTTTTTAATTTTATTCACAACACAGTTGTGATGTTTTTATCGTTTATCAATTTTTATTGCCTATGGCAGTCTGATCAACAATTTTATAATCTAAATACTCCCGAAATTCATCAAGGTTGCAAATAAATTCCACGTATTAAATTTTTAATATATAAATCACCTCAACTCATAAATCTCCTATAAATCCCGAACGATATTAAAAGCATGAACGTAAGAGTAACTAAGTGGAACGTTTATAATAATTGTCTTAAGTCGCGGTTTGTTAATGTTTCCTTGCATGTGACAGGGATCTAAGGGCCAGCGCAGACCGACAGAGTGGCGGTGAACAGAGTAATTCTTTAACAACTAAAAGTTGTCGGAAGTTGAAATCGGCTTGCTTTTGTCAGTGTGTCATACGACTGACGGGACTGATGGAATGGTGAAGGGAAACATCGTGAGGAAACCGGCATGTCCTAGAACAAATTATTCGAAGACATGTGACATCTACCAATTCGCACTGGGCTCGCGTCGTAGATTGCAGCCCACTCCCTCTCGAAGAGAGGAGGCCGGTGTCCCAGCAGTGGGAACATTATAGGCTGATTATGTATACGACTGAAGTTTGTGTTACAACCGGTCAAGCACCGCGAGCGGGCTCTTTTCGATATACAGAGTGGCTCATTCAGAGCGGTCAGTATGGGAAAGTCTGAAAGTATAAGATATACGAAGATCTGTTCTTAGGAACCATGTCATCGATTTTAATAACAAGAAAAACTGCATTCATACATTTAAAAAAAGACTGTACTCAGCTCGGGAATCGAACCCGGTCGTTTAAAAAAAAAAAAAACTAACACTATTTCTATTTAGATATCGATTGTGTAGGTCTTAAGCAGTAAATGTTTCTATGGAACATGATGTCTAAAATGAATAAAAGGCATTGTTTTCACATACTTTTATTTATTTTAGTAGGTGTTCGAACACTTTTCCCAGAAATGGATTGGTACGAACGGCCCTATCAAATGGCCCGCGAGGTCGCCCGATTTAACGCCTCTAGACTATTTCTTGTGGGGTTATGTTAAGGATGAAGTGTACTTAAACAAGCTATGACACCGTTGAAGACCTAAAAGCAGCCACAGAGGCAATTTTAACGCAAATTCACCACATGAAGATACAAAATGCAATAGTAAGATCGTTACCTAAACGTGTTGAATATTGTATTGAAAAAAACGGTGGTCACTTCGAACACCTAAAATAAATAAAAGTATTTGAAAACAATGCCTTTTATTCATTGTAGACATCATGTTCTATAGAAAAATATACTGCTTAAGACCTACACAATCGATATCTAAATAGAAATAGTGTTAGTTTTTTTTTTTTCAAAACGACCGGGTTCGATTCTCGAGCTGAGTACAGGTTTTTTTAAAATGTATGAATGCAGTTTTTCCTATTATTACAATCGATGACATGGTTCCTAAGAACAGATCTTCGTATATCTTATAGTTTCAGACTTTCCCATACTGACCGCTCTGAATGAGCCACCCTGTATATAGCGGACGATTTTAAGCCTTATCTTTACTACAAATACAGTTTTAAATCGGTCGGTGTTTACTGGCACGTTTTTGTGCCGCTGGGGCTCTAGAGGTTAAAAAAAAAACACATGAAGCGGCGCAAAGCGTCGTCGATCGACACGCGGCAGTGACTGTAACTCTCAGAGCCAGTTTCTCAAACGAAAATTATCGCAAAATTAATGTGCCAGTTGTCAAACGCACGCAGACTGCTGTGATTGATTTAATTATTTGTCAACAGCAAATCGAAGCAGTTTGTTAAAAACTTAATCTTGTCATACAATTCCTTTGAGAATCTGGCCTTGGTGGCTTGGTTAAGCCCGCGTTTCGCTCTGGATAAGTCCGCGTGTTGCTCTGGATACTCGTAAACCCGCATGTTGCTCTGGTTAAGCCCGCATATCGCTCGTTGCGCCTTGTAACCCATAAACTGCTCTTCACCACCACTCCGTCTGTCTGTGGTGACCTTTGGTTCCTCTGAGTTCCCTACTGTAAAGATTAGCAATCTTTTTAGCTCATCAGTATTGTTTTATATGTAATGTAGGTACTACAAATACTAACGTACCTGTACAAAAAGGTAACAAGTGCATTTTATTTGATCACCGCTGTCTGGGCAAACAACATCAAATGTCACAGAGCCGATCTCATGATACTGAACGTCTAAAAAATAAACGTTTTTATTTCGTACAAATACAGCATTTAAGCATTGTGGAACATCGTACAGATCACAATTTTATTATGAATACAGTTTTGTTTACCTTCTTCAATAAACTGTAGCCCCGAGCAAGGCAATATTATTATTGGAAAGGGATGGGACAAGATAAACAGCGTGCAATAGTGCAAATACCATCGGCAATTGAAGGGTACAGGGGCAAAACAAGAAATGTCACTAAAACAGGTTTTTGTGTAATTAACATTTTAATGTTTGAAAGTTTATTACTTTGTCTTACATTTTAATTTTTTAGAAATTACTGAAAGAAACTTAAATTTGACTTACAGAGATCAGCTGTAGATACAACTAAACTGTTAGCAATTATTAAAAATTAAATAAAATTTCAAAAAAGAAAGTAATTAACTTTTTTAAAGTACAAAAACATGGAATGTCTCATATATTGTTCTAATGAGGGACCATGTTTGTTTTTACGCTTTTTACATTTTGCTATATAAAAATACGCGCGAAAAGCTAAGTGTTGCCATACTTAATTAATATTTGAATTTCTTGTGACATTCCTTGTTTTTCCCCTGTACCCTTCAATTTCCACAAAGGCAAAAAGACGCTCAATTTCCATGCATGTTGTTTTACCTAGTGTTTACTATATTTTACCAAGTACTGGATGAAAGCAAAGATATTTCTGTAGGAAATGCAGCCGCAATATAGGACAAACCTGAAGAAATTTTTTTGGGTCTCTTTTATGGCAACCCGTTAGGCATCAAGAAAAATTTACAATGTAGGTGCAAACGGAGTTTTATTTGGAATCAAAGTCAAACACTTCTCTCCAAAAAAGCTAAAATTCTTAAAGCGGCTTCTGATAAATTAAATTAGTATAGGTATGTAAGTCCCGATCCTCATTTAAAAATCGGTTTTCATTAATCCATTTTTTGTCCGGTCCAATACCTATCTTGGTCATTATTCGACTAACCGAAAAAACTCGTTTAAAATTAATTGAAAATCGTGGTTTTTCTTTTTAAGAGCTGACAATTTTCGTCGTTAACGTAACAGTGCGGGCTGATAAAATTAGATCTATGCCAGAGGTATATAAATAATGAGATAAATCCTACTATAATAGAATATTAGAAGTACGAAAGTAGCTCTGTCTGTCTGTCTGTTACCCTTTGACGTCTTAAGGGCTGAACGGATTTGTATAAAAGGATAAGCCATGATTTGGGTTTAGGACATAGGTTGGTTTTGACAGGCCTGTTGGTCTAGTGGTCAGTGGCCCTGACTGCTATGCGCAAGGTCGTGGGTTCAATTCCCACCTAGGACAAATGTTTGTGTGATGAGCACGATCATTTGTTCTTTGTCTGGGTGTAATTTATCTATAATATGGTATGTATTTAGAAATACATATGTATGTTTATCAGTTGTCTAGTACTCATAGCACAAGTTCTGCTTAGTTTGGGACTAGATGGCGTTGTGTGTAAGTCGTGGAATATTATTATTATTATTATGTTACTTTTATCGTTCCCGGGTGATGATATCCGACATCCACGCGGGCAAAAAAATACTATCCTAACAATAATGTTATAAATGCGAAAGTAAGTTTGTTTGTTTGTTTGTTACCTTTTCACGCCTAAACCAATGAACCGATCATCCTCAAATTTAGCATATACGTTGTCAAGTGTACAGAAACGGACATAGGGTACCCTTTCATCCCTAAAAAAAGTACTATTCCCGAGGAAAACAATAATTACGTTATTATGACAATAGATGGCGCCACGTGCCTCTCAAATCATGATTGAATTATATTATTATAAAGTTTAGTTTTTTTTTTTTTTTTAATTTAAGCCTAATACATTTCGTGGGTCAAGAGTGTCGATAGACTAGTCTTTCATCCTCTTAACTATAATATTATAGCCAAGGGCAAACATTGCAGGTAGCAGGGATGCATTGGGAAAATCCATGCTTTTCCCATGGGATATATGTATCATGTTCACATGTGTCCAATGCCCAAAATTTGTACTTATTAGCGCCAAATAGAAGGAAAGCAACTTTCTGCCTTTTACAGCTTACGGCTGAAAGGATTTCAATGAAACTGGCATACTGGCAGACCATGACCTGGGTTAGGAAATAGGATAATTACAATTTGCTAGAAAAATAATTTAACCGCGTTTTTTTTTCCATACAGGTACATCGACGTGCAAACTGCTTTCATGAATTCAGCACACATGATGCTATCCCCTAGAAATTTGTCGTCGGATACTAAAAAAAAAATTGCTATTCAGTACATTTTGACCATGTAGGTTTAACTGTACTGTTTCAATTTCTATAAAACAGCACAATTTTTTTAAATAACCCACGAAAGATTTCCATTTAAGTATCATGTACGGAATCCAACGATTGCACAATTGCATAGGTAGAGGAATTTAGAATTACAAAGTAGCATTATTTTATTTCCAATTTTATTAAGGTCTTAGTATGCCAGGTGACTTAGTCAAAAAAAAAAAAATCTTTTTGGGGCAGCTGACAAGATAGTTTGTTTATGAGAGACACAAACAGACTAAATGGTTAATGCGAAGTGTATATTATTATTCTGTATAACTAATTTGAATTCTTTGAATTTGGTTTTTGCTAGAAAAATAATTTAACCGCGTTTTTTTTTTCAGGTACATCGACGTGCAAACTGCTTTCATGAATTCAGCACACATGATGCTATCCCCTAGAAATTATTCGTCGGATACTAAAAAAAAATGCTGTTCAGTACATTTTGACCGTGTAGGTTTAACTGTACTGTTTCAATTTCTATGAAACAGCACATTTTTTTTTTAATAATCTACGAATGATTTCCATTTAAGTATCATGTAATGAATCCACGGTAAAAGGTTGTGTGTCCCTGCCACCCTGTATATCTATTTTATCACTACAGGTCAATTCTGTAAAAATCTCACCGTAAAAACTTGCGTGGAGTAAGCTGTCAGTGTCATCACACTGATACTAGGGATTGACCAAGCATACATTGACAATGATAATTGAGATTTTAATAATATTTTTTATGTTAATTCCATAGATCATTTTATATAATTTCAAAGCTAGTAATTTAACTGTCAAAACATTACTATTTTATGGGGTTTTAAAATAAAATAGCAAAACAGAAAAAAAGAAACCACAACAGAAACAGAAACTTAGAATCTCAGTGACGTTTTTTTTTTTCTTTTTTCCTAGACTTTAGACCCGATTCACGACATTTCGTGAATCGCGTGAAGTGATCACGCCACACAAACTACGTGGGATTAAATTCTATGGTCCGTAGCCAGGCACCCACAACATAGTCAGGTTTTGACAGCTAAAATACTAGCTTTGAAATAATATAAAATGATCAATAGAATTAGCATAAAAAATATTGGGTATTAAAATCTTGGATTGTAAGTGTATGCTTGGTCAATCAATAGTATCAGGTGGTATGACACTGACAGCTCACTCCACGCTCACTTCACCTATGTTTTCACGGTGAGATGGTTACAGAATCGCACTGCAGTTCTTGCGAAGTACTATGATAACGCTATCATGAACACCAGTTAATTTATTAGTAAGATCGCGACATAATTCACTAAAACTTAGTTAACTCACCAAGTTTATCTAGACCTTGCGTGACGGTTAAATGGTCTAGTTCTAGAATTTTACTAGACGATTCTAAAATCGTTAGTAATCAAAGGTATCACGCTACCGTCCTAGTTGATGTATTCAATCGCCCATTGTGTCACCCTTTGTAATTTTTTTTTGTATTTATGTCTGTAAATTTATATGGTGTATATGTTTTAGTTTTTTTTTTAATTTATATATTTCAACAAAAGAGTACACAGATGGGAATACACATATCTTCTGCCAAACTGCAGGACAGTTTGTCGGCAGCGTATTCTAATAATAGAATACTCTTTACTATGTACACCATATAAATTACATATAATATATTATATAGAATATTATATACATATATTATATAGAATATTAATTCTATTCAATTATATAAATAACAATAATATCAATGTATCATTTTCCACCGCAGGGCGCGGGCCTCTTCTCATACAGAGAAGGCACGTGCATTGATCACCACACTTGCTCATGACGGGGATTTCGGACTTATATTAACTATAAGACCAGGTTCCCTCAGGATGTTTTCCTTCACCGATATCAGTGATGTCCACTAAACTCAGAAACTACATATGAATTATAAAAGTCACATTGGTACTTGCCTGGATTTGAACCTACAACCTCTTCTAGAAAGGCGAGGCCTTTATCAATGAACCATCACGACCACTAGGCCATCACGATAATTTAATTACTTAGGATTATTTATTATTTCGGTTATTTGCTTTTAGGTATATCCAAATGGGGTTTTATTGAAAATGTTGAAGTAGGTTATCTTTGTTTCTGTATATCTGACGTTATTCATTTCTTTATACGCACATAAAATACACTACAGCTATGTAAATCGTGTACACTAATACACAGAATTTTTTTTATTTAAATTTTAACAACAAGAAAATCATGTAATCATAAATTCATACAGCTAGATTTGGAGAAAAACCTTTGTGATCTCATAAAAAAATCAGTTTTCCTTTTAAGTTTAGATTCCTGATGATGGTGACACCTATGTAACTCTAGAAACCTACCAGACAGTTTTCTTCACCACTTTCCACATGGTTTTTCGTTTCAACAATATTATTTTTCAAACAATATTATGTACCCCTATTTACACCAATCTAGGATTTAAGAACCTGTGTGGACACTTTTATTGCTGACCACTTAAGCTTGGAAGTCATAAATAAAAATAACGTGACTTATTGTGATGTAGGTAACCGTAAAATGTTTTTTTTTTATGTTTTCAAGGGATATATTTTATGAAGAATTATGTGAATTGTATTTTTAGTGACCATTAAACTAACTGTGAACGCTGTGTCTTAGGATATTAACAGTCTTCTTCTTAGCGTGTCTAAGTCCAAATAAATTAGTTTTCTATTGTTTCTAAATATTTTTTAGGCCCAAAGTTCAGCAATGCGAATACCGTTTAGGCGCGCCGACTTAGGTACGAAGTCTATTAAGGTTTTCCAAGTTGGCCACAGTATACTATACAGTATCAGTTGGACATAGTAATATTTAAGACTTCAAGAATTTTTCCGTGTAAAAATACCGTCATTATAACCAAATATAGCTCGAGTTAAATAAGGCATGTATTTAACGCGGCGACAAATTAATCTGAATTTGGGGTAGCAAAAATAGTAGGTTGGCAGCTACGGACGGCGGATAAAAAGTAGAAAATGGGCATTCTTAAATTAAACAACGAGGTTGTGTATCAAGTTAACTAATTATCTTTAATAATAATAATTAGAAGTAGTCGACGGAGCCCCGCTTCTCGGGGCCCCTATTTCCGCCTGCAGGGTTTAAAGGAACCTAACAGAACCTAATATTAGTCGCCATGTCATTATTTTAGTCGCCATGTTATTATTTTTAGTAGCAAATAGTTAGTCGTCCTTTTAAGTTGTTAGTCGCCTGGAAAATAATATTCCGTTAAATAATTGGTTTAAATTATTTTTGAAGCCTCGATTTATGGGCGTATTACGTAAATTCAAACAAACACAATTCAAAGATGTCTGAGAATTTTCCTGATAACTCTGTTATCTCTATAGAACGGTATTTCTATAGAAGAAAGTCTGCCAATTCTACTTGTTTTCTAAGAATTTAGGTAACCACATACACTTTTAAACAACGATGTTGCTTTAGGCAAAGTTATTGCTTTTATGTCGCGCCTACGGGTACAATGTCGATAAATAAAATGTAATTGGGAATGGCAAGTATCAGAAAACAGAAAAGAAACTGTTTTGCGAAATATAAAGACGCGGGGAGAGTACATTTTTAAATAATGAATGTGGAAGAATAAAGGAAGACACAAAGAATTGATAAGTAGATGGATTTTGATGATTTGAAGGAATAAATACTATTGTAACCTAACTGGCCTGTATTGTCCCAACTCAGGGCAAAGACTTCCCTCTCTCTTTTCCACACAATTTTTTCTATTGCTAGTCAACCAGTAATTTTGGTAGAATTCAAGCTCATCCCGCCATCTTTGCATTAGCTTAGCCAATTGGTGTTTTTTTAGCCAATTTCTCATCTGACATATGGCAGATATGGCGCAGTTTCACATCACAGCGGGTTTCTAGGTAACGTCCGTGATTTTGGTTTAGGCTTGCAGTGTTCGTCCGTCGCCCCCCACACATCAGGACCCGAGGCGGCGGCGCGTAGTGTTCCACGCGCGCCCCTCTTAGACGTCGCGGGGGGAGTTTAACACCTCACTCCCCCCTGACACGAGGAGAGGCCCGCAGGAGCGGGCCAGCACCAGCCGGGGGTTGCGGAAGTATCGTTCGTTCCCGCGACCCCCGGCGTAGGTGAGAGAGGGAACACCGGGGTGGTTTTTAGTCAGTAAGAGTCTGACAGACCCCGCCGCCCGCCCCAGGGCGGCGGACATCCATGAAGATTTTCCACACCGAAACAAAAAAAAAAAAAAAGGCTTGCAGTGTTGTGTTCCTTAAACGGTCTGAAATTCGAAGCTCTAGGATATTGCGCTCCCATACTAAGATACCAATAATTAATACTAAGCCGTCAGTAAATAACTAAAAGCCTTATTTTAGTCCAAAATTTATAACGATCATGTTAAGAAAGTTTGAAAATGTTTTCGTTCCAACATCATTATCCTTTAATTAAAATCGACTTCGTTCATTAATCAAGATAAGTTTTTTTATGAATACACTCTTAACTTGAATCAATTAACCTTTTCAATGTCAACGTGTTAGAACGTCGAAAATAATCAATTTTGTGAAGTGTCAAGATCATGAGTTTCTTCGAATTTAGTTTTGGTTTCCTATTAATAAATTAATATTCAATTTATTAATAAATAGTTATTTAAGGAAGAAGAGAGTAAGGATAAGAGGAACTTTGACGTTACATCAATGTAATGTAATGTAGTAACATTACATTTATATAATGGAGAAAGATAAGGTCTGTTTTCGATAGTGAGCAGTTAAACCTGTCTCCTGTCTGCCTGTGTCTGTGTGCCTGTGTGTGTCTGTCTGTGTTAATAACCGTCACAAAATATTGGAGTCGTATAATTATTTTGAACATGAACAAAAAAATTAAGATTTCAGAAATATTTTACTCATAACGACTTTCTAATATATCATAATCCAAAGAGCGTTTTATATCATAATAATGTATTCTTTTTCACGAATTTACGACGAAAAGATTGCCTGAAAAGCAATTTGTGTCACGTATCAACGTCGAATTAACTTACTGTGAAAAGCAAAAATATCTTCTCACATAAAAATACAAGCTCAAATAAGTAAAATATTAAATGACACACGGATTTATATTCCTAATGGAGATTTTAAAAATGTAGGTTTGTATGCTTCAAAACTTGTAATAATTAGTATATTAGAATTAGCGTAGGAAGAAAAAAAATAAAGAAAGACACTAAAATATGTCGGGAGAGTCTCTTGTTACCCAGTAATTAGATTCTGGAGAACAGATCGGCATTACCTCTTGTAAAATACGACTCTTGCATTATCTCGTAGTTACTGGTGTTCATCTGAATCCAGTTAGTCTTAACCGGTACCGGGAAGCTCACCCCAACATAGGCTAGACAGATTTTGAGTTCCCCATGGTACCGCTGCACTTAGTAAACTCTTTGCATGCTGCCAGCACATATTACTTTCCTCAGTATTTTGTGGCACGTGGACGACCTGGGCGTAACGCAACTAGATTAGTACCTAATAGTATTTTGAAGCGCACCAATGTACATTTATGATTTCTGAGGAGTTAAACGAAGAGCTCTTATCTAGCTCGCCTTAAATCTATTAGTCTGAAATTCTACCAGCAACGAACATATTTTTAGTAATGATTATGAAAGAGGAATGCTCTAGATAAGACAAAGGGACCAATTAAACAAGACTG
Source organism: Eremobia ochroleuca (assembly GCA_949629135.1). NCBI lineage: Eukaryota > Metazoa > Arthropoda > Insecta > Lepidoptera > Noctuidae > Eremobia > Eremobia ochroleuca. The sequence goes on along the minus strand of OX451397.1, from coordinate 10,738,966 downwards.
AAAATGAAAAAAAAAAAAAACAAGTTTTACTTGTCCACTGAAATCAAAACAACCGAATAAAGGATTTTCCTTTATTCGGTTGTTCGTAGAAGCCTCGCTTAACTTATCAAAGAAAAGATAAGTCAAATGATTTCAAGCAGTAGGTACCTAAAAATGCCTCATACGTCATTAGTACCAATTAAATCGAACCAACGATGGATGAGTAGAATAATTTGTTAGCTTCGGGAAACCACGAGGGCTTTAGGGTCATCGTAATAATGATTGAACGACAAAATTATAGTTGCTTAGTTTGTAATATTACTCGTACATAATACTTTACGTCACAGCATCATCAAAAAAAAGATATATGCCTATATATAAGGCAAAAGATTTTGCTTGTCTTTTTCTTGCTACTAATTGCGAATAACCACTTAACAATGGCAATATTTTTAATTTTGACAGTTTAACAACATTCATTGCATCATTGTGCAGATGAATTTTTCAAACTTATGAAGCAATATATTGTTTTTGTTTATTTTTTTTTATTTTACTTTATTGGGACACTAGCGACCCGCCCCGGCTTTGCACGGGTGCAATGGAGAAACACTGATAATTTTAGAGCCATTATTTCTCGTAAAAAGTATAGGATAAAAAATGGTTATTGTGGGTTATCCCTAAGAGATAGACATATACTATTGGGGACTTTTTTGTAGACCTTTTTAAGGAGTACAATACTGTAGTACATTATTTTGATCTATCTCGACGGGTTCAGCCAGCGTTTACAATGTAAGCGCAAAAAAATGTGTTTATTTACGACATCACATTGAAAACCCCTAAAATTACCAGTGTTTATCTGCTATATTATGCATGTATTTGTACATAGAAACCTTCCTCTTAAATCACTCTATCTATTAAAAAAAACCGCATCAAAATCCGTTGCGTAGTTTTAAAGATCTAAACATATATAGGGACAGACAGACAGGGAAGCGACTTTGTTTTATACTATGTAGTGAATAAAAAAAAATGAAAATATGACAGAATAACTTTAAACTAAATAAACGTGTAACCCACACCAATATCCGCGAAATAATTATAAAAAAGTAGTTAAAAGTGTGCATTAATAATACATAAAATTAAATAAGAACTCATAATATGTATGTACTTTAGGGATGATAGGTAACAGCAGTGCCACTCTGTAAAAAATCTCACCGTGAAGTCATAAGTGAAGTGAGCTTGAAGCGAGCAGTGTCAATAGTGTTAATCCCTAATGACAGCTCACTCCACGCTCACCTCACCCAAGTCCACACGGTGAGATGGTTACAGAATCGCACGGCAGATAGCTATTTAAAGGATTCAATAGCCATACTTTTGAACTTAAAGTGTGTAAGCGCGAAAATATCAAGTTCGATAAAATGTGTGTTATACGTATCTACGATGCGTCGGAGAGGCGCCCGTGCGCCAGCGTGAGTTCTACACCTTGCAGTGTGGAACAGCCGGGGTATTAGCAATTTCCTTCAAAATCTTTCGGATCGTGACTGAAAGCATGTTCTGCAATTGGGGTGATGATAATAGACTAATTAGGGGTTAAGACAGTGCGGGTAAACCTCTTGTTCTGTGTTTGCGCACACACTTGTGAACTGTCATACGTCAATAGACCAGCTACACTTCGTAAAGATTGGCCGCCGTGAACGAAAATTTGGTCAGATGGATATTATTAAGTACAGACTGGACTGATGTAGGCGACGTTTTATATTATTTTGGGTCAAAATCTTTTAATATTCCACACAAAACATGACTTTAGGTACAAAGCATATGATACACCAGAAAGCTTTCCAGCTAAAATACTGTACCGGTGAAGGGTGGGCGTTTGGGATGTCTCGTGTAATTTTATACGTTGAAAAAGTGATGATTCTCAGCCTAATTTGAATAAACGATTTTCGATTTCATTTTAATAACTGTACTACTGGTACATTGGCGCCAGATTAATTATGTTGAAACAGAAAAGCTATTAGTAAGCCTATCATAAATACAAACACACAGCACGTATTCACACACATTCAGTCACATAAACCAATTATATCAACACAAACATCATACAAACATCAACACAACAACTTCTTCTAAACATTTTTTTTTTTGTCTAAATATTTTGCATATACATAATAATTTTTAGTTTTACCCACCTTACGAATGTATCAATTAATACCGAACACCTGTTAAATCTCTCGATGTTCACTATAAAGTGCTTAAATGTTGATTATTGGAGAACGAGGAAGACTAACCTACCGTGATACAGTTTTTACTAGTACGGAGGTCAGTGTGAATTACTCTCTAACAACGATCTACTTTTTTGTTTTGTTTTTAATATCTTTCTTTACTCTGAAATTTTTAATGTTAAGGTTGTTATTGCGATGCTAAAAATAAATGTTCTTTTTTTTAAAATCTTTTTCAGTCCCTGTTGCAAAAAATAAATATATTTTTGTTCATTTCTTTTTTACATAAAAAATTTTATATATAAAAAAAACAACCGACTTCCAAAAAAACACTACAAAGTGAAAAATAATTTTAATTTTGGAAGTCGGTGTCGTTGGTTCCGCATTTTGGTTTTTTGACACCGACTTCCGAAATTAAAATTATTTTTCACTTTGTAGTGTTTTTTTGGAAGTCGGTTGTTTTTTTTATATATAAAATTTTTTATTTTTCACTTTTTAGTTATATCTACCCCAATCAAATTCATATAAACACTACTTGCTATGTAAATATCAGTGACAGGAAGCTGCATCTGCGTTTATAGGGTACAGACGTGATGTTATGTTGTGCGATTGCGTAATTATTATTATCATAAAAAAAAATTATAACCTTTGTAGTGAGTACAGGCGTGATATTATGTTGTGTGATGGTGTAAACAATGCTTAGATATGCTATAGCAACAATCGCGGTTAATCTGCTGTTATTTATTGAAGAGTTCCCCCGATTTCTACAAGATCCCATCATCAGATATTGAAATGGTGACAATGGGACCACACGGGAAGCACCAGCTTTCAAATAAAAAAAGAATCATGAAAATCGGTTCACCCAGTCGGTTATTATGAGGTAACAAACATAAAAAAAAAAAAAAAAAAAAAAAAAAAAAAAAAAAAAAAAAAAAAATACAGTCGAATTGATAACCTCCTCCTTTTTTTGAAGTCGGTTAAAAATAGTTGGGCAAACGTCATCTAAAACTGTTCCAAATTTCAATTTGATAGCAGTTCTTGAGATATTCAGCTGGGACAGATGGACAGACAGACAGACTGAGTCGCACCATAAGTGTTCCTTTTTACCATGTTGGTACGGAACCCTAAAAATATGGGCTATTTATTGACGATGAGTACTGCTTTCTGGGAGCTTCTCTTTATAGCATTAGTGAAGGACTAGTGGAATATCCATTTTCCGCATTCGGCATCGACCCAGAAGAAGCGACTGCTAGAAAAATTAAATTTATAGACGCACACGTTCCAATAGTAAAAGTATCAGGGTGTTTTTTTTTCACATACTTCTTTGACATAATCTTTTTATTATTTAAAGCTATATACAGACAATTCTAATTTCAAGTCTCTATTGGTGGTTGTAATGGCAATAATAATAATATAATAATATTCCAAAACTTTCACACAACGCCATCTAGTCCCAAACTAAGCAGAGCTTGTGCTATGAGTACTAGACAACTGATAAACATACATATATATTTCTAAATACATACATAAATTATAGATAAATTACACCCAGACGAAGATCAAATGATCGTGCTCATCACACAAACATTTGTCTAGGTGGGAATTGAACCCACGACAGGGCCACTGACCACTAGACCAACAGGCCTGCCAATCATATCACTTGGTTTTAATAGGTTTTAATATTTATCCTTTTGATAGATTTTTTTATTATTTTGTAAATGTGAAGACCTTTATTGTCCATTCATTACATACCGGGACTCCTCCGTGCCTCGGAAAGCACGTTAAGCCGTTGGTCCCGGCTGTCATTCGTGGATATTTGACAATCTTTACGGGTAGTCAGGAACCCGAAAGTCTGATAACCAGTCTTACAAAGGGGTATCCTATTACCCAGTAACTTAACTGGGTTGTGGAGGTCAGATAGGCAGTCGCTCTATGTAAAATACTGGTATTCAGCTGTATCCGGTCAGACTGGAAGCCGACCCCAACGTGGTTGGGAATAGGCTAGGCAGATGATGATGACCTGCAGGGTGATTGCGTAACACACTATCAGTAGCAATGGGTTTCATTTTGACAGTTCAACAACATTCATTGCGTTATTTACGTTGTTGAGCAACACTTTTGTCGAACATATGGAGCAATGGATTAGCAATAAGCTTCAAAATGATTCAAATTGAGAGTAATAGTGTGTTACGCAATCAGGGTGCTTGTTGACATGCCTACACTGTCCTCCCATACCTACTGTAGTTTGAAAACATTGTAAAAGCCAGTTATTTTTAAACTAGTAACCGTGGAGTTTCTCACCGGCTCTTCTCCATAGAAAACAACCAATTGGAACCATGCACCTAGCTTCTGACGTTACATAAGTGCCCATGTAGGTTTATGTGAAATAAAATACTTTGATTTGATTTGATATCAGACTGTAACTTGAAATAGATTTAATAAAAAAGTGCAAAATAAATCTATACCTACAGACATTTATGGCAGTTTAAATTTTATTGTCAGTACTTATTGAATAGAATTGCTGACGTGTTAAAGGAAAATTTCGGTAATTTACGTAGTTTTAAACAATGACAACTAATTGTTGAAGCAATTAATTAAATTACATCATCACTAATAATGAGTCATACGATACTTACCCGAGCTGAGCTGTGGAAAATCTCGAAAACACAAACAAAATCATCCATCTATCTATACTGGCTAACTTTTTACCATCAGAAAAAAAAAAACAGTGTATAAAATGTGAACGCAGTAGATGCCTGCGGCAAAGATTTTCTCTTTTTTTTTTTTCATCACATTAAATAAAAGGTGTCTTTTATTTTTACATTCAATCCTTTAAGTGCAGCCATCGGCAGGCTTCAATCAATGGATTGAATGTAAAAATAAACGCCATATTTTGTATAAATTAAATAAAAAATGTCTTTTATTTTTACATTCATTGAATCTCGCTACGAAATCATTGATATTTCCACGCGTAGAGAAGGGTTCCTTCTCGCGTGGAAATTAACAAAGATTTAAGTTGAATTTTTATATTATTTGTTGATTTATACGATTTTTTATTTTAATAGATTTCCGTGCTTTACTCCGTTCACCTTTTATACCTTGCTTTTTTCACCCAGTGAAAAAAACGAAAGGTTCTCTTTTCTATGGTATTTTTGAATAAATTATTGAAATGTCCAGGAAAACAGCTATCAAGCCAGATAGTTATTGATATTTGTGACAAAAAATGAACCACCATAGCTGATGACTGTAGTCAGATACTTACTGAAATATAGCTTATATGGTTAATAATTTTAGTATCTATCAGTATTCCAACTTGTACAAAGTATACTCCCACGGTAAGGGCCAAGCCTTCTTATTGATATTAATGCCTACTTCCTCCAGGCTGTTGCTAGTCAGGTATTTAATTTAAAGTCGTAACTACCCTTTAATGGCACTTCCAGATGATACCTTCAAAGGGAAGGGACGTCCTATTTTTGGCCAACCACTGAGCGCAAGATCCCGACTGCTTAATTAAGTGATACTAGATTCGTTTTGCACCCAAATTAAATTTCAGTGAGGTTCAAACGAATCTGAAGGAGGCTTGTGGATTGTTGAATTACAAACATTCAACGATCCATTAAGCTTCCTTCACATTCACTCGCAAAAACATTTTGAGTATCAAATGCCTGATTCTTCTCCGCCGAGTGTTCCGCGCAAAAAATGAAAGCCCGTGAAATCCAATTTGTTTTTCGAGCAGCACGTGAACGATGTAGCTGGCACAAATAGTGTTACAATAATAAGTATTTAAAATTATTTTGTTTGTAGTTATATAAACTTGACTTTTAATTAAGCAAGTGATGGAATAGCTTATTTTTGCAGACAGGGAGTCAATATTAACGGAAGCAAGGCTAGAGGATTATCATTGTATGTTTTTTTTTTTTTGAAAATATGAGTGTTATCCATCATCATAGTTGGAATAATAAATGTTTTGTTGTTTAAATGACAAGTGCATATTATTTTCTTGGTAGCTAAAGTTTTGGAATTTAATTAAATAAATAAATACTTATTATTTATTTGTCTCATAAATTATGTATAAAACGCTAACCTAGTGACCTAAACGTAAAAATGTACCATCATCTGCCTAGCCTTTCAAAACATTTTTGGGGTCGGCTTCTAGTCTACCGGATACACATGAATACCGGAATTTTACGTGGAGCCTATCTGACCAACCCAGTTACTGGGTAACACGATACCCCATTGTAAGACTGGTTATCTGACTTTCTAGCTTCTGACGACCGGCAACGACTGTCAAAAATCTACAAATGATAGCCGGTACGTGGTTTCCAAGGCCGGAGGGATCTTGAAATGTAAAGACCCATCCCCAGACCAACCGCAGCAAGCGTAGCTTAGCATGATCGATCGACCTGTCCGGCTGTTATTAATTATCCACGAGCCGCTCTAAAATATACTATGCCAGCTGACTTTTTTACCGTCTTTACAGAAACAGGGCTTTATGGAGTATATGGCACAGAAATCTATGTTATTTTCATAAAAAAGAAAAAAAAAAGAACAAATTTCTGTGCCATAGGCTTTTACCCCGTTCATTTTTTATACCCTGTTTTTTTGTACAGAGGGCAAAAAAAGTCAGCCGGTCTACGTAAATTTTGATGATTATTATAAATATACAGCGTGTAACGGAAGGGGGGTATCAACTCTGAAGGAGGTGAATGTGCTCATGAAACTCAACAACTTTCCCCAAAGAACATAGGTCGAAATATGAAAAAAAAATTTGGCCCTCCCATAGTAAATCAATCAGCTGGTAGTCAGTTTTGTAAGGGAGGGCCAAATTTTTTTTTCATATTTCGACCTATGTTCTTTGGGGAAAGTTGTTGAGTTTCATGAGCACATTCACCTCCTTCAGGGTTGATACCCCCCTTCCGTTACACGCTGTATAATAATCATCAAAATTTACGTAGAACTAAAACAAATAAGAAAATTTTACCGTCTATACTAAAATAAAATATTAACACTCTATCCATATGTTACGAGGAAAGAATACCTAAGTAAAAGTACAACATTTATTACGCGCTAGGAATACAATTTCAACACCCGAATAAACAGCTGTAGTGAGGTTCGTTGCTCAAGTAAGACAATACTAAATCGAATTACGTGAAACACTTGCCGAACTTGTTCTGCCTAGCGTCCCGGAACTTGAGACGTTGTTCCGTCAGAATGAGTCGGATTCCGTACCAACAACTTAATGATAGTAAAAGTAGTCATGACAATAATTCTCTTTGCCAGATTGATGCGCGGAATCGAAAAATCAAAGATTTTTATGCTTCAGTTGTATTAGTAGTAGACTTGATGGATGCTGTACCTAAGTTATTTAATACAATTGTGTTTTGTTTTTGTTTTAGTGACTTTAGTCTTACTGTCTTCACTTACGATAGTTATTGTAATATGTAGTGTTAGGAAGAAGCACATGACAATTTCCAATCACTACATAGTATAAAACAAAGTCGCTTCCCTGTCTGTCTGTCCCTATATATGCTTAGATCTTTAAAACTCCGCAACGGATTTTGATGCAGTATTTTTTAATAAATAGAGTGATTCAAGAGGAAGGTTTATATGTATAATACATGCATAATATAGTAGAGAAACACTGATAATTTTAGAGGTTTCTAATGTAATGTCGTAAATAAACACATTTTTTTGCGCTTACATTGTAAACGCTGGCTGAACCATTCGAGATAAATCAAAATAATGTACTACAGTATTGTACAACTTAAAAACTTCTACAAAAAAGTACGCGATGGTATATGTCTATCTCTTAGGGATAACCCACAATAATCATTTTTTATCCTTAACTTTTTACGAGAAATAACGGATTATTTAAGAAGCAATTTTAGGCAATACAGCATTAATCCTTATCCAATTAAGTACCTTAAAACATTGTGCATTTTATTTAGATCATTATGGCCCTTTACAGCATGTAATTTGAATGAATATTTTCGAAGATATTACAGATTTAAAATGCGGGCGTTACCGGCCGGGGAGTCGGCCGGTGGCGCTTGATACTACCCAACGTATTTTGATGGTTTTTTTTTTTTAATAGATAGAGTGATTCAAGAGGAAGGTTTATATGTATAATACATGCATAATATAGTAGAGAAACACTGATAATTTTAGAGGTTTCTAATGTGATGTCGTAAATAAACACATTTTTTGCGTTTACATTGCAAACGCTGGCTGAATCCTACGAGATAGATCAAAATAATGTACTACAGTATTGTACACCTTAAAAAGGTCTACAAAAAAATTCACAATAGTATATGTCTATCTCTTAGGGATAACCCACAATAACGATTTTTTATCCTATACTTTTTACGAGAAATAATGGCTCTAAAATTATCAGTGTTTCTTTACTATAGTATGCATGTATTATACATATAAACCTTCCTCTTGAATCACTCTTATCTATAAAAAAAACCGCATCAAAATCCGTAGCGTAGTTTTCAAGATCTAAGCATACATAGAGACAGACAGACAGCGGGAAGCGACTTTGTTTTATATGTACTATGTAGTGGTCAGCATTGCACCCGTGCGAAGCCGGGGCGGGTCGCTAGTATGGTATAAAAGGAGCGCGCGTACCGTCATTCGGTCATTTTGTCGGGTGTCACTCGTGGCGGTAACATCGCTCAAAGGGCTGTAAGTCTTATCGTTATTCGCTTATTGTTGTTATTTTCTGTTATTCTTGATGATTGGATTTTAACTGATGTATTCTCGTTTGATCATTATAATTTGGTTCCTTGCGTATGATAATTAATGGTTGTAATAATCTTAAAAACGTGTGTATTTCAAATAAATTAATTATACTTGTGATTTCGATCGCTGTGTTGTTTTTTTTTTTAAACATTTCCACTTCTTTTTTCCACTTCTTCATTGCTAAAAGTAGATATTATTACGTTGTAATATAAAACACATGTAACATATTTTTACTACAAGGATTTTTTCTCTCAAGTAAGTAATTTAATTAATCTCGTTATAAAAAGAAAATAAAATGCGTAGCAAAGATAGATAGTTATTACTTTGCACAAGAGTGCAGACATTTCTTCAACGAAATAACAAACACTTAATTAATTATCTTTATGTAATGTTACCTTCATTTTCGGACGGCCTCGAATCGTACTGCAAAGGGGAAGAACATTTATTTATGACAGAAGATTTTTCGTCTCGGAAAAATGTAATACACCAACATCATATTGGATAATACCGATATGGGTATACGAAAAAAGAAATGCCTCTAAAAACCGAGTTTCCGATTGCATGAAAGCGTTATTCATAATTTAGACATGTAATCAATCATTTTATACGGTTATCAATATTTAAATGTGGCGATAGCGATTTTATGAAATTTTACAAATTTGTTAAGATTTTTAACTGTTTTGTAAGGGGGCTAAACACAAATGGTTGACTCGACATGATTCGCCACTGCAGGGCGGCCAACCAAATGTACCCATGTTGATAATGTTCGGAAAAAAGCCGTTTGTGCCAAACCAACCCGAACATGAATAAGCAAAGGCTCATATGTCGAATTTTACGTGATTTGGTGGATTATAATACGGTTCACCAAGCAGTTATACCTCAAAGAAAGTTATAATGTTCTATTTCGGAAAATGCCTACGAAAACGATATTTTCTTAAGAGAAAAATGACGCCAACAACTTTGTTCTAAGAAATACATATGTGTTCTAATCTTATTTTTTGTACGAATTATTACGTAACGCCCAAAGCAAATTAATAAAATAGGAGAAGGGACACATTTTTGAGGAGCTTCGTGTACCTAATTTTCTCACACCCACGTCGTGTTTTTTTGTTATTTTTTGCAGATATTCCCCTCTGAGGGACAATGTTTATTTATGTTAGTAGTTTCTGGAAAAAAGGCTCCGTCAAACAAATGATTGACTAAGTCATCATTTTAATATAAAAAAATAACACATTCTACCTACTTACTTATGTTTTGAGATGGGTAGGTACGAATGACTTTCTGACAGAAAATTGATGGAAAATGAGACAGTGGACTCATAAATGATAATGGAAACGAAAAATAAATTGTGCATCTAAAATATAGATCCGCTTAAAATCATTTAAGTGACAGAAAACATGCTATAGCTAGGTACTCAATTCACTGTGTGTACCTGCTCAATTTGTGAAACCAATTAATCATCAACATCATTATATTCAAATGACCTATAATGTTCCCACTGCTGGGACACACACTTTCTCTTTTCCAGAGTCAGTGGGCTTTATTCTACCTATTTCCAATGTGCGTGTGTGTGTGTGTGTGTGTGTTTATTTTTCACTGCGGGTTGGTAGATGTCACATGGCATTGAGTATTTGATTCTAAGACATGCCGGTTTCCTCACGATGTTTTCCTTCACGGTTTTGAGAGCAGTGGTAATGAAATTATTTACGCAAAGTAAAGCGCCTGCGTAGGTTCGAACCCACGACCTTTAGCTCGTAAGTACAGACGCCAGCATATCAAGCTACTCGAAACTGTCAGATTTTTCCAATCAACTTTGAACCTTATGCTTTAGTGCTAAAGTTGAAAATCTATTAAAGAAATCTGACAGATTGTAGTAGCTTGATGTTCTGGCGTCTGTACCTAAGTCTGGGCCGTTCCCACTGGGCTACCAGCCAGCGAGGATTAATCCAATTTGGAGCAAAGAATGATAAGCAATGATTAATTTCCTGTTTTCAGCATTAGGCGCGTATGATGTACGATAGAAAAATATGATTATCCAAAATGATAAATGACAACACCCAACATAAATGCATAATCGATACTATCTCTGTATTTCCTGAAAAATACTCGGTAACTTATGACTCAATTAGTTTTCTCTTATACTTATTGTATGCTACTGATAGTTAAGTTAATTCTAAGTGAAGATAAGACTTACTTTTATGTTTCAAGTTTTACTCGTGTTTTATGTTAATGAAATTATTTAAGTTAAAGAAATTATTTCTGAGTTGATTTGGTATTGTAACTATAACTAGCTTTATTATTTATTTCCAAGGTTTGTTATTCCTTAATTATTTAGTAATGCCCATCTAGTGGCAACCACTGGTCTCTTAATATGTATGTTTTATCTGTGGATAATGCAGTGGACTGCAAGATTACTACCAATAATTTGGTTAATTTTATGTACTATACAGGGTGTCTCATAGGAATGTGTGAAAACTAATGAGCCACTATGTTTTGAGTAATGAGAAGATTGGGAAAATTTAAATGTTTTCCAATAAAAGAATGTTGTCATTCACGTACGTGTTGTGTTTCACGTATATTTTATTATATATAAAAAAGAACTATTTAGTGCAAACCATTAACTTAAAAATATAGTGAAAAATGTGAGGTATTAATGATATACATTTTCGAAATGAGAACCATCTGAATTGGCACAAATATCCAAACGCTTTCGAAAACTATTAAAAACATGTTCCAATGTTTCGTCTGAAATGCCATTAACGATTCTCTTAATTTCTCTAATTAAATCATCAATTGTTTTCGGGTTATTTTCACAACAATGATCTTTAATGTAGCCCCATAAAAAGAAATCGCAGGGATTGAGATCTGGCGAATAAGGTGGCCACTCTAATCCTGTTCCTTTAGTAAAGCGTGGGTACCATAGGCCAATAACTCGATCGCCATAAACTTTATTGATGGACTCAAATACTTCTTGTGTGCGATGAGCTGCTCCGTCTTGCATAAAATAAAAAGATTTAACAAGACCTCTCTTCTTCGCATAAGGTAAGAATTTAGTCTCTAACATCTCTTTGTATGATTCTCCGGTAACAGTAGATTCAAAGAAATACAGCTTTTACGTCTTCAGTAAGCAACTGATAGGTAGTTATTTTATAAGGGTGCATTTTTAGAAAATAGCGTAGAATTCTATGCACAGTTGATTTACTCAGTTTCAAAGCTTTTTCGGCCTTGCGAATCGAAGAATGTGGATTTTCTTTAAACTATTTTTCAACTTCATCGATCTTCTCTTCCGTAGTTACCGATACTGAAGGGCCTGGTAAATCTTGCCTACGGTCCTGCAGAGTTCCGTATTGTATAAAATTATCAATTACTCTGTAAAAAAATAACAATATTGCCGTGAGATTTCGCGGAAACTTTGAGAAAAAGATTATTTATCGAAAGTAATACAAACATCAATATAAAAAAAAAAAAATGATTCTCACCTTCTAAGAGTAGTCATTCGAAACTCTTTTAGTTCCGAACTTAGTAGGAAATCCTCTAAATGCTTCACTGTAAATTTTTCCTCTTGTGTAGAAGCACTCAATGAGAAAAACCTTTTCTTCGATAGTAAGCTCACTCATTTTGACTAACGCCGTCCGCTTTCTACCGCAGCTAGAATAAAACTGACAAACCTCAGGTATCTACTTGTTAAACATAGGGTCCCTGAGAGGGTTGAAAGGTTGGGGATCATTCATTTAGTTTTCACACATTCCCATGGGACACCCTGTACATGTTGTAGTTGTTTATTATCCCTTAATAAATAAAATAAATTGAATAAAATAAATACTAAAAACGTTAAATAAACTGTGATGATCAGTCTTACAAGTGGTCACATTAATAATGCATGAATTCAATAGTATATTCGTAAAAAATGCTGACGTAAGGAACATAATTGTGGTAGTTACCCCCCTCTACTACATACTACTTCTTTTCATGTAGCTCAATTAATGAGAATAATGCGTCTACAAATGGAAATAGAAAGTCTTAGTTTGGACAACTGTTTTCTTTGAATTTGTTCTAAATACGGAGCTAGTTGTGAATTTATGGAATTAATGAATAACTTTATCTACGACTATTATAGTATGAATAGTATTTTAGAGACGGGAAATAATTGGTTTTCAAATTGACGTAGTGTGTCAATTTATGAGCAAACGTTTTAATGAACAACTTTCACTTTTAGAGGTTTGGCTGTCTTGTATGAGAATTTCAGGTATATTCATCAGCATACGTTACGATACAATTTCTTACTTCTGTCACGTCAACATTTTAAAGGAAATATTTAACCGATCCTCTAGCCTCTTAAAATCTATTGACCTTCTAAAGATATACACTTTTTTTTTAATAATTAAGTCTCTTTTAACTTTTCTCACCTTTTCTCACAGTTGGTCGCAGTAATAAAGCTTAGCGTACCCCGATCAAATGGGATAGGCAAGGTTAGAACTGTGATCGACCACGCGCGAGTGGAGAAATTTAAACAAGCGGTGCCGCCTTAGGGTGTGTTTCCACAGAAGCGGAGCTGGACGGAGCGGAGCGGAGACGTGTAGGAATCGTCCAATCACAGACGAGACGAGTGACGCGATGAGGATTTCGATCATTGTGATTAGTCGATTCCTGCACGTCTCTGCTCCGCTTCGCCCAGCTCCGCTTCTGTGGAAACGCACCCTAAGAGGCTGGCCAGGGCTACCTCCAACAGTTCGCTGTCCTGTAAGGACCAGGCCCGGGTCGATGGTGCGTTGTGTTCCACGCCCGCCTCAAAGAGATGTCAGCACTAACTGACGGGGTCCGCTGGGGCCGATGCTTGCCAGTGTCGCGGGTTGTTTGAAAGAGTTACCGTGGCCCTTGGCACAGGCAACTGAAGGAACACGGGTGGGTTTCAGTCAGTAAGGGTCTGGCACGCCCTTCTGTTCCACCTAGTGCGGGAGAAGTTATATTATAATTTTCCACACAAAAAAAGTCCAACCTCCAAGACCTCCCAACTTGGTCGCAGTTACTTGGCTATTTTATATTTTCAGGACCCCAAAAAGGAATAATTTGATATTTACAAAAAGAGGCGCAATCATTACATTAGAGTGTTCAATAATAGTTTTAGAAGCGCAAAATGGCAATGATTATAGGTTCGATTAAGTACATGCAATATTATACATAATTACCGTAACACGGTGAAAAGATTTGAATATCAACTGGGTTGACAGTGAAGCACAGCCAAAAGTATCTAACTATGCCAGATCTATTGTCACTCCTGGAGGTTTTTAACAACTCCCTCCCTTTTGATATAAATATTGATATAAATATTATAGTAGGTTTTATACAAACATGAAAGCTATAGGGGAATAAGGTCTATCGCTGGATCTGAAAACTTTCAAAACATTCACAGTAAGAACCTTTGAAGAGTTTTCAAAAGAATAAGTTTACTCATCATTAAAATGCTCTCATTTTCTTTGGATATTTTTTGTACTGTTTATTTTGAGAAGTTTTGTAGTAATGGGTTTTTATGTACATTACACCCACCTATAGTTTTCCTTAATTATGAAGATCAAAAAACTAGTTTAATGCTTCAGTTTCGTGGTAGGTATATCACTCCATAATGTACAAGACTGAACAGCTCGTGTGAATATTTCCTTAACCAGGCGTCATTGAGGTTGGGTCAAAATTACCCGGCTTGTTTAAAATTTCTAATATTTTTGAAAGTACGCGCGCGACGTTGCCGTTCTGTGCAGTAGCTGGAGCCAATATTGTACATTTTGTCATTTTTTTTTACTGTAATTTTTGAGAGTTATTAAACTTTTCAGAATTTTTATTTTTCTGTTTTATTATCAAAACCAGAATACCTTTATACTGAACACAGTTTACGAATTTGTTTCAAAATTATGGAAATACCATGTGTTACATATATGGGTCATATTGACCCACATTTATTACAATATTGACATGTAACTATTTCCTATCACAATGACGCCGGGTTAATCATCAAGTTTTCTTAACATAGGACAAAATCATTACTATCCAACCACGTTGATCACAACTGGTTATTATTGCTAACGGAGTTACTACAGTACTCTCGAGTTAGAGGTTTACTGATATATGTTCAGATGCCAGCACATCAAGCTACCCGAAACTGTCAAATTTTCCCAATCAACTTTGAACCTAACGCTTTAACGATAAAGTTGAAAATCTATTAAAGAAATTTGACAGATTGTAGTAGCTTGATGTGCTGGCGTCTGTACGTACAAGAATTAAATATGATCCCATTTTGTGTTACATATTAAAACAAATACACTTTTCGAGTCCGCAAACATTTTAATACCACTTTTATGAAATACCGCCGCCACTTCGTTTGGACAAACACAATCAATTACCATAGGATTCCACAGCTTTCCTTAATTTAATTTATTAATTAAAAGACACATACACCGGTTTCAGTTAAATTTGTAATAACGTTATCGCAAATGGCACCTCTCTGTGAAGCCATTTACACAAAGCTGGGGAATCAAAAGAACGAAGTCGTCTGTAATACCTATCCAATGTCGGTTTTTCTTCCTGTAGCAGTTAAAGCTAATATTCATAATCTGTTCCTATATCAAAAACGGAACGTATCTCTTTACCGATTTGGAGGACCACTTGAAAACACTTGTAAATCAAGAAAAGGTGGCTTTTGCTGTGTTTTTTTTGTTTTTCAATTGCATTTTTATCATTATAAGTGGAAGAGCGAAGTTCACCTAACACAAGCATCTTCTTGCTCAAAAGTTGATCTCCAACTAAGGCGTATTTTTGTTGTATGTAAATTGCAATACATTTTTTTATTATATTTTTTATTTTATTTTGCAGGTAGGTAGGAATGATAAAAATAATCTAACTAGCCAGAAGATAGATTTGTGTATCATCGTTGGACTTGAATGTAATTATGTGATTTATATAGGGTGACTGGTAATTAGTGACCGATACTTAAACACATGATTCTACTCATGACAACATACAACTTTTACTATCGGACCAAATCCGAAATCGCGAAAAAAAATCAGCTGTTCCCTACATTTATGTTCGTACGAGTCGTCAAAATGTAGGGAACAGCTGATTTTTTTTCGTCATTTCACTTTTTGTCCCATTATACAACTTGTTTGTTGTCATGAGTAGAATCAAGTGTTTAAGTGTTGGTCACTAATTACCAGACACACTATATAAAAAAAAATCTATTTGATAGAAAAGATACATAATATGTATATGTAATAAAAGAGATATAAGGAAAAAAAAAATGGTGGCGGTGGCCGACTGACGAAACTATTGGCTGGAATGTTTTAGGGATAAGTATAGCATAATCAGCATATAACCTATACCTTAGATTCAAGTAAAATATTATTTTAAAACTGTCCCTAATGGTGGGTCCACACGATACAGACTTTCATACAGACTTCTATAGAATTTTGTCTGTGCGACTTTTTATCACACCGACATTTGTCTGTACTGCTTAGTTGCACAGACAAAATTCTATAGAAGTCTGTATGAAAGTCTGTAGTCTCTATGAAAGTTTGTATCGTGTGGACCCACTATAACGGTGTAAATAATTGCTGGTTGGCCATGAAAGAAGAAGAAAAATAATGTTCCCACTGTTGGCCATGGCTGCTGGCACATTGGCCTCCTCTCTTCTAGAGGGACGAGTGTTTCAGAGAAATAGCATTACTTATAGTATTGTTCACGCTTCTGTTACTAAAAAAACCGGTCAAGAGCGAGTCGGACTCACGCACCGAGGGTTTCGTACCATTATATATTATATTAAATATTCATTTTTTTTTGTTTTTTTTTTTCTGAAAAAGTATGCAGTTTAGAGACATCGTTTTATTTTTCCTGTAATCGTTACATAAATACAGAATAATTTCAGATTTTTCTCTGTGCAAAATTCGGAAATAAGGGGGGAACGGTATTTTTTTCGATTTTTTATCAAAAGTCGAAAACAATGCGGCTAAAAAAAAAAAAGAAAAAATGTTTGAGAATGTGCAAACAGCACTCTTTCATATGGTACCCCACATGTCCTAGTAGCCCCACTTCGAATTTTTAAGACCTTTCAGTTCAGCAAAAAATAAATGTATTATTATTTCTTCTTATTTACAAAATAGTTGGAAAAACTTCATCTAAAACTATTCCAAATTTCAAGTTTATGGCATTAGTAGTTCTTGAGATATCCAGCTGTGACAGACGGACAGACAGATACAGAGACTGAGTCCCGCTGTAAGGGTTCCTTTTTACCATTTTTTTACGGAACCCTAAAAACAAGACATGACATTTATCGAGAATAAACACAAATAAACCATTTAAAAATCACTCTCAAATGCATTATGAACAGAAGTCATTGACAGCCTGAAAGCATTTTGACTGGCTGTAAGTGATAATTTACATAATACACGTATGCACGAGATATACAGGTAAATATGCCTATAGCCAGATAATAAAAAGGCTCAAGTAAACGATTTTCCATCACTTTGATGGAAAATCGTTAATTTTCGTACGTAATTTCAGTGATGTATTGTTTTATTTTTCATCAACAGAACGCGACAAAAAAAAAAAAATGAGACTAAATAATGTTACGCAACAGAATTAAGGGTCTTTTTTTTTTTAAACTATATTTTAGCAAAACTATGTTTTAGCAAAAGAATTTGTGAAAATCCATTTCCTACAGTTCCGCGCAAAAAATTTCGTTTGAAGTAAGTAGACTAATATTACGTTTGCTTTGCTTAAATACCTACATTTTGTGGCTTTCTCTCCGTGAGGGGCAGTTGACCGTGATCCACCCAAACGGGCTCAGTACGGGTTGGTGGATATCAGGTGGACGCAACTGCTTAATTTCTAGATATAATCCCTTCGTTACCCATTATGATACATAATGCAGATCTTTTCTTTTCCTCCGGAAGAAAAGTCGATTGCCAGTTGTTTATTCTTTGAATCGTAACGAAATCTATTCTTCTATACTAATATTATAACGAAGTAAAATGTAGGGGGGTAATTAAACTTCGGAACTGTCGTATGATTCTGTAACCATCTCACCGTGAAAGCTTGGGTTAAGTGAGCGTGGAGTGAGCTGTCATTCGTTAGGGATTAACACTATTAAGTGCTCACTTCACTTGTGATTTCACGGTGAGATTTTTACAGAATCCGATACTTAAAATTCTTTCACTAATGGGTAGCTATAGTAATGCCGAGTGCCATAAGATATATTTTAAGTTAAAACAAAACGTTTCACGCGGGCAGAAGCTAGTACATAATAAGTGAACGAAATAGTGCTCTCAGCGCCACATTTTAAAAGCAAGACAGAAAATAAATTCACATTCACAGTATTGAACTTGGTTTAAAGTTCAATGTACAGAATTTATAGCCCAAGGCGGTCACAGACTTCAGCAGTGGCTATTCAACGTTGAAGAAAAATAGAGTTTTGAACAGAAGTTTAAATAGAAATTATAAAAGTCGTATATCCATGAAAATAAAACTTGCATTCGGATTGGGGATCTCATCATCAAACTATATTTGATTGAAATTGTAAACTTTATTGAAGAAAAATGTTTTGGTGTCATAATACCATAATAGTGATATTCCGTAGGTACTCTCGATAAAATGCAACATCGTCGTGCAAGAAGCCATTTTAAAGATTAGTCCAATGTTGAGTATTCAAGTTCAAACCACTATATACATAGGTAAGAAAGGGAAAATACGATGATATTTACCTACCGCATTTTTTTAATTTATTCATGATTGTGTTTAAGGTCTACAAAAAAATGGAAAACATAATCAACAAACCAATAATGTACTAACTAATTTGTACATAAAGACTGGTGTAAAAAGACTAATCACATAGCCGTCTACTACGCATTCTGTAAATTAAACTAAGAAATATTGCACAAAATGAATTGCAGGGAAACGACTAGTACTTTTTATTTTGACCTTCAATATTTCCGTAATCAGAAGGTTCACAGGTATGGTTCAGTACAAAAAAAATATTTCAATGACGGGGAGTACGAGTGAATCTCGACTTCGTTAAGTGTTTTTTAAACCCGTTATAATAAAATACTAACGAAGAATATTTATCCGTTTGTCTGGCTGTTCCGGATTGGCGCAAAAACTGCTGAATGGATTTAGATGAAATTTGCCACACAGATAGTTTATATCCTGGATAAAAAGTATTACTTTTCCCTAGAAAAGACCTGTTCTGATACAGAGAAGACTCGAGCATTGATCACCATCATTACTCGAGACGGGTTGACGATGTCAGATTTATCTATTCTATACTAATACGAGAGCTGTAGAGTTTGTTCGGAGGTATGTCAAATCAGTCATGTCTGAACCCAGAGCTTCGAGCATAATATTCCGTTCTAATGGAACTGAAAATAGTCTAATGTAACCGCCATTGAAACACGAGTGATCTGACATTCTATCGATGGTCATACGAGGTTGGATAACATTACCTTTGAGTAGCGTCGTGTTCGATTAGACTTACAGGTCTTTTTTTTGTTCTTTTCGTATCGATTTATATCTATTTCTTTCTGTTTGGGTCACGTTTGTACGGACGTAAAAATATCGCGGCTGGATTTTTTTTGCACTGGATTTTCAACTCACTGTCGAGCTGAGCATTGAGAATCCAACAGAGCGAAACCCAGCGCGTCATAAAACACACTGTTTTCTGGATTTTCAACTCTCGACGCTAAACAGTGAGTTGAAAATTCAATGCGCCAATAAGACATACGCTCATTGACGTGGAGTTGAGGACACCAGCCCGTATTAGGTACCTAAGTCTTCGGAGGAAACGCGCCCGTGCGTACCGGGGCTAAGTGCAAGGTTTATTGTGCCGTGAGAGATAATGCTAAGATCTGTATGTAGCGTAAATACATAATAAACTAGAGAAGTGGCGCGCACCCCCAAAGTTGTCACTCCCCTGAATGATGCGCACGTGTGAAGTCTGCTGTATAGTAGGTTGTTAATTATTAATTTACCTATCCGAATACTTCAAATAACGTGGTGAACAGTACAAGATTGTCAAAGGTGAAGGTAAAGATAATTTAGGACACTCCAGTGAACTACTCTGTCTTAATCCAGTTACAGGTAATAAGCAGGAACAAAGGTCTGATCGGAAGTCAAACAGTTACGAGTACTGAAGCTGTAAAGTCAAACACGCGAACAGTTACAAGTTTTCGTATTAACTGCGGCATCTACAATCCTGGTATAACTTAAAGTTATGGTGAAATTCTAGACAGAGATGTAATTTGACCAAATTGTTGAATCAAGTAACACGAGCTTGTGGCGAGTGACATTACAGAGCCTCTCTATGTTATGTTACGTCTTTAATTTAAATCAAAGTTGTATAGTCTTATGTAATTGTTTTATTTTTTGATGCCCTATGATTAATTTCCCTCCCTTTTTTTTTTAGATTCTGAGCTTGTGTTATAAGTTATCGTCGTCGTGTCAACCGAAGCACCTGCCATCTAATCTCTTCACCACCCTTGGTTGACTGGTAGAGAATGCCTAAGGCATTAAGTCCGCCTTTGTACCTTTTGTGCGAGAAGTTTAAATAAATAAATAAGTTGTATTTTACTTCAAATTCCTGTAGTTTTAAAAAATAATTAAAATTATATTGGTTTACTAGCTGCGCCCCGCGGTTTCACCTACAAAGTCTCCATCCCGTTGGAATATCGGAATAAAACGTATCCTATGTGTTAATCCTGGTTATAAACTGTCAGTGTGCCAAAATTCATCAAAATTGGTCCAGCCGTTTGAGCGTAAAGAAGTAACAAACATACAAACACACAAATTTTTGCCTTTATAATATTAGTGTGATATCCGAAATGGCGCTAAACATTTCTAAGCTGCATCGTTTGCCAGTTTCGTCAAATTAATTTTTAGACTAGCTTCTTGTCGCGACTTCATTCGCATGGAACTTGTAAGACACCATGTATTAATCTACTAAAACAACAGCCACATTTTTATAAAACTAATTTTTATTGGCGACGTCTCCCGCCGGTATTATTTCGTTTTTGTTTAGCGTTTGTTTTGACATTTTTTCTTTTTGTTCGATTATATCGTTATGTTAAATAGCTAATAATCTGCTTCAAAAAATTCGACTATTAACTGCAAAATATTGTTTCTTTGATTATATTATAGTTTTAGGTAAGCGTTTCTCGAGACTTTGTCCCTAGTGACTTCAAATGTAGACTTGCCAGTTGGTTGTCCAATATAAACTTCAATACTTTATTTCACTCCTTATGTGGTTGTTTCTTGAAAATAATTAGTTGTTGCAAAAAGTCCAAGTTTCAACTTTAATAACAAGTTGATACACACGGGAAATAAAAATAATATTTTGCAAAGCAAGATACGTAAGAATCACTAGAAAAATGTTCAAGATGCATTGATTTCATTGCGCTTCGTTAGCAAATAGTTCGCCTGTGATATTTTTCTCTTGGCATCATATTTTTCTTTTTTTTAGTACGGGGCAGCTTGTATGGAACGGACGTGAGACGATCTTGCACTTTATCGCAGACATTAGACATTTTTAGGTATAGGAAGTAAAATTAAATCAGTTCTATATATTTTGATAATTATGCATTTTTGCACAACGTTACAACTTCAAATGTATTTTAAAGTTTACGCGTGTTTTAGCCAGCGCTGTTAGTTTCGCTGTTATTTACTGAAATTGTCAGAACAGTTAGTTTTTATTTTATTTTAGCCGTGCGTCCTAAATCTCTGTGCGCTTGGCTAATCATACTATATTTTTATCACCATATTATTAATTTCACTACTGATTTTAATCGATTTTTTTTATTTTGACGTCCTAATAAAGTAAACGTCCCAACACTAGTACCTACTGATCCGTAGATGCCATTTGTGGAATTCATTTTATTTAACACCTGAGTGAATGACACCTGAATGGGGAATACGTCCATAAAACGATTGTTTGTGCCCGTTCACATAAATCATGTCCATCAACAATAACGAGTGTAGGTGCCCGTAAAATGTGTTCATTCCCGTCCTTCTGTTTTTCTCGTCATTGTGAAATTTTTTTTTTACTGGATCATACCTGGCAACCTTCTGATAACTGAGACATTGAAGATCAAAATTATAACTGTTTTTGTGTGACTTTTTTACAACTGACTGTGTTTGACCGCAAACAGCTTATCACAGCAAATATAAAAGTGGTGTCCCGGCAATTATTTTTGTGCATTTTAACTTAGTTTGATGTACAGAATGCATACTAGTATAAGACGGTTATGTGTTGGGTCATATTTCATCTTGTACAGACGCCAGCAGATCAAGCTGCGCGAAACGTCAATTTTATCCAATCAACTTTAAACCTTATGCTTCAGTGATAAAGTTGAAAATCTATTAAAGAAATTTTACAGATTATGGTAGCTTGATGTGCTGGCGTCTGTACATATAGAATGCATTTTCCATGAAGAATAACGCAACTATAGTACCTACCCTGCCCTTTCACGTTTACTTTGACAAACTGCTCTTGTGACTTTCTTCGTACACACTACATTCAGCTCTAAGAGAGCCATTCTACAATTTACTCGTATACATGATATCTAGGAAACTCTGTCGTTGACGACTCACTCCTGAGACTATCTTCAAGAAATATTACGTCATTCTGTTCGATTTACCCCGGACTATAAGTATGTTTGATCATGTGTACGAGGGGTGATTTTTAACGTTGAAAATCGCTTTACAAGAGGGCTAGACAAGTACTCGTAGCATTCGTTTTTCAACTTTATAAAGGCTTTCAACAGGATTGACATAAGTTTTTTATTTACTTATGTCAATCTAAAATATGTTTTGGCTTTTCCATAATCGTAATCGCTGATAGAATGTCACTTTGTCAAGGCCTTAAGGTCACATTCGGGTTACATTTACAGAGCGTTCGTTTTGTCACATTGAAAAGAAAAATGCCAGATGATTTGTAACACTTTCTTGTGGCAAACGATTGCCTACGAATTACATACGATCGATGTAAAGACTAACCACTTTGAAACTGGCATGATGTCACCTGCGGCTTGGTGGATTTTGTTTTTACCTTAGGCTAGACGTCGACACGTGTAAAGTCCGTATAAGCCATTAAACCAAGGTTTGACGGCCTCTCAATTCGTGTGGGCTAATGTCTAGCGAATTACAGCCTCCGCCATTGGTCTGCCAGACAGGTCCATTAAAACTGTTATTATCAAAGCAATTTGTATCATATAATGATACCTATGTATTGTTTTGGTTGGATGGTGAAGAAATTAATAAATCACTCCGTTAATTGCTAAGTTTTATCATAGATACAAATTCAGCCATTAGCGTGAGTAAGGGCTCATAGATATTTACATGGTGATTTTTGAAGGCACGCACTTTTCACGTGCACGTAAAAGGCCGAAAGCAGATGGTTCACGTTTTGCGTGTTGCTTACTTATTCTTTTTTCAGTTTGTATTCTTTCTTTACATCATATTTAACGCAAATAAACGCATTGTTTGTTGTGTCTGTTTTTCTTTCTATTGGTCACAGCATATCGATACGAAATTATAATTCTGGTCCGATTTGAACTGAATATTTTGCTCAATTTAGACAACTGAAGTGTTAGTCGAACTTTGTTCGTCACTGTACCTAAACAAGCAAGCAAGCAAATATCAAAATCAAAAGTCATTTATTGAAACTAGGCTGAGAATCAGCACTTTTTGAACGTCAAAATAACAAAAGACAGTCTCCAAAACGCCTGCCCTTCACCACCTCCTAGTGCTGGGGAGAAGAAGTGGAAAACAATTTATAGTTACGAAACAAGTGTATATTTTCTTAAATATTTACTTCTTGTCTACTTGTATAAAATATGTGCACAGAGCCTTAAGATACCTACTTGCTAAACAAAAAAGCACTCTAGATCACTCGTGAAATTTCGAAATGTCTCAATGGAAATCCAGACATTTCGAGAAAAATGTGAAACAATCAGTGAATTCAAACAAAAAAAAAAAATATATTTTCATAACTAATGGTTACAATATTCAATTATTCATGTCTTGTTACAAAATATGCTGTCAACTACTGTTTATTATTTCCGTCTCTGAAATGCTAAATCGTTGATGGAACGTTATTTTTAATAGGTTTAGTAATAGGTGCTTGAATATTGTTATTTATTTCAGTAAGAGGTCATACAACTCGAGTAGAATCTATTTTGCATATCATTTTAAAATTTGATAATGTGTTTTCTTTTGTATAATATAGAACTACCTATCTATATTACTAGTGCCTTTTTAGGGTTCCGTAGTCAACCAGGAACCCTTATAGTTTCGCCATGTCCGTCTATCCGTCCGCACTTTAACTCAGAGACTCTTAGTAATTGAAAGCTATAATTTGACATGGATATACATATTAATCACGCCGACAAAGTGGTAAAATAATATATAAATAATAATATATAATAATAATAAATAAAATCATATAAAAAAAAATATATAACAATAAAAATAATAATAATAATAAATAAAATCATTAAAAAAAAAATTGGGTCTCCTGTACACGTAAAGTGGGGATTTTTTTTTTCGCCTACATATGTTGTGTGGGTATCGTTGGAAAGGTCTTTTTTTTTAATATACTAACAAAGATTATGGATCAATGGTGTGTATGTATTTAGTTGGTAAGCCTTTATGGCGCCTTTTCCCTTGTTCACAAACTTAACTAAATTTAAGTTCAGTGCGACTTTTTCTTTCTATTTAATTAAGAAAAGGACAGAAGATAAATATTAGTTTAGTCCTGTCAAATCAATATACTCCATAGACAAGATTAGACGTGATTAAATAAATGATAAATAAATGATAAATGATAAATGATTTATTTTCTGTAAGTAGGTTTGTACAAACACTTTTACATGTCAATCATATTTTTTAAACTAGATGAGGTCGGCGTTTCCTATCTGACTACTCTGAGAAGAAAGGCCGAAACAAACTCAGAGGTCACAGTCTCTTTTAAAGTCCAGACATAATCTTGGTCAGATCATGTGAAGACCATGCAGATTGGTGTCTGAAATGGTCTTTTGAGTAAAGAACCACACAGATTGAGCGGACCTGTCCAGTCAGTGCACGCATTTGTCAAAAATTGTGTAGCTCAACTCAGAACTTGAGGAGCCTTACGATTCGACGAACAATACCAATGAAAGGACATTTGGGTAGGCCGCATAAATTACTCAAACTGCCAGACCATGATTAAAACTAACTAAGAAGGAAAAAAGAAAAAAGAAATGACCCACATAGTCTTCACACTCACAATAATAATAATAAAAAATAAGATACTATACAAAGTAAATATCCATGTCATTGTTTATATAAAATTCATCAATGTCAATGTGTATATAAAAATCCGGACATCATCATTGATCTTTGAGGACCATGTAGATTGGTGTCTGAAGTGGTATTTTGAGGGAAGAACCACACAGATTGAGTGGACCTGTGCAGTCAGTGCACGCATTCGTCAGTAACCGTGCAGCTCAACTCAGAACTTAAGGAGCTCAACGATTCGACGAGCAATACCAAGGACAGAACATTTGTGTAGACCGCATAAACCACTCAAACTGCCAGACCATGATTAAAACGGAAACAATGACCCACATAGTCCTCACATTCACAATAATTAAAATAATATAAGACTTTAAACAGTAAATGTTCATGTCATGTCATAAATAGATATTTAGAAAGAAAAAAAATAACAAAAGTGTAAATCAGCAAAATAAAAAATAAACAACATTCACTGTCTAGACCTATTGGAGCAGCTCAATCCCAAGCGTTTTTGTCCTCAATATAGTCTTTTACAGTATAATAGGCTTTCTGGCATAGTTTTAGCTTTATAAAAGATTTGAATTTATTAATGCTTAGTTCTTGAATGTGGCTAGGAAGTTTATTATAAAAACGTATACATTGGCATCTAAACGAGCCACCTATTTTCTTGAGCCTTGTTGTAGGAACAACAAATTTATGTTTGTTCCTAGTATTTATATTATAGATATCACTGTATTTCTTAAACAGATTAATATTTTTATGTGCATACAAAAGATTATCATAAATGTACTGAGAAGGCACAGTCATTATATTAATCTCTTTTTTGTCTCTGAGGGAGTGTCTGGGACTTAATTTATAAATGGAACGAATTGCCCTTTTTTGTAAAATAAAAATTATCTGAATTTCGGCGGCATTTCCCCACAACAGAATACCGTATGACATCACACTATGAAAATAACTAAAGTAAACTAAACGGGCTGTCTCTAAATCAGTTAAGTCACGAATTTTCCTAACGGCGTATGCTGCAGAGCTAAGCTTTTTTGACAATTTATCTATATGGGGGCCCCATTGAAGCTTGAAAAAATTGGTTACTAAAAATTCGTCAATTTACGTCAGGCGCTGACGGAAACTAAAACGGTTCGATCAATCAGGTCAAAGGATTATACGCAAAGTAATATCACTCTACATTTTTCTGTGTCTAGGGGTTTTTTTTTCTAATTTTTGTTAAATAGTGTTATTAAAAAAAAAAACCGGTCAACCGCGAGTCGAATTTGCAGACGAAGGGTACCGTACCTTTATCTATAAAAACGGCAAAACAATTATGTCTGTTGTATGGGAGCCCCCTTAAATATTTGTTTTATTCTGTTTTTTAGTATTTGTTGTTATAGCGGCAACAGAAATACATCATCTGTGAAAATTTCAACTATCACGGTTCATGAGATACAGCTTGGTGACAGACGGACGGACAGCGGAGCGGGAGTAATAGGGTTCCGTTTTTCCCTTTGGGTATGCAACCCTAAAAAAGACCTAAACCAATTTCAGCTTATTTATTTACTTTAAGGTAGGTAGTCAATAATATAAAAATAAAAATCATCATTCTAATTGCGTAATACACTATAAATCTAAATTTGAAGAATATTGCTAATCCATTGCTTCATAAGTTTGAAATATTTGTTGGGTCAACAACGTAAATAACGCCATGAAGATTGTTGAACTGTCAAAACGAAAGCCATTTGTGCTGCTAGTGTGTTACGCAAATACCCCGCTGGTCTACAGGCCTTTATATAAATATAATTTCTTTTTGAAATCCTTGCCAATGGATGGACCAAATTGGAGAAAAAAAAAAAACAGACCAACCAACCAACCAATGGTGGACAAGCAGAGGGTTTGACAAATAGGATAAATGAAAAGAAAAATTAACAATTCTTTTGCTATTTTTAGCCACTAAGACATTTAGTGGCATCTGTGAATCCCGGGTTAGGGAAAACATTTTTATTTCAGGCATCTTGAAGAAAATGTAAAACAGGACTATTGTTACCATTCTAAACGGCTAACATTACTACTGAGCGTTGGTTTATACCGAGTGTTTTCTTTTCTTACAATAAAAAAAATGAATCGTAACAAAGCCATTCTATTCATACTAAAAAAATATAGCACTTTTTTCACAATATATACATATCATAAAAACTTTTTAAATTCAAATGCAATAAGACCACTTTATTCAAAAGTAAAAGAAGCCGAAACTTATCCCAACATACGAACCCCAACTTGTCAATAAAATGTAAATCAGCGAGGTATAGCGTTCAAGAATTTACATAATTATACATAATTTAATAAAATCTATTTCTGTTAATAAAATATATTTCTCTTATACATAATTTAATAAAATCTATTTCAAACTTTTACTAGGATCCAGTACTCTAATATAGTGAAAAACATCGCAGTGTCCGGTCATGAAATGAAAGTTTTATAAAAAAAACCGGGCAAGTGCGAGTCGGACTCGCTCGGCGAGGGTTCCGTTCAAATTTGTAGCTTGATGTGCTGGCGTCTGTACATATTATAAATAGTTCAGGAATTGAGTCTGGAAAAATTTGGAAAAAAAAAATCGTACTTTAAATAAAGACTACATTTTTTTAATGATTTAATTACAAATGTATAGTTCTCAGATTTTCTCGGTAATTGTAATATAAGACGATATTACTTGCCATATTTCATAGTTATAAGTCAACAGAAAGTACCCTATAAATTTTTATTCCCTTGAGAGTGTCGAAATATACGTTTTTTGCGGCATAAAAAGCCGTTTTTTTTTTACGTTAACTTAGAATTTTGATTTTTCACAGCTTCAAGGGACTGTAGACCTGAGTATATTATGGCTTTGTTTTTTTATATCGATACCTTTACGCGTTCCCGAGATAAAGGGTCTTGACAGACAGACGGACGACAAAGTGATCCTATAAGGGTTCCGTTTCTTTCCTTTTGAGGTACGGAACCCTAAACAAGAATGTTATTTGTAATCGACAACCTTACGGTGCAATCTTAAAGTCTATTTTACAATGTCACCGTCCTAAATATTACTCAGTTGGCGCTCATAGTAGGTAAATTTAGTATGCATTAATATTGTAGAAGATTTTTTATCATAAAAACTATCAAGGCCCATGGAAACCTGACATTGAAATATGACTGTTGCAGAGTTATTACGAATAAAAATACTTATTTATTATAAGCGTCTTATTTGATTTTCGAGTACCATTTATTCATATTATTGAATTTGAATAGATTAGGGTTCCTTTAACATTGAAAAATAAATAGAACATTGCTAGTTTAAGATTCCCAAAAATCCTTTCTCGCTGTATTTTGCGAGTTGGTACCATGATGTTCCTTGCAAAGTATACCTACGCTATCTATTTTCCATTAGACATGTATCTTGAAAGGCCACTGAGGGATTACGTCTGATGCACGGGCAGCAGTGTCCTCCTTTCAACTTATATACAAGGTGTAACGTTAAATGCGCATAACCTCAGGCACCCCAACTGATTTTTAATTCAATTGACCTATTTCAGAGAGAAAATAAGTCATTAAAAAAATTGTAAAGGTTTTATGTGCCTTTTTAGTTTTACTGGCCATTCTGATCGTTTCTTGCGTCTGCGACGACGCTTTATCGAGGGAGGAGTAGTCACCGGGCCGCTGCGCCGCGCTGACATTGGCTTGCTTGAACTATTAATAAATAGACACCGCAACGTTCTTAATGAAGATTTTTTGAAAAATGTGACCTATATTAAAAAGTGGTTCAATTAATGCTGCTCGTCATTCTGATCAAACTATTTTCAGGTTTTGCGCATTTAACGTTACACGTTGTATAAAGCTTTTATCATCACCAAGCTCTGCTAGCTTAGGGATTATGCCAATTTACTGTTGGGAAATTCTTCGTGAAATTCTCCATACATAGCGTTTATCAGCCGGTCGATTCTGTAAAAATCTCACCGTCAAATCATAAGTGAAGTGAGCACTTAATAGTGTTAATCTCTAGCATTAGGGCATGACAGAGCTCACTTCCCGCTCACTTCACCTAAGTTCTCACGGTGAGTTTTTTACAGAGTAGCACCGCAGGACTAGTGCAGTTTGGAATACTCTTTATTTTGCTATGTCTCAATGCGGAATGACTTCTCTATAGAGCGTCTATTGGTACAGGAAGGAGTAAATGGTGTGGCCACGTGGGAGGTCACCAATGACCGTCGACCAACCAGCTGATATAATGGCGATAAATATCTCACCGTGATTTAATCTTATTTCCCACTAGCCATATAACTTCTAGATTTATGTATTTGACTCTGTTGTGAAATCAGCATCGTTACTCAGTTAGCTTGTTGATTGATTGATGCCTAACTTATAAACGGTTTAATTTATCAATCAACGAGACATGATTAATCGATGAAGGTTACCGACCTGTATTGGAAAAATAAATCTGCTGAAATGTGTCTAAAAATTACAGACAGGGATAAACTAATGTATTTATGACCATAAATATTTTGGTAGATAGGTACTGCCGCCATATTAGATACCTACCGACAGATATAAATTTTACAACTTCACCACCATCAATTTCACCCAAAAGACGTCCACTGCTGAATATACATTCACCATCATCACCTCCATCATCACCATTTCGAACGGTTCTGCGCTTCTGGCATCTCGCGGATGTCTGCGGCCCTCGCAAGGTCGCCGGTTCACCTTGTGGGGGACTTTCCAACGCTACGTTTTCCGGCACGCGGTCGCCACCCTAGAATCTTTGGCCCCATCGGCCATCTGTTCGGTGAGTAATGTGCCCTACCCACTGCCACCTAAGTTTTAATTATACGACAGTGTTCATATGATTCAAATAACTCTTACTTACGTTACTGCAGCTTTTGGGCTTGAACCATGATGAACCAATTACATGGGATGCCAGTTCAGCAAAGTCACTTGAATTTCAACAATCCCTGAAACAAAAAAAAAACACTGCATTTATTTTATGTTATTAGTTTGAGTTTTAGTAGACGTCGCGCGGTAGGTATGACAAACATGAGGACTTACTGAAAAAAATAATATTTACTAGAAGCGTCACGTTCCCAAAAATGCATGTTATTGTTCACAAACACTTTATTACCTTGCACGGTGAACCAAAACACAGCGATCACGTAAACAAAAAAATAGAGTTCCCAGTAATAGTATCGATAAAATTTCACATGCAATCCACTCGATCGGTTTCAACTAGGAAGACATAATAAGGATTAATTTTCAGTGGTCGTCTAACTAGCCGTGGGTTTTCAAACTTTAAAAGTGTTCAATTAGATTTTTCTTTTATTTGTGTTTTTGTATAAATAACGATAATTAAAAACCTGTCGCAGTATTTTAACATCAAATCAGTATACATATATAAATTAATCTTCAAGATGATTAATATGATTATGTATCTAAGTGTTTTACGTTTACTAGCTAGTAACTATTCCATTGCATAATATTAATTATTATAAATATTAATTAATTCAAATTCTTCAAATAACAACATATATTTAAAGTTTATTCAAAGATTCCATTGAAATCGGTTGAGTCAGTAACAAATCGCTTTAATTGAATATTAAATTTATTCGTGGTCAAAAAAATTCTTTGAATTTATTTTCATTAGGTGATCGAAAATACATTTTCGTAATTACTTAACAAAACTTTTAAGCCGCAGTTAATAACTTCTTCTATGAATAGATATTATTATCTTTAATACCATAGGTATAAACTAATTTAAATTAAGTACTAACTATGTTAAAATATATAGAGGGGCCCGTGGCTAAATAATAACAGCCGCACAGGTCGATCGATCAGGTTAAGCTACACTTGCCGCGGTTGGTCTGTGGATGGGTGACCATCTTTACATACCGAGACCCCTCCGTGCCTCGGAAAGCACGTTAAGCCGTTGGTCCCGGCTGTCATTCGTACATCTTTGACAGTCGTTACGGGTGTCAGAGGCCCGAAAATCTGACAACCAGTCTTATCTAGGGGTATCGCATTACCCAGTAACTGGGTTGTGGAGGTCAGATAGACAGTCGCTCCATGTAAAATACTGGTATTCAGCTGCATCCGGTTAGACTGGAAGCCAACCCCAACATAGTTGGGAAAAGGCTAGGCAGATGATATGTTAAAATATATAAAAACTAAATTAGTTTTTTTTTAGGTTTCTATTTAATGAAAATTCAAGGATTTACACAATATTAGCATTTTATCAGCATGAGGCACTTTCATCTGCGCAACGTAACTACGAGAGGCGTTCAATGTATTCTCGGTATCAGGGTGACATAATAATGATGTGGGTAGTTTGTCTAATTAGTTAATTAATGACATTACGTTCATATGATATTGTAAAACAAATAAAGCAAAACCAATACCTAACAACAATTCCATAACAGAAATAAAATTTAAAATTAACTATTACTTAAAACATAGTACTTCTGGGAACAGCCTGTATCAGTGCAAAAACTCTCCACCACTTATGTTTTAAGGATGGTTTCGCGTATACCCGTTGTCATCTTGTTTTATTTTTTCTTGTTGTTTTTACTTTTTACCGAACTACCTACTTAAGTGGTTATAACTGTAAACTCTAAATGTGTATAACTCTAAATATGTAGTCGATGATTTTGGTGCACGGTAAAACTCTAATGAGTTTATGTTGGCACCAACTTAAGCGTTGAAAATGTATGTGTACTACTGAATAAATAAATAAATAAATGACATTTTGCCGCCTTTCCCCTAATTAGGATTTATTTTATAAGACCTTCCATGAGCTTCATCACACGTGCATTAGAGTTAAGCCTGTAATCCTGATGGCCCGACTAGTTTCAAATTTAAATATAGGCCGCGGGTTCGCAACAAACTGTATTTAAAAAATGTAATGTAATTCAATATGTAATCCTAACTAATATTATGTATGCGAAAGTAAGTTTGTTTCTTACGTTTTCACGCCTAATCACTGAGATTATCATGAAATGATGCATAAACGTTTTCAGAGTATAGAAAAGGACATAGGATACGTTTCATCTAAAAAAAAAAATACTGTTCTCGAGGAAAAGAACAATAACTTTCGGCGGTCACAATGGCTTTAGGACGCTAGATAGCGCTACGTGTCTTTCGAATCGTGATTGAAATATGACCCGACCTTCTGAGTAGTATTCTAACAAAAAGTACTAGGCTTCCATGAATTCACGATAGTATTTCAATAATTAATTTTATGCTTTTAATAGGATTTGGATGAAATTTGGCACACAGATAGTTTATTATAACCTGGATTAACACATAGGATACTTTTTATCCCGGTAATACGTTTCCGTGGGATAATTTCCGTCCTCCACGCGGGCGAAGCCGCGCACAAAAGCTAGTGTAATATAAAATGTATGTAATAACTCTAACTCTTCGAGAAGGAGTGGGCTGTAATCCACCTCGTGGGCCCAGTGCGGAATTCCTAGATGTCAAAGTCTTCTTATTTTTGGTCCCAGGATATGCCGGTTTTCTTACAATGGTATGGTTCTCATAACGGTAAAGTTTCCTTTACTGTTTTGAGAGCAGTGGTGATCAAATGTTTGGGTTCAAACCCGCGACCGACTCATACATCAGGGCCGTTACCACTAGGCCACTACTGCTCTAGAACTCTCTTTCATGTACCTGATCTGCCTACTGCATTCGAAGTGAAAATAAAGTTTTCTTACAGTCCTGATACCCACATAAACGATAGAATAAGCTCGGGTACGATTGCACCTGCAGAATAACCCAAGGTACGTATGGGCAATTTTTTTTGTGCACTAGATTTTCTTCGCACAGCCTAGCGCCAAAAGTTGAAAATCCAACAGTGTGGCTTTTTGACGCTCTGGGTTGTACTCTGTTGGATTCTCAGTGTTCGGGTCAACAACGAGAGTTTAAAGTCCAGTGAGCGAAAAAAATCACGCTGCGATACTTTTACGTCCGTGTGAACGTGGGCTGAGGAGAGCCTTCAACATCCAGTGCGCAAAAAAAAATTGCCGTGATAAAAATACATACCTGGGCTAATTTAGTTTCAGTTATTCTTGTTCAAACAGTGAGTCAAAATGTGAACAGTGTTTCATAAAGGACAGATTCGTAGGAATTCTGATCCAATTAACCGTAAAATGTTTTAATCCGCTTCGAATTGAATATTTCCCGTGACTCATCATGATATTTTTAAGTATGTAAGTAAATGATAACGAACGTTTGAGTTCGTTTGTTATAACATTTTATTAAATGTTATAACAAACAGACCCAAAATTGACCAAAGTCCAAAGACAACTAACTAACTAAGATAACTATTGTAATGAGAAACAGTTCTATAACGCAACTTTGAATATTATGTATTTATAGGTACTTAGTTGTTAATACCAAAGTACCTATTTAGATATAGTCAAAGTTACGTTACAAAACTTCTTCGTAATAATGTTGGTTCAATAGTTACATCGTTGTTTAAGAAGTAGATAATACGTAGATTAAGTGTTAAAATGAGTTTGTCAAAAGTTTTGCAGCATAATGTAAAGAAAAGAGCAATTAGCTACAGACAAATTAGAGCTCTCCCAATTAATATTCCTTACCGAAAGGTGAAAAATTGTTCAACATAAATAATCTTTAGTTGGCTGAAGTCATAAAGTTTATTCAGCTAATACGCATATATAATATAAACTCACGCGTGCTTACCATATGCAGAAAAATGTATTTACTGAAAGTCATCATAATATTTGAAAATTGTGATATCATTAAAATATACGATAAAAGCATCAAGTTATTGAATGAAAATGGCTGAAATAACTCTTTAAAAGTGCCATTAAGTATAACGTTTCAGGTAATCGACACACATGTGCCAAATTAAGTAATGGCAAAACCAATTTTTTATTATTCGTGTTAATTAACTTTACCGTTCTTCATGTTAATTTAAGAGTGCCTGTTAACGGTTATAAGGTATTCAAATGGCAAGTCCATTGAGGTAAATGGACACAATAAAGACCGTTTGGGTATAAAAACACAAATAGGTACACCTAAATACTAAGCCCTCGTATCCATGGGCGATTTTTTATCCAGCTCTAGATTGTCAATGCTCTGTTCAGCACCGAGAATTGAAAATCTAGTACGCGATAAAAACCGTCACCCGTGGGAACGCGGGCTAATAGGTTCACAAAATCTTGTCAATCCCGATTACATCAAACATGAAAGCTCTCTTTAATATTAATGTATATCCATTGCTTATGTTTTGTACCAATAATATATTTCTACAGTATTCATTATTTAGGATAAAATCAGGAATTAAATTATCCGAAAAAGAACCGAAGTTACCGACATAGCTTGCAAAGTAAGCTGAAGTGGCAGTGGGCTGGCCATGTCTGTCGAAGGACCAATGGCTCGTGGAGCAGACGAGTCCTGGAGCGAAGACCGCGTACCGGCAAGCGTAGTGTAGGACGCCCCCTAGCTAGTTGGACGGATGACCTAAAGAAGGTGGCTGGGGTAGACTGGATGCGAAAGGCGGAGGACAGGGTGTTGTGGCGCAGTCTGGGAGAGGCCTATGTCCAGCAGTGGACTGCGATAGGCTGAGTTGATTGATTGATTGACAGCATTTTTATCTCAAGGAAGCGACACGCGCTTTACTGGTGTTAACCATGTGTACAAACACGCTGTGAATATGTATGTAAGCGCAGTAGCTTCTGGTATAGTCCCAGACAATGGCGAAGTCGGACGTATATGTGCGTGAGTGTTTATTATGTGCTGGCACTACTCTTCTTCATGCACACATTCACACCGTGTTTTCACCATTGGTTACCACAAGTAAAGCGCACGTCGATTCGTGAGGAAAAATACTGCCGTTATAAAACAACGATACGTCTTAATTTTATTAAAAGCTGATTTTTTTTAACTAATTATTTACAGAAGTAAATCATTTGCAAACACTTCCAAAAGAAATAAACAAAAATTATTTATTTGACACTAATAAATGATATCCACTTTCTGCCTTTCACATTCCATTGTTCATTCATGAAAAGTTCTTGTAATATTCTTGGAAGGTGAACCAATTTTACTAAAAAAATGTAAATTAAATTCCAAGAGCGCGATGTCGACAGGTTTCCTTGTGAAGAGAACTTATGAAATAGCCTTGAAGTTCGTCACACTAGTATCAAACGTCTATGAGATTTACGAAACCCCGTAAAAATATTCGAAGAAAAGGAACACGTGTACGATTTTGCCACGTTTCGAGAGAAAACTTATATTTTTAACTCAGCACAGACCATGTTTTAATCCCTCAATATTTTTTTTCGCTTGGGTATTCGAACAACTTTTAGGGCGAGTAACTTACACGTGTAGTAACATTTTTCTTATCCGTGGGCGTCAAAAAATCGCTATTAGGGGTTTATTCAAACAGGATAGGCAGAAGTAATCTCCTGTCTGAAAATAACTGTAATCATCAATTTCAGTGCGAAAATTAACATATTCAGTAAATTATGTTAATTCCCGCTTAAGCTCTGGCCACACTTGGCGAATCCCACGCGAGACACGAGACGCGCTTGTGCGTTTCGATCATATTAATGTTTAAACGCCAGTATACGTGAAAAAAAAAATCAGCTGTTCCCTACATTTATGTTCGCGTAACTCATCAAAATGTATGGAAAAGCAGATTTTTTGCAATTTCACGTTTTGTCCTATAATAAAAGTGGTTCATAATGATGAATACAATGACCTCTTCAGATATTTCGTGTATGAATAGATAGACTTTATATATATAGGGGAGGGCTGATCCTGGTCGGAGGAGGAGGCGTCGGGGAGGCAACCGGCTTGGCGCCTAATACGCCGAAAACCACTTACCAGTCAAGGTAGGTGGACTTTTGGGGTCGCGGGCGCACAGATTGGGGACTCTGTCTGCCCACCAAGTGACCCCAGAAACGACGGTGGTCACATACTGCCGTGCATAGCGAGGCTCAGTGGAGGCCCCTTTAAAGTCTCCCCAGGGACGTGCCTTACAGGCGTTGAACAGGGGGGGTTCCGGAATTGGTCTTTTAAGAGGAACCGGGATCTCCCCTATGTGCTGATGGTGATCACCGGGGTGGTTTTAGTGAGGTAAAAATCCCACACTCCCCGATCTCCCTCCCTAGATATCGGGTGCCTTTTGAAGGTTTCCCTCAAAACAAAAAAAAATAAATATAGCTATAATTTTACATTTAGCAATATTATATATATACATTTTCCTCTGATGTTGATTAACGATCCGGATAGCATTTAAGGGACTTCCTGATAATGGCGATCCCTTGTGTCAACATTATGAAGCTTAGGGAATAATTAAGCAGAGAGGGTATGAGTAGCATTGTTTTTTTTTTTCATAGAAAATGTAAATGATTTAGTACCTAATAAATAATTTGTAACTTTAATAAAGTAAAACGAAGCTAACTTGCCTCTTCCTAATTGAAGATATGGCTGACACAATTATAAAATAAGATACCTACTTAAATAGACAACAAAACCACCCAGACCGCCCATTGTGTCAATCAACAATCAACTCAGCCTATAGCAGTCCACTGCTGGACATAGGCCTCTCCCAGACTGCGCTACAACATCCTGTCTTCCGCCTTCCGCATCCAGTCTACCCCATACACCTTCTTTAGGTCGTCCGTCCATCTAGCTGGGGGGCGTCCCACACTACGCTTGCCGATACGCGGTCTCCACTCCAGGACTCGTCTGTTCCACCGGCCATCGGCCCTTCGACAGACATGGCCAGCTCACTGCCACTTCAGTTTGC
Organism: Eremobia ochroleuca; assembly: GCA_949629135.1. NCBI lineage: Eukaryota > Metazoa > Arthropoda > Insecta > Lepidoptera > Noctuidae > Eremobia > Eremobia ochroleuca. The sequence goes on along the minus strand of OX451397.1, from coordinate 10,701,931 downwards.
TTACTCTGCAAGCTATGCCAAACCATTGCCGTATTGCCATTGTGTCACCATTTGTAAAATTTATATATTTATGTCTGTAATTTATATGGTGTACATAATAAAGAGTATTCTATTCTATTCTATTCTATTCTATTCTACCTACTTAGAATTTTACAATCATAACGTGACTATCATTCCTAGTTTCAACGAAGTTTATTTAAAAAGCTTCTGAGAAATTCTATTGCAAACTATTGTTTAAAAGCTTGGAAGCTGAAGCAGTGTTCCAAGACAGATTTTTCTATCGTTTATCTTATTAATCCATTCACAATTACTGTGGATTCGGCCAGTATGGGTATGTTATATTATTTGTTTTTATTATTTTCTCTATTAGAGGTCAGATAGGCAGTCGCTCCATGTAAAATACTGATATTCAGCTGTTTCCGGTTAGACTGGAAGCCGACCTCAACATAGTTGGTGAAAAGGCTGATGATGATGATTTTCTCTATTATTTTAGTCATATAAATGCAAATTGAGTATTTATATTGCTTCTTACTTTAATTTTTTCCTGAGGCTAGTTGTTTATTGTGTTACTTAAGAAATATAGATTTATGTGTAGTTGCTATCTACCGCTCACCCTCTATACGTAATATTGATAATTTCCTTAATGGTTTAAACACTGTACTTACAGCTACATCAACGCATAAAAATGTTGTTGTTATGGGCGACATTAATATCAATATAACTCCGACTAATTTAAATCATCAAGCAAATGAATACCTAAATCTAGCCGCCAGTCATGGACTCCTCTCCTCGCATCAATTTCCTACTCGCGACACCAGTTGTTTGGATCATGTGATGATCAGGTCTGATTTAAGTGCTATTACGCTAGTGTTTGATACATACATAACCGACCATAAGCCAACCCTTCTCAATATTAAATCTGCAAAGATACGCTCTAGACCTAAAATAAATCGGGTTGTGGTTGATTATACGGCCGTAATTTCTGATATCAATGATATGGGTTTTCACCCGGTCCTTGAGGTCAACGATGCGAATATAGCTGCTGACCTTCTGATATCCGGAATTCGTTCACTTATTCAGAAACACTCAAAATCGATTCATGTACCCTCCAAGTACAGAATTATTAAACCGTGGATAACCAAAGGCCTACTTCGCTGTATACGAAAGAGGGACCAAATGATGAGCAAACTGTTGTCAAATCCTGCAAACCTAACTCTTAAACTTACTTTTACGAGATACCGCAACTTCTGCAACAAGCTACTTAAGAATTTAAAAATTGCGTACGAAAAAGCTGAATTCCGAAAAGCCGGAAAAGATCCCAAAGCTACCTGGAAAGTCATCAAAAGCATTACTCATAAGCACCAAACGGTAAGCCCCCCTATAGAATTAGTTGCTACGTCTCCTGATATCGAATCGCCTATTAATTATGTTAACGAGTTCTTCGCAACGATTGGCAAAAATCTAGCTGAAAAATTTACCCCCCGCTCTCCTTTCATAACTCCTATGTCCGATACTCCTTCCAGCTCTTTCGTTCTTTTACAGACTGATGAAGCTGAGGTCGAAAGAACTATCAACGGTTTGCGATCAGATGCGGCAACGGGTTAGGATGGAATACCAGCACTCATTATAAAATATTGCTCACAAAAGCACTCATGTCATCAACTGTGCCATCAACTCAGGGTGCTTTCCTAAAGCTTTTAAAAAAGCCCTTGTGCATCCAATTTTCAAGAGTGGGGACAGACACAGTGTTAATAATTATAGACCTATATCTGTTTTACCCGCCCTATCCAAAGTTCTAGAAAAAATTTTGAACAATAGATTAACAATTTTTTTGGAAACTTATCATCTTCTAGCTAACAACCAATACGGTTTCAGAAAATTCAAATCTACCGAGGACGCCGTTAGCTCTTTTATTGATAGTACGGTAGCTAATCTATACAACAAGAAAAAGTGTTTAGGTATTTTTCTAGACCTCTCCAAAGCATTTGACACTGTGTCTGTCCCGCACCTAATTACAAAGTTGGAAGCAAGCGGTGTTCGAGGTGATACCCTCAAAATCTTTCAAGATTATTTGACTGATCGGACGCAGTGTGTCAAAATAGATGAAATGGTCAGCGACAATAAAAGTATAAGCTTCGGTGTGCCTCAAGGCTCAATTTTGGGCCCGACACTTTTCCTAGTGTATATCAACCAGCTATGCAGGATGTCCCTAAAAAATTGCTCAATTTTCGCATATGCTGATGACACCACATTGCTGATACATGGCGACAGCTGGTCTGAGACTGCAATCTATGCTGAAAATGACCTTGCATCAGTAATGAATTGGCTATATGATAACCTTCTTACCGTTAACCTGTCTAAAACAGTTTTCATACCCTTTGCTTTGCAAGCTGCCACGTTACCTGCTCCAGACTCCATTACATTAAAAGCTCACTCCTGCACTCCAACTGCGCCCATCGCACAATGCTCCTGCCCGCTATTAGCTAGATCGGCTACTATTAAATATCTGGGTGTTCAGTTTGACAGCGTATTAAACTGGAAATCCCATATAGACAGTCTTACTTTACGCGTCAGAAAACTCATATTTATATTTAAGAAGTTAAGACATTCAGCTGATCGCACTATCTTAAAGACCGTTTATTACGCTCTGTGCCAGTCAATACTTATGTACTGCGTTAGTGTGTGGGGGGAGCTGCTAAAGTTCACATTCTTTCACTTGAGCGAGCGCAAAGGGTGGTCCTTAAGGTTATGTCCTTCAAACCCTTTAGATATCCTACGTCAAGTCTATATGAGGAATGTCAAGTTTTGTCCGTCAGGCGGCTTTTTGTACTCCACACTGTCTTACGTAGGCATTGATCCCTACAGTATAATCCTAGTTCTCAAGACAAACGTCAACGTCATAGGGTATGCCCTACTCAACGATGTAGAACGGCACTCGCTAAGCGACATTTCTATGGGATTGGGAGTCACTTATATAACAAATATATTCTACTACTCTGCGTGAATGTAAAAGCAAAGTTTTTAGTTGGCTTCAAACGCAGAATTACGAGGACACCGAAAATCTGTTAAAAATATAACTCGCCTTGTATATGCAACTACAAATATATAAGCACACACAATCTTCTATACATGCAACTTCACACACACACACACACACACACACACACACACACGCGCGCGCGCCCGCGCGCGCTCGCAACGCAGAAAAACCCACAGACACGGGCACACTCAGGCACGGGCGTCTACTTCTACATTCTAAATTATTTATTTAAAGATTTTGTACGCTCCTTAACCGATGCATCTAATGTCACAATTTTTTGAATTTATTTTATTAGAGAATACTGGTACCCATAACACAAGTTAAATCTTTTCCTTGGGTACCAGAGTTCATACAAATATTTACTGTAATGACATAAGTTGTATTGTGTATAATTGTATATTCTTCTTGTAAATGTTTGGTTGTAAACGCCTTTATGTCCAAATAAACATTTATTATTATTATTATTATTATTATTTAAGCGATGTGTTTTTTTGTTTTTGTGCTCACGCCATAAATTATTATTATTATAAGTATAGACTTCAGTAAGGATTTGTAACTAGCTTTCGGGTGACTATGGTTTCCTTTTTGTGTTTGTTTTTATTAGCTGTAAGTACTCCATGTACTAAAATAAATAATATTTTTACAAGAGCCGTTAGTAAAATTAAACTACCTCTTGCTAAATGCTCCAACAGCAAAATTCTCTTTTAACAAAATTTTGCTATTTATTAGGTTGGCAACTTATAAACCCGCCACTTTTTTTTTCTAGAACGTTATAGAAGCTTCTAGACTAATACACTGCAGTATATAAATACAGCGTGAATTGGTCACCCAATCAGTGGACAACTCAGTACAAGCAGTAAATTTTACAAAAAAAATATGGAAATTGCTCGAAGGGAACTTCGACTGCTCTTACCTACTTCATGAATTTTTTTAGGTCGAAAAGCTACCGAAGCAACTTCCAATATAATGTACAACGATGGGTGAAGGTGTGCTCTCTTATGATACCGCTAGACATTGGTTCAGGATATTCAAGGAATGAAATTTCGATCTTTCCTGTGAACCTCATCCAGGACTACCCTCTACAATAAATGTGAATGAATTAGAAAGGCTTAGAGAAATGGAAGTTCACGCTGTTTGGCGGAACTACTTCACTGCTCTCATAGTGCAATAGAAAATCATCTTCAAGCTTTTGGGTTCACCTGGAAATATTCTATTTGGTTGCCACATGAACTAACAAAATTTCAGCTTCAGAAGAGAGTCGACACATGTATGAAGTTGCTAAGTTTTCATTATACCAATGCGTAGCTGCGTGATGTAATAACAAGAGATGAAAAGTGGGTCCTGTATATCAATTACACCCGTAAGCGCCAGTGGCTAAGACCTGAGGAAACAGGCGTACCGACACCAAAGGCTGACACAAGTAAAAAGGTTTTTTTAAGTCTGTGGAGGGGAATAAATGGGATTATTTGCTGGGAGCTTTTGCCAACTAATAATACAATCACAGCGGAGATTTACTGTGAGCAACTGGATCGTATTGCAGCTAGATTACCGAAGAATTAAAGTAAAGTGTGTGTGTCTTAGATGAAAACGCCCGACCCCATACAGCCGGTGACTCGTGAAAAAAATATTTCACTTGGATGGACTGTCCTTCCCCACCCACCGTATTCACCAGACCTTATGCCTTCTGATTTCCACTTGTTTCGTTCTCTATCTCATTATTTACAAGACGAAAAAAACATGTATGAGGAACATCTGAAAACCGAACTCTCCAACTTCTTCAACCAAAAACCAAATTACTTCTACAGAAAAGGTATTTTGTCTTTACCAACGCGTTGGCGACAGGTGATAGAAAACGGTGGTGCTTAAATAATTGTATTTAGTTATTTGAAAAATAAAAATAATCTTGTATTGTGAGGTGGTGCGTTTATTAGTTGCCAACCTAATAAATGCAAAATGTGGTTCTGGATTATATACTCTCTGTACAAAACTATTCGTGCTAACAGATATGCGGGCGTGGGTATTTTTTAAATTACCCATATCTATTTGAAGTGCATCGTGGAACTGGCTAACTATGTAGTTTGGTATGTTGGCATTTGTTCCTCTGTGTAGTTTTTATTTTGAATTTATAAGTCACACTTTAGAACACCGGATTTGCATTGTATCTCTTCTGCCTAGCAACAAATTGTAAACATGAGAACAGACAAAAATAGGGCACAGATTAGCCATATGGATTATAGGTATAAATAGCGGAGGAATTTGACAAAAACGTTATCGTCAAAAGCGACTGTAGTACGTGCGTGGAGAAGAACGGGCCAGAAACTCCAGGGCCAGTACTTACATACATATAACATACTTTATATTCATTGATACTTATCTGCGCCTCGGAGAGCGTTCTATGTACCATGGGAATATTTATGACAGTCACTGCGAATATTCAGAGATTTGAATGTCTGTCAAATTATCTACAATAGAATTTCAAATCTTTGAGTGAACTTGTTCCATACCTAGATTAATATTCACCATAAAAGACGATCCCAAAATAGTTACGCGAAAAGGGATAATGTCTTAGTTTAACTTCTTCTGAATGTCGTGGAAACCTCCTAGAACTCTAAACTGAACTATTCGTGTTATTACAATGAATTTAAACCTTCATCAACTGTTACTATTGTAAAGCTTTAACGACCCTTATCTAAGACATCAGTAACTATATTAAAATAGTTCGAATAAACATTTTGACGCCCTAAGGCATAGCTCACACAGGAAATATTGTACATGAAACGTAATAGTATTCGAAATAAGAAATGAAAAGAGAAACAGTGAACTGCCGTGCGATTCTGTAACCATCTCACCGTGAAAGCTTGGGTGAAGTGAGCGTGGAGTGAGATGTCATTCGCTAGGGATTAACACTATTAAGTGCTCACTTCACTTATGATTTCACGGTGAGATTTTTACAGAATCGACCGGCAGGTGTCCGAATTCTATTGTTGTCTTCGTCTATACTGCGCTTTACAGTTACTTGAGAATATCAAAATATAATATATACAATGTAATAACACACACTTACACCATTTGGACGTCATACACACTACCGTTGATACGTTGTATATGTGTATATCCAATGCACTTTTCTACCGCATTTGTGTTCGAATCGAACAAGCTTTATTACAGTGGAAATGTTTGGCAAATAGCCCATTTACTGTTTGTTGTTCGAAAGAGAGTTATAGTTGAAAAGTCCATTAAACCATCAGGGTTTTCGTGATCAATTTACGCCATAGTTAAAACAAATGACTGTTCTGCAATATTAGTAACAGTTTCCGGCTTTATTTAACGAAATTCGTGAAAATCTATGTCAGCATTTTTTTAGAGACGTCGTTAATTTAACTGGCTTTACGCTATCAGCGTTTCTCCTACACAGATTTAGACGTCAGGTGATTTGCTACGATGGATCAACGGTGTCATGTTTCCAGATTGTACTTTGTTCGAAAACCGGTTAGCCCACGAAAGAACCATCCAGGGTTCTATTTATAAAACCGACTGGCGACAAGTGACATGTGCCATACGGATTTGACTATAGATGTGTAAAGAATAAGGGGGAAAGTTCTTCATTCTCCATCGAAAAAGGAGTATCCTCCGACCAGACGGGTGTTGTGTCTAGTGGGCTTCTATTCGACGGTTGATGTCGCGTTTTTGTATTTTGCTGACCACGCAGATAACTTTATTTAAGACGCAGGGGCAATTTTTCATAGAAATTGCTTTAATAAAAAGCCTAGTCGTGTAAATCTGTCAATTTTGTCATTTTAGACTATTTGATAAAAATGTCACGTTGAATAAATAGGATCCAGAAAATGCATTTTATGCACAGATTTACCATACACAGTTATCATATACAGTTTTTATACACCTTTGTTACTAGTAACCAATTCGAATGAGTGCGTTTCGCTTGCATAACTACGAACGAATCCATAAAGTCGGGATGCCTTGTTAATACAGAACACAAAATTACATGCATAAAGCACTACGGCATTTTATAGATAACTTACTATAGACATGCACAATAATTGCTGCATTATAGCATAGTAATTGTGATAGACCCGTAATGACTGCATTTCTTTCCGTACGTTTTACCCGTAGCGAACCGTCTGAAAATCTTTTTTTCAATACATTGGTCATTGGTCAGTTGATGCGAATAAATTTTTTTTCAGAAGAAAATGTGGGCATCTTATGTGTTGAATCTATTTTGAACGTGTTGAAATAGTTTACCGATCGGTGACATAGCATTCTTTCTAGAAACTGTTGGACACGATGAAAAAAGTTGCCCAAATTTTGAATAACAACCAAATGTTGAAAAAAAATCGTTTTAAATCATTGTCGGACTCATCATAGTTGTCGTGAGGCATAGGTTCGCAACAAGCACCGTGTTTTTGCCGAACGACTCCGAAACGTTCATTTCGTTTTTGGAATAATAGGTGACATTTAAAATGTCTAACAAAAGGTTTTTGTCAGCCCGGTTGTCTCACTAGGTTGCTATGAGATAGGTCATTTTAGTTTTATCATTTTTTAAAAAATGCACCCAGGACACAAATGACGCGCGCAATGTCTGAAAACAAAATTATACGTAATATAATGATGAAACTTATGTAAATTTTGAATATCAGACATGTTGTGATAAAGCCGTTTGCCTATTTTATTGACATAGCAGGAATGGGCCCCATAAAATAGCGGCGTTTCTGACCGGTACTGCACACCGAGTGAAGGTGTGCTCGTTACTTTAGTTAAATAAACCAACGATTTTATTCGGTTTTAGCAGTAAAACGAATGTGACATGGTTTTGGTTTTGGGCTCCGGTACTAAAAGGGAAATGACCGCTATAACTATGCTAAAACTTACCAGATATATCTCCTAAACCATAGTCAGGCTAACGATAGTCATAAATGTGAAGCAATACGCCAATACATTGCACGTGACTATGCAGAATATTAGTGGGAATAACTTTGCATGTTGGTATTATCTTTAACCCTACATACAGTGCATATTGTCCCACATATGGCACATACCGAAAAATGTCTTATATTTTAAAAATCGATCCAAGTAGCGTGATCTAGTGTTGACAATATTAACTATTATGTATTTGTGTTTCGAATTTAGTACCATATATTTTGGATAAATCTGTAGATAAACATTTATTTAAGTTTTCTTCAAATCGGTGGGTACTTTGAATACGATTAACGAGCGGCGTATAATAATCGCAAAAAAATGATAAAATTAAAATGATAGAATTTTCAGGGTCGAAATAATTAGTATAGGTAAGTTCATGTTCATATTTGTCATTTTACGTGTAATCTTGTAATTTCATTGATACTACGTAACATATATTAACATTATACTTCGTTGCTTCGTCCTTCGAGATTAAGATAACAATGTAGTAATACGTCTAGGGTATCGCCTTTCATCCACTAAGTTTGAATATTTTTTTTTTTTTTTTTTTGTCGGTACTTTGTCTTCCTGATAGTTATGCCTGTACCGCCACTCATTCGCGTTTTAGTGCGTCGCCGATCACCACGTTATTTTCTTCGTTTCATTTGAATTGTGCAAAAAGATGCCAAAACGTAGTCACAAAAACGACGACAGTGATTATTTAAGAAAGAAGATTCGAAAACTCGAAAGGAAACTTAATAAACGCGACAGAAGGTCGCGTGTTCGAAGTTGTTCCGAGAGTAGTAGCTCGTCGACGAATATTATTATGTCGCCGGTACTATCGGACCATGAAGGAAGTGTTATTTTTACAAACGGAAGATATTGTGAATAGTTTTTCGGACTATATCCGTATCATAATCTGACATGATGTCATATTATCTTAAATAGTGTTGTGTACATCTTATGGGGATGTTACCTTCACATAATTTTGGATTCCCAATTCATTGGGTATATACTACTAGTGATTGTGTACATTTGAAAGGAATGTTGCCTTCACTTTAGTTAATGACCTACTTAATAATAATTGCATTTTATATCCGTACGGACTAAAACATAGTGTTGTGGGTAGTTTTAAGGACTATCGCCGCTCTAAAACCACTAGTTGTATACTAGGAACATTGGTAGTTGTGATCATATTCACGTACCTACATAACAAAATGTTATTACTCGATTTCGTAATTCTGAATATCGGTATGGATTATAAACTTGGTGTTGTGGATAGTTTTGAGGACTATCACCGCGCTATTTTCTATCCGATACCTACATTTGGTACATTTTCTATTCCAGCTGAAATGGAAGTTCAAGGTGATGTCGCGTCATCTCCGATTATTGACTCAGATGAGCCACAACCGGGTACGTCCACCTCGACGATACATGATGTTCCTGCTACAGAAGCAGTACAGGCAGGGGAATCGGAACTACCTGTTGAAGTAACGCTTCCTGAGCTGGACGAAGAGATTCTGAATCTCTTGGGCGAAACTCCATCAAAGGATAAAAAATATGGACCAGACATTAGATGCGAGTTATCTGCTCGCTGGGAACACATCGCAACAACAGGCTTGACCAAGGATGCCAGAAAGGAGCTGCTTGATAAGCATCTGGTTCCAAAAAACTGCACAAAGATTGATGCACCCAAGTTAAATCCAGAGATAAAGGCCGCCTTATCGGAGATGCTAAAAAAAAAAAAAAAAAAAAAGACAAAGCTTTAGAGAATAAGCAGGTGCAGGTCGCAGCAAGTATATCTTGTATAAGTGAAGCCCTAAGCATACTCTTTTCTGCAGGTTATAAAGATCAGTCGGTAATAAAATTACTGATCGAAGCCGGTCGACTGATGTGTGACTCACAACACAGCGAGTCCATGACACGGCGCAGTTTTATATGTTCTACAATCAAGAAAGATATAAAAGATCAACTGTTCAATACAGAAATCGATAAGTTTCTATTTGGCGAACATCTGACCGATACTCTAAAAGCTGCAAAAGCTATATCAAAATCAGGCGCTGAGATTAAAATAAACACACAGGTTCGAAGACCTGCACCAGCGCAGAGACCGAGACAGGCCCCTGTCCAGACTTTAAACCAGACGCCTCCGTTCCCGACAGCGCGGCAAGCGGGAACAGCGAGGAGGACAGCGCCGGCGCCGCGCCCGCGACCGGTGCAGCAGCAGCCGCGACAGCAGCCGCGCTTGCAGCAGCGCCAAGCCCCGCGGCGCTAGACCTGGTACGTTTTGCAGGTCGGTTATCCTACTTTTATGATCAATGGCAATTGATAACTAATGACCTCGTTGTATTATCGTGGATAAGAGGTTACAAGATACCGTTTACTAAACCTGTCTATCAGTTACACGAACCAAGTTTACCTGCATTAACTTCATGTGAGTCCTTTAAATACAAGGTGGCCATCACTGACCTTCTAAACAGTGGTGCTATTTCACATTGTGAACCATGTGAAGGACAGTTTCTTTCTAGTTATTTCCTGATTAAAAAACCCAATGGCAAAAACAGATTTATTTTAAACTTAAAGTCTCTAAACAAGTACATCGTAACAGAACATTTCAAAATTGAAGATCTAAGAACAACATTAAAATTAGTATCAAGAAACAGTTTCATGGCCACCTTTGATTTAAAGGATGCGTATTTTCTAGTACCTATACACCCGACGTATAGAAAGTACCTACGATTTAGGTACGAGGGTCAAATTTACCAATTCAATGTTTTGCCGTTTGGTTTAAACACAGCTCCATTTGTGTTCACAAAGCTATTAAAACCGGTAATTTGTTTACTGAGATCATTAGGTTATCTATCATCTATCTACTTAGATGACATTTGTATCATTTCTAATAATTATCAAGATTGCTTAGATAATATTTTACAGACAAAACATATTTTAGAGTCCTTAGGATTCATAATTAACATTAAAAAAAGTTGTATGATTCCGAGTAATATTTGCAAATACCTTGGTTTTGTGATAGATACAAAAGAATTTCATGTTAGCCTTCCTAAGGAAAAACGAAATCTAATTAAACAAGAGTTACAATCGTTTCAATTGAAATCTCGTTGTAAAATAAGACAGTTTGCTCGCTTGGTAGGCCTCCTCACTTCGTCCTGCCCCGCGATTCAGTACGGTTGGCTTTACACCAAGCAGATGGAAAGATGCAAATACCTTGCATTGTGTAAAACGAGTAATTATGATAGCCACATGTCTTTACCACAGTATTTGCAGGACGATTTTTCCTGGTGGTTAAAATCTATTGATACCGCAGTGAATCCTATTAGACGGGACAGCTACTGTCTAGAAATATTTTCAGACGCTAGCAAAAAAGGGTGGGGGGCAGCATGCGGTGCGGAGACCGCCAGTGGCCAGTGGAGTAACACAGAGTCTAACAAACATATTAACTGTCTAGAACTCCTGGCTGCTTTCTTGGGCTTACAAACATTCGCAAAAGGATTAAAAAATTGTCAGGTGTTACTACGCGTTGACAACACAACTGCTATTTCGTATATCAACCGTATGGGTGGAGTAAGATTTCCACATTTAACTGAAATCACAAAATCTTTGTGGCAGTGGTGTGAAGCTCGTGGTATATTTGTATTCGCTTCATACATAAGCTCGGAAGATAACGAAATAGCAGATGCTGAGTCTAGAAAATCTCACCCCGATACCGAATGGGAGATTAAAGATCATGCTTTTGAAAAGATTGTGAGAGCCTTTGGGCAACCAAAAATTGATCTTTTCGCATCAAGGTTGAATAACAAATGTGTTAAGTACGTCTCATGGAATAGAGACCCAGGAGCATGCGCTGTGAATGCTTTTACTTTAAATTGGTCAAATCTTTGTTTCTACGCATTTCCTCCTTTTGCGGTTATATTAAAAGTATTAAGAAAACTTATATACGACCAGGCGGAGGGTATTGTTGTGGTTCCATTTTGGCCCACGCGACCCTGGTTTCCACTTTATCAAAAACTTCTCTGTTCAGAATTAGTTCAGTTTAGACCCTCTGATAAAGTGTTATTGTCTATTTCCAACAGTGTCCCCAAGCTCACGTTGATTGCAGGGAAGTTATCAGGACGGCGTTACGAAACAGAGGAGTACCACCATCATCTTTAGATATTATGATAGCTTCTTTATCTGAAAGGTCAATAAAACAATATGACGTTGCCATTCGACGTTGGGTAAACTTTTGTAAGACTCACAATATCAAAATACATGAGGCGTCAATTCCGATGATTATGTATTTTCTCACTGAGTTATTTCATTCCGGCTTACAATACGGATCTTTAAACAGTCATCGCTCCGCTCTGTCTTTGATCTTAGGATCGAGAGTAGGGTCTGATGATCGCGTTGCTAGGCTATTCAAAGGTTTTTACAGACTTCGTCCTCCAGCCCCAAAATATAATATCACTTGGGACCCGTCAATAGTTTTAGAATTCTTATCAAAATGGTACCCAAATAATAATTTAAGTTTCGAACATTTAACCAAAAAGGCCGTAACTTTGCTCATACTTGTAACTGCACACAGGGTGCAAACCATTAGCAAAATCAAATTAGAAAATATGAACGTCACTGATAATCTTATATTGATCAAGATAAACGATTTGTTAAAAACATCTCGACCTGGTTTATCTCAACCTTGTTTAAATATTCCATTTTACAAAGATCGACCGGAAATATGTCCCGCTGAGGCTCTTATAGAATATATTGATAGGACAAAACATTTGAGAAACAATGCCAATAGCCTTTTTATAAGTATTAAAAAACCACATAAATCAGTAACCACAAACACCATCAGTCGGTGGATAAAAGATATATTATCAATTAGCGGAATTGACACTTCAGTATTTTCTGCCCACTCCACCAGACACGCAGCCACCTCAGCTGCTCATAGAGCTGGTGTCAATATTGACACGATACGAAAAGCAGCTGGGTGGAGTGGTAGCTCCAATGTTTTCGCTAGATATTATCATAGAGACATTCAATGTGAACAAACTGATCAATTTGCCTTATCAATCCTAACCTCTGATCGATGTTAGATTTAATTACTTAAAATTAATAACTTAAATTTATCTACCCCTAATTAAAGAAAAACTACAATTTAATTACTTTATTACTTGTAAGGTTTGATTAATATACATGTACCTAAGTATAAAAATTCAGTGTTTTAATATTTCACCATCTTTCAAAATCTACATTGTTATCTTAATCTCGAAGGACGAAGCAACGAAGTATAATTGGAGATTAAACGAACTTACCTGAAGTGAAGTTCTATCCAAATTATACGAGTTGCTTCGTCCGAAGAGATTAGTTCCCTCCCAACCCTATGAACCCCATACCTAAAGTGAAATATTAAAAAAGGTTCCAGGCTTTCAACTAAATGAGTGGCGGTACAGGCATAACTATCAGGAAGACAAAGTACCGACAAAAAAAAAAAAAAAAAAAAAAAAATATTCAAACTTAGTGGATGAAAGGCGATACCCTAGACGTATTACTACATTGTTATCTTAATCTCTTCGGACGAAGCAACTCGTATAATTTGGATAGAACTTCACTTCAGGTAAGTTCGTTTAATCTCCAATTATAATGCATGAAATGGCATCACATTTGCAGGCTAATATATTTTTTTTAAGCCGATAAGGAAAATCATGCACTGTAGGGTTAAAAAAATGTATTTTAATATGGCTGATACGATATCGGTGTGAATAAAATTTGTTTTAATGAAATTAGCACTAATGTTGAGATTAGAGGCTAGATTTACGATATGGCCACTAATAAAATGTAAGCAAACACACACAGTCAGTCACTCACAATCAGTCTGCTCTCAAGTTCATTCTTCATCGGCAGTCTGACTTCGTATTTCCCACTCTCCAAGCGTTGCGTAGTGTTGGTGTAGTATTGAATGCATGCTTCATTTTCTACCGATAGGTTGGATTGATCAGTAATGTCTTCGGCTTCCCAGAAGTGTTTGATATCTTCCAGATTGTTTATGACCACATTGCAGTGTAAAGTTTTGACATTGCCGCTTATAAGCCAACCTAAGTAGGTTTGTTGTGCGATAATGTACAGACGCCAGCACATCAAGCTACCCGAAACTGTCAGATTTTCCCAATCAACTTTGAACATTATGATTTAGCGATAAAGTTGAAAATCTATGAAAGAAATCTGACAGATTGTAGTAGCTTGATGTGCTGGCGTCTGTACAGTGTACATGTGTTTATATACCATAGGTATTTTATCCCTTTTTGCCCATTTTTTTATTTAGAAACTCTTATGTGAAAATCAGTCAGAAAACCGAGTTTGTAGGTAACAAACTCGGTTTTCTATTGTTTATTTTCCAACCTACATCAATATTACGAACATGGGCAATAATGATCGAATTCTATGGAAAATTTTCAAGATATATTCAATCCATTATTTCTCATATTAACGAACCTAGGTTCATAGTGCATTCATTCATCCTTCAAACTACCAACAATAATGTTTCAGTCATATTAATATCTTTATGTACTAACATTAATTTACTCATTCAGTATTTCGATCTTTCCAAGCCAATATTTCAGATGTATGTTCGATTTAGATTATGTAAATTGACTTTTACGGCCTCATAGCATATGAAACTTAGATTTCATTATGCAGCAACCGCATTTATTTGATTTACGTACGTTTCTCGATACCCACACTTTCTGATGTTTACATAACGTTTAGTATTTATCACGGGATGGTGCAGGTATGTAGGGATCGTCTTATTTAAATTGCACTTCCGGCCACTGCTTGTTGCATACACATTTCAAATTTTTGTATACTCACAGTGCGGCTGTAGAGAGAATGCGTTCCAGACACCTATGAGTGCGACAATTCTAGTAGCTAATAAAGATCAAATTAGCAAAACACGTACCTATTCGTTTCTATCAAACTGAGAGGTGTCAAGAAATCATTCTCTTCAGCAGTGCCATTTTAAAATTAGACAATCTCTACTTGACTTTAATGTTCATATTTATTATGTTGAAGGATTTTTTTTCTGGGAAATTGATACGTACAATATAGTTATGCGGTTAATACATAACCACATACCACCGCGATACCCGAGGTGAAACACGATACTCTTTTGTTTTTATTCTGCTATCGCTTTGTCACTTATAAGGCCGAATTCACACCAAACGTTGAACCGCCGATTGTGAGGCCTAGACAAGTGACAATCGTTTCCAAAGCGTTTCGTATTTTTTGCAACGACTGATAAGAAGGTTGACTTAAGCTTTTCGGTAGGTTAGACCCCTATATGTTTGACTACACCATCGTTGTTATTTCAGATAGAATGTGAGTTTGTCTAGGCCATCAGGCATACTAATAGCGTGTAAGGTCGTAAGAGCATAGGTACTGTTGGTTCGGTATGAATGAATAGTAAAATATTTTTGGAAAAGCAGTAAACTGCGTTGTGCTCGCTCACACGACCAAACGTTTGGTATGAACTCGGCCTTTGTGTATTGTGTGTAAATCGTAGAATTTGAGTAGGTACGTATCATATTTATTTTTAACTTCCACACATTGTCTAATGTAATGTAACAATTAATTAATATCTACTTCCTATTGATATTCCTGGGAATCTTGCGTCGCTTTGGATATTTAATTGTAGGTAGCACAGAGTTTTTATTACTGAGGACCCAGTTTATAACTATTAGGTAGGTAAGTATTTTATGTTGCACTAAGTGTCTAGTTAAGTAATTTGGATATCCATAAAACTGTTGATGTACTTACTAAAAATTCAATCATCACAAGAAGCAGGAGGCCGGATGATTAAAATAATATTCATACAAAATCCTCTGTGCCTACGGCACTCACAGTCACGTCTCTGTAATTGAAATAATTTATATCGTAGCAATTGCCATCACTTGCTTGAAGAGCTTCATGTTTGCAAGTTCAAACAATAACAATTACTTTTTGTTTACTAGAGCATTAAGTGTGCTACACTCACGTTTGGATCGGCACATTCACTTCAGCTGTATTTGTCGAACAACAAAGCCGATGTGAAGCATTTATTTATTTATCAGCCCTGTGTTTCCTTCTGCAGGGCAAAGGCTTCCCTTTCCTCCTTCCATTTATCCCTATCTACAGCTGTTTGTTGCCAATCTTTATGACAAAAGTCCCATCTCCTCTTGGGCCCGTCGCGTTGCCGTTTGCTCATGTATGGGACCCACTGTGTTGTTATTTTACCCCAAAGCTACTCCGCCATACGACAGATATGGCTAGCCCAGTACCATTTAAACTTGGCAGCAATTTGAATTTTGGAACGAAATATCGAGTTCTTTATAGGATCAGTGAGTTTAACTCCTAGAGTACTGCGTTCCATTGCTCGCTAACAGACCCCGAATGCGGAATTTTGACTCTTAGTTAGTTACCAGGTCTGCGCTTCATAGGTGCGGGTGGGATGAATCCATCAAGGTTTCGCTTCAGTGAGAGAGGTTTCTTTATAATTTGTTTCATCGACCAATAGATTCGAGCTAAGTAGACCACCTTTTTCCGAATCATTCCGAGCATGTGTGTGTAGCACCCGTAACTTGGCATAGAACTTTACAAATCAAGATACAACTTTTGATTTCACCTGGTATAAGTACCAACCTACTATCTACACTAAGTAAGTGTTCATATACATTGATTGCTACAGAACTTATGAACGCCACTGTTGATAATTAAATTGAGTAGGTACGATTTTCGAGTTTACAATGGCCTAAAGTTAAAGGCATCGGACTTAACCGAGTTCTATTCTATTACACCTAAGTACGTGCATTAAACGCTTTGCTTGCACTTAACCTGTTGCACTTCCAGTGTTAACAGCTACTCGGTGTATTATAAATTTATTAAAATTAAGCTTAGTTGCACTTGTAGGGGTTAACGGGACTTTAATGAGTAACCCAACCACAAATTTTCTAGTTATGGTAAGTTTTCAAATCTGCTTTATTCCAAATATGGTAAACTTTGGGAAATTAATAATTGTTATTAGATTGAGTGTCTGTCAGCTTAAATCATCCGTAGAATCAAGTCACAACTATCATTCGTTGACAGTCGTATGAAATGGCTGTAAAACGGCAATTGACGTGTCCATTGGATAACAATAATAATATGTTTATTTCTCATTAAATTTTACATAACATTAATCAAGACAGCCAGAGCACTAAAAATAAAAACATTTAACAAACTGTTATATTAATGACCCCCCATGCTAGGAAAATCCTGTGTTATGGGGATACACAATCAAGTTCCCCGAAAAATACCAACTTTTCCTAAGGTTAAAAATAGATAAATACATTGGCGTGGAGAAGAAAATATTCAGATATTAAAAATATTTACTTTAATATTTAGATACGTGATTTATTAATGCTATTCAGTCGGTTACTGATATATTTAGTCCGGCCAGGTGCAAAACAGCTATTATGACCGCTAGATAAACAAAACATTCCGCGTTATGTTGCTACTACTCTGAGTAGATTTTATTCTGAGATTTTTTAAGCTTTTTAACTTTCTGAATATCAAGGGGAGTTGAAGACATTGTAAACTTATTAGCAGTAAATAAACAGGTGTTTTAAAATGCAGAGTCGAAGAAAACAAACTTTGTAAGATATTATTTGTTTTAATTCTGTAGAAATTTGGTTTAGACTAGTTAAAGTTTAGTTTATCTGAACTTCTAGTACGAAAAACTAGTTTGATAAAACCAGAATTCATTTTAAGCCTAGTGTTAAAATTGTACCGCATATTATTTTGACGATCCCTACACCCACAATTTTAACACTTGGAACCTTTACGAAATATGCAGCGTGTTCCAGAAATGTGTGATCATATTTATCGGTGTGGTACAGACTATCAAGCTGAACAACTTTCTCTATAGGACTAACGTCTTAATCGCGAAAAGAATATCAGCTGCCATATAAAACGAGAAGAATGAAACATCTGATTATTTAAATTTATGACATTACGATGTTGGTTTAATGGAAAAAGTTATTCAGCTTGATGGTCTGTACCACTCCCTTAAATATGACCATACACGCTGTATAATTACCAAAGGAATAACAAAACTTTAGAAACAACATACCGTAGTTACTTTAACTCTCTGTAACAACAAGGAAACTCTTCGTTATTCGTAAGTGGGCGGTTTATTTATGGGCCTAATTAACTTATAATATATGAAAAAGTTACTCGTATTTACATAATAATATTCCACCATCACATTTACAAGTAACAATGAATCAACTAAAAAGTTCATTCATAGTTTAGTGTTGTTAACATAAAAGATGTGCACCTACATTGACAAAGGTTTATGTAATTGCCTACAATTCAGTACCCAACTTGTAATATGTTTTGTGGCTACATATATTGATATAATACTATAGAACAAAGGTTGTAGACAGTTCAGAGAATTCTTGTCGATGTATACAAATCAACTAGGTTCTGCCAATACAGACTGGCATTGAAAGCGGCAGCACAGCTGCCGAGACGGAGACTCACGGAAGTACGCTGGGAGATGGCTGACATAGAGGCATGGCACCTGCTCGCCGAGGATCTTAACACCAAGATATTGGAAAGCGTTGCAGAATTGGAAGTGGAAGGTCTTGAATCCCCTGGAGAGGCCTACCAGACACACGGCAAACTTAACCCCCTCAGGGTTAATCACAGAATAGGCGAAAAATTATATGACCCAAATAAAAAAGGATACAAGCAGTGGCCTATTGACAAAACGAAGGCTCCGCGTCCCCTTTAAATAAAGTGAAACACAGTGAGACAACATAGATGGAACCACACCGCACCACACACACAACCGGCCACAGACACAATTTATAATACAAAAAGTAGGCAAATAAATGTTATTCCATTCTATTCTACTAGGTTCTGCCTGCGACTTAGTCTGCATGAAATTTCTTACTCCCCCGATCCACCCCGTAGCATGACACCGTCAAACCGCGGTACAACTTCGTTTTCGCTTACATTTCTTTGTGACTTTTTTGTCTTCGCTCGGCTCCCGTGGGTCCCAGTGCTATCTCCGCAGCCTTCCTCAAGAATCGGGCTATCAAATACGAGTACAAAAATAATTTTTCAAATCCAAATGTTAGTCCCAGAGATAAGCGCGTTCAAACAAACAAAAAAGAAAACAAACTCTTCAGATTCATTATTAATATAGATAGAGACTAAAAAAGATGATCTCTTTTAATGCCTCCTCCTAAGAGTAAAGAGATACATAGCTGCCTACGTCAAATAAAAATTAGAGTATGATGATATTAACTTTCATAAACCCAAATAGCTCACCACAGGGGCCAATATTTTGACAAGCGGCAAACTAAATCTAAAGCCAACTAAACCAAATCTAAAGCGGTAAAAATTAAATTAATAGAAAAACATTTTTGACTTTTTCTCATAGTTAAGCATAGGTCAAGTATGTCAAGATACCTCAAGATGTGTAATAAAATATCATATGTTAACACTACGTAAACTCAAGAAAATGAATTGTTAACAAATTGACTACCAATTTCAATTACCGTATATTCAAATCACCACTGTCAATAATTGACAGTTGAATAAAATAGCTATAACATGGCAAACTGGCGTAGCGTATCAATTTGCTTAACCCTTTATGAGGCTCTGTCCATATATTGGAAAGAAAAAGCTTGAAAGTAATGTCTAACTTAACATAAGTACTTAAGAAAGACGCTAACGAGACATCTCCTGAATTCACGAAGTTTTCTTAGACTGATTAAACTTTTACTTAGGTAGTCATACGATGTTCTGGTACGTGAAAGAGAAGTGTCGGAAATGCTTTTCAAGACTTAAGTTGCGAGGAGTAAATATACCTAGCGATTTTGTATGTATTTAGGTATCAATTAAATCTTGGTGGGTTTAGTTAAATTGATCAAATGAAATAGAACTTGAAGAGCATTCAATTCTTGTTATTTTAGTATGGATAAACCAACGAATAAGTGATATATGAATAGATAACAACAAACGAGGCCTATTTCCAGCAGTGGACTGACAGGCTGAGTTGAATGATTGATTGAGACCAACGAAAGAATGCTCTATCTCTTTTTACACAACGAAAATTTGGCAGAATGGGAGTAGAAACAGTATTTAAACGTTTGTCCTAAACTGACATCTAACGGGATGGTAGTAAAATCAAGTTCTGGCAGAACCATATATAGTAAAATATTAAAAACGTTTAAGGGGATAAATGGCTCTTAAACTAAGTAGTCTGTAAAAGTAAACAAAACATTTAAGCACCTATTTACTGATAGGGATTTTGTATAGAAGCATTTTGAGTTATTTTAGGAAAATGTCCTGAGATTAGGTAAATGCTACGTGCTTTCGTAAGAATATATTATGATAATTGGGGCTTAGACACGTTTACATGGGATATAAGAGTTTCCTACTTGATAAGCGGGTCATTTTATTCTTTGCTCGCGTTCATTTTTAGAAAGGATCTCAGACAGTATTAAATAAAGGCCTATTTGCAACATGCAAATTACTTGGCTCTGGCATACAATATTAATGAAGCAACAAATGACTTGAATCGTGCAACTTTTATTGTTTGCTTCAACTTATGACATTCCAAATGCAATTAAATAACATCGTGTAAATCCGAATTAATGGGAAATATCAATTGCTTCTACATATATTGGCACATCGCACCGCTCAGTTTTGGCACACCTCGGACACTTCATACAACGCTCGCAAAATAATTACCTATTACTACTACATAACCAAATGAAGTTTGTATACGTGATCATGTGTGCGTGAACTTTAGTAGGGTTGGCTGTCATGCGTAGCGTAAAAAATGACGCGGAAAGTGCAGTGATTTACGTCGGGCGAATCGAACGACGACGACGCTGCCCTAACGTGTGCATTGTTATGAAGTGACCTCGAAAGAGCAGCATTCAATTATTTATTTATAGTTATTATGCAAGAGAGTTTTATTTATTTAATGACAAAATAAGGTACCTAACTAAATATTGCTTTATTGCTCGATGCTGATTTTGCTCGATGAAGATAAGCATTCAATTAAAGCACAATATCCTACCGTCGTGATTAAAACGCAAATAAAAATTATAAATTGCAAAATTATGTGTTCGTGACAGCAGTACAGCCCTTGCTAAAGAGTCGGCGACGAATACCTCGAAGTGCAGGGTGAGGTGCGGTATCTGATATGAGCGCGGGGAAGAGAGTATCCCTTCTGTACGTAGTACTATTATGTATTCTGTGGTTTAGGTACACTCTCTCATGTAACCTTGCGAAATCGAATAGAAAATTGATCAGTCTTAAGACCGTACATAGACAGAGAAATTCTTAGTCTTATATCACAGATATTAATTGCAAATATTTCGTTACACAGAGTAATGGTTAAATACTTTATAACTAAGGCCACACTGAAGCGAATCCCGCCCGGGATACGTGGCGAAATTTGTTCGAATTGATGGTGTCAACTAGGTTGTATGGAGGTTTTCATACCAACAATAGTTGAAAAATCGACGCGCTCACGGCTCCCGTACACCTAATCCGTCATCAGCCGAACTATGCTCCTAACATTCTGTTTGCAGCATCCAGAAAACCTTGTGTGAATATGTTTGTTTAAACACGTACACTACTAAACGGGATCCTGCAAAAAACCGTACCTGCAAAAAACAGGATCTTGGCGTGGGAAAGAGCCCTTAGTCGCGTCCCACGATCAGCACGGGATGCACCTTAGTGTGGCCAGAACTTAAATGGAGTACAGATATTTTGAAACTATTTGGCGGTTATCACACTGCACCGGAAACCACTCCAGTGTGCGGTGCTGTGGTTTTTAACTTTGAGTGTTGATCGCACGAAGATGCAGTGTAAGTGTGTTATGCCCTCCGCTTTTTGTATACAAGTCAAGATTCTACAGTGAAAGTTAAATAACGCAGCACCGCACACCGGAGCGGTGTCCAGTGCAGCGAGATAACCGCCTAAATAAAAATACCTAGAAATAAATCGTCATCTGCCTAGCTTTTTCTCAACTATATAGGTATTATTATTTAGCCACGTTCTCCTCCTATAGAATAGAGAATAGAATACTCTTTATGATGTACACCGTATAAATTACAGACATAAATATAGAAATTTTACAAAGGGTGACACAATGGGCGGTCTTATCGCTAAGAGCGATCTTTTAAATACAACCATTGGATGGATTGAAAAGGGAAGGAGAGACAAATACTGTGGGTAGTCAGTCTGTGGAGTACCATTTAAACGATACAATGAATTCATACATAAATTAGTATATCATACTAATCTTAATAAAATATATACATACTAGCTTTTGCCCGCGACTTCGTTCGCGTGGAATAGTGACTTCCGGCAGATTTTTGGTTTTACCCACATAGTTAAAGAATGAATTAAAAATGGAAATGAGTTAAAATGAATGAATCAATTAAAAAATTAAAAATTCCCACATGAATTAAAACAATAACATGAACCGAACTCGTGTAACGATCGACACCATTGCGCGATCACCAAATCGACATATAGTACTAATAGAATTATCTATACTCCGTTAGAGCATTTTCTATGTACTAAAAGTTGTATTATATTATATTTTTCATACCTTTTTACTATTTATTTACATTTTTCCGATGAATTTTCAGTACTGAATTGATGCCGACTCTTGACCAATAGATGGCGCTGTATGTCCGGAATAAATTTTATTTTTTATTTTATTTTTTGTAATAAAAACTATCCTATGTCCTTTCTCAAGTTCCAAACTATGTCTGTACCAAATTTCACACAAATCGGTTCATTAGTTTAGGCGTGAAGCAAAGACAGACAGACAGACAGACAGAGTTATTTTCGCATTTATAATATTAGTTTGGATTTGGATAATAATAGGCATGAAACAGGAGTAAAGAAAATATAATGATGAATTTTAAGGAGAGGGGAAGTGATTTTTACCTAGATTTTTTTCTTTTTTGTTGCCTAGAAATAAATATAAAAGCTGGTTAATCAAACAGAAATGATTGGAATGGTGAGTAACCATTGGCTGATAGATGACATCGCTTATATAACTTAACATTAGCCTACCTAATACAATATGACTGAGTACCTAAGCTAAGTGGATCGACCAAATTCTAAATCATTTTAGGTACCCACGGAACGAAAAAGTTAAGCATTATTTTAAATTTCATTCTTTCTTTTCCGTATATTCAGCACTTGTCACGTTCTCGAGCTGTCATTTTTAGTTATCCTATTGACAGTACTTTAAGGTGTTCGAAAAATAATAAATCTCATGTACGGTACCTAAATTACCGGTTTATTCTCTGACTTTTTAGGTAATAGCTGTTACCGCGATCTCGTCCGCATAAAAACAAAATTTACACTTTTTTACTGCCAATTTACACTTTTTTACTGAAAACGATTGTGACTACTACCATGAGTGGTCAAAGGTTATATCAAAGGTTATAAAGAAAACCCGCTATAACTGCGCCAAGTTTTGATCACACCAACCGATCTGTTCTGTAAAAATCTCACCGTGAAAACAGGTGAAGTCAGCTTGAAGTGAGCTGGTATTCCACCCGATGCCAGGGACAGCTCACTTCACCTAATTTTTCACCGTAATTTAAAATTTTTACATATATGTTCAAATGATTTTTTTATGGATAGCGTAGTACAACACAATTCAATTCCAGTAAAGCATTCGATTCAGAAATAACATTACTTTTGTTTCAGTTTTGTTACTTACAATACTTTTTTAACACACTTCATTTAACTAGCAAGTTTCTCCACGGATATAATCAATCGCAATGTGTAGGAAAGTAGTTACAGTATGTTTCTGTCACGAAGCGACACGCGCTTACTTGTGGTAACTAAGTGTAAAATCACGCTTTGAATGTGTGCGTGAAGAGAGTATCTTCAGTACATAATACACAAGCATTGTTTCGTCGGTATGAAGAGCTCCTGCGCTTTCACACACATCGTGTTTCTAACACAAGTAAAACGCGTGTGGCTACGTGAGATAAAAAGCATGGGACACTATTATCCCTCCGCTTATGGTATGTTACCAGCTTTAGAATACCATTCCCTAGCTTTTTCCGTTTTATATTTGGGGTCACTTGATTATTCTTTCAATGCAAGATTCAAAGATTTACCCATAGCGTAATAAGGAAATTAAGAAACTGTCTGCACGTTAAAGAGATTTGTGAGTAACTAATGTCACTTTATTGATTCAATTGATAAATACATATTGAAATAGGATCTTTAGAGGTTTAATAAAACCAAGGCAATCACCATCGGAAGGCGCCCTCCTGTCGCGACCACGCGGCGTGGTTCGCCGAATAAAATGAACACAACGGTCGTCTGTTCGCGCGATGATTGCTTTGTCTATCAGTCAATATTTGACTAATAGTTAACGCAATAATAACATAAATTCGGAAGTCTGCTAAGTCAATATTGGTTATTTTTCTCAGCGTGAATCATGATTTATCGAAGTAATTGCTGTATATTTTTGGAAGCCTATGGTTATAACCGTCGTCTTTATAAGCCCCTTCATAATTGATAGATTTTTAAAGAAAACCATGTAGTCTTCATACGTCATCGTCATAGTGAATATTATTCAGACTTTTTTATATTAATAGATTGAGAAATTTCTGTAATCAGAACAACTGTTGATTTAGTCCTGCTTGAAGAACTTTAGCATTATTTATAACACAACATAACATTACGCCTTGTGGAAGACAAGAAAGGTTTGGGCAGAGATGTATGTACGTGTGGTGTAATATAGGTATATATCTGCCCCATCCTTCTGTCACACCCCAAGCACCCCCTTCCTTCATAACTCATCTGTAAAATAAACTTCAATTAAATTGCTTGCAGCTCTTAGTACGAGTAAACTAAATGTGCCAAGATTTTGTGTATTGTCATTTATTCAAGCAAAAATGTTCCATTTTCATAAGTTTCCAAAAATAGATTGAGGCGAGCTCGATCTATTTTTAGAATCCATTATCAAAATGGTTCACACCTTGTCCTTCCTTCCATACCCAAATGGTAAAGATATAGACAGCAAACCTCCAAAGCTCAGTCTTTACGCCACAAACTCAAAAAATAGAGATACATTTTTGTGCGTTATTACGCCATGTCGAAGGCTTCGCATTTATGCATCTAAAATGTTCATACATAATAGATGCATACCATTCGTGACATCATAATTCGTTTTAGTTTTTCCGTTTTGCTTGAACATCGGGTATTCCAATTTTAGATGTTTTTAATGACAAAACAACAAACGTGGCCGCAATCATAAGAGACAGACCTTCAGCAGATAATTGTACGTGAATATTTTATTACTAGACGCTGGATTAACACATAATATTTCGGTGGGCAGTGGGCTTAGTCTGTAAAAGTATAAAATTCGTTATGAGATAGATTTTCCCACTCAAGAATTCCATTTGAGTAAGGAAGATATCTTATTGGATTTGTGTGTTTTAACATAAAATATCTTGTCTACGATATTGTAATGATTAATCATACACATTTTGACGAGTTAACCGAACACAAATGTAGGGAACAGCTGATTTTTTTTCGATATATCAGGTTTGTTCCCATAGTGAAAGTAAAAGATAGGCATTTTTAGGTGTCATAATTCCGTGTACATAAAATGTTTATAGACGGCCAAGAACATTCTTTTTGGCCACAACAACACATTCATGAAAAAACATAAATAATAAGAAAAATAACACTTTATCCTTTAATCTTACAGCTCTATCATCATAATTAAATGACTTAAGAAGTGGTAATTACAGTAAAAAAAAGCCTTAACGATCCATTAAGACCGTCATGAAACTGAAGAGCGAACGTGAAACTCGGAAGAAATTAATTTTACCCCGTGTCCTTAATATTAAATCTAGTTCATTTTTTAATTGTTGTGTAGTGTTTTTATTTCATATTATTTATTACAGTATAAGTGTATATGTTGTGTGTATATGTCAGATTCTATATTATGTTGTCACTAGCTCCTGCCCGCGGCTTCGCCCGCGTAAAAAGTAACTTTCAACTATCATCCCAAGGGAACACATTTCCGGGATAAAAAAAGTATCCTATCTGTTAATCCAGGAAATGGTCTATCTATGTGCTAATTTTCATCCAAATCAGTTCAACACCTTAAACGTGATTGAGTAACAAACATCCAAACATCTTCACAAACATTCACATCTATACACACATAAACATTCATACACATAAACATTCACATATATAAATAAAACAAAGTCGGGTTAGTTACACCATTTATAACTCAAGAATGGCTGAACCAATTTTTATGATGTTATATTTGTTGGGTTTTTCTACGCCCCGAATAGCAGAATAATATTTAAAACATGGAACAAAATATGAATAAAAATCTGAGGCGGTACGAAGTTCGCGGGGGTCAACTAGTTTATAATATTAGCAGGATAGTAGGATTTATGCGAAATGTAAATACATAATGTGTATGCCTTTAGCAGCAGATGTGTCCTACACATACTTTTTGCCTACAAGCATATCAACCTATTACGGTCCCACTACTGGGACAAAGGTTAGGTTGGGTGTGGTGTGCACATGTCTTCGAATTATTGGTTCCAGGACATGCCGGTTTTCTCACGATGTATTTATTCCTTCGCTTTTTTAAGACCTCTAGGTCTTAAGGTCAACTTCTACCATATCCTACGAATAAATAAATTTTTGCTTGTTTGTCATATAAGCAATCATCTGTCACTCTTATCATTCTCGTTCAGAACCGAACGCCCTCTAGCGGCGCGACGACAAGTACATGTTCGCCGAACAAAATAAACGCCAAAATCGCCTACATTAGGACACGACCTTTGTCAGCGACAACATAAGAAGCTTGAAAAAGTTCCGTCAGGATAATAAATGTGTCAGTTAAAAATGTAATGAGTGCAAAATTGATACTTGAATATTTAACCGTAAAATGAACAGCTATTAAAAACTATTTTATGGAATGCTTTTATTTTTTTAAATCAAAGAATCTGACGCTTTGGTTAATAAATTCATCCAAATACGAATACCTATTTGTGCACGATTTTATGAATATCAAACGCCCTTATGAATTACGTATTTCCTAACCATGTATTTTTTTATTTATTTATTTATTTATTTATTTAAATAACATGGGAGACTTACAGCTAAAACAAACAGATCAAAGACAGTACATTAGTCTGAAAGCCAATTACAGGTCTCCACTTATAAAATACAGAACAAAAAAAAAAAAAAAGTTAATCCTAAGGACATCCACACCTAGTTACTATAGTAAACCAACCAAAGTAAATTAACTTTGTGGGAAAAAGCTGTCGCTAACGTAGTTTCGGGTAACTGTATATTTCCTGCAATATTATGGTAATGTTCAGTGAATAAGATTGCAAATAATCCAATTTTTCCGGCGGTATGTGTGAGTTCTCATTTTACCCTTTTTATGTACTTGTAAGGGTATCCATAACTCTATTGAGTTGAATTGAGTCCGCCCTTTTATGGCATAATAAGATGTGGTATGAAATATAACTCATTTGATATGAAAAAGGTCTCGACATTTTTATTCTATTGAAGTGCACTTTGAAACACCTTATCTAATAGCAAACATTTTCGGCATAGTCAGGCCCGGCACACATTGGCGGTACGGCATGGCAGGAAATCCTTCGGCATCCCTACATGTAAACGCACACAGACGGGAACTATGCCGTGGCATCCTTAAGAATACCGCGATGTCCTTAAGCCTACCGAAGCATTCTTAGGCATACCAAGGCGTCCTTGGACACCGTGCTTGTGCCTAGCTTTTTTCACAAGTCTTACCTCTTCTTCAGAATGGTCTTAACGCAAGCTTGTTGTAAGTGTATGTATAATGGTAGATTGGGACCTAGTGCTCATAGCAGTTACGCTAATCTAATGAAGCTACGCGCGGGGCCACGGGGTTCGGGCGTGCTCTGTCTTGCCGCAGTATCCCGAAGACTGCCAAAGCGAGGGATGCCGAAGCGTTCCAAAGGCTACCGACACGGCATGCCTAAGCATACCGCGGTATTGTTTTTGTACTTACAACCGTTAACATTGAAATTTCAACTTTATTTTCGTACTATTAAGTTATATTTTTATTCGTCGCCTAAAAATACCTTGCCATACCGTGCCGCCAATCAGCGCCGGGCCTAACAGGGAAACTGGAGTTTATAATTATTATAAGTTTAAAAGTAGCTCTATCAGTTTGTCTGTAACCTTTTCACGCCTGACTGGCTGAACGAATTGTTATGGAATTCGGCATACAGATAGGCCATGACCTGGCACAGCATAATCAGTCTATAATATTCCCTCTGCTGGGATACAAACCTCCACTCAGCGAGAGGGAGAGAGCCGTAATCTCCCACCAGGCTCCAGTGTAAACTGGTAGGTATCACACGTCCTCTATTGGTTCTCGGACATGCCTGTTTCCTCGCCATTTTTTCCTTCACAGTTTTGAGAGCAGTGGTAATGAAATAATTTACACTAAGTAAAGCGCCTGTTTGTGCAAACCCGCGACCTATAACTCGTAAGTCACGGCTGTTACCAATTATCCACCACTGCTCCATGACCTGAGTTAGGTCATAAAATACTTTTTCTATCCATACTCGAAAAGTAGTGTTTGATCCGGATAGCGGGTGGAAGACGCTGCTTCCCACCTTTGGGCAGGAAAGACTCAAAGTAATTGTAATAGTACATTGTTCACCGAGAGGAGAAAGTGACCGATTACCGTCGAGGGTGTCGTTTGAAGCCCGAGCCGTAGGCGAGGGCTTTAAAACACCCGAGATCGGGAATCGCACTTTCTCTCGAGTGATACATAGTGCTTTATACTACACCTACGAGGAAAATAAAAAACGAAATCTTTATTTTACTTTCTACGAAAACTGAATCCTCAAACAACACACAAATTGGAAATGGCGCCAATGGCGTCTGCAATTTTCACATGTTCTTTTTTCAAATTGTTTATCCTGCCGCCGCAGGGTCGCACTGCCAGCCCGACACCATCCAACACACAGCTAGTGGCCAGTGTCATTTTGCGAACTTGGAGATAAAAACTCACTGTAAAAACTTTTTGGCTTTTGATATTTAGGTTACCGGCGCATAGTCTTACCCAAAATTAAAAAAGAAAAACCACGTAAGAAATGGATTTTCATACACTTTTCTCTCCCGCTCAGATGCGTTTTCTCCCCGCATATTTGTTCGATATGCAATGACGTACTCTGCCGTCCGCAAGCTATAATGCCGTTAACCAACAAATTCATTTTTCGAGTTATGGACAAAAAAACGCGGAAAAATAAGAAACGGATGCTGTTTCACAACTATAACTCATATGCGAGAGTTACCGGTATCAAAAAATTGATCTAGTTTTGCGCCTTCGAATAGCTATACTTTCACTTCTTAACAAAACTTAGTGTTAGGAAAAAATAGTTTTTTGCGTTTAAGTTTAGTGTTTTTCGCGATTTACATCTTATGCAATCACGACTATAATGCCGCTAAGCATACCTTAACGGCATTTTAATGTTTGATTATCATTTAATTTTATTGACATTTAAAAGACTTAAAAAAATATCTTTATTACTCAACTATAATGCCGCTAAATACTTTAACGTTGTTATAGCTAAGCACGACGACTACGAGAACAAACACTATGCTAAACTTGAATGCAGCTA
This sequence comes from Eremobia ochroleuca, assembly GCA_949629135.1. Lineage (NCBI taxonomy): Eukaryota > Metazoa > Arthropoda > Insecta > Lepidoptera > Noctuidae > Eremobia > Eremobia ochroleuca. The sequence continues at coordinate 10,672,240 of OX451397.1, read as the reverse complement.
AAGCTACTTAGCCACATTTAAGACTAGTTTATTATAAGGATACTTTTCCAGATTATTTTTTTAAGGTTGATAACATAGCTAAAATGCCGCTAAATACAAAACTTTAAAATGTAACGGCGTTTAAGCTTTGAAACTGGTACAAGATAATTGAGGAAATACAATAAAAATGTAGTTTCTTACAGAAATAAAATATTTATTCAGAAATATAAATCAATCATTTAATGACACAATATTCTTCCAAATCACTTTGTGATGACTTACTTCTAATTATTGCAAATGAGATCTTATTAATAATAGCAAATAACTAAAAATACGAAAAAGAAAACAATAAACATTATAAAATCTTAACCCATCATCATTTAACTTTATATTCGATGCAATTGCCTGAATTCGATGGTGAGTAACATAAAATGTATATTTTTACTTTAAATTGTAACTATTGTTTTTTAAGAGATAAAATATATCTACTTTATTTTCAAAATTGTAAAAATCTAATTATTTAAGCAATTAACGTAGTACTAAACGAGGTAAGCAGTCTTATTGTTTACAAGTTATTGTTTCACTCTTTTCAAAGTCTCTCTTATTTCTAGTATAATTTCAGAAAAAATAAAAATGTAACAAAATGTGTCAGAAAAAATAAAAATGTAACAATGTTACTAAGTCTAGGCATCCTCATGGTCCTTTATTGGCAAATTTTTCCAGAATATCTGTTTATGGGTGGGAATTATGCTGGATAGTTTTTCAATAATGTCATTTTTTCTTGTAGAATCTATTCCTTTGGGCTTCCAGCGGAATTTAACTTGTAAAAGATTGGGGTTCTTTAAATACTTGTTATTCATGAATCTTAATGTTTTATATTCGTCATCAAAATCATTCTTGTATGTACATTAGATCATAATTATTACGTGTAAAACGTACTTGTCACATGTTTTTTAAGTAAGCTCTTGGATACGAGTTTTGAACTCTTCTGTCGGATATAAAATTTGCTATATTAAGGAAATGTTCAGGTGACAAACATTTCACAATAACTTTTGATTTATTAATTGAAGCTACCGTTTCTTCGAAGTCCCCAAAATCATAAACTTTTACTTTTTTCTTCATGGCTAATTCGACTTGATGATAATAATAATAATAATAATAATAATAATAATTTATTCTTCAAAAAGTACAAAAGCGTTACAAATAAACAAAGTTTTCAGCTATTTTAGTGAGGTGACATTTTGACAAAATAATGATGCACTTGATCAGCACTCATAAACGTGTGCCCTGGTTCAAAATAGTACAGTGTTATTTGTTCGGTAGAAATTATTTCACAGTTGACTAAATGGACAAGTAACGAGTATAATAACCAATTCTTATTTTGAGCACTGCAGTTATCGAGTCATAGAAAGCCAAAGAACATTAATTGAGTTTCTGCGTTTATTCTGCAAGGTATTGCTTCACTATCACTACATAGTATAAAACAAAGTCGCTTCCCTGTCTGTCTGTCCCTATATATGCTCTTTAAAACTACGCAACGGATTTAGATGCGGTTTTTTTAATGGATAGAGTGATTCAAGAGGAAGGTTTATATGTATAATACATGCATAATATAGTAGAGAAACACTGATAATTTTAGAGGTTTCTAATGTGATGTCGTAAATAAACACATTTTTTTGCGCTTACATTGTAAACGCTGGCTGAACCCGTCGAGATAGATCAAAATAATGTACTACAATATTGTACACCTTAAAAAGGTCTACAAAAAAGTCCGCGATGGTATATGTCTATCTCTTAGGGATAACCCAGAATAACCATTTTTTATCCTATACTTTTTACGAGAAAAAATGGCTCTAAAATTATCAGTGTTTCTCCATTGCACCCGTGCGAAGCCGGGGCGGGTCGCTAGTTCTTGAATAAAAGGAACCGTGCGAAGAACGTCAGAAGTAAAGTTTGGGTTTCGAACCCTTTTTCTTAGATCTTTCGTTTGCTTGTAACACTTGGGACTTCTGGCTACTCGGTTTAGCTGTTTGAAAATCGTCACTTGAATCACTACTTGAATCAGATGGGCTATAGTCTTTATCACGCACAGAGTCGTCGGAATCAAAATCACATTGCAAGTTTAACTGCGAAATTGTAGATGTATTTTCTGTTGTAATAGTAATATCATTCGGTTCAGTTACATTAAATGAGAGATCTTCTAATGGCGTTACTTCGCTGCAGGTTATATCAATTTGATTTTCTAACGGCATCAATTCGTTGCAGGTTACATCAATTTGATCTTCTGATGGCATCACTTCGTTACAGGTTAAATCGATTTGAACATGATCTGGACTTGGTAAAGCATCATAGCTCTGAGCAGGAGAAGAAGTAGTTTTAAAATCTTTATCCAAATTATTTAGGATCGACGAATGCACATGTGAATTATTAGTAATTTGCGTATCATAAAACTTTTCAAAAATATTAGATGTCATCGAATAGGGCCTGTTATATTATAATGCATCAAAACGCTGTAATTCCGGATTAGGACTTTTATTCCTTCTGCTAAAAGTCTCAAAGTAAACTTGCTCAATGTTGGTTGTACTATGTTTCTTCTTAATCATATCTAAAATATTTTTGGATCTTTGTTTCTTCTTAATCATATCTAAAATATTTTTGGATCTTTGTGAAATAGCAGCGCGCCTGTAGCAAGTTAAATAAAATTTAGGTTAACGTTATCTCATACATTTACCGTCATCCTCTACAATATCTTCAGTGAATTTTTACCTATTAATCAAAATTATATTGGTTTTGTTTAATGTAGGTTGGTAAAAGATAAAATGGCTATCATGAGTCAATTAAATAGCTGTAGAACATAATAAGGCCTAAAAAAAAGTCTGCGGTGGCATGGACCTATCTACTAAGGTCGACTAATTTATCTTTATCCCATCTGTAGTATACTAAACAAGCAAAAATAATTATCGTAATTACTTTAGAACGCGCGGAGCATTACACGTCCTTCACCTTCAAACTTTTGCGGCGCACTGCAAGGACGCGGGGGGCTGCACGGTAAGCTATCAAAAGTAGATAACCGCGTTTTAGTGTAGTAATGAGGGATAACTGCATTTTTGTAATTGACGTCGTAAGTAAAATATTTATATTTCATATTGAAAATGCCGTTATTGGCGTATTTACTACAAAATCTCTTAATAAAATTACACCTTAGTACTACACATAAATGCCGTTAGGTGACTTTAACGACATTTTTGTCTAGAACTGACATTTAACGGCGTTTTAGCGTTGGATCTATAATACTGTAATTTGAAACAAAGCAGAACTATAAAACCGTTAAAGTATTTTAACCTCATATTAGGGTAGGAAATTCTGTTAACGGCAATTTAGTTATGCAACTGATGGTAAAAATTCTAATTAATATGTAAGTTAAAGGCCCTTAGTCACTTTTTAATTTAGTAATGTTGCTTACCTGCGTTTTAGCGTAGCTAACTTCTCAAATAAGTCAACTTAACGGCGTTATATTTTTTTATATTTCTGCATCCATAAATCGTAGAAAAATACTGCTTGAACAGAAAGATAGAGAATTTTTTTCTGATTATGGTGGTATCGAAAAACGAAAATCGACCATATGCGAGATAACGGCATTATAGCTTGCGGACGGCAGTACTTTCTACCGTAAATTTGATAAAGTATCAAGGTACTTTCCAAGCAGGTGTAGTATAAACAATCATTCCCACCCTAGAGAGAATCTAGGGCAGGAATGAATTTTAAAAATAGAACTAAATTTGGTTAGGTAGTAAGCTACGATTTTTTTTAAATAATTAAGAAATATGCTGCGGCCTTGTGAGTGTATAAATAGCCAGTGTGAATTAAAAAAAATATCTATTAAGCGGGACGGCCCGCGGCGGTGACGCGGTGTGTTCCATATTTTAAATTTAAAAAGATCATAGTATAATTTGTACTATTCATGTTATTCTTATCAATAAATATTTTAGAAAAAATACTATTTTTTACTTTCCTTATAATAGAAATGAAAAGTAAAGTGTCAATCAATTCCTACTCGAACTATAGCCGCCCTTGCTGTCCTCGGATGTCTCAATACCTCGTATGGGAATTGATTCCTTTCTACCCTTTTATAACGGTAGTACGATCCTGTGGTATAGTTACCGAAATTCACGCGGGCGTAGCCATAAGCAAAAGCTAGTTAATCTATACATCTATCTTGCATAGGATAGCATAAGATAAAAAAAAAACAGTTTACGTGAAGAAATTATTGCTTCCAGGAGATTCTTTGAGGACAAAATAAAATAAATAATAACTCAATAATCTATTACTGTTTCGCAAGACTTCTCAAATTATTAAAAGTCAAACTAGAAAAAAAACCGTCTAGCAAATAGGTACAGAGGCGCATGAAAACTAAAAATAAAAGAGCAATCTAGCAGAAACTAATTGTATTTTAAACTACACGGCGTGCAAAAGTTTTTAACTCGGTGTAGCATGCAAAACTATTTCTCCCTTTGGGCTTTGCAAAAATATTAATTTTGCGAGTAAAGACACGTGCAACGATAACTTTATGTTAGGTTGTAAACCCTTAAAGAGCTGTCAATGTCATCATTGTTGTGGAATTTTGACAGTAACAGCTGTTGAACGCAGTTTAATTGTTCTGATCGCGTTCAGTTTCATTGGTGAAATTCGTCCTAAGTGAATATGAGAGCACGAGGTTTTGGGGATACGCTTCTCGAGCAGGAGTTTGCGGATTCGAACTTGGCAAGTAGCAATGTTTTCTAGCTGAGTCGGACTTTGAGACCCAGGGCTCCTAGGCACTTGACAGTTTACCCCCCCCCCCCTCCCCCTCCCAAAGGCATCTTCGAAATTTAGCAAATGAAATCCACTAGTAGAGGAAATATAATTTTTAACCAACTTTAATTACTATAAATAAACATCAGAAATTATTCAGTCTATGCTATCTATGTCACCATATTTACTTCAACGGACGCTATAATCAACGTTTCTAAACAAAAACGTTCTTTTCCTCGTATTCCTTAACACTGAAGTCCTACCTACTTGCGCCAACTTACTTTCTTCAAACAACTTATTTACAGTACTTTTGTAAAAAAACCTACATTATTGATTTTTCCCATAGCTAGTGCTATATTTAGTGATTGAACGGTGATCTTATTTTAGCACCAGCATAGTTATTCACAGGCACTATTCTGAATTTTTTTTGCTGTTTGTTTTATTAAGGGGGTCTGTGAAAACTGTGCTTGATTTCCTAGGGGTCCGTGGCTGAAAAAGGTTGGGAAACGCTGCTCTAAGCGATGTTCATAAGCCCAAAACTAGGGAATACAATCTCGTTCTCGCGAGATCTCGGCCTTTTTTAGCGAGATTGATCTCGAACGAAAAAAGGGCGAGATCTCGCGTCTTTCGTCGTACTTTTGTTTACTAATAGTTGTTGCTAGCTAACTAATTTTATTATTTTTTTCCTAATTTATTCAAATATTGTGATTATTTGCAAAAAAAAAAACACACAAAACTGCCAATCTCGCGAGATCTCAAAATTGGCGAGATCAGATAATGTATCGTGATATGAGCACGGGCATCACAAGAGAACTAGCTAAGCCCCGCGGTTCACCCGCATAAGTGTCAATCCCGTAAGAATATCGGGATAAAAAGTATCCAATGTATTAATCCCGGTTATCAACTATCTGTGTACCAAATTTCATCCAAATCCGTTCAGCCGTTTGAGCGTGAAGAAGTAACAAACATACAAATACACACACTCACAAACTTTCGCCTTTATAATATCAGTGTGAATGTCAGTTGTCATAAATTAAACCAACACACCTACAAAGTGGTCACATCACATAAAGACCCTCTTCGTGACAATCAACTGAAGAAGTTTGACCGCATTTAGGCACATCCTGAAGTACAGACGCCAGCACATCGTTACTACAATCTGTCAAATTTCTTTAATAGATTTTCAACTTTATATCTAAAGCATAAGGTTCAAAGTTGATTGGGAAAATTTGACAGTTTCGGGTAGCTTGATATGCTGTCGTCTGCAAATTGGCCTCTTATTTCGAAAGACCTTGTGATGTAATCATGTAGTGAAATAGCTCCTTAGTAACCACTAACACTAATAAAAATGTAGGTCTATCAGTGGTAAAGAGTTTATGTTGCTTTTACTCGTATTTGATAGCCTGCTTTGAAAACAGGCATGTTATTAATACTTATATAAATTAACATAACGGTTAGTTACGCAATTTTATAATGTAAAGCAAGCCATATGAGCAAGGTTTAATAATATTACGGTGAACTGCCGGTCGATTCTGGAAAAATCTCACCGTGATAACTAAGGTGAAGTGAGCCTAAGAGTGAGCTGTGAGTCATGCTGATGCTAGGGATTGACACTATTGACTACTCACTCCACGCTCACTTCACCCAAGTTTTCACGGTGAGATGGTTACAGAATCGCACGGCTGGTGAACATACCGGCTTTTTAGAGACAGCTGGTCGATTCTGTAAAAATCTCTCAGTGAAATCATAAGTAAAGTGAGCACTTAAACCCAAGCTTTCACGTTGAGATGGTTACAGAATTGCACGGCATCTCATTATACTGAGTGCAAACGCACTAAAGCTAACTTTAAAGTCTTTGTTTAAACCCAAATATATATTTTTAATGTTATCGAAAGTGTAGTTTTTCAATTAAGTAAATATTTATTTATTATATTTGTATTATTATAATTCGCCAACTGGTTGACACTTCACGAGACCGTTCTTTGGCAAAAGAATTAACATTGCCTTTCAACGTGACACTGCTTCCAGTCTTCTGGTCACGTTTCCTGATGACAGCGATGCGGGCGAGTACCTCGACGCCTAAGTGTCCTTTGTTTTTTTATTTATTTTTTTCCAGAGTACAGAATAAACAGCTGACAAAATAAACAAATAAGTAGTGTACAAAGAACTCTAATCTTTGATGTAACCCGACTATTTCTTTTGTTGAAAAACAACATAATTCTCATATTACGTAAGAACGATAAATACGTCCTGTATAGTGCACAAATGTAATATTTTGCATAATTATGTGTGCATACCAAACTCTTCTGCTGTATTTGATTATTTTACTTAGGGCTGATTTCTCCTAAGTCAGATATTTTTTATCCGCGGAATAAAATTTACATCTGACAGTTCTAGTATGGAATAACTGTAATTCAAAATATGTTCTCAGTATAAGACCAATTCTTTGTACAAAAGTTTGGTGGAATGCGCCCTTAATAGTTTTGACAATCAGCCGGGTAATAATTGCATCACACACTTACAGTAGCTTTTGTTTTGACAGTTCAACAACATTCATTGCGTCATATACATTGTAGAGCAGTTTTTTTTTAATATACATATGAAGCAATGGATTAGCAATATCTTTCAAAATTATTCAGATTCTGACTGATAGCGTATGACGCAATTAGGGTGCCAGTATCTGACACTTTACGACTATAATTGGTATTTTGTGGTACTTGAAAATTCTATATTTATGTCTGTAATTTATAGGGGGCCCGTGACTAAATAATAACAGTCCCACAGGTCGATCGACCAGGTTAAGCTACGCTTGCCGCGGTTGGTCTGTGGATGGGTGCCCATCTTTACATACCGAGACCCCTCCGTGCCTCGGAAAGCACGCTAAGCCGTTGGTCCCGGCTGTCATTCGTAGATCTTTGACAGTCATTACGGGTAGAGTCAGAAGCCCGAAAGTCTGACAACCAGTCTTACCAAGGAGTATCGTATTACCCAGTAACTGGGTTGTGGAGGTCAGATAGGCAGTCACTCCATGTAAAATATTGGTATTCAGCTGCATCCGGTTAGACTGGAAGCCAACCCAAACATAGTTGGGAAAAGGCTAGGCAGATGATGATGTCTGTAATTTATATGGTGTACATAATAAAGAGAGAAATATTATATTCGATTCTATTCTCGACAGGACTGCCAAGTGTTATGGTTTTGCTTTCAAACTTCATAATTATTACAATCAGCCCATGATGGAACCTGCTGGAACTCAGGCCTCCTGTCTTTGAGAGTTACACTTCTTCGATTTTTTCAGTTCTAGGACATGCTGGTTTCCTTTCAATATTTTCTTTTAAAGTTTTGAGAGCAGTGGTGGATACACAAAGTATACTTTGATGTGCCTGTCTGGGTTCGAACTGACGACCTCGAGTTGGAATCCATGCCACTGGGCCACTACTGATCAAACTTTAGACATTTTAATGGCATTTTTGGACAACAAATCCTACTTATATTAAAACATTCTGGTGTTCGAAACTGTTACGAAAGTTAACTTTGAAGCCTGTTCAGACTCGTTAAGCCTATTACATTTTGGCAATAGACTCACCCTTTATAGTCAGAATTATCGGCGGAACGTGAAGATGGAACAATAAATGCTTTATTCTGTTTAATGAAATACGTGGAAGCAAACCGCCCACCCTTAACCAAGGAACTTATTGACAGTCCATTTTACTATCTTATACGAGTAGTATTTAGTTATTTGATAAGCCTAATAAATCTTCCTTTCCCAACTCAAACGATAAAGTACTTGGTCAGAGTAGGTACCGCCAGCAACTATAGATCTACATTACTTCTTTTATATATCATCTAAAATGATACAAAAATATTAAATACATTGCCTTTTGCTTATCATGTAGTAACTCGGAGTTACTTATCCTACACCTTAAATTTAAAATCAGTACAGTTTCTACGAATATGTTGCTCAATAATTAAGATTCAAAAAAAAAAAAAATATTGGTGTTCATCGAGAATTGTTGCTGACCGTGCCACAAAAAAAAAATACTCGAGTTTCTTTATTTCCTTGTTAGGTGTTTATGATCCGATTTGCATTCGGCTTCACTTTAATAAAAAAGAATTTCAATCTGAACCCTAAAAACTTTTGATATTACAATTTCTCCAAAGTTTTGACTAACGACAGTCGTGTACTTTTAAAAGTAAATAAAAGATTTACCCTTTTTCATCAGAGTTCAGTGAAATAGAAATAACGCGTACCGACGGGAAACCGAAGATTTCGGGATAATGTTTGAATTTTAATGAGGTCCGGAAGAAGGTGTAAGGATAAGCTGCTATGGTCTGTCTAATCTTAAGGATTGACAGAAGTAGCCTTTATAAGATGGAGCGTAAATAAAGGATTGAGGCTTTTGTTTTTTATTTTTATGAAGACTATAGAACTTATTTTGAGGAAATATTTTTTTTAGTACTATCATCTCACAGGTCGATCGATCAGGTTAAGCTACGCTTGCCGCGGTTGGTCTGTGGACGGGTGACCATCTTCACATACCGAGACCCCTCCGTGCCTCGGAAAGCACGTTAAGCCCCCGGTCCCGGCTGTCATTCGTGGATCTTTGACAGTCGTTACGGGTAGTCAGAAGCCCGAAAGTCTGACATCCAGTCTTACCAAGGGGTATCGTATTACCCAATAACTGGGTTGTGGAGGTCAGATAGGCAGTCGCTCCATGTAAAATACTGGTATTCAGTTGCATCCGGTTAGACTGGAAGCCGACCCCAACATAGTTGGGAAAAGGCTAGGCAGAAGAAGAGATGGATTTAATATAAGTAGAATTTGCTGTACGAAAATGCCATTAAAATGTCTTAAGTTTGATCAGTGGTGGCCCACTGGTAAATGGCTCCAACTTACGAGCTGTTGAACCCACACAGGCACTTTACTTATGTATTTACAGTTTTTTTGACAGTCGTTACGGGTAGAGTCAGAAGCCCGAAAGTCTGACAACCAGTCTTACCAAGGAGTATCGTATTACCCAGTAACTGGGTTGTGGAGGTCAGATAGGCAGTCACTCCATGTAAAATATTGGTATTCAGCTGCATCCGGTTAGACTGGAAGCCAACCCAAACATAGTTGGGAAAAGGCTAGGCAGATGATGATGTCTGTAATTTATATGGTGTACATAATAAAGAGAGAAATATTATATTCGATTCTATTCTCGACAGGACTGCCAAGTGTTATGGTTTTGCTTTCAAACTTCATAATTATTACAATCAGCCCATGATGGAACCTGCTGGAACTCAGGCCTCCTGTCTTTGAGAGTTACACTTCTTCGATTTTTTCAGTTCTAGGACATGCTGGTTTCCTTTCAATATTTTCTTTTAAAGTTTTGAGAGCAGTGGTGGATACACAAAGTATACTTTGATGTGCCTGTCTGGGTTCGAACTGACGACCTCGAGTTGGAATCCATGCCACTGGGCCACTACTGATCAAACTTTAGACATTTTAATGGCATTTTTGGACAACAAATCCTACTTATATTAAAACATTCTGGTGTTCGAAACTGTTACGAAAGTTAACTTTGAAGCCTGTTCAGACTCGTTAAGCCTATTACATTTTGGCAATAGACTCACCCTTTATAGTCAGAATTATCGGCGGAACGTGAAGATGGAACAATAAATGCTTTATTCTGTTTAATGAAATACGTGGAAGCAAACCGCCCACCCTTAACCAAGGAACTTATTGACAGTCCATTTTACTATCTTATACGAGTAGTATTTAGTTATTTGATAAGCCTAATAAATCTTCCTTTCCCAACTCAAACGATAAAGTACTTGGTCAGAGTAGGTACCGCCAGCAACTATAGATCTACATTACTTCTTTTATATATCATCTAAAATGATACAAAAATATTAAATACATTGCCTTTTGCTTATCATGTAGTAACTCGGAGTTACTTATCCTACACCTTAAATTTAAAATCAGTACAGTTTCTACGAATATGTTGCTCAATAATTAAGATTCAAAAAAAAAAAAAAATATTGGTGTTCATCGAGAATTGTTGCTGACCGTGCCACAAAAAAAAAATACTCGAGTTTCTTTATTTCCTTGTTAGGTGTTTATGATCCGATTTGCATTCGGCTTCACTTTAATAAAAAAGAATTTCAATCTGAACCCTAAAAACTTTTGATATTACAATTTCTCCAAAGTTTTGACTAACGACAGTCGTGTACTTTTAAAAGTAAATAAAAGATTTACCCTTTTTCATCAGAGTTCAGTGAAATAGAAATAACGCGTACCGACGGGAAACTGAAGATTTCGGGATAATGTTTGAATTTTAATGAGGTCCGGAAGAAGGTGTAAGGATAAGCTGCTATGGTCTGTCTAATCTTAAGGATTGACAGAAGTAGCCTTTATAAGATGGAGCGTAAATAAAGGATTGAGGCTTTTGTTTTTTATTTTTATGAAGACTATAGAACTTATTTTGAGGAAATATTTTTTTTAGTACTATCATCTCACAGGTCGATCGATCAGGTTAAGCTACGCTTGCCGCGGTTGGTCTGTGGACGGGTGACCATCTTCACATACCGAGACCCCTCCGTGCCTCGGAAAGCACGTTAAGCCCCCGGTCCCGGCTGTCATTCGTGGATCTTTGACAGTCGTTACGGGTAGTCAGAAGCCCGAAAGTCTGACATCCAGTCTTACCAAGGGGTATCGTATTACCCAATAACTGGGTTGTGGAGGTCAGATAGGCAGTCGCTCCATGTAAAATACTGGTATTCAGTTGCATCCGGTTAGACTGGAAGCCGACCCCAACATAGTTGGGAAAAGGCTAGGCAGAAGAAGAGATGGATTTAATATAAGTAGAATTTGCTGTACGAAAATGCCATTAAAATGTCTTAAGTTTGATCAGTGGTGGCCCACTGGTAAATGGCTCCAACTTACGAGCTGTTGAACCCACACAGGCACTTTACTTATGTATTTAATTTCATCTTTAAACAGTTAAGCGATTTTATCTCAAAACGGAAAAAATTGTGAGGAAACCAGCATGTCATAGAGCCAAACATTCGAAGGCATGTGACATCCACCAACCCGCACTGGGCCTGCGTTGTGGATTATGGCCCACTCCCTCTTATAGAAAGGAGGCCTGTGTCCCAGCAGTGGGAATCTGATAGACAGATTATGATGAGACTGACCGGTAATAATGAATGATATAATGGAACCAAAAATTATAATATACCTATATCAGAATAAAAGGCAAATGGAATACTCAGAAAACCGACTCGAATTGCTTGTTTCTTATTATCAAAAGAATAATACGCCATTCAACTGTATTTATCGTACCATTCATTACTACAAAAGTACCTACAAAATAATAATATATTTTTCACCGCACAATTAAACTTATGAAATCATTGTTAAATGTTAACAACCGTCTTTAGTCAACATGTTTTTATCAACCATATTTACATTATTATATTGTTTCATAGTAAAAAAGAATTACTTAAATACGTAACAGTATTAACTTAAACGCTTTTATAATTAAGATTGTATACTTAAAGTTCATGAGTGTTTACGACTTTTCTCTCATATATTGTCCTTAAGGTGAATATTTTCTGAAAACTATGTGAACTTATCCTTTAATTTGTTTTTTTTTTCTTCTTTGGCAACTGAACCGATGTTGACTATAAATTCTACACCCGTTTATTTATAGATGTTACTTAAAGTAAAAATACGTTTAAGGGCAACGCTGACTGACGTCGCAGCAGGGCATGGCACGGCAGGGCGTGCTTCTGCAGCTCGAAGGACGCTTTGGTATGACGCTGAAGCATGCCCGAGCATGCCACGTCACGTCGTGGCATCCCGCAGAAAGCCCAGCCTGCGAAAACCTTATTTTAATTAGTTTAGCAGTCATAATCCTGTGACCTATGTGGCTCGCTGGACGCGGTGGCACACCGCGGCAATCTGTGGAATGAGACGGCATGACATGCCACGGTGTCCCGCGGCATGCCACGACAATCCGCGGCGTCCTGCGGCATGCCACAACGTGCCGCGGTATGATTGTATCGAAATAATAAGAATTCTAAGCTCTTTGAAATAAGGGTAAAAAGAACTTGATCAGAAATAAAATCCTTAGCCGTGCTGTGCCGTGCCACGACGTCAGTCAGCGCCGGCCCTACGTAATAAATGTTTGGTTAAGCTTTTAAATTGGTACACTGTAGAGCAAAATTATTTTTCTCATCCAGTATACCTTATGTCAAAGATTAATAGATAGCATTGTAGCAGTATCTACACCGCCACATATTAGCTACGCGTCATTAGTATGACGCGTATGACGACGTCATGCAAAATCCTGCATCTCGCAAGCAGAGTTAACCGCGCAACTATCATAATATACATATATACGTTATCTACGATGTTATAAGATGACTATTAAACACTGCCAATTTTTGACAAATACATATAAAGTGATTGTGCGTAATAAAGTTTTTTTCGTAACTATAATTAATAGTCGTTTGCTTCTCCTTTAAATCTCTCTTCAATTAAATGTACACCTAAATATTTTCTCTAAGCACGTGAATAATTGTGGTAGATCCATCATGAAAAAATAATATAATATACCTCTAAGAGCACCCAGGAGATCTAACAATAGCAAGGCTGTTAGAAATACTACTGCTAAAGGAAATTAAATTAGCAAAACTACTACGCTAGTATTACTCTGAAACCCGAGAGGTGCAGCGTAAAAATATTAAAATATACACACCACAAGCTTTTACGTTTCTTGGAAATAATTTCTTGATATTATAAATTAGCTGCCTTTATTGAGAACTGCAATATACTGAAACAAATAACCGGTAATGAACAGTTAAGTTGGAGTTATTCATAGAGAAAACTGTTAGTGGCTGTTCAAAACATTTCTAATGAATGAAACCATAAAACTACGACTACGGTTATAAAATTAAGTACCAATAATTCTGACATTTAGTGACCCAGGAAAGAACAGTGAATATATCCACCGTAAGTTTTTAAAGTTCTACAAATTAATTTTCTAAAGACGCTAGACGTAATTATGTGGTAAAATGGTTTGCGCGAGGGCAATTTGTCACGTAAATGATTTGACTTTTGTGTCCCATGAAGTTCAAAAATAACGATGAACGATAAATCAAAATGAATTCGGAAACTTCTAAGACATATATTTTTGTAAGTATTAATTAAGATTTTGGATGCAATTTGATCGTATCGAAAATGCAAGAGCCACACCATACTTCCATTTTAAATTATTAAAGATTGAGGATAGGAAGCATACCAATTTCTCACAAATGTACGTAACAGATTTACGTACTAGGGGAATAATGCAATTAATGATTCTTCATTCATTCATTTTATTTTTCTTCAGCATTATTCTAATGCTATTAATGAGATTTTTTTTTAAATTATCGCTGAATGCGATAACGGTATTACAGGTAATGAGTTCGATAATTTAAAAAATCTTTCCGACATCATAAAGAGAACCTCTGTGCAAAATGTCAGCTTCCAATGTCCAAGGCTCGGCGCTGATGAGGCCTGTGGTCTAACAGTGGCAACATTATATAGGCTAATTATGCTTAAGCTGATGAGTCAGTCAGTGAATGAGTCGTGATTTTATTTTTACTGCGATTGCATAATCTCTGTCTTATAATATTTTTCTAATATTATTGCAGCAAGAAGTACCTATTAGCAAACATGACATGAATTATATACTCAACGGTATTTTTCAAAATATACTGTATGGTCTTTCCTCAGAAGATTTCAGACACTAATCTGCACGGATCAAGATCAAAATAATGTCTGGTTCACAGTCTCTTGAGACTTTGAGTTTGTTTCAGTGTTTCGTCATCGTGCTGAGTAGTCGGATAGGAAACATCGACCTCAGCTAGTTTTGAAATAATAATAATATTCCACAACTTTCACACAACGCCATCTAGTCCCAAACTAAGCAGAGCTTGTGCTATGAGTACTAGACTACTGATAAACATACATATATATTTCTAAATACATACATATTATAGATAAATTACACCCAGACACAGAACAAATGATCGTGCTCATCACACAAACATTTGTCCTGAGTGGGAATCGAACCCACGACCTTGCGCATAGCAGTCAGGGCCACTGACCACTAGACTAACAGGCCTGTCAAATACTATAGTTTGACGGGTAATAGTGTGTTTGTTAAAGCCAATTTACAGAAATAAACATATTTTATCATTAATTGTGTGTGTGTAAATTTTAACCCCGTTAGTTTAACCTTATTAGATACAGTCACGCACATTTCTAACTTTAGTAACAATCGGTGGTACCATTTAAGCATTATTTACCCCGCTACGTTCATTCATATTTAAAGAAGGGCTGGCTTTCTTTATAAAACTGCTGTCGAGTAAACAACCTTATTTCACACAATGAGCTTTGATCAAAGAATGTGAACTAAGTGAGGAGTTCCTTTGTGTCCATGTTAGGTATGTCACAGGCTTTAATGGTTTTCTACCCTTATACGTTTACCTTTTATTCAAATGCTGATTATTGAAGTAGTTTCAAGAGTTTTATCAGGCATGAGTATCAGTATTCTCCTGCCTTTATCCCAATTTATTTAGGGTTGGAGTCTTTTTCTTCCGCGCTCCTCCATTAATCGTCATTTGGGTAGTCACCCACATGACTAAAACATTTGGTTTTATAAGTTTTTCATAAGTTTAGGTAAAAATCTAAAATACTTTACTGTGATTTTAATACAACTGGTAGGTACAACTGGGCGTGTCCCAGTGAGCCTACCCGTACTTACATTTTTCCTTTTTAGGACAAAATTATCCTGTTGTATGAAATAGGGCAGTGGTGGTCCATTGGTATTGGCCGCGACTTACGAGTGGTAGGTCGTAGGTTCAAGCCCAGACAAGCGCTTTACTTGGTGTGAATTATTTCATCACCACTTCTCTCAAAATGGTGAAGGAAAACATTGTGAGGAAACAACATGTCCTAGAACCAAATATCGAAGACATGTGACATCTACCAATCCACACTGGACCCGCGTGGTGGATTACGGTCCACTCCCTCTCAAAGAGAGGAGGCCTATCTCTCAGCAGCGGGAAAGACAGAGGCTGGTTATGCTTATAAAATAGCTGCCGAATTTCAAGTACGAAAATAATTTCAATGATTTCATTCAGCCGATGCCATAACTATTCCCTAAACTGAGAGACCCTCGATACAATGAATCACCACATATCGCTGTGTGTAGGAATTTGAAAGTCTAAAAGCCTATTGTGAAATCGCTCGACAGTCATTTCTAAGCATGAAATCACAACTTAATTCAAAATTCAACGGAGAATATTCTCTAGGTATAGTCGACTACGTAATTGGTTCAGCGCCCTAAACGTTAAATGTCTCTTGCACGTCATAAAACGACAAAGTCTATTAGTATACATAATATGCGACAGCAGAGACAGTTAGGTTTCAAACTTAGTAAAGTTTCAATTTACTGTGACTTGTTGTTAAAAGTGACGAAGCAATTTCGAGGTCAGTAATACCTATCGTTGGTGACACGTTGGTAATAAATTATTACACAGCGGAAATTACACAAAACAGTATTTTAATAATCCAATACGGACTCAATACATCAATCAATTATGCCAAGTAAAATATAAAACCACACTAAAGAAAAAAAGTTTTTTTGGTATTGCCCCACTGATATAATATAATAAAGTATCTAATATTATAAAAAAAATTGAGAACATTAAAATTTAATAGGGCACTACAAGATTTTTAAATTCTGAAAACTTATTACACGATTGACATACTGTTACTCTGATTGACATAATTATTGTGATCCTCTCATCGTATTATTTTATTTTATTTTTATTGCATATAAAAAAAATGTAATTCGAATGATCTGCCAATAATTTTATTTTTATTTTTTATTTGCAATTACAAACCTGTGCATGCACATATGACGGTAATTTATAAAGAACTTTACCTATTATAAAAACACCTGTTTCCTATATCCATGTTTGCAAATAAATAAATGATTTGATTGATTGATTTGATTGAATAAATCCACAAAAAGGGAAGGTTGGGAAGTTGTAAAAAATTATATCTTTACCAAAGCCTGAGTGTTAGTTCAGTCACTCACAGAAGGAAATTAGTTCCAGCTGTTTGATGAAATTTTCATTAAATGTTATCGATCTGATTTTTTTTTTTTGTATGCGTCGAAGTACGCATACTCTGGTGTTCTATAGTTTCTGCTGATCTCCTTTGGTAAATAGGCGTAAGATTATGCTTGTATGCTATGAGTGAAGTAGGTTTGTAGGTAAAATAATAAATGCCTATCCTTGTACTGTCTATTCACAGCTATTTTACATCTGACAGCTGCAACCCAACAGCAACCTTATTACAAGAACAATAAAGATCACTGTGATTTTGACAGACTTGACAGTGGCACCAACCCAACAATAATCTTATTGTCACGAGAGTAAAGATCGCTAGAATATTGCCGGTGATGCAAAATCAGAGGTACCTAAATAATTGTGAACGGACTGCAGATATTAATTTTCGTAGCACAAGCTCATTTATAAGTAATTTTCCAATAGCTAAGATACTAAAACAAAACCTGTCAAAACGTCAAAACTTTTATATCTCTCAGCTAACTAACGTCTTAAAAATTAAATTTTGTAGCGCTACTAAAAAAATTAATCTGTCAACTCAGAACTAATTTATTCACATTTTGTTGTGAACTGAATTTAAATTTGTAACAAATTTAAACCACATATTTACCTTAAAATAATGTCATTAATAATTATCCTCACTTTTATCTTATTTATTAATTTAATTACAGATTTGTAAATTACTTACAAATAAATAAAATAATAATAACAAAAATAATCGTCAATACGTCCTAAAGTCACATTTATATTTTAACTATTTATATACAACGTGTAACGTTAAATGCGCAAAATCTCAGACATCGCAACTGATTTTTAATTCAATTGACCTATTTCAGAGAGAAAATAAGTCATTAATAAAATTGTAAAGGTTTTATGTGCTGTTTTAGTTTTACTGTCCATTCTGATCGTTTCTTGCGTCTGCGACGACGCTTTACCGAGGGAGGAGTCGTCACCGGGCCGCTGCGGCGCGCTGACATTGGCTTGCTTGACCTATTAATAAATAGACACGGCAACGTTTTTAATGATATTTTCTGAAAAATGTGACCTATATTAAAAAGTGGTTCAATTAATTCTGCTCGTTATTCTGATTAAACTATTTTCAGGTTTTGCGCATTTAACGTTACACGTTGTGTACCTAGTTGCATCGAATATCCCGGTCGCGCCTTTACTTCGATTTTGCTTAGTGTTATTTCTATTTTTTTTGTTCCTTTTTGCTCGGCTCCTAAAGGTCACAGCGTGATGTTAAGCCTATACCTTCCTCAAGAAATGAGTTATCAAATGCAAAAAGATTTTTGCAAATCAAACTGGTAGTTCCAGAGATTAGCGCTTTCAATCAAAGTCTTCAGCTTAACCCTTAATTGCATGAATTTTACTTTTTAAGCAAATTAAATTTATTTGGACATAACATTAGCTCTATAGTAAGGAAAAAAATATTTAAAAAAAAATATTCATAAAAATACTTTTTTTTTTTCTAAATGGCCTAGTGTAAATTTACATCTTTATGTAATCAGAACGAATCTACTTACTGCGAACAAATTGAATTGAATATCTCTAACAATTGGGGAAACCCCGTGCTCTGTGGAAACGAAAATTATGGCGTTGGATTGGTTGATGGAAATTTCCATCACGATGCAGTTAAGGGTTAATAAATGTAGATAGATGTCAGGTAACAACTAGTTTACGGGACAGATGTGCTAGAGTCGTCACGCAGTGGTAGCCGGAAACAAGGCCTAGGAAAGGCTGGCGTGAATATTTAGAGGCGATTATTGGAGATTTCCAACACACAGGGAAAAGTGGAAAACTGTGGGGAGACCTTTGTCCGGCCGTGAGACAATACAGGAAAAACAAATGTAATCTATAAGTAGTTGCGGAAAAATCTTTGCACTACTGACCAGCCGAATTATCTCAAACAGTTAAATATGTAGTACTCTAAAGACTCAAAATTATAAAGATTTACTACTCGCATTCTCTTAGAGACGGTATTTTTATTTGATTTGTGTAGCAATGTATATGACTGTATTGATATCCGTAATAAAATAAGTTACATAGTTCCTAGAACGACAGTATGTCGCGGGGTGCACGCACGGCCGCTGTTTGCAGTTGTCTCTTGTCGCAGTAACGCAGGTATGCGGGCACCCCTGCGGCGGCTTACTAATAATTACAACAAAAAATTCCATCATATCGATATGTTTGCTCTTTCTGCTGGCAGATTCAAAAATGTTGTACTCAAAACACTTACTCAATAGTCATTTTAATTTTAACTATGATTTGCATGCCTTCTTTTTGCTTTGTTTGCTAAATTTACTCTTGTTGTACTATTTAAGAATACATTTCTTATGTTAACTTAAATTATTGTAGTTTGTAGGTTTTAGTTTAAATAGCATAGTTTGTAAAGACAATTTTTTTGTATGTGTATTCCGTGGAAAATGTCGTTGGTTACACATTTGGCCATATTCTTTTTGTATTTCTTCCTACAAAATGTAATGTGTCACTGTTTGTTTTCCCTAATAAATAAAATAAAAATAAAAATAAAGAAGAGTCCCACTATCGGAGGGGATCGTGGCTAAATAATAATAGCCGCACAGGTCGATCCAGCCGTTGGTGCCGGCTTTCATTCGTAGATCTTTGACAGTCGTTACGGGTAGTCAGAAGCCCGAAAGTCTGATAACCAGTCTTACCAAGGAGTAACGTATTACCCAGCAGGGACTGGGTTGTAGAGGTCAGATAGGCAGTCGCTCCATATAAAATACTGGTATTCAGCTGCATACGGTTAGACTGGAAGCTTACCCCAACTTATTTGCGAAAAGGCTAGGCAGATGATGATGATGAAGAAGAGTCCCACTATCCACCTCCTGGCTCCATGAAACTCCTGGCTCAACAAGAAGTTAAATATATTGGAATCATCAAAACGAAACATATGACCCAAACTCGAGGGGTTTATTAGTAGCCACTGAAGAATTCCACCATCAACCTTCTGGCTCAGATCAGCTCCAAGATACGACATTAAAGTATTGTCATCCGAACTAAAATAAACGTACAGAGTTTCATTTCGATACGAGAATTAATTAGAAGTACGTTAAAATTGACTTCCAAGAATTGTTTACATTGTTTGCTATTTACAAGTGGATATAAAAGCGTGTAAAAAAGTAGGTAAATGTTTTAAGATTCATCCAAATCGATGTTAGCTGTAAGCAAATCACGGTTCCAAGCAATGTTTCGTATTATTCCCTCGCAAAGATTCGATTGCCGGATGCGGGCCCAAGCGAATGAAAGTGTGTCCGAAATTAGGTCTCAACAATGGTGTCACGGAAATCACCCTAAAGCAATTTCGTAACAACTATTATATATGAGACCTCGGAATACTGGTCCGTATAAAGTATAGTAATTTTATACAACTATTGTTAACTAATAAAAGGTCGACTGACTTGTCCCATGGGATATACGACTTGTATGATAAATACCTACTACTTGGATATAGTACATAATATTTTTCGTCGGCAATCAGTATCTAGTTATATAGGCATAATATCAGTAATTTATACGGAAATAAATTACGAACTGTCTTAATTAGAGATCACAAAGTTTACCATTAGGAAGGTACATACATCAATAGATAAACAATTAAACGTTTAGTGGGTTGATGACTTTCCTCATCCTTGTTTATGAGACAAATTGCTTTCATGAAAGAAAGAAAGAAAGAAAAAGTATTTATTGGGACTCGCAAATGAATACTCGTATTACAAACTAAACTAAATATACTCATAGAAACATAAAAAATAAAAACAAAAACAATTCGTTTAATTCATTATGTAATAATGACTAGCAGCTGCCGATTACCAGTCGATGTTAGTTTAGATAAAATTTAAAATTCAGTTCCGCAAAGTTATACGGAACAAAGAAAAAACATCTATTTAGCGCAGACTAAAAGGCACACAGCACAAAAAAGTGTATTTCGTTTTAAGAAATACAATACATTAACTAAACACCGCGTTTATAAATGTTTCGCGTATTACGAGTTAAGACATTATTTTTGATGAAATAAGTTCCTCAATTACAACAAAATGGAATTTTTCGGGCAATTAAAAATATCGATTTAGTAAGAAACTTGAAAAATATACGGTAATAACTTTAAATTTACTAAAGCATCAGCTAAAAACTTACTCTATCAGTATCCAAACTTCGGGAAAATTATCCAACAAAAAAACTTAAAACATTATGTTCAATATTTTTGTCCACTTACTTATTAATTAAAACAGTTTTTTTTTTTAATTTAATTTAAAAAAAAATATCCGAAACTTTTTCGCGGCACGATTACACGTTTTGTCGTACGGACGACCCTTCACGGCGGCTATGCGCAAAAGACTGCCTGAAGCAGTCACCCTTCACGTGTAACACTGAATATTTTCACTCGACATTCACACCCACTATAGCATCGTATTGTTTTTCAGCTGGTAAAGACTTGGCTGTTAAGTAAACTTTGATTGAACAAGTGTGTTACCAAATTGTCTTGAAAAATGTTTTACTACGGTGAATCATAGACAAATATTTCATCAGCTATTGGAATTGGAATGTTATGATAAATCATTAATTTTAAAGACTCGATATACATTTTTTATTCTTATTTTTATTGGCTCCTGAAATACAGGTACTCTAACCTAACTCTGGAGTCAGGGTCTAAATTTTTTCTGTAACCAGTTTTTATGGCAATAAAGAAATTTATCATAAAAAAATAAACAAAAAAAAACTTACAAAAATCCGTAGAAGTTATTTGAATATCTGTTTCATCATAAACGAACGTAAACAAACCTAATTATTATGCATGTATGTAACATGCATGCATAATGCATGCATGCATGCATTAGGTTTGTTTACGTTCGTAAAACAAAAGGTGTTCCAGTGGAAAAAATGTAAATTTTGACTAATGATAACAGATTTTTGGCACGATACTAAATCTAGTGTAAACAAACACGAAATACGGATATTCAGGTTGTAACCCACATTACCTGTTCAAAGTATCTAACTATTGACGATTCCTGAAGGTCAGTTCCCGTATTTAAAAACGTTCAAATTCTAGTTGGAATCTCAGCGACAGTCAATGTCAAAAAACGCATATTTTGCCCAACTTGTTTTTTTTGTGTTTGTGAACTTTCTCTGCGTCATGTTTACCGCGAAAAAACGTTTTTTTTTTTTTTTTACAAAATGTAGGTAAATTGAAGAATTTGGGACAGATTGATACTGAGACTAAAATGCGATCGTTCTTCAACATTCTTGCATTGAATATTATGATTTTTATACATATTTCAACTATATTTTTAGGGTTCCGTAGTCAGCAAGGAACCCTTATAGTTTCGCCATGTCCGTTTGTCCGTCCGTCCGTCCGCAGCATAGCTCAGAGACTCTTAGCATTAAAAAGCTATAATTTGGCATGGATATACATATTAATCACGCCAACAAAGTGGTAAACTAAAATCATGAAAAAAATAATAATAATAAAAATTTTTGGGGGCCTCCTCTACACGTAAAGTTGGGGTGGTTTTATTCTCGTCTATCCCATGGTGTGGGGTATCGTTGGATAGGTCTTCTAAAATTTGCAGTTGCGAGGTGTGGGAGGATATGATTTTCAACTACAATGTCCTTGGGATAAATTGTTTCATTCAGACTATTTATTTAAATGTCCATATTTTGTTACTATAACAATTTTTTAAAACTATGTAGTATATGTATGTGTGTAATAATGAGATGAGTTATTGTATTTAGGTAATAAATAATAATAATATATTAATAATAATAATTTATTTAAATCAGACACAGCGATCCATATCAATTTTATAAAAAAATCGCAATAAATTATTAAAAAAAAAAATCGAAATAAATAATTGAAAATAAATGAATGAATGTGGATCAAAATCTCTGCCAAACTTTCAGCAAATTTAAATCAGCAATTTCAGCTGTTGAATAAAACAAGTATAGGTGATCAACATCAGATGGGTATCAATATAAACGGGACAAGGAAGTCCTAAAAATAAAATGCTTTTCTATAACACCGGTATGTTAGCACATACCGGTGTTTTTTATGTATTTTATGAGATCTGACACCTTGAAAATGAATGCGTACCAGAATAGGTTTATTCATAGATTTATGTAGTTTCTCCGCTAAATTGTATTTTTATTTGTAAACTGTCAACATTGTAAAAGCATTATTTTTAAAAGAGTAGCCGTAGAGTTTCTTGCTGGCTCTTCTCCATAGGAAACTACCAATTGCAACCGTGCACCTAGCTTCTGACGTTTCATAAGTGCCCATGTAGGTTTATGTGAAATAGAATATTTTTTTTTTAATTTTTTATTAATTGACTGAGTCCACGGGAATTTTTTCCGAGTGTGTGTGTTTTATAATGTCAATTAAATTATTTCTTTCTTTCATATTTTTATTATTAGTGCACCTACATATTCTGTATGATTGGCTGAAGACTATACTATAAATATTTCGATGCATACATTTTTTTGGTTCTATTTTTACCACTATCGCTTGAAATAACGAATATATTTTTATTGAGGTAGACAACACTTTCAAAAGACTGTCAACGGGCCTCGTATCTTTCAGTCAGATCTTATATTTCACAAAGGACAACAGAGATGTCAGAAACTGTTCTATTAAAATGGAGTAAAAACCTTAACATTCATTTCGTTTGAGAAAAAAAGATTATGTCATGTTTTGACTCACAAAAGATTTTTTATTACTTTAGGGAAATAAAAAAAAAATCGGGTCATAGGTACTCACGGGTTCAATAAAACATGACTCATAAAATCTGAAACTATTCTTTTATCTGTGTGTGTATTATTGACATAGATTTTAATATACTTTCTCAATTAGATGGATATTTTTTCGGTTATCATAATCCTTGTTTTGGTTAGATTAACACAATATTAATCGAACGGCCAATATCACGGGTCGTCGCTTATATTCCTTTACGTGTCATATTAATCTATTTTATTTGTAGATAAAACAGGTACAGCTGGGTCGAGTTGATAAGCTTTGTAATGAAGTTTCAATGTGTATCATACACTAAAATTCACCACGTGAAGGGCGCCGAAAACGAAGTCAAATTCACCGTGCGGAAGCGCGTTTTTAGGGTTCCGTAGCCAACAAGGAACTTTTATAGTTTCACCATGTCGGTCTGTCCGCCCATTCATCCGTCCGTCCGCAGCTTAGCTCAGAGACTCTTAGTACTAGAAAGCTACAATTTGGCATAGATATACATATTAATCACGCCGACAGTGGTAAAATAAAATCATAAAAAAAAATGTGACAGGTACCTCCTGTACACATAAAGTCGGGATGTTCTTTTTTTTCGTCGGATAGGTCTTCCAAAAATCTTCCGGATACAGATAACAATTATCCAATAATGCGTAAGCTGAAAAGCATAGCATTGAAATATGCCCGAACAAGATGAATTTGTTTTAGTCAATTCCTTCCATTGTAAACCATTTTTAGCTAGGATGCAAGCCCCTCCCATTTTTTAATACAAATATTAATTAACTGACCCGTGTCACCAGTGACCTGATCTGTTCATTCCACGACGTAGAACTGTCGATAATAACATCAAGATATTTAATGTTGACATCAACATCTACCATCTATCTAGCCTTTTCCCAACTATGTTGGGATCAGCTTCCAGTCTAATCAGATGCAGTATTTGTGATGTGAATACCAGTATTATACATGCAGTGACTGCCTGTCTGACCTTCACACTGGGTAATACGATACCCCTTGGTAAGACTGGTTGTCAGACTTTCGGGCTACTGACGACCCGTAACGACTGTCAAAGATCCACGAATGACAGGCGGAATCAACGGCTTAACGTGCTTTCCGAGCCATGGAGGGATTTTGGTATGTGGACATGGTCACCCATCCACGGACCAACCGCGGTAAGCGTAGCTTAACCTGATCGATCGACCCGTGCGGCTGTTATTACTTAGCCACAAGCCCTTTTAAGATATTTAATGTTGTAAGTTCGCATAATCAAATTACAGCTACAAGAAGTGTTAGTTATCAAACAGGAATTTTGAGTAGTTAGGCTGCAGGGTGAAGCCGAATATGGTGCGGTTTTTGGGTAAGCAAACGCGATAAACTTAGTTTTATCCAAGTCCAAGGTAAGGAGATTGCTAGTTAGCCATTTCAAAACAACCTATAAGGCAGATTCCGCATAAGAGTGATTACAGTGTCGTCTGCGCCTTCGTCTGTACACACCTTCTTTCCAATTTTCATCGATTTAGTTTTAATAGCCTCGTAATAAAATGGCCGTGTCACATCCGGACAGACGGAGAGACTGACAGACAAATTGGCTGATACGACGAAATTATAAGGTTTCCGTTTTGCTTACGGAACCCTAAGAACTGATGCAATAACCTTTTATCAAAGCATGGAAATCTGACGTAAACAGTAAGCCATGCGTTACTGATATTGTTTGACAGGTCCTCCGATACATACCAGAGTTAACAGCATTCTAAAATAATTTGGTGATAAATTTGTAAAGTGTTTTGATAACTTTGTTAATGAATGTTTTGCTGCGGTTTTCACAAGTTTCTGTGGCAAAACCAAGGGGTTTACCACAGAAACACTCTAACAAACTTAACTAAACAGAGAAACTTGTAAACTATTTTAGTCGTAAAGTAGAACTCTTTTCGCGCGTGTTGTACAAGAGTCCTCCGCATGTTGATGGTAATACAGAGTTTAAATTTAACACGAAGTAAGCGAGGTAATTGTGTAATACACTAACAGTAGGAATAGCTTTCATTTTGTCAGTTCAACAACATTCATTGAGTTATTTACATTGTTAAGCACAAACTTTCCGAACTTAAGCAGCAATTCATTAGGAAATTAGCAATATGACAGTGTGTTAGACAATTAGGGTGCTGCTTTATTAGTCTTTTGTTTTAGCAGCAAAATGCTGTGATCGTCATTCCTCAAACGTTATTAATAGGAGATTTTTTCTTCAGCCGGTCGATTCTGTTAGAATCTCACGGTGAGAAGTTAAGTGAAGTGAGCTGTCATTCCATCTAATGCTATGTCACTAATGACTGCTCACTTTAAGCTCACTTCACCCAAGTCATCAAGGTATTTTTACAGAATCGACCGGCTGTAGTGCTATTCTGTAAAAATCTCACCGTGAAATCATTAGTGAAGTGTAATCATTAGTGTGTGTGTGTGTCTTAATAGTGTTAATCCCTAGCGAATGACAGCTCACTCCACGCTCACTTCACCCAAGCTTTCACGGTGAGATGGTAACAGAATCGCACGGCTGGTCGTCAATTTATCTTCTACGTTTAGATCCATGTTCAGCAACGTAGGAAAACGAACTCAGTAAGTTGAATGTTTAAAAACTAAGATAATATGTAAAAAGTGGCTACGTTTCAGTGTTATTTACAGCTGCTTACTTAATTCTAAATACATTTTATGTTCAAATACAACTTATGTAATCTGATTTAGAAACTTTACTCGTAAATCTCAAGAAAAAATACTCTCATTTCGTAGAATTTCTTTCAATTTAAACAAACTTAGAATAGTAATCAAAAGTTACTTATAAGATATTCTGTTTATTTTATTCTTATATCCATAGGCTTGTATGGATGGCACTTCTATGAATGTATTCATAACTAAAAACTTTACGAAATGAGTTGTTCTATCGTCGAATATTAAAGTGTAACCACCAATGCTGTTATTTTCTGCCGATAGAAGTATCGGCAGCAAAGGTGGATGCTTTGAGGATTGGTGACTTACACCCTCTGTAAGGCACCCATCCCCAAAGCACCTGCGGCAAGCGTAGCTTATGAACATTTCGATCGGCCACGCGACTGATATCATTTAGCCACGAGCCCCTCATTTATTTATTTAAACTTTTCGCACACAAAAAGGTACAGACGCCAGCACATCAAGCTACCCGAAACTGTCAGATTTTCCCAATCAACTTTGAACCTTATGTTTTAGAAATAAAGTTGAAAATCTATTAAATAAATCTGACAGATTGTAGTAGCTTGATGTGCTGGCGTCTGTACAAAGGCGGACTTAATGCCTTAGGCATTCTCTACCAGTCAGCCAAGGGTGGTGAAGAGATTAGATGGCAGGTGCTCATTCATTTTAACATCCATTTCGTTTGGGCTATAACTATCACCAAGTACCGACAAATAATTAAAGAAACGTCGTTTTTACATTGCTATTTTTGACAAGTGGTTAACCATTTTATCAAGCACTTTTTGTAATATGATATTACTACTTTGTTACATTATACATTTTACACGTATGTATATATTGAATACTCCTTGTAAGCCATTTTTTAATAGCAACATGCCTTATACTTAAATTATTTGCTATTATCTGATTTACTGGCCATTCCTAAATCCTAAATGACTTTCTTGTTAAATTATGTTCGTAAAAAAAGTATTACAAAATCTCTCAATCATTACAGTACGGCCGTCTAGAGCGTTCCTGATACCGGTCAATATGAGAATTCTAGTAGCTTATAAAGATCAAATTCGCAAAACACGTATTTGTTTGTATGAAACTGACAGGTGTCAAGACATTCTCTCGTCGGCCGCATTGTAACTTACCTTTTCATTTAACTTGACTTTTGGGCTCGCACAGAACTTTCTGTTGTTATATTCTTTTTTTTTTTAATATTTTTATGATAGTGTTTAGTTTTGTTTGTGAGCTTACTGCGCGAGTCCCAATAAATACTTTTTCTTTCTTTCTTTTTTCTAATTCATAAGTAATACCACCACAACAATCAGATAGTTACACTCATTTTCTATGTAAATAGTCTTTTGAAGTCACGGACTAAGTGCGGAGCGGCGACCTTCACTTGTTGTTATTCTCATATAACCCACTAATTATTCGTTTCAAATTATGTTAATTTTATGTAGCACTCGGATGAAAATAACAGAGTAGTAGATTTTAATAATAGTAATATAAGTATTCGTTCATGTGTTTATTTTTTACATTTTTTTCATTCACAGACTTTATGACATAATTTTTAAGTACGCTTATTGCATAATTTAAGTCATCATCTGCCTAGCCTTTTCCCAAATACGTTGGGGTCGGCTTCCAGTCTAACCGGATGCAGCTGAATACCAGTATTTTACATGGAGCGACTGCCTATCTGACCTCCACCGCCCAGTTGCTGGGTAATACGATACCCCTTGGTATGACTGGTTGTCAGACTTTCTGGCTTCTGACTACCCGTAACGACTGTCAAAGATCCATGAATTACAGCCGGGACCAATGGCTTAACATGCTTTTCGAGGCACGGAGGGGTCTCGGTGTGTAAAGATGGTCACCATCCACAGACCAACCGCGGCAAGCGTAGCTTAACCTGCTCGATCGACCTGTGCGGCTATTATTATTTCGCGACGGGCCCCTCATTTTGCATAATTTGAGTGCCTTATTTATTTTCCTGTTTGTATTTGTAATAAGATTTCAGTCAGTTATTTTTTATAAGATGCAAACAATCAGCTTTGCTATAATCTGTGTAGACCTTAATTCAGTATGTTATTTAATGGTGAGAAAAAGCGAGGGCAATATTAGATATTTCGGTAGTGTTATTATCTAGCTACCTCTACTAACTTATTACA
This sequence comes from Eremobia ochroleuca, assembly GCA_949629135.1. NCBI lineage: Eukaryota > Metazoa > Arthropoda > Insecta > Lepidoptera > Noctuidae > Eremobia > Eremobia ochroleuca. The sequence continues at coordinate 10,643,674 of OX451397.1, read as the reverse complement.
AGCATTATATTTTACTTTGTGATAAAACCATGCTCAGTAAACATATAGGTACGGACGCCAGCACATCAAGCTTTTCCAGATTTCCAACATTATCGCTAAACCATAAGGTTCAAGGTTTATTGGGAAAATTTATCAGTTTTGGGTAGCTTGATGTGCTGGCGTCTGTACACGACGTTAAGTACCAACATTCATTTGGACACAGAAGAAAGATGTAGGAAATTATTTATTGTGCTAACATTATTATTTATTTTCACCCAATTATCCCTTTTAAGAATCGTTCTTTTAGTTAACGTTCATGATGAAGGAAAAGACATGATTGCAAAAACATTTGATACTTAGAAGCCAATTAATTGATCATTGTTTTGATACTGCTTATTTTCTTAGCATGTACAGATGCCAGCACGTCAAGCGACTACAATCAGTCAAATTTCTGTAATAGATTTTCAACTTTATCGCTAAAGCATTAGGCTCAAAGTTGATTGAGAAAATTTGAATGTTTCGGGTAGCTTGATGTGCTGGCGTCTGTAACTTTTCCAAGCAATATGGGACGAGGGCAGGAAGGCAATTATCACGCATGTCGCATTCCTGATTGTCGTTCAATTTGTAATTCCCTCGTAAAAATCAATTTGAGCTATCTCAGCATGTCGATTCGATTATTTCTCGCTGGAAAGCCCCGCGACATGTCTTAAGGCTCTTTTTTTATCCCAGAGACTAATCTGATAGGTGTAATATCAAATTTCTATTCTAAAAAAACGAAAACAAAAAATACTTAGATGTCAGATTAGTCTCTGGGATTAAAAAAACGAACTATAGTTTACAATCGACAGCAATGAGTGGTCGCGAACAGTCGACACGTAATGACGTCATGTCGACTGTCAGTCTAACGTCAAACCGTTGCTGTTGTAGCTAGGTTCAAAATAGATATACACGAACTTTACAGGTTGGCAGGAAAATTGACGCGCAACCTGTTACATCCTGTTGCGTAGAAATTTATCGATAGTTATAAAAAAATGCGGTTTCATATAAAAGTGCAGTACCTGTACGGATTAAATTTATGGTAAAGCTAATTTAAAAAAAAAAAAAAAACTCTTGTGTGCCGAGAATCATGTGCTGAATTCATGATTTCCCTGGTGTTCCTGCCACCCTGTATACGTAGTTAACGCTGGTTAACGCACTATAAGTACATCAGTAACGAATTACGGTTACTAGGGCGCCTTTTTAGCACTGAACACATTTTCACTGTAACCCAGACAGTTATCCTACCCTAAAAAATTGCGTGGCGTAAAAAATGGTGAAATTACTTCAGAATATTTTATCACATCACCGTCCTGTTTCAGTAAAACAAACGAGAATGATAAATGGAGCGCCACTGCTTTAAATATGCATGTCATTTGGTAAAATTACGCGAACATTATTAATCGAATGTCGTCCTACCCAGACGTGAAGACAAAACCCTAGAAAAACATTTTTTTGCTGAATAAACCGTTCAATTAAAATTTCATTGCAGAAAATCGCTTGCATAAAAGGTTTCGCCTAACCTGTTCTCAGTAGTTCCGTAAGTACACACAGGAAACGTGTTCAGCAGTGCGATTCTGTAACCATCTCACCGTGAAAACTTAGGTGAAGTGAGCGTGGAGTTAGCAGTCAGTATCATCCTACCTGATACTAGGGATTGACCAAGCATACATTTACAATCATAATCGAGATGTTAATTGTATTTTTATGCTAATTCTATTGATCATTTTATATAATTTCAACGCTAGTATTTTAGTTGTCAAAATATTACTATTCCGTTGGGTTTTAAAATAAAATATCAAAACAGAAACTCAGTCAGAATATCAATGTTGTTTTTTTTCTTCTTTTTTTCCTAGACTAGTCCTGACGAGTCAGAGTGATCACTTCACCCGATTCACGACTTTTCGTGAATCGGGGAAGTGATCACGCCATACAAACTACTTAGGATTAAGCGTGGGTTTTGACAACTAAAATACTAGCTTTGAAATTATATAAAATGATCAACACAATTAGCATACAAAAAATATTATTAAAATCTCGATTATGATTGTAAATCTTTGCTTGTTCAATCCCCAGCGTCAGTGACACTGACAGCTCACTCCACGCAAGTTTTCACGGTGAAATTTTTACAGAATCGACCGGCTGTGGGCCAATACGATGTCTTTTTATTATGTGTATTTAGTGCATATTCAGTATGAAAGAACTGTTGGTTCAAGTTATGCAACCGGTATTTCAACAAGTCGAGAGAATATCGAAATGCATGTTGAATTCAATAACCTCTTGACTCAACTTGATCGAAATATGTGAGTATTTGGGTAGGATTTCTGTACCAATTCATACCTAAGTTATTATATTGACATGAACTTTAATGAGATTAGCTTATGCCATTGTAAAATATTGGCCAGTGATATCGAGGCTGACTGTAACGGCGCGTGTAACTTTCTATTCGCTTAAGGTATTTTTTTTATAACTAACTGGGGTTATTATAACTAACTAACCAATGCAACAAACTTTTTAAAATAATTTATTCTTTATCCATGGACAAACTGAGGCATACATTCCAAACATACTACTCTTTTTTTTATTTTTTCCGTCTTTAAAAATTATAACTTCCTTATCACTTAATAGCTGTTGTTTTGTTTGAAAAACAGTGAAGAAGTTGTCCATTGGCTAACCCGTCGAGTCTGAAGAGCGGGGTAACTGCGTAATACACTAACAAGAGGAATGGCTTTCATTTTGACAGATAATATTTTCAACAATATTCATTGCGTTATAAATTACGTTTTTAAGCAGATAACTTTTTTCGAAGATACATAATTATTATGTAACAATGGATTGGCAATATCCTTCAAAATGATTCAGATTGTAATTGATAAGGTGTTACTCCTACCGTACGTACGTTCAACAGAATTAGGGTGCAGCCGTGCGATTCTGTAACCATCTCACCGTGAAAACTTGGGTGAAGTGCGCGTGGAGTGAGCATGACTCACAGCTCATTCTAAGTTCACTTCACCTCAGTTATCACAGTGATATTTTTCCAGAATCGACCGGCTGAACGTACGTACGGTAGGAGGTATGCACTTACTACAAAATTATTTAGACAATAACTCTTTAACAATACTGTGAAATGATTACTCAGCTGACAATTACTGTTCCAAGAGTGTCACGCGATGTGTAAATCAGCGACAATTTTACTAGAATTAAAAATATTATCAACAGCATTAATGGAATATACTGTCTCGTTATTTTGCCTCCTTTGTCTAGACAAAAGAGGCAAAATAACGAGACCATAGATTATCTATGATCTAGCCTTAAAATGCTTCTAGAGTAGAGTAGAGTATCGAGATTGTCGACCATTTCAACACGCTAAGTGTTGTGATCTTGACAGAACATTCTGAACTTATTTGTAGCTTTGAACCTTGGGTAATAAATGTCTCTTGACACATGACGCCTATAATAACTCGCTGCATTAGTGAACATAGTAACAGATCCTTAAACATAGCATAAAAAAATTACCTAAGTTTATCGATGGCTGCAGTTGCCTCTGGACAACTGCAGCCATCGATAACGTACCATTCGTGTATTTGAGCACCGTACTCAAGTACACGAGCGGCACGTTTTCAACAGCGGGTGTAGACGGTGATTGACGGCTGAAGTTGCCTCTGCTGTTGTCACGTTGTGCGTATAAAGACACGAGTTCCCAGTAAAGACAAGCCGGTACAGATCGATGTGGGTAAAATATCCCCGTATGAACTTATGCGCTCACACATGAACAGCGGACATACAGCGACTTACGCGTTCAATATAATAATGCACTGAGAGTGCTGCTGCGGCTGCCGTGGCGTAGTAGTGCGTCGGGGATGTTTGCAGATAATAATATTGATGGTTTTGCCGCCATTATTAGAAATAGGTGTGCATCCCTGATGACTCGTGTTCGCGGCAGCACCAACTGTATTCTCAGTGTGTTCGCAGATCGGTGGGATTCCCCGATGCTGCGGAGGTGGATGCGGCTCCACGCTAAATTTTAATAATTAAAATTTAAATAAAAAAACACCACCAAAAATACACAATTATTGTGTATTTTTATCTGTGTCCGTAACCTACTAACACTAGAAGTTAAGAAAAATTGTTACTAACTCTATGGACTCCGATCTGAAATAAAAACTTTCTATTCTATTCTATTCTATTCTATAAAGAAATAGATAAAACATTGTGACTGTTTCCTTCCGTAGATTAACCTGCAGCGATCTGGACCGGAAAATCCGCTGCTTTATGAAGCCTACCTTAAGAAGACACGTGCCAATGCGACATAAAACACGGGCGATGCTATAGGTGCAGTCATGGCTTATTTATTGCTAACTGAACCTTTACGCTGTCTTGAACCTGACGCATTTACCCCACGATAGATATCACACAAACAAACAATGAAAAAAAAAAAAATAAGCAATTGAATGAGAAATGCTGAGACGGCATAAAGTATATAAATCATTGCTGTACAAATTATTTTTACGGGTTTCCGTACGCAATTCCTAACAGCCCTTAATTACGTCACTAAACACGAGTGGGCCACAAAAGTCTCTTTTATTACCTTAATTAAGTACCTACCTAATTTGAAAAGCTAAAATGGGTACAAAATAAACGTACAAAAATATCCCTAGAGGGTCATTTAACCAATGTGTATTACCTGTCAACCTGACGTATCCCTACGTTAAAATACAACATACAAAATGAAAGTACAGAAGTGTAAGCTTTCTCAAACGAACACTTTAAAGTTCAAGTTTAATGAAGACCAACCCAAGCTAGTGAACATCATACAAAATAATAAATTACACTTTGTTACACCATATATTTTAACGATACTTTAAATAGCCCGTAATTATATTGATGAGGCTTTTCTGAAGCGTCTAATTTCAAAACCCGATAAAACGATTTTTCCTTGAAATCGATTTTCTCTGTCTTTTAAGAAGTTTTCTCAATTCTGTACTAAGTGACAAACACAAATAACAGTACTAAATTGAGCCTCCAACCTTATGTTTGGTAACAAAATCCAAATTTGAAATAGCTAATTTTCAAATTCCTCGACAACGTAATCAACCAATCGCAGCGCTATTTTTGCACCAAGTGACCTTACTAAAAGTATGGTGGACCAAAGGCGACTTCTGTAATTGTGTTGCGAAGAAAGGAGTGCTATATAATTTTATTGAATTTTAAAATCATCAAAACTCGATTTCCAGAAAAATCGTCTCAGCGGGTTTCGAAATTAGTCCTACAGGGCATAGTGTCCCACATATGGGACATACAGAAAAGCGTGTTATTTTTTAAAAATGGATCCAAGTAGCGTGATCTAGTGTTGACGAGATTAACAATTATGTTTTTGAGTTTCGAATTTAGTACTAGATATTTTGGATAGATCTGAATAAACATTTATGTTTATTCATTTATGTTTTCTTCAAATCGGTAGGTACTTTGAATACGATTAACGGGCGGCGTATAATAATCGCAAAAAAATGATAAAATTGAATTTTTCAGTGTCGAAGTAATTAGTAGAGGTAAGTTCATGTTCATATTTGTCATTGTATGTACGTGTAATCTTTTAACTTCATATATACTAAGTAACACAGATTCACATTATAATGTATGATATGCCATACACAAAAACACACGTTTCTATTGAATTATGATTTTTCTAAATATTTTTTCGAGAAACGGCATCATATTTGCAGGCTAATATATATTTTTTAAGCCGATATGAAAAATCATGCTCTGTTGGGTTAGACGCTTTATTTAATCAGTCATGGAAGGATGTGAATTAGTATTTAAATGGTGTCACGATTGAGCTATGTAGGCACCTATCTTAACAGACTATACACAGGTAGAAAGTATTTATAAGGAATATTTTTGTATTTATCTAAGAGGCAGGGGAACAAAGTGCCGGGGGTACGCCCCCGGGCCTCGAATAAAAATTATCTGTTCATTGAAAAATTAGCCCTTAGTTATTTTTTAATAGCGTTATTGGTAATTTTTTCATCGTTTTGTTTTGCTTGAGATAACTTTGAAAAATGGGATTTCGGTCTAAAATTCCGCTGGTTTCGGGGCTAGTTCGACCAAGAAAAACATATAAAAAATGAAACAACTACGTAATACGTAACATAATATCACGCCTCGTTTCGCCGCAGGGTTGGGCAAAGGGGTATCTATTGGTACACCATCATTTTGCTAGTTATGATTGTCTCATAATGGGGGGTGAACCTGTTGTCATCAAGCGGGCACAAATATTTTGCATAATCCGGACTGTCGCTGAGAAATTCCTGATGAAAGAACCCATTAGCACTTTGCCTGATCTGGCAATCGAACCCAGGACCTCATGCTCAGCAGTATCGCTTGCGACCACAAGACCAACGAGGCAGTAGATACCGATATAATGATAAAAATGAAAAACTCAAACTCAAAGCATTTATTTCAAGTAAACCAATTACAGGCACTTTTGAATTGTCAAAGGGTCGGTCAGTCAGAAAGATGAAGCTATTGGGTGTACCAGAAAGTTCTGTCGGTTTTTGTAAATAAAACTCGTGGTTAGTTTTTAAAGCTAAATACTTAAATCCCCTTTTCTGAATTTCTCAAACCATCTTTGACATGTACGTCGCAATATTATTCAATACTTTTAAGGTTGTGGAGGTCAGATAGGCAGTCGCTCCATGTAAAATACTGGTATTCAGCTGCATCCGGTTAGACTGGAAGCCGACCCCAACATAGTTGGGAAAACTAGCGTTTTCCCAACTATGTTGGGGTCGGCTTCCTAGCGGCAGATGATGATAACGTATTGGTATAGAGAAAAATTCGAAAAATTTCTATATACTACCAAAACCGACAGAACTTTCCGGTACACCTAATAGATAAGAAGAGAAATTTTTTTTAAGATAAGAAGAGAAAAAACAGGAAAAATGAACGGAGCAAGAGCTCAGATCAACTGTGACAGCGGGTCAATGATCATAGATGGAACTAAGTTGAAAACCGTAGCTCGGGATCTAGCATTCTAACACAGCTCATCTAATACAGTAACATTATGTTTTGTTTTGTTAATTAATGAGATAATTATGGATATTTGACATCAAATTGTCTCTTTCTTCATCTGCCTAGCCTTTTCCTGACTGTGTTGGGTTCGGCTTCCAGTCTAACCGGATGCAGCTGAATGCCAGTATTTTACATGGAGCGACTGCCTATCTGACCTTCACAACCCAGCTACTGGGTAATACGATACCCCTTGGTAAGACTGGTTGTCAGACTTTCGGGCTACTGACGACCCGTGACGACTGTCAAAGATCCACGAATAACAGTCGGGACCAACGGCTTAACGTGCTTTCCAAGGCACGGATTGTCAAATTGTCTCTTTAATTTATGTAAATCCGTTCTCAGTTAATCCATCAGTAATGATCACAATAGCTACCGGAAAATCTTACCCCAGCGACGGAGTAACCAAAATCATGACGAGTTATGTATAATTTAAAATAATTTAATTAATTTAATTTAATTTTCTTACTTTTAATTTTATATTATTTAAATTCAATCGTTGTTGACTTTTGCAAAAAAAAATCTGACCAAGAAGATATAAACAACTCAATAAATATTGCCTTATAATTTAACACGAGAATACTATCTTTAGATATTTAAAAGTTTTGAAAATTAGACTTTGTTGTAAAATTAGACTTTGTTGTAACGGTTCTTTTTCGTATTGTTTGATATCGGCACTTCGAAATCCAGCCTCTCATATATAGTTTTTGTTTTGCTCGGTATTCTTTGAAATTCAGGCAGAATGTTTATGTTATGATTCATTCTTTACAAATATAATGCTGATAAGCGTTACGATAAAGGCTTTTTACCTGACGCCATTTTGAACAGATAAAATCCATACCAAGGGCGTTTTAATTAAGATACGGCTGTCAAGTTCATATAGTTTCAGAATAGATTCAAACACAGATACGATAACTAGAGGGGGAAGGCCACATCAGTTCGGTTTCTAGGTCACCCGCATATATCTGAAATTGTATATAGCTATAGACAAGATGCTGTCTGCCTGTCTGTACCCAGATAAACACGTTCCAATAGATGGTCCCACAAATTCCAGTGGTTGAAATCAGACTATGTTCAAGTTCTCAGAATTTCACCACTAAACATATAAGTACCTACTTAATGATCCGGTTGTTAAGGTAGGATTTTGAAAATGTATTTTAAATGTGAAATATTTGATTTGTGCTAACGCAATGAAATAGCAAATGCTATAGAATATAACATTTCTGATTTACGGTAGAGGCCCGTTAAAACAATTAAACACATTATTCCACGATAAGTTGTTATTAATCTACTTCGAGTAGAAGTAGCGTTTAAGATGAAAATAGGTAGCACTTTCATTATTTCAGCAAAGCACCTGAAAGTTTCGAACAGTGAGCCAAAGTTTCGAGAAATTGTGAACTTTGTTATTGATACAAGACAGGGTAATATTATACTGAAAACAGTATCATAGCACTTTTCTGAAGTCACCTGAAACTTTGTTGCGTAGAATAAAAAAAAAAACATTTAAGATTCTATAAACGGGCTCAACACACGGATGTCGCTGTTAAAGCCGGGCGCGGCGGACGGCAGCGCTGCAACGCGATCACTATGATTTTACATTCTTTTGCTTGATTTTTTGCACCACGATGCACGGGAGTTTGAACCCCTATCTATAAACCGTAAAGTATTTGCTTAGTGTGACTGCGCCTTTATGTGTAGTTAATTGGATTATACAAGCCAACTGACGAATTAACACGCATGACAAAACTAAAACTTTTGCTGTTTTCGGTTGAAAACAATTTGTGCTTAGTTTTATCAGGATTAGGTACAATTATAATAAAATAAAAGGTCCTGGAGATTTTGCAATGTATAAAATAATATTAATATTAAATAATAATAATATTAATTTAATATTTTAAAAGTATAATGATTGGTTTTTCAGAGGCAAAATGCTTTTCATGCTGTTTTATATATAAATATTTCCCTGTTTCTTTAAAATACCTTCAAATAATTTTATTAAAAATAAAACTAGGTAGGTACAGACGCCAGCGCATCAAGCTACTACAATCTGTCAAATTTCTTTAATAGATTTTCAACTTTATCTCTAAAGCATAAGGTTCAAAGTTGAAGAGGAAAATTTGACAATTTCGGTTAGCTTGATGTGCTGGCGTTTGTACATTTGTAAGCTGTCAACCTAGGTAAGTTTGTAACCTACCAGGATATGTTTGTAAGCTATTAACATGGGTAAGTTTGTAAGCAATGATATAATAACAATCCAAATTACATATTTATTTAGCCAAACCACCCTACCCCAAATTGCTTCCAATTTATTGAACTGAAGCAGTTCAGTACCTACCTAGCCTTTCAAAGTAACTGTCAATCATGATGAGCTGACCGAACTGTCAATGTTTCACCTAGAAATACGGCCTTGGCTTGTGCCCTTTGATTTCAGATTTCCAACTTGCTTGTGTCATTTCGTTTCCGACACAGACTACATCCTAGTGAGTTTTGTGAATGCAGTTCCTAAATCCAAAAGCTATCGTTTTTCTTACCACTCGTTAAAATTTTCTTTACTGGTCCCTGAACAAAAATTTGTAGGCAATATTACCTGTAAACATTTACTTACCGTTTTTAGCTGTAAGACAATTTATGTAATATACATGAATTATTGTCTAAGGCTTAAAACAAACCAAAAACGGTAAGTAAAACGTCAGGAACGCATAAGGGATTATGTTAAGAGGGTAGGTACTGTGGGAGTTGCGACCTAAGTCGTATGACGCTTTTTAAACACTTCAATAATTTTAAAGGTTTATTGCTAAAACGGTTGCTATGCTATGCTACACAAAATGATTATGGATGATTTGCTAATAAGAACGAATGCACCCGGTTTACTGTCCAAATATGCACTGATGCCGCGCCGCACTAAGGGCGGCGTAATTGGTTAACTAGATCAGCAAAACGTATTCGATCGTAATTATTGCATTGAACAGCATCCTAATTGCGTAACACACTATTACTTTCAATTTGATTAATTTTGAAGCATATTGCTAATACATTGCTCCATTTTTTCGAAAAATGTATCTGCTCAGCAACGAAAATAACGCAATGAATGTTGTTGAACTGAGAAAATGAAACCCATTGCTACTGATAGTGTGTTACGCAATTACCCTGCTGGTACTATCTTCCTCGTAGGATTAAAAATACATACTCTGAGATTATAAACCCATTTGCGTATTATAGAGATTACAGATTTAAGCTTTTCAGACTGTTCATTGTGGGTGTGAGGGGGAGGCCCGCTTTATACAGATAAAAACCGCAAAGCCATCCTTAAGTATGATATTTTTTTGGGACAAAAAAAGTACCCTACTTGCATATTGCGTAGTCACCAAAAGAGATATATAACCAGGGTAGTCGGATATAGTTGAAGTTTAGTAAGAAACCGGTGGATGTTTTGGAATAAAATTTATTTTGATACAAATTTTATATCCATTTTTTTTTCTTGACCTAGTTCATTATGTAAATATGTCGGGGACTTTATTGCATGAATATAGATAGGCATATAATTAATTGCAAATAATCTAATAAAAGATAGTAATCTACATTATATTACATCATTTAAAAAAACTAACAGTCTTTAAATTGTAAAGGGAAATGCCCCTTTGATAAAGAGGTTTTGGCCAAGTGACGCCCACGAAAGAAACAAATTATGGGCATTAGGGTTGACATCATAGATAAAGAAACAAACACTATTTTTTACATAGAACTCGGTTGGACTTTTATAAATCATATATAAAAATTCAAGGTTAAAAAAAGACTACTTATAGGTTTCTGATTTTTTATTCGTTTTCTTATAAATAAATGACAAGCACGTCATCTAGGAATTAGGCTAGGGGATTTATATTTGATAGAAACCTTGCCCAGCCCAAGAACCACACAATTGTCATCATGTGGGCACAACACCCTACTGTCCTCCGACTAGATATACAATTGCAACAATACTGTCGTATTGCTTCTAATCCTGTTTCGTCATTCTTGACAATTATAAAAGTTGTAAACACATCGTAATCAAAGTCGTCGGAATATCAAATATGAAAACTTAGTAGAAAAGAAAATCGCAAGTCGCAAGGAAACATCACCAAACAAAATGAGAAATGTCAATGTCAATCTGTTGTCAATTACGATTATTATTAACGTTGGGATGACGTTCGAAAAAAGTATGGATCTTATCTATTTATAAGCCCAAATATGGATAAACATTTTTTTTTGCCGCTAAAGAAAATAACAAAAGCGAAACAATACGTAATAAAAATTGATTTTCCAATAATCGATTTTTGGTATGTAACCCGTTTTAGTGTATCGATTTTTTCAGTAAAAGTTGTCATCCCTACTTTGAGAGGACCAACGACCGGAAGTGTTACATAAAGCAATAAACGATTGAGTTTCTTGATTAAATCGGCTTTTAACTCCCGGCTTTTCGTTACAAATAAGTAATAACAATATTTTAGTTACTAAATGGGCATTTTTTTTTTTGCAATTATCACTATGATGGGCAAAACATGGCCAAGAATTGGCGTTTCTCTTTCTATATTTATGTCTGTAATTTATATGGTGTACATAATAAAGAATATTCTATTCTATTCTATTCTGTAATAATACAATAAATGTACAAGTACTAAAAAAAAAGGGAGAGAAGGAAAAAACGTATGAAAGGATTGTTGAAGGTTAATATTAAGCTTATGTAAGATAATAAATAAATTTCGATGTTTTTTCAAGTCGTACAAAGGGGCGGTTTGCTTGTGTTTCAATAAGTTAAACATGTATACTATAAACGCACTTATTTAGTGTACATTTGCAAACATAGAGGACAGGTCTTCCAAGACGAGGTCACGATATTAGAAATGCAATCCCGCGACTCATCTTTCGCATTCATTATTATGGTAATCACGGAGGCCACAGCTATGTATTTTTTTATTATACAGTTTTAAGTTTCTTTCCTCAACCATTCTTTTGGTCAATTGTCATTCTTTTGGGCAAAGCTAAGGAGTTGACATAAAGACGGCGAGATGAGAAAATATTCAACTACAATAGTGCGACCATTCTAGTACCTAGCTAATAAAGATCAAATTCGCAAAACACGTATTCTTTTGCATGAAACTGACAGTTGTCAAGACCCATTCTCTCGTCGGCCGCACCCAAGCGACTTTTCTCTAAATTCATTAAAAATCCAGTTGTGAGTAGATTTAAAGTCACAGATAAGTAGGCGTACAGCGAAAAAAAAAACAATTAAACCTGAAATAGGACGACCAACACCAAACTTTTTGATGAAGTAGTTAATTCTGAAAGATCTGTAATATTTATAGCCTTCTCAAAAGGAACTGTCACTCATTATTGATTCCAAGTTGGTATATTAAAATAATTAAGTACACATATTGATTATGTGTCAAATAATCATGTTGTGGTAGCAATGGAATAAGGACTTTATTTATTTGAGTCGTGTTTAAATCGGCGGTCACTAACACAATCCTCAATTTTGACTAAGAATTGATCCCAAATAACTCATGCTCGACCTTAATAACCCCTTTAAGATAACAGATATTGGGACAAGATGATACGAAAATCCTGTCAGTATATGTGTGTCTGTTTCTGACACTAATGTTTCTTAAGACCAAAAACACGCTGTGGTACAGTCTCCCACAGTATAATTATGGCCCTTACGTACTTTGTATTGATACCTCTCTAATGTACCTATACTGTGGTGAGGAATAAATCATTATTATTATTATATCATTGTTTTGTTTACTCGCAGTAAACTATTAGGTTGTCTCATAAATTATTGCCAGTTAAAAGACAAATTATTATTAATATTTTTTTATTAATAAAAAATACATTTAATCAATTATATAGTCTCCCTTGTTATCAACAACAGTCAGCCATCTACTGGGGAAAATTTGAATACCCTTCACCCAAAATGAGGCAGGCTGGGACTCGAAAAAATGTTCAAGTTCAATTTTAATACTTCACAATTTTCGAATTTTTTTCCTAGTAAATGAAATTTAAGAGCTCGAAATAAATGAAAGTCTGAAGGCGCAAGATCTGGGCTATACGGTGGATGTGGAACAGTCAGCCATCCTACCTCTTCCAGCTGTTTATGTGTTAACTTGGCGCAATGAGGTCGTACGTTGTCATGCAAAAGTTGGACTCCAAGTCGTTTTGGCCGCTTAATTTTGAACACCTCTGCTAGTTTGCGAAGCTGCTGCGTATACAGATTGGCGTTAATAGTCTGATGAAATTCGAAGAGTTCCCAAAAAATCATTTCTTGCCAATCCCAGAAAACAGACAACATAATCTTACGACCGTGTTCATTAAGTTTAGGCTGGGCTGGTGGGTTTGTCCAACGTGAGATCACTGCGATATCCCATCGATTTGAGATACCGATCTATAGTCACATGGGATTGTCCAAGCGCCTTCTCTAAATCGCGCGTACTATAGTCCTGATGTAGCTCAAGTTCGTGACGCAAAGCATCTCCATCACAGCTGGTGGGTTGGCCTGGGCGAGGTTGATCTTCGCAGCTTATATCACCGGTGTCAAAACGCTTGTACCAGAAACGAACAGTCCGATCGCTAGTAGTACCCGGTCCAAATGCAGTGTTAATCTTTTTAGCCGTTTCTGTTGAAGAGACTTTAAGTCGATGCTCATATAGCATAATAGCTCGCAGTTGACGCTGATCCATTTTCACTAAAGACTAATTATTGCGTTGCGTCCGCGCAACGCAATAATTAGTTAGCGCTCACCATAAAATATACTCACCCTTACTATAAAGATCTAGAATTTTCTTGAATTCAGTTTAGTTTAAATACGAGAAAATTCGAGAAAAACAAAATATGGCAAGAACTTATGAGACAACCTAATAAATTATACTTCGGTATATTAGTAAAGTTTGATAAAGGAGTGCCCAAAGGCTTTTTACAAGTTCACATTTCCCAAAAAAAAAAAACAGTTTGGGAAAAAGCCGTCCACGAATCTTTTAATTTTTCTGATAGCACTCGAGGCAGCAATTTGTTCACGCAATAGTTTTAAACCGCGCACAATTGGGTTTTTTTACCAGGAACATTTTTTTGTACCTTCCATATTTATTTATGTGTACTTGGATCATTCTTTCAGAGACACACGTGAGAATTTTTTGAAGGTTGCATTAAAGTGGCAACCTTAACAGGTCAACGACTATTAGTCCTATCATGTTATGCGGGTAGAAGGATTGGATTTCATCTAAAGTATTTGTTGTTGATAGGTACAGTACATAAATTAGGAACGATAAATTGGCGTGTGGATTTTGCTTTTATTGGCAGTCATAAGACAATTGAGGTTAAAACTTAGTTTTTAAGCCATTTGTTTTGAGAGGTTTTCCCCTTTGCCGTTAATTGACATGATTCGAGTCACGGTGAGCAGAAAATGATAAGAATATAGTACCAATAATAAATGAAACTTTATATACTACGATGTTTACTCCTTTTGTGATTAATGTCCGAAGTCTCTCAATGTACGGCAAAGTACCCTCTAATGACTCGTAAAATTGCTGCATAACATATAAATTATTTTTAACCACAACTTTTACAAAGTTTTTCTATGGTAATTCTGATTTATTAGACCATATACTGCATCCCATGTTTCTATTTGCTGCAACAAAAACGTATTTTCAATTTGTTATTCATGTAAATTACTCACTCAGTCTTAGTTACAAGTAATTACGTAGGAAGAAAAACAATTTCTAAAAGTTCTATTTTAAATGATTTTAAAGTTGTTTTGATTTCGTTTTCGGTTCTCTCATCAACATCCTATCCATATTATATATTTATTATAAAGGCGAAAGTAAGTTACTTTGTTTGTTTGTTACCTTTTCACGCCTAAACCACTGAACCGATCATCCTGAACTGTTGCATATATATTGTCAGGTGTACTGAAACGGACATAGAGAACCTTTCATCTAAAAAAAAGTGCTGCTTCCGAGGAAAACAACAATAACGTTATTATGATAATAGATGGCGACACGTGTCTTTCGATTCAAGATTGAATTATATTAGAAACTTTAGAGTTTAGAGTTTTTTTTTAATTTTTTAATTTAATCATAATACATTTTGTGAGTCTAGAGTGTCGATAGTCTGGTTTTTCATCCTCCTAACTATAATATTGTAGACAAGGGCAAACATTGCATGTAGCAGGGGTGCCTTTGGAAAAGCCATGTTTTTCCCATGTCCTATATGTAGCATGTTCACGTGTGTCCAATGCCCAGAATTTGTACGTATTAGCGCCAAATAAAAGGACATACAACATTGTGTATAGGAGCGTAATAGAATAGTATTCCGTTCTAAGCCCATGAGTGTAACGGCAGAGTACAACCCGAATTGATTGTCAAATTATAAATTAACGTGAGCGAAGCCACGGGCACAAGCTAGTAAAAATATAAATGGTAAATGATTTTATTTTTGTAAGTAGGTATGCACAATAAATTACTGAAATTGCCAGACAATGACAAAACCAAACAGAACAGATATAATAATAAAAAAAAAAATAAAAAAAAATAATAACAAAATGACCCACATAGTCTTCACATTAACAACAATTAAAATAATATAATACTTAACAAAGTAAGCAAATGTCATTGTATATTTAATTCATTAATGTCAATGGATATATAAAAATAAAAACATTCAATATGTAAAAATTGAAAGGACCTCAATTCCAAGCCCTTTTGTCAGAACATACAAAACATACTGAATGTGAATCTAAGAATCGTGGATGAAGCCGATAAAGATTGGTTCCAAATCCCCGTGCGACAAAAGTACAATAGAATGGAAAGAATACGGGCTGTATATGAAACTGAAATGTCGAAGTTGTTTTTTTTTTAATTTATTTACAATTGAAAACATGTGTGCCGCTATGTCTGGTACCTACAATTAGATATTACAATAGAATATAATAAATATTCTTTATTATGTACACCATATAAATTACAGACAAAAATAGACATTTTACAAAGGGTTACAAAGGGTTTGTGCCTTATATTCATAAAAAAAACAGTTGATATGGTTAGAAAGGCGGTGACTACCGGCATTAATAATAGGGAAGTAAGGAAGAAAAAGTCATGTTCCGCCGACGCCTAGTAAATTGAGATAGGGGTATAAGGGTAAGACCGGGTAAGATAATATAGGGTAAGGCAGACGTCGAACGACAACGACGACGACGATAATGACGGTGATTCATAAAACAAAAAAAAAGGATTTATCTTAACAAGTACGCTATTTATACATTATTGCAACTTCTATTTTGAAGGAATGAAACTAATATCGATAAAACATCAAGTTCTAATCCGCTAAGTATTATTATTATGAGAACCTCCCGCTGTTATCGTATTCAGCCCAATGTATTATAATGTGTAGTGACGTCACATTACTAAGGCCGAATATTGGAACAGACAACATTTGATATAGCACTTTGCCACTATCGTAGAATCTAATGCGATAGTTATGCGTGAGTTACTGAACTACGTCCCTTAATAAAAGCATTTATTTCATACGCTTTATGGCATAAAGCATGATAATGTCAGTCTGTGACCTGCAGTGCTATTCTGTAAAAATCTCACCGTGAGAACTTACGTGAAGTGAGCGGGAAGTGAGCTGTCATTAAAAATAAAAAAATGAAAAGGTGTTTATTCCCAATAATACTTTACAGTACATATTTCTTACCTCTGCCAAACTGCAATGCAGTTTGTTGGCAGACGTAGCTCCGTTTTACATTTCTATTTTTCATTTCTATTATTAGGGATTAACTATTGACACTGCTCACTTCAAACTCACTTCACTTATGAATTCACGGTGATATTTTTACAGAATCGACCAGCAGATTGTTTAGTCGTTTCCGTGTAGTCTATTGATCAGAAAATATGGCGAGGAAACGAAATCACTAACACGCGTGGTTCATCACACTTTCTTTCTCTATTAAATCCTTCGAATTGTGATCAAAAAGTGCGTTATGCGATGCAAAGCTGTAGTTTAAACGTAATATTAAAATTTTATGTGTAATTACTAATATTGAGCCATAAGTTGTATGTGTGGTGCAAACTGTAAATATGAGTTGGTTATCAATAAATACATAAATACGCGACGACTTTAAACTTGATTATATTACCTACTAAAGTAGATGACGATTGACAATACCCAATATTAATGGAAATTTGGCCGGTGAAAACCACCCTCAAAGGCATCGTTTTGTTGGGTAATATGAAAAAAAATCCACTAGTTCTGTGGAGGAGTTTTGGGGGGGGGGGTAATAGCGTGAGGCACTCAACATCCCAATGCTATTCATTTCGTCATTTACGTTCTCGAGCAGACGAATTTTTCAAACAGAGGAAGCAATGGATTAGGTACGAATTTCCGTGGAAATCCTTCAGATTGTGATTGGAAAGTGTGATACGCAAGTATGCTTTTACAATCCCACACACCTACATATATATATGTTTTCCCTATCTCAACGTTCCGCCTTTACATTGTTTACATAAAATGTCGAGAAATGAGATCAGTGGTGGCTCAGTGACAACGGCCGTGACTTACGAGTTATAGGTCGTAGGTTCGAACCCAAAAAGGCGCGTTACTTGTGAGAATAATTAGATCACCACTGGTCTTAAAACGGTGAAGGAAAACATCGTGAGGAAACCGGCATGTCCTAGAACCAAAAATTCGAAGGCATGTGACATCAACCAACCCGCACTGGGCCAGCGTGGTGGATTACGGCCCACTCCCTGTCTCAGAGAGAAGGCATGTGTCCCAGCAGTGGGATCATTATAGGCTGTTTATACTTATACATAAAATGCAATTAGAATATACGTGAGCGGAGTCGCGGGTGCAGCTACATGTTTATTACGGCTTACTACATTTACGTCACTTTGCCTTTAAGCTGGCCTACCGCAGGACGGACTTTCAATAGAATGAGAAGCCATTTTTTTTTATCCATGACATCTCTAGTACTCATAGCACAAGCTCTGCTTAGTTTGGGACTAGATGGCGTTGTGTGAAAGTTGTGGAATATTATTATTATTATTATCTCGAAGTTCAACCTATGAGGTTGTCGTTTGCTTAACCGGACTTGCCTGTGGATGACTCAATTAATTAAGACCTCCAGCCAGGGCTTACACGCTAAGGGCACCCCCTGTGGGGTACGGACCCCGGCTTAGGGCGTCGCTGGGAGAGAGCAGCAAGGGCCAGGCTGGATCGGATTTAAATGAGAGGCCAGTTTCTCATACTGGTTTTGTTAACACTAACATACGGCCTACTGTACCTACACATAAATAAGGCGGTCTCCGGAAAGACTCATTTATCTTAATTATGTTGCAGAAGCGTCTGGGAAAACAAAGCCATTTTTAACACGCTTTTTTACTGCCAATGTTAATTGAATACTATTCTTGTCACCATCATCTGTCTCGCCTTTTCCCAAATACGTTGGGATCGGCTTCCAGTCTAACCGAATGCAGCTGAATACCAGTATTTTACATGGAGCGACTGCCTACCTTACCTCCACAACCCAGGTACTGGGTAATACGATTCGTAGGACTGGTTGTCAGACTTTTGAGCTACTGACGACCCGTAACGACTGTCAAAGATCCACGAATGACAGCCGGGACCAAAAGCTTAACGTGCTTTCCGAGGTACGGACGGGTCTTGGTGTGTGAAGATGGTCACCCATCCACGGACCAACTGCGGCAAGCATAGCTTATTCTGATCGATCGACCCGTGCGGCTGTTATTACTTAGCCACAAGCCCCTCTATTCAATATATTTTATGTTTTAAAAGAATGGAGCACTGCTATGATATTTACCTCGGTAAGATCATAAACAGATCACAGACATAATTAATATTTATTGTTACTAGTGTAACAAAAAAAAAAGACTGGAACAAACTGAAGACTGGAACAGACTGGGACTGTGTGAAAATAAAGACTGGAACATTAATACCCCACACTTGATTTTATTATGAGAATTTAGTGATCAGCCGGCCGATTCTGTAAAAATCTCACCGTGATATCATAAGTGAAGTGAGCACTTAATAGTGTTAATCCCTAGCGAATGACAGCTCACTCCACGCTCACTTCACCCAAGCTTTCACGGTGAGATGGTTACAGAATCGCACGGCAGGTCTGACATACAAAGTAAGGGTATAGGATTTTATTTTAAATATATATTTTTTTATTTTGATTACATAACCTGTACGATTACTCACGCAAGTATTCAATACCTTATTTGTGCCTAGTAATAGTTCTCTTAATTTGCATGCAATAATGTACCTGTAGACGACAAAAATTAATTTAACTTTCCTTCAGTGTATACATTTTCAATAAATGAATGATTGATTGCATTCAACTAAACTTACAGCTTTTTTGCCAAACTGGAAAACAATACACGAGTTTAATTAGTAACAAAGAATTCAAACATTGAAGGGTTAAAAGTCCGAACCACTCTCATTCAATTGTATTCAGCCTTTACAAAGTAAAATCGTTTTTGTTCGGGGATCTTAGTCAAGTGGCATTTTCAAAGCAATTAACAATGACTCAGCTATTATTAACAATAATGCGTGTGCCTTTCCCAAAACGATTTGTCAAAGTGACTAGTAAATATTTTCACTTTAAGCCTTTCAACCATATGGTTTAACTAACGAGAAAATTACTGTGAAAATACAGTAATTTAGAAAGTTTGTTACAAAATTTGTGTACGACTATGTACTGTTATAAAATATTAGGAACTTTTTGCTGAAAATGCCGAGTTTCTATGTTAATGTAATCAGAAGTAGGTAGTATGGTAAACTGTCAAGTTGGCAGGGTTCGGTAATAATAATAATCTAGACCAAGTTGGAATGTGTTAAGGTTCCAAATTTTCGATACAGAATGAAGCACATGGGAGCTGAAACAGTCTAGCTGTCAAAGGACACGGATTTAAGCAAGTAAGGTATTGCTTTTCTAAAAGAGGGTATTGTTTCAGGATACCGTATATTATTTTAAGTGATTGTTATCTCAAGTCTTAGTAAGGTTTAGAATAATAAGCGAAACCGTCTGGTACGTGTATCTTCTCACAAGTGAATACTTGGAAGGACTCATTAATTATTTTCAGTTTTATTATATTTTTAGTGCGCCCTTTGTTATTACCTTTACCCCCCCCCTTACTTACCTTTTCAGGGTATAGGCCTCCTTTTCCCCTCTTCCACCTCTCCTTGTCCAAAACTGCGGAGGACCAATTTTTATTAAAGAAATTCAGCTTGTCTCGCCGTCGATTGCCAAGTGGCTTCCAAGTGGGACCCTTATTATTTTTGTATCATAATTGGTGACGGGCCCAACTCACGATCTGGAATTTGATGAAAGTGGCTATTATAATTATGCATCCGAAAAAGACATGGCTACCACACAAATAATGAAAGAAAGAAAATGCGTTTATCTACACTAACATTATAAAGAGGAAAGATTTGATTATTTGTTTGTCAATACAAACAAATAATCAAATAATCAATTTTTCAAATCGGTCCAGTAGTTTCGGAGCCTATTCAATAGGCTCCGAAACTACTGGACCGATTTGAAAAATTGCTTTACCATTAGAAGCCGACATTATCCTTGATGAATATAGGCTACTTTTTACTGCGGGAAAATGCTTCATTCCTATGGGAAAACGGGTAATAGGATTTAAAAGGCGGGAATTCCGAATTCTACGCAAATGAAGTTGCGGGCGGATGCTAGTTTACGATAAACATGAAGCAGAAAAAGAACACAAAAAAAAAGACAAGTTGAGGGAAAACAGGCGTCACATCCACGCAAAACGGCTACCGCTCAGGATAATGCTAAGGTATCCTATGCGAGACAGAGCCCCAGCGCTGGTTTTCAGCGACAGTTGGCGTTGACGTGATGACGTCAACCGAAAATAAATGGAATGAAATATCTACTTCATTATTGGTTCAAGGTTACGTTTAGTTAAGCCTAGATTTATGATCGAATTAGTGAATGAAAAGGAAAATGAAAAGGGTAAACTTTAGTTTAGGTAATAGGTAACACGGGCTGGTGTCCGCAACTCCACGTCAATGCGCGTATTTTGCGTACAAAAAAAAAAGTTAAAAAAAAAACTTAAATAATAACTTAAACTTTAGTTTAACTTTAAGCCGATTTGAAACAAAAATAATGTAATCTTCTGATTAAAAAATTGCGTTAACCAAATTAAGACAAGAAAAAACGTCTAGCGGGTTTAACTAAATTCAAAGTCTTGAAAGCTCATCTAGATCGTCCGAAGAATTGTTTTCAACTCATGAAAGCAAAAATAATAGACAGTAATAATAATACTATAATAATAAAATAAACAATAATAATAGTAATAGACAATTTATCGAAACTACATAACTTCCAATTGAGTTTCTCCTAGAATTGGTTACCGGTGTTAGCATTGACTTTCAATGAGGGTAAATGTTTGTGGTTCTATAGAAGCTGATCAAGGCAGATGTTTCCAGAAAAGTTTCAGAAAGGTCATTTATGTTTTCAATTGGTAACCAGCATTCCATTTGACCTCAAGACGAGTTGGCGATTTCAGACTTACATCAACTATAGGTCCAGGTTTTCTCACTATGTTTTTCTTGACCGATGTCAGTAATGTCCAAAATAAACTCAGGAAGTACAGTAGCGTGGTTATCAACGATCATGCCTTCTTAGTATGAAAAGAGGCCTTTGCAGTGGCACAATAACAGGCCGGTATTATTTTATTTTATTCCGTTTAACCTTACAAAGCATAATTTTTCTTATCGGCTTCAAGAAAATATATTAGCCTGCAAATATGATGCCATTTCTCGAAAAAATATTTAGAAAAATCATAACTCAATAGAAACGTATGTTTTTGTGCATGGCACATCATGCATTATCACTACATAGTATAAAACAAAGTCGCTTCCCTGTCTGTCTGTCCCTATATATGCTTAGATCTTTAAAACTACGCAACGGATTTTGATGCAGTTTTTTTTAATAGATAGAGTGATTCAAGAGGAAGGTTTATATGTATAATATAGTAGAGAAACACTGATAATTTTAGAGGTTTCTAATGTGATGTCGTAAATAAACACATTTTTTTGCGCTTACATTGTAAACGCTGGCTGAACCTGTCGAGATAGATCAAAATAATGTACTACAGTATTGTACACCTTAAAAAGGTCTACAAAAAAGTCCGCAATGGTATATGTCTATCTCTTAGGGATAACCCACAGTAACCATTTTTTATCCTATACTTTTTACGAGAAATAATGGCTCTAAAATTATCAGTGTTTCTCCATTGCACCCGTGCGAAGCCGGGGCGGGTCGCTAGTAATATTAATATGTGTTACGTAGTATCAATGAAATTACAAGATTATACGTACAATGACAAAATAATATGAACATGAACTTACCTCTACTAATTATTTCGTTCCTGAAAATTCTATCATTTTAATTTTATAATTTTTTTGCGATTATTATACGCCGCTCGTTAATCGTTTTCAAAGTACCTACCGATTTGAAGAAAACATAAATAAATGTTTATCTACAGATCTATCCAAAATGTATGGTACTAAATTCGAAACTCAAATACATAATAGTTAATCTTATCAACACTAGATCACGCTACTTGGATCGATTTTTAAAATATAAGACATTTTTCGGTATGTGCCATATGTGGGACAATATGCGCTGTAGGGTTAAGATTTTCTCGACAGCTAACCGAATCGATAACAATTTGTTTCTTTAGATCACACTAATGTGAAAATGATACAATCTCTCGACTCTTAAATCAGCAAAATCGTTATCTACATGATGATTGCGGAACACACTATCAATAGCAACGAGTTTCATTTTGACAGTTCAACAACATTCATTGCGTTATTTAGTTTGTTGAGCAGACACTTTTTTCGAACATGTAGAGCAATGGATTAGCAATATGCTTCAAAATGATACACATTGAGAGTAATACTGTGTTACGCAATTAGGGTCCTGAACTCTCCTGTTTAAGCGAAGTTAAGTTTGTATCGCAAAAAAAATGTGCTAGCAGAGGCAAGAGTAGGCAAGGTAGAATTTCTGTACCATTGTGCCTAGCGGCTATATTATCTTAGGAATTTGTAGGTAAGAAAAGCAAGAACAAAGAAATCGAAAGTGTTATGTTCTTAAATTGGCTTAGAATTTCTTTGATTACATTTTTCAGATCAAGTAATTACTTTTTTCTTTTTTTAAACGTTTTCCCACACTAGGAATTTCTCCTGTATTATGGGTGCGTTTACAAACATTTAAAGTCACATACACAAACAGCCAGACCTGGAACAACTACTTGTAGGTCATAAAACTATTTGTTCCGTGCGGGAATCGAACCCGCGACATGCAGCGCAGCAGTCAATCGTTTCACCACTGCGCCAACCGTTCCGTTACTGTTCATATAATTATAACGACGAATAAACTGCAATAACCTTCGCAGAAACTATAACAGTATAAAATAATACTAAAAATATTGTACTTATACAATTTTGATTGGATTAGTTCATAGTGAAACAATGGCTTTGATTTTAATTACACTGTGTATAATAAAAAGAACTGCAATAAAACAAACTGAGTGTTGATGAGATATAAAAACATTTAGGAATGGTCAGTCCGAACTTTTTTTTTCTGCTTTTTTGTCCCACTCCTGGGTAAAGGTTACTGCCATATTTTTCCAGTTCTCTTGATGTTTTGCCTTCTCCGGCCATTCTGGAAAGAACGAATCGAGATCGTCACGATAGTGTTTTCAAATCCTGCCTCGGCGACGACGCCCACATAAAACTATTAAAAATAATGAGTAATGACAGACGAGCAAAACATTAAGCTACCTACCCACATACCTACTAATTACTTTAGGTAAAACTCAAACTCAAACTCAAAGCATTTATTTCAAGTAAACCGGTACAGGCACTTTTGAATTGTCAAGGGGTCGGTCAGTCAGAAAGATGAAGCTAGTTGCCCATTCCAAAGCGTAGTAGGTACCTGTGTCTACGTCTGACTGGAATACGTGCATAATAATTATGACATATCATAGCTCGCTCATTACCTTACAAAGCTGCTTTTTTACTTGGATTTAATATTCACTTAATAAATCTTCAGTTAATCATAATCATGGTCTGGCAGTTTGAGTGATGTATGCGGCCTACCCAAATTGCTTTCATTGATTCGTCGAATCGTAAGGCTCCTCAAGTTCTGAGTTGAGCTGCACGATTTTTGACAAATGCGTGCACTGACTGGACAGGTCCGCTCAATCTGTGTGGTTCTTTACTCAAAAGACCATTTCAGACACCAATCTACATTGTCTTCACATTATCCAAGATTATGTCTGGACTTTAAAAGAGACTGTGACCTCTGAGTTTGTTTCGGCCTTTCTTCTCAGAGTAGTCAGATAGGAAACGCCGACCTCATCTAGTTTAAAAAAATATGATTGACATGTAAAAGTGTTTGTACAAACCTACTTACAGAAAATAAATCATTTATTTATCATTATCATTTAAAAACTAGTTTAAGTACAGTGGTGCTATTCTGTAAAAATCTCACCGTGAGAACTTAGGTGAAGTGAGCGGGAAGTGAGCTGTTATTAGGGATTGACACTATTGACACTGCCCACTTCAAACTCACTTCACTTATGATTTCACGGTGAGATTTTTACAGAATCAACCGGCAGCACTGAATGGCAACGCACGTAGCTGTTGCAGGTCAATGACTCTTTTGCGAGCTGTGTCAACACAACCTCGCTATTTTTAAACTACAAAACATGGAAACTATTACAATAAATGTGAACGGTCTTGATCCGGAAAAAGGTGCGGTATTCGGAATTTAGTATTCCGATTGAAGTGATTTTGTTTACGACGTTACATTGACTGATTGTTATGGGGACACCTGCTCAGTACAAAGCCGTAAGAGTCCACTTTGTTCAATAGGTTTGCTAGCTAACTGCCGGACAATTTTGTTTGAATGTATGTTACGATCAAAGGAGGTACGAGTAGTATAAAAGTAGTCAATTTTTGCCCAAGGACCGGCAAGTTAAATAATAATTGGTAATTGAAGTTCGCGTTCTACAGAATGTTAAAATATCCGTTAATAATATTTTACGTTAAGGGAACATTTTAAAAATTATTACTCAACCACTTGTGGTAGTTACATGAACAAACTACCAATTTCTACCGCTTGTTTTCAAAAATATTTTATAAAACACCAAGAGATACATGTAAAGTGTGTTACAAAAAGTAATTATTATAAGAGTTAAAGTAAATTAGGTCTATTCTTTATTCATTTAATCACCAGGAATATGTATACTATCCAGATGCATATGACTCTATGACATCTGGATAGTATACATATCCCTGGACAATATCTTCCAACAATTTTCACCAACTATTCGTCTGATGATGAAAAAAATTAAGACAGTGATTAAATGAATAAAAAATAATGAGACCATCATTTAACTATTGGGACAAAAGCCAACTCTTTGTTACAGGTAGATATTGATTCAAGAATAAAATAACAAAAGCATTATCTAGAAGAAGACGTAGCTATAAAAAATATAAGTACATGTTTTATGTAGTACCATTAACAATTACACAAGGGAACGAAGGTTTGACAACCAGAACAGTAATCATATATTTTTGTTGCACTACCTTCATCTTTCACCCATCAAGTCATCAAAGTGGTGTGACAGGTCTCATATAAGTTTTATTCAAAGTTTCATATTTCGCTAGCATTAGCCTCCTGTACACAAATCCTCACAATATATTATTCACAATATTTCGAGTTAACAAGTTTTTTTTTCTATCATTACATAAAGTTAAGTTATAAGATATTGAGAAGTCGTCGACACCTCAAATGTGTTGTATTTCTTGTTACATGGGACTTTTGAAGTGGATGAAATGTAAACAAAAGAAAATGCCTTTTGCAGTTCCTATGCTGTGGCGAGAGCCTTCGAATCATGTAAATGATTGCTATTTTTGCACGGTAAATGTCTCCGGATACTCGAAGAAGGATAAACATAAAATAAAATATCCAAACTTGTCATCAGCATCGCGACCTATCCCCCACGGAAAAAACTATCCTGTACCAAGTGCACCATCCACTTCAATTAGCACAGAAGAAACTTTTACAGAAATGTTTTGTTGCAGTCATAAAAGGCTTTCTACGCAATAAAAAATCAGAAAACTATCAACTTTTAGTACATGAATTACTTCAGTCGTACGTAAAACGTAGGATGCAGAATGTCTCTACAAAACCAATTCCTACACTCTCATCTAGACTTTTTTCCTGATAATCTTGGCGCAGTGAGTGATGAACAAGGAGAAAGGTTTCATCAGGATGTATGATCAATAGAAATAAGATATCAAGGACGATGGGATCCAGCTATGATGGCGGATTTTTGTTGGTTCCTCAAAAAAGAAGATTCAACATCACACAAAAGGCAAAAGAAGAGTCATTAACCAAATAAAACCTGTATCTTCAAGCTTCAAATACTCTATAATAGTGGACAATTTGAAATTAATGCCATTATGTTAAAATTCGTTATGCTTTTAATTTATATACATTTTTTGAACTATTTTTTAATGTTATTTTCTCATTTTTCCAAGTACTGCCGTATCTATAAATTTAGACCTGTTACAATAAATTCACTTTCAGTTTCTACTTATGTCAGGCAATTGTAATCCGAAACAAGTATAATTTTGACAGTTGTATAAAAAAGTTTGAAACTTGTTCCCTTGTGTTATGGAAATACTATAAGCATAACTTTTATGAGCACTTACACGAAATTCTCGAAAATCTGACGCCCAATAACCGACAGCAATCTTAAGACATAACATTGCATGACAAGATAGGACTACCCAATTTCTTCCCAAGGGAGCCGTAAGTTGTAAAAGCTTGGGTGTGATCAGCACTATATTTTTTACGACGGTAATACAGTATATTTTTAGGGTTCCATACCAAAATGGTAAAAAGGAACCCCTATGGTGTGACTCATTCTGTCAGTCCATCTGTCTGTCCGTCTGTCACAGCTGGATATCTCAAGAACTACGAATGTTATCAACTTGAAATCTCTAAACAGCACACTTTTTCAGAAAAAAAAAAAAATATAATGGTACGGAACCCTCGGTGCGTGAGTCCGACTCGCTCTTGACCGGTTTTATAATGTAGAACTAGTTTCCTCTGGAACTCACCCGTTAAATTGTTTTTTTCGACGGAGTCGCGTTATATCCGCTACGTGTAACGTCCGTTTATATGGCCATATTGTATTCTTGAAGGTGATTTTTTCACGGATCAGTCGCGTTATATCCGTTCTTCCTAAAATCACACTCAACGCTAAAAAAGCTTGTTATTAGAAAAAAATCACACAGATCAAATTAAATTTTGTGAAGCATGGTACAAGGCGAGCAGACTTATCAGGAGATACTTTTTGTCACGTGTCACATAGACAGATGCCAAAATCCACAGTGTAGTTCCACTGTGCGTTTGGCGTCTGTCTTTGTACTCACTTAAATCCTCTGTTTTAAGCAATGACATAGACATACACGAAAAGCGCTTTTGCTAACTTTATAAAAGTTTCAACATTTTTATCAATGAAGTATCTTACAATAACAAGTTCTTCCTGGCACCGGTATATCTAGTAGTTATATATCCACCTACTCAAACAAGTTCTTTTCCAGCTCTTTATTCTCAAGTTCCATTGAGAACTTTCTATGACTTGAACATGAACTGAATAAACTTCATTATACTGAAAGAGATGTAGAGAGACTGTTGACGTGTTTTTTCAAGACTAGCTCCAATAATGCCATTTACTTGTGAACTATATGTTCAGTTTTTGTTTTATGCTGACGCAGTTCACTTTATTTATTTATTTATTTATTTATTTATCCTCACACTAGAACGCCATTCAGCAATTACACCAGCGGAGCAAAAAAAAACTTCTTGTGTGGCTTTCCATCCATCCTGTGCGCGGTGGACATCGAACGGGCGGCGATGGATCACGCACGCTTACGCATCCTCAAGAAATTTCTCCATAGCCCCATCACTCCTTCCATATTACGCACATTCTTTACGAATTTTTGAAACACAACGAATTTTCCAACATAAATACATTAAAATTGAAAAAAACGGAGAATTTTAAGGTGTCATCCTGACTGACGGATGACAATATTTAATATAATTCACGTTTATTTAAGAACGCTAGCTCCTGTGATCAAAAAGTCTTAAGAAGATTGCATCTACAATCTCATCTCAGCGACAATGAATGTCAATAAATCGACAAAAATATGAATTAGAGGAATTTTTGGCAGATTGAGAGGGATATTAGGTGCAGAATTTCTTAAAAATACCGGGTTTGCCACAATAAAAGTCTCAATTTCATCTTTGCGATAGTCGATGTCAAACATGCATCGATATTTCAACATAATATTTGATGATAAAGCTAATTTAATTTGATCCTATATATTTGACTAGCTGCGCCCCACTTTTTCACCCGCATAGGTCTCAATCCCGTGGAAATATCGAGATAAAAGTATTCTATATGTTAATTCGGGTTATAAACTACCTGTGTACCAAATTTTATTCAAATTGGTCCAGCCGTTTGAACGTGAAGAAGTAACAAACATACAAACACACATACTCACAAACCATCGCCTTTATTTTATTAGTGTGATTGTGCGGGCTGGCTGTTCGGAATCATGCCAACCGGGACACTTGTGTAGTACCCCTTATATGTAGAAGTAACGATCTTTTCTTGGCAAGAGACTAACAACATAAAGTTACCAAAGTTTATCAACTATAATATCATGGGGTCGGTGCAACATGTCTTTTTCTTCCATAGTTCTCTATTAGTCGTCATCTTGGTATTCACCCGCTTTCTATCCATAACATCATTCACACAGTCCATCCATCCCTTTACTGCTCGTCTCTTCATCTCGTTTCTTTGGTCTTCCCTTACTCTTATAGCCATCGACGTAACGACCATAATATTATATATCAATAAAAATTTCTAGAACACAAAGTTACTCTAAATAATAAAGAGTGTTCTATGTATCTTTCTAGAATACTCTACCTAAGTAATAAGCATATTACACCGTTAATCGTTCCTAATTCAACAAAAGAATAGTTCCGTCTCTCACATTCTTCCTACATCTCTTCCAAAGTAATTATTGACTACCCTATATTCCCATACGTATTTGTTGTCGCACGATAGTATAGTAAGGATGTGGGCTATAAAAATAACTCGTAAAATCCTTCTATCAAGACCGAGTGGTTCTAGTAGTCTTCATAAAATAAGTACTATTTTCTTTTGGTGCAATTCTCGGATTGAGGTTTTACATTTGTCGGGGGTTGGCACTCTTATGTATATAGGCAATGATTTTAATTTTCTTTTTCGGAATGTAAGCACAAATTAATATGTATATGTGCACAATACACTGGCCGGCGACGGTGCGACTCGCCTGTAGTGTGCAATGGTATACAAAAAATGTACGAATGTGCCTGCGGGCTAGTCCAAATGTGTGCGAGCGCCATATTATTGCACTGGAGTGGAAACAGCGGAGTAGTTGCGTAACATACCTACTATCAGTAGCAATGGCTATCATTTTGACAGTTCAACAACATTAACTGCGTTATATACGTTGCTGGGCAGATATATTTTTCAGAAATATGAAGCCATGTATTAGCAATACCCTTCAAAATGATTCAGATTATGACTGATAGTCTGTAACGCAATTGTGGGGCTTGTGGCTAAGTAAGAACAGCTGCACGGGTCGATCGTTCAGGTTAATTTATTAATATCTACAATAACACACATACATACAACGTGTAACGTTAAATGCGCAAAACCTCAGACACCCCAACTGATTTTTAATTCAATTGAACTATTTCAGGGAGAAAATAAGTCATTAAAAAAATTTTAAAGGTTTTATGTGCTGTTTTAATTTTACTGGCCATTCTAATCATTTCTTCATCGATCGATGACGCTTTGTAGAGGGAGGAGTCGTCACCGGGCCGCTGCGCCGCGCTGACCTTGGCTTGCTTGACCTATTAATAAAAAGACACGGCAACGTTTTTAATGAAGATTTTTTTGAAAAATGTGACCTATATTAAAAAGTGGTTCAATTAATTCTGCTCGTTATTCTGATGAAACTATTTTCAGGTTTTGCGCATTTAACGTTACACGTTGTATAACTGCAACTCCTACACAAACCTTGTTGCTATGCCTAATAACTTGGTGTAGTCGGCTCCCTTAGACTACGTCTTCTCTTTGAGTATGGTCCATAGTATGGTGGGGATGGGCACATGGATGCAGTTGCCCAGCGGAGTACCATTATCATCTATTAGCACTCCATTGTTGCTATCAAACTTTGGCACCTTGACATTTTGTTTCTGTTTCATACCTAATAAGATACCTTTTTTCTTTTGACCCTTGATAGCTACTAGTACCTACTCTGTCACCTATACAGGGTGAAATTGAAAACATGCGACAAACCAAAATGAGAGATTGTACTCATCATTGTGAACAACTTTTACTATGAGATAAAACTAAATCGCGAAAAAAAAAACAGCTGTTCCCTACATTTATGTTCGCATAACTCGTCAAAATGTAGGGAACAGCTGATTTTTTTTTTCGCAATTTCGGGTTTGGTCCCATGGTAAAAGTTGTTCATAATGATGAGTACAATCTCCCATTTCGATTTGTCGCATGTTTTCAATTTCACCCTGTATAGCCAACATGCTTCTTGTTATAAACGCAGATAACTTTAGGGGGTTTGCCTTCAGCCATGGCTCGCTTGCCGATCTCTGAGTTATCAACCACTCTCAGGCGACTCAGTAGGCACACTTCATTCATACAGGCGGTAGTTTGGAACCCGCACGATAACTGTGCTGGGTTCAGCTTGGTTACCAAGGATTTAAACATTTTCATTCATATCTGCCAAAAATAATGGTTTCAGAAATGTTAAGGTAAGGTTAAGCTACGCTTGCCACAGTTGGTCTTTGGATGAGTGACCATCTTTACATACCGAGACGGAGGGTTAGGTGCCTCGGAAAGCACGTTAAGCCGTTGGTCCCGGCTGCCATTCATGGATCTTTGACAGTCGTTACGGGTCGTCAGTAGCCCGAAAGTCTGACAACCAGTCTTACCAAGGGGTATCGTACTACCCAGTAACTGGGTTGTGGAGGTCAGATAGACAGTTGCTCCATGTAATATACTGGTATTCAGCTGCATCCGGTTAGACTGGAAACCGACCCCAACATATTTGGGAAAAGGCTAGGCAGATGATGAGTGTGATACGCAATTAGGGTGTTGTTCCAATTCAAATTCAAAATTTGTAACTGTCTGAAACTATTACTGCGTTGGGGTGCGGCCCCCGTCATGGCTCCTTATTTGCTTTGGTGCATTTTTGCAATTTGGCGCGCTGTGACCCGCCGCGGCAATAATGTACCTACGCTTAGCTTTAATAGTTATGAGCCATTTGTATGAAAAAGGGGACAAATTCTAAAAATAAGCTGGGCCACTGCAAGTAGTTTGAGGTTATTCCCTAAGGTATGTAGAATTTGGCAAGGTAACCTGTTTCTTTTTATGTTATAATACAATAAATTAATGGTGCCGCCACAGCGTTTGCGTCAGTAGTTAATTTATCTGGTGTATCGACAATCCCGCGGGAAATTTTAAAGTACCAAGTGGCTGCCTTGAATAGAAGTTGAGGGTCATAAACGCCTACGTTTTTGCGTAGGTTACGTAAAACGTTATTGAAACATAACATAACATTACGCGCGCATCCCCTGAAGGGTAAGGCAGAACTTTACTTATAGTACACCCACATTTTGCCAGCTATGTTTAAGTCATGTGAACACTCACACACACTCACCCTCACACTCCCCCATACACCAACACACACATGCACCCCCATCATTTAAACTCCACATAAATCACCTACTATTCCACACGCACTCATAAACACTTCACGCACGTATAGATCATTTACTTGCTTATTATATTAAAGGTAATATAATTTTAAATAAAGTAACATTTAAGCTAACTATAAGTTATTCAAAATTAATTAGTAGTACAGACGCCAGCACATCAAGCTACTTCAATCTGTCAAATTTCTTAAATATGTTTTAATTAGGTTTAGAAATTGGGTTCAATGTTGATTGGGAAAATTTGACAGTTGTGGGTAGCTTGATATGCTGGCGTCTGTACAACCAACCATATTTGCTTTGATAGCATTGTATTTCTAAAATATCGAGGAAAAAGTTACTGAAAACTGAAAACAGGCTTTGCCTAGCCTGGTTGCAGTGGCTTTTATCTCTTTATATCTTTTATCCATTTATTAGAAATAAATAAAATAAAATTAGATTAATTCAAGTAACAAGACTCATATACAAACAGATACATAAATGGACAGTACTGATACATAATACTCCCCAACTATTTTCTGTAAAATATTACTAAGTTTTTGAGAAATCAATTTACTTATTGTATTTAATTAATAAGGGACAAGCCTATTTCCACCAACCGGGCACAAAGCCGGACTCTGAGCTGCTACTGAGAAATTATAGATAGAAAAAACCAATACCACTTTGCCCGACCTAGGAATCGAACCCATAGCGAGGATGAGCATGAGGTTCAGTCGTAGCGCTTGCAATTACCAGACCAACGACGCAGGTAATTAAATTAAAGTGACATTTGTCTTCGATACTTTCATGCTTGAAAATAATTATCACAAAAAGAAGTATTACCTACTCTATTGATTAATTTAACTTCTCCATACCCTTGTAATTTCGGTTTTGATTTGTTAACCCTTCCAATCGAAAGCGTATTCAATTTGAACTTTGAAAGCATAAATTAGAATAACCCTTTTGTAATGTCCAACTGTCGATCAAAGTAATTAACAAATATATTTCGGTTGTTTTTATAATAGATTATAACTTATAAGACATCGTTACGGGTTTAATATAGACTAAATAGGTACAACAATAATATTGATCTGAATATGGACGTCTAAAGGCCGATATGTCGAACATTACTGACTCTAGATTAATTGGCAATCAGTGTCATACTATTATTAGAACAGAGGTTTCATGCTGCTAGATATTCTACCTGCTCGTATAAGCACCTATTTGTGTAGTTTATAACCACCCCACTGCAACTGTAGTCATGATATAGACAAATGTCTCAAAATATTACAAAACGGGCTACTTTCAAGACTATATTTTTGCCCCTTATAGTTTCAGAGCGCAGCGACACACCTGCCGAAAATTACGCGACTAAACTTCGACGTTCTTATGTTTTCTTTGAAGATTACGATACTTCATTTAAGTCTGATGTGTCATGATATTGCAGGCGCAACTACCCGGATTTCCCATCGCGTAATTTCAGCACACATGTGTGCTACACTAACAGATGTTTTATTAGATGTACCGTTAAGAGTGGTTGGAGATAAGAACAACTGTAATCACCACTCTTTTTCAATTTATCTACATTAGAATGACATTTTCGAAGGAAATACTTGATAAGTTTTTGTTGTTTTTGTTTAAGCTCCAAAGCGGATTATTAATCTCAATTCCGCAGATGTGTTGTCAAAGAACGCCGTCCGCAATTCGTCTTTGTTTGTGACCTTTCGATTCTGTATGGGTTTTTCATTCTTGGAGGAAAAAATAGACAAATGGACTGTTAACTTTCCATCTACATACTAAGCTATGTATGTATATTGACATAAATTTTAAGGTATGTCTCCGAAAATTGTTACACTTTTTATACACTTCATGGATAATTTTCTATACGTTCAGTTTTTTCCGTTCCGTGAAATAATCACGGAACCGATTCCCAGAATTACTCCTTCGTGGTTACCTCGCAAATGATAAAGTTGTTCAGGTTTACCTATTTACATTGAGTGAGAAATTACACGATGACCAAAACCATTTCAACAGCACGTGGCATTTCCACGTGTTGAGGAAAACTGTTACATATTTACAAACACATAACAGTTTTCTTAAAAGAACCCTACTACCGTAAGGTAATAGTGTTATTTTTCATACCTATTCTATTTTAGTGTAAACATAACTGTTTAAACGTGTAACTGAGAACAATGTATTACGGTGTATAAATATATTAAAATATTTTTAATCTATGCAAAAAATATTCAAGCAGTATTGTGTTTTTGAAAGAAAGATAGAAATACATACATTTATTAAGCACGGACTAAAAGACATACAATACACCGGATACTCGTAACAAAAACAAATAAAAAATCAATTAAAAATTGTAAAGTTCGATGTAAGAAATTAGCAGGAAGTTGCGCGTCACGGCTGAGCCAAAAAGGCCCAGTTCAACGAAAATGCTAGACAACTAGTGCTTGACGCTGGGTTTCAACTGGACCTGATGTGTGAGGTAACGGATGTAAATCAGTTTCATACTGCAACGTAACGTGTGTATGCATACTTAAATAAATGAATAAAATACATTTGTGTCAAATAAAAACGGGAACGTTTCATCCCGTTTCACCCCTGCATTTCCTATTCACCCCGTTTTACGGTAACGAATATGTATAAATAGTGTGTTTGTGTTATGATTTTGTCCCATGGGGATAGGCAGGAACTACAGGCCATATATTTAATCAGTCGGTAGAAAATAGTAGTACAGTAGCTCTAGTTTACTAAGCGTCCAAATTCATACAATTTGCTCCATATTTGAAGTCATGATTATTTTTAAACTACAAATCCTTAATTAATCGTCAACATTTATTTAAAAATTGTTTGTTAGAATTATGATGCTACAATCGTTCATGCACTCTTAAAAGAAGGAGGTTATCAATTCGGATGTATTGACAAGTGTCTCCGACATATATATTATGTCGGAGACAGTTGTCAATACAATCGTATGTGATTTAACATATTTTTTGTTATTCTTGTTTTATTATTGTTAATTATGAGTTATTACTACCAATAATTGTGTAGTAAAATTAAAGGAGTATTTACTAAATGCTTTTCGAATTAGATTTGACAAATTATTTCGAGAAAAGTTACCGTTAGTTGATTCATAATATTACTGATGAATTATTTTGTTAATATAATCAAGTTATGACTGTTAAATTACTATTATTAGTTTATGATAGTAATTGTTCCATTACACAGCTTCCAAAGTAAGCGAAAAGGTAAAAATTTCATGCACGTGCACACAATAAACGAGTTCAACAATGTTGTGTGGCAATAGAAGTAGATAGATAGTGTAGCTTCTTTATAATATTTTAAAATTAAAGAACAGTCGGATTTTTAGATTCCTGACTGCCTTTAACCATTGAACCTATTCTTATGATAGTTTTATTCTTTTGTTTTGCTCTTCGGAATGCACGATAAAAAAGGGATTCCTGTGTGGATTCAAGAAGTGTTTAATACTTAAATGTTTATTAATTTAGCACGTTTTGGCATTTATAATAATAACCAATTATTTCATGTATGTTTACGGATGCAGGTATAGGTACACAGTTATAATTTTTGCATTAAATTAATATCCAACATTTAAACCCGGATGTTTTTTATTCCAATATAAATGTGTTAAAGGACATAGTTTTTTTTTTTTTTTTTTTTAATAAAGTGTAACCGAGATCACGAAATCGTAATGAAAAGAAAATGTTATGATAATGCACTGAATTTATTAAATCCCAAACATAGACGTCAATGTCATAAATGAACGTATTGAAGCGTTTATTACGATTTTAAGTCGTGATGGATGCAACTCTGCAAAGTTACGCTAATCGTAAAGGGTGCGACTGTGCAATGTCGCAAAAAAATAATAGGTGCTAGCCCTATTATATCAACTTCCTGATTAAGACGCTCCGAAAAATTTGTTCACATACATGCATACATAAATACACCCACACAGATTCATCAAATTAAACGTTATCTGGCTTTACTTAGAACACCTCACAACGTAACAGAAATCCGATTTCGAAAATCCGGGTGATCAGGAAGTTGAAATTAATTAATCCGTAATCGATTAGACTTATTAAATATAATCGAAATTAAATTGACCATAATGGCAACCCTAAACTTCGCGTGTGAAACTCGCAATGATAATACTATAAAATACTTATTTATTTGTTATGATCACGGCGTCTTAGTTAGAGATAGAACATAAACTGATAATTCCTATTTCAAAAACTTATATTTTTTGATTAACTTTCAAAATGTGTTCGCGGTGGGCCATATTCGGGCATTCACCTTTCACGAAAATAACACACCTATTCAATTTTGACATTTTCTTGAAAAACTTAGGATTCGCTGCACCAATATTTCTCAAATTTCCATCACTTTTGAGTGATGATTATACGCATCGATTGGCACCAAAACCAATCCGATCGCAACATCATTTTTTTAGAAATCGCGAATTCGCGATTTTCACATTTTTTTTTGAGAAACAAAAAAACTTCTTGGCCGATTTCGCTACAAAACTAATCAGTTCTAAGTTACGTCCATACGCATCGATTGACATCAAAACAAAGTCAATTGCATAATTACCTCGCGAGAAATCGTTGACTAAAAATGTGTTCACATACATACATACAAACACACACACACACACACACACATACTTCCACTTAAAAACTGTCTAGGATTACTCAGGACATCTCAAAACGTAAATATATCGAAAAAAAATCGATTTCGAAAATCAGGGTGATTACTAAAAAAAAAAAACCTTAAGATATACCTAATTACAGTTCGAGATAGTAACCAAATCTGTTTCATTAAGTAAAAAGTAAGTATATACTATTGATGCTGCGGCAGGTCCCCCTGTGTTTAATCCCATTTTTAACTTTGCTTAGGTACTCTCGCCCTAAAGTACTCGTAGTTTAAAAATCAACGTGAAACGGATTGTAGTTTTTTTGTTGCTTGTCAGTTGAACTTGAGTGAGGTCAGGCCCTTGATTATCTCCTTTATGTAATTCGAAAACTAAGTTCTCAGAAGTTTAGAACGTTTGAAATGCACGCAAAAAAAAAAAGGAAACAATGAAGAAAGAAAAGAATCAGCAAGATCCAAAATACAGCAACATTTAATGGTTGCTGTATTTTGGATCTTGCTGATTCTTTTCTTTCTTCATTGTTTTCTTTTTTTTTTTGCAACATTTAATGGTTGCTGTATTTTGGATCTTGCTGATTCTTTTCATTCTTCATTGTTTTCTTTTTTTTTGCGTGCATTTTTTGTGGTACTTTGGGCTTAAGTCAGTGATATTCGGCTAAGATCGGCCTTGTTTGACTTTGTAACGAGCGTCTTCTCCTACTCACATTCCACTGTCAGTCTGGTAATCAATGACGACACGATGGAAATTTTAATGATAAAATACACGTTATCAACTGACAGCAGTAACCGACAGAATATGTATTTTTACTCTTATTAAAACCCTGTGACTCTGTACATCACAGTATTTTGAAGGTTTGTAACACGAAATATGTGGTTCTGACTTATGGTAATAATCCTTCGCACATAATTATTTATTTATTCCTTTATTTCAGACAACTGGAGATAGAATAGACTGACCTCTGCGCTGCCACCGACAACGCCGTGGAAGTGGCAAAGTTTTGGGAAAACAAGATTTAAAATACAGTCGTGCCAGTGACATGAAGAAGAAAATAGAATGAAGAATTAGAGTTGACTATAATGGCAGTGCTGGTGACATTTATTTAATCGCGACTACACCGAGTGGCACCTTCGAGAGAAAATGCACTCGTGCCTTTATTTTATTTACTCGACTTACGAGTTACATAAAATCGAGTCGCATCACTACCTGACACTGTCAGAAAGACAAGTGACACCTTGTATGTACGTGTCCCTCTGTCTAACCCTTCGGGAAATACAGGCGTGATGTCATGTTGTTGTTATGATGTAACTCTAAAGATTGAAGTTCTGGCCATACTGATGCGAATTCAACGCGGGACGCGACTGTGCGCTTCGATTCGGTTACTTATCAGAAAGTTCCGCGACTATACGCGACTGAGTTTGAACACCTTCATACAAGTTAGTTGGTGCGATCGAATTTTGCGTGGAAGACGCCTCAGTTTGACAAGAGCTTTAAGCGAACATAGCTTATATGATAAAAAAAAATGTCAGTTAGCAAGGCTTATGACGGGGCTAACTGCCTTATAAAAGCAAAAAATATAATAATGGGGTGTGGTGGTGTCTGTGTCTCTGACAAAACTAGTTAAACAAACAACGCCATCGATTTTCTAGAAACGACATATTATTTATTAACGATCGCCATGCAATCTCATAAATGAACATAGAAAAAAATACATACATTTCTGTTAGGTCTCGTACAATCAATTTCAAGGACTTTTAGACGACTATCTAGATAAACTAGTTAAAGAAATGAATAATTCATCTACTGGTGTAACATATTCCACAAAAGTTTCTTCTGATTTCTTTCTTATTTCTTTATAGAATGGATCAGTCTTAATGAAAAAGTTTATTAATTTAGCATTGTCTGAAAACATTGGTCTCATGAAAGTTGTTCTTTTTGTTACTAAATAGGATGTACGTTATTAAATGACGTCACTTCCTTGTGCACAAATTAATAACCTGTTTCACCTAAAATGTCATTCAATAAATGGTTTAAAATTGAGTACTAAGTTTCTTTTACGTCGGTAGCAGTTCCTGTTGAACTCGAATTATGCATACAAAAATGGCGGAAGCTTGGATTCGGTCA
This sequence comes from Eremobia ochroleuca, assembly GCA_949629135.1. Classification (NCBI taxonomy): domain Eukaryota; kingdom Metazoa; phylum Arthropoda; class Insecta; order Lepidoptera; family Noctuidae; genus Eremobia; species Eremobia ochroleuca. The sequence goes on along the minus strand of OX451397.1, from coordinate 10,604,855 downwards.
TAGAAGAAAGATGCGGTAGGCTGTAATGCATGTAGTATCTTTATCTACTGCATAGTATTGAATGCATAACACGTCCGCATTGTTTTTAGTGCAATTCCGTCGTGCAATAACGTTTTATGCAGACCTTCTGCATACTGAAGTAGCGCGTCAAAGGTAAGCAATCAACTTTATAACGTTCCAAAATTGATAATTTTATCGCATACCTACTTCAAACACACAAACGTCTCCAAATAATGTTTCTGAGAAGACGCAAAGGCATTTTGCAACTCATTGAAATTAATAGAAGAGTATCTCCCGGTATATTTACTCCGTCAAAGTAGAATTTAGGCCGAAACTGTTGCTACTATCGTGAGTGATTAATTTGCACTATTTGAACACATTACTTGGGTACATATGTGAACTCCATAAATCATGGAAGTGTTTCTGTGCGGTTCTCTAAAACGAAACGTGAATAGGCTCCATAAGTACTGCCCATAGAGAGAGTAAATTGCTCAAAAATATTTATGATAAAATGATTTATATCTTCTGGTTTAAGGCTTTACCCTTCTTCCTACTTTCAAAGCTTTGGATTCTTACTATTTCTTATTTCTTTGTATGTACGTGTGTAATTGCAAAATCTGCCAAGTCATCAACAAAGAAGGTATTATGAGTCAAAACTTTTGGCCTGGCCAATAAAAGCGTACCAGGATAGTCAATCGCTGCAGTTACTGAGATCTTTATACACCTGATCTTCCTAAAATAGGTGTAAGAAACCCACGCGCACACAATAGCATAACAGTGCTGATTGTTGTTCTTCTCTTTAGGCAAATATATTAGGTTAAAAATTAATAATACTTATGTACACTCGTTGGTGAATGCCCTAAAAGTGGAGCAGCTGTTGGGTTATTTAGATTAAATCCTAGAAACAACAGGCTGCGGTGACATATTGAAAGTATAGCCGGACCCATTTCAAGTCTTAAGTAAATGCTAACAGATATTTTTATACATCTGTTGAAGCTAGCATATTCAAAATATTGGGTTGGCACAAAAGTAATGACACACTCTACAAAACTCTATACATTTCCTTTTTCAAGTTAATTGTTTTTGATAATATTCTAGAACACTTTAGGTACTTGTGATTTGGGGATATATAAAGCCGCCCTCGCGATCGCTTTAGACAGTATGAAAAAAAAAAAAAAATAGACGAGCGCCAAGTTCGAACACTATACATAATATATACGAGTACTTGTTAGGCCACAGTGATAAATGATAAATGATTTATTTTCTGTAAGTAGGTTTGTACAAACACTTTTACATGTCAATCACATTTTTTTAAAACTAGATGAGGTAGGCGTTTCCTATCTGACTACTCTGAGAAGAAAGGCCGAAACAAACTCAGAGGTCACAGTCTCTTTTAAAGTCCAGACATAATCTTGGTCAGATCATGTGAAGACCATGTAGATTGGTGTCTGAAATGGTCTTTTGAGTAAAGAACCACACAGATTGAGCGGACCTGTCCAATCAATGCACGCATTTGTCGAAAATCGTGCAGCTTAACTCAGAGCTTGAGGAGCCTCACGATTCGACGAACAATACCAATGAAAGGACATTTGGGTAGGTCGCATAAGTTACTCAAACTGTCAGATCATGATTAAAACTAACTAAGAAGGAAAACAGAAAAAAAATGACCCACATAGTCCTCACATTCACAATAGTAATAAAAAAATAAAAAATACTTTACAAAGTAAATATCCATGTCATTGTACTCGTATATATAAAATTCATCAATGTCAATGTGTATATAAAAAATCCGGACATAGAATAGAATACTCTTTATTATGTACACCATATAGATTACAGACATAAATATAGAAATTTTACAAAGGGTGACACAATGGGCGGTCTTATCGCTAAGAGCGATCTTTTAAAGACATAATCTTTGGGGACCATGTAGATTGGTGTCTGAAGTGGTCTTTTGAGGGAAGAACCACACAGATTGAGTGGACCTGTGCAGTCAGTGCACGCATTCGTCAGTAACCGTGCAGCTCGACTCAGAACTTAAGGAGCTCAACGACTCGACGAACAATACCAAGAACAGGACATTAGTGTAGGCCGCATAACCCACCCAAACTTCCAGACCATGATTAAGATGGAAACAAGACCCACATAGCCCTCACATTCACAATAATTAAAATAATATAATACTTTAAACAGTAAATGTTTACGTCATTGTATATTTAGAAAAAAAAGAAAGTGTAAAAATAGCAAAAAAAAATAAAAAATAAACAACATTCGCTAGACCTATTGGAGCAGCTCAATCCCAAGCTTGTTTGTCCTCAATATAGTCTCTTACAGTATAATAGGCTTTCTGGCATAGTTTTAGCTTTATAAAAGATTTAAATTTATTAAGGCTTAGTTCTTGAATGTGGCTAGGAAGTTTATTATAAAAACGTATACATTGGCATCTGAACGAGCCACCTATTTTCTTAAGGGCGCGGGCTGCGGCTGACAATACCAACACTGCATTGGGTGCTGGAAGCACAAGCCATGCGACGGTGTCTCGGTAGTTTCACCGTTTTAAATCAGGAAACAGGAGCCTTGAAAGTCAGCCACGCTCAGGACGACCACCCTAAGTGAATAATGACGATTTACGTCGCGAACTGCAGTCGAATCCGAAGGCTACCACTCGTGAATTAGCGGAAGCACTTAACTGCAGTCACCACGCCGTGGAATACCATCTGGATGAGCTTGGGTATCGAAAAGTTTTGGCTCAGTGGGTACCGCACAGCCTTACAGACGCCAGTCGTGCAGTCCGTGTCAATCACTTTCGCTATCTGTCAATCACTTTTGTTCTTTTGCTGCGGCTCCAACGTAAAGAGTTATGTTCTGATCTGGATACTGGAGATGAATCATGGATTCATTATGCTTTTTGGCTGCCTCAAGAAGAAACGCCGCTTAAAAGTTCTGCTTTGCTGTTTCTGGGACGCGCAAGGCGTGCTGTTTTATGAACTTTTACACAATGAAACTATAAGCGCTAACAAATATTCAACCCAGCTCACCAAACTATCTGCTGCTATCAAGAAAAAATGACGAAGACGAGTCAATGTAATTTTACTACACGATAACGCTCGACCTCACGTCGCATCAGCCGTTCTCCAACAGTTGGAGAACTTGGGCTGGGAGATGATACCCCACACACCTTATTCCCTAGACCTAGGCCCATCAGACTATCATTTGTTTAGTGCCCTGAAACAACATTTGCGGGGTAAACAATTTAATGATTTCTCTGATGTAGAGGCGGAGTTGAACAACTTTTTCGAGGCACAGCCATCAGAGTTCTGGGCGAAAGGCACCCAAACTTTGCCGGATCGTTGGCAAGAAGTCTTAGATGCTAATGGTGATTACATCATTGATTAAGCTTTTTGTATTGTAATAATAATAAAAAAAATGTAAAACGTAAACCAAGTGTCTCCTTACTTTTGTGCCAACCTGATACATGTATAGGTAGATTAAATACCTATTACACAAATATTTGTTAGGTGTGATGAAACCTTTCTTTAAATAAACTAATTTTAAAAGTTACTATTTGGAGGAGAAATCTCCCCCTCTGCTGAAGTAGTAAGTACCTATGTGGTGTGTAATATGATATCTACATACATATACACGCCTCCTTTTTAGGGTTTTCAGCATAATTTATGGTTTTGCCGTGTCCGTCATTCTGTTTGTCCGCGGCTTAACTCAGAGATATTCCCCTTTAATCAAACACGTTGCTTAAAATTAATTATTGATTAGCGACTGCTTAACCATACTTTTTTGGTGTTGAAACGTCACTTATCTTTAATAATCGTCTATAAATAAACCTCTCTTAATACTAGAAAGCTGTGATCGGTGTACCATAGACAGATTATAAAATATAAAAATATCGAAAACGAATACGTTATATTGTAAGCAATATGGTACAATTCACATTTATCGATAGTTCACAATCTTGTGAGATAGATTATAAACTAACATTCGGTGACTTAGGTAACGAAATTAAAAATATTACTATCACAACTAAGTAGGCTTTACAAATTAACGAGTAATAGTCGACCAACTTACATTTGCAGTTGGAATACGTAAGCGAACATGTTTTTCAACTACAATATTAAGTTAGTTCTTGGGATAAAATAATTATCCCAACTACAAAACCCTTCATTGTGCGTGGTACGACAAGCACTTGGCCGGTTTTTACTCGGCTCTAAACTCATTTCTGTCCTCCATTTATGGCAGGGTAGAATAAAATATCTTCTTCTTTCCTTTAATAAAAATGCAAAACTTTTATGGAAAAAAAAGAAAAATATATTATAATGTGTGTAATTTTCCAACTATGTATGTATATTCCTGTCATAAACTGTCTATATACCTACGCCAAAACTACTTTTGCCATCGTGTATTTCTCGTAGGCTGACTAAATCCCACAATTTATTCCGCCTCTAACTCCCAAACGCTGCCAATAAATTATTTGCACAGACAGCTTTATATTGAAAACCTTCATAGAATCTATTTATAAGATTTCACAAGGAGACACAGAATAGCAATATTTTTCAATATAAGCTAAATTACTTCATTGAAATGTCTGAAACTAATGAATGGGAACTTTCTTTGACTTCCCGAATCAGTAAAACTACACATAGGTACAATTTTGGGTACCCGTAATCTCAAATACAATTATACAAAATCGCGATAATTTCAGAAAAAAATATAGTTGATAGATACATCTTATCTATTGCTTATTAATCCTTAAGTTCTTTCATAGCAATTGCCAATTATAAAGTAAAATACTCTATCAATAAAAAAAAATTACTTATCTTACAAAACAAAGCTCATTTAGAATACTTCTCAGCCTTGATAGCTCCATAGTAAGATCAAATTGGCTCCTTAACCCAGTCAACCAAAACGGCGGCGTGCGATTAGCCATTGTTTTGCTTACAATACCTACGGAAATAGATATTCTACCGTACTCAGAGATTTCGCTTAAAATTAATCATTCATTAACTTTTATTAATCAGCATATCTTGGCACAAATGTCAACAAAAATGTTTTTAATCTGACATATTTTTGTTGACTGACTGCGTTCCAATTTATACTTGTCGATTAAAGTTAATGATTGATTAATTTTAACCCGTGAGAAGGCGCGCTATGAGCAATTTGCTCACACAAAAATCTAATTCAAAAATTTTTTGTCTTTCCCATGCCACACCAATTCAAGCACTTAAGTACCTTCCTAAATATTCACCCCCTCTCCCCTGACGCAATTCTCGATCCGCTCAGTGGCGTTGCGACCGCGCAGCAAGGCGTTTGTGGAGGCCATGTACCAACGTGCGGCAATTTGCTCATCACGCGCCCAGCAATTACTTTGCACCGAACATGTAAAATACATGTTTTCAGTGTGTTTCGAGAGGCACATTAGTGTAGATTTAATGGATGAATAACACTTTTTAGTTTTTGTTATGGAACAGTTTTTATTGTGATTTTTATGAAACGTGCCAAAAAAATTAATTAATACTAGGTTGTTTTGTTATTTGCGTTAGAAGTTGCTATTATGCTCAATAGTTTTGATTAAAATACTTGTTTTCTTACTTACTAAACCTTGTGTTATTTATTTAAATACATTATAAGCCAATAAATATAGAAACACTAAAAATATAAACATTTTATGATAGTGTGAGCAATTTGCTCGCACGCGCCTACTCGTGTAAGAAAATTAGGCGCGCCTCCTCACGGGTTAAGTAATGACTCTGAGTACAGGGGTACGTATGTTATTTTGATAGGTATTAAATTGTAGACCATGAAATAAAAATATGTTAAGAAATATTAAATATAGAACCTTCGCTTGTATTTATTACTAGCTTTCGTCCCAACGCTCGACGTCGTATCGCATGGCCCGCCCGTACCCGTTCTTTCTGATTTTTTTTCTTTGTAAGAGTCGTAGCATGATTTTAAGTTGCATATTACCTTTCTAAAGAATTGAGCTATCAAATGCAGGCAGAATTTTTGAACAGTTGTTCAACAGTTCCAGAGATTATCGTGTTCAAACGAAATACCAAACAAACTGTTCAGCAGATTATAATAATCAGCCAATAACGGTTCCAATACTGGGACACAGGCCTTCTTTCTGTCAGAGTATACATAATAAAAGCATATTTTCCTCTGATTGATCAGACTTTACCAAGAGTTGAGTCATTTCTGGTGCATCATCATAGTGAATTAAATATACATACATGAACCATGTAATGGCTCTTGCATAAAATTTTAATAAATACATAATTGTACAGACGCCAGCACATCAAGCTACTACAATCAGTCAGAATTCTTTACTAGATTTGAAACTTTTTCTTGATTCGGAAAATTTGACAGTTTCGGGTAGCTTGATGTGCTGGCGTCTGTACATTGTTTTCCATACATTTTGAATACGAGCGTATAAGACAATAATTCTGTGAATTATATTCAAAGGTCAATGAACTCTTAAGTACATATAGGACAGCGTCTTTTATTACAAACAAATACAAACACATTTCTAGGTACAATTGTATTTTTCTTTGAAAATATACCTTTGTATAATATAATTATGTAAGTATGTGTACCATGTGTGCTTTTTCTCAACAGCTGTGATTACGAATGAAATTTCTTGCTTCAAGACCTTATTTTAGCTACTTCATGTAAAAAGGAATTTGTAATATTATACCAGTGGACTGTCTCATAAAATCTGAAATCCAATATCAAATATAGTTTTATGTCAATACACATAAGGAATACGATTTAAGATATACGTCATCTGCTGTGTCCTATCTAGTCTTTTTCCAACTACGTTGGGGCTGGCTTCCAGTCTAACCAAATGCACCTGAATATCAATCATTATTTTACATGGAGTGATTGCCTACCTGAGCTCCAAAATCCAGTCACTGAGTAACAGGATACTTCTTGGTAAGACTGGTTATCGGACTTCCAGGTTTCTGACTAACCGTAACGACTGACAAAGATGAAATTCTCCTTTTAAAAAACAGCCGAGGCCAAGCCTTTACATGCTTTCCTAAGCGCGGAAAGGTCTCGCTGTATTTCGATGTATTTCAGTATTTCTGAAATACATTACTCTGTTGGTTAAAATTGTACCGTATATTTCTCTGTTTCAGATCAATTTCGTCTATCATTGTCCACTGCTGGACATAAGCATTTCCCAGGCTGCGCCATAATACCGTGTCCTCTGTCTTCCGCATCCAGTCTGTCCTAACCACCTTATTAAGGACGTTGGTCCATCTAGCTGGGGGGCACAATAAACTTGCCGATACGCAGTCTCCACTCTATGACTCGTCTGCTCCACCAGCCATCGGTCCTTTAACAAACATGGCCAGGCCTCTGCCACTTCAGCTTGCTCACTCTACAAACTATATCGGTAACCCCATTTCCTTTCTAGAAAATTTCATTTCCGACTTTATTCTTCAAAGAAACTCCGAGCATAGTCCGCTCCAGAGCATAATGCGCGACCTTCGCGCGATTTCGTCACTCAGTTATTTATTTCCCATCGCGTCTTTAGTAAATAACTACATTATTACAAGAAACCAAGGTAATTGCAACTGTAGCGAAAGCGATTGATGTGACAGCCACTCATTCCAGCTCACCGAACGAAGAATCACACAATAAATAAAACAATTATAAGTACTGTGACAAGATAATTGATTCCTACTACATTCAATGTTAATGTGCCTACAATCAGTTATAACAATGTTGATAAATAAGTTACTGACGAAGTACTATGTCACTTAAGAGGAGAGTATAAAAATAGATACACTGTTTACGATGTGGACACGTGAGCAGAATTATGCTTTTTATGAAGGTAACGGTAATTTGTTGATATCTGCATGGCTCTTTATAACTAGTTAGTAGGCAAGTAGGATGAATGGTTTGTTTTCATAGGTGTTAAGAATAATTTTGGTTGCTTCATTTTACCCAGTAACGTGAGTGAGCGTCAGGTAGACAGTTCATCATCATCATCAGCCCACCAGCAGGCCACTGCTAGGCCTCTTCCTCCATTGAACTCGATTGTCGGCAACTCCCATCCAGCACCTTCCAGTCATCCTGCGAAGATTGTAGCTCCATACTGGCATTCCCGCTGCATTCGGTTAGACAGGAAGCCGATCCTAATAAAGTTAAGAAAATGCTAGGCAGATGATGAAAATGATTTTTGTTTGATCCTATAGAGGTGCAACTAGACTGGTAGCCAAACCTGCTATTTTCGATGACAGGTCATTATGACCACTAAACCAAGGCAACGCCATTACCACTGTGCTAAAAGTTCATAATCTCCTAAATTCATAATGGCGTGACAGTAATAATTAATTTTTAATTAAGACATTGTAAAATTATTGTCAAAAACTACAATTGCGGTGTCAACGATTGGGCTTTCCGACAATTGTTGGAAAGGACAATCGTTGACACAGTCACAGTCAGTGGCCAAGTCTGCTAAAGCAATTGCTTTAGCAGACTTGGCTCCTACTGTCTGACGTCAGTTTCATCGACTATTTAGATTGATCCAGTTTGGTATATGGCAGCTGGATTACGTTCATAGATCAACCATCTATTAAGTTCACCATAAGCCAATAGTAGGTTTGTTCAAATAACAAACTTTATACAAACGGAGCTAATTTGGAGACAATATTTTTTAATGATGAAAACCTCCCCATCTACTTGATTTCAATAGAACAGAGAGTTCAAAGTTGTCTTTAAAACGTTGCATTTAGTGATAAGACCGCCAATTGTCTCACCCTATGTGAAAATTGCTACATGTATATTTCTTTAATTTGTATTTAAGAGTATTCTACGACATATATTTTTTTCAACTCATTTTATAAGGAATGGTTTAATGCAACGTTTTCATTAAAATATGAAAGTGCAACTTCCTTTGTATTAATGTTGTAGATACATTTACTCAAACCAATTAAACACATAAAATATTTTATATCTAATGAGGTCAATGTCATCAAAATAAAATATTTTATGCCTTATTACCTATAGACTTTTTACTTCAAAGGCTTTAAATTTTGATTACGATCTTACTACCTGCGGACTTATTGCATAACACTCTAACGATTTATTGAACTGAGTTTTATTTGACAATTTGACCATATTCATTGCTTTATTTAGGTAAGTTGTCGAGCAGACGAATTCTTCAAACATGTGAAGCACTGGATTAGAAATTTTCTTTAAAAATCCATTGCGAAAGAAAGTGTATTACGCAAATTGAACTCTTATGGTCCGTTGGCTTGTTGCCGATTTTCTATTACACTAATAAGGTCTTGGATCTAGGAAGAATCGTTTTGGACTATTAAACGGACCATCATGTATGAACCTCTGTTAAAAACAGCTGGCGTCGTAAAAGTTAGCGACGTTTTACAAAATGCAAGCTTTCCTTATAATTTATGGAGCATCATATTTCTAGACCGGAGTTAAGCTAGCGTTTAAACTTGATGGATCATTTCAACGAGCGTTCATCTCCTTTATTCCGAGAATCTTTGCTCTTAGTACTGGACGTTCTGGTTGTTAATAATATGTACGTACTCGGCATTCAATGAACACCTATACTTGGTAAGTTTAATAAACGTATAATAACGAATAACCTGATGGATTATTTCGTCAAGTGTTCTTCTCCTTTATTGATAGAAACGTTACTTTTATCTGTTCTGTGCTTAGTGCCCACTGTAAGTCCTGGTTATTAATGATTCTCAGGAATTCAATAAACATCATCACTTGGTAAGTATACACTATTTATTAGAGATGATGGGATGAATCATCTGGGTCGAATAAGTACATACTGAAGTTTTGTATGGGACAGTTGATAATTTTATAGTAGATATTAGTCCCATGGAGAAAGTTGTTCAGTTTACAAGTCTGTACCACACATTTAAATATGACCATAACTTTTGGAAACATGCTGTATAATAACATTTTGTGGAAAAATACACACGTATCTACTTCTGATATCTAGAATTGGGTATAAAGGGAGGTTGGAGCTTGTTATTGTAGGTAGATATTCATTTCTCCCTACTCATAATAGGTAGCTAAATAAAATAGAGGTCTTCCATTCTAGAAGTTTCGATTTATCGTCATGAATAAAATGAACTCGCCCACACGTCTAGTGTAACAATAAAATACGAAAACGTTTGTGCCTTATTTATTCTCTGGACTTTTTGTGTGTATTTTTAGATTATATTACTTGAGCTCACTTTAGATTAATTTTGATAGGTACCTAAACGAGACGAGTAACTTTTTGTCAAACTTTTCTTCGTATTATTGTTCAACTCGGCCTAACGCAGTCCACTGCTGGACATAGGCCTCTCCCATGCCACGCCACAACACTGTCCTCCGCCTGCCGCATCCAGTCTGTCCCAGCCACGTTTTTTGAGGTTGTCGACCGACCTAGCTGGGGGGTGTCCCACACTACGCTTGTCGATACGTGGTCTCTACTCCAGGACTCGTCTGCTCCACCGGCCATTGGTCCTTCGACAAACATGTTCAGCCCAATGCAACGTCAGCTTGCTTACTCTGCAAGCTATGTCGGTAACTTCGGTTCTTTTCTCGATAACTATCCGGTATTATTTGTTTGTAATAATTGTTCCAACATAACATGTTGGAACAATTATTACACACGTACTATTAATTACACAGTACACATTTATTACTTCACATAGTATTAACTTACTTGGTATACGTTGTATACAACGTGTAACGTTAAATGCGCAAAACCTCAGACACCCCAACTTTTTAATTCAATTGACCTATTTCACAGAGACAATAAGTCATTAAAAAGATTGTAAAGGTTTTATGTGCTGTTTTAGTTTTACTGGCCATTCTGATCGTTTCTTGCGTCTGCGACGACGCTTTATCGAGGGATGAGTCATCACCGGGCCGCTGCGCCGCGCTGACATTGGCTTGTTTGACCTAATAATAAATAGATACGGCAACGTTTTTAATGAAGATTTTTTGAAAAATGTGACCTATATTAAAAAGTGGTTTAATTAATTATGCTCGTTATTCTTATCAAACTATCTTCAGGTTTTGCGCATTTAACGTTACACGTTGTATAAACAGGTTGATAGGTCGGGTTGGTTACAAGTTTCGTTGTCTTTAAAAGATCGCTTTTAGCAATTAGACCGCCTGATATGTCACCGTATATAAAATGTCTACATTTATATCTGTAATTCGTATGGTGTACATAGACAAGAGTATTCTATTCTATTCTAGGTCAATTCAGGGTACCAATTTAAATTGTTCGTATATTCAAATCATAAAAGTCATTCTTTGGCAGTTGTATTAAATGGTTATAACACGACAATTAACGTAGGGTGTTAATTTGCTAAACAATTATTTTCCCTAACTGTACCTACTGAGATTTTCCTGTTATTTGGTTTATTGGTTTATTTGGTTTATATTGCATTCATGTCGTTTACAAGGTTGTTAAAATCAAATATAGGTTTCGTACATGAACCCTGCTAGGGCACCGCAACATTATGTTTCTTAATTATAAAATAAATTATTATTGCATGCATTATTATATAAAGTTATTTAAAAATATATTATTACAATTTTAATGTCATCATTTCATTATTAATTAATTTATTATTGGATGTCTTTATTAAATTTCTACATTATTACATTGCGTCAATCTTCAAATAAAATCTAAAATATTGATATTACAGAATGTCAGTTTGTTAAAAACTCATTTAGGCTATAATAACAATTCTGTATTAGGGGCATTTTAAGTGCGTTTATAAATTTATTGTCAAATTCAATGTCTTTGATCTCATTGGGTAATTTATTATAAATTTTTATGCACATTACAAGAGGTCCTGAGTGAAACATAGCTAGTTTTGAACTCGGCATTGCTAATTCATTTTTTACTCTTAAGGAGCGTTGCAGCGGTCTTTGATTCTTAGCTACAGGGAATAACGACGCATGTTTTCTAACAAACTTGCTTACTTCCATAATGTAAATGCTTGTTAAGGTGAGCATTTTATGTTTAATAAAATAAGGTTTACAGCTTTGCATTTGGTCTATATTCGCAAGAACTCTCACATATCTTTTTTGTAAAATAAAGAGTTTTTCTACGTCAACGCAATTTCCCCACACTATAATGCCATAGGATAACCATGAGTAGGCGTAGGCGTAGTATGCTGTCATCGCTGTTTTGAAGTCGGTTGATCTTTTCAACTCATTCAAAGCATATGCGAAACTTGCAAGTTTATTTGCCACAACATTAATATGTGCCTTCCAATTTATGTTAGTGTCAACTGTCAGATTGAACGAGTAGCTAATATTCAATGGACGTTTTTGATAAGGTCTGTATTGCATAAGTTTTGTTTTAGAGAAATTTATTTCCAAATGATGCTCCTTTAGCCAATTTACTATTTTTGTAAGTATATCGTCCAGTATTAAATTTAATTTGCTACCGCCGTCACATGGAAACACTACTGAGATGTCGTCAGCAAAAAGGACACTCTGGACATTTATTTCTCTCGGCAAATCGTTGATATAGATTAAAAATAAAATACACCCTAAGACACTGCCTTGTGGTATAGACATATTTACGTGCTCCATTTGTGATCTCACGTGGGTCACTATGCCAATATCCGGGTGAAAGTATTCCACTTCAACGTACTGTGTGCGATTTTTTAGGTACGAGCAAAACCACTCATACGCGATACCTCTCACACCTATTTGGTTCAGTTTATTTAGAAGTACTTTATATAATACTCGATCATAGGCTTTACTCATATCTAGCAGTAACCCAACTGCATATTTCTTATTATTTATTATTTTTAATGCTTCTTGGACGTAATTAAATACTGCTAATGTTGTAGAGTTATTTTTCCTAAATCCATTTTGACTGGTGCTAAAGATCTTATAGTTTTCGCAAAAACTATTTAGCCGTTTAGACATTGCAGTTTCAAATATTTTTGAAAATGTAGATAATAATGCAATAGGGCGATAATTTCCTGCGTCAGTTTTTTTGCCCCTTTTATAGATAGGTTTTACGAGTACTATAGATCTTTTTAGTAAATCTGGGACAACACCCTCCATGAATGATTGATTGATGAGAAAAGTCAAAGGTATTGTTAATTCGTCTATACATAATTTAACAAGCAATGGTGGTATTTCGTCATGACCAAAACTTTGCTTATTTTTTAAGTTCTTAATGATAAGTTTTACTTCACTTGGATCAACTGTTTACAAATATATGGAATTTTCGCAAGGAGTAACAACATGTCGACCAGGTGGGTTCTCGTCAGATCTCGTAGCATTTGTTTTTCCTACCGATACAAAATAGTCATTAAAGGCGTTTGCGACCAATCTCGGATCTTCAACAAGAATATTATTTACGTCAAGTTTTATACTTTCTCTAGTTTTTTTAGTCAATTTGTTAGTACGACTTTTTATGATGTGCTTATTTCCGCTTCATCATTCCAATAAAGTTATTGTTCCACTGAGACCGGATTGGACACAAATAAATAGTAATAAAATAAGTAGAAATGTACTTCTATTTATCTTTGTCATTGTCTTGGTCTCAAGAGAACTATTCATTCGTGGTCAAGGTAAATTGGGCAGAAATAACCCTCTTCAAAAGGAAGCCGTAAATATATCGTAAAAATCTTATAAAAAAACTTACTGTGGAGCCGTCAATGTAATACCCTGATGTAACTTTCAAAGTTTCTCATTTAAGGTATGCACCTTGTGAGTTTGTGAGTTTGTCCATTTTAGTAATAAATAAAGAAAGTAAATTATGCAATGTACTTTCTTTATTTATAATGGACAGACTTCTAATACTAAATAAACTAACAAACTATTAAAATAAAAAATATAATATCCTAACCTAACCAAAACTATAACAAACTAAAAGAAGCATAACTTAAACATTATTAGGGGGAAGTCCCCTAGTGGCGGACACCTAAGGTTTTCAGGAAATAAAATAAAAACTGTTTCGAAAAATGTAATTTTATTTATTAATTAGTTAAGTTGACTAACTGTAGAATGAACACAAATTAACAAAAATGCAACTTCTGCATAATCTTATTCAAAAACAAAAATTACACATTGGTGTAAAAAAATGCAATTGCTTGAAGTGGCACCTAGTACCGGACGGACTTCAGTTCGAATTCCTAGCACCGGACGGTTTTAAAATATGTGGCATCGATCACATATGTAGTCGTCTGAAGACTCAGGAATGGCTGCACATTCTTCATGAGCCCACCCATGGCAGCTGGAGCACTGTATCCAGTAATTTACGTGATTCACTAAAACTTGTTCGTACTCGGGTGAGAAGGTGTTAGTGAATCTACCGATCTTTGGTTGCAACGTCACTTCTTCTCCACGTTTCAATGCCGATACCTTATCATGCAGAGTACTTTTTGGGATTTTGTAACGCAATGAAGCTACTCCCAAACTCAGTTCTTTTGACAAAATATTATCTATCGCAGTTTGTAAACTTTTTTAGTCACATTTTCCTTTCTTTTTCTTCTCCTCCATTGCAACGTTTCTCTGTTCTTTTATCCTCTGAAATAACGTACAAAAATTACTACTTACAATAAATCCAATTATTTACGAGAAAAATACATTTTTTCATTGTCCGACGTTAAGGGACAACTTTTTGTCCGGTAACAGGGGACAGGATAGCACCACAATTACGTAATCTATATGTAATCCGTTTTGAAAATCAACAAATAAAAATATAGAATACGAATAATAATGGAACCGTTTCTTAATTAACAAATACCTTAAAGACTTAAAACACCAAAATGGAGCTGTAACACTCACCTTGATCTTATATGACGCAGTATTTTTCCGCCAAAAGAAAAACCGACTTCTCCCGCTGTTGCCTACAGAACAAAATGCGTCATGTGACTCTGTACGGGTATGCCCCCCGCGCCTCTTTCACACGTGTTTGAATCGTTCACATTCTAACTTGTCGAGATAATAAGAGTGTCCGGCGTTAGGTGCCGTCCGGCGTTACGGGACTTCCCCCTATACAGTTAAAGCCACTTTTCGTGTCTGTCTGTTTGACGGCGTTGTTTCTCTAAACTACGCAGCGGATTTTGATACATTCTTCACCATAATTCAGATGATTTATTGCAAGAGGTTTATAAGGAAAAAACGAATCAAGAACGAATCATTAATATCAAACTTACATAATATTACTATAATAAAAAAATCTTGATATTTCGTCACATCGTCAAAACCTTGCAAAGCAGGAGCGAGGCGCTTGCTTATTTTAAAATTATAGTGTAACAATAAAGAGTTTTTAGGTATAATAGAGCTACCATTTTTGACAAATTTTGCATCCAATTGAAGATTCACTTATCTTGAAACTATCTAACCGTCCAAAAGACGAATAGGTCTTGTTGTTTTATGACGTTCAATGCAAGTGACATTCAACCTTAGGGTGATAAAGCCATTTCGAGGTCGAATATGCCTAATAGTCTGGTTGTGCTGCCCACTTCTTGAGGGAAGGCTCAATTGCTACACATCTCACGATCCTCTCATCACCATCGTCATTTCAACCAAAAGACGTCCACTGTTGGACATAGTTCTTTGTTTTTTTTTAAACGTTGCCCCACACTAGGAATTTGTCCTGTATTGTGGGTGCGTTTACAAACAATTTAAAGTCACATAGACAAACAGCCAGACCCGGAGCAACTACTTGTAGGTCATACAAATATTTGTTCCGTGCGGGAATCAAAACCGCGACGCGCAGCGCATCAGTCAATCGCTTAACCACTGCGCCAACCGTGCCGTCAAAGGTCTCTCCCAAACTACGCCACTTCGACCGTTTTTATGCTTCTTGCATCTAGCGGATTCCTACGGTCGTCACCAGGTCATCGGTCTACCTAGTGGGAGGCCTTCCAACGCTACGTCTCGAAAGACGTAGTGTTACACGTTGGGATGCAGTGGCGACCGGAGGTATGCGGTCGCCACTCCAGAACCTGCCGACCCCATCGGCCACGATCCTTAACAAAATATTCAAGAGAAAAACATTAAGGCAGAAAATTTAAACAAACAGGTACTCATAAAGTCATAAAATTAAACTGTTTAATATCCTACGCAAGAAATAAAGTTCATTAATGAAAATTTATAACGCCATTTAGGACATAATATTATGTAGATTCATACAATGAATTGATTGATTTAGAACTCAATACTAAAATGGTCCTAATCACTACCGCCTACTACATTGTGTTGCAATCAAAGACATTTAAATACAATACGTTGCAATAAACCACAAATTAAAAAATACGCCAAGTGCATTTCGGACCACGCACATCCGTAGTTGGTATGAACATTTACGCAGGCACAGCATTGATTATATCGACCGTTAAAATGAGTTAGGTGCCTATATCTAGAAAAATCTATGAATAACAAAGTTATTTCTGAGTTTGTAACCGAAAACACCGCATATATCACAAACTATTAACTTAAATAAAAATGTCACTTAGAAACATCATATTTTTAATCATGGGATCCATCGATACCCGACGCGCTCATGTGCATTGATTTTTTCCTCTGGTTACATTTGTGAGGAGCACCCTTATTATTTTGTTCGTAATTCGACTACACCACTGTTTAGCGGTATACGGAATACACCTTCTTTCAAGTTTTCAACGATATAGTGCCAATAGTCTCCGAGTAAAATTGCTGTGTGCCATTCCGACAGACAGTCTGACAGACAGACGGGACATGACGAGACATGACGAAGTTATAAAACAAAAGTTCCGTTTTTGCCACTTCGGTACGGAACCCCTGAAAACTGCTTCAATCTAATGCCGATCTAATAAACCTCTATGTGAATGATACGCCGAAAGGACACGAAGTAATACGAGATACGAGTAGTTGGTGTGTTCGTGTTAACTTCGACTTAGGCTGAGGCCACATCAAGCAGCGATTTGCGAGTGACAGGGATGCTGAAATCAAATAAACATGATGTGGCTAAATTATATGTGACAGTCCGCCAAGAAATGTAATTTTGCTTCAAGTTTGCTGATGATTCGTTACCAATCGTATTAAAAGTAATATTGCTAGCAATTTAGTACAGATGCCTGCACATCAAGCTACTACAATCTGTCAAATTTCTTTAAAAGATTTTCAACTTTATCGCTAAAGTATAAGGTAGAAACTTGATTGGGAAAATTTGACGGTTTCGGGTAGCTTGATGTGCTGGCGTCTGTACAAAGAAACAAATAGGAAACAAAAACAAAAGAAAAAACAAAGTGATATTACTTGGTATACTCGTAGATATTGAGATACACGTAAATATTAATTTATTTGTTTTAATCGCTTATTAAATTTAAAATACGGATGGATTTTGTGAGGAATGATAAGAAAGAAAAGGGAGTGAATTATAACGTGACGGTTGACTGGGGAGAAATCCTGGATTCGACTCTGAGGTCGGGCAAAAGCCCGGCAGTGTCTGCCAATAGTAGTGATTTCAACCAACGAGGTAGTGACCAACGAGGTAGTTTTATCTGAGACGACAGTGATTTAAATGGGTAATAATGTAAATAAAGCCGTTTATGTTTTGTGGAACGTCACTTGAAAGTTTTTAAATGCCGCCCCATTTAGTCTGAACCAACAAAAAAAGTCGATCAACGTTTTAAACTTCTTAGAGGTATTTCGATACTATGTATATTAAATGATACTTAATCTTAAAGTTTCAGCGAAGGCGTGAAATAATAAATCACATATCTATTAATTAGTAAAATTATACAGAATTCCTGGAATAAATAAAATTACGCCTAGAAATTTGAACTTTTGATGAATTGAAAGTGAATCCAATATCTGTATGAATCTTAAATTACATTAAATAGGTATAAGGTAAATGTCCTACCACAAAAAAGGTAAGTTACTAAAGTCTGGAACTAAATTGCATTTATAATATTTGATATTGAAGAAAGGTATCACGAAGACAGTGGCTCATATCATTAATCTTTGTATTTCAGATGGTGTATTCCCAAGTAGCCTAAAAAATGTCATTATTAAACCGCTATATAAAAAAAATGATAAAAGTGATGTTCAAAATTATAGACCTATTGCTAAGATATCGATATTTTCAAAAATAATCGAGAAGGTAGTTTATAATTCAATTTATTCTTATTTAGAACATTTCAAACTTCTTTGCAGTCAACAAAAAGGTTTCAGGAAAAATACTAATATTAATATGGCTTTATTTGACCTGCTATCTACTGCAATGACATCTGTAGATAAAGGTAATCCTGTGTGCGCTATTCTAACAGATATGACCAAAGCATTTGATTTCGTGGACCATCAAATTCTGCTGCAAAAATTACATGGGTATGGCATAAGAGGAAACGTCTTGAAACTCTTAGAATCATATTTGAGTGACAGAACTCAATGTACAGAAATTACTAGAATCTGTCCTATTACTAAATTGCAGATAAAATATGTGTCTAAACCGAGATATATAAAATATGGTGTACCTCAAGGTAGCATACTGGGGCCACCACTATTCTTAATATATATTAATGATCTCCCTAAAACTATAGATCATAAAATGGTACTATTCGCAGATGACAGCACAGCCATTGTGGAATGTACTAATCCTAATAATTATCAAAATGACATAAATAATTCTCTGAGTGACATTATAAATTGGCTTGACAAAAATAACCTTATAATTAATTTAAATAAAACAAAAGTTATTCACTTTCACCAGCGCCGAAAGCATTCACCAGTTAACATTGCCTACAATAACTCTGTGATAGAAGAAGTTACACATGCAAAATTCTTAGGTATCACTATAGATAGTGAACTAACTTGGAAACATCACACAGAGGAAATCTGTAAGCGCCTTAGTAAATCTGCATATTTATTATTCCAATTGTCAAGGAAAGTAAATACTGACGCTCTTTTAACAGCCTATCATGGATTAGTCGCTTCTACTTTAAGATATGGTGTTATTTTTTGGGGACAGTCAACTAATAAAGAACTTATATTCAGGATGCAAAAACGATGTATACGAGCAATGTTTAGTCTAAGAACAACGGATAGTTGCGTAAATTACTTTAGAAAATCAAACATTCTAACTTTACCATCTTTGTACATTTTAGAAACTGCACTTTTCGTAAAAGCAAATCCGCAATTTTTTCAGAAATTTTCAGACGTGAAAAAAACCCCAATTCGTTCTCAATATCAGAATTTGTTGTGTCCAATCAAGTGCAAAACTGCCTTAGTGAAAAAGAGCTTATTTGGAAGGGCACCCATTATCTATAATAAAATACCTGATGTTGTTAAATGTTTACCTTTAACCAAATTTAAAAAGTCCGTTCAGGGGTTTTTACTAGAAAAGTGCTATTACAGCATAGATGACTTTTTAAATGATAATCTTCTGCAATAGAATTTGGACTGTGTACCTTTTTATTATTTTTTCTAATCTGTATTTTACTTAAATTGAATTTAAATTGTTGACATTTTAATTTAATCCTATGTTTTTTTTTTTTCTTTGTATGTCATTGTTTTAATTTATTATTAACGATTTTATAATTATCTTTTTGTAATAGTTGTCTTAGTGCGACTAATTTCGTACGCCATGATTGGCAAAACATGTAGCTACCTCTTATTATTTTTAAGACCTGTATAATTCTGCACTCATGTTTTACAAAATAAATATCTTGTATCTTGTATCTTGTATCTTGTACCATTCAGAAACTCCTAAATTAGCCATCATTTGGGAGTTTCTAAACCGCTTCCGAACCCAAGTGGAAAATTAAATGAAATGAAATAGTTTATTCTGTAAATAGGATATCGAAATCACTCTTATATAAAAATATGTTAGTGTCAGCGCGTGCTGACACGAACACACGATTTTGCGATGTAAAAGTTTTATTTGAGTTTTAATCACGATGGTTGGATATTGTGCTTTAATTGGATGCTTATCTTCATCGAGCAATATCAGCATCGAGCAATTAAGCAATATTTAGTTAGGTATCTTATTTTGTCACTATTGATGGAATAAATAAACAGTTTTTACATAATAACTATTATAATATTATTTTTATTTAATTACGAACCCGACTATATAAATAAATAATTGAACGGAGCAGCATTCAATTATTTATTTATATAGTCGGGTAAAAGGTCACTTCATAATAATGTACACGTTCGGGCAGCGCCGTCGTCGTTCGGTTCGCCCGACGCAAATCGCTGCACTTTCCGCGCCATTTTCTACACCACGCACGACAGCCAACCCTACTAGAGTTCACGCATCATGCGCACGTGTACAAACGTCATTTGGTTAGTTGTAGTAATAGGTAATTATTTTGCGAACGTTGTATGAATGAGGTGTGCTATCGGTACGGCAGCCGGATGTAGATAAGGATCTGTGGCGCAAACTACATCTACCTCCTATACTGCCCTGTGTACCCCAAAAAAAGCGCTGCCGCCGACGATGCCGTAGAGGTGACGAAACTCTGGGCCAAAACAATCTAATACACTGTCGTGCCATCGACTTGACAAAGAAGAACTATGGATAGATATACTTTTGGCCAACACCTATTTCTAGTTATTTTTCAGATTTTAAACTCATATTCGACCTCTAGACCATTCCCAGAGGTCAATGATGCAGCTATCAATATCAAAATAAATGTCTGATTTATTGCAATAATATGAAATAATGATTGCTTTGGTATTTTATAAGTGAGTCACTCAGTCAGAGTCTCGGCTGTTTCCTGTACAATTATTTCTTTATTGTTCTAAAGTTTTTTACTTTGTTTTGTAATCACGATAGTTTAGAGATGGCGTCTAATAGTTTCCACAGTATAATTGTAACCAAGGTCATCTGCGATAAAAATAAAATATGTAAAGTTTGCAAAAAATATAAAAGGGACAATTCCCATATTTTTAAGAACGTTCACCTTCTAATTTCACGACTCGAAAACTGTCTAAAATTGCTCTGGCTTCCCTACATAATCTGTAAATTTTCTGAACATAGACTGTAGCTGAGATAAGACTGCGACTTAATTTTAAAATAAACTTTAAAATAAACTTTTTTTTTTTTCTAAACAAACCTGTGTGTGCCCGACAATTATATATTGCGAAGACGACAGCCACGTCTATTGGCGGTGCCCAGTAGTAGGACCGATCTACTGAGTAAAGCCTCTATACTTAATGACGTAGCAGACAGCGTAGATCTTTTTACTTGTTCTCTGAGTGAGTTCACAAAAACCTCGATGTACATAATATGTTATGGTAAATAATAAAACTGTAATTGTGGTCACACTATTGAATTAGGAAATTCCTGTAATGATAGTGATGTTGAGTAAATAAATAAATATATTTTGTATATTTTTACATACGAGGAATTAGTCTCCGGTGTTTCTTAGAACTAAAACAGTTAAATATGAATAACATTAAACTGTTTCAAGATTGCTGCAATTTTCTCAACACGTACCTATAGCATGAATTGGAAAAACATGCCATTTTGAATCACAGCAGGAAAATTCAAATTGTTAAGTACTTATATCTCTTAATATAATGTACGTATTTGCATGTCAGCAGACAGAGTATTTAGGTACTTCAAAAGTTGTATAACTAAATGCAGTATGAAAAAGTTGCCACAACTTATCAAAGTTTGAATTGCTAGTAAGTCAGCTATAAAAATGAAAACATAGATGCCAAACAACAGGAACAGAGAGAGTCAGTTTCTCATTACCTTTTTACACTTTATATCTTGAGTATCTATTAGTGGGTGTGGTGGGGGTGTGTGTGTGTTTGTGTTTTCATAGTTTTTGCGCGCAGAAACAAAGGACAGTGGGTGTTCCGCTTGCTCGAAATATACAAACTAAATGTGTGTGTAACCAAACGAGTAGTCATAATTATTGGTATATTCAGTTACCACGCATAAGGCTAGTTATAATGACCGGTATTGGAAATTTTACTGGCACTACATAAGTATGATTTAGATCCGAATGCATAGTATACAAAGTGGGACTATTACGAGTATTAGCCCGTAAATGTAGATTTTATATTGTTTCGATGGCATTATGACGCCTCTTGGGAGTAATAGTTTCAATATTTGGTCAAGTTTTGAGGCAAAAGTAGCGATAAAGGTTCGAACAAAAGGTCAAAGATCGCGAACAATTTATTTTCAAGCATGTATTTTCATTTAAATTACGTCAGCACAAAAATACATACTTGAAAATTATTGTTGAATAAAATTAAAATAAAACAATTTTTTGGAATCTATCAATGTGGAATCTAGAATCGAGATTCACATTGTTCTACGTTATACGTTGTTATGTGAATCTTTACTTTACTTACATTTTTTTGTCAGAAACTGTACGGGGTGTAGTGGGAAAAAGTTAGAATAGGATACTTACAACGAATTGTATTTATGTAAGAAATACTTACTTAGTTTTAAAACATGTTTGGATTACATGTATACAACGTGTAACGTTAAATGCGCAAAACCTGAAAATAGTTGTTCAGAATAAAGAGCAGAATTAATTGAACCACTTTTTAATATTAGTCTCATTTTTCAAAAAATCTTCATTAAAAACGTTGCCATGTCTATTTATTAATAGGTCCAGCAAGCCAATGTCAGCGCGGCGCAGCGGCCCGGTGACGACTCCTCCCTCGATAAAGCGTCGTCGCAGACGCAAAAAACGATCAGAATGGCCAGTAAAACTAAAACAGCACATAAATCCTTTACAATTTTTCTAATGACTTATTTTCTCTCTGAAATAGATCAATGAATTAAAAATCAGGTGGGGTTTCTGAGGTTTTGCGCACTTAACGTTACACGTTGTATACCGTAACTATATAATAAAAACCAGTAAAAATTCAAAATTACTGTACATCTTATGCTGTTCACGTCTGTTATAAAAAGGCAAATTACGTACCAACCTATAATTATTCAAAACCTTTTTTTGGTTTCCTCATTCTTAATAACCACATTTTTATTTGTTGGGCTGCCTATTATTTGGTTTATCTATTATGCAGGGGCCACACCAGCGGGAAACGGCAGTGCCCATCATCGCCGTAAACACCGCGGTAATTATTCCGATAAAATTAACGCGATAAACTGAGTGGCCATACTTGAACGGTCGACGTCAATTAAAATTGGCGCTGATGTTCCGCTTGGATTTCAAAATGGACGTTGACGCTGCTTCACTGAATTTAATTAATGTCAATTTTTACTATATGATATTTTGTCTTTAACGAAGGAAGAAAAAAAAAAGAACACAAAGAAAATTGTGCTCACGGTGCGCAATGATAAACGTAAGTGTAGCCGCTTCAACGTTGGCAATAATTCTTGCAGTAAATCTCTTTGATTTGCAAAAAAAAAACCGCCACCCGAGTTATCGCCTAACGTGAATCTACAATGTGAATGCCGTTGTAAAACTCGGGATAATCAACGGCGTTTCCCGTTGGTGCGGCCCTTGCATTAGGAGCTCGGTTTGAATGGGTATAAGCAATTAAAACAATATTTTTGTACGTCTTGTATTCTATTTTGTGTGGAAGATATTAACATAGTATTAATATACATAACTAGGATAATGACCATGGAAAAATTATCTTAAAAGTAACCGAAATTACGAAACTTGTGTTACTCATTGTATTATATAATTTTCTAATAAAAATGTTGTATCCCTACAATTTTAAATTAAACAACATGATTCATAAAAGAAAACTAATTTTAATGACTAACTGGTCCAGTTAAAAACCAGCGTCAGGCACCAGTTGTCTGGCATTTTTGCTGAACTGGGCCTTTTTGGCGCAACCGTGAGGCACACTTTCCGGTTTAATTTATTACATCGGACTTTACACTTTGTTATTTGATTTTTATTTGTTTTTTATCTGATGTATGTCTCAGGTGTACTGTGTGTCTTACAGTCTGTGCTAAATAAATGTATTTTTTTCTTTCTTTTCTCTTTTCTTTTAATTTTATCTTAACTAGATAGGAGTCACTTAAGACTGGAACTTTGCTGTGATAAGTGTTACCCAAAGCAATCGTATAATATAAAGGAAAGAGAAGAGGGTTAGGTGGTCCATACTTACGTCGAGATTATAGGTGTGTCCTTTTTAACCAAATCCAATGAGGAGATCCTGTATTCGTTTGTATATTTTTTCGGCAATTTTGTTGGAAAAGGCATGTATTTAATCGAACCATTAATATTTATTATTTCCGGGTCCTAAAAATACTGAATAACCAATTTACTGCAACCAACGTCGATGTAGAACTCGCTGGTCGCTGCCGCGACACCGCTCACTTCCCTCGCTCGGCTCGGGTGCCGTTGGTGACCTTACCCATTTGGTCGGGTTGTCCTAACATATGTACTGCGACGAATTTGGCTCGCGCGTGGTTGGTCACAGTTCAAACCCAACCTAATGTCTTTCTTTTGTCGGGTATGTAGCTATTGTGAGCTTAGTTTCTGCGACCAACAGTGAGAAAATGCCAGAAAGTTAAAAATACGCTCAATTATTTTTTAAAGTTTTTCCGTTTCAAAACTACCACTAAACTTCAGCTACCTTCCACTTTAAGAAATTTACAATACAATACAAAAATTGAATTATACAAAAAAAAAAAAAAACAAAACATTACCACACAAAAGTTTACACAGAAACAACAACATTTTATTTTATTTTATGTAGGCACAATACGAAGCCTACAAGGCTATACTTCAATGTCTTTTGTGTTAATACCACTTGTTACTAAACTTGTCTTCTACAGTTTACAAAATTAAGAAATAATGAAAAAAATAAAGACACTTTACTGTGCGCTATATATTTCTAGCACACATCGTTGTGTATTTTTTTGTGGTACGATACGGTGTATTCATTAATCACTTATGGCAGTCATTGAGAGAAACGAATTTTAGTAAAACCTTCCATATCGTGGAACACTTATGACCTGCAAAATGATGACGTGCCAGTACATAATATGACATAACCAAGAGAAAAAGGCCTTGTGTACCTATAGATGCACTAACTAACGAAAGTAACTAGTTTTATAAAGCAAATACCTCGAGCCGGCAATAAACTAACATTGATTAAACTATATTATATTTTTATATTATAACTATAGTTATTTTACTAGGATTTTCCCGAACTCGTCACTTCAATAATAGACAATTTAATTGAATAATAGTGTTATTTTGACTGTGTTTCCTTTGAATTTCTGCATTGGAGTTCCTCAATTGAAACGACGGTTTGCTTCCGGAAAGGCTAGGCATATGATGATGGTCGAATTAAAAGGCTGTTTTATTAATTACTTAGCTTTGTCAACAAGTAAATTGTCAGGTAATAATTGTAACATTGGTTCGATAAATGTTAAAAAATATTACATATTATTAATCATATTTTCTGGTTTGAATTCATAATCATTAATCGGAGTGGACGGTGACAGATGGGATGTTGGAACATCACTCTTATTTCGTTTTCAAAGGTTTTAATGATTTTAGTACCTACAATGATATTGTTCCTCTGTTATTTATTATGTAAAAAAAAGCCCCTGTTATAAAGATTGATCCTTACCTTATTTAAGTCCCCATTTTCACTTATAATCTTAGATAGGCTCTGCAGTTGTTTTCACAAAAGAGTTACTTATTTATTTATGTCACAAAATTTAACACATAATTGTTTAACCAAGTTTTTTTCATTAAAAACACACACCTATTTGCATCACAACTCACAAGTATATAATACAATTAACAATTGTTAATTTATCACAATAAAAACACAATATTATTGTTTATATGAACCGGTTTCTGACCACACTTCTGTAACCTCAGAACTATACAACTATACTGAATGGCCAACAGTGTCTTTTACAACTCTGATTGACGTTTAAAAATGCATTGCATAATAACACAAGTTTTTAAAAATGACCTATTTTCTGTAAACAATTCACCGGTTTGAGTTTAAAATGATGCAATTAGTGGACCGTTTTCTGTGTCACTAGAAACAACCTAAAAAAAAAATTATCTATTGTATTTCTTACATTAATTATGTCTTGTTGGGTTCATCCATCTTTTAGCTAAAATGTTTCGCAGTAAAATATTGAACCCCATTTTGTCTGTAAAAGAATGCTCCTGTCTCAATCTGTAAAAAATACCTCTAATTTTCCTATATTTTTGACAAGTTTTTGACATCCATTGTCGCTGAGATGAGATTGCAACTAGATTATGAACGTTTTTAATTACGGGTGGAACTTAAACATGATTATCGAAATGTGGGTGTACTATAGGTACACAGCTGCCAAAGCCTTTGGGATACAGGCATGATGTAATGTTAGTGTTATACAACATGTCCCTGAATTAACGCATAGCCTATTAAGGGGTCACTATACTCATCATTATGAACAACTTTTACTATGGGACGGAAAAAATCAGCTGATCTCTACATTTATGTTCGCAATACTGTAGGGAGCAGTTCATTTTTTCGATTTCAGGTTTGTTCCCATAGTTAAAGTTGTTCATAATGATGAGTACAATGACCCCTTAAGAGTTTGTGCGTTAATTCTGGGACACGTTGTATACGCACTTGTTTTAAATTGTGCACAGAAAAGAGTGTTGTTATGTTTAAACTTGCTCGAGTAGTAGCTGACTTTCTCGTTCCAAAGCTGTGTATTGTTTGGAAGATCATAAGGTCATTGGGTTATTTTGGTATCTTGGTATGCCCCGAGTATGAGATCATTGTCCAAAGTAAATTAAATTGCGACGTCATAATCCAGTGCTTAACCATACGGTTTATTACTCTTTATTATTTACACCATACAAATGACTGATATGAATGCAGAAATATAGGGTTTCCTACTTACTGTTTTTTTTTTCTATTTCCATGTGTAAAGGCGGCTTTATTAATTTTTTGCCAAGATATTGTAACTCAATTAAAACTAGTTCAGCCAAATTTTAGTAGAGTGATTGAAGCGTCTGACATTGTAAATTGAATTGTAACTTTGATGCTTAAGATTGAGACTGACAGTTTTCACTTCGTGAATAAATTGTTGGAACAAACAATTTGAAAGAACAGGTAGGTTCATAGTACAGGCGTGCGATTCTGTAACCATCTCGCCGTGAAAGCTTGGGTGAAGTGAGCGTGGAGTGAGCTGTCATTCGCTAGGGATTAACACTATTAAGTGCTCACTTCACTTATGATTTCACGGTGAGATTTTTACAGATCCATCTAGTATTAAAATATTGACCAAAAAATTAACTTCTACAAATGCCTTAAAAATTTACTTAAATAAACATCGTTTCCTTTCATTTCAGGTATGTACTGCAAAGGTTGTTCACTAAAGTCAACCTTATGTAGTGCAGGCTGGTTATAATTTAGCGTGGGTTACGTTCACTTATGATTTATGATTTATTTTTATTTTCTGTAAGTAGGTTTGTACAAACCCTTTTACATGTCAATCATATTTTTTTTAAAACTAGATGAGGTCGGCGTTTCCTATCTGACTACTCTGAGAAGAAAGGCCGAAACAAACTCAGAGGTCATAGTCTCTTTTAAAGTCCAGACATAATCTTGGTCAGATAATGTGAAGACCATGTAGATTGGTGTCTGAAATGGTCTTTTGAGTAAAGAACCACACAGATTGAGCGGACCTGTCCAGTCATTGCACGCATTTGTCAAAAATCGTGCAGCTCAACTCAGAACTTGAGGAGCCTTACGATTCGACGAACATACAAGCAAGCTTAGAACGGTGTCAAATATTTGATTAGGTTTTTTGTTTAGGAAAAGAGAGGGCTAGTTTAGTGGGGACTATGTAAAGACGTTCTGTCAATATAACTTAAATGAATCCAGTCGTTGTTTAAATTCTTTGAAGGGCTCATCCAGCCCTTCACAGTACCTACTAATGAAATTCTTTTACTTTTTCTCTTTGTATCGACCGTATATCTATGTATGTTGTTTATACTGTTTCATCCCAGCAGGTGGTCACATTAATTGTGGCGTCAGAAGCTTTGTTGGAGGATTATTGCGTAACACACTAACAGTAGCTATGGCTAAATAATAACAGCCGCATAGGTCGATCGATCAGGTTAAGCTACGCTTGCCGCGGTTGGTCTGTGGATGGGTGACCATCTTTACATACTTACCGAGACCCCTCCGTGCCTCGGAAAGCACGTTAAGCCGTTGGTCCCGGCTGTAATTCGTAGATCTTTGATCCGTTTGATTGTATCCGGTTAGACTGGAAGCCGACCCCAACATAGTTGGGAAAAGGCTAGGCAGATGATGATGACTAACAGTAGCAATGGCTTTCATTTTGACAGTTTCACAACATTCATTGCATTATCAACTTTGTTGAGCAAACAAAATTTTCCAACATATGAACCAATGGATTAGCAATATCCTTCAAAATGATTCAGATTATGACTAGAAAGTGTGATACTCAATTATGGTGCAGATTGTCAAGGGTACAATGATATTCTAAATATCTGGACTGACAGAGTGATTGATTTTTTCAACAATGGCAGCAAATTCCTTTACTCCTAACACAAAGTCAGAAACTTCATCCTGGGAGAGAAATAGAACCTCAATTGTATTAAAACAAAGTCGACTATCGAATACCAGGAGTGCATTTATCCTGAACACATCAAAATGACTTACTTTATAATTATTAGTCCTTATAGTTTCTATTCGTGTCGTTAGTTTCTACTTATTAACACCTAGGTAATATAATTCCTAATGTGTATTGGCACATATGATACAACATTGTAATTATGTTATTTAAAGAGGTATAGACAGCATAATAATTTGACCATTAATTTAGTAGAGGCTTTTCTGTAATAAATAAATATTAATAGATTATAATCTATCAAACACTAATATACATATATATTAGTTTAATAAAGCTTTAATCTGTTTCGTCTAAGCAATTTAAGCTAAATTTTATTTACCCACCCATTAAGTAGAATTAATCATTTGGCAACTGAAGTGGCAGTGGGCTGGCCATGTCTGTCGAAGGGCCGATGGCCGGTGGAGCAGACGAGTCCTGGAGTGGAGACCGCGTATCGGCTATCGTAGTGTGGGACGACCCCCAGCTAGATGGATGGACGACAAGAAGGTGGCTGGGGTAGACTGGATGCGAAAGGCGGAAGACGGGGTGTTGTGGCGCAGTCTGGGAGAGGCCTATGTCCAGCAGTGGACTGCGATGGGCTGAGTTGATTAATTGAATCATTTGGCATTTCTGCTCGAGCCTGTTTTTTTGCAATTAACACTTAATTGTTAAGTAGTCCAAAAATAACATGTTAATCTACTGGATGCAAAAAAATATTATTGACCATTTTTAATTCCTATGCATTCGTAGAATATACCTACCTCGTTTATTTATTTATTTATTTATTTTATTTATTTATTTAAGGACAACCAACAAAGCTTACAACATAATACATGCTAAAGATACAAACATTTTTACATTATGTAGTGTAGCCTTAATTAAAGGCTGCCACGGCATGCATTAAACATTGAAGGTAGGAAGGAACGCAGTTACGAAACAGATTTAGCTTATAATATATATGGTGTTGTGTAAGTGAAAAAGACAAAAGAAACTACAATAGAAACGACAATAATATTCCATTATCACTTTTGTGATAATGCCTTAAGCAAGACAGACTTGAATTTATGCATAGAGTAAGACATATCAATATCTACAGTGGGTGAACGTGACAGGCGACTAAACTGAACCTGCATTCTATTAACGGTGGAAAAATGACCCAGATTGGTCTTAAACCCCTTACCACAAAGCAACCGATATCTAGACATCCGAGCAAGCTTGTAAGGCACATTTATATTTATCTGAGTGAGTAACCGCGGACAGTCAATTTGAGTGTTTATTATTTTGTACAGGAACAGATGATCTAGAATCAAACGGCGATTTTCTAGACTCATAAGTCTGAAATGTTTCAAGCGAGAGCTGTAGCTAGTTAATTTTCTGACCATATTGCAATGATATGACAAGTGCCAAAGAAATCTTTTCTGCACTGATTCTATGCGACGCTTATGTATCTCGTAGAATGGAGACCAGACTGTGCTACAGTATTCCAAGCCTGACCTGACTATTGAGTTGAAGATTGCAATTTTAGTTGAGGCACGTTTAAATTTTTTACAGTTACGCAGAATGAAACCCAACATCTTAAACCCTTTAGTAGCAATTTTATCAACGTGAATATTAAACCGAAGCTTATTGTCAACATAAACACCCAGATCATGGATTACTTCTTTCTCGTGAATAATTTGGTCATTTATTTTGTAATTACGAAAATAATTATGTCGGAAATACTAATTATTATGTCGGAATATATCTCGTTATAATAATTATGTCGGAAATACGTCATTCGTTTAACTGATCGGGACGCCAGCGCCATCTGGTAGCGCTTGACAGAATCTAGCCTGAGTCCGTGGAAGTCAACGAGAGCGCTAAGGAGCGGTGTGGACTCACTTGGACATTGGACATCGTACGGACAACATGTGCTCAGAAACTGTCTCGCGTTCCATATCTAGTCGTATCGTATACAGACGCTAGCACATCAATCTACCCGAAACTCAAATTTTCCCAATCAACTTTTAACCTTATTCTTTAACGATAAAGCTGAAAATCTATTAAAGAAATTTGACAGATTATAGTAGTTTGATGTGCTGGCGTCAGTACCTACAGTGTGTGATTAAACTGTACGTAAAATTATAATCTGATTTGAACTGCAAACCGATTTTCTATTGCGTAATAACCAACACTACCCATAGTACGCCCACAGTAGTTAAAATATGCCTGATTTTAACGAGAGACAGCACACCTTCTCCATCATCAGAAGTGGGATTCGTGTTGGTTCAGGCGAAATGAGAACGCTTAAAGTTAAAGCGACCTTTGACGTAGACACTTACCTTTTCCGTCATGTATATGGAAAAGTAAATTCCAACATTTATTTTGTAGAATAAAAATATAAGTATATACTGACTGGATAAACTTCTAAACTAACAAACTATTAACCATACAGTGCATGATTTTTCTTATCGGCTTAAAAAAAACAGTAGCCTGCAAATATGATGCCATTTCTCGAAAAAATATTTAGAAAAATCATAACTCAATAGAAACGTATGTTTTTGTGCATGGCACATCATGCATTATACTTCGTTGCTTCGTCCTTCGAGATTAAGATAACAATGTAGTAATACGTCTAGGGTATCGCCTTTCATCCACTAAGTTTGAATATTTTTTTTTTTTTTTTTTTTTGTCGGTACTTTGTCTTCCTGATAGTTATGCCTGTACCGCCACTCATTTTCGCGTTTTAGTGCGTCGCCGATCACCACGTTATTTTCTTCGTTTCATTTGAATTGTGCAAAAAGATGCCAAAACGTAGTCACAAAAACGACGACAGTGATTATTTAAGAAAGAAGATTCGAAAACTCGAAAGGAAACTTAATAAACGCGACAGAAGGTCGCGTGTTCGAAGTTGTTCCGAGAGTAGTAGCTCGTCGACGAATATTATTATGTCGCCGGTACTATCGGACCATGAAGGTAAGCTGAAGTGTTATTTTTACAAACGGAAGATATTGTGAATAGTTTTTCGGACTATATCCGTATCATAATCTGACATGATGTCATATTATCTTAAATAGTGTTGTGTACATCTTATGGGGATGTTACCTTCACATAATTTTGGATTCCCAATTCATTGGGTATATACTACTAGTGATTGTGTACATTTGAAAGGAATGTTGCCTTCACTTTAGTTAATGACCTACTTAATAATAATTGCATTTTATATCCGTACGGACTAAAACATAGTGTTGTGGGTAGTTTTAAGGACTATCGCCGCTCTAAAACCACTAGTTGTATACTAGGAACATTGGTAGTTGTGATCATATCCACGTACCTACATAACAAAATGTTATCACTCGATTTCGTAATTCTGAATATCGGTATGGATTATAAACTTGGTGTTGTGGATAGTTTTGAGGACTATCACCGCGCTATTTTCTATCCGATACCTACATTTGGTACATTTTCTATTCCAACTGAAATGGAAGTTCAAGGTGATGTCGCGTCATCTCCGATTATTGACTCAGATGAGCCACAACCGGGTACGTCCACCTCGACGATACATGATGTTCCTGCTACAGAAGCAGTACAGGCAGGGGAATCGGAACTACCTGTTGAAGTAACGCTTCCTGAGCTGGACGAAGAGATTCTGAATCTCTTGGGCGAAACTCCATCAAAGGATAAAAAATATGGACCAGACATTAGATGCGAGTTATCTGCTCGCTGGGAACACATCGCAACAACAGGCTTGACCAAGGATGCCAGAAAGGAGCTGCTTGATAAGCATCTGGTTCCAAAAAACTGCACAAAGATTGATGCACCCAAGTTAAACCCAGAGATAAAGGCCGCCTTATCGGAGATGCTAATAAAAAAAGACAAAGCTTTAGAGAATAAGCAGGTGCAGGTCGCAGCAAGTATATCTTGTATAAGTGAAGCCCTAAGCATACTCTTTTCTGCAGGTTATAAAGATCAGTCGGTAATAAAATTACTGATCGAAGCCGGTCGACTGATGTGTGACTCACAACACAGCGAGTCCATGACACGGCGCAGTTTTATATGTTCTACAATCAAGAAAGATATAAAAGATCAACTGTTCAATACAGAAATCGATAAGTTTCTATTTGGCGAACATCTGACCGATACTCTAAAAGCTGCAAAAGCTATATCAAAATCAGGCGCTGAGATTAAAATAAACACACAGGTTCGAAGACCTGCACCAGCGCAGAGACCGAGACAGGCCCCTGTCCAGACTTTAAACCAGACGCCTCCGTTCCCGACAGCGCGGCAAGCGGGAACAGCGAGGAGAACAGCGCCGGCGCCGCGCCCGCGACCGGTGCAGCAGCAGCCGCGACAGCAGCCGCGCTTGCAGCAGCGCCAAGCCCCGCGGCGCTAGACCTGGTACGTTTTGCAGGTCGGTTATCCTACTTTTATGATCAATGGCAATTGATAACTAATGACCTCGTTGTATTATCGTGGATAAGAGGTTACAAGATACCGTTTACTAAACCTGTCTATCAGTTACACGAACCAAGTTTACCTGCATTAACTTCATGTGAGTCCTTTAAATACAAGGTGGCCATCACTGACCTTCTAAACAGTGGTGCTATTTCACATTGTGAACCATGTGAAGGACAGTTTCTTTCTAGTTATTTCCTGATTAAAAAACCCAATGGCAAAAACAGATTTATTTTAAACTTAAAGTCTCTAAACAAGTACATCGTAACAGAACATTTCAAAATTGAAGATCTAAGAACAACATTAAAATTAGTATCAAGAAACAGTTTCATGGCCACCTTTGATTTAAAGGATGAGTATTTTCTAGTACCTATACACCCGACGTATAGAAAGTACCTACGATTTAGGTACGAGGGTCAAATTTACCAATTCAATGTTTTGCCGTTTGGTTTAAACACAGCTCCATTTGTGTTCACAAAGCTATTAAAACCGGTAATTTGTTTACTGAGATCATTAGGTTATCTGTCATCTATCTACTTAGATGACATTTGTATCATTTCTAATAATTATCAAGATTGCTTAGATAATATTTTACAGACAAAACATATTTTAGAGTCCTTAGGATTCATAATTAACATTAAAAAAAAAAAAAGTTGTATGATTCCGAGTAATATTTGCAAATACCTTGGTTTTGTGATAGATACAAAAGAATCTCATGTTAGCCTTCCTAAGGAAAAACGAAATCTAATTAAACAAGAGTTACAATCGTTTCAATTGAAATCTCGTTGTAAAATAAGACAGTTTGCTCGCTTAGTAGGCCTCCTCACTTCGTCCTGCCCCGCGATTCAGTACGGTTGGCTTTACACCAAGCAGATGGAAAGATGCAAATACCTTGCATTGTGTAAAACGAGTAATTATGATAGCCAATTGTCTTTACCACAGTATTTGCAGGACGATTTTTCCTGGTGGTTAAAATCTATTGATACCGCAGTGAATCCTATTAGACGGGACAGCTACTGTCTAGAAATATTTTCAGACGCTAGCAAAAAAGGGTGGGGGGCAGCATGCGGTGCGGAGACCGCCAGTGGCCAGTGGAGTAACACAGAGTCTAACAAACATATTAACTGTCTAGAACTCCTGGCTGCTTTCTTGGGCTTACAAACATTCGCAAAAGGATTAAAAAATTGTCAGGTGTTACTACGCGTTGACAACACAACTGCTATTTCGTATATCAACCGTATGGGTGGAGTAAGATTTCCACATTTAACTGAAATCACAAAATCTTTGTGGCAGTGGTGTGAAGCTCGTGGTATATTTGTATTCGCTTCATACATAAGCTCGGAAGATAACGAAATAGCAGATGCTGAGTCTAGAAAATCTCACCCCGATACCGAATGGGAGATTAAAGATCATGCTTTTGAAAAGATTGTGAGAGCCTTTGGGCAACCAAAAATTGATCTTTTCGCATCAAGGTTGAATAACAAATGTGTTAAGTACGTCTCATGGAATAGAGACCCAGGAGCATGCGCTGTGAATGCTTTTACTTTAAATTGGTCAAATCTTTGTTTCTACGCATTTCCTCCTTTTGCGGTTATATTAAAAGTATTAAGAAAACTTATATACGACCAGGCGGAGGGTATTGTTGTGGTTCCATTTTGGCCCACGCAACCCTGGTTTCCACTTTATCAAAAACTTCTCTGTTCAGAATTAGTTCAGTTTAGACCCTCTGATAAAGTGTTATTGTCTATTTCCAACAGTGTCCCCAAGCTCACGTTGATTGCAGGGAAGTTATCAGGACGGCGTTACGAAACAGAGGAGTACCACCATCATCTTTAGATATTATGATAGCTTCTTTATCTGAAAGGTCAATAAAACAATATGACGTTGCCATTCGACGTTGGGTAAACTTTTGTAAGACTCACAATATCAAAATACATGAGGCGTCAATTCCGATGATTATGTATTTTCTCACTGAGTTATTTCATTCCGGCTTACAATACGGATCTTTAAACAGTCATCGCTCCGCTCTGTCTTTGATCTTAGGATCGAGAGTAGGGTCTGATGATCGCGTTGCTAGGCTATTCAAAGGTTTTTACAGACTTCGTCCTCCAGCCCCAAAATATAATATCACTTGGGACCCGTCAATAGTTTTAGAATTCTTATCAAAATGGTACCCAAATAATAATTTAAGTTTCGAACATTTAACCAAAAAGGCCGTAACTTTGCTCATACTTGTAACTGCACACAGGGTGCAAACCATTAGCAAAATCAAATTAGAAAATATGAACGTCACTGATAATCTTATATTGATCAAGATAAACGATTTGTTAAAAACATCTCGACCTGGTTTATCTCAACCTTGTTTAAATATTCCATTTTACAAAGATCGACCGGAAATATGTCCCGCTGAGGCTCTTATAGAATATATTGATAGGACAAAACATTTGAGAAACAATGCCAATAGCCTTTTTATAAGTATTAAAAAACCACATAAATCAGTAACCACAAATACCATCAGTCGGTGGATAAAAGATATATTATCAATTAGCGGAATTGACACTTCAGTATTTTCTGCCCACTCCACCAGACACGCAGCCACCTCAGCTGCTCATAGAGCTGGTGTCAATATTGACACGATACGAAAAGCAGCTGGGTGGAGTGGTAGCTCCAATGTTTTCGCTAGATATTATCATAGAGACATTCAATGTGAACAAACTGATCAATTTGCCTTATCAATCCTAACCTCTGATCGATGTTAGATTTAATTACTTAAAATTAATAACTTAAATTTATCTACCCCTAATTAAAGAAAAACTACAATTTAATTACTTTATTACTTGTAAGGTTTGATTAATATACATGTACCTAAGCATAAAAATTCAGTGTTTTAATATTTCACCATCTTTCAAAATCTACATTGTTATCTTAATCTCGAAGGACGAAGCAACGAAGTATAATTGGAGATTAAACGAACTTACCTGAAGTGAAGTTCTATCCAAATTATACGAGTTGCTTCGTCCGAAGAGATTAGTTCCCTCCCAACCCTATGAACCCCATACCTAAAGTGAAATATTAAAAAAGGTTCCAGGCTTTCAACTAAATGAGTGGCGGTACAGGCATAACTATCAGGAAGACAAAGTACCGACAAAAAAAAAAAAAAAAAAAAAAAATATTCAAACTTAGTGGATGAAAGGCGATACCCTAGACGTATTACTACATTGTTATCTTAATCTCTTCGGACGAAGCAACTCGTATAATTTGGATAGAACTTCACTTCAGGTAAGTTCGTTTAATCTCCAATTATAATGTTAATATGTGTTACGTAGTATCAATGAAATTACAAGATTACACGTAAAATGACAAATATGAACATGAACTTAACTATAGGTACCAATTATTTCGACCCTGAAAATTCTATCATTTTAATTTTATCATTTTTTTTTGCAATTATTATACGCCGCTCGTTAATCGTATTCAAAGTACCCACCGATTTGAAGAAAACATAAGTAAATGTTTATCTACAGATCTATCTAAAATATATGGTACTAAATTCGTAACACAAATACATAATAGTTAATCTTGTCAACTAGATCACGCTACTATGATCGATTTTTAAAATATAAGACATTTTTCGGTATGTGCCATATGTCACTATGCGCTGTAGGGTTAAAATTAAAATATAATCCGCATTGCAGTCAACTAATAGTGTACCCAAGAGATTGGGGGCATTGCCACGTTGTATGGCAATACTTAGCCTCTGGGCAAGGTAAAAGCCAGCCCTTGGGTCTTGGGAAGTGTCAACCAGCCGTTTGGAGATGATATTGAACAAGCCATGACTACTCGGTCATCCCACGGTCCGAGGATTTTAACCCCAAATGACTCGAAAATATAATTACTGATACCTAAGGTTATTTATTATACTTGGGAATTTCCGTAGCCGCAGCAGCAGCACCAGCACAACGCGCCAAGCCAGGAAGATGGAATGGCGCAAGAGTATCGACACACGTTGCTACATTATGTGTATGAGAGCTCTTAGTTATGCCTTAGATATGTCAATTTCCTGGAAATATAAGGTCTATATATTCATACACTAAATATCAGAAGGGCTCGTTGTAGAGACGCCATCACATCACGATACGCGAAAATGTCAAATTTTCCCAACCAACTTTGAAACTTATGCTTAAGCGATTAAGTTGAAAATCTATTAAAGAAATTTGACAGATTGTAGTAGCTTGATGTAATGGCGTTTGTACTCACCATTACGAACAACTTTGACCAAAACCTGAAATCGTTAATGTCGAGAACAGCTGATTTTTTTTTCACGAGTTCATATTTTATTCCGTAGTAAAAGTTGTTCGTAATGATGAGTACAATGACCCCTTAAGAGATTTCATGTATGAATATCCCTTATGCCTACGACTTTCACATTTAATCTTCATAAGAAATAAGAGGTGTGTCAAATAACTCTTAACTTCTTTCAAAGATTTTCTGAGAATGGCAATACAGCAATAAAAGAAACAGGGTGGGTAGGTAGGTGGTATTCATTTGTGTTATACTGTTAGGACTTAGTCAAAGAAACGTTTGTATTTACCTACGGTCCGGTCAATGGCCAGAATCAAAGCTAGTGTAATGAACTTCGATAAAACCCAAACAACCCATTAGTCTTTTGTTTTCTTTGAGAGAGAAAAGGGCACCATCCATACTTTTCGGACTAAGGGGCAGTCTTTTTAAAAAATACCTATTTTTCACGTAAATTCTAAGCAGTTTTATATTGACTGTCGCTGAGATAAGATTGCGACTACATTTTGAAGACAAGAAGCCTTGGTAAATGAAACTAAATGTGTCTTTCAGATACATAACGCTGATGAACCCATCCAAGGGCAGGCCGTGGCAGGTGTTGCTTTACTTGTACTTAAATACATCAAATTATTGTCGCCAAGCCTATGTCGGATAAAAACTAGAATTGGCTGATGTCTTTTACTCATCAGAGTTCAAATATCTGAAAAACTTGTGAAGGGTAATTTCATTAATGCCAATCTTTTTTGCATAACAACTAGTACCTATTACTTACCACACAAAAGGGTCAATTATATGATAAATGATATGATTTATTTTCTGTAAGTAGGTTTGTACAAACACTTTTACATGTCAATCACATTTTTTTTTTAAACTAGATGAGGTCGGCGTTTCCTATCTGACTACTCTGAGAAGAAAGGCCGAAACAAACTCAGAGGTCACAGACTCTTTTAAAGTCCAGACGTAATCTTGGTCAGATCATGTGAAAAACATGTAGATTGATGTCTGAAATGGTCTTTTGAGTAAAGAACCACACAGATTGAGCGGACCTGTCTACTCAGTGCACGCATTTGTCGAAAATCGTGTAGCTCAATTCTAAGGATCATTCTCAAATCAATATTGTATCTAAGATAAGGCCTATGATAATAATAATAATAAAACTTTATTATCAGACCAAAGATCCATAATGTACACAAAAAAGACATACAATAAGGCAAACAATACAATAAAATACAACACAATACAATACAATACAATGCTACCTACCTGCCTAACTGCCTACTTCACATACCTGAAAGACGGTCTGTGTACCGCCATCCAGTGAGTCAACATTGTGCCATCCATCCTGTCGGCTACAGTAGCCACGAAGCTATTGGGGCTGTCGCGCATCCGACCCATCAGTGATGCGATTCGCAGCCGCAGCAACGAGCCGAAAAATAATATGATAATGTTCCCACTGCTGGGACACAGGCCTCCTCTCTTCGAGAGGGAGTGGGCTGTAATCTACCACGCGAGCCCAGTGCGGGTTGGTAGATATCACGTGTCTTCGACTTTTTGGTTCGAATGTTTGGTTGGGCTAGACTATTGGGCTTCTGACCCGTAACGACAGTCATACTCGTAGATCTACGAATTGTAGTCGGAACCAACGGCTTAATGTACATGCATTCCAAGGCACGGACGGGTCTTCATTTGTAATGGATGGTTACCCATCCACGAACCGATTGCGCAAGCGTAGCTTAACCTTCAATCGATCCGTGCGGCTTTTATTATTTACCCACGAGCTACTCTCTTTATCATCTCTTTGTGAGAGTGATAATTGCAAGCAAAAATTAATCTTCACCCGTTTTCATTTCAATTTCCTTCATGCTCCAACATCACATCCATTCCGACTGAAACTGTTTGAATAGCACATATCAATGAATGGGGAATGTGAAAGGAAGTTCTAGGAATGTCGGTCAAGGGTTTTAATATTGTTACACGTTAAATTGCTCTGAGTGTAAAAGTGAAATTTCTATTTACACGCCTTTTACACTGCGGATGCTATTTTTTTCAATTTCTGAATACTAAAGTAAACTCATGCACTGTGTGACTTGGTTAAAAACCTACCGTGTATATTCAATCTGTTTACGAGACCCACTTTGTTGGATTGGATGCAAAAGGGATAATTGAATGATTTTCTTTTGTTTTTAGCTTCCCTTGGATTAGGGAGATGAATCGTGGTGTACGAAAATCAGTAAATTGCTCGAAACTATGGTTAAAAAACTTTAGTAACCAATATTGTCAATAAATTTAATACAACACATCTACATGAATATTATGTGTACAAAGACGAAAACTGAATTGAATACTTAGGTGGAAGTCAACCTGCTACAAACATTTTAAGATAGCAGGCATTCCCAAATCACAATAACCTTAAAAATAATTCCTTACTTTTACGTAAATGATTCTTTAAGTGCTTTAAACTAAGCAAGTAAGCACCCTTCGATTACGAAGAAACAGAGAAACAGAGTTAGTACCGGTTTTTTCTGCGTTTGATGTAGTAATTTTCACAATAAAAAAATATTGTATATATTAAAACGCAGAATAACCGGGAGAAAGTTAAATTGTCTTGTAAGAATTGGCAAGAGAATATAGAAAAGTTCCAAAAATAAATGCTAAATTGATGTGTATCTATGTGTTTATATGTGTGCGTGCCCACACCATTATGAGTAGTTCCGCCATAGAAAGGTTAATAAAAAACGAACCTAAAAGACTAATCCGTTATCAAAGTCAGTAACCACAGGCATGTTTTGAGAAACAAGTTCTGAATGAATAAACAAACGCGTTCAGTTTTGCATCCAGCCGAGCCAATCAAGAAATGTGTACCTATTAACTTGTTTCAAATTCATATTTTAATTTCTAAATAAATATTGTTCACTTTCTAGATAGATTTGCTTCATTCATTAAAAATAAGTTTTGAATTCTACGAGAAATTATTGATTATTACGGAAATTTGAAGTATGGTCATTTAATTAGTAGTTAGCTGGTTTAATGTTAATAATCTACTTCTTAACGAAAAAAAAACGAAATGTATTAAGTTTACGATACCAAATGTTAGACAAGTAGAAACTCGTGTTCTCATAAAGGGTGAAGAGTTAAAACCCGAAAATTCCACTGTATTCTTAGGCATAACTTTGGATGCCAAGCTTCAATGGGGCCCCCATATAGATAAATTGTCAAAAAAGCTTAGCTCTGCAGCATACGCCGTTAGGAAAATTCGTGATTTAACTGATTTAGAGACAGCCCGTTTAGTTTACTTTAGTTATTTTCATAGTGTGATGTCATACGGTATTCTGTTGTGGGGAAATGCGGCCGATATTCAGACAATTTTTATTTTACAAAAAAGGGCAATTCGTTCCATTTATAAATTAAGTCCCAGACACTCCCTCAGAGACAAGTTTAAAGAGATTAATATAATGACTGTGCCTTCTCAGTACATTTATGATAATCTTTTGTATGCACATAAAAATATTAATCTGTTTAAAAAATACAGTGATATCCATAACATAAATACTAGGAACAAACACAAATTTGTTGTTCCTACAACAAGGCTCAAGAAAATAGGTGGCTCGTTTAGATGCCAATGTATACGTTTTTATAATAAACTTCCTAGCCACATTCAAGAACTAAGCATTAATAAATTCAAATCTTTTATAAAGCTAAAACTATGCCAGAAAGCCTATTATACTGTAAAAGACTATATTGAGGACAAAAAAGCTTGGGATTGAGCTGCTCCAATAGGTCTAGACAGTGAATGTTGTTTATTTTTTATTTTTTGCTGATTTACACTTTTGTTTTTTTTTTTTTTTTTTTTCTTCTCTTCTCTTTCTAAATATCTATTTATATACAGAATGACATGAACATTTACTGTTTAAAGTCTTATATTATTTTAATTATTGTGAATGTGAGGACTATGTGGGTCATTGTTTCCGTTTTAATCATGGTCTGGCAGTTTGAGTGGTTTATGCGGTCTACACAAATGTCCTGTCCTTGGTATTACTCGTCGAATCGTTGAGCTCCTTAAGTTCTGAGTTGAGCTGCACGGTTACTGACGAATGCGTGCACCGACTGCACAGGTCCACTCAATCTGTGTGGTTCTTTCCTCAAAAGACCACTTCAGACACCAATCTACATAGTCCTCAAAGATCAAAGATTATTTCCGGATTTTTATATACACATTGACATTGATGAATATTATATAAACAATGACATGGATATTTACTTTGTCAAGTATCTTATTTTTTATTATTATTATTGTGAGTGTGAAGACTATGTGGGTCATTTCTTTTTTCTGTTTTCCTTCTTAGTTAGTTTTAATCATGACCTGGCAGTTTGAGTAATTTATGCGGCCTACCCAAATGTCCTTTCATTGGTATTGTTCGTCGAATCGTAAGGCTCCTCAAGTTCTGAGTTGAGCTGCACGATTTTTGACAAATGCGTGCACTGACTGGACAGGTCCGCTCAATCTGTGTGGTTCTTTACTCAAAAAACCATTTCAGACACCAATCTACATGGTCTTCACATGATCTGACCAAGATTATGTCTGGACTTTAAAAGAGACTGTGACCTCTGAGTTTGTTTCGGCCTTTCTTCTCAGAGTAGTCAGATAGGAAACGCCGACCTCATCTAGTTTAAAAAAAAATATGATTGACATGTAAAAGTGTTTGTACAAACCTACTTACAGAAAATAAATCATTTATCATTTATCATTTAATATATGATCCACTATGGCAACATTATCAAAAAACAAATGATTAATATTGTAACAAACATTTAAATGTATTTTCATTGACAACACAACACAACACACACAACAACTGATTGTATTATTTTTGCTTTGGCAACACTTATAAATAACGGTTAGGACATTCGCGTTATTTCTGAGCGGGAAAAAGTCGTTATAAATTGAAATAGGCAATGCAGTCAGTAATCGTCGAGCTACAAAGTAACACACAGTCAAGAATCAAGAATCAGTGTGTATAATAAATACATTTTATATGAACAACAGTGTTTTAATTTTAAAAAGAGAAGTGTTCAACATATGGATGTGACAGTATTTCTTTCCCTGATCCATGTCGTTAGCGTTCAAATACTGAAACGAGTATAAACGACCTGAATGCAGTGAACAACTAGATGCATTGCATAACTAGATGTAAACCCTACCCGACCCTACCCTAGTTGTAAAACCTTGAGTAATGAAAACCAGGGCTCGGAAACCGGTTGAAATTCTTAACCGGTTACGGTCATTGACCCCAAACCGAAATCGATTTAGGTTAAGGTTTGCACTTTACCGGTTTTTACCGGTTTTTGCGGGAAACCGGTTTTTCATAAATTTTGGTTTGGAAAGTAAATGATAAATGATAAATGATTTATTTTCTGTAAGTAGGTTTGTACAAACACTTTTACATGTCAATCATATTTTTTTTAACTAGATGAGGTCGGCGTTTCCTATCTGACTACTCTGAGAAGAAAGGCCGAAACAAACTCAGAGGTCACAGTCTCTTTTAAAGTCCAGACATAATCTTGGTCAGATAATGTGAAGACCATGTAGATTAGTGTCTGAAATGGTCTTTTGAGTAAAGAACCACACAGATTGATCGGACCTGTCCAGTCAGTGCACGCATTTGTCAAAAATCGTGCAGCTCAACTCAGAACTTGAGGAGCCTTACGATTCGACGAACAATACCAATGAAAGGACATTTGTGTAGACCGCATACACCACTCAAACTGCCAGACCATGATTAAAACGGAAACAATGACCCACATAGTCCTCACATTCACAATAATTAAAATAATATAAGACTTTAAACAGTAAATGTTCATGTCATTCTGTATATAAATAGATATTTAGAAAGAAAAAAAAAAAAAAAAAAAAACCAAAGTGTAAATCAGCAAAATAAAAAATAAACAACATTCACTGTCTAGACCTATTGGAGCAGCTCAATCCCAAGCTTTTTTGTCCTCAATATAGTCTTTTACAGTATAATAGGCTTTCTGGCATAGTTTTAGCTTTATGAAAGATTTGAATTTATTAATGCTTAGTTCTTGAATGTGGCTAGGAAGTTTATTATAAAAATGTATACATTGGCATCTAAACGAGCCACCTATTTTCTTAAGCCTTGTTGTAGGAACAACATATTTGTGTTTGTTCCTAGTATTTATGTTATGGATATCACTGTATTTTTTAAACAGATTAATATTTTTATGTGCATACAAAAGATTATCATAAATGTACTGAGAAGGCACAGTCATTATATTAATCCCTTTAAATTTGTCTCTGAGGGAGTGTCTGGGACTTAATTTATAAATCGAACTTTATAAAGTGAAAATTAACCGGTTAAACACCCCCCGCCCCCTAACTAAGCAAGTCGCAACATGAATCTACCCACACCATTTAAGTTCTCCGGTTGTATTTGACGTCCTCAGATCAAACATTTTTTTCCTAATGTTTTCTGGGGTACTAAATGTACTAATGTCACTATAACTTGTTGGAAGTGTTAAAAAAGTAGACGAAAAATATTTACGACTTACGGAATTAACCGGTTAATTTGGGTGT
This sequence comes from Eremobia ochroleuca, assembly GCA_949629135.1. Classification (NCBI taxonomy): domain Eukaryota; kingdom Metazoa; phylum Arthropoda; class Insecta; order Lepidoptera; family Noctuidae; genus Eremobia; species Eremobia ochroleuca. Next base: position 10,560,954 of record OX451397.1, on the reverse strand, counting down.
CAAAACCGTTTGTGCTTATGTAACCGGTAACCTTTGTCATTTGGGTTACATATGAACAGTTGTTTAACCGGTTAATGAGGGAACGATATATTTACCGGTATTTCATCGAAATTAACCGCTCTTTTTAAACCGGTTCAGAGCCCTGATGAAAACTGAGACAACCGTCAGGGTCGCTGCTGCTCATATTAAATTGTATTCCTTGGCACAAACGAGAAAGATAAAGAGCATATCCTATAGGGACAGAAAAGTTAGAAAACGAGGTTTGGAATGGTATTATAATAATATAATTATTTTTAACTATTCATGATAAAGCAGTCGATTTAGAACTTCTTACTCTTCTTACTCTGTTTGTCGTCTTAATGTTCTCGAACATTTTGCAAAAACAAGCTAAGGGAAAGAATTCCATGTTACAAATATAGGGTACAGTAAGTCCTACACTGGGCCGCAAAGAAAGCGGGTCGGTTATAAAATTTGTGGTAACTTTTAAAATAACTGTGCAAACCTTTTAAAATAAAAACTTAATTAAAGTTTATTTCATTACAAATATAAGAACAAGTAAAACCTTTATACTTCTTTTTGGTGATTGTACTAAAAACTATATATAAAAAATAAAGCGGATATTTTTTTTAATTTTAACAACTTTGAAACAATTTTGTACTAAAAACTATATATAAAAAATAAAGAGGATTTTTTTTTTAATTTTAACAACTTTGAAACAATTTGTTTTACTTTTGATTCTGTTTATGAATATGGCATTCGTGTGCAGAAGTTCATTATTCTGATCAAATTCAATTTAAAACATGCCACTTACCCCTGAAAAGTGAACCAGAATTCTGACAATGCTTGAAGACGGGCACAGGCAGCGTTATGGAGAGACTGAAACCAATGTTCGCAGACCAGGAACAGACCGAACAAGGTGCACGACAGTGCGGGAGGATTGATAATATGGTGTCAATGACAATATCGATTTCAAACGACTGTTGAAGTTAAAAATCACCTTCTCTTGCTGGAGGGAGCAATCTGAGCACGTGCACAGTGAGGCGGCACCTTGCTGAAGCAAATTTGAAACCATTTAGACCTGAAAATGGTCCAAAACTATTTATTACTTATCATTTATCACTATATTCATGATTAATATGTACTTTACTTTCTAGTACTAAGAGTCTCTGAGCTAAGCTGCAGACGGATGGACGGACGAACGGACAGACGGACATGGCGAAACTATAAGGGTTCCTTGTTGACTACGGAAGACTTAAAACGTTCAAAATATAGTTACAATCTTATCTCAGCAACAATCAATGTCAAAAACTGGTCAAAAGTGTAGGGAAATTAGGGACAGAATAATTAGAAACAGATTGACACTGACATCACACTGTGAACGTTCATAAAATTACGAGAATTGCCCTTCTGGCCTGTCGTAGTCACAAATCTCTCGAAGATTGTTCAGACTGAATACATTTTCCGTTCATAATAGAACTTGAACACGTTAATAACATGATGATTTTACATAATCTACAAATAATTTGCTATTGAGGATGTGGCGTAAACTTTTAAACAATAACATGACTTTTCCGTTAAGATAACGTAAAGATTCGTGACTGAATTAATAATTTATTAGAAACTTATTCTTTCTTTGACCTTTTTTATTTAAACTGTTACAAAAACACTACCTGCCTTAATTACTTTAGGGAATTGGTTAATCAAGTGAAAAATACGGTCCGTTTATTTGTCCTTATGAGCTTTTTATGATCTTTGAGTGAATAAAATAAATGAAATAGGAAAAATATTGTGTTATTGCTGGAATAACATTTAGTAGATAGGTATAGATCCGAACTTTTGTCCTAATTTACCTATTATTCTACAGGCTGGTCTAATTATATTGGTCCAGAAATCTTTTTTGGGTTTAGAACATCTCAATCTTCGTCTTCTTAGCGTATGGATGGCAAAACTTTCCAACATCTGGCCCAAAATGCAGCTGCGTGAATCCCGCTCACTGATGCAATCATAAAATCATCAAGCACTCAGGTGTAAAGGCAAGCGGTGCAGGACATCTCAATGGTTCATCTAAACGCAAAATATCCTCGAAAATCAGAAGATGTCCTTTTTTTCTTAAAGTTACGTAGTCGTGGAGAATACCAGTATTTTACATGAAGCGACTGCCTATCTGACCTCCACAACCCAGCTACTAGGTAATACGATACCCCTAGGTGAGACTGGTTGTCAGACTTTCGGGCTTCTGACGACCCGTGACGACTGTCAAAGATCCACGAATGATAGCTGGGACCAACGGCTTAACGTGCTTTCCGAGGCACGGAGGGGTCTTGGTGTGTGAAGATGGTTACCCATCCACGGATCAACCGCAAGCGTAGCTTAACCTGATCGATCGACCCGTGCGGCTGTTATTACTTAGCCACAAGCCCCTAAACGCAACTGATGATGACCATGATGAACATGAACTGATGATGATGATGATCCTCGAAAATGAGATGTGCATTTTTTTTTTTTCTTTAAGTTACGTAGTCGCGGATTTTAGTCATGTAAACCTCTATAGACTGAAAATGATTGCAGCAAATCGAATCAAAGGTAGACACGTAGCGTCTTAGCAAACAATGAGCTTTTTTTGAGATTATTCCGAAATGGTGATAAGGCAATATTTTTGTCTATGCTAACCTCACGTCCCAAGGTGGTTTTAAGACCATAAGCAAATTTCTTGTAGAAGGTTTTTTTCATTAGTTTTTTTTTTTCAAAATCATGCATTGTCTTTCGATAGTTAAAAATAGTTCACCGAAAGGTTTAAAATGAAATTACTATTTGGGCATAACCTCAAAGATCATTAATTGTTAACCTCATTAGTTGTTAGCTACTACAGGGCTAGAGTACTTACTCACCAAATTTGATTTCGAATTAGTGCAATAACTTTCAAACTAGAGAAGTTTACATGACTAAAAATGATTTTAAGATAATAAATTAAAAAATTACAACATCTAAACTACAAATTTTCGCGGAACATATCGCTCATCCAATAGAACAACGACGTAATTACGAAAATGTCAAAAATGAGTTTTGAATGTCATAAGTTCACGTTTCGAAAGTTCTATCTATGACAAAAACGACAGAATTGTAGTTACGGTGGTTTTCGATAGAGTGGGTGACTGTCGTTAGGGAATTGGCGTATTTTTCAAAAGGTCACACGGAAACATCGACTTAATTGACAGTAGTGCGGGGCTTAATTGACAGTAGTGCGGGGAGTTGGTAGATTAGGCAATCATTGTGATAAAATAATATCACAATATAAATATAATAATAATAATAATATCGTTTATTTATAAAAATGGTGCAGATTTACAATAATATACCTTAACAATTATATGTAGAGGACACAGTTGCTCATTTGCCTGAACTAGGTAGAACCTGTGTTTCAGGCTAGAACAATGATTGATACAATGATTGATTAATCTACCAACTCTATAAATTCCTACCGGTTTTTATGCTTTTTAAACATTATGCTACTTTTAGGTAGGCACTTGCGCCTTTGATCCTACTATGTATCCCGATCTCGTATTTCGTAAAATAAACACAATTTTTTTAGTTTTTTATGATCATGTTTGTATCTTACATTATCTAGGTATCTTTGTTTTAACATGAAAACTACATTTTTGTAACTCATAAAAAAAAACATTTGATACTTCTTATCATACGTTTATAAATGTAAGCTGATTTCAAACACAACTAAAACTAAATTGAATAATTTGTTGTTTGAATTCATGATTTATTCCCATTTCAAAATCTTATTTTTGTCATAATTGTTATATTTTATTTATAAAATGGCATAAGTGTACGTCAGGTTTGTTTTTTTTTGGAATTTTTTAACAGTTTTCTTGAGTTTTCTCATGAAATTATTACAAATTATTATTGATAGTAAAGTAACATACATAAAAATATTAAATATTTTTGCATAATCATTGGAAATATATCATATTTTCAATTTCAAACTTTTAAAACGTTCTCCTGAAAAATAGCTAAAACGTAATTACGTCATTGTTCTATTGGATGAGCGATATGTTGCGTTCAGATGAATCCACGGGTGTCCTAGACACGCAAAAAAAAAAACGACGGGTTGCACTCCGGGAGTGCCGGCAGAAGTGAAAACTTAAATATTAACGTTGTGCATTTTTTATATTTTGGAATGGTTAGGGAATCATTTTGCACGAATTGCTTTAATTATCAGTATAAAAGTACTATCATTTATGTCGTAGAATACAATATTTATTTATTGCGCTATCTTGCACAAACATGACAATTTATATTACATTAAAAAGTTTATCTCTCAGAAAAATCAACTTCCATCCATAATTTCGACGACTTTTTCACCATCATTATTACCAGAACCATTATTTTATTATTTTTTTTATTTTTTCACGTCCACCGGAGGTGTGCCATATGTTCCACCAGTTATCTGTAGTTCCCAAATTGCAGATTTATTGTCGAGAGATGTACCTTCAAGTCTATCAATACATTCTAACTACAATTCTAATTAATTCATTCATTTAAGTTTGTTTCTGTAACATAAACACACGAACATTCGCGCAAGCACCCTGCCCCACCTAAACTAAACAACAGGCGCAGGCATACATTTTCGCCGCGCCGTAGAAAGAGAGGAGGATACTTCCTCGCCTACGCCGCGCCGCCGGCTGTCTACTCACCATCCGTCTTACGAATTTTCGATCAGGGTCACGTGTCCTGACGCGAGTTTTACATTTATTACCCGTTACAAAAAAAGTGTACAACGCCGCTAAAGAAGTTTTCACTTCAAAAAATTGGACCACTATAAATGGGCCACCCTGTATTTTACCAAGCCTCTTGCCATTACTTTTTTTTTTGTTTTGATGTTCTTTTGTTCTTCTAGGGCCCCGTGGCTAAATAATAACAGCCGCACAGGTCGATCGATCAGGTTAAGCTACGCTTGCCGCGGTTGGTCTGTGGGTGACCATCTTCACATACCGAGACCACTCCGTGCCTCGGAAAGCACGTTAAGCCGTTGGTCCCGGCTGTCATTCGTAGATCTTTGACAGTCGTTACGGGTAGTCAGAAGCCCGAAAGTCTGACAACCAGTCTTACTTAGGGGTATCGTATTACCCAGTAACTGGGTTGTGGAGGTCAGATAGGCAGTCGCTCCATGTAAAATACTGGTATTCAGCTGCATCCGGTTAGACTGGAAGCCGACCCCAACATAGTTGGGAAAAGGCTAGGCAGATGATGATGTTCTTTTGTTCTTCTTACCTTTATCTGTCGTTCGTGAGGTCGGAAAACATCAAGTTTGCTGTCATTTCTTTGATTTGCTTCTTACCTTTGTGAGATTTTACTTTTCAGGGTTAAATACATAAGTGTCCAAACTTGATGTTCACTTTTAACTTTTGTCATTGGTTATCTATCATACTTCTGTTCGTGCCGTACTATGTTCTTGTTGCATTTCCTTAATATTTCAGCCTACTAAAGTAAGAAATAAAAAAATATACAGATCTGCACGTACCTTAAGCGTGCATTAACAATACATAAAGCACCACCAGCAAACTCAAATTTTTTTAAGCTTGTTTAATTATTATGACCTTACAAGGGTATTGAGTCTATGTTTGCTTGTTATAAATACTTGAAACAGGAGGTCAACATGCAACTGTGGTCTTTAACCCGTTGGTTACCTTGCTACACGACAATGCACCCTATGCGTGTATTTTTTTATTTAATGAAATTTAAAATTAGAGATGAAGGACAAAGTAGAACTTATTATATAAAAACAAAACTAAAACTTCGGAACATTATTAATGGCAATGCAATGAAAAATCTGAAGTACCAAAACTAGGGCTATTATACATATAATCGCCTTTTCAAGAGATCATCTAAGATTTTTTGTCACTTTGTGGCATTTGAAAGTACCGTTTCGCAAAGTACTTCAAAGTTTTTAACTGCGGACCATTAGTAGTGTCGGAGAACCGTTTAAAAGTAGAAAAGTCACCTTCAAGCAGGGCTCTGAACCGGTTTAAAAAGAGCGGTTAATTTCGATGAAATACCGGTAAATATATCGTTCCCTCATTAACCGGTTAAACAAGTGAACTGTTCATATGTAACCCAAATGACAAAGGTTACCGGTTACATAAGCACAAACGGTTTTGACACCCAAATTAACCGGTTAATTCCGTAAGTCGTAAATATTTTTCGTCTACTTTTTTAACACTTCCAACAAGTTATAGTGACATTAGTACATTTAGTACCCCAGAAAACATTAGGAAAAAATATGTTTGATCTGAGGACGTCAAATACAACCGGAGAACTTAAATGGTGCGGGTAGATTCATGTTGCGACTTGCTTAGTTAGGGGGCGGGGGGTGTTTAACCGGTTAATTTTCACTTTCAAAACCAAAATTCATGAAAAACCGGTTTCCCGCAAAAACCGGTAAAAACCGGTAAAGTGCAAACCTTAACCTAAATCGATTTCGGTTTGGGGTCAATGACCGTAACCGGTTAAGAATTTCAACCGGTTTCCGAGCCCTGCCTTCAAGATTGGGGAATTCGAGCGGAAAATTTAATGTAGCCCAAAATTGTTTGACTGGAGAAAATTACTCGATCATTCTACCGCAGGAGTTGAGTCTGAAGGAGCTTACTATGTGCATAAAGTTTCATATTACCATCGTGCGCCTATATCTACACAAATATCACGAAAAGGTAAAATTTAAAATTTGTGACTTGGTATAAAGGGGTAATCCACGAAAGTACTCATCCGATTCCGAAAATCATTTTTTTTTTCTCATCAATTTTTTTCACTAATGGGAAGATGCAGTATTGCCGAGTGTCACAGGATATATTTTATGTTCAAACAAGAAATTTCACGCAGACGTATTCGCAGAAGCTTCTTTGTCCTATTTTGCTAGAAAAAAGCCTCATAAACCATACCCCATTTATAACAATCTTTGGCTACTCTTATCCAGCTACTGCCAGCCACCTTGCGAGGATCGTTGATCCATCTGGCCTGAGGGTTCAAAAAAAATTTTATATAAAAAAAAACAACCGACTTCCAAAAAAACACTACAAAGTGAAAAATAATTTTAATTTTGGAAGTCGGTGTCGTTGGTTCCGCATTTTGGTTTTTTGACACCGACTTCCGAAATTAAAATTATTTTTCACTTTGTAGTGTTTTTTTGGAAGTCGGTTGTTTTTTTTTATATAAAATTTTTTATTTTTCACTTTTTAGTTATATCTACCCCAATCAAATTCATATAAACACTACTTGCTATGTAAATATCAGTGACAGGAAGCTGCATCTGCGTTTATAGGGTACAAACGTGATGTTATGTTGTGCGATTGCGTAATTATTATTATCATAAAAAAAAAATTATAACCTTTGTAGTGAGTACAGGCGTGATATTATGTTGTGTGGTGGTGTAAACAATGCTTAGATATGCTATAGCAACAATCGCGGTTAATCTGCTGTTATTTATTGAAGAGTTCCCCCGATTTCTACAAGATCCCATCATCAGATATTGAAATGGTGACAATGGGACCACACGGAAAGCACCAGCTTTCAAATAAAAAAAGAATCATGAAAATCGGTTCACCCAGTCGGTTATTATGAGGTAACAAACATAAAAAAAAAAAAAAAAAAAAAAAAAAAAAAAAATACAGTCGAATTGATAACCTCCTCCTTTTTTTGAAGTCGGTTAAAAAACACAACATCGAGAAAATTATACCATTGAATGTTCCGCCTTTAAATACCACACCTTGAGGTTTATTTACAAAAGTTCCTTAAAGCTAAGACGTTTGAACGGTATGGTAAAACAGTTGCTAGTCCCTACTTAACATCAAGCAACGTTTATATATGTCGCAGGTTTATGACAAAATTAGGGTTATGATCAAAAACCTAGGATTTTGATCAAGAACCGGAAGATGAAAAAATTATTACTTCATGTTATAAACCTGAGAAAATCCAGTTTTTTGATGAAAAACCTAGACTGGATTAGTTTTATGATAAAAAAAACAACCGACTTCCAAAAAACACTACAAAGTGAAAAATAACTTTAATTTTGGAAGTCGGTTTCGTTGGTTCCGCATTTTCGTTTTTTGACACCGATTTCCGAAATTAAAGTTATTTTTCACTTTATAGTGTTTTTTGGAAGTCGGTTGTTTTTTTTTAATATATTTTTTTTTATTTTTCACTTTTTAGTTATATCTACCCCAAACAAATTCATATAAACACTACTTGCTATGTAAATATCAGTGACAGGAAGCTGCATCTGCGTTTATAGGGTACAGACGTGATGTTATGTTGTGCGATTACGTAAACAATGCATACATATGCGAAAGCAGCAATCGCGGTTGTTTTACTGGTATTCATTATTATTATAATAATAATAGTTTTTATAACCTTTGTAGTGAGTACAGGCGTGATATTATGTTGTGTGATGGTGTAAACAATGCTTAGATATGCTATAGCAACAATCTGCTGTTATTTATTGAAGAGTTCCCCTGATTTCTACAAGATCCCATCATCAGATATTGAAATGGTACAATGGGACCACGCGGGAAGCACCAGCTTTCAAATAAAAAAAGAATCATGAAAATCGGTTCACCCAGTCGGTTAATTATGAGGTAACAAACATAAAAAAAAAAATGCAGTCGAATTGATAACCTCCTCCTTTTATTGAAGTCGGTTAAAAACAATGTCTGTTGCTGTTTCTTTAAATAAATAAAACAATTAGAGACAGTAAACAATGATTTGTTTGTTTATGATAACATAAATTAAAAATTTTGTCTTTTTCCGGTTTTTGATCAAAAACCTGTTTTTTCATAAACATGCGACATATATAAAGCGGGTAACTTCCCGAAGGTTTAGACAGATTGTGTGTAGGTACCGTCAGTTGTGTTGATGTTGTGTAATAGGGGGTGGCCCTATTACCAGCAATCAGACTTAAATCTGGATTCCAGCCGACCTGGGAATCGAAACCAGGACCTCATGCTCCGCAGTAGCGCCCTTGCATCGTTGTACTAGTAAAACGAGGCATTAAAATAAATAATTAAAATCCAACCTACTTTTGTAAACACTTTCGAAAAGTTTCAGAAATTGTTTTTGTTTCACGATTTTGGTAATTTGGTACTACACTGGTTTCATTAACCTCTTTAAGTTATTTTGGTTTCCAAAATAACCTTCTATTTTTAAGTTACTGTACCTACACGTTGTCTTGCCCGGAGAGTTCAATTTAGTTCTATTAAAGTAATGGTTCCACCATTTCTCAGGACAATGTTTTCACTGGTATAAGTAGGAGCTAGACATTTGTAAACCCACGTAGGTACTTCAGTTATTTAAGTCCTAATTATGATAGGTTGCACCTTCTTACCTTCAAACATACGCGACTTGATTGATCGCGCCACCTACTCGTGCGAACAATCAAGTCGCGTCTGTATGATATACATAGTTCAGGTAACCAATCGAGGTATTCCACTCAGAGCACTGATTTCAACCGCACTTGCCCGAACCGCACCTGAGTACTTCCACGAACGAGTAATCGCGTAGTCAAGCGACAGTGGATGGAAATACACATGGCGTGAAAGTTGTGGAATATTATTATTATTATTACAGTCGCTTTTTGTTAGGATGCGTAGTTATAGCATTGGGATGAGACCAGCTCTTCAGCGGTCATCAACCGTCTGTCAGAGTAAAGTTCTTCGCTAGAGGACGCAATCAGTCAGTGACCTGTGCTTTTTGGTTGTTTAAAAATCAGCAGTAGTAGTGTTTTCCATAATCCATTTTGTTTTTTTTTTTTCGTATTTCACGTTTCAGAAAGGATTTTATGAAATGATTTTCATGAAAAATAACTAAACACGATGTAGATGATTAGACGAAAATATTGGCGGAATATTTCCATCTGCCGTAACATTTAAAAAGGTACCCTATATTAAAATTGAGAATTTTTACAGCAAAGAATTTTACTGTAAAGTCGTAAATCGTTTATTTAGAAAAGGGTGAAATTGAAATGACCCGGTATAATGTTCAAAAGATGAAGTTGCCCACTGCTGGCGATTAACGAGAAGCGAGTAGAGCTAGCAACGAGTTGGCGAGCAGCGAGTAGCGAGTGCGTGACGGTGACGAGCGATTATTCGCTGCTATGGGTACGTATCAAGCGTAAGTCTCTCAGCGAGTGTTCAGCCCATCAAGCAAACGTCGTTGAGCGAGTACTCTATTTGATAGTGTTGTCGCCGCGACAAACGAGCTGTCAGCGATCAATCATTACTGTATATTATTTATATGTTTTACCTACTCGGGACTTACAATATTTTGTATATTTCTCGAGCGAGAAAATCATTAGTTGGTTCCTCGTCGACGGTGGGGCAGGTGCCTAATGTTTATCGTGTTATATTATATTGAATGACATATTTTCCTAAATTAATTCTGTTTTCGTGTTTATTTTTGACGTTCAATTAATTGCTTTTTATGTGCCTATTTGAAATAAACGATTTGACTGTGACTGAAAACATCTCGCACGATTCGTAACGCTAGGAAGAGGTAAAAATGTTTTGTATGTTTAGCTCATTTTGGTCAGTCAAATCTGCTACCATCCTCGCTTGTGAGCTTATTACCTATACCGGTATATTTAAATTAATAAGAACTGCAGTGCGATTCCGTAAACATATCACCGTGAAAACTTAGGTGAAGTGAGCGTGGAGTGCGTTGTCAGTGTCATCCCACCTGATACTAGGGATTGACCAAGACTGCATTTACAATCATAATCGAGATTTTAATAATATTATTTATGCTACGTAGATTTTACAACACACATGGGAAGCACGTGTTTCTAGACAGAAGTTTCTTGTTTCATGAACTTGAGAAGCGACCTCTCTCGTTGACTGTAGGTTATTCACTAAAAATGTAGGTAAACCGTGTGTATTTGTGTGGACGCTGCCCGCAAGATGGCACTGATTGCCGCCTTAAATTGAGTTCACTTTGACCTTATAAGGCAAAGAACTTCTGTTGCATCTGAAATTAGAAAGAATACAGTGTAGCTAATAACTTTGTAGTCACTCAAATATAATAGAAACGTATACAGACAGTTCAAGAGGTAAGTTCCTACTGATAGCTAAGTTGCTGTTAAATTTTTGTTTCTCTATAGGTTTCAAATAAAACTACTAGCTACTCTGTACTTCTTTTTTTGGGATTGGACAAATAATTTTGAACACCAGATTACTTTATCAAGTTTATTTTCAACTTTATGCATAGGGTGTAAATAAAAATCAATTTAAAAAATACTACAGCCCATATAATCGAAGTTACACTTTCATTTCATCAACAATGATCACAAAAGTTTCATTTCTTTTGTTTACGCACCGCATAGAACATTCCGTTGGCATACAACTTAAAATTTCATTATACAATTGAACGTATTATTTAAAAATAATTTTACTGGAACCATATTTATTATTTTTACTTTATTTACATTAAAATTCGCAAATACAACTGGTATTTACATTAATATTTTATACATAATGTCTTACTGATTTTTTGCTTATTATTTACAAATTCTACGTTTCTTAAACAACATTTTGGTCAATTCTTATTTATAAATAAATAGTTTTTTTATACTTTGAAATTTAGCTAAAATTGGGACTCACTCGCAAAAGTGTTCGATAGGTATAATTGTACTTTCAAATATCATTGAAAGGTATAAATTATATTGTAGTCAGTAGAAATAGAAGAGTTCAATTGATAAAATATAAATAATACGAGTACAAACACTTTTGTGAACAACTGTCCTAGACAAAACAGACTATAAAGCAATTAATTTTAGTGACTAGACTCTTTAAAATTCTTCATAATGGGGACAATTCATTAGGCTACTGTTAGGTAAAGACCGATAATGTTAATACCTAGTTTTCCTAAAATGCCACTTTTTATTATTAAATTGTGCGTTTTGGAGTTCCAAATTGTCTACCGATAAATAAAATGGGGAAAAGACAGAAAAAAATGAATAAAATAATAATTGTAAGTATTTTTTTTTATTTTATTGAATAAATGCTTGGAAGGTCAGTTAAAATAAGATTTCAAAGCAAAACACCTAAAGTGGCAGTTACTAGATAAACTGTAAGTAATTATGACGTGTAAAAATGTCGAGGTAGTTACAAACACTAAGGAATATAGAAAGTATTTTTTTTAAAACACTGTTATGAAAAATTTTAGGAAAAGTTTTAATAAGATGGGTAAGATATTATTTAATAATAAATATAATGAAGGAAATATTTTTAATTTCTACACTAAATCTGTCGTATATCTAAATATACTAGTTGGTGTTTTTTTGTATAATATTACGAACGATTAATTTATAGGATTATTTATTTACCCTACCTTAATACAGCTATTGTAAAATAAATAAAAATACGGAAGGATATGGTGTTGAATGTAATTCACTCAGGGAAAGAAAAAGTAATAATAGTGCATTTAATGAACTATTTGTTCTATTTTACACTGCAATAGATCAGATTAAAGCGTTTTCTTTACATTTTGTTATAGCTAGCAAAGAAAAAATAACGTGTTGAAAAAATTGTGTAACATGTGGAAACTTTTTCAAGGACGTGAAACGGCACTTCTCTTCCAAGTGAATTACAGCTGGAACCAAATAAGAACACATACAATACTGGTAATAAAGACTAGGTATTTCCGTACGGTGCTATTTCTGTTGAAACCTCACTTATTTTATTTTATTAATCCTTATATACATTGGTTGATATTTCAGTCATTACAACATACGAAAACAATTTTTAGAGTTAACTTTTATTATTATAAATTGCAGGATTTCTTTTCACCCATCACTCTTCATATCTTTAATTTCCAATAACATTTCAATAGTTGTTCTGAACAAAATTACAGTTTTGATTTTCACTGGAAATTGAATTTCCATAAACGTCTTCCTTTTTGGTAACAGCAGAGGTTTTGGTGTGCTGATAAAGGTACAGACGCCAGCACATCAAGCTACTACAATCTGTCAGATTTCTTTAATAGATTTTCAACTTTACCGCTAAAGCATAAGGTTCAAAGTTGATTGGGAAAATCTGACAGTTTCGGGTAGCTTCATGTGCTGGCGTCTGTACATTGTAATAGAGCTTTTCGTATTTATGAGTGGCTCGTGGCATATTTCTGCAATCCATCTATATCGGCTAATGCAAACAAGCCGTTAAGTCTATTTGGATCCGATCTAAGTATTTCTATTTTAATACTGGTCTATTCTACGAAGGTTTAACATGCGTGCCAAATTACCTGCTATTTTATATTTATTTCAATTTGATTTGTGAAAAATCAGTGCAGATTTGTTTGAGCAAAGTCCATACAGGATTTGATACTTATGTTCATTGCAAAATCCGTTTCTTTTTTTTTTTCTTTTTTTTCAATAGACTATTAAGAAATCTAACCAAACAATGTTAATAAAGAAGGGAACTTTTAAAACTAAAATGTACAAACAAATTGATCCCATGATACAACTCGTACAGCTACAAAATTCAGATATTTACTAAATATTATACTCTCAAATTTTAGATTACCTATTTACATTCATAAGTTATTAAGATAATAAAACTGAATTATCGAAATTTCGTAGTGTTTTAGGCACTATTTAGACAGCCATCAATCTTATGTCTTATACAAAGCTTTACTTAGGTCTAATTCTTAGAAAAAATTGTTTACAATCTACATGTCAATAGGCAGGTAGTAACAATTCAATTTACCTAATCATATATCTAAAAGTGTGTATACAGGTTTTTCTTAGAATTTTTGCAATTGTCTCACTTCGATAGTTTTCGAACAATTAAAATTGAAACACACTTAGTTTATGTTCAAGCACGCTATACGTAGCCATAATCTGACCTCAACATTTATTTTCTAATTATGTTTCGTTGTCTCTTTAAAACATAGTTCACTTTAGTGTTTATCTCAATAAAACTTTGTTTTATAGAGTCTTTAAGTATTTAAAATATATTACAAATAAAGTGGTCAGATCGTCGTATTCATAGTTTTGTTCGAAATATATTTCAATCACCATTCGAATACTATCAAAGATGACCTTTACAATTCTAAAGTAGATGGAGTTATGTATAGTTTTTTTTATTTCATAGCTAAATCTGACATTGTGATATAATATTCCAAATCGTGTTACTGTCCATATAATGGTAAATACTTACACAAGGAACCAAAACCAATCTATAGTGACCGCTATGTGTACTTTACAGTAAATGCCTATGCAGTCAGTTTACTTAATGACTGCGATATAAATGCAAATCTATGTGTTTACTATTATTTCTTTAGTCACTATGTATTTATTTTACTGCTATGTGTCTGTACCAACATCAAGAAATCTATGAAAGTGACTACTCTTAAATTCGTTTCCAAAGACTTCTCAATGTCGTAATAACGGTGGAGTTCACAAAAAAACCTTAGTAAAAACACACTCAGCTTATAAAACAGTGTTATTGGTTCCTCCAACATCAGATAAAACGTGAACAGACGTGTAGGTAATAACTACCTATACTAATGCTGATAATGTATTCAAAATATCGTCTAACGTAATTAGCTAAAGCGTCTATCGATAAAGCATTTGTATAATCACAACAGCAAGTCCGTACCGCCTCATTTCTTTTCACTATCTAAACAATATCACTAGAAAACAGTCTGGCACATCCGAAACTTTGGGGAACAGCGAAGAAAACTACGGCTGACCTGGTCTCGCACCGCGGCGTGGTCCTTCGGTATGCCGAGGAAATCGTTTCACTTTGATCCGTTCATCACCCAACGCAAGATAAAGATGTCGAAAATAGTTTCAATAAACGAATTTAGTTCGTGTAGATATTAAAATACAAATCTTCACATGGTAATTGTTCGTTTTGATTTGCAATTTTATTAAGAAAAAAAAAAAAAAAACATGAGATAAAATGGTCATACGAAAAGTTAGTCAACTTTTTTTGTTTATGTTTCGCGTGCTGCTTTGTGAGCTTTGTTGAAACAATAGCAAATCTGCATATCGTGGCTTTTATCCCAAATAACTCAAAACTTTTCGTGCAAAGCGTTCATTGAACAAGTATCTTCAAATCTCTGTCTTCCGTAGTAAAACAACTTCCCCGGCAACCTCTTTCGGGCGTAGTCGTGAAGGGGGGGTCAGAGGACGGGCGCCGAGTTTCGTCGAGTTCAGCACAGGAGTTCGGAGTTGGAAGGCGGTACTCAGCTGGGTAGAGGCGGCCGAGACGCGTGTGGGGCGGGGCTAGAAGGCTGCGGCTGCGCAGGCGACGGCGAATGCGTTGTGGTGCTCTCAGGAGCTGAATGCGTTCGCCCCGCCGGCTGCAGCACTGGGCTTGGTGGCCACGGGTGTGACGCTGTTGCCAGCGTCCTGGAAATTAGATAGAAAATAATGTGTAACGGATCACATCCACTGGTCACATATTTTATTCGAAATACTCCAAACAAACTATATAATACAACAGTCAAATAATAAAAACTTTGACGTAGCGAGAGGTTGAGTGGATCCAGAAAAAAACAAATCCAATTCATTTCTGGATATTGATTCTCAAAATTGTTTCTAAATATAAAATTTTTATCGTAGTCCAGAAGAATGTTGGTTGCCTTAAAAGCAGCAACACCAAGTGTACAAAATTTAAAACCTACCTGGTGTAAGGCGTAATAGTAGATGAGGGCGGAGTAGGTACTGCTGCAGTGTCGGGATGCAGGAAGTTTCTTCTCTGCTCCGCCCGTTCCCAACACTGCTGTAGACACCGAGCCATGACATCTGGTAAATTATTTACTTGTTCCTGAAACACATGGTAAAGTTGATTTTATTGAAAGGAAAAATAACGAAGTAGTTTTTAAATATACGTCATCACAAGTAACATTTTCTAGTTTTGTTATTAGTAACTTTTAGCATTCGAGTAATTGGGCACAGTACTAAGATCTTCGCTTTGTATTACGCAAATCTACTAGTGATACGATCCTTATAGAAACTTCACTTTTAGCTATAAAACTATACAAAAAGAGGGTCGTATTGTATGGAAATTTTGCTGCTAGCCCTACGAAAACTACAATAGCAAGAAGGGACCATCATCGTGCAACATTCACTACTTCTTTTTAGTTTTTCACACATCCATACAAACTTCCCAGCACTACTTTTGTACCTTTAATCCCAAACCCTTCATTGAGAGGTACTTTTGTTGCCATGGTTGCATCTTCTCTATAACTAATAAAATTTCCATTACCTGTAATGAAGTAAGTTTTTCTTCTAAACTAGTCAGCCTCTCTTCTATGGTGTCTTGTCTCGTACTCATGTCCGAAACAATCTCGTAGACTGTGTTCTGGGTCTGTAAGAGAAAGGGGTCCTAATATCAATCGCTTTGTAGTTCATTATTAACTGTAGTTGCTAATCACTAGTTTGTGTTAGTGTAGGAGTTACTGTATCTTTGTCTGTCTCATGTGTGTCCTGTAGTTTAAAACGAATGTCTATAATATTGTGCATGTCCCCATTTCTTTTGGAAAATATTGTGATTTCTAATTCTAAATCATGCACGTTTTTAGCGGGATTGGTTTTGTCTATATCAGCAAAATAATTTTGTTCTAAGAAAATGCATGCGCAAAGCAAGTGGCCAATGGATTTGAAATAAAGTTTTGTAGCATGCTATGATTTTAATTTCAATGCGATATTGAATTTATTTAGGTGGGTATAGGTATTTTTATAAAATTTAGCTTCTAAAGGAGAGTTGGCTTTACAAAGGACAGTAAAAATCTAAAAACATCATAGAGGACTTCTAACGCTAAATGTATTTATTGCATTCCTAAAGTGCTAACTAGGGTTCTACCTCTAAATGAGTGTATGAGTGTAGCAATAGCGGTAAATATAATTAATGGGATTCAACGTACCTTTGCCATATCTGTTATTGTGTTGGCGTTGTCCATCAGCTTTCTTTGATCCATCTTCACTTTCCGCAATCTGAAATGTAACGGTACCTTTTTATCAGTTTCCCGATGAAATTTAATTATTTCTCCCTTGGTTATTTTTGATATTGGGTTTTTCTTGGTATTTTTCTTTGTATCAACATGAAATAAGAAAGTTATGCTGCCATTGTATCTGTCATTATTTGGTTAGTAGTAAAAAAATCCCATACATCCTATTATTATTGTCTCACTGCAGGGCAAAAGGCCTCTCATACGATATGAGCACTGATCACCACGCTTTCTCAAAACCGTATGTTGTTCTATCTGTATTTTGGTAGGTAAGTAGTGTTATTACAAAAATACTTACGCATAAATAGCTAACAAAAACTTTCTCTGATGCGTTCTCACTCTTCCAGGATGGACTCGTTTCACAAGCCTCGTGTGTTTGTATATTAACCACGTCTCCCGAAGCACGTTGGCAGCTGCATTTTTCAGCTGTAAGTATCCATACATTTAATCAGACAATTCATTTCTTCTCAACATTAACGAAACACATTATGACAACACATGGTGTCCAATGTTTTTAAAGCTTTCTGTGTCCAAGCTATTAATAGCTCAAATTGTTATCAAACATTAGGTATTAGTCTTTCATTTATTTATTAGTTTATTTTATTTAACTTTTAGCAAAGTGATGTTACTCTTGTGTATGTTTGCAATACCGTTAATTTCATCTAATGTGTGTTAATCACTGTGTCAAGCATCAATTTTAAGCAGATTAGTATCTTTATCGTTTAATTTATTAACTTTTTCTTTAGCATAACCTAGCGGGTAAGTCTTACCTTCAAAGTGTCCTTTAACTGTTACTCGAGTAACAGTCACCTTACCTTTTTCGTTAGCTGGGTTTCCATCATGAAGTTATGGACATGTTTCTCCGCTCTAGTTAACTCTAATTTTCTCGAAGCAACGGTCACTAATAATGCTGTACATCCCGCCCCCTGTTAATTAGATTAACAATAATTGTGATGAACTTATATCACAGCAATACTTACTCTTTTAGTAAGTTGTGTGTCCATCATGAAGTTATGAACGTGCTTCTCGGCTCTAGTTAATTCTAATTTTCTTGAAACAACCGCGACTAATAACGCTGTGCATCCAGCTCCCTGTTAAGTGAATACCTTAATGTAAAATGCAAGCGAACGTGTAGAAGCATTCAAGAATTTGTCATTCCAATAACGCAAGTTTGAAGGCTAAAAATCAAAAATAAACTATAATTTTTCAGCTATGTGCTATCCTTTAGATTATTTAATATTGTTATTAGAAATAAAAAATTATTGAGGATAACAGACACAATAGAAAACAAAAAAATATAACAGCGATTTGAAAATCATATCGCCCACTATTGTCTCAGTTAGCCTCTCTTAGATAGCGTAGATATTTTAAAATTTACTATTTATATCTTGGTTGGCATTATTTATTAATTTTGCTTATATTTATTCAAACCTTTTGTGCTAAAATGCAGAACACTATGCAAGTAGAATAAAAGAAGGAAATGTCTTACCTATCGAAATGGTTTTCGCTAATATTTTATGAAAAAGCACCGGTTTCCTTCTTTTATTGTAACTTCATCTTTTTTAAAACAGTTAACAAGTTGTCATCAAACTCGACAGTTATTTTGAGTGCATTTCCATCTAATAGGTGCACAAGACTGAATCAATTCAACGTTTACTTCCATTTTAACATTAAGAACATCTAATATCTCATTTAACTTTATCAACATTTACACAAACACTATTTTAGGTGCATTAAGATTTATTGTACACTTCTGTATTAAAATAATTTTAGGAAAAGTGAGCCATTTTAAAAACAAACGTATTGTGCAATCCAGTGAAAACTTTAAGTGAAGAGAGAGCTAGAAATAGTTAGGAGAAATGAAGCATTCCATACTACAAATTATATAATTTCTAATAGCTGGCTTTAACAGGGAAATGGACGTAAGTTTATTTAAAAAAAATATTGAAACCGTACTTATATTATTCATATAGGTATTCCAAATAATGCTGTTGCCTGCAAGAACTACGAATAAAATTATACGATAGTAACCCTATATTCAAAATATTGTGTACACTGAGTGTGAGTTACAGAAGTGGTGACATAATACAGGTGTGTGTACATATATATAATACTGCATTCACAATATTTGAACATAAACATTTCGTTTTACAGATATCTGTGAACATCAATATACTTTATAAATATTTATAACATCGAATACACCGACAAATAGCGTAAGTTCTCGAGAGTGTGAAGCATTTTAGTGTGGTGTGTGAATTGTTTGGTACATTGAAACATTAGTGTTGACTGACTTCCACATCAAACAAAATGAAAACATTGTATAAAGGCGAAAGCATTCCAACCATGTTGTGTTGGCGTGATTTAGCGCACATCGAAATTCAATTAGAATAATTCTTATAAATATTGTCGTTACCATCAGCTCAGTAAAATTGTGTCAGTCAACACAAACAGTCATAAAGTTTGTTTGTAAGAAACTTACCATAATGCCGGTGCTAACAGCAATACCTCTGCCGCAATATGTGTTTGGCACTATGTCACCAAAACCGACGGAGAGAAAGGTAATCGCAATAAGCCACATCGCATTCAGTAGGTTAGCGTGTTCTTCGTCGTGAAACCTGAATGGTTAATAAATTTCAACGCTTTACTCATTGACCTGTCTACCCTAAAGTTCGAAGCGCTCGATAAAGAAGTGTTCATTCACAAACCCTACCTACTGACTTGTCACACGCAAGCCAACCCCTACACGCGTAGTGGATTAAATGTAGAAAGAGATGAAATAAAAGAAAAGATAGAGGGAATCCGTGTAGAATTGAAGAGTTTGACTTTGATTAAAATTGAGTTGTGAAATTGCTTCAAACATATTGTGACGTTATTAACAACACATAAAATGGCTCACCTTTACCGACCTACTATAGTGTCACCTAGACAAAGCAAGGTTTTGTAATTAAAACCATTTTTAAAAACTGTAGCAAAGCTTGCGATGCCTAGTACAGTTCACTCCTAGCCACACAAAACGTATGAAAGATGTATAAATTTTTAAACCAACCCAAAGTATCCTACTATGTTTTCATACATACCACCATACCGCAGGTGAGGGTAATGCCACGGCCGCAGTAAGTGTTGGGGACTATATCACCGTAGCCAACACAGAGGAACGTTATAGCTGTCAGCCACATTGAGTTTAGCAAATTGGCATGGTCTTCATCGTGGAACCTGAGAGCCAAAATGCCCGACAAGAACCACAGATAACCGGTTGTTTCTACTAAAGTCAACATAAGTTCAACTTCAAAGATACATAAAAATTTAGATTTTAAACAGGGACCTCTAAGCAAAGTTTTTGTGGCAAAATCAATGGAAAAGACAAGACTATTTTAAAATTTAAGGAATCAATTTTAAATTTGACAAACATTGATGTGATACAGAACTCCTATACACAAAAGAAAATTTTGTCATGCCTATGGAAAAACAAAACTTTCTTACTACACACACATTGTACGTACTAATACCGAATATAAAGATTCTTAAATACAACGTGCATCTAAACATATATCTCGGTTGAATACCAAATAATTATACTTGTAGCCATGCGTGAATTAAATTGTAAACCTTAGGTGAAGGTCATGATAACACAGATAAACATTTAGTAGATAGATGGCGAGAAGAGAGAAGGAAAACACGTAAAGTGATAGAGTTACAAGCAACTTGCTTCGAACGGGAAGAAGAGGTAACTTGTTTGATGTATGATATGATAAGGTGCAATGGGTCTGTGCATGTTGATGGTAAGTCAGAAGCTTTATCTAACATTTAGTGTGTTGTAACCTAGAGCCATTTTGTGCGTGATTAAACTTTTATAATTTGTTTAATTTATATCTGTGTACGATATTTGCAATATAATTTATTGTGGTAAGGCGTGCTGTGGTTATTAATGCTGATTTATAAAATACGTGATATAGATCCACGGTATCTATATCAAAAGTCTTATTGTGCAGTTAACAGTGATACCATGTTTTCCATTAAAATTAAATCTACTATATCACAATAAGCATCCTCTTTCTTTGCAACGATTTGTTTTATCCACTACATCTAACACATCAACTAACAAAATATAAATTACAGCACTTGTGTTCTCAATACATCTTACAAAAGCTACATTTTGCAAAAATAGTCAAAGTCAAACTCTTGGATCTTTGTGATGATTATGAACCTAGCTTCGCTACATTAACTCTCCGTAAAATTTTTAACGTAAACATTGAAAACAAAAAACACAGTGGATATAAGAAGCAAAAACAAACATATTTACAACGCCACAGTACAAAAGCATTAGCATGCCCACATAGGCAATAGACCGGTGATCTTAAAAATTAATAACTTGAGTGTCAAACATAGAATGTGGACATCAAACTAAACGATGGAAGCGAAGATACTGACAGAGAATTAGGAACGACGTTTAATGAGAAAGTAAAATATCGGAACAAATCGAATGAGCAAAACAATTTCCCAAATACTGTTACAGGATTGGAGTACCCCACCCAAGATTACGAACACATAATTATTACGCAAATTAAGATACGTCACCAACAACACATATATAACAACGGTACCAACCTTTCGCACTGCCGAAGCGTCCAGCTCGCGATTATCCAAAGAGATACCATAAAAACTAGTAACACGGTGCCTGGGCAAATTGTCATAAGTGTCTTCAAGACAAATCTGTGAACAGGCAACATACATACATATTTTAAGTAGGCAAGGAAAGGCAAAATCTGTGAACAGGCAACATACATACATATTTTAAGTAGGCAGTAAAACAATTGACTATCCAACAATTAGCAGCGCACATACACAATGTAGGAGTATAATAGGCAAGTAAGATATTACTGTGGATATTAATACTGATAAGGCAGACAGATGTAGCATCATAAGTTCTGTGAAATTGTGTTAAAGTGAATATTTAGAAATTTAAAATATTTGTTAAAGAATTTAAATATTTACCTAGTGTTAAAATTAATTCTGTTTAAAGCTCCTATACTTCTGGAGGAAGCATCCGTGAATAATTTACTGTGAAGCAACATGACCCTGCATATTAAATAGAGTCGAAAGAACATCGGCAGAGACAGCGTTACATCATAAGGAACCTGGAATGAGAAAAGCAATCACTCAGTAAGGATACATTTTCTGGTAAGTGAATGAGTAGGTATCCTGAATCGGCAACCTTAAAGCACGCGACATTACAATATTCAACACTGAGTTTAAGGTAGGTTACTCGTACACAACATTTCAAGTGATGTCAGTCGCAATTTTGTGAAGCAAATATAACAAAGTGCTTTGTGCTAAAGTGATGTTCGTCTGCCCAAAAATGTAACATTTATCACATCAAAACAAAACGATTAGAGCAAAATGTGTACCAAGGTAAACCAATCATTGCCAAATAGCACAGTTTCTTATAGATCAAGAACAGAAATTTGGGAATTCATAATTTAAAGATTTTAGTTCAATGTAAAAGCTCTTACAAAAATACATTCGATAATCGTATGATAACCAGAGGTATGTACCGTTTTGTTTTTGGTTAAATACAATGTCACTCAAAAATACTCACTAACATATCATGTTCCTACATGCATACAAATAAAAAAAGACCGAATAGTAATCAATACTAATGACAATATATTACACGGTTCAACTAAATCGAATCAATGGAAGAAAAGTGCAGAAATGAAGGGCCGATATCGAATAATTCTTTTACGATTAAACGATTCAATTCGGTTGCTTCATCTAAATTGAATTGAAAGTGAACCGTGTAATTCCAAAGTAACAAAAAGAAAAAAAAACATCAGTGGCATACACTCTATACCAATTTATTAAATTCACATACACAAACATAAGACAGTTTTGTTCGTACATAAATTGGAAACATGCTAAAAACGAGGACTTTAACATCACTTTAAACTTGGTTACACTTCAACTCAATGAATACAGACCTGAATTTGTTTATACATCGTGCCCTAAGGAGAAAATTGAAAATTGAACATCAGTTAGCAAATAAAGTACAAGAATGAATCTAGATAATAGAAAGAAAATTATTATTCGACATAAATCCATTACCTACACGAGTTCAAAGAATATATGTAGATTGTTTTCTAATGAAGAGTAACAGCGTTTATGCTCTTCTCATTTACGATTTCTAAACTAGTCAAGAAATGAAAATACAAAATTATTCAAAAACTCCACCAAACTACATGATATTTAAATTAAACATCAATAATAAAAACCATAACATCAACTAGATAAGTGAAGAATATCCAACTGGACTTTAGTTTTCCAACAACAAACTTACATCATTTGTAAATTGAAAGACAACATAAAGAGGTTAAAATGCTTGAATGACAGCGATATCTACATATCTAGAATATACAAAATATGAACGATGATATAAAAAAAAAAAACTTACTACTTCTACGCCTATGACGCCCCCTTTGTTTGCGAGTTTTGTGGTCCAAGTAAAGGTATATTGACCGGGAATAGGATGCACGGCGCAAATAGCAAGCTCGAGGCCAATTTGAGCTATCCGCTGCCACGTCATTGCTATCCGCCAGTCGTCAGCGCAGTTGTCTATCATAAATAACTGAAAACCAATAAAAAGGTCATCAAAACACGCAAAAATGAACAAAAACTTAACGAAGTTTTACCTAAAATAATATTTGAAGACGCATGTGTTCAAACTTCCTAACTTTCTTAATAAAAAACTAAAGGTCTTTGTTTATAAGGAGTACCATGAAATTGCTTATTGATCCGCTGCATTAAGGAGACAGAAATTAATTAAAAAAGTTTCCGTCTCAGAGGCAAAGTTTATGGAGTTCAAGTTTTTACCTGTACTTCTAAAGCGTGATACGCGACGATTAGGCCAAGTAAAATCACAGTCGACATTGATATAAGCGTCTTCAACGCCTGCGAATATATTGACGCCTGAAATGAAGTAGCAATACGTTAACGTCAAATGAATTCTAAAGATGGAATCAATTTATAAACTCAAATGTAACCTTACCTTAGTATATACACCAGCACTTGAAAGTTCATTTTCTATAACCATAATTATTATACCAAACATTCCCATTACTAAAGCGTAATCACTTATTCTTTTCCTTTTTTCGAATAATGCCTTTCTTCTACCTAATCTGAAAAATGAAAACACAGTTTATTTAGTGCGTTATATTTATTATGGAGCCAACTTATTTCTCTACGGAGTTAATGCCGAATTTCAGAGGGACTCCAAAATTGACGAGGTATCCAAAACTAGGTCTCGTTTGGCTTAGATCAAAGTTTTCATGCCGACGAAGGCCGGTATCACGGGATTAGTCTTTATTGATGAAGGCCCGTGGCCATTGATTGGTACTATGTAATCTTCCTGATTTATTTTTCAGTAAATTGGTCTTTAAGATGACTTTCTAGCTTCAAACGAGTTGACAGTAGACAAATTCATTTCGTCATTTTGCTTCTGCGTTTCATTGAAGAGCACTTCATTATTAAAATCATACACAAATCCATAGCATTCTCAAACAATATTGAGCTAAATTGTACCATATTCATCTTAATAAACCTACTATTATTTTGCGAACAAAGTGACCTTTAAACCTAGCACGTTTGGAGTACGTGACTCATCGATACATCTCACGTTGCTACCGCTTGGCGTTCTGATTACTCCATAATAGTTCTGATCACGAAGAAAACCTTATACATTTTCTGTTCTTTTATTAACACATTAAATTTTTGTAATAGGTCCTATTGACATAGTCATAACAGTTCTTACCAGCCTTGGGAGTTTCTTAGAAGTGTCAAACATTGACGTCAATGGTGGTTGTTAATAAAAAATGGCTAAATGAATGGTGATAACGTCAATACATACTGCACTTAAATATTCTGAAGACAAACAAAATCGATGCGACCCTGATGCAAGTTATTTCCGTTCGTTCAAGGCTGATGGGCATTATTAAAACGTTTCTAATTGTGTTCGCTTTATGAAGCGAGTTTTGTGTGATTTATAATTAATTTATAGGTTTAGTTTGATGTCTATGTTAGGAATTAGTGTACGATTTTGCTGCTCCAACAGCTTTACCTGAAGCCAAATATGAATGGCCTTGTCTATCGTCTTAACCGATGTATTTGCCTTCATAATATTTGAAAGAAAAGCATTTTTTACTAACAAGGAAACCTCGCGAGGTGTCCCTCACCGATTTAGTTGCGGCTTTACTATAATAATCTACATGAAAAATGATGACATACGTATTTTTTTCTTTTTTGCTAACAAACGTTTTAAAGCGGTGAAAATCACCCTCAAAGTTTGTACCCCAAAATGATGGTTTGCAGTTTTCACATATTTCTAATAAAAAATTTCCAAAATGACTTTAACCATTAAAAAGAGCATAAAAAATTATGAAAAATACCTTTATTCACATATTTATAAGAATTGTGGATATACTTTTTTTTTTAATTAAAAATAACAATAAGTTCATAACTAAAAAACAATTTATGATTTTTTAATAGGACCGATTTTAAGTCTTATAAATATGTTCACCTCCGATGTAATCTATACAATATAAATAAATTCATTCCAATTGTATTGATACAATAGCATGTATCAATACAGGTAATATGAACAATCTCACTTCTTTGAACTAAAAGCTTGAAACTTGGCCCAAATGCCTATATAAATAAACGATAAAGGTCGTAATCATACATTTTCGAAAACTACCTTTTATATGGGTAGTAAACGATAATTTTTATACGTATAAGTTTTTCTTAAACTGTTTTTTTTTTCAGAAAGGTTTTATGGGGTGTCAAAGTTTGTATTGAAATGTTTTAACAAGCTGTCGATGTCAAATTAACTTAAAACAAAAGAAAACACTCACGTGGTTTAGGGGTTTTAAAATAATTAAACCCTGGCGTGGTGGAAAGGAGTAGTATAGAAAGAAGCAGGTTTTACTGCGAAAATGGTTATAATAAATAAAGTTTTAGTAAAATCATTGAAACGTGCCAAACGATTTTTAAAAAACAACCCCTATCGAGATGTAAAAGAAGGACATAGTTTCTAAGAAAAATCTTCTTTTCTTCTTTCTTGTTACTGCAAACTATTATACCTAATATTTTTCTTTACCTGGTATTAAAAAAAAAACGAGAAACTACGAAATCTACGCGGATGAATTCACGGGTGAAGTGCAGCAGGTTAATTGCGTAACACACTATCAGTAGCAATGACAGCTAAACAACATTCATTGCGTTATTTACGTTGTTGAGCAGACACATTTTTCCAACATATGGAGCAATGGATTAGCAATATGCTTTAAAATGATTATATAAATTAAGAGGTAGTGTGTTACGTAATTAGGATGGTGGTTATACATACAACGTGTAACGTTAAATGCGCAAAAACTGAAAATAGTTTCATCAGAATAACGACCAGAATTAATTGAACCACTTTTTAATATAGGCCACATTTTTCAAAAAATATTCATTAAAAACGTTGCCGTGTCTATTGTTTAATAGGTCAAGCAAGCCAAGGTCAGCGCGGCGCAGCGGCCCGGTGACGACTCCTCCCTCGATAAAGCGGCGTCGCAGACGCAAGAAACGATCAGAATGGCCAGTAAAACTAAAACAGCACATAAAACCTTTACAATTTTTATAATGACTTATTTTCTCTCTGAAATAAGTCAATTGAATTAAAAATCAGTTGGGGTGTCTGAGGTTTTGCGCATTTAACGTTACACGTTGTATATAATATTCCAATCAATAATCAAAAAGAGTCAGCAACAATTTACTTGAAGACGTAAAAATTAATAATGATCATTGAGTCGTAAGACGAAATCGGTTGCGTGACAAACTCACTTTACATATTATATTCATTTGTATTTACCAAAGGTCCTAAAAAGCGTGAGTACATTGATACAATGCTGATAGGAACACGTTTGGAGCCCATAAACTATCATATAAAGTGCTAGGAAGGATTTCGGTGGCCATGCCACTCGTAGCTTTGTGGAAATACCTACAAGGTATGTTTGTGACGTTGAATTTTAATGGGATTTTCTATAGACAATAATGATTAAACTAGTGTTTACTATTAAGAAGATATCTAACAAGTTAAAAACTAGTACGAGTACGTACGTAAACATAGATTTAAACATATACCTAGTAGGTAATGGCAGCATTCATTTCATACGCACTTACACAAGAATCCGATTATTTTGCAAAATATACAAAGGACATCTGGTGATGAAAGTCAATATGTTACAAGTATATTCAATTTTAATTACGTTAACGTAAAAAGTTCCGCATGAATTGTAATTACAAAAAAAAAAAAAATCTGCACCGGTTATAGCAACTCAATGAGTAAATGAAATGAGATTTTTATCATTTTAAAAAATCAATCATGAATTGAAATTATGATAAGGATAGTCTGAATAAGCACAATGAAAATATTTGCAAAACTGGATTCAAATCAGTTACTCTTTACGTCGGGGTCACAGCAAAAGTGATTGACAGATAGCGACATGGACTGCACGACTAACGTCTGTAAAGATGTGCAGTACCCACCGAGCCAACATTTTTCGATACCCAAGCTCATGCAGATGGTATTCCATGGCGTGGTGACTGTAGTTAAGTGCTTCCGCTTATTCACGAGTAGCATCCGGATTCGATTGCAGTTCGCGGCGTAAATCGTCATCATTCACTGCGGGTGATCATCCTGAGCGTGGCTGACATTCAAGGCTCCTGTCTCCTGATTTAAAACGGTCAAACCATCGGGACACCGTCGCATGGCTTGTACTTCCAGCGCCCAATGCAGTGTTTATATTGTCAGCCGCAGCCCGCGCACTGTGGCCTAACAAGTACTCTTATAAGTATAGAGTTCGAACTTGTCGTTCGTCCATTTTTCTTCAAACTGACTAACCGATCGCGAGGGCGATATATCCCCACATCACAAGTACCTATAATGTTCTACAATATTCTAGAATATTATCGAAAACAATTAACTTGAAAAAGGAGATTTATTAAGTTTTGTATAGTGTCTCATTACTTTTGTGCCAACCCAATAAATAGTAAAGTAAAAGTCCTCGAGACCGTATTTCGGATCTGGCAGCCAATCTCAATGGAGACTAGCCTCCGGCGCGGGATATATTATAGTGCACAAGTGTGCGCGCATACACAGGTACACTCCCTCTTCCCTCACTCTCATAGTCCGATAGATACATACATAGACTTCTAAAAACATGATTCCCATCCATTTTGGCTTCGCCGAGTCATGTCAAAGTAAGGTTTGTATAGTATGGAGCCGACCATTTCACGACTCACTAACATCGGACAAGTGCAAAAAAAAAAATCGTTTTTTTTTAAATAATATTGCAGTCAAAATATAAAGAGAGCGTGAAACATACCAAGTCCTACGACCGAAAAAAGAAGATGCAATTACAAGTGATTTTATTTTTACCTAAAATAAGAACGTTCACAAACAGCTCTCAAGTATAACTTTATAGCCCGTCGTTATGCGTTCCACCCTTTAACGGTTGCGAACGAAATTATCATCATAACACAGTTAAGTCTCAATTCTGCTGAATGGAAGCACGTAGACTGCCTTTGTTTTGAAGAAAACCACCTATTTATCATGTCGGAATTGTGCTTAGACGTCTAATGGGACTGGTCCACGTAGGATGATACGTCTTTTATGTACTCTAGTCTCAGGAGACTAAACTCGTCGACTCTCGACCAAAGATTGACCCCAGCTTTATTACACTGCCTATTGGTTTTATATAACCCACGGGATTTAATGAAAATAGTATTCGTAGGATCTGATATCGGCAAAACAATGCCATGATAATAATTTATAAATATACAACGTTACATGCGCAAAACCTGAAAATAGTTTGATCAGAATAACGAGCAGAATTAATTGAACCACTTTTTAATATAGGTCACATTTTTCAAAAAATCTTCATTAAAAACGTTGCCGTGTCTATTTATTAATAAGTCAAGCAAGCCAATGTCAGTGCGGCGCAGCGGCCCGGTGACGACTCCTCCCTCGATAAAGCGTCGTCGCGGACGCAAGAAACGATCAGAATGGCCAGTAAAACTAAAACAGCACATAAAACCTTTACAATTTTTTTATTGACTTATTTTCTCTCTGAAATAGGTCAATTGAATTAAAAATCAGTTGGGGTGTCTGAGGTTTTGCGCATTTAACGTTACACGTTGTATATATATATAAATATATATGTTGTATTAACTGTGGCTTAATGGTCGCATTTTACGAATGGCGTAAGGATTCCTTTTATATTGCTCGTAAAAGTTTCTTTGGCAGATGATGTGTTATTAATAAGGATAAACCTTAGCCTTGGATTGCGATTCTGTGGTGTGTTTGGTTTCAAGAAATGAGTAAACTTACCACAGGTTTTTTTTAAACCTTTTAAACAGAATTTACCTGACAGAAACAAAATTACTGAAGTATCATCCAAACTTCAGATTTATTTTATCTAGTACGATGATCAAAGACTTCAAGCACCAAAAACCATCAAACGCTACATTAATCCTAAACTTTTAAAGTGCAATCCATTTTGTTGAATTTTAAATATTGATACCTATCCGTATTTACTTTACTCTCAAGTTGCGTTTACACACAGCGTTTCAAAGCGAACGTCGGTCCACTGTGAAATGGAATATTTCATATTGAAATCGGACCAAAATGGTGGGTGTATAAATCTTTCCCAGGATTGCGGTTTGGAATCGTGGTTGATCTGATCGTGAATGATGGTTGGCTCAATTTGCATTGCGAAATCGATTACTGGGGCTTTTCAGGTGAAAAAATATGAACTTACTAGCATGTGTGATTTGACATTGAAATTAAGCAAGCATTAAATGATTTTATGAAATGGTTAGATTTTATACATTAAAAATAAATATTTCCAAAACGAATGTGCTTTATTGCAAAACATTTAAAATTAAACATGCCATGCGATTCTGTAACCATCTCACCGTGAAAGCTTGGGTGAAGTAAGCGTGGAGTGAGCTGTCATTCGCTTAACACTATTAAGTGCTCACTTCACTTATGATTTCACGGTGAGATTTTTACAGAATCGACCGGCAGTACGACTTAATGTTGCACTTAACAATAGTAATATAGAACAGGTACGCAACGCAAAGTTCCTGGGTGTAACACTTGATGAGCATTTTACGTGGAACATCACATCAAAATAATAAAAATAAAAAAATCAATCAATTCGTATTTGCTTTAAAAATAATTCAAAATATTACATCTTTGCGTACCGCCATGTGGTGGATCACGCATATGTTATTACTGAGCAGACATATGCGTGATACACCATATGGCGGTACGCAAGCACACAACACGTTACGGTATAGCTGTGTGGGGAAACTCTTCCGAAATGACGATGATCTTCATCGCCCAAAAAAAGTGTATTCGTTAAATATTCAAAATGCAGTGATCTCACTGATGCAGAGCCTATACTCGTGTCCCATGCATTAATATTACCGAAATTTCCAGGTTTATGAGGTCCAATATTGAACTATTTGAACGGAAAGATAACACAAATACTAATAAAAGGAAAATTATACATTTAGATTTTGAAATGCCCGTTCCAAAGCTAGAACTTTTTCGGCGGAGCTGCCTTTACATTGCTCTCTTAATTTACAATGCTTTGCCTAGGTCAATTACTCAACTGCCGTTCAATAAGTATTGCGTTGCAGAAGCGGTTGTTACAATTTTTTTTTCATTCGATAGGTGAGTTCTTTCAAAAGTGTTCCTGTTTTTATACATTAAACCACATATATATTTAATTGCTAAGTAGATACATAAATTTACAAAAACTTAGTTACCTAGTAATTAATATATCAAATGTAAATACTTGTACTATTTCATGCTAAATAGGTATTGGCCTTTGTGCTATTAAATATTTTATATAAGAACTTCATGTATAGACGCCAGCACATCAAGCTACCCAAAACTGTAAAATTTTCCCAATCTACTTTGAACCTTATGTTTTAGTGATGAAAATCTATTAAAGGAATTTCACAGATAGTAGTATTTTGATATGCTGGCGTCTGTACCTACCATATTTGATGCAATAAATGAATTGAATTGAATTGTGCCTGTGGCTTTGCTGGTCGTGTTATCTGAATACGTATTAAAAAAAAACCTGGATAAAAAATATCTTATGTATGTCCCAACCAAAGTCATGGTCTATCTATGTGCCAAAATGTTCCAAAGTCTATCCAAATCCGTTCAGATGTTAAGGCATGAAAAGGTAACAGACAGATCAGCAGACAGAGATACTTGCGCATTTATTGAAATAGTATGGATTACTTTCGCATTTGCAATTGTGTTTTTAATTAGTTTAGATTTGTACTTTTAAGCGCTTATTGTTGTATTTATTTTAATTTCAAGGATATACGCAGACTTGAATATATACTGCATTTTCGTTACACAGACGAGTGCTCGTAACAACAGAGTTTCACAGTCAAAGTCTAAAATTTACTGAGGAAACTTTTCTAACACAAGTCAAAACTGTTTGCAGAAAAACTGTTTGTCTAAAAACAAACAAAATTCATACGATACTGTGTTGAAAAACCAAACAAACAAATGAAGAACACGAAACGTGTCGTAGTCGTTATTTAGTCGAACGCTCGCGAAACATTGTAAATTGGATTTTTTAAGCCACGTCTGTTATTTCCCGAGGCAATGATTGGAAACTACATGGTGTTAATTTGCGTTTCGAATTCAATTGGCTCGTGTATTACGAGATCTTTATCAGGCACGAAATGTGAATATGAATGATAGGTATTTACAATAATTATACAACATAATATCACGCCTGTAATCCCAAAAGGGTTAAGCAGAATTGTAAATATAGAATACCCATCTTTTGGCCGTTAAGTTCCATGTAATAGGGGGCAAGCCTATTAGAATAGAATAGAAAACTTTTTATTTCAGACCGGAATCCATAGGGTTAGTAACAATTTTTCTTAACTTCTAGTGTTAGTAGGTTGCTATTGCCACCACTCGGGCACAAATCCAGACTCTGGGCTACTACTGAGAAATTCCATATGGAAAAACCTAGTAAAACTATGCCCGACCCGGGAAACCTCATGCTCAGGACTAGCGCTTGTGACCATTAGACCAACTACTGCCAAGACCACACAATCACTAGATTTAAACAGATCTCTTGGTTTTAACATCAATCGACTTTCAAAACAGACCGGACTCTGAATTTGTTGTTTGCAAATGCTCCTCCTCAAATAAATGGGACTTCATTGTAACTAGCAAAATGTATACTATATTAAACACGTCCGCATAAACCTACGAGGAATTCCTAAAATCATCTATGTGTATGTTTACTATATTCACAAAAATTTTAACTGACGTTTTAAATATGAAATTTTGTTTTTTACTGTCCTTTTTATCTCTGAGATTTGCTATTAGAGTACCCAAGTCTGGTTTTATCTTGCCTTTGTACACAAACTGTTATAAAATTGTGTTTATAATTATTAGAGTAGAACTAACTTCAGCCCTCTGTTTCGTCCGCATAAAATTACTTGTTTTAACACAAAATATATCCTATGACCCTCGCAATTCTACACTTTTCCATTAGTGAAAGAAGTTTCGGAATCAGATCAGCAGTTTTGCAGATTATCCCGAACATACTACCTCAAATATTTTATCTTTCTTTAATATAATTATATAGATCATCATCATCTGCCTAGCCTTTTCCCAACTATATTGGGGTCGGCTAATGAATTAAAATAAAATCCTACAAATAACTAAGCAAAAATTAAAAGAATCTTTTCGTTCTTAGTTCCCAAGGTAAACACGATTCCACATGCTAGAACGGAAAGCTCAGCATTGTGTGATCTTACAAAGACGCTCTCCAATTATGCTGAAGTGCCAACTTTCTCTGCTTCATTATGATTTCATTGATCGACTATTGAAAAACTCTTGCTGTGTTCAAAACTTCACGTATTTGAGACTTTCTTTGAATTTTTTGAAATTCGCGACATTGGTAGAAAGAAGATCTTGTTGAATGTTTTATTTGAGTAACAATTCAAAGTTTTTTTTTTAGTATAGTATTTAATTATAGTATAAGTAATGATAAATTATTTTTAGTTTGATCGTTAGGAAGGAGATATTAAGTCCAAATGAAGTACTTATCATGATTTTAAAAATAAATTTAAAATGCTGTCACAGACTATATTAAACCATTTACACTCTGCAAATTCGAAGGAAATCGTATTGAGAAAACACAATTTAGCCTTAAAAGGATAACCCAATATGCTCGCAACAACTCCTCTCTATCACGTCTGAACATTCGATCTCAGGTACAATTTAACTCAATATAAAAACATCACGCACATCCACTCCAATTATAGCTAGAGCATTGGACACTAACCTATATCCTATATTGGGTTTGTGCTTAGCTGTCCCCCCTCCCTTGTACGTGCCGCCGCCAAGCGCGCGTTCTTCGCCGAAGCGCGGGTACTCGCTGTGCACGCCGACGAGTGCGACGCCGGCTTCCTCACCACCCGCGTCCCTCCCTCCTCCCGAGTACGCCTTCATCGCGCCCGGGATCGAGAGCGTCGACACCGGCTTCCGCAGCTGAAATACACCGAAATACACAGTCAGCAAATCGTTGGACACCACCAAAATTGAAATCTCAATCCGAAATGTACACTGTCGCATGTTACATTAAAACCGTACTGTTGAGTTCTGTGGGCTTCTAAAATCAGTTTCGCGATATTAATGTTTTGATTCAGCTCTATATTTATCATGTTTATTTCAATCCACGATGTCTCATCTCACATTAATAAATGTAGACTTCATACAAATTCAGAAATAAATATTCCGCTCTGAAACTTTTCGCTTAAGACTATGTTGTATTCAACCGTAAAGCTCCTCGTAAAACTTAAGATACACGAGTTGTGTTATATTTTTGAACTCATAACCGTTTACCCTTCTTAACATAACAATGTCCATTATCCTCTGAAACGTAAGGCAGCCCTCGAGGAAATACCGACATATCCTTGACCCGAGATTAATAAAATGACGCTTTATGGAAATGTCGAAGAAACCCACAATAAACATGGTTGTACTCAACCAAAAGTCTCTCCATTCATATGTTACGTTTTTAGAAGATGCAATTAGTTGGTTAAGTTAAATACGTACAGTATTTTTGCCCTGCAATTATTTTGTGACTAATGAGAAATACTTACTAAACTCTTACAGCTCCAATTAAGTGGAACACAGAAACATTTTTGAGAAATTACGCAAATAAAATTGCGTGCCTAACCCAACTCTTAGTTGGTAAGACATGTTTGTACGTAATTAAAATTTTCAGGATACTTGAGTGAGCCCAAGGCAACGGGGAGCGAAGCAAGGTCAGAAAAATGACGTGTTACAATTTGCTAAATACCTCTTTTCTCTTTTGACCAGCATGTTTCTGCCGGCAGCTAATTATATTAATTATCTACGTGTATGCACTCTGGTTCCCGCTTTGGGTTAAATAATGTTTCCTGGGTGTCCATTAGCTTAATCTAATTGAGGCAATTTATCCGCATATCTTTGAAAGCTTTTATTTTGTTGGTCTTATTTGTTTGTTTTGTAAGTTCGTTCGTTCATTAAGTGGAAGATTTATATCCGTAATAAAAGTAACAACAATTATTTGTAATGTTAATTGAATTCCTTCAAAGTCGTCTTGTATGTCATTTCGCTGGTTTGTATTCACCGAAGCGTCCGTTTCTGCCATGTTAGTCCGAAGGTAAGGGTGACAGAATCCTTTAATTAGCCAATTCATGCGTCTAGACGTTCAAATCGACCAAGCGTGACGCCAGTGTGCAGTAGCCTTAAACTAATCTCATTGTAACACGATAAACCTGGATCATTGCGTGTATACTGGTAAATTAAACTTTATGAACTTATATGATGTATTCAAAATACGTCTAACAGCGTCTGGTATGAATATTTTAATTAAAATGGCGACCCGTGAACTGTGAAGCTTATAATGCAACAACGGCCCGTACTGTACCTAAGTGAAAACCCTGTAAGCAAAAATCGTGGTAAGCTTTGCGCTCATAGATTTTTTTTATGATTTTGTTAAAGAACATCTAAGTACCCATAGCGAAAAGGTTTTGTGTATATCGCAGTACAGATATGTTTTGGCGAAGAAAGCTTATTTTGCTTCAAACTTAAGTCATCTGCCTAGCCTTTTCCCAACTATGTTGGGGTCGGCTTCTAGTCTAACCGGATGCAGCTGAATACCAGTATTTTACATGGAGCGACTGCCCCACCAACCTCCGACCCAGACCAACAACCAACCACCAACCTGCGACCTCCACAACCCAGTTACTGGGTAATACGATACCCCTTGGTAAGACTGGTTGTCAGACTTTCGGGCTTCGGAATACCCGTAACGACTGTCAAAGATCCACGAATGACAACCGGGAGCAACGGCTTAACGTGCTTTCCGAGGCACGGAGGGGTCTCGGTATGTAAAGATGGTCACCCATCCACAGACCAACCGCGGCAAGCGTAGCTTAACCTGATCGATCGACCTGTGCGGCTGTCATCATTTAGCCACGGGCCCCTCTCAAACTTAAGTAAGCGTGGAAATTTCATATTTACTTGAATACAGTGAGAGTTGCAGCTCACTTACAAATATTACAGGCTTTTTGTATTTCAAATAAAAATTGAGGATCCATATTTCAATTTCATAATGAAATATCTAACTATTCAGTAGTTACACAGCATATATAGGATATACAGCATGTTTTTTTATTGCAAATATGACTACCATTTCCAATTTCGATATAGAATAGAATAGTAATACTCTTTATTATGTACACCATATAAATTATAGACGCAAATATATAATATATATATTTGCGGTTGAATGATTTATATTTCCAATTCCCTATCAAAACTTAATATTTTCCACTTGATACTTAAGCACGCATTAATTTTACATCTATAACTTCTAGCAATTAATTCTGGAAATATAGGGCAAGCAATTTCATGCTTAATGACTTATTTACAGACGTTACTTAATCGCTTCCAAAGAAAATTATTCACTTCTCGAAGTCAGCAGTAGTTGGGTTACCGTATTAAGCAATTCTCGGAAACGCGTTCACCGAAGCCCAACACTAATATCGAATAGATCTGCGGTATCACGTCGCCAATACGGTTAAACTTGGGTGATCCGATCGTAATAGCACCATTCGTATAAACTGTCCCCGCTGAAACTACCCGTTTACTCTTTCCTAGATGAAATATCAGAGAGAACGAAGATAGGATAGTTAGAAATGGTCGCACACTATTTTTACTATCACCATGATTAAGGAAAAGTTTTTTTGTCACATTGCGCTGTGTGCTGAGAATACAGTCCAGATTAAAAAAAAAACATTTTCATATTTAGATAGGACACAACGTAAAAATGTATACAGCAATCTATTGAATATTTTGCTGTACTAAAATTCCCTGTTTAAATAACGTAATAATGAAACATTCATTCATCATTCATTCATCATTCATTTTTTTTTCTTTGAGTCATTTTTAATAACACCAATTCGGTACAACAACATTTTCACCAAAAGAACCACACTAGCAACTAACTTTAGATAGCTTTGTGCAAACAAACAAAACGAAATTAGAAACGTAGGAGCATAAATGGAACGCGAATATTTTTGTCTTTATTTTTAGAGTAAGCACATTCATTCATTCAACATTCATAACACGTAGGAAAACTTTTTTCCATCAAAACTTTACAAAACTTTTTTTTTATTACATATACATTTTTTTTTACATTTAGATACGCGTCGTCCCGTATGTTTGGGGACACGTAAATGGACGTCGTGTTCGTTGGGAATTTTGTAAAGATTCGAATGGATATTACTTTTTCTATAACAGAGTGTCGAAAACCGGTGTAAGGCTATTCTTAGTATTCTCATATTCTGCAACGATCAAATTACCACGTCAAAGCACGCATGTATCCCATTTTACGGCCACTATAAATAAAATAAGTCAAAACGCCGTAAGTTTAAATACATTGTTTCTGAATTCAACGCGGATATAAATTTTGCTCACAAATTATACATTTTGCTGCACCTAAATAGGGTTGAGTTGCTCGTCTAGTCAGGTGACGACATATTGGGGATTGAAGCAAGACTTGAATACAAATGGCTGAGATAGGAAATGCTGACGTAGACTATGAGTGTCGGCAAACACTGTTAACTTTGATCCTTAACTGACAATGAGATAATATTGTGTTAATTGAGTCGACAATTTGGCTGATGTTTGCGTGTACTTCACTCACTTGTGAGCTTAAGTTGATGTAGCATAAATCAAAAACGTTTTTCAAGTTTTATAATCCAGGTTTGTAAAGACTTAAAACGAGAACTGGAGAAATGTTAGTATAAAAAATACTGTATTTAGTTCCTCTTTAATCAAAAAGCAGTTATGACCAAATGTTTTGGAAAATTATGACAGTTATAAAAAGACGATTTCACCGCTCACCGCCTGTCAATGGTTATTATCGTTCAAATTTTGGGGAGAGGCAGTATTTAAACAGCAAATTGAACTTGTAATTGTATGGTAAACAAGCCGTGATAAATTACTGCCATAATTTTGGTTGTAATTAACGTTGTAATAATTTTAGCATGCATAATTTTCACATTCTAAAGGGAAAATACATATTTATTTTACGGGTATGCGTACAAGCAATGTAGGTTTATTTTGCGATGTTGCAAGAATATAAATCTGCGTTTGGAGATAATATGATGTACCTATAGTGATTTTACGCATCTACGCTAAAGGAGCCGAGCACGAGCATATCACGAGCCGAGCACAAATTCGTTTAGTGTGGACAGACTAACGAGCCTCGAACACGATGCTCGACTCGTGCTGCGCTCGTGCTTGGCTCATCTAGCGTAGACGCAGCTTTATTGCAACGACAATAAGGATCATTGTGATTTTGACAGACTTATCAGTAGCAAAGCAAAGTCAAACGTAACTTCATCGTGAAAGACTCGTAAAATATATAACTGTGGACGAAGGATCGCAAGTCCGTAGGTACGCCACGCTCGCGACCCGCTGATAAAAGTTTTCGCAGTTTTTATATTTACCTGTTTGTGCTCCATATACTGTGTTATAAAACGATTATACATTTTATTGTGTTAAGCGTGTGTTCGATTTCATTTATACAACGTGTAACGTTAAATGCGAAAAACCTCAGACACCCCAACTGATTTTTAATTCAATTGACCTACTTCACAGAGAAACTAAGTCATTAAAAAAATGTAAAGGTTTTATGTGTTGTTTTAGTTTTACTGGCCATTCTGATCGTTTCATGCGTCTGCGACGACGCTTTATCGAGGGAGGAGTCGTCAGCGGGCCGCTGCGCCGCGCTGACATTGGCCTGCTTGACCTATTGATAAATAGACACGGCAACGTTTTTAATGAAGATTTTTTGAAAAATGTGACCTATATTAAAAAGTGGTTCAATTAATTCTGCTCGTTATTCTGATCAAACTATTTTCAGGTTTTGCGCATTTAACGTTACACGTTGTATAGACCCAACACTATACCCCTGAGAAAAACTCTGACATTGACAGAATTGTCGTCATCGGAACCATTGCCATGGAGAAAAATACAATAGAATAGAATGATCACTGATTTTGACAGATTTTGCAGATTACAGAATTATAGGACTATTGGAAAAATACTTTCTTATAAGCCAGAAGGGAAATTAATACTAATAGCTTACGTATATTTGGTTCTTGTGGAAATTAGGATTAGGTAATGGTTCTATGGAAAAACACAATAGTTCACTCATGGTTGAATCAATATTTTTACAAAAACTAATTTACCAAGTAGTAGCTCATGTGATGGGAGGCAAGATACATAAAGAAAAAAGTTATGTTAGGTAAGGTTTAGATCCAAAACATCACTACATAGTATAAAACAAAGTCGCTTCCCTGTCTGTCTGTCCCTATATATGCTTAGATCTTTAAAACTCCGCAACGGATTTTGATGCGGTTTTTTTTAATAGATAGAGTGATTCAAGAGGAAGGTTTATATGTATAATACATGCATAATATAGGAGAGAAAGACTGATAATTTTAGAGGTTTCTAATGTGATGTCGTAAATAAACACATTTTTTTGCGCTTACATAGTAAACGCTGGCTGAACCATTCGAGATGGATCAAAATAATGTACTACAGTATTGTACACCTTAAAAAGTTCTACAAAAAAGTCCGCGATGGTATATGTCTATCTCTTAGGGATAACCCACAATAACCATTTTTTATCCTTAACTTTTTACGAGAAATAATGGCTTATTTAAGAAGCAATTTTAGGCAATACAGCATAATCCTTATCCAATAACGTATCTTAAAAACATTGTGCATTTCATATAAATCATTATTGCCCTTTACACCATGTAATTTAAATGAATATTTTCGAAGATATTACAGATTTAAAATGCGGGCGTTACCGGCCGGGGAGTCGGCCGGTGGCGCTTGAAACTACCCAACGGATCTTGATGATTTTTTTTTAATAGATAGAGTGATTCAAGAGGAAGGTTTATATGTATAATACATGCATAATATAGTAGAGAAAGACTGATAATTTTAGAGGTTTCTAATGTGATGTCGTAAATAAACACATTTTTTGCGTTTACATTGCAAACGCTGGCTGAATCCTACGAGATAGAAATCCGTAGCGTAGTTTTCAAGATCTAAGCATACAAAGAGACAGACAGACAGCGGGAAGCGACTTTGTTTTATACTATGTAGTGATCAACATTGCACCCGTGCGAAGCCGGGGCGGGTCGCTAGTTAATCTATAAAATTGTGCCGGCAATTATAACGTAATAAAAGCATACCTCATGAATATTGCCATAATTTATTATAAGTAGTACACTTTTAAAATTATAAAGACTAAATTGTTTTATACCAATTTCTAGTTACATACATAACATAAAAATATATACCTACCTATACTTTCATCAATGTTTCGAGACAAAATCCTTGTTCATGTTTCAGACATCAAAGTACGATGAGGTCATTGACAATCTTGTAACAGACAAACACAATCATCATCTGCCCAGCCTTTTCCCAACTATGTTGGGGTCGGCTTCCAGTCTAACCGGATGCAGCTGAATACCAGTATTTTACATAGAGCGACTGCCTATCTGACCTCCACAATCCAGTTACTGGGTAATACAATACCCCTAGGTAAAGATAAACACAATATCCCAAACAAAATGACGTGCACCTAACGATCAGAAAACCCCTTCCCTTGTCTTCAAAATAATCAAAAGTCGTTTGTCATCGTTTCGTCATCAAAATATTTTTGATTTCTTTAAGAGCGTCCTCGCAATTTGTTGAAGAAAAACTGCAAAGATACTGTTGAGGACAGATCTGACTTGTAGTGTTTAAATTGCAATAAAGTGTAGGAGGCGACAGGTAGTTGGCTCAACGCCCACGAGTACTTTTAAGCCTGATCTCAAAAGCATTTAGTTGAGGTTAAATACTAGTAGACACTGAAACTACATCTCTTAAATTCATCACGAAGAAAAAAATATTTCCTTTTTATCATTTTTCTCGACATTTTTCTCTACAAAATATATGACTTTCTTTGATAAACAGTATCTAACCAACCTTCTCAACTGATGGATATACAGCCTCT
The DNA here is from genome assembly GCA_949629135.1 of Eremobia ochroleuca. Taxonomy (NCBI): domain Eukaryota; kingdom Metazoa; phylum Arthropoda; class Insecta; order Lepidoptera; family Noctuidae; genus Eremobia; species Eremobia ochroleuca. The sequence goes on along the minus strand of OX451397.1, from coordinate 10,520,215 downwards.
CCAAATACATCATCTACCCGTGTACAAATGATTGATGCGAAGCGACCCATGCCGAGTATATTTACAATTCTACCCTGTATATATTTTCCCTTTTCCGATTTTCCATAAACCACAGCCTATTAATATCGTGGTACAGTGTAAATGCCTTGAAACCGTCAGTACGTGGTAACATATTCACCACGCAAACCTCACACTGGAATGAACATGATAATCTAATTGTAGAATACTTTATGTGTATTTATTTTTATCGCATACTGTATAAACTAGGTCGTTGGATAAGGAGCACATTGGTTTCAATGAGTGAAATGTTAGAAATATTTAATTTTTCATTGATAAGTTGGTCACAGTCTAAGAATACTTTGCATGATATTTCTTGGTAGACTGCCTTTTTACTTAAATACGTCATGGAAAATAAAATAGTGAGTTTATTGACCCCTTACTTCATTTATGTAATAAAGACGTAGGGCGCGGTAACAAAGATTTTATGAATAATGGCCGATTCCTATAATTTAGGGGACCATTTCTGGTTAAAATTAAGACTTGTATCTTTAACAATAATGAAGAATATACCTCATAGCTTTGCATAGTAAACCCTTCCATATAGAAGTGGCTATTACAGGTAAAACTAGCTTACGAATCTTTAGAAACGTTTCTTTTTTGTTTATAGGAACCCCGCATAAGAGAGTACGGAATAAAACGCAAGTCGATTCCAGCACATTTTAGTTACACAGGCCTGTTGGTCTAGTGGTCAGTGGCCCTGACTGCTATGCGCAAGGTCGTGGGTTCAATTACCACCCAGGACAAATGTTTGTGTGGTGAGCACGATGATTTGTTCTTTGTCTGGGTATAATTTATCTATAATATGTATGTATTTAGAAATAATATGTATGTTTAATGGTTGTCTAGTACTTATAGCACAAGCTCTGCTTAGTTTGGGACTAGATGGCATTGTGTGAAAGTTGTGGAATATTATTATTAGTTAAGGCCTAGTAGCTTGTCGTTTGCTATAATCATTATTTCAGTCTAGATTATTCGAGTAGTTCAGCAAATTCGAAATTATTTATTAGCACACATATGTATAGAGGCGGACTTAATGCCACAGGCATTTTCTACCAGTCAACCTTTGGGTGATACAGAGACAAACAGTGGTAGTGCGTGGTGGGTGATATTGTGTTAAATTGAGGAGTAAATATTTTTAAGCATAAAGGGACGCGTTACTTATTTTGTTATTACAACTTTACATAATATTCCGGTCTTGATAACCGCGGAGCCAATTTCGACGCTGCAGTGTTCGGTTATATTATAAGCTTTTGTTTCATTAAAATTGGTTTAACATTTCTAAAGTTATGCTGGCTAAACCAAAGCCCGCTAAATGAGAATTTGAACATAGATAATAATGTTCTTCCATGTTATTCGGCCAGTCTGCTTTACCAAGTCGTACGAACCATGCAGAACTAATTTTCACACAGGAATACTAAAGTCTGATTTCTGAACCTTCCAACACGAAAGAAAACTTGACCGAAGCATTCTCATAATTAAATCTGCAAGCGGACACAACCTGGTCACTAATTAAGCGGCAAGCTCTTAGGTGATTATTAATATTCATCCTGTTCTAGAGTTTCTCCAAGATTTTCTACTTAGACTGTGGTTAACAGATAAAAAAAAAACATATTTTTACGACAGTAATTTTTACTCTTAATTTTATGAGACTGTGCCCAGAGCCAAAGTTGTTCCGTTTACGGCAAGTTATAAGTTGTCAATGAAACTGTTTAGAGTTGAGTTTGCTAACATTTGATTTCGTAAAACAATAATATAATCTAAACATTCATCCCTACCCCCTCCCAACCGAAAAAAACGCACCTTTATCCCTCCAAGTACTCCTCATAAATCAGCCTTTGCCAAACGTCAGTATCTTATTCTGAGCTCTCTCATATACAGGAAATGTCATAAACACCTAAACATAGTTAATCTGACAAAAAGGGAAATTAAAAAGAAACTTACAGAGTGGCTACTTCAACAAGACTATGATCACACAGAATCAATATTAACCTACATAACATAGCACATGCGCACACTCATGCACACACGCTCATACATACACACCCTCACACACACACACACACACACACACACACACACATTTACACACACACACATTTACACACACTTATACACACTTACTAGAATTAATTTCATTATTAATTTTACTTACCATTTATTTTTTTATTTTATTTTTCTGATAACCTTATAGTTGTGGGTAAATCGACAGTGAACACACTTTATAAATAGATATGAAAACATAACCTATGGCCGTCCACTGTCTCTTAAGATACAGGTATATCCTAGTTTAAGAGACAGGGTAACGTAAATTGTCAACAGATGTACTTCATTTACTTAGTTCAACATGTTCTAACATACAATGAAGTTACATAACCTTGTATATTTTACTTGAAATTAGTTTAAGTTTGTTTTCTCATCATCTGTACCATTTGCTCAATAAACAATTTATTATTATTATTATTATTATTATTAATCTCAGTCTAAAGACAATTATGGATCAGCACCCTAATTGCGTAACACACTATCAATTACAATCTGTATCATCTTGAAGGATATTGCTAATCCACTGCTTCATATGTTCGAAAATTTATCTGTTCAACAACGTAATTAACGTGATGAATGTTGTTGAAATGTCAAAATGAAAGCCATTGATACTGTTAGTGTGTTAGGCAATTACCCTGCTGGTCTGCGCACAGCCTAAAAAACGTCTAATCCCTTTCCACCGAGTAACTAATTAAGATGAGGGCCTACTGTTATCAATGCAAGATACGAAGCTACTTCTGTAGTAATATATTACACTTCAGATTAAGATCACAACTTGTGACCTAAGCAATCTATGTAAATACGTGTTCTGTATATAAATGGATAAATGATTCACGTATTCAATTATCATTTGAATGAGATGTGGCCCGGACTAAAAATTAGCTGTCTCGTTGATGTCATTAAAAATAGTGTTAAGGGCTTATCCAGTGTGAAATGACCTGGACGCGTACCGCGATTGCTGGTTCGAGGTGGCGCAGGAAAAGTGGTCCTGGAAGGATTTGAGAGGCCTTTGCCCAGCTGTGGAACAGTATGGGCTAAACAAAAAAAAGGGCTTATGAAGATTGGGTGCGCAGCACACCCGACGTTGTTAGCCCATTTTTGTGTTTTTCGTTAGGTGACACCCTAGAACAATAAATTAACTTTACTAACCGTATAAGGTTATCCGTATAAAACGTGTCCCAGATTTAACGCACAGACTCTTAAGGGGTCATTGTACTAATCATTATGAATAACTTTTACTATGGGACCAAACCTGAAATCGCGAAAAGAAAATCATACAAGGACCCCTTATGAGGTTGTGCGTTATTTAAGTTACAACTTGTATAAAAGTAAGTTTGTAAAGCTTATATGCCTCAATAGGTCGTCTTAAAAGGAGGCCGTAGAATTGTGAGTTTTACACATACGTAACAGCTTTTTTACGAGAAGAGCTGGAGTAATTAAAAACATAGCCGAGGTTATGTAAAAATCTATTATCGTAAGTACCAATATCTACACAAAATTCATACAAGCATTTTAACTACGGGCTTTAATTAAGTTGTAATCGAAAACTATAACGGCAGAAAGCTCAAACAATTTGGCTATTATCAACAATCTTTATTATATAATATAGTAATCTGTGGAAAATGTTCTGGGTAGTGTATGTGTTAAGTTTACTGTTTGTTTTCCCAAATGTAATAAATAAATAAATGGAACAAAAGTAGGTCCCACAACAATACACGAAGTAACTAAACCCCTAATTGATGCTATACCTACGTTACAAGAAATATATACGTTTATAACACAAATGCCAAAACGGGTAATTACGTATTACTTTTTTATGAAGCTCGCCTCGAACTCGAACTGATCGATAATGACGAAAATAGGCCAACATACAACTGGAAATTGGACTGCAAATGTCTATACATATGTTTTGCCGTTTGTTGATTATTGCACGTGGCTGCTATACGTGAGGAGAGCGGGCCTTTTTGAAATGCGATGCATTCCTGTGCGTAATTCGGTTCTATTTAGGTTATGGCCACACAGGTATGTAAGTACTTTTCACATATGTAAGTACGTGTGGGTGGGCTCCGAAATGATTAGTCTAGGGGTATGTGGTTAGACTATACGGGACTGTACGAGTGTATGAGATTCTTGGATATAGACACATTTAGATACAGTTGTGGGTGGACTTCCATTACAAGTGTATTACCGAATCATGGATAGGTTTGCATGAATATTTATATCAGTAATCTTCGACTCAATTAAGATGTGTTAGTGAGTTAATAAATAAATAGTCATTTGGACTGACATTTCATGTTCTATTGAAGATACAGTATGATTAACTTGGACTACTAGAATAATTTAAAGAAAAACGGAGAGACCTACATACTTGAAAGGTACTTGAATGAATAAAAATTCAAGATAAAATGTAGACGAAAAAGTGTTTATTTTCCTCAATTATTTTAATTGAAAGGTATTGATCGTATCTCCTTTTAATAGAACACTCAGGTTTTAATCATTTTGAACTTTAAAAAACACGACGTGTTTTCATTCTGGAATTGGATGTAAGCCTTCATGATTTAACAAGGAGATTTGTATTCAAAAATTTCCACTCCGAAATTTGGATGCAACGTGGAATATGAATGGGACGAAGCCTGTAGCCATAAGAGCTTGTGCGACCACCGTTCATGTTTCGCTGTATTTTGAAAATAGAACGCGCGTGCTTATTGCTTATAAGAAAATGTACTGGCCGCATATTTTGAAGGAGGTTGAGGCTTATTATAATGTCATCGAAGTTATTCATTAGAGAAAATGTCACGCATAAAACATCACCGTTTGTCAAAGGCAAACTATCATATCATCTAACTACGAGGACATACCAATTATTCATAGAACACGTTAAATATTTATAAGGTACAAGTCGTACTTCATGTGGCTTTAGAAATTACCTACTACAACGACTTCCATAAATATATTATGAAGCCGCCTTGTACTTCAATTGTGTAACGAACAATTACTTATAATATTGAAAGAAATATTACCGATACCCCTTTCAATTATAATTGGTACGGGATAATTGACTACGCAAACTTTCACGACCGTTCAATGTTGTTACAAAAAATTGAAGGAAAAGTGGTTGTTTACTAAAGCTTAATTATGGTTTATGCCATCCATCCTTGTCTGATTTCAGCCAAAATTGATCATAGTACCCACTTGGAGACCCGAGTGGATGATGGATGAGTGAATTTCGTACTATCACATTATTCGGGAGTCTAGTACGTGAAAGGTCGGGAGCACTTCTACATTACTTCAGAAAAAGTTTTTTTTGTGAAGAATCTATTCATATTATGATTTCGCGAGTGGATGAAAGAACCAGTGAGTTCTATTAAGAGTAAAAGGGCAGAATGATTCATTGCCAAACGACCATTTTTAGCCTTAAAAATTTAAAATGGTGAGTGTATTTTAAGATTGAATCAATATAATTAAAAATTTAGGTACCCACATTACCTCCCGTGTTTTAGGATTGCTTAAAAATAGTCTGAACATTCCAATTGTTAAAAATCCTAACATAAGTCAAGGTTAATTAACTGCCGGGAGGAATGTCATATCGCAAAATATTGAGTATTTTAAATATAAGATTTCTACAAATTAAATGTATTTATAAACATATTTATATATTTTTTTTTGTATTTGTATTTGTAATTAAATGTATTTGTAATTAAATGTATTTTTAAATGTATTTATAATTTGTATATCGTTAGCAGAAACGGCGATTATTACTCGTGTGGAAGAAATATCGTGCGTAATAAATGCTGATAATACAATTTTGACGATATATCAACATGGAAGGGTAAAAGACATACGGAATTAAATGGAGCCAAAATCAATATAAACTGGAGATTAGTACCTAGCCTTCGAATTATAAATCGGTATGGCCAAAACAAATGAATGGAAAACAACAATTTAGACAGTCGACAGTTTTATTGTTCTGTTTACGAGGATATTGTTTTTTCCTCATTATATTAAATGGCAGACCCAGAAGAAGATGGCGGAACGAGCTTGACGCTTACAGACAGGATTGGTCCAAGCAATGGTAGAAATGAGTAAGGGTCCCTTTGTCCTGCAGTGGGACAACATTGGCCTAAAATAATGTTAAATGAAAACTGTTAAAGTATCTTATATTCTTATTGGCTTCTTCACACACCTACTAAAAACATAACTTCTTGCACTATCGAAAGGAACTTTAATTAGATTTTTGTTATTTCATCATCTGCCCAGCCTTTTCCCAACTATGTTGGGGTCGGCTTTCAGTCTAACCGGATGCAGCTAAATACCAGTATTTTACATAAAACGACTATCTGATCCCCACAACCCAGTATCTAAATAATACGATACCCCTTGGTAAGACTGGTTGTCAGACTTTCGGGCTTCTGACGACCCGTAACGACCGTCAAAGATCTACGAATTTCAGCTGGGACCAACAGCTTAACGTGCTTTCCGAGGCACGGAGGGGTCTTGGTACGTGTAAATGGTCACCCATCCACGGACCACCGCGGCAAGCGTAGCTTAGCCTGATCGATCGACCCGTGCGGCTACTAATACTTAGCCACAAGCCCCTCGTGTTACTTAAATTTTGTACAACTTAGATTTTAATTATTTGTAGAATGAAAATGATTGCCAGTAATATTCAGGTTAGTAAGTGAAAACGAATTAAACGACGAAATAGATAAATTATTAAATAAGCAGTCCCTTTGTACTCAATACTAATATGTTGTATCTATGTCCATAAATATTAAAATAATTCATATGTAAAATTTTAAGATATTTAGTGATATGCGTCCCTTTGAGGACAGTGCCAAACACAACAAATTCACAAAATACGCTACAAGTTAATATTATAATTACATAGTAGTAAATGATTTCGCGTAGCTCTAGTTTCAAATTTTAACTAGATTGTAGATACATAACCCATTTACAAGATACAGGCAGGCACAAAAACACAAATTTATTACTACAGCCGGTCTATTCTGTAAGAAATGCACCGCGAAAACTTAGGTGAAGCGAGCTGTGAAACAACCTGACGCTATGGGATGGGCACTATTGACAGTTTACTACTATAAAGTTTTCTCAGTGGGATTTTTACAGAATAGCACGGTATGCTATCCATAAGTGTAATATGTATAAACGGCAAAGAATATAATTATTTCAGTATCATTTGCGTAATATGTGTGGAAGAGTACTTAAGCACAAAATTGGTTTTGATCTAAACTCAGCAATGGAATGTGACAAGTGAATTTAATTTATTAGTGGAGAGGCAAAAGCTGTACCTTTTGAATAATAGCATCACCTATTACCATCAACCTAGTTAGAATACAAAATAGCGACGCTATGTGGGAATGAACTAATGGAAGCACAGATTTTGAAGCATTGCTTCCTTCCTAGTATTTCAGATTTTCCGTTAAATCACAGGGAATTCAGTGCAAAGGTTTCGGGCTTTAAAAATGGACACGTAATAACAGTTGAGTGAGTTGACATTCCCTGAATTCTGCAGAGCTATAACATACATGCTTTTGGATCAAATATAACATGGAAGGGTAAAAGACATACGGAATTAAATGGAGCCAAAATCAATATAAACTGGAGATTAGTACCTAGCCTTCGAATTATAAATCGGTATGGCCAAAACAAATGAATGGAAAACAACAATTTAGACAGTCGACAGTTTTATTGTTCTGTTTACGAGGATATTGTTTTTTCCTCATTATATTAAATGGCAGACCCAGAAGAAGATGGCGGAACGAGCTTGACGCTTACAGACAGGATTGGTCCAAGCAATGGTAGAAATGAGTAAGGGTCCCTTTGTCCTGCAGTGGGACAACATTGGCCTAAAATAATGTTAAATGAAAACTGTTAAAGTATCTTATATTCTTATTGGCTTCTTCACACACCTACTAAAAACATAACTTCTTGCACTATCGTAAGGAACTTTAATTAGATTTTTGTTATTTCATCATCTGCCCAGCCTTTTCCCAACTATGTTGGGGTCGGCTTTCAGTCTAACCGGATGCAGCTAAATACCAGTATTTTACATAAAACGACTATCTGATCCCCACAACCCAGTATCTAAATAATACGATACCCCTTGGTAAGACTGGTTGTCAGACTTTCGGGCTTCTGACGACCCGTAACGACCGTCAAAGATCTACGAATTTCAGCTGGGACCAACAGCTTAACGTGCTTTCCGAGGCACGGAGGGGTCTTGGTACGTGTAAATGGTCACCCATCCACGGACCACCGCGGCAAGCGTAGCTTAGCCTGATCGATCGACCCGTGCGGCTACTAATACTTAGCCACAAGCCCCTCGTGTTACTTAAATTTTGTACAACTTAGATTTTAATTATTTGTAGAATGAAAATGATTGCCAGTAATATTCAGGTTAGTAAGTGAAAACGAATTAAACGACGAAATAGATAAATTATTAAATAAGCAGTCCCTTTGTACTCAATACTAATATGTTGTATCTATGTCCATAAATATTAAAATAATTCATATGTAAAATTTTAAGATATTTAGTGATATGCGTCCCTTTGAGGACAGTGCCAAACACAACAAATTCACAAAATACGCTACAAGTTAATATTATAATTACATAGTAGTAAATGATTTCGCGTAGCTCTAGTTTCAAATTTTAACTAGATTGTAGATACATAACCCATTTACAAGATACAGGCAGGCACAAAAACACAAATTTATTACTACAGCCGGTCTATTCTGTAAGAAATGCACCGCGAAAACTTAGGTGAAGCGAGCTGTGAAACAACCTGACGCTATGGGATGGGCACTATTGACAGTTTACTACTATAAAGTTTTCTCAGTGGGATTTTTACAGAATAGCACGGTATGCTATCCATAAGTGTAATATGTATAAACGGCAAAGAATATAATTATTTCAGTATCATTTGCGTAATATGTGTGGAAGAGTACTTAAGCACAAAATTGGTTTTGATCTAAACTCAGCAATGGAATGTGACAAGTGAATTTAATTTATTAGTGGAGAGGCAAAAGCTGTACCTTTTGAATAATAGCATCACCTATTACCATCAACCTAGTTAGAATACAAAATAGCGACGCTATGTGGGAATGAACTAATGGAAGCACAGATTTTGAAGCATTGCTTCCTTCCTAGTATTTCAGATTTTCCGTTAAATCACAGGGAATTCAGTGCAAAGGTTTCGGGCTTTAAAAATGGACACGTAATAACAGTTGAGTGAGTTGACATTCCCTGAATTCTGCAGAGCTATAACATACATGCTTTTGGATCAAATATGTACGAATGAATACATTTTAATTCGTTGTAACAATATTAAGTATTATAATAAAGCATTATATTCTCCATAAAAAAAAACAGACTAAAAACAGGATCAAAACAGCGTGTGTCACAATATTTTCAATTCATGACGTGGTGTCATGAATCTAGGATAATATTGTAACAGTAGATCAAAATAGTCAATAAATTATTTAATAACTGAGTTCTCCTCTTTGAGTACCATTCATCTGTCAATGCCTACGATTGGACTTAAAGCTAATGAATGGAAATGAGAAATTTATTCGATCTTATTATTAGAGCGCGCCAAACCCAGTGACTTCTTATCCAGTGACTTTTAATTTATAGAGCAAATTGACAATAGATATTAAATAATTCTATGACCAGTCATGAATTCTATATTCATACTTCTCTCCTTATCTTATTTTATGAAGGTTGAAGCAGTAAGATCAGACTTCATTTCAGTGTTTATTCCATAGCTAAAATATCATCTTTCACACAATCCGTCCATCATTTCTTTGATCTGCCTCTTTTCATACCCGTCCAAACTTAACAGTTTTTCTTCGCATGAAATCCCGACAGTCTGTTACCTACTCAGAAATTCATAATAAAAAAATCACCGCGTAAATAGGACCATTGTTGAATATAGTCAGCCTTATCAAGGGCCAGCAACCCGCCCCTGATTCGCACGGTTTTTACGACTTGACAAAACATTGAGATTTTTGATTATATGTATGTTTAGCATAAATGTAAACCATAAACCTGTGGCGACATCTACATCACCACATGCTAACTACGCATCACATTGACGGTACGAAAAATCCTGCATCGTGCAAGCACAGTCGACATCGTCGGACAGTAGCCCTCCAGATATGGAAGTTGAGTGAATTTTACACCCTCATACGTTCAGAAATAATGGTGGGAACCACATCAAAATCTGTTACGTAGCTTAGAAGAACAACGCAGTCACACCAACACACGAAAAGCTACTTTAATTTATGATATGTATAGAATACAGATTAGTGCAACGCGTATCTAAGTATTAAGTCACGTATCACGTATCAGTGACACATCCTTGATGTTAATACTATTTGGTATGACATAATAAACTTGATCTCCCGTATTAATGATTCATGGTTGTATACCCACGTACGCTTTTAGTATATTCTGGAGTTTAGTAATACCTCTAAAGGTATTGTTCTGTACTATATTTAGATTCTTATGATTACACCTATGTATAATCGGAGAACCTACCTAAATATACTAAAGCGTTATGAAGCGTAAAATTATTTGTTTAGATTTAATTTATACTGGCAAGTACAACCTTTTGTCTCTTGAACATGGGTTCACTCTATCTCATAAATATTATTGAACATTCGAATTGTGATGTGGGAAAGTTTTAGGCCTTGTAGACTATAGATTTGTAGACCATTTTTATTTTATTAAGTACCTTGTACTTGTTGAGAGGCCTACATTGTCAAACATTGTAAAAGCCAATTATTTTTAAAAGAGTAACCTTAGAGTTTCTTGCTGGTTTTTTCCATAAGAAACGACCAATTGGAACCATGCACCTAGCTTCTGACGTTTCATAAGTGGCCATGTAGATTTTTGTAAAGTAAAATAATTTCATTTTGATTTTGAATTTCACATTTTATGTCTATAAATATACTGTCACAATCATTTGAAGTGTTTGGGTCACTGGTATTTTATAATAGACGGGTCAAATACGGACATCGCAAAGGACGTATTGATGTATAGTTTTAAAACCATTGAGAAGTAAAGTTAACCCGTTGGTTTTTATAATCACTATACTAAGTACTTCTCACATATTCAATCATATTAGTATCGTTGCGCTGTTAACACCTTAAACGGAGTTGTAAGCCAGATACAGTACTCGAACAGATGAGAACCTAAGCATTGTACGTGATGTTGTGATACACGCATCATTCCATTTCCAGTTCCATTATCAAATTGACACCGAAAAGCATTTTGAACCTGCAAATACGGAGCCCATAAAACACCTCGATCCTAGCCCTATTATTTATCAACAAAGGTTCGTTGTATATTTAGGTGTATCAATACGGGCCACAGGAGCAAATATCATAAATCAGCCAACAAATAATGTCCGATAGCGTCCATCCAAACGCCCAGATAACTCGTAAACTGGGATACAGCCGCAAAATATGTTGGGATGGACCATTCACTTGGAGTTGTGTCGTTGCTAACCTGAAATAAACGAAAGAGGATAAAGAGGGTATTACGACATAAATTTTGTTTTTACATCACCTGGGAGACGTGTTGTGATATCAAGTACAAGAATTGATAACACAGGGTATTAGGTATTAGGGTATAGTTTGAGATGAAAGGGTTGCCAAAACTGATCCAAATGAATATAGTGAAAATAAGTCCTAGTAATAAACTCGGATATATAAAGCTTAAAATACTTAGGCTTATAGCATCAAAATTTCAATTTACAGTTGCAAATAACACAATCATCAATATCCTAATGTTTTCGCACCATTTACAATGCTCAACAAATCGAGTCACTTCTGTATCAAAAGTGAATATTTTGGAAGTAAACAAAGTTATAAATCACGCCTACGACGCCAAGGATCTGTGCAATATACTAAAAAATGGGAAGCCAGTGAGCCGGTAGATTACCTTCTTTTTTGTTAGCAATGATTGCTGATGGAAGATAAATGGTGAAAACAATGTTGGCGATGGATTGTAAATGTCTTGCGAATACATTGTGTGATATAAGCCTTCCTATGATGAATATGAGGATCATTTTGACACACAAGGGAAGGAATTAAACTAAAGACACTCGAGTGGAATACAAAACCGTGAACATTATGAATAAGTGTGCATACACAAGAGCGACACTCGTCAAAGACAGAGACAACTGCAGCCGTGGAGACGTCGGAGGCTGTCATCGACAACGTGCCGCTTGTGTATTGGAGCACCGTACTAAAATACACGAACGGCACGTTCTCGACTGCAGCTGCTGACGCGTCGAAGGGTGTCGACTGTGACCGTAGACGCTCGTCAACGGTTGCAGTTGCCTCTTTCGTTGATGCGTGTCCCTCGTGTGTATGCACACTAAAGTATTCCATAAAAGGACCAAATAAGTATTATTATTATTAACACGTATTAGTCATCACTGTTCTAGTACTTAGAGACTATTTTGGTCACTGCCCACTTTATAACTATTTTTTTCCACTAATACCAATATTTTGGATTGGCGCCAATGTGATTTATTGTAACTAAGACATATCTAGGTTCTCAATATTATGTGAATGTTTCGTTACATTATACTTGCGTTTCCAAATAATTACAGTGACTCATGATTATTTACGTAAACATCGCGACTGATGCCTGTTTATTAATTAATGTTATCTAAAATTTTATTTTGATCTTCTACCAGTTAGCTAATTACATTGACAGCTTAACAGGTTTACCAAATTCTAAGTGTATTATGCCTTAATTAAAGATCACTTTTTAAAGACGTCTTTCCATTCAAGTGCCTCCGTAATCTTCTTCATTTTTGTAAATAGTATGGTTAGACACACTTATGTATTATTTTACTATCACGTAGCTACACGCAGTTTAGAAGTACTTACAAATTATCACAGCATCTACCACGAACCTGAGCCATCTATTTGATATATATCTTTCCGAACTTTGATTTGTGTTCTTCGGAAGTTTATATACATATTTCTTATCAGATTAGTACGAGCAGCTTGCCCTATCACAGGCAGCTTAAAACTTTGAAAAGCAATTAAATTTTCTTGACAATGAATAAATTACTTTGATTTTTTTTTCTTACGGGAATTTCTAGGAAGAAAAAATAATATGACATTAGATGACGTCTGTTTCCCCTCCCACCGGAGTCCGGCGTCAAGCTGCCTGCTGTGGTTCGTCGATGCGTGGGAGTTCCAGTGCCTAAGGCATCTTCTGGGCACGCTTTTTCCATCATAGACCTCATCCATCGCTTTCCATCAGGCGTGATTGAGGTCCAGAGCAATAAGAAAAAAAAAAGTGCACATAGTAAGGAATTTAAGGTAAGGAAGTTAAGGATCAGCACGTCATTTATAAGATCAAGAGCTGTCAGTGTCAATATTCCACAACAATGATATCACTGACAATTTTTAAACGTGGTTTGGATGTGCTGATTGCGTTCGGCAAGGCAGGTGAACTTCGCTCTCAGTCCCATAAAACAAGCTTATAACGTTCCCTTTACTGATATACAGGCCTCCTCTCAGTGAGAAAATGGGCCGTGATCCACCACGTAGGCCCAGTGTGGGTTAATAGTTGTCACTTTTATTCGAATAATTTTAAAATACAGAACCTCCTTTTTTGAAGTCGGTTACAAAAATATATATGTGGACGGTTTTTTGAAAGCGACCGTTCGTGTTTAATTAAAAACCTTAATTTTTTATTTTATAACGAGCCTTCATTTTTAACTTACGTAACTTTAAAAACAAGTGTCGGTAACTGTAACTAACTATTTACAAAATAATGATAATTATAGGCATTTATTATTTCAAGTATCAGCTTATAAGAATTTAATATAAATTACTCGGTTATTAAGAATGATTCACACGAAAGAAGTATTTCAAGTTGGGTTTACTCGTAACTTATAGGATTGAAAAATAAATCATTTTGAAAGATTTTTTATCTATACGTACATATAATAAATCTGTAGACGAGGCGTTTCTATACATTAAAAATATTTCCAAAAAAAAAATCGGGGTGTTAAAGGATAACCAACAGATGCCATTTCATCAATTTTTGGAATTTTTGTCTGTTTGGATGTGAGAGTTTATCTATTTGAACAGGTTCCACGTAAAATATACCAAACCAATATAATAATTATTTATATTCAAATATCGCGCAGAGTTCGGAGTAGTGATTAGTTTGTTTCATCGCAATCGATTCACCCTATCAAAAGTTATAATCGATTTAAAGTACTCTAGAACAACTTTTCGTAATGTGGAAACACGTGACGACATCTATTGGCGCGTTATACTCGTAGTACGAACGAAAACATATTGTGTTATAAATAAAATTATTATGTGAATAATCACGTCATAAAGGTTTACCTATAAATGTATTAAAAAAAGTAACAATAATGATTATAATCTTACAAAATCGCGTAACCTCGTTTTCACCATTGACAGAGAAGCATTTTCTTAGTTACATATGGTTTTAAGATCATGATACTCTCATAGTTTTTTGACTGGCAAAATCGAAAGATTCTTCCTTTTCAATGAAGGAGTGGTAATTACAACTTTCCTAAGCGACAAATTATGTTTTCCGACATCCACGCAAACGAAGTCACGAATGACATTACATTTTATAATGTTGTTAATATAAGTCTGAAATCGTTAGTTTGAGATCGATGGGCGTGTATTCTTTGTATCAGAAAAGGCTTTTGCCTTGGAGTGGGAGAATAATAGTACAGTATTATTATTTTAAATTTATAATTTTAAAATATACTGCACCTCTCTCGGAGACCTTGGATCCCTTTTATTGTATCGGTGTTTAATCAATTAGGTAAAAACCAGTTAATAAAAACTTTCTTTAACTGAAAAACGCAATCCATTCTGGCATCTCTCGTATTTCAAAGCAAAGTAAAGTTGTAATAAAAATAGCAGACGAGACGGGGATTTTTCAAAACAAACAAAATCTTCTCGGTCCAATTTTTCTCAAAAGCTTTGGAATGTTAGCGTTTAATCAAACTGCATTAAAGCGTTGAGCACTAAGCTTTTCTGCCAACACTGTTTGTCGGGTTTAACGAATCGTGAGCCGTATTATTATCACTGTGAGGTTTTATATCTGCTAGATTATTATCTTGCTTTATTTATTTATTTAAAATAGGTAGGTACGCCAACAGCATATACACCACAGACACACACTTAAAACCCATAGGTACAAGTTAACTTTTATTATTTAATCTACAGACGCCAGCACTTCAAGAATCAACCTTGGACCTTTGCTTTAGCGATATAGTGAAAAATCTATTAAAGAAATTTGACAGATTGTAGTTGCTTGATGTGATGGCATAGATTTAATAATAAAAGTTAACCGGTATGGGTTCTTATATACATATATACCAATTACTATACACGAAAATTCACATAAAACAAATCAACCTTCGAAAATTATATAAAATTAAAAATATGAATCAAAATGAATGAATTGCTTTATTATTTATTTAATATTTTATTTAGTCCACTTTTCTTAGTAATAATATTTATTAAGCAGCATACCAGTCATCATATCATTTATTTTAAGTAACATACTAAAAGCAGAAATAACGCTATGGTCATTCCTTCCTTCCTAAGGTCACTTATGTCCAAAGGTTCCCAACTTTCATAAATCGTAAGTCCGTTTTAGCCCAGGTGTTGTTAATGTTTCGTTCAGACTCCGTTTCTCTTGGACTTAGGAATTTTTTACTGGCATGACAAATAACTCCATAAGTAAGTGAATGTTATAAACTATTCAATTTTGAGCATTAAACTGGAACGTTTTAATTGCAGGCAATATAAACTTTGGATGCAACCCAAACTCGGTTTGCTACTTGCATAGTTTGTGCATTGTACAACTCAAACATAACTTGAATGATTTCGTGTTTCGGTATTGTTTTATTAGTTTTGTTGTTTCGCATACTATCACCAAAATAGTTATCACAACTCTGTGCAACACAAATTACTGAAATAGATGTTACTGATTTTGGAAATGTGATATTCCACCAAGATTAAGATTTGGCTACAAAAGCGTCTTTAAAATTAATTTAAAATTTGCGCTAGCACGTTTAGATGTGGCAAAATGTCATGATTATCAGATAAAGTATTCTCTATTATGTGTGTATGTCATCATCTGCCTAGCCTTTTCCCTTCCTTTTTGCCCAACTATGTTGGGGTCGGCTTCCAGTCTAACCAGATGCAGCTGAATACATGGAGCGACTGCCCAGCTGACCTCCACAACCCAGTTACTGACCACTAGTTGAGACTGGTTGTTAGATTTTCGGGCTTCTGACTACCCGTAACGACTGTCAAAGACCTACAAATGACAGCTGGGACCAACGGCTTAACGTGCTTTCCGAGGCACGGAGGGGTCTCGGTATGTAAAGATGGTCACCCATCCACAGACTAACCGCGGCAAGCGTAGCTTAACCTGATCGATCGACCAGTGCGGCTGTTATTATTTAGCCACGGGCCCCTCTTATGTGTGTATATATGGTCTCAAAATTGGTACCTTACTAATCTTTTCTACCTAATCTAGGTAATAGTAGTTATTTATTTTTAATATGATCGTATGTGAAGATGTTTTTAACTCAATAACACATAAGCGGTTTCACAGATTTGGTCGATATTTGGCACAAAGAAAGACGCAATAAAAACCACAGAAACTATTTAGCAAAAATGGTAGACATTTGGTTTCTATAACTAAAACAATGTCTAACAAATGATGGGTAATCTAATTATTTTATAAAATAGACCATGAAAAGTAGCCTAGACTTCTAGACGATTTGCTAATAGACAATGATTTGACTTCTGCTCCGAAAACCCAAATCAGGTTGAAAACAACATTAATGTAATAAGGTCAAATCGTTCCGATTGCAGGACCTAATTAACACATTCGCTGCCAAATGTTCGGGACAACATTAGGCTTGTAACAACCAAATGAATATGTTGAAGCTAAATCACGTATTACCATGTCAACTTACACATGACAATCAGTCAAATCAGTAAATACTTAGAAATACGTTACATTACCAGTAAAGTTCATTCTGAAGTACTTTTATAAAAGCTACTGCAATTTGTCATTTACAAATCGTCGATTGCCAAGTCAAACGTTTATGCTTTCGTGTACAGGAACTTAAAATCAGGTTACTAATAGCTATACGATACGAGTAACTTGAAATATTTTCTGTAGCACGGGAAACGGCCACTAGAGTTGCCAAAAAAAGAAATACAGGCTTGGCGCGTTACCAAAAATAGAAACCGCTCGATGACATGCAGTAGTAGCTGGTAACGTATTGGATTTAGGATCCGAGTTGACGTTCGATTTGAATGTTAGCTTTTCCTCAACCGCATAAAGAACCTTGTTCAAAAAAGTGTAAAAGTGGCGGGGTAACAACTGCATGCGTTCGAGTATTGCTAAAGAAAAATATAAAAGACAGGTTTATTTTTTACAGAAGCACGTGCACATAATAAGTAAGATAATTAATGACACAACAGATGTAGTCGGCAGCTGCACTTCGTGAAGAGCAGTGGTGGCTCTGTGGTAGCTGCGACTTACGAGTTGTACGTCCTAAATTTGGACCCTGACAGGCACTTTGCGTAAATAATTTAATCTCAATTGCTCTCATAACGGTGAAGGAAAACATCGAACGGAATAAACCAAAAATTCGAAGACACGTGAAATCTACCAACCCGCACTGGGCCCGCGTGGAGGATTATAGCCCAGTCCCTTTCACCGAGAGGAGGTCTGTGTCCCTTTTGTGGCTGACTATGCCCATCGTGACAAGAAGGCATAATGCTTTGTTATGGGGATCCACAGAGATCTTCAGTGATCACCTGTGATTGCATACACAACTTGCACAGATCGTACGAAATAATTAACGTTATAGTGGCACAGGCTGTGCTCCCACCGTGCTCCCAAAACGATTTCTTATCGGTATAAAGTGAACTTCCATAAAAACTTTAATTTCCTATTTATATTTAATCCCTTTAAGGGATGAATTTTCCAAAATCCTTCCTTAGTGCTCACTTTTGTATTATCAGGAAGTCTTGTACTTTTTCATGCTTCGATACCCAGCGGCTTATCTGAGGCTGTGCTTTGTCTCTCAGTGAATTAATTTAAGTGTTTTATGAATTAGAAGATATGGAAAGACTGATCTTTTGTTTCTATTAATTCATCATCATCTGCCTAGCCTTTTCCCAACTGTGTTGGAGTCGGCTTCCAGTCCAACCGGATGCAGCTGAATACCAGTATTTTACATGGAGCGACTGCCTATCTGACCTCCAGAACCCAGTTACTGGGTAATACGATAACCCTAGGTAAGACTCGTTGTCAGACTTTTGGGCTTCTGACTACCCGTAACGACTGTCAAAGATCTACGAATGACAGCCGGGACCAACGGCTTAACGTGCTTTCCGAGGCACGGAGGGGTCTTGGTATGTAAAGATGGTCACCCATCCACAGACCAACTGCGGCAAGCGTAGCTTAACCTGATCGATCGACCTGTGCGGCTGTTATTATTTAGCCACGGGCCCCTCAAGTATGTAAGATCAATGTTCTAAAATACATTGCATTAGTATGAGTTGTAATAAATGGTAACCGATCGGCTTCAGTCGTTTCAGTAACATTAGTTCCCTACGTAATGTTAATTGCGTGAAAAATGTATTTTTCTTCCATACTTCCCTTTAGTAGTCATCGTAGCTTAACCTGATCGATCGATTTTTTTTTCTTTTTAAAAAACATTTGTTCAAAATATTTATATCTACTTTAGTCAAAAACTCTGATTAAGGTTGACAAACAGGATAAATTATTCTCCCCGAGACATAGCAACTTTTAATAAAGTTACGCCTGATATTATATGAGAATGAGATTAAAATCCAATTTTATGTTTAATTTCAAACGTTACCCTAGCTCATCTTTGTGGTAGACGTATTACTTTGTGTCTGCATTTCAATTATTATATTAAAAAATTTTCTCTCTTTCAAAATGAACTTTACAGATTTTAATTAATTTTTATTGGACCAGTTGATTGCCTCGTTGGTCTAACGATGGCAGACGCTACTGCTGACTATCTTGAGTTCGATTCTCAGGATAAGTAAAGTATTATCAGGTAGGTATTTCTTTGAAACAAAGGATGAAAGAAAAAGTATTTATCGACTCGTACTGGAAGATCAGAAACTAAACTAAACACAGTCAAAAATAAAAAAAAACAAATTGTATTACAAAAAAAGTAACAAAAAGAAAAATGGAACGAAAAGTACTATACGAGACCAAAAGGCTCCTATCTCAGCATGATGCTGCGACATTTGCGCTTGTAAGTCTAAAAAAAAAAAGAAAACCATAGTCAATATTCTTGAAGTGTGCGCGGTTAGTGGCAATAATTAAACTGCGTAAAACCTTTTGACATAACTGGTGAAATATGGATATACCTACTACACAGTTTCCACCTCTGCTTATGCTTTCAGGGAAAACGAACGTCATTTTCTTTTCACGATGACCTGACATTAAAAACTTGAACCATTGGTATTTGGCAAATGCATACATACCTGTATTATTTAGACATGTAGGACGTAGGTATGTCCATATATTCATGTCCAGTGTGTCTGATGCTTATCATTCTGTGAAATATGTTTCAGTGGATTTAGGAAATGTGCGGCGACATTAAAATGTAATGCTTTCACTCCAAAAGCACATATCAAATTCAAAAGGAGTGGAGTTTATTTCTTCATGTAAAAGATTAAGTCTACATTTCTCGTAAAGCAGCCAACATGTATTTGCTTATGTTACAGATAGCTCACGAGAGTTTTAAAGTTTATTCTTGAAATTAAAGTTTGAAATTTCAATTCTAGAAAACAATTCTACATACATATTATTGTGTGATTCACATTTTATCCATTTTATTTAATGTTATGTATTCAAGCGTAACATCTTTTTAAACACAATCCAAAAGTTTTGAAATTCCTGAACAATTGCTTCATACGTTTGAAAAATTCGTCTGCTCTACGACGTAAATAAAACAATGACGTGACTGAACTGTCAAAATAAAAGGAATTTTAATCGTCATTCTGTGTATAATTGCTTTTGTACAGGATGCTTTAGGAGTAAAACAAGCGAATAAAGGTAATATTTTTCACACTTAATTTTATTGTAAGTCTATGCGTACACCTGCGATTAGGTTCAGCCAGAACGTGCCGCGTTTAAAAAAAGAAAGCGCGGAGCTGCGTTGTCCAAGCTGTTATTAATCTACTGCCTAACATTTTTGACGCAAGTTTATTCTGTTCTGTCGACCACAGATATAAATGTTAGACTATAGTGTACACACTCTCTCTCCCTCTATCCAACATGATTTTTACTACAGTTTTACGCATCATCGATTTTCTGTTCTAGGGTGGCTACTTGTCGCTAGATAATTTTGGTCACGCGACTGTTTCGCGCTTAGAATCAGACGGTCTATTCTGCAAAAATCTCACTATGAAAACTTAGCTAAAGTCAGATATGAACTGATTTCACCTGATGCTGATGCTAGGAATTGACACTGTTGACAGCTGACTTCAAGCTCACTTTCGCTTATTTCAGCAAAATTTTCACTGTGAGGTTTTTAAAGAATAGATAGTCTGAATTCCGAACAAAGAATCTTTTAATTTTTTTATGAACTTATGTTTTTTTTTTTACAAACTAATGGCCTTCCGTATCTTTGCGAGTTTTTAAAACATTATATTATTTATGTATAAAGGAAAAGTTTACCCATTACTTAGATGAAATTATTTTTAATTCGCCAAAGTTTTCCGTAAAGGGCTCAACATAGATACCTATTAATGAAATTACAACTGTGTTAAATCACAATTTATTTTGGCCTGTTATCTTCGTCCGTAATTACTGCAGCGAGGTCGTTGGCTTAGAAACACGTCTGTACAAAAATAGCTTTTATTTCGCAAGAGATATGGTTTAATTTTGTTTTATGTTTTATGTTGTGCGTGACCAGAAAACGCCCATGTCATTTTTGTCATGGGTGCGGACCACTCTAACGATGAGACCTGAATACAATGGAGATTTTGAATTTTAACACCAAAAATAGACGTAAATGTTTTATTATTATAGAGGTAACTAAATGTAGTTACGAAGATAAGCTTGACTATTTGACAGGCTTCATGAACTTACAGTTTCGATTGACCAATTTGTTAGTCAAGCCGCATGCCCTGTCCCCTGCACACGTAAAGGCTGCGTTAGCGAACGGCTATCGCGTTGCTGAATTTTGGGCCAAAATAATTTAAAAAAGCTATATAGTTATATTGTTTAGTAGTAGAAGATAAGTCAAACACTCGTCTGGAAATTCACTAACCAGTCGCGCGACAATTAGCAGATACAGTAGATTTTTTTTTATGTGTACACATGGTGTACGTTCGACGTGTTAATTAAACTTTTAATTAGGGTCAATTTTAACCTTCTTTCTTTTTTATGCGTTGTGAAAATATGGTTGGCATTCTCGCCAAATGTATTTTGTACGTATCCATCTATTCCAAAAGCGCGCTAGCAGTTGTAATAAAATACGTACGTGTAAGCACATTAGCTCCTGGAAAAGTGTAGTTTATGAACACTAAAATATTCATCACTAACCATGTCGGTACACAGTAAAAACTAAATTCCTTTACACGTTAGTATAGAATATTGTTTCCCAGATAAGAAAATAGCTTGAGTTACGTACAAGATACCCATCCCCACGAGATATCTAACTCCAGATGAATGCAATTCTTTAGTCGCCTCATACTACTCTCAGGGGAAATGTATGAGAACCTCGTACGAACAACACATTCATACTTAGTTAAGACTACATGGTAACTGGGAAAACACGATTATATTATTATCTTACATTGCAAACAATTTCCACCTTGTTTTAATTTCTTGATTCTCCCTTTTCCCCTGGTTATCGAGCCGCCCAATTTCAGTACATTTGCGCCAACCACAATAGAAATCTACGTTCATCTCACAAACGTCTTCTGCAATGTCCCACTCACCGCACAGACTTCATTCACTCTTCCTTCTTCGTTCAGTCTATCTCTCTGTGGAATGTGCTCCCCCAGGAAATCAGGATGGCAACCAGCCGATTATCCTTTAAAATTATATGCGTATCTTTATAGTTAAAATATTATTTCTACAATTTTCATGATTGCACCACCCAAAGGTTGACTGGTAGAAAATACCATGGCATTAAGTCCGCATCTATACATTTATGTGCTTGAAGTATTAAATAAATAAATATTTATTTTATTTATTTATTTATTTATTCAACATCACTATCATTACAGGAATTTCCTAATTCAATAGTGTGGCCACAATTAGAGTTTTATTATTTGCCATAACATATAATGTGCATCGCGGTTTTTGTGAACTCACTCAGAGAACAAGTAAAAAGATCTATCCCGTCTGCTACGTCATTAAGTACACGCAAGGTGCAATAAATTAATAATGGTGCAGATTACGTTGTACACAAACTAAACTTAGACAATATTGAGAGAATAATTTTTAAACTCAAAAATCACAGCTCTTCTGTTTAAGTTTTGACATAAGTCAACCAAAAACAACCCTATACATAAAACTGTCAATAAGTTTGACAGATCTAAATCGTTACAGGCCTTATCTCGAGCTCACTGTTGTGAGCACTGTGTACACTTGCATTATTTAAGTAGCGAGTTTAGTGAGGAGATCGTGGCCTAATGATAACAGCTGCATGTGTGGATCAAAGGTTAAGCTACATTTGTCACGGTCAGTTAGTAGACCTTCCATGGCTCGGAAGCTGTTGGTCCCGGTTGTCATTCGTAGATCTTTGACAGTCGTTACAGGTAGTCAGAATCCCAAAAGTCTGAGAAGCAGTCTTACCAAGGGGTATCATGTTCTCTAATAGCTGGATTGTGTAGGTCAGATAGTCAGTCATTCCATGTAAAATACTAGTATTCAGCTGCATCCAGTAAGTCTGAAAGCCGACCCTAATATAGTTGGGAAAAAGCTAAGCGGATTGCGGTCCCGAGTACAGTTCAAGGGATGTGTGCAAAACTCCAGTCCAAAAATGACAGTTTTTCGTTGTTATGTATCACGTAATAGACGTCAAAGGACTTATATTTTTATTAAACTAATGTAAATAAGCATTTAGAAAAATATAACAAGTATTTTTATTTGGTTGGTTGATCAACAAGAGAATCAACACCCATAACCTACTTTTGGTATTAGAAATTATAATAAGCTATTATAATTTCTAACGGTATATTATCGTGAATAATTGCTCTCAAAATCGTGAAGGAAAACATCGTGAGGAAACTGGCATGTCTTAGAACCAGAAATTCGAAGACATGTGTGACATCTACCAACCCGCACTAGGCCCGCGTTGTGGATTATGGCCCATTCCCTCTTACAGAGAAGAGGCCTATGTCCCAACTTTGGGAACATTTTAGGCTGATTATTTGATTATTATTATCATTCACGTCATGAAGTGTATAGAAATACGTGCAAGTTTTAAAGTTATCGTGGACGGAAATTTTAAAACGTCTTCATATATTTCCCTACATTTATTTCCCAGTATTATCGTGATGCCGTGACGTGGACGTCCACGAGAAAATCGTCACGTTAGAAATAATAAAAGCACACAATGCACATTCAAAATAACAATAATACAAAAACAAACAACATTGTGTAGACGATAACAATTATTGTTTCCTAGACAGTACGAATAAAACACATAACCTGACCCACATTAATCTGTCTAAAACACCAGTCATTGGCAGCGCATACATATTTGATAACTACCCGCCTTTTGAAATATCTATGTATCAAATAGCTACGATATGCATGAAATAACTACGAGGGAATCAATAGTTCCTTTAGATTGTCGCCTATTCGACGTCACGACATGTCACATGAGTATGACGTCATAGTATTGACTTATTAATGGCCAAGATAATGACTCGTACCGAGTCTGAAGTTGTGACAGTTATTATGGTATGAAACGGAAATTCTT
The DNA here is from genome assembly GCA_949629135.1 of Eremobia ochroleuca. NCBI lineage: Eukaryota > Metazoa > Arthropoda > Insecta > Lepidoptera > Noctuidae > Eremobia > Eremobia ochroleuca. Next base: position 10,496,054 of record OX451397.1, on the reverse strand, counting down.
CGCTTAAGCGTAGTTTGAGTGTAACATCAGTTCTAAATTCAAAATGCATTAATTTGAATATGGAAAATCAAAAACAGTTGAACGTCGAAGTTACAAAGAAGCCTTTAGAACTTCCTAGTATCTCAGCTAGGAAAGACGTGGTATTGTAGCTTTCTTAACTCATGTCGGCACGAATAATAGCTCATAATCCTGTTTTTTGTTTTTTAATAGAGTAACTTGTTTGTTTTATAGTATAAAGTTATAATTTGGCTGACGATGAGATAAGTTCGTCTATTGCCGAAAAACTGTTCAATATTTTTTTTTTTAATCTAGAATTCAAACATTGTAAAATGTCCCAGATATGTTAAACAATACTTCTGTTTTTTTACATCTCAAAGGAAACTATAATAGTAAGTTTAAGTGGCTTTAAATATACATTCACTTTGCGTTTCCAGATTTTGAGCATAACGTCAAACCACAAAAATTTGGTTCGCCCAAAGCAGCCCGAAGCTTGTGGAATTCTGGCAACCTAAAAGGTAAATCCAAAATATGACATGTTTGAAAGAGCTCTAAGCTTACATGTTCCTTTGAGGTGGAGTTAGCGTTTGGCGGTTAATATGTATAAGGATTAAAAAGTACGTGCAAAAGCCGACATAATGTTTTTTTGAGATGTAAATTATCCTTATTATTAGGTACTGTACTAATGGTGCTACTTAATCACCATTCGTGATTTATTTGCCAAAAATGTAAACAAATATGAGTTTATAGATAAATAACTTTAAATCCTACACAATAAATTTCAGTTGACGCTACAACTTCAAACATTTTTATGATGTTTTTAATAGTGCTAGTTACTCTGAAATCAACTTAATCACCATTAAAATAAAGGTGATATTTGTTTAACTTGGAATAATATTAATTAGAAACATAAGTTTGAACAGACTACAAATATTTCTTTAAAGATTCAGGAACAAAGCTTTGTTTTATTTTACTATAACATAACATATAACATCACGCCTGTAATCTTCGAAGGGTTGGACAGAGGTGTACCTTTAGGACACCTTCATTTCACCATTGCTAGTTATGTTTGAGTCCCATGTAATAGGGGCGACGCTACTGCCATCAACCCGGCATGAATAGAAACTCCGGCCGTTACTGAGCAATTCCTAATGGAAAAAAAAATCGTCGAGTAGTCTAACAATGCAGTTATTTGAATATCTATTTATTTCATCATATTTCACATTATACAGGGTGACTGGCTCTGGACTCGCCATAGCAAATTCGCATATAGAGGAGGTCATTTACTAATTATTGAACCTGACTTTCCCTAGCTGAAGTTTTATAGTTTGGGAGATATGTCATTTTTTATTCTTTAATGAGTTTTTTCCACAATGATTAAAATTAATTATTCAAACACCGTAGTTTTTTTTTTAATTGAGGTCAAATTTGATCGTAAAGTTTTTTTAAAGTTTTATTTTATCAGCGTAATATATTATTTTGTAATCCTAGTTTGAGGGAAGTTCCGATGTATTTTAATCACCAATGTTAATGACTACCAACAAATAGTAAAAAAAACTACTAAAATAATGCAAAAAAAAGTTATTTACGCTTGAAGATCAAATTTTTTGAAAAATCTCAATAAATTATAAACATTGACATATCTCCCAAACTATAAAACTTTAGCCAGGGAGAGTAAGGTTCAATAATTAGTAAATGACCTCCTCTGTATGAGAATTTGCTATGGCGGGTCCAGCACCAGTCACCCTGTATAATTTATAAACTGAAACAGAAATGATATAGAGAGGACAATGTTCAAGAACTGCAATATGTCCAGAATTAACTTATCAAGGAGAACTAGGTCAAACACTCTCAACCTATTATGCAAGGACTTCAATCGTACCTATTCTGGGTCACAGCTACAATATCCTAATTATATCATGAGCGAAGTTTTCATTTCTCTTAGTAAAAATATAGTAAATGTTGCTTTTTCGTACGTTGTGTAAGCCGACGCCGACGGGTAGAGCAAAATGAAGCCTGACAGTTCACTAACCTATTATGAAGCTTGAGTATCAAGTTTCATACGCTCACGTAAATGAGAAAATGAGCCTTTATAGAAGAGTATGCGATAATAGATTTTAAAAGATATATTTTTGACTAGGTAAATATGAAGCTGATTAGAATTTCTTTTCGGAAAATCAGGCACAATAATTCTACTTACAAAAAATTAAAAAACTAAGCTAACAACAAAAATCATAATCATAATTTGTAATAAATTTTGGGTCAGTAAAGGACCTGAAAACGGAAATTACAGTTTTTACTAAAAACAAAACGGATTACAGGGACTTCCATTAATTCCAGATTTTTTGTGAAAACTTTAGGAACATGCTCTCCCAACAGACCTTAATTTATTAATGTTTCTTCCGTATTTCTTAAAAATTTAGGAATACAAAAAAAATTAAAAACCAAAGCATTTGTTTCGTAAAATAAACGACCTCATTTATAGTTCCCTAATTGTATAAACATTTTGCAGTAAGTATAAATCTGAGCTAAGCCTTCTTCTCTGTTTTTGCTCCCTAACTAAAATGGGGCAAGCCCGGTCACCCTAATTACTATCAAATTATACCACTGAATGATGGTCACTATATGTAGGTTGTTAAACGGACATAAACTTAGTACAATGATTTATACTTAGTGTAATTATTTTTATTACAAGTCAGAAGACGAAAGAATAGAGATTTTTTTCTTTCACTATTTGAAGGTAAACTTCTTTGAATGGTTGACTGACAAAAAACACATGGTGCAAAGCAACAAATTAAAACGAATTTTTACCTGAAAAAACTCCTGAAATGAATATTTGTCTAAATCAAAAAAAAAAAAATTTCAACATCAAAAATTCTGGGAACATTTATTCCGATATTTCGAACAGTCATTCCAGAACTCTGACAGCTTCATTCCGATCGCTATCCGTAATGGACGTCCATTTGTCTGCAATTCTAGTAACAAGATGAGGAAATATTACAAAAAGTATTAAGACCATTAATCATTGACGACTCTTCCAGACTTCATTAATTCTATGGTGTGCTAAAATCAGTGTGACTAGCTTAAATTTTGGTTTCCTATGAAAATGTTGATCGGTCACACCATAACACAATATCTTGAAGACGATCGCTAGCAGGCTTGATTGGAAGTACACAAATCAATGCAGTGCCATCTACCATTGGGTGAAGTAAAGTTAATTTTAAATGTAAATAAAATAAACTAACATAGATTTTAAATTTACTAACACAGTGTGTCCAAGTTACTTGAGCAAAGGAATTTATTATTATGTCATTTATTTATTTAGTTGTCTTATTTTGTTATATTTTTAAACATTCCTTAAAATATAAAAAATAAGTATAAAAACATTTAAAAATATAAAAAAATAGTGATCCATCGGCGTCGGGAGGATTATATTATTATTATTTATTATTATTATTATAACAGCAGTACACATACAGAGCGTTTTTTGACACCTTAATGTCAAATACTGGTGAAATTGTCAGATTTTCATGTCGGAAAATCACCACTTTTAAGTGCACTAACAAAATTGTGCGTTTTTCTCAAGTTCTGCAAATGCCAGTCTAACCAAACTATTGCCACTGGCGTCCAAATGTGTACTGCAAATGTTGTCCACCAAAGCCAACCTTATGTAGTGCAGGCTGGCTATAATTTAGCGCGGATTCCATTCGAACATTCAAGCAAGTTTAGAATGGGCTGTCAAATATTTTTATTAGGTTTTTTTGTATAGGAAAAGTGAGTGCTAGTTTCGTAGGGAATATGGAAAGACGTTCTGTCAGTATAAACTTAAAGAAATCCTATCGTTGTTAAAATTCTTTGGAGAGCTCATCCAGCCCTTCACAGTACGCACTGCAGCGTACAAATCGTGTGACTGCAACTAAATTGCTGATTGCTGATACTAAAGGCATGTGAAGTTTAGAGCTCAATATATAATTGCTTTATCGAACAAAAGCTACAAGGAGCAAACTGAAACTAAAATAAATTATTTAAAAAAAAAATCTTTTGAACTGTATAGGAGTCAGTCAGTCAGAGATATGAAGCTAGTTGCCTAGTTCAAAGCCCAGTAGCTGCCTATGGAGAAGAACGGGGAAGAAACTGCATGGACACGGTTTTAGTCTTTTAAATCAAAAGCATGTCCAACATGTCTGCTAAGGTTATTTGGTTTGGCGTGAGTAAAAGTCTGTCACCCTGAAATTATCTCCTATAAATATAATAGCTGCTGTTAAACAATTTAATATGTATATCGACTGCGGCCAATGGTAAACCGTGGCATGAATTGATTACTGTATTTTCAATTTTCATCGGTGTTTTACCAACGGATTTAAAAAAAATCGTGGTGCGTTTAAATCGACAGTGTAAATCTTTTGCTTTGCAAAACTACTTACTTTGTCGCTGACAAAAATATATTTTATTTTGTTATTGACTAGCGTCTGCTTGCGGTTTTATCTACGTGGATATGGATTTCATGGGTTTTATTTTTGCGCTGAAATAAATAAATAAATTCTTTTTCTAAAATAATAATAATAATATTCCACAACTTTCACACAACGCCATCTAGTCCCAAACTAAGCAGAGCTTGTGCTATGAGTACTAGACAACTGATAAACATACATATATATTTCTAAATACATACATATTATAGATAAATTACACCCAGACAAAGAACAAATGATCGTGCTTATCACACAAACATTTGTCCTAGTTGGGAATCGAACCCACGACCTTGCGCATAGCAGTCAGGGCCACTGACCACTAGACCAACAGGCCTGTCTAAATAAAAAAAAATAAAAGTAGCCTAAGTTAGTCTCTATAACATCAGATATCTGCCAGTGATAGTCTCGTCAAAAAGTGGTCCAGGCTTAATAGAGATTAATCAAAACCAAAAAATCGACAGACAGACAAAAATTGATAAAACTGTTTTTTTTGTTATAAGTGCTTTATACATACGTTTGATAAAAGCTGTTATTGTGACATTACAAACTGACACTTCAATTCTATTTATTTTTATGTAGTATATGTATGTATGTATAGTATATGTATAGATTGTAACAGTGGCATATCTTTTGTATGTTCATAAAAAAGGCATTGTATGTTTCAAGTTGCGAACCGTCTCCTTTTATTGAAATTGGAAATATCTAGTTTCGCAATGAAAAACTTTTGAACCATATCTTTAATAAAAAAGTCACCGTGTTTGTGAGCCCGTACTCTTCTCGAAATAAACCCATTTCAATACGAAGCCTTGTTGGATTATTTTCTTTTGCACTGAGCAACCTTTTCAGTTTCATTTTACAACTTTGAAATATTTCGAGCTCAAAATTCAACGAACAAGAAAAACGAATAACACCAATTTCCAATATTTTAAAGTGATAAGTACCTATGTAACGAATAAACTAGTATTTGCATTGAAAGAAAAATAGAACTGCTTAATTTGCACGAATCCCTGGTTCAAGTAAATCTCGGGAGCGTAGTTCAGTTTACGCCAAAGTGGAGGACAAACAGCTTTTCACTTTTTAACTGAAGATCAAGTTGATAACGGGACGTTTAATAAAACCGCCTCAGTGGCTTTCAACACTGAAAAGTTGTGACTAGACAAAGTAGGTCACAGAAGTAGACCTCACTGAGAATGCTAAGTGGGAATTCGCTGATCCCCACTCACTTGTTCACTTAGTAAAAACACTGTCCTATTCTCTACCATAAAAAAAAATTGTTTATCTCCATAAAGATTTGTCTTTCCTCTCAATTTTGTTACCACCATTTTCAGAGATAAGATTCCGCTGACAGGGCATAATGGAATTAATTCTCTTGTCAGATTTAAAAAACCGGCCAAGCGCGAGTCGGATTCGCGCACGAAGGGTTCTATAAAAATGGCAAAAAAATCATGTCTGTTCTGTGGGAGCCCCCTTAAATATTTATTTTATTCTGTTTTTTAGTATTTGTTGTTATAGCGGCAACAGAAATAAATAATTTGTGAAAATTTCAACTGTCTAGCTATCGTGGTTCTTGAGATACAGCCTGGTGACAGACAGGCGGACAAAATCAAAAAAATCAAAATCAAAATCAAAAGTCATTTATTCAAACTAGGCTGAGAATCAGCACTTTTCGAACGTCAAAATTACAAAAGACAGTCCCCCAAAACGCCCGCCCTTCACCACTTCCTAGTGCTTTCGCTGGGAAGAAGAAGTGGCGCAACAAACTCCCCAGCAGCACAGCTGTCTGTTCAGTTAGAAAATATACTTGACTGAATACAATACAAGGTATGCAAAGCAATTAACATTACAAGACACAGAACGCTAAATTAAATTATTTGCCATATGTCAGCTGGCAACGCCAATATACCAAGAAATACAATAAAAAACTATACGTACTCAAGCAAAAATTAATAAATGGAAATTAAATAAAAGCCTCCAGGTATAAAGGGCGTGACCGCTAACATATTTATGCAATGCTGGGTTCAGTTTACAGATGGACGGACGGACAGACAGCGAAGTCTTAGTAATAGGGTCCTGTTTTTACCCTTTGGGTACGGAACCCTAAAAAGGTATTTGTATGGATTAAGTTTAAGGTGACATTGAAAAAGGTTCGTTGGATTGAGGTTAAGTCCTTGCTGTCATCGCACTGTAGCCCACGCAGCATTATGTACCTTGAGAGATATCTATATTACATTGAAACACTCTGATGGGTGCAATCAAGGTCGCGCAGCCAGAAAAATAAATATAACTTTGTGATAGGTATGGCTGCTTGCATAAAGATACAGTTTATTGTTGTTTTGTTTATTGTTATGTTGTTTATTAATATAATATTATAATGCACACAAATTTATAGAGGCGGACCTAATGCCCAGTAGTTACGGATTGGTACCGATCGATGCAGGTACAATACCACAATTTGTGTACACATATCTTTCTGTGTCATTTCTTTGTCACACATAAAGAAACAGCCGGTCGATTCTGTAAAAATCTCACCGCGAAAACTTGCGTGGAGTGAGCTGTCAGTGTCATCCCACTGCTGCTAAGGATTGACTAAGCAAATATTTACAATCATAATTGAGATTTTAATAATATTTTTATGCTCATTACTATTTCATGGGGTTAGAAAATAAAAACGCAAAACAAAAAAAAAAAAAGAAACAACCCAAACAGAAACTTAGAATATCAATTATGTTTTTTTTCTCTTTTTTTTCCTAGACTATAGACTCGATTCACGAAATGTCCTGAATTGGGAGAACCGCCACACAAACTACGTGGAATTAAATTCTATGGTCAGTCAGCCAGGCACCCACAAAATAGTAAGGTTTTGACAGCTAAACTAGCTTTGAAATTATATAAAATAATCTATAGAATTAGCAATAAAAATATAATTAAAATCTCGATTATGATTGCAAATGTTTGCTTGGTCACTCCCTAGTATCAGGTGGGATGACACTGACAAATCACTCCGACAATCTGAGGAGGCCTCCAGTGGCGGGCCAGCACCAGTCGAGGGTTGCAGAAGGATCGTACGTTCCTGCGACCCCAGGCGTAGTGAGTTGGAACATCGAGGTGGTTTTTAGTCAGTAATAGTCTGACAGACCCCACCGCCTGCTCCAGGACGTAGGACATCCATGAGGATTTTCCACCCCGGAATAACGGCCAAAGAGAAACAATGTCCCTCGGCTTTATTGCTAAAATTACTTTCGAACTCCAACATTAGTAAAAGGTTAGTGTCTATGTAACCTATCTAGTTTAAAATTTATCCCCACTAAAGTAAAAGCTACTAAAAAGTAAGCGAATACCCCCTTTGTTCTTCACTCCCTTTTACGTGTAAGTTATTCGAGACTTCATTATTCATGCTTATATTCTCACTTTATTAGAACAAAGGAGCAGAGCTTTTTCTGGCCGTAACACGGTGAATTGCAAAATATTTGACTCGTGTTTTAATATCACCCTGTAGATGTTGCAAACACTGCAATGAAAGACAACAATTTCGCTATCTGGAAATTCACTACGACGGACAAAGACTGCTTTATTTGAAAAGAGGATTTATTTGAGAACCGGTTTTAACAAAAGGATCAAATAACCTTGTAATAGAGAATACCGTTGTAGTGTTCTGTAGTATGTACGATCACCCGGTTTGAGAAAAACACTTACAGTAAATAAAATATATTCTCAGGTCATTGAACTACACCGCCAATATTACGTCACGCGGTCAGCAATAAAGAAAATGAACTACCGCCTAACAAATTAAGTGTTTTCTCTGTAGTTACAGAAAGCCATAACAGTAAATAAGTTGTAACGTCCGTGGACCTTGTTTACAAGGAACAAATACGCAAATGTAACAAAGACAAAAGTTACATTTGTTCACGTCTATCAGAGTAGGTCCAACTCCGACGCATCGCTTTACAGAGGGAACTTATACAATAGGTAAACACATAGATAATATCATAGCGATTTAATAAAGCAGGGGTCCTACTTTAGCGAAGTTTCAAACTTGGCTTAAGTATGATGCTGCGGTTTCGATCAGCGATGGATTGCTAAGCCAAAGAACGTAATAGTTGGGCGAACCTCATTATGCAGTACTCTAATAGTCCAAATAGGTCCATCTATGAGCACTATGCATTACCTTAGTATAAGTAGTGAAAACTACGGAAATAAAGGTAAAGAAAACAATGTAAGTCGTCTAGTTTGTCTGTCAAGATTGTTTTCCGGAGTAACTTTTATATAGTGCCGTAACTTAAGAATTCAAAGGCTACGTGCAAATAAAGAGAATAATGTTTATATTTTGTTTTTCTACAACAAAGTATGACAGTTGTTACAATAGCAATGATGATATTTGATTGAAAGTTTATTAATCGCACAATCTCACAAAAATCGACTATCTGCTCCCATTCACTTGGACGATTTCATAAGATACTGTATAATGTTACATTTTGTTTGAAGTACGTATAAGTGTATCCTATTCATGGTAAAATGAAAGGATACACAAGAATGCAACTGGCATGCTAATTCTTGGCACTGCATTCTTATCAGTATTATGCAACCAAGTTAATAGCGCAAAAACTTCGTGTATGATGTCGAAAATAATGCATAATATGTTAGTTTACAGTTTGAAATCATGCCAACATATTTTTGATCGCACCGGTTAAAACAAGTGCCTATGAAGATTGTGAGATTACTAAAAAGTTACGAAGTTCAAAACAGAAGAATGTAGAAAGAATTTCGTATTCTATGGGAAACAAAGTTGCAAAAACAAAAGCGCAACATTTTTTCAGCAAAATGTTTTTTTGGTTCGTGAAACATTGATTTTAAGGGGCGTTCTGACAGAGCGGAGGATGTGCCGCAAATTGATTTTGTTTGTTTCACAGATACCTCAGTCTTAGGCATGCGTCACATTCGTCACTCACCATTTGAATCATATAGATATCTCACACTGTCAGGGCCTATTTAATAAAAACGACAGACAGGTGACAAGCGGCAATCTGATAAAAAATTTTTTTCAAGTTTCTTTCACACCTTTTCTGCATAATTAAAAGCATCTGTCGTGAAAATGTGACAATTTAGTATTTTTTTTAACAAATTATGATGCGCGGATATATTAAACTAGCTGACGCGACACACGTTGTCCTTCCCAAATTTCTATAATTCATACAAAAATCCCATAGAAAAAGGACGTTCAGTTTTTCCGAATTTGAAATTTTTTCAGGAAACTTTTCCAGTTTTTATTTCCGTAAAAATCAAATTACAAGCATTTTAAAATAAAAAAAATCAAATTGGTCTACCCGTTTTCAAGTAATGCGCAAACCAAGGAACCTCACTTCATTTTTATTTATATACAAGATAGGGCCCTCACATGTACTAGTATAATACACGTAGATGTTGCGTTACACAATTGCTTCCCAACTTTTGTTTCCCATGTAGGTATATGCGCCGCAAAGAAGTGAACAAGAGTATAACAAAATGTAGATAGTTGAAAGTGGCTCTTGCGACAATTCCACGTTATAAAAGTGCCATTTGACTCGCTATCTGAGTCGCTATTTGTCTTGGTGTGGAATGACAGAAGACAAAGGATTTGATTTTATCAACTGCATTGCGCGAAACTAGTTAACATTTGTGGAATTAGAGCGTCAACCTGTATTCAACTTCAATATTGGATTCAAACTATTCTAGTGTGCTTCTGACGTTTTCTCCTTTGAGACTGGGTTTGGTAGCAATGTACAGGTTAAGTTGATCAAAGGAGAAATCTCGGTGATCTAAATACTGCCATGTGAACTGATATTGATTATGCATTTAATTCGTATGAACAGTGTATGTCGACTATGGCTACGACTGATCTACCTCTGACTGAATTCAATATTCTTCACGATTTTCCAATTATCTATCGTTTCAATTTAAGCTTCTTTTCTTGTTCTTATACTTTTGATTAAATTAAAGTTTCGGTAAATTGTATTAGAAATATAGTAGTTTCACGTTCTACATAAAAAATAACACGGAAATCATGATCTCACTTTGCTTGTCACACTTTGTATGTTGTGTTTGTTGCACTGTTATCTTATATTTATTTATTATGTCTCCTTCTACTCTCAGTGTGGCGATGGTTTAACATTCACATCCCATATTATTATACCCATAACCTTAAGCAAATGTATCTACACATAGTTCATTCGTAAGCGCTACAATTTTCATAGTCGATTGGCTAATCATTTGAAATCGATGTAATCATCCACGATTGGAACAAAGGCCAGAGTAGCATAGAAATATACTTCTCAATCTATAATACCGTTCCAAGTGAAGGGTGAACTATGAATGAATGAGCAGATATTGGATAACTTAACAAAAAAATAATTTATGATCAGACAAAGACTATGACCAAAATATTTATAATAATTTTCTTGTTTCCAAATAAATAATTGGCAAGACCGATCGCATTATAAAATAAAATTAAAAATGTTCTTGTAGCTTAAACATGGATTCAAGCTTCTAACGAATATTTTTTTTGATAATTCGAGATTCGAACATAATATTTTGGCCTAGTGGAGAAAATATTTTATTGCCATAGGAAAACACAATGTAGCGTTTTCATAATAGCTTGCACAAGTGCCAGATAGAAAAAAATGCAGCGCAGCTTCTGTGAAACGAGCGTAATTTAATTTAATGTCACTTGCAGCACTTGCCAATAATTAGCTAGTGGCCAAAAAACTACTAGGAAATAAGTTATCAGATTTTTCTTTCCATTGGTGGTAGTTTTTAGGTGCTCGTGTCACAGGCCTCAAGTTCCTGGATTGGCACTTTCCACCAAATAATTGAAAAAGTGGAACAGAATAATAATAATATGTGAGACCTTGAAACATTATTTTAAACGTTACCGATCCAGAGGTTATGAAAAGACCCATTAAATCTTTTTGGTAGATGTTTGATGACATTTACGTACTTGTAGGAATATGGACTTCAAAATGGAATATTTTACACGTTCATAAAACAAAAATATACGACGAATTTACGACGTTTTTACACGTGTGTGTCTACGGCAGATACCTTCAAATGAGTTGGCCTACATCTCACGATTTGCATGCGGAAATAGGTGATTTGATGCAATCTTTTTTTGTCACTTTAATGATCATGGAAACGTACAAGTTATTAGCAAGTAAAACATATATGATTCCGTCGGCATGAGGGAAACTTTTCATACTTATTATGTTACAAAATAGGATTTCTCGGGTCGAATGTCATAATCCCAATCATAACTTCCAATTTTGACATCGGAGGCACAGCTGATTCAAATTTCATGAAACTGGACATTGTTTGTTGTTAGTCATATGTAACCTGATGCTTCCTTTTAGTTAGAACAAGGGTACCCTTCTTACATTACCCACTTAAATCAGCTGACACGATCTGTTTTAGTTTTACGCTGAGCTCAGAGTGAAAATAGAAAGATCCTCCTGATGGTAAATATTTATTCCTCGATTTTCATAATTGCACCTACTACTGTTTGTCTCTGCATCACCCAAAGCCATTTACATTTATGGGCTTGAAGTATTAAATAAATAAATGCTGAGCCATGATGCGGTCGACGATGGTGCCATCATGCCTAGACGTAATTTAGCGCCTTTGTACTCAGCGTTTATTTAACGTGCCGTCAACGCGTATACAACGTGTAACGTTAAATGCACAAAACCTGAAAATAGTTTGATCACAATAATGAGCAGAATTAATTGAACCACTTTTTAATATAGGTCACATTTTTCAAAAAATCTTCATTAAAAACGTTGCCGTGTCTATTTATTAATAGGTCAAGCAAGCTAATGTCAGCGCGGCGCAGCGGCCCGGTGAGAACTCCTCCCTCGGTAAAGCGTCGCCGAGTCGTCGCAGACGCTAGAAACGATCAGAATGGCCAGTAAAACTAAAACAGCACATAAAACCTTTACAATTTTTTTAATGACTTATTTTCTCTCTGAAATAGGTCAATTGAATTAAGAATCAGTTGGGGTGTCTGAGGTTTTGCGCATTTAACGTTACACGTTGTATACGCGCTACAAACGCAAATACTAAATGCTTATTTTTCAAGGCAGAAAACGTGACGCGGACATGCTTTCACGGCATCTAAAAAACGTCGTGTGCATTAGGTTCTTACTCGAGGCTTGAACTTCAAAGTCACGTTAAGAGAAATTCCTTTGCACACTAGTAGTACAAAAATGATTTACAAGAAAACTTCAGGAACATTTTAACTAGTTGGCCATTGAATCATAAAACAGCTAAAGTTGTAAACAAGTACGTCCGTCGTCCAGTATATCTGATGCGGGTAAATGTTGAAGAAAGTCGGCTTTCATCCTTGAGAAACGTGCCTCGGGTTACAAACTGCATGTAGTATATGATTTTCTATTACTTTGGCCCGAAAGCCGCCGTCGTCCAACTTTGTCTTTTGAAACGGCCAACTTCCATTGTGCCGGCAAACGAGCTTAATGACCTATTTTGATTCGTGTATTGTCAGTTAAATGATAGACTGTTGGTCGCTTTTGTAGCTTTTTGTAGCTATCAATTAATTAAGCGTAGAATCATTAATTTTCGTTTAAAAGGAGGCATTTTGTAAACTACTAATGATCATTTGTAAACACTGATTTATAAAGAGTTAAACCAAAAAAAGTTCAAATAGATAAAAAAGTTTTCAATAATTTTTTTTGTCAGTAAATTGTCCGGAAATGTTTACGATTCCGCTCAAGAAATAAAAGTTCTCTTGCTTTTTTTAACTCGAACTGCCACCACTATTCATAGACAGTCTTTACTCTGAAAACTGAAAGAAAAAGTACCTACCTACAACCTCAATAGAACAACAAGTTATCGCCCCTCATTGATCAAGTAAACTTGAATGCCAAGAACGGTAATGAAAGCCTTGTCAATTGTACACAATACCATCAAAGGTCACCATTGCATGTGGAAAAATCACAAAGATTTCTTGATTAGAACTTAAGTGAACGCCAGTTTTCTATAGAAACCAGGTAACAAAGGACGTAAGTTATCAATCGTAGAATTTAACAGCGATTATGGTAGAACACGCAAGTCTAATGACGATCAATCGTATGGTCATCGGTCAGCCATTTTTATGCATTATTCATTTGTGAAGATTCCTAGAATTAATTGTACGGTAGGTGGAGTAGGCCGCATGTCACTAGTAACAAAACCATTATAGGCTGGTCTCACGTTCTATTGAAACTCCTTACTCAGTTAGGCCAGTTCAAGGTCAAATTGTAAAGCGAAGAACTGGTGGACCTCGACCCCGGGGAAGATATGCCATCCTTAGATTGCAGGCTAACCAGACGTTTATTACGCCTGGACAGGAACGGCCCGCGCCTGGCGACAGGGACCATCACGGTGTAGCTTGGGCTCGCTAAACAAACAATTTCACACAATAGGCATAACGGACAGTTTTCTGTGCATGGGGGCTGAACAAACTGATGCGTATGAGCTCTTTGAATGCACAGGCGTCACTCAGATTGGAACAGAAACCCTCAGGTAACCTAGATCTTTTACAGATGTTCTAAGCAGACCAGGAGACATAATGAGCTTCTGGAGGGAGGTGGGCTGGTTGGAGAAACCACCGACGACTGCCATAGCCCGCACATAAGGTGCACACCTGAAAAACTAAGTGCGGAAACCATACCCTCTAACATAGAACATAGTTATTACTGCCGTGTGGTCGAATGTACTGAAATAAAATAACTGGTTTTCTTTTACTTTTCTTATTCCATTGGATTACACGAACTGTAATTTATAGTATTATTGCTATTAGAACAAGTCATAAAATGGCTACAGTACCAATGGTCGATGCTTTTTCAATGGAAGATTTGATGACTTTTAGACTCCACGAATGACGGTACCAATCTACTGCCTGGTTAATTAATCTTTATTACCATAAGCTAACATGTTCGTGCAGGGTTGCCGAATTAAGAGAAGAAAAGAATAATATTGTACGATGACCCCGTAAACTCGTAAATAATGATATAAAGTCATAGCCCGATTAGACGGAGTTCTACCTATACAAATTGAATTAAATTACCTAGGCTATTCCAAAGTAAGGCAAGCCTATACAGAGATAAATTTTTCAGCTCGTGCTTGAGCACTATTCAGGCACGATGCCAAACTAGTTTTTCGACAAGTAAATGTCACGGAAGATAGTGACTTCCTTCATTCTTTTATAGTCTTTCTTTTTAAAACTTAGTTAAGACGTCCTCCGTGCAAGTTGAACTTAGAAGTTAATTTCGTCACTTACGGAATATTTTTAGAAGTGTGAGCGCTTTATTAGTGCCGAGTCGAAGCTTCTTAGGAGTTTGGTTGAGTTGCTTTTGCGGAATCATTTGATTTCTTTTCGAAATGAAGGCTGGGCTAAAATCTTAAGAGGCTCTCGAAGGCTGGATAAAATCAAAGTCAAGGGCCATATTTTGTCTATGCATCACCCTAAAGTTGACTGGTAAAAAATGCTTCAGGCATTAAGTCCGCCTCTGTACAATACTTTTTTTTACTTGTGCATAAACACAGGGCTCGTACAATGCTCTACGAGTCCAGTATAATAACGCGTTCCGGGTAATGCTGGGATTGCCGCGTTTCTGTAGCGCGTCGGGGATGTTCGCGGACGCGCGTGTTCCGGATTTCGGCTCGTTGCTGCGGCTGCGAATCGCATCACTGATGCGTCGGATGCGCGACAGCCCCAATAGCCTCGTGGCTACTGTAGCCGGCAGGGTGGATGGCCTAATGGTGTCTCACTGGATGGCGGTACACAGACCGTCTTTCAGGTATGTGAAGTAGCCAGGTAGGCAGGTAGGTTGCATTGTATTGTATTGTGTTGTATTATTATATTGTATTGTATTATATTGTATAGTATTATATTGTATTGTATTGTATAGTATATTGTATTGTGTTATTGAATGTCTCTTTTTTACGTTATGGATCTCTGGTCTGATAATAAAGTTTTATTATTATTATTATAAAGTTTTAATAAATAATAAATATGAAGAAACTGATTGCTATGAATACATGCTAAATATAGAAAAAAGAAGACTGATTTCAATTTTGGATTCTGGTTGCTAAGTTCAAAAACATATACACATTCTAACTTGAAGAAAAAAAGTCTTGAGCCAATTTCTTTGCGACACACTGTACACACGTGTACCTTACTCCCAATAAAACTGCTAAGCTCTAAGCTATAATAACAAAAGTCGCGAGCCTTCTTCTATGTTGAACCCAAGTAATATAAAAACAAACAAAGCTAGAGTTTTCTATGCTGAAGTAAAATAAAAATGTAGATAACTTGTTAACCTTCAAAGTTACCGGACCAAGTGTACATAAACAACTTAATACGTCACATGCATGCACGACTGTGTAATTTCATAAACTGTGTGAGGTGCAGCAATTATTATGCAAGGACAATACGGTTAATAATAAAGTGCAAATGAAAACTTTTCCCCCCAGGAAGCCATTACAACAACTCATTACTAGGAAAACACTCCAGACATTCGTGTTCACTTCGTTTCACGTCAAAAACTTTTAAAAGTTTCACAAAACATTTCGTGGCAAATTGCATTCTTGGTAAAAGCTGCTACAAATCCAGAATACAACTAAAAATATCTAATTTCATGCGCTTACAAAATAGAACTGGTAGCTCATTAAATAGTCTACCTTCGATAAACACAAACGCACGCGTTAAAGTTTAAAAGCTTAAGTTTACTCATAAATAAAATTGTAAGTGACTAAGAGACCATTAACTCGTTAACTGAGCTTAGTCTAAAGGTGTAAAGGCAAAAGTCCTTTATTCCGATAAACATGTTTGTGTTAGTTACCGACAGCAGTGTTTCGAGTTTTGACAGCTCTATCGATTGGCTGAGAACTGACAAAGAGATATTCTATTCTGTAGCGCACTACGAACTGACATTGCCATCCGATTACTCAGTCACATCCGTTTTCTGGACGTGCAAACTTCTGTAGACGTATTTCCTTCGTGATGTTGATTCGTAACAAAACGTTAAGCTTTTCATTTTTCTTTAGCATTCTTAGAATCATTATTTTGGGTTTTTCTCGCGTTTTACGTGAATAACTTCTAGGGAAAGTAGATTTTTCGACATTTCACCTCTCAAACAAGTACTGATTTTAATAAAAATTTGCTCAAACTGCAAGTAAATAGGTAGCATAAACAACGAATCGATAAAGTCTACACAAAACTTGCACAACATTACTACGGCTTCCACAATGTGTATTTCTAACTGGAACACTTGAGTAAGTGTTCCAGTCGGTTCGGTTTGAGTGGTGTGAGTACACCACTCCGTAAGGCATACAGCTGATTAAGGTAGTTTGTTCGTTGAAGTGGAAAGAAGCATAGCGTTGCGAGGCTGGAAAAACATTGACTGGTATCAAGTCTCCGGTCGGTTACACTTCAGGCACAGGGCAATTTTTGTACATTTCAACCGCGGAATATAAGTAGAATTGCTTAGCGGAGCGAGCCAGGAGAGTGATATATTACGGGGTAGAGCGGAGGAGGCGAGACAAAGAACACGATTCCGCTCATTTTCTTCGATTCGAACGCTTAGTCCTCTTCACGTCAGTAGAAAGGACCACCCCGCTACGCTGCTCCCTAGCTCCGCTCCGCTTACATGAACAGTCAGCCTTATACTTTACTAGCTCTCAGCTCGCAACTCGAGACCGGACATTTTGGTTGCTAGTGCTAAGTCCAGTAAGTATTGCAAGTGACGTGGACTACTATTCTGCTCAGTACTTTATACAGTGACGACGCTCAGAGAGGTCTGACGTACATATCTGCAATATCGATTTTCTAATAATAGAATCAGTGTATTATTTACTATGTTTGAATTGTAAAAAAATGTGATCGGATTAATCTGCGATTTCCCGTCAAAGATGGGTTTGCTAATCGTAGGTTGAACCACGAATATGTTTCGAGCGATAGACGACATCGTACTATTGTCTTCCGCGATGAAACTATTCGTGGTTCAACCTACGATTAGCAAACCCATCTTAGTTCAGAACAAGTTCTCTTCAGTTCACGCTTAAGTTAATTTATAGCTGAGTTAAAATGAAATGGAAATATAAAATAACATTTGTTTTAAAATATAAATAGTTGGTTTATGAAATATGATTCATCAGAATTGACTATTTTCCTATCGCGAAAATTGTGTTAAAAGCCGGTAGGTATATGAAAAATATAATTTTTTATTTGGTAGTACGAATGCTTTTACAATAGTTGATATTTTAAATCGTCAAAATAGTTCTGTATGCACAAACGCATTACATGTTTAATCCAATGCTTATTCGTGAATAATATATTTTATTTATGAAATGATAATGGGAGTGCTCATTTTATTTTAAATACGGATTTTGTTTTAAGTATTGTTAAAACAACCTTTCAAAAGATTATAAAATAACATAATTTTAATTTGGAAGCTTATATTGCATATTTTAATACAAAAACCACCATTTTATATTTACTATCGTAAGTAGGAGGTATACTAAAACTAATTAACATTCGTACCTTTTGTTTTATATAAATCTGAAATCGCTTTGGGCTAGAGTGGTGATTAATGCTCCTGCCTTCTTGATAAGAGGCATTTGCCCTGCATAGGCAGTTATTACAACTATTTTTAAATATTCAGATGGTACTTATTTTTATTGAACAAAAATTTTGAACATATTTATTACATAACAGAAAACGATAGAACTAATCAGAAAAACTGCAATTCATCATTTTAGTTTTATAACACCGGCACTTACTGACAAAATTCATGCAGGCAGCTCAAAGATGAGGCAACAATTTTTCCACCAATCTTTCTTGAGATAAAGTACAATTCATTGATTTATTAGGATGAGTGGGACAGAAATTTAAATCAAAAGTGATAGAGCTGTTTCTTCCTATCATGTATCATGATGACTGGTTAAATTTTTATAGACAAACGAAGAAATAATTGAAACATCGGGAGAAAGGAAAGTATGATAGTTTGTGTTTTTACAAAGTTTTGGTTATTATTATTTACAATTTGAAAAAACCGTGCGAGTCGGACTCGTGCACCGAGGGTTCCGTACGAATTTGTAGGTACGTAACTAGAAATTTACGGTTTTCGCAATGTTTCCTTTATCTGTGCTATAAGACGCTGCTTCGTACCAAATTTCAAGATTCTGAGTTCACGGAAAATACCCTGTAGGTTTTGATTCCCTTGCGAGTGTCGAAAATTTGTGGCATATACGGCTGTACCTTTTGATTGCGTTTGCTTAGATTTTGATTTTTTCACAGCTCTAAGGGACAATAGACTTTAGTATTTGATATAAATCCCAGCTTGATACCTCCACCCCTGAGAAAAAGGGTCTTGACAGACAGACAGACGGACGGACCGACAACAAAGTGATCTTATAAGGGTTCCGTTTTTTCTTTTCGAGGTACGGAACCCTAAAAAAGAAGACGGAAGTAACAATCACATGGAAGCTATCCTATAAGGGTCCCGTTTTTTCCTTCCGAGGTATGGAACCCTAAAAAAGAAGACGGAAGTGACAATCACATGGAAGACAACTCACAATGTTATCGCTTAAGAACAATGATTGCTTCATCCTATTACAATTTCAATTCAAATTGGGCTTGAATCCTCACTGCATTAGCACTGATTGCGTTCAATCAATTCGAATAATTCCACACTCAGCTCTATATTATTCCCTCTAGACTGTTTATCTTTGTGGTATACAAAGAGACCTATGCTTAGCGATAAGACGTTTACAATCTAATATAAAACCTTTTACTTCTTTTATGGATCTTCTAGGAACAATAAAAGTTTTATTCTAAAAAGGTTCTTCGTCCACCAAAGTTTTGACACAACCTGACCCAAAGGACAAGTGATTCAACTTTAATTACCAATTTAAACTCGAAGGAAAGGAACTAACCGATTAAAAAACAATAGAGGTATAATAAATGAATCTGTCTGTATGTGGAACGGGAAAAAATAGAACCGGTCACGGCAGAATTGTCTTTGTTCTGTTGATTGAATGGAAACCTTTGAGTTGGGGACGGTCGTACTCTAAATGAGAGTACTGGCTGTCATAAAATTTTCTATTTGTCTTTGTCGGACGAAATAACAAATTGTGGTGGAGTTATATGTTTGATGAAGCTTATCCATGTGTTTATCGAGGAATTAACGTAAGACTTGTTGAAGAAAAGTCTGGAAACATAATATTGTGTTTATTTTTTGACATTGCAGTATTTACCGAAATTCGCAGAAACATTATTATTATGAGAGAAAAAAAGAAACGTTATTAATGTATATGTACTTTGGATGATTGATTGCAAAGCGTAGGCCATTGCAATGGAATAATAATCTGTTTCAGATTGTATTTAAATTGTATTTTATAATCTTGCGGGAAAACAGTTCCTGGATGATCTTGGGAAGGCATTTGCCCAGCCGTGGAACAGCATTGCAACACAAAAAAAAAAAACACAAGTTTGCTTGACTTAGTTCAAGTACGATTCTGTTAAAAAGTGCAAGAAAATTGAGTTTTCTAAAAATCTATTAAGTACGTAGTAAGCGAGGATGATTTAAACGGAGTTAACTTACTTAACAGAAGACCTACTTAGGCACACTTTTCTTTTTTCGTGAGCATAATCTGGACACGAGGGTCTTTTCCACCAATCAAATAATACTAAAACTCCAATTACATTCTAAACGCTACCCAAATCAATCTAGGTTATACCGATATTTTACCCAAACCTCATTGTGACTGTCCCAACAAAATTGGAAAGGAAAAAGTTGTCCGCGTTATAAAAGCAAATTAGCTTTATTTTGGGGACTCCGAATGCGTATTGGATATAACCAGTGAACTGGCCGACTCCCGAAATCTATTGATGCTAATTTCAAACATGAACGGTCAGAATAAGTGAGATGGAAAAGGTTCTATCGATTTTCTTCAAACGTTGCATTCGAAAATTAAAATTGACGTCTTAATACCGGGAGGCGTCGATTGTGACGCGAATAATTCATCGTTCTGCCTAGATTTGGGTCACGCTCTCAAGAATTGACGAGTTAGGGATGGGGACTTTTGACACGCGGCCAACACGTTGTTTGCTTTTCAATTATTTATGTTTTGTATGTAGCAGTAAATAAGTAAATAAATGAAAGACTGTGATATACTGGAGTGTTTATGTAGATTTACTAATGTAAGGAATCCCTACTTAACTTTTAAATTGGTTCTTTTTTATGCAAACCGAAAACTACTTTCTGAATGGCATACTTTTAAAACAGCGTGATATTTCAACTGTATCCATCGCAAACAGAAATGACAGCAAAACAAAATAGGCAAAACCTCAAAAACGTAAACGTAAAAAATGTAAACGCTTTCAAAGTTGAAATGCACTGTCAACCATATAAAACCCTTTTTACGCTTTTCCGAACATCCTACATGTCATGTTTTGAAACAACAAAAACATTCCCTCGAGACCGGTCCGAGAACACATGTGAAACCTGGTAGGTATTATTTATCTTGTCATTATGTAATGAAGTATTATGAGTATGTATATTATTTTTATTTGCATGGACACAACCATGTCCACTTCTGGTCTGTAATCCCTAAGCTGTAGTCAGAATTTTCTACTGCTGTTATTTTGATTACAGACAAGACGTTTATTTCATCAAGGGACACAAATCAAAACTAAAAAAAATACTATTACAAAAACAGAGGGGCAATTCCCGTATTTATAAGAACTTTCGCATTCTTACCTACCGCAGTCTGTCAAAATTACAATCAGTTTGCCTACATTTTTGACAAGTTTTTGATTTGAACGTTTTTTATGTACGAGAATTATTATTGGCCTTCCGAATACTATTATGACAAGTTTAATGACAACCGTTTGCTACAACCACATTACATAAATCGACACTGAAATGAGGCATTTGTCATTCAAAGTTCAAAGATTCCCCAAAGCTACAGTCATGCGTACATTGAGTTGAAACGGGCGATTAAGGGATTATAATATCAGATGGATTTCATTGTCAATTGGCAGCACCAGTAATGTGTTCAACAAGATTATAGGTATTGCATAATTACTAGTAGCTGTGGTGACAGCATTAATATTTTGATGAGAATAATAATAATAATAATAATAATAACTTTATTGACACTAAAAACCTTCGTTACAATAAGTAGTACATGTAGGTAGCAAAATCAATTGATTGTAAAAAGGTGTCTGGAATGGTGGAAACCCTGCCTCCTAAACTAGGGGAAACCTGTGCCTTAGGAGACAGTGTTCTACTGTTACTTCGTGCTCAAATAGTCCTTTTCATCGCACCTTGATTGTAGTGAACCTAATTAAATACATGAACGGTTTGATAAGAGAGAAAAAAAAATAAAAAAAATAATAATAATGATGATAATAATACTTACTTAACAAAAATAGAATGCAGTGCAGATATCTTAGTTTTTTACTTAGTGATGTTATGACCAAAGACTCTAGCATAAACACCCGAATTAACCGTGACATAAGATCTATGAATCTAAAATACATCAATTCATCAGAATTTTCGTTTGAATTCTTCATTTAATTACCCAGTAACTGGATTGTGGAGGTCAGACTGGCAGTCGCTCCATGTGAAATACTGGTATCGGTTAGACTGGAAGCCGACCCCAACATAGTTGGGAAAAGGCAGGCAGATGATGATGACCAGAATTTTGGTTTGAATTTATGTGGCAAGCACAGTAAATTTGTATCACGCATAGATATAAAAAAAATCTAACAAAACCAAATCAATATACATTATGTGTGCCACGAATATTTTCAACGTTCGTGCTAGGCCCACTGAAGTAGAAGCTAACTCAACTACGATACTACCTGTGACGGTCACTAATATATTGAAACTCACGCTGCTGCACAGCACGAAGTTAGCCTGTTATCGAACTTACTTTTACCTACTAACGTGATTTTAGACGGTGTTAACGCAATTACCCTTGATATTGCTATAAGTTCTACTCTCGCGAAGGGACTACGTGCAGCTGTAACCGATTTACCTTAACTTATAAATACTTCAGTAGACGTTACATTATAATCATTCGTTTTATGCTTATATGCTTGAAGTTACATTCCCCGAAAGAAACTTTAGGATAGCACAAAATTCTACGTCCATACGACGGTGGTGGTAATAATTTTTTCTTAGGTAGCCCCTCCAATTTCATTCATCAATCTGATTTAATCTACACTAATATTATAAAGAGGAAATATTTGATTGGTTGTATGTATTGAATAGGCACCGAAACAACTGGACCGATTTGAAAAATTGTTTTACCATTAGAAGCCGACATTATCCCTGATGAACATAGGTTACTTTTTACCGCGGGAAAATGCTTCATTCTTACGGGAAAACGGGTAATAGGATTTAAACGGCGGGAATTCCGAATTCTACGCAAACGAAGTTGCGGGCGGATGCTAGTGGTATAATAAATAAGAAAAAACATATCAGACATTACCCAGAAAGCCGCTGGCTTAAGTGAGACTGGGCCGGACATGTTTCCCGCATGTCAGATGACAAATGGGCTATGAGAACCACCCTTTGGGTTTCGCTAAGCGCACGATGACATCGCGGCACGCCGAGACGAAGATGGCGGGACGAGCCTGACTCCTACAAGAAGTTCTGGAAAAAGACAGAATTATGTGGAAAAGGGAGATGGAAGCCTTCACCCTGCAGTGGGACAATACAGGCTAGTTAGATATCATCACGAAGGATATTTCATGCCGTGACATATCAGTCAGCAACTTGAAAACAGAGCTGACTGCCCAAAGCTGTACACACACAGATCAGGTATAGATATCAAGTACTCTTAGAGACTATTTTAATGTAATCTGAAGCACTTAATGATCCGTATTAATAAGGTTATAACGGATTCCAATACACTTCGAAGAAACTTTATTATGCAAAGCGGAAGATACTTCAGTAGTTAATAAATTTATAAGTGCCTGCTTCTTGGAATCGCTTGCTTATCGAACCTTGGAAGTATTGAAACGGCTTTGGATTTTAATGACATGTTTGGATATTCCTCGACGTAAGTAATAAGGTATTTAGAATAACTTTACAATTTAAACTAAACATAATCTTCAGACGGCTGTTGACACTTCCCGTGATCTCTTGGGTGAATTACGAGTTCACAGCGATGTGCAAGAATTTTTCGACGCCATATTTTATTTTGTTAATAGTTTTAGTGAGGTTAGGATATTATATTTTTATTAAACTAGGTATAACTGGTTATTTATGTACAATCATTCTTGATGTCAAATGAAAGATTCATGTTGGTAGTACGAGAACCAAAGAAACAAAAGAAAGTTACTTGATTTTGTTTTATTTTCTGCAAGTTTTCAAATGATGCAGTCACTGATTAAAAATAAGATTTATTACTCATAGAGTTATTGTTTCTGATGTTGTTCCTTACAAAGAATTGTAACAAATATAGCCTTCAATATCTTTCCTAATTTCTGATGAAAATACGACGTGATCAATACGAAACTCCTTCTTCAAACCATGTTTTGGCTCGTGGCCAGAATATGCATTGATAAAATAAACGATTTGTGAGTTCATTAGTAGCCAGAGTACTAGTTACTTCATTTTTATTAGGGGCGACTTTTTGTTTTCGCAAAGAATCTACCAATTGACCATCAGAGCCCAAGATTTTACTGTACTTATATTATTAACTTAATTCTATTAAATAATAAGTCTAAAACAAGTCACAATGTCGAAGACCGCTAATAGACAAATATTATTATGATAAAACAATGAAGGATTAGGGGCTGAAAAAAAGGATAACGCAGTGCAAATTTAATTTTCACCCGAAATCTAAATGCGGGAATCCTATCAAGCGGAGACTCATTACTAATGCTTGAAAAAATAAAACTGGTACCTCTAGATAAAACAGGATGTGTTATTTCGAAAAAAAAAAAACATTTATGTATCACTCGACCATGACATTGTGTTAACAGTAACTCTGTCAGTATCAACCACAAATCTTTTGGCGCATGAATATTTTACTCCATACTTTTACGATTAGATATTCAGAGGTTAAACTTATTTGAAGGACAAAAAGATGTCAACAGCTCAACCCACAGAAAGGGTAAATCAGAAATGAGATAAATCCCACCCAGCTCAGCAACACGAAATATTTTGTCACAGAAAAAAATGCGACACGGAATTAATGCGGTGACATTTTGAAAGCATAACCTTCTGAGATTATATTTACAAATTAATCTCGCTATCGACCTTTGTGAAGGCTGGAAACTGAATAAAATTCTCTAAAGACAAAGGTTCCGTCATTCCTTTTTCACCTTACCCGGTTATTATTAAAGGTAAGAATTCCTTGGTGTGGATTCTTTGAAGTGTCATAAAAATGTAGAACGTCAAATAAAATGTTGAGAGCGGTTCACCTTTATTTGACGCAGCTCGAATTCTCGGAGTCCTGCATGACTGTAATTGAAAATATTTAATTAAGTAAACTGTTAACGTCTGCTCCATAATACCAAACTATCTGTGTGCCATACGAGGAAGCAGAAAAAAAAATATTTTCGCAAAATGACATGGTTTTAGGAATATTCTTGTTTGCTAGTTTTTTCGAGTCCCGTATTGAAACCCGTATACATTATGGCAAGCTTTACCTACCATGTACTTTTTCTAGATTACAACGAAGAATAAGTTTTGAATCGCCTTCACCAAATGTAGGAGGATCTCCATTGGGATCTGTCTATCCCTTTGGAAATTACAGTCATGAATGCTAGAATTGGTATTTAGGTGTCTAGGGATATCTCGATTTCACACTAATATCTATAGGGAGATTGTTGATGACTGAATAGACGCAACCTGATGTGACTTGTGATGTACAGACGCCAGCACATCAAGCTACTACAATCTGTCAAATTTCTTTAATAGATTTTCAACTTTATTGCACAAGCATAAGGTTCAAAGTTGATTGGGAAAATTTTAGAGTTTCGGGCAGCTTGATGTGCTGGCGTCTGTACCAATACTTCCTATGAATTAGACATACGAATTTCTTACCAAGGTGTTGCCTTAAAGTATGTGTAGTCCAGCCAAATTGGCAAATTAGGGCATTGTAAATTGTAACCAAACCTTTTGAATCAGTTTCAACATTATAATGTAGTTGTTTAGTCTTTCCTAATGTGTTTTGATAGTATCAAATTAAAACTTAATAAAACATCAAAACAGCTTGCCTTTGATCACTACACATAATTAAATATCCGTCATTCACGTTTGATTTCACTAGATATTAATTACTTGCTAATAATTACATGGCAGTAACAATATCCGTAATATAATCTGACGACAGATCTTAGCAACAGAGGGCATCAATCATTTCCCTGCATCTGTTACAATATTATGTCAATAGCACATATGCCATCAAATTCTTTTAACTTGGAATGTAGACGTCGTATCTTGGCCATCAGTCATCATCGGTTAATATAATACAATGGATCGGATTGGTTTGTGCAAATATGTTCACACTGGTTTAAAAAGGTTGGCAGCGATAGAGATTCATGTTCTAAATAAAGTAATGGCTAAGAAAGACATTGAGGCGGGCCATCACTCGAGAACAGCTTCTAAACGGAAGTATACAAGTAATAAAATTCAACCGAATTGCAATAGTGGGAGCATGAAAAAGTGTTTTGCTTGGGCAAAAATAAAAAGAAAAAGACGGATATAAAACATACATGAATTGGAACTTATACCAAGAGAACAATGTTGAAAAAGGAAACTCAAAATATGGAAAAAAAATTGTTAAGAGTTATAGATAATAACAGTGCAGTTATCTTTCCCACAGTTGGTATAAAAGACGTACACACTGTTATAGATAGTCATGCTGATAGAAGTTTTTTAATTAATACTCTGTTTAAATGAACTAATTTCCTTCGTGCTTCCCATTTAAGGCACACTCACCTTTTAGACAAAATGGACCAAATTATCAGGCCGTATATTAACTTTCATTTTAAATGTGGCCATAGACTACCGAGCTTGGGCACAAGCTACTCTTCCTACACATATGGGGGCCTCGGCGTCACCAAAATTTATAGTATTAGTTTACCGGCTTTCATATCCTCGGTCGACGGCACCTACACTGACTTAGCCCCTTCACTGATTAATTCTGATGTGCCGTGCTTCTCCGAGGTTATGGATGCCTGAAGACTCACTTGCCCGAATGCAGATTCACCCAACAATCCATCTTCCCAGAGACAGTGGGATGAGCCGCTCTGCAGAGTTGAAAGTAGTACAGAACAATTTACTTTACTCGTCTGCTACTACTGCGGAACGTGCGCGCCTGCTGGCTGTGGGTAAGTGGGAGTCGGGTTTTTAGCTTCATGTACTACCTTCTTAGCTTCGTCAAGTATTTCTTTAGCTTTGTCAAGTCTTCTCGTCGCTTATCCCTCAGTGTTTGAAGACTAAGGTCTTCAACCAGTGCGTCCTGCCTGACATACGGTGCTGAAACGTGGACACTGAGGGTCGGGCTGGTCTACAAATTTGAGGTTGCTCAGCGCGCTATGTAGCGAATTATGCTCGGAGTTTCTTTGAAGGATAAAATCAGGAATGAAATTATCCGGAAAAGAACCGGAGTAACCGACATAGCTTGCAGAGTAATCAAACTGAAGTGGCAGTGGGCTGGCCATCTCTGTCGAAGGGCTGATGGCCGGTGGAACAGACGAGTCCTGGAGTGGAGACCGCCTATCGGCAAGCGTAGTGTGGGACGCCCCCCAGCTAGATGGACGGACGACATAAAGAAGGTGGCTGGGGTAGACTGGATGCGGAAGGCGGAGGACAGGGTGTTGTGGCGCAGTCTGGGAGAGGCCTATGTCCAGCAGCGGACTGCGATAGGCTGAGTTGATGACTACCTTCGTCGAACATAGGAAATTTGTTCGACGACACTACTTCCCTGCGACTAGGAGCTCCTTACTGTTCTCCTCATCGCTGTCACTGTGGCAAAGATGTCAACAGCCTCGGATACTATGGCCTGTCTTGCAGTTGAAGTGCGGGTCGCTCAGCACGGCACGCGAACATAAATAACGGAGGTAAGAGACCGGACGGCAAGTCTAATTCCATGGAAGATGGGTAGGACTTTAATGTGGGTTGCAACGAGCGTCGACAGTCTTGCACCATCCCATCTTCCTGATGAGACGTGCTATGCTGGCGCTACTGATGCGGCTGCGGAAAACCTCAAGCGGGGAAAGTATAATAACCTTATCGGAAATTATATTTTCGAGCCGTTTGGGGTTGAAACCCTCGGGCCGTTGCGTCCAAGTGCTCATTGCTTGTTCAATGAAATCTCTAAATGGTTGGTTAAAACTTCGCGTGACCCAAGGACTGGCTTATACCTTGGCCAGAGGCTAAGCATTGTCTGACAACGTGGCAATGTCGCCAGTCCCTTGGATGCATTATCAGTTGACAGTGATCCGAAAGAATATTTCGAAGCAATATTTTAGTTTTTTAATAGTTTTAGTTAGATTAGGTTATTATATTTTTATTTTCATCATTCGTAGTTTATTTAGTATTAGAAGTTTGTACATATTTTTTTTTATTTTTTTTATTTATTTTTTTTATATTATTAAATTTAACGCTATAAACGGTGGTTATTGCAAGCTGTCGTACTATGTATCGTGTGTAAAATGTGTGAAGTATGTGATAAAAATACATTCAGTGCCAAATTTCGTTCGACGCTATAAAATACAGCGTACTTAGCATACTTATCCTTTTAGGAAGACGAGTGCAGCTTAACAGAGGGTATTTTGGTTAACATTCGGAAATAAGACCCAAAATTGTGCGGTTTAAACGTTTTATGTCGCGGTGTGAATTTGAAAAAAGTATTTTAACTTTAGGAGCAGTGGTGACCCAGTGGTAACGGACCCGACTTACGAGTTGTAGGTTGTGTTTGTGTATTTTATTTATTTGTGTATTTCGTATTTGTGTGCTTGTATGTTTTCATCACCGCTTCTCTCAAAACGGTGAAGGAAATCATTGTGATGAAACCGGCATGTCAAAGAACCACAAATTCGAAGACATGTGACATTTACCAACCCGCACAAGGCCCGCGTGGGGAATACGGCTCACAGAAGGCCTGTATCCCAAAAGTAGTAGTGGTGGTGTTATAATCTGATAATGATATGGCAATTAAAGTTAGTGATTATAGTGATAGATTATAACCCACTCCCTCGAAGAGAGGAGGCCTGTGTTCCAGAAGTGGAAATATCATAGACTGATTATGCTATTTTTTTTTTCGATTATTTGTTATTTTATGTCGTAATTCCTTTATCAAGATTTTAATAGCTAATAATAATTATGTGTTATTTTACTCACTTAGAATGTTGGTCGACCTATTATTGGCGACTGTATAAGTCTGATGCTTTGTTACTAATATTATTCTTATGTAAAGCTGTATGAAGAAGCTGCTGGTTGGCCTTTAATAAATAAATAAATTTTTAACTTTACAGCAAAGAGAATATACAGGTGTGAAATTCTATTTACTGGATGTTTTTTTATTACAGGCTTCAAATTTTTACAGGCTGTTCCACTCATGAATATGAACAACTTTCACTATGGGACCAAAACTAAAATTACGAAAACAAAAATAGCTCTTTAATACAAAAGTTCAATACCTATTTGACCAAAATGTATGAAACAGCTGATTTTTTTTTTGTGATCTCAGAGTTGGTCCAATAGTGAAAGTTTTTCATATTCATGAGTAGAATACCCTGCCAAAATTTGGAGCCTGTCAAAAAAGCACTCGGTATAGAATTATCGAAAAAGTACTCTTAACTAAAAATATTATGAAAAAATTCTGTTTATTTGATTTCATGTAAGTAACCTAAAATTAATAATACTAACGCTGCACTGAAATGAAACAGTAGCCTAAACATTTACCATGTGAATCATATCTGGCACAGTCCCTTTTGTAAGCCACCATAATTCAAAATAAGTGGCAATAATGCACACACAATTTTACACAACAATGATTTAAATCAAAAATGGACACAAAAATTCCACCAGGCTTTACAACGGAATTTGAACAAAAGCAGTAATGTGTGTTCCACATATTGTGCATATTGTGTAGTAGTAGTATTGTGTACCGTAAGTATTTAAAAAAAAATGTTAACAAAAAATGTTGCCAGTTTGACGTATGTGAGCACTAAAACGGTGCCGACATACGTCAGCGGGTGTTCAGTTTAAATAGCTTATGATAGTGTATACAATTGTTGGTGAACCAAATAAATAAATAAATGCCAGTTAGGTACAGGTTGGTTCGATTGATATTATAATAGGTTTTCTTTATTGAAATAGTAATAGACAAATCTTATACTATCACCATATGTACAACGTGTAACGTTAAATGCACAAAACCTGAAAATAGTTTGATCAGAATAACGAGCAGAATTAATTGAACCACTTTTTAATATAGGTCACATTTTTCAAAAAATCTTCATTAAAAACGTTGCCGTGTCTATTTCTTAATAGGTCAAGCAAGCCAGGGTCAGCGCGGCGCAGAGGCCCGGTGACGACTCCTCCCTCGTCGTCGCAGACGCAAGAAACGATCAGAATGGCCAGTAAAATTAAAACAGCACATAAAACCTTTAAAAAAATTTAATTACTTATTTTCTCTCTGAAATAGGTCAATTGAATTAAAAATCAGTTGGGGTGTCTGAGGTTTTGCGCATTTAACGTTACACGTTGTATACATATTGACATTGATGAACTTTGTATAATTATACAATGATATGAATATTTACTTTGTACAGTATTTTTTTAGGGTTCCGTACCCAAAGGGAAAAACGGAACCCTATTCCTCCCGCTCCACTGTCCGTCCGTCCGTCCGTCCGTCCGTCCGTCCGTCCGTCCGTCCGTCCGTCTGTCACCAGGCTGTATCTCATGAACCATGATAGTTAGACATTTGAAATTTTCACAGATGATGTATTTCTGTTGACGCTATTACAACAAATACTAAAAAACAGAATAAAATAAATATTTAAGGGGGCTCCCATACAACAGACATGATTATTTCGCCGTGTTTATAGATAATGGTACGGAACCCTTCGTGCGAGAATCCGATTCGCGCTTGCCTTTTTTTTTATTATTATTATTATTGTGAATGTGAGGACTGTGTGGGTCATTTCTTTTTCTATTTTCCTTCTCAGTTAGTTTTAATCATGATCTGGCAGTGTGAGTAATTTACGCGGCCTACCCAAATGTCCTTTCATTGGTATTGTTCGTCGAATCGTGAGGCTCCCCATGTTCTGAGTTGAGCTGCATGATTTTTGACAAATTCGTGCACTGACTGGACAGGTCCGCTCAATCTGTGTGGTTCTTTCCTCAAAAGACCATTTCAGACACCAATCTACATGGTATTCACATGATCTGACCAAGATTATGTCTGGACTTTAAAAGAGACTGTGACCTTTGAGTTTGTTTCGGCTTTTCTTCTCAGAATAGTCAGATAGGAAACGCCGACCTCATCTAGATTAAAATAAATATGATTGACATGTAAAAGTGTTTGTACAAACCTACTTACAGAAAATATTATAAATCATTTATCATGGAGCTGAGCTCTTATAACAATTATTTTATTGTATTAAACTTGTAGGTACAACAAAAATATCAAATATGATAATGTTACGTGATCACCTAGAAACAAAACGCTTAGCCTACTTGTGTAACATATGGGTAAGCAATTTGGGAGTGCCAAGCCGGAGTTCCAGCGAAAAAATAATCGTGATTTGCAACGCCACACTCTTTGCAGGTTTTTTCGGTATTAAATGTTCTTTTTGTGGCTCAACTTGAAAGTGAATAAGTGGAAAAACATTACTGTCTAACAGTAAGATAAAATGGTACTTTAACTCGTTTAAAATTGCTGGATATACTAATACGATTATAGGTGTATCAGAAATGTGTGGTCATATTTAAGGGTATGATTCAGACAACTAATTAAACAACTTTGCCCATACAAAACTATTATTATTTCGCGATTACAATGTGAGTCCCATAGATATAGTGCTGTATAGTGATTTATGAACCAATAGGTGATAACATAGAAGAACCTGGAAGAGATTGCAGAAAGCGATAAGACCGCCCATTATATATTTTGTAGTGTTTGATGTATGTTTTTATGTAGTGTATTTTTGTGGCGTACAATAAAGAATATATAAATATAAATAAGTAAATAAAATCATTGTAAATTACCAGCAAACGGTATACTGTTTGGTTCTATAAGTCGTTAAACAAAGTTAATTAATTTTTGCGACGCAAATCTTGACCAGAAATAAATGTTTACCTTTTTGCGCTAAAAATAACTTAATTGGGTTTTCCGATAGGGAAATTTTCAACTGATCCTCTTAAAACTTAGTGACCTTCTAATGATGGACACTTTTTTTTAATTAATGAACCAAAAAATTTTTGAAGCCTCTTTTTGTCAGTAACTAAGCTTACTAAGCACCCCGACATGTCCACCAGCCCCCCATCTAGCAGGACACGAGGCGGTGGCGCGTAGTGTACCATGCGCGCCCTCATAGGACGTCGCGGGGGAAGTTTTTCTCCTCACTCCCCCCGTGGATTTGAGGTGGCCCGCAAAGGCGGGCCGACACCAGCCGGAGATCATGGAAGCCGCACAAGTTCCCATGATCCCCGGTCTAAGTGTGTCTTGGGAACACCGGGGTGGTTTTTAGTCAGAAAAAGTCTGACAGACCCCTCCACCCGCCCCAGGGCCGGAGGATATCTATGAGGATTTTGATCCCAGAAACAAAAAATAAATAAAGGGGCACCTCGACCAAGTTAATCAGGTTACAACTGTGACTTGAAGGTCGTGGGTTTGATTCCCACCCAGGACAAATGTTTGTGTGATGAGCACGATCATTTGTTCTTTGTCTGGGTGTAATTTTTCTATAATATGTATGTATTTAGAAATATATATGTATGTTTATTAGTTGTCTAGTACTCATAGCACAAGCTCTGCTTAGTTTGGGACTAGATGGCGTTGTGTGAAAGTTGTGGAATATTATTATTATTATTAGAACTTATCACTACATCCAAGTTGGTCGCAGTCATTTGCAATTATTTGTGGTTCATAAAAAGTGGCGCAATCAATAAATTGGAATCTTCAAAATGGAAATTGGTAGAGGTTCGATTAAATACATAATTTTCCAATACAGCAATCTAATTTAGAATAGTCGTAGAAGAAGAGAGAATTTCTTAAGAAATAAGCAGTACCTTTGTACTCAAATTATAATTATGTCATATCCCTATGTATTTTACTGTGTGTATATAAATAATAAAATAAATAAAGTCCCAACATCTTAGTATATTTGATACAAACACGATCTAAAATTGTCGTAGACACATTCCACCAAAAGATACAAGGAACACTGTACCGCTAAAGCCTTTCCACACAGATGACTAAGATAAATACGCTTCGTTGGCAACAGTGCCAATATTTGCCTACTTACGTTCCCTTCCGACTGTGGGTAGTCATTTCCCGTCGTAAGTGAGCTCTTGGGAAGGACAAGCGTAAAAGGTGAAAGGTTCCCATGACTTAATGTAGCCGTAATTGCGATCTAGGGAGATAATAGAGAAACTACTTTTGTGTAGTGTTTTCTTTTGTGTGTTTCTACTTTATGTTATATTTCATATTTCCTATGAAACTGATGATTCGATTATTTTTAAGAGTGTAGCACCTCCACAGCCAAGATGGGCTACATTAGTCACACACGAGCATACTGGGTGTCCGGAAAGTCATGGATTACCTTTTACCTGCTGATGGGCCACATTAGGATCTACCAATAAAAAAATGACCGTACTAAAAGTCTTATGGTTTCCGAGTTTTTTGATGTTTAATGAAATTTTGGAAAATTACCTTAAAACCTTTGATCAGTTTTTCCCATGCCATTTCTACGAATGAAAACTTTTTCGAGGAAAGGTTTTTTTATTTTCATCTTGAATCATCCTACTATCGATTGATTACAAGAACGTTACAGATATCATCTTTTAAATACCTAAAATTTAGGTTAAAACTTAAAATTTTCACCAAAAAAATTTACCTTATTTTTGATCGGCCCTGGTGAAAAAAAAAATTATCGGTAGGTGATTTTTTTTTTATTGGTTGGTCTCAATGTGGCCCATCAGCAGGTAAAAGGTAATCCAAGACTTTTCGGACACCCCGTATACTCGAAACCCAGCCAAAATCGGAATGATATATAAAAAATAAAAACATTAAATGGATTTAAACAAAACATCTATTTGGTTGTATACCAATCAATAAAAGCTCCAAAAAGTTTCTCAATTTTACAAACTTAAAATATAATACCTATAGATATGAAATATGAAAACCATTCAAACTTTTTCGTCATAATAGCATTACTAGCTTTTAATACCACTAGACACAACAAATATTGAAATAAAAGCATTCTAAAAGCTTCGTCCTACGCACAGTTACCCACCTACTAACAATTAACCTTTACGACACATGCCAGACAAATCTATACACGTGTCGGTTTAAGCACGAAATATTCAGTTCTTGTTGGAATAGAAATAATATGTTATATTTTGTACGACAAAAAGAAAAACAAAATACAGGGCGTACATTTTTAACATATCGAAACTGTGGAACGAAAATAAAGTACGAACATGTGCTAGAATTTCATCTCGTAACAGAAAAATACTAAACCAATACCTGTGTTTTAAGTCTGGGATATTGAATTTTCATTTCTGTCGATACTTTCATTTTTCGACAGAACCGTTACAGCTTCGTTAGTTTCACGACTGATACACATACGTTTCTAACTACTGCAACATCCGTTTGACAAAATAAAAAGTTAGGCTCCGAGAATAAGCCGGAATTTCGATCCCTATTTAAAAGTCTTTTCATAGTTTCGAACTCGGATTCAAATATACCTGCAACGTCCCCATTAAAATGTTCGTTGAGTTCAAAAATACCCCTCGCATTGACTTAACCACAAAGGTAATGTAAGCAATGGTCGGTCTGTTATTCTGCGTTCAGGTGGATTATAATCGCGTTCGCATGGATTAAGGCAAAGTGTCAAATTGTATTCTCATTCATTGTCCTTATCCCCTTAGGTAGCTCCAAATGTAATTGTGAGTCTCTGTCTTATTTTTACTTAGAATTTGGTTCATATTTTAAGGATTGAAGGTGGAGTTCGATGAGGGTTATGTAGACCCTTGCACCCGATCGATTGTGAACTGCCTCGTTGATGTCGTGGTCGCAAGTCCGACTGCTGAGCGTGGGGTCGGGCAAAGTGTTATTGAGTTTTCCATTAGGAATTTCTTAGTAATAATCCGGAGTTTGGAAGTTGGCGGTGTGATACCCCCGTGCCTCGTAAAGTATCTCTCCGGTCGTGTCGGATTGCCATACCATAGGACTATGAGAGTGAGGGAAGAGGGAGTGCACCTGTGTCTGCGCGCACACTTGTGCACTATAATATTTCCCGCGCCGAAGGCTAGTCTCCGTTGAGATTGGCCGCCGTGGCCGAAATACGTTCTGTAGGACTTTATTTATTATTTATTCATTGTACCCGATAGCGGTTTTTTGTAATTATCTAACCTACCTCTGAAATTAGTATTAAAATTATGTTTTCATCCCATCTATTCGAAAAGAGCCGAAGGCTTCCTCAATAAGTGCAAGCAAAATGGGTCGTTCCGGTCCACTTAATAACACTGAGGAAATGACTTTTGAATTTGGAACACTATGTAATTAAAAATTTTGAACGCATTTCGTTTCGATAAAGTCTGGCCGGTAATAAAAAAGCGCGCCTGCCGACGCAGCATTGGTTAACCTTTAAAAAAAAACACGCCGGAACTTCTTATTTGTTTTTTTATTACTTTTTGTCAAAATATTACGGACAATTTTAATTTGATTCACACAAATTGAATAAAAGATGAGTTCTAGCAGTGAAAGTGAAATATTAACACCAGAAAGTGCAAAGTTAAACGCACAAACTTTCATAAACAATTTACTACCAAACAAACTGAGAGAAAAATACTTCTTATAACTCTATGAAAATTTAATTACATGGAAAAATGAGAAGGAAGCAAAGTCATCTATAGAAACTGTATTATAAGCATATTTTAAAAATTTAGCGAAGACCAAACAACCTTCTACTCTATAGAATTATATTCGATGTAAAAACCACGGCTTACACCAAAAACAACATTCAGATTGAGACATATTCCAAATTCATTGCTTACCTATTGAAAGAGACTTTCTGAAGGGTACAAATCAAAGAAATCAAAAGTGCTTACCAGCCAAAATGTAGGGGCTTTCACAGCTTTCTTGAATAAGGCGCCTGGTAACGATTTTCTCGCTATATAAGTAAATATTTATTGGATAAATTACATAAACTCTGTGTAGAGTTCCATAACTGAAGTTGAGTGCCTGTTTAAAATTTGATTTACCAATGCTGAGTACAAATTATATCTACATAACTAATTCATATTCCTTATTGTTATAGGAGGCCCTAATTTTTGGAATCCACGGAGCATGTCGTGGACGGGAGCTTATAAATATTGTATAACTGTTGAAAACGTGGAAAAACACCCAGAACAGCTGCTATTGGTTAATTTGACGGACACCAAAACAAAAATTGACCGCTCGTTCGCCATTCGTGGACAATATAAAAAAATACCGTGGACAAATACCAAAAATTGCGCCCTTCTGACATTAAAACGAATTCATTTTTCATTCGTTATCAAAACGGAAAATGTCTCAAGCAACATATTGGGAAAAATAAAACTTCCACACACTATTTTCACATACACTGTTTTCATTGGACTTCTGCGAGTCTTTTAGCTGATTCAGGAGAAGATTTAACCGTCCTGAAGCGCCATGGTGGATAGAAACCCAGTGGTGTCAAGGAAGGATATATCGAGGACTCAGTCGAAAATAAGACAAAATTCGCAAGCGCGTAGTTGAAAGTAATAAATCACGGCCTTCCTCAGTTGATCCACAAATTCAAACTTTGTCGCCGCGCCCATCCACTTCAAAACACGTGAAATGTCACCATTGACTCAAGATTTTCATCAAGTAGGGTGTGAAGTTATTACGAATACCCAAGTGATAGATAAGTCAACGACATTTTCTATTCCCAACAAATCAGTTACAATAAACTTTCAAAATAGCAAAAACGTATCTAATATTAATATTTTGTAACTTGGTTATGTAAATATAAATATTCGTCACTACTAAAAGCATCTCTTATTTACTTTTCTCATAGACGGGGGTGAAAAGCAGAGTGCCACACGGTACCAAAATAAATTATTGAACCTCGAACGACGTACTTTGAATCCCTCGCTACGCTTAGGATTCTACTCTAGAATCCTTCGCATCGCTCTGGATTCAAACAATCGCTCTCGCCCTCAATACATTATTTTGGTCCTTTATGACACAATCTACTATTGTTCTACTTTTGTTATTGGATGGGCAACCTCCTACGATAAGGGGATTACCATTAAAATTGTTGGATTTATATAACATAACATCACGCTTGTAATACCCGAAGGGTTAGACAGAGGTGGCTGTACACAACAACAAAACAAAACAAGGTCATTCAAGCTGTAATATAATAAAAGTTGCTACCTTTTAATAAATAACTATCTGGCTATACCAAATTTCATAATAATAATAATAATAAACTTTATTTTTCTCACCACAATATACATAAGATGGATTCGACAATGATACATAATTCAGGTAAGTATATGTTGTGGGAGACTAGTGTCTAAGCTAGGCTCGAGCCCTGTGTTTCAGGATACCAGGATCCCACCCCTTTACATATTCATTTAATAACTTATGTACTAAGCGCGCTGACAGAATGTACATAGAAGGTATCGTACGACATCCTATACTTTTATTTATTTGATTAATATCTAGGTTAAGTATGCGAGACGAATGTTAGTAGATGTTTAATATAAGTGTATGTGTGGGTGTGTGAGTGTATGTGTGTGTGAGTGTGTGATTATATTTTTGTAAACATGTATTCAGTATCAAATTTCATGATAAAGGAGAGCCTAGGTGAGCAAACTTAAGAATTAGAAGGAAAACTAGTTGTTTATCCACAAATGACTAGTTAATGGGACACTAATATCTCCCACAACATGACCTAGATAGATATAGACATTCGATATCCATTAGTGCTGCCCCTAAAATAATCCCTTTAGACTTGAGAAGCTTGCTACAAACTTCTGTGTTGAGCGGCCAAGATACTTTGGTATATTAATTTGATATATTAAATAGTTGTAAACTAATATGTATTCCAAACTAGCCTCATGACATTTTCACTAAAAAAATTTACAGTTTTGGATAAGTTGTATGAACTATTAATAAGAGCCATAAAAGACAGACCGTTGAGTTTCAAATAATGTACGCATACTTTTTTATAAAACTCCAAGGAAACATGTGCAAGTACTTTCTGGTAGAGAAATATCGGTCTCATTGTTTTTGGAAACTTTGATATATAGTCAGAATTAGCCCTTATACCAATTTTCAAGTCAATTATAATTTCATTACGTTTATTTTTACAAGAAAATGAGTAGGTTCTAGGATTTTGTTATATGAACTGGCAAAACTTACCTATATGTACCTATCTCAAAAGATATATCAAATTAGTATATGTGTTATTGTTACCATAAGAAGTAGTTTTGCTATAGTGTATGCTAGTATTGCAGCGGTTCTGTTTTCATTTACTATAACAAGTAATTTTACATAAAAAGTATAACATCTTCCTTGACCCCAGTGTGCCGAGATGACACTGAACCAAATTCGACTTGGTAGCTATGCATACAATTTTCATGCGAGCGCTGATATTATCATAAAACTATATACGACGCTGAGATATCAACCAGCGTCTTCGCAGTTTTATTTATTGTTTTATTTTTCTTCTTCCTTAGCTTTATGTTTTCTTGAATCAGTGTTCTGCAAGACTTATCTCAACGTTCGTTTTGGCTTATAGCTTATGCAATGCTCCGAGGAGTCTGTGTATGTTATACGTAGATGCACCAAGCCACGTACAGGTTGAATGTGTTACGGTAAATATGACGTTGGGGAATTACCCGTTACTGCCTTACAACGCCTGCTATGTTATGCGCGCCTGAAGTTGGTACCGGTAGATAGTATGTTTAGGTTTTATGACACCGGTGCGAGAAACGATATTATTAAATACCTAGATTGTTTTGATTCGAAGTTAAGATGCGATGCTAGGAAAGCATCTTCAGTCTTACTACAAAACAAGATCTAACTTTGCCCGACACTGAAGGCTCTCCCCCACAGGCGCGTTATTATCAGGTCGATAATATCGGATGCGTTATTGCGATATCTGTTTTCAATACATTTTGTATTAGAACGGTCACGTTACACACTGCTGCGATAAAACGCAGCTGTTTGGCAAGGACTCGGGACCGCAATAACGCATCCGATATTATCGCTCCCCCACATGCGCGTCTTATCGGTAACTCAACCTAAAACCTTCGAGACAGTTTTTGTACTACGAACATTATTCTTATTAAGATAAAGTTTTTAATCCAAAACTGACAGCTTAGAATCGGACTAAGCTTCAGCTTTGTATAAAGAACTCTAATTCGATTACTGGTAGGTTCGTATTTCAAGAACTGACTCGATTATTTAAACCATGTCTAAACAAAAACCTTGTATTGTTATAAGACCGATATTGTTTAGATGCATATCTGCAAAGAGATTTAAGATACTTATAATTTTATGCATTTACGTATCTGAAACAGTTTTTCAATTCCATTTCATTCTTTAAACACCAACGCTACAACACTTTTCAGTTCGGTTCTATATAATCTTAAAATCTTTCAAAATATAAAAAAAAATAAAACACGCACGACCGCCATCTCCCGTCATACATTATTTCTCTACAGTAGGCAAGGCGCGGCGAAGCACGCGTAACGCCTTGATAGATGCACGGTATATTGTGACCTTTGCAAAAATTGCTAACATTATTCACCTTTTCATATCATAGCGATATTACATCGGAATGAATCGACACCATTTCGATAGCGATCAGGCAATACTGACGAATGTTGTGTCATAAGGTAAATCGATAGAAAGTATGGTCGCTATGGGCAATTTGGTTTATATTTATTTAAATATATACTTTAGGCAGATAGGTGAAAACTAACTAACAAAAGCTATTTACAGGGCAGATGAGAGTGGAAATGCCAATAGAGGACGCCCTAGGTCCTTTTAGGGCTTGGTCCTTGGCGTTTCGCACGTACCTCATTGGTGATGTTCTTCAGAAAGGTACGCACCTGCGTAGTACTTGCAACCGGCGTGCTTGTATGGCAAGGTCTATGAACGTAAACAACGCAAAAGTAGTACGTAAGGATCATTGCAGGTGGCGTTCTATAGTTTCTGCACACCCCCATGGAAAGAAAGTGTGAGTCTATGTATGGATGTATAATATACACATAGATTTTTAAAATCTTCATGCTTAGCCAAACCTGCTATTGTAAATCTAGAATTAATACGAAACTTCTGGTCAGAGCTAAGAAGGAAAATACTTGAAGAAATGTATATTAAACTGTAGAGAAAACTTTGATTTATTGTATCTTCAGGTTTTTCTACCTGATCCCATTAAATTTCTAGTTTCTTAGAATCAACTCTAGGAATTGGATGTAGTTGTTACTGGTTCTCAAGCACTTAGATGATGGTATCAATTTGCACTATCTAGTTCCGGTAACATTTATCTGTAGGTTTAAACGGAATTAATAGTGTAAACGACGAGAGGCATATTTAAAACGTATTCAAAAAGTATCGATTTCCATAATATTAGAGTGATTTTAACTTTGGCAGTTAGAATCAAAACAGCAACTTTGCTTAACCTAAGAGCAAAATATTAACAAAATATTTTTTAGTTACAATCAGCATGCAAGATAAGATACCGTTTAAAAAATGACGATAAAAGATAAACATAATATAAACTTTGAACATATATTTTGAAACATTCTGAACGTTCGGTACCTACAGGAACAGTGGATCGATACTTTGTGTATCTGCAAAACAAAAGCATTTTACAAAATGGAAACAAAATTACTCTCCGAAAGGATATTAAATGCTATAGACAATATCCTTGGAACGCGAGTTGGTTCTTACACTACCGTATACCAAAATCGATATTTTATTAACCTCCCACATACAGGAAGACCTCGAGATAGCTCCTCATAAAATTACGAAACTTCAGACGCAATTTTAATTTTCGTATACTCCGCGTAAATGCGGAATATGCACTTAAGTATGCATCGTTTCCTCATTTTGTGCGCGTAAAGCCGCTTGAAGCTGCTTCAAGCTGCATGTGGTAATGACGCTGTCGATTTTAAGGTTAAATATACGCAATTTCGCGCTTTGGTTTCTTGTTTGAAACTGTATTTCCTTTAGTTGGATTTACGATGTGCGTGGGGAGATAATCCTACATTGCTGTTTTTTTATGTGGTACTAACTCATTCCCTTAGTGAAATCTCGGCGAGTTTAGTTGACAGGTTATTGTAGTAGCGTAGCCTAGTCGTTGTAATAGTAAAATCGATATACGGGTGAAGTAAAGCATAATCCGCCTCAGTTCCCACTGCTGGCACACTGGCCTCCTCACGGAAAGTGAAAGTGGGCTGTAATCCACCACGCGGGTACAGTGCGGGCTGGTAGATGTCACATGTCTTCGAATTTTTGGTTCTAGGATAAGCCGGTTTCCATACTATGTTTTCTTTCACTAATTTGAGAGCAGTAATGATGAAATCATCATCTGTCTAGCCTTTTCCCAACTATATTGGGGTCGGCTTCCAGTCTAACCGGATGCAGCTGAATACCAGTATTTTACATGGAGCGACTGCCTATCTGACCTCCACAACCCAGTTACTGGGTAGTACGGTATCCGTTGGTAAGACTGGTTGTCAGACTTTCGGGCTCCTGACTACCCGTAACGACTGTCAAAAATCCACGAATGACAGCCGGGACCAAC
This sequence comes from Eremobia ochroleuca, assembly GCA_949629135.1. NCBI lineage: Eukaryota > Metazoa > Arthropoda > Insecta > Lepidoptera > Noctuidae > Eremobia > Eremobia ochroleuca. The sequence continues at coordinate 10,454,522 of OX451397.1, read as the reverse complement.
GGCTTAATGTGCTTTCCGAGGTACGGAGGGGTCTTGGTATGTAAAGATGTTCACCCATCCACAGACCAACCACAGCAAGCGTAGCTTAACCTGATCGATCGACCTGTGCGGCTGTGAGTAATGATGAAATAATTCACACAAAGTAAAGTGCCTTTGCTTGGATTCGAACCCACGACCTACAACTCGTAAGTCGGAGCCGTTACCACTGGGCCATGGCCAAATGTAAAGCAAGTTGGTGATTGAACTGCTGCTTCAATGGGTCCAAACAGTGCGTATTGAGGAGGTTTCGTAGAAAAAAAGGGTTTGTTACTTTTGTAAACACACTATTGTTATTGAATCAGACCGATATTCGTGAATGTCAACAACTAGACTTTAAATCAAGGTGACAGACAAAAGTTTATTGACACTGTAAATCGTACTATTTACAAACCAAGGGCGGAGTGTGTGTCATGACCACTTTTTCTGTAATTTATGTTACCACAACAAGGATGTTCTACACGATGACATTTTTCTGTGACTCTGGATTACGATTCTGCCTGATACCTTGATTTTTTTGTGTGTGTATCGATTTGTTTATCAGGATGGGAAACTGTATAAAGCCAACACGCATCATGTGTGTCAACTGCAACATAATTATGTGTCAATAAATTACTTGATTGTTTAGTTGGAAGACGAACTATAACGATATATATAACTATAACTGTCATAAAGATAGTTTGCTAAGATTAAAATGATTAAACAAATATTCTTCTGAGCATTTATTAACTTACGTCGCATGTGGGCCATGCGGCAGACCTACGCATGTCGGGGTCGACTAGGACATAATTCTAAACGTAATTAAAAACGTAGTCCGCAGTTTATTTTACTGTGAAAATGCATTTCTAACAATTATATTCTAAGTGATGAGTAGGTATTTCTATATTTCTTTTTCGGTTACGGTCTCTTGTTGATAAGACACAACCTCTAGAACTTCAAACTGGAATATCTTTAATTCCTGACTTCCTATAAAAGTATAATGAAGACAAAACTGTTCAGAAATTCAAACTCTGTATTTTAACACAGTTTTCATCGACAGGCGCAAAAAAAAAATGTCAACAAAAATTTGTTCGAGAGTTCGCCTATGTTCTTTAGTTCAAATCTATATTTTCTATATCTTTCAATCTATATTTTTTCAATGAAAAGCACTGTAAGTCTATTCAAAAGTATTGTAAAGTAATTTTATCTTTCTTATGCTACATTTTCATTAAAAAAAAAAAACTAATAAAAAGACTCTGACCGAGTCTTTATTATAATTGACGTTGGAACCTGCGAATCCACAGCTTACAAAAGTAGAGGCACGAAACAACAGGTTGTTTCCCAATGAATTATTAATATTTAGTACGGCTACGTAAGTGTTAATGCTGTGCAATATAAATAAGGTGATCCTCTAGGCTCATCACTCTGAACTGGCGATCTGAATTATTTAAAAAGGAATGGAAATCAATGCCTGTGCTGTCGAACAAGTGATTCCTGTTGGGGTAGACTACAAATCAGTAAAGAGATGGATGGATAGAGAGGGAAAGCCAGCCAAATGGACTGGCAACTTAAAAGCAGCAGATGAACGAGATTTAGTGCAAGATTCAGAGATCGCACTTTGACTCTATTTTGCCAAGTAAATGTACAGTTTCGTACGAATCATCATCATCTGCCTAGCCTTTTCTCAACTATGTTGGGGTCGGCTTCCAGTCTAACCAGATGTAGCTGAATACCAGTATTTTACATGGAGCGACTGCCTATCAACCCAGTTACTGGGTAATACGATACCCCTAGGTAAGACTGGTTGTCAGACTTTCGGGCTTCTGACTACCCGTAACGACTGTCAAAGATCTACGAATGACAGCCGGGACCAACAGCTTAACGTGCTTTCCGAGGCACGGAGGGGACTCGGTATGTAAAGATGGTCACCCATCCACAGACCAACCACGGCAAGCGTAGCTTAACCTAATCGATCGACCTGTGCGGCTGTTATTATTTAGGCACGGCCCCCTGTAGTTTCATACGAATATGAACCATATTTTTAGCGGATAATGTACATATTCGTAAAAACAAACGTGAGCAAGCTTTTCATTTGAATATAAACCTTTTCCAGTTGTAATTAAGGTTCATATCCGTTTGATCCGCAAACTATAGGAAGAAATAATTTAAAAAGAGAAGAGATTATAGAATTCTGAGGCGCGTAGAATGCAATGACATAGTTTAGTCACTGGAAATGTCTGTTACAGGAGCCATGGCTGTTGATACAGATTACTTCAAGAGTTACGCCTACGTACGAAACCGTGAACAATGATACTACTGTCCGGTCGAATATCTGAGCCAGACCAACTGACGCCCCCAAGATAGCAGCTAAACCAAACTGTATTTGTGAAGGGGTTAATCGGATTCCGTAGGGCATTATGAAAGACAATGGTGTAGAAATGAATGGTCACGTCTGTCATCTTGTTTGTAAAGACAGAATCGGTTGATATTGTCTGGAATACGGCCATCCTTGCCAGATGAACTGAGGATTTGATGACTTATTTGAGAGAAACGTGTTATGTGGTGGTACACGGCTGTAGTGCGGTTCGGGGGATGTCATATGTCTGCGAATTTTTCCATTACATAAAAGTGTCCTCGCGATGTTTTCCTTTACCGTTTTGAAAGCAGTTTTTGCCAGGCATAGTACGGAGTTGTAATAGAATACGAGGCCAACATATACTGGTTGTCTTTTCACTGACTTAAATTGTTGACTGTATATAATCGCCAGTATTGTAAAATTCCGGACCGAGATCAAAACAAACTATTTAACTTATCGATCGTAAATTGTCCCAGCAATTAGAGAAAGATTTGTCGCAAAATTTTGGACCCTTTTATCTCTCTTGTGGAATCTTTCATTGTAATTTATTGAGGAGATATCCAACCAATTCCAGAATTAGTTGGACAAAAACTTTTTTTTTTCTTTTTCCATAAACTATGAGTCTTATCAGATTATTTGCTAGCGCAGTAACAAATTGGAAATCAGATTCAAGTGTAGGCAAATGTTGACATTAGAAAATAGGTTTTATTTTGCGAAAAAAGTGTTTGTTATGCGATTAGAAATGTTGGGTCGTTAGGACTACAGAAGACCAATTCTTGTAATTAAAAACATTCAAAATATAGTCGCAATCTTATTTCAGAGACAATCAATGTCAAAAACTTGTCAAACACGTAGGAAAATTAGGGGTACTTTTGACAGATTGAGACTGAGATCGGACTATGAACGTTCTTAAAATTACGGGAATTGCCGCTCTGATATGCGAATAATTAAAATAGTTCCAAAGTTAATTTTCCTTTAACACATAATTATTATTTATTATAATTATTATTTTTATAGTAGAAAGTGCGAACCGTATAACACCGACATAAAAAAACAAAACGAAAATAAATAATTCTATTACAAAACTGGTACAAAATCGTAAAAACTATACAAAGTTCCAAAAAGTATAACTCGACACTCGCTTGAGATTCGGCTAACAAACACAAGAAAATAAAATTCGGGCAAAAAGTGATGCAATATGTGGTCTCCACTGATTACATAAAAATATCTTGTGTAACGTAAAACAAAAAAAGTTTCGCTATTAGCAAAATCTGGGCAAAACCACAAATGTTTACAATTCTGAGCTAGTTTAATGCTTGAATCGAAATTTTTATATTAGATAGGTAGATATCTAAATGTCAATATTGCAGGCTTTTTTTTTTTGGGTGGTAAATATCAAATAACTTCTCCCGCTCTGAGCGGAGCGGGAGGGTGTGTCAGACTTTTACTGACTGAAACCCACCCGTGTTCCTTCAGTTGCCTGTGCCAAGGGCCACGGTAACTCTTTCAAACAATCCGCGACCCTGACAGGCATCGGCCCTAGCGGACCCCGTCAGTTACTGCTGACATCTCTTTGAGGCGCGCGTGGAACACAACGCGCCGTCGACCCGGGCCTGGTCCTTATCGGACGGCGAACTGAATATTACAGGCCTTAAAATGACTTCTGTCAACGCGAAAGTGACTCATTCAATGTCAGCTATGTCCTGTAACTTCTACGCTTGCAATTATAAAAAATTTTATATAAAAAAAAACAACCGACTTCCAAAAAAACACTAAAAATTGTGAAAAATAATTTTAATTTTGGAAGTCGGTGTCGTTGGTTCCGCATTTTGGTTTTTTGACACCGACTTCCGAAATTAAAATTATTTTTCACAATTTTTAGTGTTTTTTTGGAAGTCGGTTGTTTTTTTTTATATAAAATTTTTTATTTTTCACTTTTTAGTTATATCTACCCCAATCAAATTCATATAAACACTACTTGCTATGTAAATATCAGTGACAGGAAGCTGCATCTTCGTTTATAGGGTACAGACGTGATGTTATGTTGTGCGATTGCGTAAAAAATGCATACAAATGCGATAGCAGCAGTCGCGGTTGTTTTACTGGTATTAATTATTATTATAATAAAAAAAAATTATAACCTTTGTAGTGAGTACAGGCGTGATATTATGTTGTGTGATGGTGTAAACAATGCTTAGATATACTATAGCAACAATCGCGGTTAATCTGCTGTTATTTATTGAAGAGTTCCTCCGATTTCTACAAGATCCCATCATCAGATATTGAAATGGTGACAATGGGACCACACGGGAAGCACCAGCTTTCAAATAAAAAAAGAATCATGAAAATCGGTTCACCCAGTCGGTTATTATGAGGTAACAAACATATAAAAAAAAAAAAAAAAAAAATACAGTCGAATTGATAACCTCCTCCTTTTTTTGAAGTCGGTTAAAAATGAACTGAATTAGTTGAATCATGTAATATTGCCATTATAAACAATTTTTGATAACACACAGGCAGCCGATATAACATAATTAATTATAATTGCACTGCGCCGTAAAGATTAAAACAATACAATTAAGTTCAACGAAACAGCCCACATGTTACTGACCCGAAAATGTTCATTCACAAATTAAAAGCTGATAATCCAAAGTTTGTTACTGTTTGGTCGTTTATTCCCTTGGTTATAAACACAGTGATCCCACAAAGTTTCATTATTTTATTTATTCATTGTATCTCGCAAGCACTGAGTTAACAAATTAAATCGTTTTAACGGCCATACTTTAGTAATTCTGTTATACGGTAAAAACGTTGGCTCGCTTGCGAAGACTCGGTGCCGCTGATTTATTTAGGAGCTCCCTAATAATTTGGCTTGCTTATTATAAACGAAAATGTGTACGTGGGCAATGCTTAACTCGGCATTTTTACCTAGAGGCAATATCTGAATTTTAAAACACAATGAGTACCATATTTATTTTCGTAATCTTTTAACTAACTATTTACACTAGGTACTAAATTAAAAGATTAAAATATAATGCTGTAATTTGCACGATATTAAAATAAAAAAATTCCAAAGAAAGGGGGTAGCGGGTTAAGGGGGGTCTGGCGGCCCCCACTGAATCTGGTAAAATCGTTCCAAAAATCTTGAAGAGGGTCGAAAAACAAGCAGTATAAGCTTTTTACCGACATTACAACCCCAAACGAAAACACAGTAATGGCGAAAAATATGATTTTTTGTGATTTTTATTTTTTTCAACCAATTTAATTTATTTTTAAATGGTTTAAACGCAATTAAAATTCAACAAAAATGTTTTTTGACATCAAATTCGTGATCAGCGATCTCAAAAACCCCTATAGAGATGTATTTTTTATAGCAAAGACGCATTATACCAAGTACGCGCCGTAATTTACCGAAAGTTGAAAATTCGAGTTTTTTTTCAAAAAATCGCCCCGCTCAACAGAATTGACCAAATTGAGTCCAATTGCATGCATTCGAAAGAAAACGATTGCCGCTATTTATACTATACAGCACCCCTCGGGAAAATGAAAACAACCCTAAAAATAAGAGGGTTGAATCTTGAAAATGACGCGTTTTTCACGATTTTTTCGCATTACACCTAAAATTCACATATTTTTACTTGACCAAACAATTTGAAAAAATTCAGGGGACTTCCACACATACAAAACAAATTTTTAATTGCGTTTAATTTATTTAAAAATAAATTAAATTGGTTGAAAAAAATAAAAATCACAAAAAATCATATTTTTCGCCATTACTGTGTTTTCGTTTGGGGTTGTAATGTCGTTAAAAAGCTTATACTGCTTGTTTTTCGACCCTCTTCAAGATTTTTGGAACGATTTTACCAGATTCGGTGGGGGCCGCCAGACCCCCCTTAACCCGCTACCCCCTTTGGAAAACAAAGACACCGGGAGACCTTAAAGCGTTTCATCTCAATTTCTCTGATCGTCTCAGCACGTGTGGCAATTCTAAATTGCTCGTTGAAGTACAGAAAAAGTAACTCACTCGGCAACGGGAATTTAGCCAAAAGCGGTCCAAACAATCAGTTGAACCTTAACAAATGGGCAGACATAAAAAAAAAAAACTTTGGGCGCAGCCCGATTTTTATCAGGCCCTTCTAAGGGAAATACGGGGGTCAGTTCACTCACAACCTCTTCTAGTTACATTTTCACACGATAGTAGATGTTGCGTGAAATAAGAATTGTGCCAAATGTGCCTTATTCTCGTTTAAAGACTAAGCTTAGACAGTGTCCGTTTTCGGACCAATGAGTGGAGAAAAGGCCGTCATGTTTTTATCGATTCATTGGCTGCTATATCTGAAGACGTTTTGTGATTAATTTCGTTCAACCTATAATCAATGATGTTATAAAAAGCAACTATTTTTTTAGTTGCTGTAACATAAAAGAGCTTCTAAGTAAAATTTTGAACTCTCAGAAACACGGCGTAAAAATATATAAAAGTAGTTTAAAACTTTGGCGTTTAATTATTCTTTCAGCTTTCAATTTACATCGCAATTTATAAAATTTGGGGAATTTAAAATAAACAGACATTTCCGTTTTCTTTTCTCATTCTAATTAGCTAAATGAAAACCTAAAATAGCGATAAAATGTTTTAATTAATAAAGTTACTATCTTGAAGTTTCACTAAAATCTTGATTTGATTAATAAGTTTTTAGAGGATACTACTAATATAAACTGGAAAAGGTTTTGTGAACAAATTATGACACCAAATAAACTGTACCAAGTTAAAGGAGTGTAGATTTGAATATTCAAAAGTGAGCTTGGAGCAATTTACAAGAAGAATGAATTTGAATTCGATACTGAAGTTTCGTTGGAATTGTGAAGCTTCTAATTTTTGACGAGTCACAGGAATAGTTTTGTTGTGAGACTCCTTTTGATGACACTGAAAAGACGGGCGAGGTTTATTTGCAGGTAAATTATATCGCTTCAGGCATGCGTAGGTTTAGCAGATACAAAAATTTGTAAAAATATTAATTTAAAAGCACATACTTAATCTGAAAATATATAAATAATAAAACTTTTTTTTTCATAATTCCCAAAATATTGTCATCAATATTTTGATAAAATTAGGCAGAAACAAATTTAGCCAAGTTACTTAAACAAATTAAACTCTAAGAAAAGACGCGATTGCAAACCAATACACAGACAATATCAAAATATAAAATGAAGACAATAATTCCAGCGAAAATCTAAGGTTCGATGATTACAATAAAAGGAAGAATGAAAGGGAGAAAAAAAGTCACCTTATTTAGGCTTGACAATCACAAACAATATGGTTGGGGCTTCGTGGTTGAATCAATCAACGGCTTGTAAGAAAATGAAGACGAAACTCTGATTATTTAAACTTGGTTTGGGCTTACACATGAGCCACATTTATTTATTTTTATTACATCTTCGATATAAAATTGCAATATTTGATGACGAGTTGATAAGAAAAGCCAAGCCAATTAAAAAAAAAACGGACGATAATGAACAAAGTAATTAAAATTTTTAATGTAATTATTCATTTCGTAACTCCAAAAACCGTTGCTATTTTTTGTCGTTATAGTATGTAAAAAAACTACTTCCAAATAATGGTTAGATACAATGCCAGCTTAGGATAAGGATGATAAAAAATAAGTAATTATTTATATCTAATTCATCATCATCTGTCTAGCCTTTTCCCAACTATTTTGAGGTCGGCTTCCAGTCTAACCGGATGCAGCTGAATACCAGTATTTTACATGGAGCAACCGCCTAAACGACCTCCACAACCCAGTTACTGGGTAATATGATACCCCTTGGTAAGGACTGGTTGTCAGACTTTCGGGCTTCTGACTACCCGTAACGACTGTCAAAGATCTACGAATGACAGCCGAGACCAACGGATTAATGTGCTTTCCGAGGCACGGAGGGGTCTCGGTATGTAAAGATGGTCACCCATCCACAGACCAACCGCGGCAAGCGTAGCTTAACCTGATCTATCGACCTGTGCGGCTGTTATTATTTAGCCACGGGCCTCTCATATATAATTATGTCATAAATAAATAACTACGTATTTTTTATCACCGCTAAAGTATCCATCTGCTATATGACCACATCTTTGAAAATCGGATCAGCTTACAATATAATAAAATTGGTTCATCAAAAACATTTGACAATTTACAGAATCACTTATAGTGTACAAAGACTACAGTAAAATGGTGGGTGAGGTGCTGTATTCCTAGCTAGGTTAAAAGATAACCTGTGTTAAGGAGTACAGTGCCGGTGCAAATCTACGCATTATTCAAACATGTTTCTCTTACAAGAAATGTTTCTTTTAAAAATGTGCAGTGCAAATCTACGCGTTATTTAGACATGCTTCTCTTAAGCTGGGTATCCATTTGAGGCAGCCTCGGGCCGAGCGGTTGCCTCGACCCGAGGCAGATCTAGTGGAGACCGTGCCGCGAGTCGAGGCTTGCCGCGACTTGAACCAAACGAGGCGGCCGCGCAGCGAGCCAAATCCTGTCGGTAAATGGCCATGCTCAAAGACGCCTCAGTGTGAGGCGTGCGTTCAGTGGAGACGGACGTACGTGTGCTCGGCACGCAGCAAAATGGATAATGAGAAATGTATCGAATTAATTAAGTTATACGAAATTTCGCTGACGATATATTTCCTTAGTCCACCATCGATGTTTCCGTTTCTTATGTTGCTTCCTTTTGTAGTGACTAATTATTACTAATGCTGCAGCGACTTTACGTGCGTCAACCATGGTGGTTAATGAGGAATTGAGAAAATCGTGGCTCGGGTTGAGGCTTGCCGCTCGATACGATATTATGTGTGCTCAAGTGGAGACGCATGTACTTTCCGCAGCCCGCGGCACGCTCAGGATGAGGCAGCTCGTCACGAGGCTGCGCAAATGGATACCCAGCTGAACATGAAATGTTTCTTTTAAAAATGTTTCAAAACAATTACTTGTTTAATCTCACATAACAAACAAAGCTTTGTAATTGAAAAACTTTGGTTGTAAACTCATGCCCAACACAGCCTCAATACTGGCCTCAGAAACTATTTGCTTGTGCTTAAACCAACTATTTTCATGATGACGCTTTTAATCATGTTAGTAGAGTTTGCGTAGAAAAGTCGGTACTAAAATATTTGTTTTTTAAAATCATTGTATTTACGTAAAAAAAAAAAGTAGATTCGGCAAAAATCGTTTTCGGAAAAAGGAAAATTGTCTAGAAAAATACCTATCAACGTCATAATTACATCCACTTTAAATGCCCTAACCTTAAACAATGATGACCAAAAAGTTTCTCCCCCAAAATTCTTTATTGGAAGGATTAACCATTCTTTACAAATATAAATGTTAGTTGAAAAGTTTTGTGTTTATGCACAAATAAGCGTTGAAGTTTGCTCAAAAAGTGTCGTAAAGATTTACCTTGTAGGTTGTTAAAACAAACGTTCAAAACAAGTTACACCGTGGCCATCTCTTAGGTTAAGTAGGTACCGCTCAGAAAAGATTTTGGGCTTTATAGAACAGCACAATATGAAATCTACGGCCCGAAATTCGGTGAAACAATAGCAACATCAAATATTAACGAAGACTGTCATAATTAAAACCATAATCCTACAAAAGCCAAAGTGAATACATAATCAGTTCCTCGAGATCTTAGAAATGCGATACGGATATCTCTTTCTTGCCAATAGACAATTTAACAAAACGAAGGAGGCAGCTCAAAATTACAGCGGAAAAGACAAAACCTGGCGACATATAGACGAAAACAGAGCAATAATTTCATAGCAAAGACATATTTGGGGAGAAAGTTCTGTTTTATTTATCCAGAAAGATAGGGGTAGTGGCGAAAATAAGGTCCGGGATATCCATCTAGAGGAAATTTGCTCGTGCCCTGATATGCAGATATGGTCTATCTTGCCTATATAGCCGTCAGTTGAGAAAGGGTATAAATTGTTTACATGGACCCCTCTTGACAAAGATATTCAGATATAGGCTAATATTATTTAAACGTGCCACTAGAGTACTATCTTTGTTGGTTTTGTCTGAAAAATATATAGGTAGGTACTTTAGAGGTTTTACCTATTTGGTGCTTACATGCAAGCATGCAGTCCATTAAAAGTTAATGGCAAAAATATATCAGGATAGCAGAAAAAACAGTAGGAGTCAGTTTAGTTGATACGACGTAAAGTCATATCATAGAAAAGTATAAAATGTATTTAAACTAGAACCCTTCTTAGGAATAATTATGCAAGCTATTAGACAAACCCTCGTTTAATTTATTCGTCGTGATACCGCAAGCTCGTAAAGGGCTCACAGTAAGTATCTAGATTATTGGGGACCTACTTACATTTTTTCTGGTTATATTCAGTCAACCAAAATATTCTGAATACAGATTCATACGTCACTGACCGCTTTGAATTTGAACTTATTTGAATTTGTTTTGCCGAGAAACCCACGTAGTATCAAATAAAAACATTACAGTATGTTTTCATTCAATAGATGCTTTCATTCAATAGATGCTGCAAATGCATTACACTGTGAAATGCTAAAACCTAGCCATTGTCACTAACGCCTTATTGTGCATGTCTTTTGACAAGTTTGTTGTGTTCGCTGTTGTTATCTTATTTCCTCCCACTGAAAGTATTAGTCCCTATTTATTTGTCCTTCCCTTCGGCAGGTGGATTTTATATATCTCACTCTGTTTCAAAATACGTTTCCGCCGATTCGTCTTTTGTTTTATTTTCATAAACTGGATTGAGTACCATACAGTCAAAATGTATAACAGTTTGAAAAGGTTAATTTATCTTTTTTACGATTAGAGCTTTAATGGCCTACTAAAAATTCAAACTCGATTACGACTTTGACAATATTTACCAACCGTGACGAAACGTTTGATGAGCTTCGAGTTTTACAACATTGTAAATTTCACTTTTCTCATGATCCCGAATGTCTTATTGTTTTTAATTTCCTTCAAAATGAACACTTAATTTAGAACATGCAGGGAAATGAATTGCAAATAAGGCTATTCATCATTTTTATTGCGCATGAAACTTCAATTTAACGTCTTGAACCAAAACGCTTTGGTCTGAAATATTGGATGTGTAGATACATTTTTTTGCTGCTCACGAAGTCGTTAGGACGTAGAGATGCGATTCGCTACAAACTGGCGCCACAGCTCTGTATAAAACATGATAGTAAATAACACTGTTCTGCCTTTCTGAACAAATAAACATCAATGTATACGCACTGCAACCGAAGATGAAAAACAACAAGGTGCACTATTTTGATCTTTGGATTTAATTCTATCTTACTTTGGTTTTTATTAGAATTGGACCACGCTTTTTATTAAAATTGGAAACAATATATTTCTTCACTAACCTGCACCTGTCACATGCAGGTCAGTGAAGCTACGCAAGACCGCCGAGTCCATCCTGTCTGCTATTAATTTTCAGGATGCTGTTACGGCTCCCCCTCATACTATGCACCACAGACATGGTTTTCCTACGCATGATTGCATAGAAATCATCTATGTGCGCATCTGCAAACATGCCCGACGCACTACAGTACCGCGGAAGCCGCACCAGAACCCTGTAAATGTTATTATATAGGCCCGCTTTGTGAAGCTGGTACATAGACCCCCCGTGTTGAAACTTTGGCAGTAAGCTTTAAATAACGTTAATTTAACGTCAACTGTACAACGAGCGCATCTCTGAGCTAGTATATTTCCACGGACCGATAACGCCCTCCGCTCTCTTTCTATATCCTGATCATCTGTTGGTGAACTGGACACAATAAGGGACCTTGGCGTTACATTTGACAGGAAGTTAACTTTTGTTCCACATGTAGACAGTATTATAAAAAAGTCTTCTAAAATGCTGGGTTTTGTCTTAAGAAATACGAAACAGTTTAGAAGCTGTAAGACAAAAATAATGCTTTACAATTGCTTGGTTCGAAGCGTGTTGGAATATTGTAGCGTGGTTTGGCGACCGCACTATGCTGCACATTCGTTGCGTCTAGAACGTGTCCAAAAGCGTTTTCTGTGGCATCTGGCTTTTTCTAGGGGTATAGCTAGGAAAGTACGTTCTTATAACAATAGATTGAGACATTTCAAAATGATTTCTCTAGACAAGCGCCGACGCCTAAATGACGCGACGTTTGTCTGCAAAGTTATGGCTCACAAGATTGACTGTCCACAAATACTGAGCACTTTCAATTTCCGTGCACCTTCAAGAATTCCTCGCAGCCAGATAACACCACTGCGTCCACCGCACAGAAGAACGGTTTTGGGCTCCAATTCTCCTTACGCGAGATTTTGCAAGGTGGTTAATGGTTGTAGGGAAACAATCGATCTACACTTTAACTCTTTAAGCCCATTAAAAACCAATATTTATAAATATCATTCCGATTTAGATTTAGATTAGACATTTATGAAGTCGCGTGTTTTCAATAATAATTTTAGTTTTTAGATTAGTTTAATTAAGTTTGTTTTTTTTTTCTCATAATTATGTAACTTATCCTTAAAGCATGCGGAGTTTACCTATAAGTGATTGTTACACTATTGTACTCTACTCTATTGCTTGTTACCTTTAGCATAATACCAGTGTAAACAATTGTTGGTGAACCAATAAATAAATAAATAAAAAATAAAAAATCTGTTAATGTTTCTGTCACAATATGACCAAGGTACTTAAACTGAGCCACCTGTGCACTTACAAAACCACAACACGCGGCAAACACACTGGATATCCCCTTTCACCCTTTCACGTGGTTCTAGGTTGAAATATTTCAGTTTGTGTGCTCACATTTACATTATGCATAGTCAAACGTGCATTTATTATGACAGCCATAATTATTTTATGAGAACAAGCTTGCGACTGTAACCTCCATGTAGACAAACAAGCATATTGTCAAGAATTTATGAACCTCACGGAATAAAGATAACCCCTTTGAATGGATAATGAAGAGAACGTGGATTTGCGTGCAAACACAACATTGTATCAACGGAACTACAGCACTTGCAACTTTCAATATGATATTACCCTCTAAGAACTGTGTCGTATAAAAGACGCTCATATTTATTGGTTCTTCTGAAGTTTGATAGCATTTACTAATAATATTGGAGTTGTCGAACCAATCTAAACTTGTCGCGCGAATCTTGTAACTTTCCAAATTCACATATCTTTTTCGCGTAATTTGCTGTGGGAGCTTATAAGGACACTCTTTCTATTAAACTTTTATACTAGGATCCGATATTATGAATTATTTTAGATAATTAATATCGATTATGCAGTACCTTTGTACTCAAATTATTACTATGTCATATCCATATGTTTTTACTGTGTGTACATAAATAATAAAATAAATAAATAAATGAATAAACAGAGAGAAAAGGGATATTAATTGAGTAATCGAGGTATACTCGTAACGTCTATAGGCAGTATTGACACAAGCGTCCCTATCAAAATAAATGGTAATCTTGATCTGGTTGTAAACGACTTGTAATAAACTTCACAGTATAAAATGTCAGTATTGTCAGTGTACACAAATCGGTTGGAACGTTGCACATAATACATATAACGCTGTACTTGGCATCATTTTATACAAATTACTGTTTTAAATACGCTAAGAGAGCGACAATTTATATGCACTCTGAGTATGGTTTCATTTGCAAACTAAACCACTTGACTTAATGATCTAGTTTTATTATGATTGTTCAAAAACCACATATATTTATGAAATTTTATATAAAGTTATAATTCTGGAACTTTCATCGTAATGAAACTCTGAAGAAAAATTAAAAATAGAGTGACGGATAAAAGAAAAGAACATTGCAAATTGTTTTCTTTATTCTAGTTGACTCGTGGATAAGAATTGAATCACTGCCTTCTTACAAATTGCATGGAATATTACGACCAGACAATCAGCAAATTGTACTATGACATTAGCGACGAACGAGTAATTTAATATTACTTCTAGTTTGCAATTGAAGAACACAAAGAAATCAATCACTTACGAGCAAATGGTTCAAATCAAAAATGCATAGGTAGGTACTACTACGAATGAAAATTAAAACACAACCGAGCTTTAATTAACTTCAACCCTGAAAATAATTGCCAAAACTAATTACATTGAAGCCTAGAAGACATTGAAACTTAAACAATACACTTCAATTGTTTATTAATAAACAAGGCAGAGTCACGAAAGGTACTCAAAGCTTTTACATCTACCCTCCAAGCGTCCCTGGGAAAGACGCTTACCGCTTTTTCAAGAGCTTCACTTGCTTTAATGAAGCAGGTAATGAGTCTCTGAGAGTCAACAGCAAACAAGTTGAGGGTTGAGATTTGAGACAGAAACGCTTACGGTAGGCCACGAGATTCAATTTTTTTTTTTTATATTTTTTCAATTTGCAGATTAGAATCAGGTTGTTTTTGTAATAAAACAGTTAAAAGTGAGTAGTAGTAACGAATACTTATTTATTTATTTAACATAATCATTATAATTAAAACCATAACTACATATGATAGAATTTGCCGCAAATGTGTGCTTTCCAGAAAATCTCATAAATGACTAATTCTAACTTAGATAGATTATTTTATTGATTTTATTCTATAAATAATCATTAATCTAACTTTTTAGTTCCCATACAATCTGATATTGAGCTGAAAATTGCAAAAAAAAAAAACCTAAGAAAATTTTAATTTCGTGAGCTACCTTAACGCGTTTGCCTTTAATGGGAATCTCCCAAAGAGCTCCAAAGATTTTTTCTCATCACGCATCGTTTGTGTATAGTATTACTGGAATGTTGTTGTAAGCGGATAAGGTATTACATCTATTATCGCTGTGTGCACGTCAGATTGCTTTGGAAGGTAAACAAGTTGAGTTTCAAATTTTCTTGATACCGTTTTTCTTTGGGGATGAATCTTTTCAACATTGTTTTTATCTTTTTCTCTCTTGGAAGAAGTATTTTAATTAGTATCAGAAGGCTATTTTTCTTGTTATTTTCTTGAATGCAATTTTATAAGATGTCACTTTGACGACATAGATTGCATTTTTATCGAAGCTATTTTAATAAAAGTACAACTATCATTATCTCCGATCTGCTTTATTAACAAAAACGTCGCAATTTATCCTGGCCTCTAGGCTAAATTTAAATTGCTGAAGGGTACTTGGAAACAAATTAACGCTGAAAATTCTTCCAAGTGGAAAGTAACTCGTCTTGCACTCATTTTTAATAATAAATTAGTCTTAACGAAATGAACTAGAAAAATGATGTCACCGTGGAGTGCCAGCACACAATTTTAAGCTCTCCTTCATTCGGACACGACGGCAATTTATCATTTCTTAACAAAATGAATGACGTATTGTTTGTGGTGCTTTTCACGAAAGTATCTCAGGCGCCACTGGAATTTCGGGTTCAAGCAAAACCTGAATGGAGACCGCATATTTCATTACAGAGTACACAGTTAATAAATTCCTTGACTTTCGAATAAAGTCATTCAGTATAAAACATTTATTGAGCGTGAATTCTGTTTTCAGTTATGCCAGTGAAATTAATGACGTAATTACATGAATGTTTTAATTTTATAAACTCTCCACATACACGCACGCGATACAGCTGTTTGTCATTGGCCTTTACACGAGGTAACAGGGGATTCGTCGTCAAAAACAAACTGGGGAACGGTTGTCCTCGGAACTTCCTGCTTAGTTAAATAAATGTTTGTACAGGCGGACAGACGTATTCAACGTTGAGCACTAAGCAAAATTGGGCAAATTTTACAAGGTTTTGTTTTCTCAGAATTTGAGAAAGAGACATGTTTCTGGTTGGCTGGAGAAATGAACTTACTCGTACGTGTCGTTGAACCGACTTCAATTTTGAGCACCTTTGAAATGTTCTATTAAGAATAAAGCTTGATTCCATGCACGAGCTCAGTAAGGCTGGTATACAGAGTAGCTCGTAAAGTTTTTATGCTGTAATTTACTGAAATCCTTCTCAAGAAAAATACGTATTAAGTCCAGGACCGTTTAAGTGAGGGCAAGTTAAAGCAAAACCCAGATCTTTAGGTTGTTTCCGAGGAGTCGTGAATCCCTTTTCATGATTTTCTCGAGTTTTCCCTTTGAGGCGCTTTAAAAGCGATGAAGCGTAAAACCCAAACTAAGATGGAACAAAATATCTGGAAAATTTCGACGAACCTATGCCAAGATTTATTCGAAGCTGATGGAAATGAACGAATATTTTGAGTGGATCAAATGACTTTTCGTTTTAAGGCAACTTTTCCTTACGTTTAACGCATACTGTAAACAACAAGATCAGTTATTGTGTACTTGAAATTCTGCTTACATTGTACCGTACGTGAAATAAACGTGACTATTCAGCCATAACTTTGTTAAAAAGTTTGCATGGCCCTACTCTAAACATAGTGTTTGTCTTCAAATATTCAAGATGGGGTAGCTACACGCATGTCGACCAGTAATTTAGAAATGGGTTGGACGTGAACAACACGCGATGATGCCCAAATAAAAATGTTCCTTATTTTTTACAACTGGTGTTGTTACCATCAAATATTTACTGTGTGTTGCAGTGGGCAGCTGAAGGTCGAAAACATCGATGTTGGTTTTCTTTTGTTGTATTTTTGAATGTGAAATATTTAACATGAAAACAAACAACGCCTCGTAGGGTTTTATTTTTTAAAGGAGTCGTAGTGAACACGTTTTGTTTTTACACCGTAGATTGATACGTGTTTAATATTTTTTTGCTATTTGAATACACTGCTCGCTTTTCGGGTCTCTGTGATTGTATTGCTACAGCAAGTAACATAAATTATGTTTGGCAGAACAAAAGCATTTCAAATCCACAAAAATTTCACATACAATTTTCCGGCAACAAACGGAAAATGTTGTTAATAAAACAAATGATTATTTTTATTGAAAGTGTCACTTCGATAAATTGAAAAATTGAAATATGAATAATGAAACATTTTATTCCGATAGAAATCTCGTGATGGCTCGTATTAATATTATAGACAAAGTAATATTAATGCTGTTCCCCGGACATTGAGCTATTTCTTTTAGAAATGTTTGAGACTTTCTGGGTATGATCATAGATCTAATAAATTGTTCACCTTGAGCAAACATCCATTCATCACGCTGTCTCGACTGTGTGGGGGATATATTCTTTGAGTGAGAAATGTTCTACAGAATCAAGTCTATTGCCGCAGGAAATCCATTCCAAATGATTAAGCTTTTATCACTGTTTTCTTTTGCCAATTCACCTGTTTTCCTCTCCGTTTGTTTTCTTTCTGAATGAAGAGGTTCTTTTTGATCATCACTATATGGGCCTCTGTTATCTTAATAAGATTGCTGTTCGACCTTATAGGTTTTGTTCTCAAAAAAAGGTTCATACGTGTGTGGGGCCACCTCATTTTTACTTGTTTTCGTTTGTAAAAGTTTACTAACATAGTTTTTAAGTTATTGTTACTAAGATTTGTTACTGTTTTTAAGTTGTAAAAATAGCGAAAAAAAAAATCAGCTGTTCCCTACATTTTGACGACTCGTACGAACATATATGTAGGGAACAGCTGATTTTTTTTCGCGATTTCAGGTTTGGTCCCATAGTAAAAGTTGTTCATAATGATGAGTACAATGACCTCTTAAGAGGTTGTTGGTGTTTTACAAATAACCCTGTATACATATACAGCAAATTATAGTAATTAGCGTCCGGTGGCCATTTTTTGTACTGAACTCCAGGCCACACACCAAATGTGCCCAAGTATGACATGGAAAAAGCATACGTTTTACTTTCGCTATTTTTATACTATGCTAGCTTCTTTTGCTCGCGAATTCGTCTACGTGAAATTTCGGCCGCCGACCCACCGCGTCACATCACATCACCCACCGCGTCACATCACATCACCCACCGCGTCACATCGCATCACCCACCCGCGCTATGACTTCGTTTTTGCTTGGCTTTCTTTCTGAGTTTTGCTCGGCTTCATAGCGTGATATTAATCAGCCTTCCTCAAAAATTGAGCAATCAATTTAAAAAAAAAAAACGAACTATTCAGCTTTATTATTAGCCAAACAAATACAAAAATATTTATTTCAAATTAAACATCGTGTCATGCATAAATTGAGGCAGCCTCAGTAAATTACAGAACTAAGGACGTGTCGGAGCTATCTCCCTTAACCCAAAATAAACCACCAACCAAAATAAAACTAGATAAATTATATTTATGAAATGTTTATTTCCTAATTAATCATCATCATCTTCCTAACCTTTTCCCAACTAATTTTGGGTCGGCTTCCAGTCTAATCGGATACAGCTGAATACCAGTAGCCGGGACCAACGGCTTAACGTGCTTTCCGAGGCACGGAGGGGTCTTGGTATGTAAAGATGGTCACCTATCCACAGACCAACCGCGGCAAGCGTAGCTTAACCTGATCGATCGACCTGTGCGGCAGTTATTATTTGGTCTGTTTTTTATTTCCAAATTAATAACAGACCAAATACACAAAAACTTGAAAACACTGAACAAAAAAATATTCTGCTATACAGAGGGGTGTATTGAGTACAATGGCGTATTACATATGAAAATTAACATTTATGTTATAAACAATACTATGTTCTGCAATAATAATTACAGATATCTATATTTAGTAATAAAAATATTGAAATAATAGTCTTACCCGTGTAGACGTTGTTAAGGTGAAGTTACAATCTTCTGAGTGACACAATTTATGATTCTACCCACTTATGTTTTTGTTGTTTTAATAAATCAATAAACTTATTTTAATATGACTCATAAGTGGCAACTGTTATTGTTTATTGTTAAGAGTAGGTCTCAAATTTTAATGTTTGCGTGTACTCAATTGAGTACGGCAACGCCAAATGGGGTAAGTGGTAGCTTAACAATGATGAGATTAGCCAAGCGAGGTGAGGTTGGTGGTAACTCTTTAGCTTTATTATTAGTATAAATTTGCGTTTCATTACTTATTCTGCGTCGAAAAGTCATAAAAACATTGTATTTCCTCATCGTTAGTCACCTTGAATTCTCCGGTGCGTATCAATACGGGTCAAATGCGGGTCGCTCGTACCAGGAAGAAGGATCGTTTACGACGCTGATACCTAAATATTTGGCTATATAGCTATGAAGGTATAGGGTATCTGCAACGCCACATGCGAACCACGCGTCATACTGACTTCACGCAAAATTCTGCATCTCGCAAGCAGAGTTTACCGCGCAACTAGCGTATATGTATTCAACGGCCCGACATGAATCTTCGGGCAGTTGCCAACCAGACACGACACCCGTCTGGTCGGAGGATCCTCACTTTTCTATAGAGTATCTATAAAGGTATTGAGAATAGGTACGACAGTCGATCCTCAAGCTAAGGTTACACACACACTTTCTGTGTTCACATTTTTGGACTTTTGTGTAATTTGTTGACATTCATATGATGTTACAAAATACTCATAGCATAAACGTAATAATGTTCCCACTGCTGGGACAGGCCTCCTTTCTGTTAAAGGGAGGGTAAAAATACATGATTTTTATTATAAGATATATTTTTTATTTTTAGAAATTCAAATTATAATTATGTCATATCCATAATTATGTTTTTTACTGTGTGTACATAAATAATAAAATAAATAAAATTGCTTTTTAGCAACTCATTCGTCAAATAAATTATCGGAAGAATAAATCTGTGTCCAGACTACATTTCACGCCTACACACTAAAACCTAAATGGTTATGTCCATAAATTCAAACAGCTAGAAACTTTCTCCTTTCCGAAGTTGCGTAAGAAAGGGCATATAAATTACGACGCAAGTACCTCGCCTCTCGGGGTTCCCCGTACTAATGAAAAACAACATCGTCACAATTCGGTAAGTACTAAAAACGAAAAAGTTTTGACGGCTTCAGTAATAAGCATATGTAATGAAAGAGCGTCGGCATAAACGGATTTAATTTGAATTTATCAATTACACAATTTTCGCTTGAGTACTTTTATACACTGGTACCCTTTGCCTAAAAAATAATTTCGGATATGCGAATTTTCAGTGGGATTTTTTAGCGTTTATTTTTACAGGTAGTACAAACGGTGCTAAATCAGCATTTTTCAGTAACACCACAAGCGCTTACCTCCCTTGACTGTTATCTTTTGAACAAAACTCAGACGCCAGAGGTGGAACGACTAGCCTATTATTTTGATGATGCGACAAAGCAATATGACTCGACTCTTTTATAAGACTTTTTCGATGTTTCGCTGTATCATCGTTAGGGCTATTGTTGCAATTGTTCCTGTTATATTTTCATTTCTCAGGCCGAAGTCATTTTCGGCGTCTATTTATCGGGAGTTCTGCTTTGTCGCTACCATCAATTTTGATCAGGCCGTGATTTATGTCACCTTTCGCTCTTATATAATACTTCACAGGTACAATAATGATTATAGAAACAACTTAGTTAATTTTTAGTCTCTTCGTTTGAGTAGGTTATAGTAAATATTCGGTGTACTACAATTATTGAAGATAATCGAATATTTTTAGTAAAAATGAAACGGCCATTTGAATATGCGCCTATTTTAACCAATGCCAAACAATTTGTGAGATACACATGTTTCCATTTTGTTTCACCTACTTGTTATAATAAGTTTTTACGTGAAAATACCAGTATCATGCATTAATCACTCACAATGGTCCACTGAAGGACTATGTGTGGGAACCAAACCCGTAACATAGAACATGCATTATTGAAACAACATAAACTACAACGTACCTGAAACGACGCGAGTTCAGCGACAAAGCAGACTATCATCGACAGAGTTATATCGCTGCATCAGCTAGAGGTATAAATATGTCGGCGGTGACGTCGACAGGGCATGTTCCGTTTCTGTCGAGTCTGTTGCATTGATCCTGGACCCCTTCACCTCGCTTCCTTCATTTTCGATTATCGATAAACTTATCGTCAGCATTCGATTGTACATAGTCTGCACTTCACTGTTAGAGCACTGGATTTGGGTCACTGTTTTTAGGCTATTGGGGTTTTAGTTTTAAGTCATGATAGTTTTTTTTTTTTTTCTCTACCTAAATATTTATCTATACTGTATAAACGATCTGTTTAGAAATACAGCAAAAAAGAGTAAATTCGTTTTTGATAGTTAGGTACTTAGAAAATGTTACCAGCATTCACGAAAAAATAACCACGAACGTGTGCTCTATATTTTCAAAAATATACAAGCACAAAATATGGCAGGACAATATTATTGTTTGTAATTTCAAAAAGTTTTTGTGGGCCATATGTTTGCAATGAAAACCGAGTTTTAATTTGAGCCGGTACACATTGTACAGACGCCAGCACATCAAGCTACTACAATCTGTCAGATTTCTTTAATAGATTTTCAACTTTATCGCTAAACCATAAGGTTCAAAGTTGATTGGAAAAATCTGACAGTTTCGGGTAGCTTGATGTGCTGGCGTCTGTACAGTCGTTTGGCAGAACATTCAGTTAGTTAACAACGCTACATCGTCCAAGCCACTGTCGACAGCTGGTTTACAAACAGCATCGATCAAGTTGGTGGCTACGAACAGTCTACGCAGCTACGGCAGTGCTACGGCGTAACAACTGACCGATTTCCGATAGTATTTTACAACCACGACCAAGCTAATGAGTCATTATTTCTTGATCAAAGAACTTCTTGGCATCGTATCTTGACCAGCCATATAAGTCCGTCTACAAAATGGGAAGAAAATAACAAAGTATTTAAAATGATCGTGAAAGTATGCCCAAATAATTATTGGGCCTTTGAAAAATATATAAGCATCATAACGAAACGATAGAGGCAAGTGGTACGAGAATTAATAATAACAAATTCTTAATAAAGTATGACGTCTTACGTACATTTTCAATTTAATTGGATCCCTAAGCTTACCCTAATTTGGGCCAAGGGCTCGTGGGCTACTTAAGATATTGAAAGAACTTACAAAATTATGTCGTAAGATTTTTACACACTATAAATAATATACCAATATGTAAATAATAGACTAATTATTATGTAAATAATTGACCAATAATTATGTAAATAATAGACCAATAATTATTTAAATAATAGACCAATTTCAAAATGTGTTTTGACAGTCAGGTAGGTTTCAAGATGATCTCCAAAGTGATATCGTCTAGAGATTGTTTGTTACTGTCACGCTGCTTCAGAACTTGGCTTTCAGCAATTGGTACTAACAGAACTTTGGAGTTTATGTCATGTTTGTCATCATCGTTTATACTCGTATATGTATGTTCGCATTGCTTTCTAGACATTAGTTTTAGGGATCCTTACCTAAGTCCGATAATTCGTCCGTCTGTCACATAGTTTGTACTGATATGGCCACTATAAAAAAAAAATAATAACACTAACCCTAGTGTATAAGTTGTAGTATTTAAGGTGTGTACTAACAAAAGTGGTTCCTATGTTGTTCCAAAAATAAAACTATTATTATTATTATTATTATTAACACTAAAATGTCCATACAAGAAACGTGTTTTTTTACTAAAATATTTATTTTTTAATATGTAGTGCACGTTTTTTATTTATAATTCAGTAATTTTAATAGTTTTATTTCTTTATTTTATCATTGATTGGCTCAACCAAAGCATCTAATCTCTCCACCACCGTTGCTTGACTGGTAGAGAATACCTAAGGCATTAAGTCCGCCTTTGTACCTTTATGGGACTCCAAATATGTAGTGTTAAATTTTGTATGATGGTACAGAGCCTTTCATTTGCGAGTTCGACTCGAGCATGCCTGGTTTTTTAACGTTTTATTTTACACACGGTTACCTTTTACATTTCTTTTTTTGTTAGTAAATTTATTAATTGATTGGTTTGCTGACTGGTTTCAGTGTTCGGCTTATTTCTTTGTTAGATAAAACTGCCGGTCGATTCTGTAAAAATCATAATAAAAGTGAGCTTGAAGTGTATGATGGACAGCGAGTTATTGTGCAAGTTCTCGTGTGCTGTATGCACATTGGACTCCACTAATTGTTGTAAGACTTGCAGATCCAGTACGCGCGAAGGTCGACCGCAAGGCTCATTTTCAAAATTCTCTACCCACAACGAAATATTTGGAACCAATTTCTCACTGTCCTTTCAGAAACCGTATTCTCCCCTAATCTCTCTTTTTTTTTTGCTATTTCACGTGCACTTAATCCACCTTTGAACTCATAAAACATGATACCTCTAATTTTTTTTCGAATCCATGGTAAGAAAGAAAAACTTAACCCTTAAATGCATAATGTTGCCATAATATGGCAACAAAGTACGTCATTTAATTTTATGACAAGTATAAATTGGAACGCAGTCAGCCACCAAAAATATGTCAGATTAAAAACATTTTTGTTGACATTTGTGCCAAGATATGCTGGTTAATAAAAGTTAATGATTGATTAATTTTAAGCGAAGTCTCTGAGTGCGGCAGTTAACCCTCTGATGGTGTTTAAAATATTAATCAAGTGTCGATGCTTTGTTTACAATAACAAAAATGAACAAATCAAAACGTGTTCGGTAATAAGAAGCGCCCACTGTTTTACATTGTTGCGCAATCGGCAATTTCATATGCTATGCACCAACCTAATAAAAATATAACCATTCAATATTACGCCACAATCAATACACATTTATACACAAAGGATGAACCCGTAAAGGTACCTTTGTTTCAAAAATTTGATCAAAATAGACCAGTAAAACTTTTTTTAATTCCTACATAAATCCACCGAGCTTATATAGTAGCGCTCGTAACGAAACCATAGCGACTTCTAATTCGACGCCAACACCATCTATCGAGCTAGGTGGTAAACTTATGCCAAGAACATTTTTCATCTTTTATTTGTTTGTCACGAGTGAGCAGCTTGCGGCTAAGTGAGGGGCTTGTGGCTAAGTAACAGCCGCACGGGTCGATCGATCAGGTTAAGCTACGCTTGCCCCGGTTGGTCCGTGGATGGGTGATCATCTTCACATAACAAGACCCCTCCGTGTCTCGGAAAGCACGTTAAGCCGTTGATCCCGGCTGTCATTCGTGTTTCTTTGACAGTCTTTACGGGTCGTCAGTAGCCCGAAAGTCTGACAACCAGTATTACCAAGGGGTATCGTATTACCCAGTAACTGGGTTGTGGAGGTCAGATAGGCAGTCGCTTTATGTAAAACTAGCGACCCGCCCCGGCTTCGCACGGGTGCAATGCTGATCACTATCACTACATAGTATAAAACAAAGTCGCTTCCCGCTGTCTGTCTGTCTCTATGTATGCTTAGAACTTTAAAAATAAGCAACGGATTTTGATGCGGTTTTTTTTAATAGATAGAGTGATTCAAGAGGAAGGTTTATATGCATATATTACATGATGAAACACTGATAATTTTAGAGCCATTATTTCTCTTAAAAGTATAGGATAATAAATGGTTATTGTGGGTTATCCCTAAGAGATAGACATATGCCATCGCGGACTTTTTTGTCGACCTTTTTAAGGTTTACAATACTGT
This sequence comes from Eremobia ochroleuca, assembly GCA_949629135.1. Lineage (NCBI taxonomy): Eukaryota > Metazoa > Arthropoda > Insecta > Lepidoptera > Noctuidae > Eremobia > Eremobia ochroleuca. The sequence goes on along the minus strand of OX451397.1, from coordinate 10,429,612 downwards.
AGTACATTGTTTTGATCTATCTCGTAGGGTTAAGCCAGCGTTTGCAATGTAAGCGCAAAAAAATGTGTTTATTTACGACATCCCATTAGAAACCTCTAAAATGATCAGTGTTTCTCTACTATATTATACATGTATTATACATATAAACCTTCCTCTTGAATTATTCTATCTATTAAAAAAACCCGCATTAAAATCCGTTGCGTAGTTTTAAAGATTTAAGCATACATAGGGACAGACAGCGGGAAGCGACTTTGTTTTATACTATGTAGTGATTAGAATATTAAAAAATAATTTATTTATTTCAGTATCATTCTAATTTCACCGTAGTCACTTGTCCAATAATCGGAACCTTAAGTAAGGAAATATTGGAAGTCAAAGATCCAACTTCTTTTGATGTTTTCTTTGTGACAGCTCACTCCACGCTCACTTCGCCCAAGTTTTCACGGTGAGATGGTTACAGAATCGCACGGCTGTACTCAGTAGAGCGTCGAATTGTATGGACCTCATTTAACATCATGTCTCCAGCTCCAATTTGGATCGATCTATCGGTGCCTTAGTTTTCATTACCATTAATTTAACCTACGCTCGAGTTTAGAGGAACCAATTTCTATTGGAGGAATTTGTCGTCTAACCAACCTTAATGTTGATCTTTGATCTTTGATCGTCGCCTTCTAATTACGTTCCTTCTCGTAGCTAATTGAGTTTCAGAAAATGTGTACAATAATCAAACACTGATAACAATTTTATATAACATAGCATCACCCCTGTATAAATGTTCGAAAGGTTAGACAGGTCACCATTTTGTTGTGTGTAATTATACATTTATGTAATTTATTTTCAACTAAGAGACTATATAAGGCACGAGTAACTCGAACATAATATGTACCTAAATGTAGGGAACAACTGATTTTTTTTCGTGATTTCAAGTTTGGTCCCATAGTATAAGTTGTATATAATGTCATCATTATGAACAACTTTTACTATGGGACCAAACTTGAAATCGCGAAAAAAAAATAACTCATGTACAATGATCCTTTCAGATATTTCTTGTGCGAATAGATAGACCTTATATAAAGCATTATAATGTATATTCATAGGTAAGTTTATTTCTTGCTTATTAATTAATTCAACAAGAATCGAATTATGAAGAATAAAATATTAATAGCACATGGAGAGAAGGAAATTAATAACCCGCGTTATAATAATCCACCCTTTTGCAGACGTTTTAAACATGCCTTACTCCACAGGAACTAAATAATAAATCCAAGTTTCATGAAATAGGCTTATAGATTTTGGAGCCTGACATTTGGGATTAAGCGGAAATTCATTTATCATGATCTATTTGGGAGTTCTGTTTAGAATAATTAATCCATCCCAAATTAACTGGTTTCAATGAGCGTTTATGTCAAAATACATACGTATATTGTACACTTACCGTGTGTCGTATAATAATTACTCAATCACTATACTGATACTGACGGATCATTTATGTAATGTATATTTTAATAGTCCATAATTGTTAATGGATACGTGACATTTAAATACTCCTATTAAATAGTAGCTATTACAAATTTTATAGTATATTTTATTATTTGCGCAGAGTCGATAAATGTTCGTGAGTACATTTGGAACATCCTGGTTTTTACTTTTACCGTACCGTTTTAATTAAGAACGAATGAACAGCGAAATAAACCCGTTAATTTTGATTACTTACAAAACTCTGTCCATAAACTGAACAAGTTTAATTTTGCCCTCAAAAGGCCTAGAATTTTGAATGTTGATTCTGGACAAACTTTGCCTGGCGTGTTACTTGTTAGACTTTGACAAAGGTATCGAACGATATATTGTTGCCGATTATATAAGCATGGTTCGACTTAGTATTTGAGTGTTATTGAAGCTGCTGATTGAATTTGAAAATTGGAAACGAGATTTTAACTCGACACATAGGAGCTCGTAATATTGAACTCGATAGCAAGCAATTGATATAATTATTAATGATATCGATCAAAGATGAAAATGAATTGACAGATATTTTCCAATATGATTTCTTTTCAGATATGAAGAAATAAATTGAAAAATACATAGAAAGGACGCATTCATCATCTATCTACAAAGTAAAATCGTTACCGATGGCAACGAAAACACAATTGATGTAAATTTCTTTTAAGAATATAATTTAAATTCACAAATTGAGACATTTGGAGTTCAGTAGCCTTTGACAAGAAAGCAGGAGAAAAATCAATACTATATTGTAGTCTACCCGAAAAATACACAATAGAAAACTTTAACAAGAAACTTCATTACAAAGAGGGAGGTGTAAACATCAAATAAAAACTTTGGGAGTTTTTTATTCATTATTATGGCAACAGGGAACAACTCTTTGCTACTTGTACACAGACCCTTAAGAGCAAAGTGTGATTTAATTTGAGTTCGGACCCAATTTGGATCTTAGCGCTCAATCTGAACATCTTTAGCACAAAGTTAGAAGAGCCTGGGATTGTTTGGACGTAAATAGATAAGGCCACGGATTCTAACAATGCGGTGTACGGAACGAAAACACGTTTAAGAAAATATATACTGAAAATCGGCGCTGAGGCATATTTTGGAATGTTTTATAGCAGTAACTAACAAGTACTCCTATTTTGTTTTTACTTCTCGGAGTTACTTTAGTTCACTTACATAGATCTTTGTTGACTTGTAGACGAAATAAAACGAAATTGCTTCTACTACCATAAATTGTGACTCAACAACACTCCTAAAAATATCGTATTTCTTGAAAACAAAAATACGTTCAAGTAAGAGCGTGTGTAAGAAAATAACGTTTTGTCGTAGCCTTATACGTATGCGTACTTTTGTGCCCTATAAAAAGAGCTGAAGAGTTAAGAAACCAAAACAGAAGATACTAAAAAAGTAAGATTTATAATCGCATGAAAGGGAACTTGGGGCAAAAGTTAATACATTTCGGGGCCACGTCATTACTGTTGAAGAAGACATTTGCAGCAGGATATGAAGTGGAAATAAAATTGCGGCGACAATCGTATAAATCCCGTCGCAGGCCTATGAACTTTTTACGTTGGTTGACGAAAAATACAAAAGTAAAAACGCGATACTGCTCTCATACCGGGCCAATTTAATGTCAGTACGGAACGTGTTAGCACGTAGCCGTTACCAAACAAATTTATCTGTGCCCTCACTCAATTTGCTTACTCGTACTCTGTTGGCACCAACCTTTTATTATCCTCATAGAATAAACACACGCAGATGGTTGTTCAAATCAAATTACCCAAATAAATGTAACGGCAATTTGGAATGAACTTTTTTCGATTTTACCTTTATTCATTGTAAAACATTGAGGTATAAAAAAGTTGAGTTTATGAATTAAATACATTTTAAAGTAAAAAGTTGATCATGCTACACATATTTAAATTACGTTTTTGAAAATAATGATACTATACATTTTATCATGGGCGAAGCCTACGACCAGCATATCTGATGAATCAGAAAACAATATGATTTTAAGTAACCAAATTCTATAAACAATACTCGTATTAAGCCCAGAAAAACAGACCTGCCGTTATCACCGTCACCAATTTTCATTGTGGCCAATGAACATAAAAACAAATTGCATGTCTGTTAGCATCTGTAATCTTTGTATTTACTGTAGCTATCCAAGATTGCGGAGACTCGACGGCGTCGCTCGGGCGGTCGATGCACGCGTCACAATAAAACCTTTAGCGAAGCTTGCCACATTTTCGCGACCCCAATGCCTTCGAGATATTCTTCGAAATAATTACGGAACTGTGTTATTTTTTGTTTGTTCGACACTTTAATTATGTTTGTATTTTCTGTTTTTAATGCGTTACTATAATTTTTTCATAGAATGTTATTTTTTTTCTACTTTTTATCTACTTTTTTATTTAGTTCCTAGATATTTGTAGATAGTATGTATCAATTTATTTATATATTTTTTTTTAATTTAGCTAACACTGTCCCTCTGATAAGAATTGTAACAGATAGAGGCTGTTCTAAAAATAATTTCACATTGAGAATCGATATTTTACTCAACATATTGTTGGGTTTTAGGCATCACTATCCAGTAGTAAAAACAATTTATCATTCCTCTGTTGTATAGAATGATTGATTCGCTTATTTCAAATTCGACATCGCATTAAAAAATATGGGTCACTGTTTTCCATCTTAGAGCCAAGTTTATCAGTTTCTATGGACGTTTGTAACCATATTCTATACAATAAAAAAAACATGCTGTTCGTCGGTAAGCGCATCATTTCAGAACAGCTGGAACAATTTAGCAAATGTTTATTTTAAAATGTTCGTAATATTGTAGGAATCAGGTTCTTATGGAAATCGTAGGAATCTCACGAAAATAAAAAATTGAAAAGTTGCCGGGAAAATAGGGAAATTCGATAAAACTTAAAGTGCATTTTCTATGGGAATTGTGTAGGAATTATTAAATAACGTTTGTCGAGACAGCTATTAAGATATGTTTTCAAAGAATTTAATCTATCTTCCAATCCACTTGATCAATAAGGATGCGGAAGGCGGAGGACAGGGTGTTGTGGCGCAATCTTCACTCTTCACATTTCACACTGCAAGACGCCATGCATCCCCTTATTATTTTTGTTTAACTCAACTTCCTTTTTACAATAAAACACTGTAACTTTGAACCTTGATGAAAGAGACTGGCCTCCACGACACAGGGAATCCTAGTGTAGAGACCAGTGATTTATCTGATAAAATATGTATTTTTCTTGAACAATAAAGATTATTATTATTATCTGGGAGAGGCCTATGTCCAGCAGTGGACTGCGATAGGCTGAGTTGATTCATTGAATAAGGCAATAACTCTCGTGAGGGTATTTTTATTTAAAATGATAAATGGGCAATTTCCTACGTAGAAAAGTGGTCACAGTCATTTTCGTTTGAAGTAGACTAACGTCTAAAGCACTTATTGTATCATTTGTACAGCTTAAAGATTTACCTATATATAAAACTATTTGGGTAGATCGCCCTGCCTGACCTTTCCAGCTAGGTATTGTATGTTTTGTGTAGGAGTTTACCTATAAATATTAACGATATAGGTAAAATTAATTGTGCTTGATAACATCTCTATTTTAGTTTCAATTTTATAATGACATAACGTGGACATAACTTTTAAGTATCTACTGTGTTTTAAATGATGGCATGTTCGACCCTAGACTGGAGTTATCTTTTTACGCATCTTTGATCTGGAATGACTCTAAATTATTTTTATATGGCCTAAACGGACTGGCCTCGATGTGGCCACATGTGTGTGGAATAGTGAAAGGGAGGTATTTACCCAGCAGTGAGATAATAAAGCCTAAGCAGATACATAGAATATGACCTAAAGACAATGTCGAAAGATATTTTTGTACCTACAAGAGAATAAAAACCTCACATAATTTCTGTTTTAAATTTGTCTTTATTTATTAGTGAGCAAGCAGAACTAATGTCGTTAAAGTAAGTACCTTCACTTTAGCACATTATGATGATGTTCGAAATAATGACAGGTAATCTGCCTACACTTTTTTCCAACCATTTAAGGGTTGGCTTCCAGTCTTACCGACTGATCCGACCTCGAGAAAACAGGTAATGCGTAACACGATACCCCTAGTAAGACTGGTTGTCAGACTTTTGGGCTTGTAACCACCCATAACGACTGTCAAAGAGCTACGAACGACAGCAGGAATCAACGACGGCTTTACGTGCTTTACGAGACGCGGAGGGGTCTCGATATTAATGGATGGTTACCTATTCACTAACCAACCGCGGCAAGCGTAGCTTAACCTTTGATCGAACATAAAGTAATGATAGTAATCTTAGAAAACACACCAAAAATTTGCGAAATGGACAAAACACCTACTTCAAGATATTAGATACAAGCTTCTGCCCGTGGCTTCGCCCGCATAAAAAGTAACATTCGACTATTATCCCAAGGGAACACTTTACCGAGTTAAAAAGGATCCTATGTGTTAATCCAGGAAATGGTCTATCTATGTGCCAATTTTTATCCAAATCAGTTCAACGGCTTACACGTGATTAAGTAACAAACATCCGAACATCTTCATAAACTTATAATATTTATAATTTTATTATTATTTATAATATTTACATTTTTAATATTATATTAGTAAGATACTAGAAGATGCTGGTAAACTAAAACATTTAAAATTTAAATTAATATTCAAAATTAAATTTAATCGTGGTATCCCATTGGATACCACGTTTAAATTTAATTTTTAATAAAACATGAATACACTATAAAATTAAATTTATGCATTGTTTGAACCAGACGTTTGGATTAGGTACCTGATTCTTACCTACTGTGGAATACTTAACTATATGAGTAATTTATTTAAAGGGTATCGACTCGCAAAAACTTTACCCAAAATTCACCATGTTTTGCATAATACGGTTACATTACACTCCTGAGATTCCCAGATAATATTATCATTAAGAGCCGTTATCTTCAAAGTACGCCATTTTTCGCACCTTTTTCGTTGTTTTAATATTTTTTATCAGGTTAATTTTATGAGGAGCGACAGCTAAATTAGGTCACACTGAAAACATAATTTGAACATCCTGTAACTGTTTGTGTTGTTTCATAAAAATACTTTCGCCCATAGTTTTCAAACATTTTTTTCGACCCTTTTGAAGCGTTTGCAAAAGTTTTTTTTTTTTTTTTGCGTCATGGACCTGTGCGTTCATTTTTTGCTTTTCCATTGTTCAACATTTTTACAAGATAAACTTTGGGAATTCCAGTATTGTGCCCCAAAACATATATTTTTAGCGTATCTTTGACATTAATCATAGACTATTTTGCCATCTATTTTTGCGAGACGTACCTTTTGTCCCATGTTACGATTTGTAATATTGGAAGGAAATTGGAAAATAAGATATGATCTTGGTGAAATAAGATACCTTATTTCGTTGCGAACCCTACAATGAAGAAAATTATTTAGGTCTACCTACAATATTCTGAGAAAGTAGGTTGTTATCTAATTCATATAAACGACATTGGAAAGGGAAGGCGGTGATCTGACTTTAGGACCTTTATCTTAGTAGAAATAAACTTGGAAAAAGAGATTTATACTTCTTAATTTCTTACCCATGTAGGTTAGAGCTATAAAAATGTAGGACATGGCCCATAAGTGTGTGAATCTACTTTTATGATCAGTAAAGTGAGCAAAACTAATTGGTGAGTGATCAACCTATAAAATACGATGATGGTAGGCAGAATTGGTGCCACGAACAACCCAAAAGAAATGTCACTTAAACCCAAACGCTCACGTTTGCGTTCCGTATGTATTCAATAATTTAATAATTATTCTCCTGAACAAACAGCCATCTATTAAACGCTCCATTCACCGCAGGTGTACCTATATTCTACGTAAAGTAAATTTAATTAACAATTTAATTATATTAATGGAATCGTTTGCACTAACATTTGCATAAAATAGTGGCCTTATTTAGAATTTACTGTACATTGTGTGTGTTATAATCAAAAGGTTTAAACAAATGGGTGTGAGCTTTAGTAGGTATTTAAAGTTAAGAATTGCTTTTAGGTTAGGTTTAAGGTGGCTTAAAATTGTGTCCATAAAAGATTAAGATTAAAATATATTTCAAAGCATATTTGAAGGAACAAAACAAAAAAACAAAGAAATAAGCCGATTTTGCCAATCGTGACTACGTAAAGCCATAAAGCATAACAAAATATTTTTTGCAGGAAAACAAGTTTTATACCCAGTGGCGAAAGTTTATATCACAGGCATTACAGATGCACTTCGGCATTAGGTATATCCATATATTGTTATTGTTGTTAACCGATCACTTTTAAGAAACCTAATTTTAATTTAATTTTATCTTATTAAGAACCAATAACAAAACAAACACTCCAAAATTAAACGAAAAGGAACACTAATAAATCCGTCTGATTTTATTTGACTTTTAATTTCAACAACAACGTGCAGACGAACGAACGACACGTATTTGATTTCAACGACTCTGACAGCCGGCGTCCGAAACGTTAAACCGTGAAAAATCTATTTTAAATGTTTTTAAAAAATACAAATAACACTGACATTCTAAACAACTGTCTCCTTGGATGGATTGAGAGGTGTCATCTCGGAAGGTTTTGATCAGTGATTATGTATTGAGCGGGGCGCGAGCGCGATACTACCCCGTATACGGCGAGTTTCCAACTGAATCACCCCCGATTCGATGCCTCCGCCCAACATACAGCGCTTGCTCGCCGCGCCGCCGCATCAATTTTGAACCTCCAACTCCTCAGTATAAAACCCAAATTAGCTCGTCACATCGTTTGTGGTGAAGAAGATTCGTGCTTCGGTTCGTATAAGCGGCCAATACGCATGTCCACGACAGTGTATATAAATTCATATAGAGGGCATAGTTTCCTTATACATTTGGATTTTCTCGAGTTCAAGGACTTTGCGTTATCTGTTTGAGTTTTTAGACGTTGAATCTGTATTATCAAATTACATTAGATATTGATATGATAATTTGCGATTTCAGTTTGCGTTTCCAATTGTAAATGTAAACAATAAACAATCTTGTCTATATTTTTGGTTGAAAGAAACTTGATTAATATGAAATACATTTAAAGACGATACAAAACACGTAACACCTAATTTATTATTCTTTGAAACAATGTTAATTCTTCAGAATTACTAGGAATTTCTAGACACTTTGATCTTTGTTGATTCCCAGTATTCCCTTTGTTTAAAGTTTCTTCGACATCCAATTATCGACAAGGTAAGTGATGGAATTATTTAGTAAGAAATATCAAGATTATTATTTTCGTAAAAGCGGCAAGCACCAATTTCAATGAAAACGTTAATTGTATTAATTTAACAAAAACACTTGTCGTCGTAAAACGTGGAAAATATTAATTATAATTTTGCTTCCGCGCTCCAGAAAATAAAGGAAAGTATAAAAGGAAAAAAACAAAATCGCAAGGTCAAATCCAAGGGTTTTTACATCTGCGAATATTGTTGTACGAGGCCAGAGCGTGATTCAGTTGATCAATATTAATGCATAGCACCCCCTGAATAAGTATTATAATGGTGGGAACCTTTCACCGTAATGAATATTTCCCCGCTGTGTGGGAAGTTACTTAGTTCTTTTATTTTTATTCGTATACGGTGTATTACTTTTGCTTGTGTTGTATGAGTAAAATACGGCCCGGCTTTCTAAGCCTCCATCCGAGGTCTTAAGCAGAGGATATAATATATGCCTGTCACATTGATAGAGAAAGGAAATCATTACGTAAGGCTGAGTCATTCGTGTGGAATAATTTTGTTTTTTATTTAATGAGTTCGGGTTCCGATTTGTTTAACAAATAGGACCTGCGAATGTTTTACTAAAGCTAGGTTTTTAGGATTTTTTTTTACGGTTTTAATAGGTATTGAAAAAATACCTTTTAATATTGGCATATTTGATAAGGGAATTATTGGGTTCCAACAGGACCGCTCACAGTTTTATAGACATTGTTAAAACTTATTTCTATAAAAAAAAAACTTTAAAATGGATATTTTACTATTTATTTTGGAAACATAGTTTACTGTTGTTTTCATTCACCAACAAATACTAGGTATACTGCTTTAAAAGCAAAAATAAAAAATAATAATTTGGGTACAAACATAAAAAATGTGATACGTGAAACGCATCAAAAAGTAATACCAGTTTATATTTTACTGTGTTTTAATTTTGTGCTTTTAAATTTCATACAAACAAGTCATTAATGTATCCACTAGTAAGGTTTTTTTTTTTATTGCACCGAATACCTATATGTTTTTCAGGACTAAAATAAGACAGTGTTTTTTTCACGTCATATATAACAGCAGTCAAATCTATTCTCTGTTGTGTGAATTGAATGAGATTTTGTTTGCGCCAAAACTAATGAAGCGAAATTACCTTCGAACTATGTTAAAGTTAGAGGAAGGGTGGCACAGTGCATCAATTTTCTGGAACACTGTTATTTCGAACCCAACCTAATATGATGATTGGGGTAATGTGGTCTCTACACCCTTCACGCATTTTGTCGGCCTTTTGTTTCGCTTTACAACTTGCATATTTTATGAAATGTTTTTCATTTGATGTGGGTGCGACTATGAGCAAATTGCTGAGTTATAAAATTGCTTCTGTTTTGGATGTTGTCGAACATAAATGTAGCTCCTAAAACAAAGTAGTCTCAGTGTAGCCGTATAGGAAACGAAAGTGTATGTACAAACCTATTTACAGAAATAAAATCATTTATCATCATCTTTCGTCAAAGCCTGCTCGTAAATTAATTTATGTTTTTTACGGCACATTTTATCCATTTTAATCTCATGTATTCCCCCTCAGCACTTCGTAGGTAACTTCCACTTCATCACTTTCTCAATCCATTTTCGGAAAAGAAACAATTAATTTCGGAACGTCTCAGGGGCCATGAAACCAATTTACGCTTTTCTCCAAAACATGATCAATCAATATCTATACAGTCATGATTTTATTTTCTCCAATGAACAATTTATTATAACGTACATAATTTATTTTCACTATTACTGATTGTGTTATATTACAAAACATCACGGTTATTATACTATATTGCACGATGAGGTAAGTAGAAGTGCCCCACATCTATGTTTGCCAGGCTATGTTTAAGTCGTACATTTAAGAGGGCGAACCAGACTCCGAGTCAGACTCCGAGCTTTACTAAGAAAACCGCATCAACGCAAAAATACTTTAACTGGTCTGCCGCCTCTGTACATTTATGTGCTTGAAGTATTAAATAAATAAAATAATAAATAAATAAATGCGCAGTCGAGTTTTTGTTTACAGGACCAACGAGACGGACGTCATGTCATAATAATATATGTGAGCTGAATATAAATTGCTTTAAGATATGATATGTTTTAAGTGACGGCTTTAATTCCCCAAAGCGCACGTGACTGTTAGTATACGGTTCCATACTGTGCAACGGACAGACGTTGAAGGGAACGTTCCTGTGAGGCTTATACGGGTGTGCTAATGAATATTTTGTGTGTAATTATGTCTGTATCACTTCCGTCTTCATACGATTTAGAATTACCATTTTAGAATTACCATATTTGGGTATTGAGATCATTGTTGCTGCCAAACAAATTGTAGATAAGGTCATTTGTGAACATGGTAGAACAGTTGTGGCCCAGTGGTAACGGCTCCGACTAACGACTCGTGGGGTCGAACCTAGCAGGCGCTTTACTTTGTCTAATTTATTTCATCAGCATTACTATCAATAACGAAAAAAAAACATCGTGAGGAAACCGGCCATTTCTTAAGGCCAAAATGTCGAAGACATGTGACATCTATCAGCCCACACTGGACCCGCGTGATGCATTACGGCCCAGTCCCAGTAGTGGGAACGTTACTGGCAGATTATGTGAAAACGGTTCGAATAAAAGAATCTGTAGGCACTCAACAACTAATAAATACAGTAAAACATTACCAGTTTTCATTATTTCGTCTTCTACTGAATGTAAATCTGAAAATCTTCGCCGCGTGTAAATGCAAAGAGCGGTTACTCTCTACTATCCTTTATCTTCCAGAGCGAAAAGAAAATTAATTCAAATAAATAAGTGAGGCAAGAAGGATATGTATGAAATAAAATGGCAATCTAATCTCAGCCTTGCTGAAGTAATTTCCAGGAGAAATGATGCAGAAAACACAATAGCTGTGACGTCACTGCGTCTGATACTATTGAAGCCATCTCATTACTCTACAGCTGATTGCAAAACACTGCATGCATTATGTACAATGCCTTTGTTGTCAGCCTAGGTCCATTTCGAATTTTATGACAAGCCGTTGCGTATGAAATTCTTTAACCAACAGGGACGATAAAAGAGGTTATTTATTGTGTCATAAAATTTTATTGCAAACACTCAAGCAGAAATTTTCATTCGCTATGCGCTTGCGTCTGTCCGTCTCATTACTTCTATTCTTCAGAAACTTAATTATTCTTTACAAGAGTGTGTCTAACTTCATTGATTTATTTGATTATTTCGAAAATGCACAGACTGAAGTTTGTGAATTTGAGTGACTGATTTTGTTACAACTTTTAACTGTGCTAAGTGGCTTGTTTATTTCTATTCTTACCTTTAGCACAGTTTTATTAAAATTTAAGTGTTCTTATTTCAACTTTTCATGAGCACCTTCTGTGGAAATTTGCATAATTGAATTAGGTACATTTCATTTAATTAGATTCCCTTACACAAATACCATCAATTATAATGTAATTGGCAAGAACAGTGAAGAACAGGTACTTCGAAATTGGGGTTGAAATTATTTTGTTAATTCCTGAATTGTTACCGACACCGAACACCTCTGACTAGTCTTTTCTTGCTATATGAAAAGTATTGGACGAGGTGTATTTCATCCCTCTCAAAATGACACCCAACCTACCACCAGACACGTATAAAAAGTTTCAATTTAAACCATCCTCAACAATTTTTGCTGTTTGTTCCACTTAATATTTTTAAAAGCTGCTAACCTCAATTTAAATTTTTCCTCTAATACTGGCCAGTATAAAACGAAAAAGGTCGTTAATCTCACAAAGTGTATTTGCGTACTGGGAAAAAATTAAAATACGGAATTTGTCAGGGCCCGCTGTGGCATGCCAACTGGCTTTGCCGCAAAAAACTCGCTTAACGTCGGGAGCATCCTGATTCCGAAGCTTGCGGTGGCTCTGGTATGACTAGGGTGGCCTAGATTTCAATCCTAGAAACTAATTTCCATATTATCCCATCTCATTATTTAGTATTTCAGTATTACTATTTATTATTATTATTACTCCCTGAAAAATTTTGGGATTAGAAGTGGATGCAGTAAAGAAACTAATGAGCTGGTTGTGATTTTTTTTAATTAAATCTGCAAAATTGATAAACTATTTCTGTGTTTTACAATGTTAAATAATTACGATTAACGGGTACTACTAAAGTAACAAACAACGTTTTTTTACGTGCGCCTTTTTATTTAGTACCTAGAACTTTGACTAAGTCCTCAATACGTTTCTTTTTATACGATCATGTATTTATACGTTTCTCCCCGTCACATCCGCAATCCTGTCGATGACATTTTATTTAACTTTTCCCATCGGATGTGTTATGAGAAATATTCAAATATACAGCTTTCGTATCCTGGAATTCAAATAAAAATATATTTTGTAGTTTCCTCGTTGGATTTGATTGTAGAATAGTTCCACCACAGACGTATTCAGGTTTCTAAAAATGACATGCGACGTAAAGTCAATAACAAAATCCAATCGGCACTTTTTTCGACCCCGCAGAAATGGAAACGTGTTCGTTACTGTTTGTCATTTTTAGGGTTCCGTAGTCAATAAGGAACCCTTAGCCATGTCCGTCTGCCCGTCCGTTCGTCCGTCCACAGCTTAGCTCACTCTTAGTACTAGAAAGCTATAATTTGGCATAGGTATACATATTAATCACGCCGACAAAGTGGTAAAGTAAAATCTCGAAAAAAAGAAAAATTTAGTGTACCTCCTCTACACGTAAAGTAGGGATGTTTTTTTCTGGTCGTTGGATAGATCTTTCAAAGATACTGCGGGCTTGTGAAAACCATTTTTCGATTTATGGATCCGTTTGTGAAATATTAAGCTTTAAAATTATAATATTTGTTAGAGCCAAGAGTGTGTGTGTGTGCGTGTCCCACCAGCTAAATGGTGGCTTTTGGATCTACGAAAAAATTTGCGGGAGTACTATATATAACGAAATTAAAAGGAAAGCTATCACAGCTAATTAGGCTTTACAAGTTTACGAGTAATAGTCGACCAACACTTAAATTTGCAGTAGCAATGTATGGGAGAACATGATTTTCAACTACAATGTTAAGTTTGTTATAGGGATAAATTCATTCCAATTACGGAACCCTTCATTGTGCGTGGTCCGACACGCCTTTGACCAGTTTTTAGTATTTTTTCATTTGACGAATAGTTTTTTGCTCTGATGGTTTTTTGGATAGTATGTAAATTCACACACAATTATTTTTGAGTCCAATTTTAGTTTTTTTTTTTTTTTCATTTTGTTTTAAACGTGGAAATATAAATTCAAACAAAGTGCGTGCTCTAATAATATTCCAAAATCGATTTACGAAAATCGTAATTGCTCTCAGTAAATGGTTCTATGTCTGCACTTTAATCCAACCTCATGTATTGAAATTCTAAGCATAAATAAATTCGTACCATAGTGCACTCCTGATGACATTTGAAAGCTGAATAAAACAACCACGATTTCAAACATCGATCTATCCGGAACACTCGTAGACAGGTAAAACGGGCTTATCTGCTATTCCGGTAAAGCTTTTAGTCTGGAATATTTATAGAGTGTTCCCTCATGACCCAGAATAAAAATTATGAATAGTTTCCTAATGCATTAGTGGCGATTTATATTATTCGTTTGTCGTCTATAAATTAGAATAGGTATATGTGTCAGAGGATGTATTCGAGTGGGGTTGATTTTTGGTTAAAAAACACTAGATGTCGAAATATAATAAAATATATAAATACATAAATGTAGCTATTATATATAGAACTACTTTAAAAAAAAAATAAAGTAACTACTTATCAAGTTGAGTATATTTTAGAATCATGTCACTTATCAACGCTAGGTATTTTTATTTCGTTTCACATGTCTTTGTCGTGTGATAAAGTCTATAAATAAACCCCTTTTTTTTTCTTTTGCACACTACCTAACACCCTAATAATAAAAATAAAACAAAAATAATAAATAGAAAACAAAAATAATGCGTAATTAACTTTATAACCCCAATATAGGTCAAGCTATATTTACAGCAGGAAGATTAGCATAGGCATAGTACGAATGTATGTACGAGCAACGAAAATTCTAAGCGAAATTCCTCTTGAGGTACCAGCGCTGAAATTTCACAGCACGCATAGCTATCGACGTCCAGACACGGGAACGCATTCATTTTATTACACAAAAGCCCCACCCAATTGAAACATTTACTCACTATCTTATATAACAAGAATTACGACAAGGATCATTCCCAAACAAAATACCATCTAAATACACCGAACTAAAGTTCTTTTCAGGTTGAGATAGAAGTGGGGTTATGTCATTTAGTATGTTAATGGAGTTATTCAGCAACGAAATGTAAATAAAATGGCATGCATTAATTGCAAGGTTTTTACAGCTCGTTTATTGGCAAGGATTTTTTTTTTGTGTTGTTAATGAATCCGTCATCGTTATAATGGAATCATTGGGGTATTAGATCTCAGTGGGTTTTATTAGATTATGTAAGTAAGTTTATCTGTTGTAAAATGTAACATCTACATGCCACTTAGTTTTTCAATTTATTTTTTTGTGAGATTTCAATTCGATTATGTTAATGTTCTTTGGTCAACTTTAGTTCCCCTTAGTATAAATTAATCTTAAACGTAATGTTACGAATAGGACTGTGTTAAAAAAAAAACTAAATGAAAACCAAAAACAGAACCTTGCAGTTTTTTTCCTAGTTTCCAATATTCTTGTTATTCCTAAAAAGGCAAGATACCACAGAATTATTTCATTTTTAGTAGCATTATTTTTAGAATTATTATCATAGACAACAAAAAATACAGACAAAATGTTGAATCATCTACTACTTACTACTTTATTTATGAGTACAGACGCCAGCACATCAAGCTACCCAAAACTGTCAAATTTTCCCAATCAACTTTGAACCTAATCCTTTAGAGATGAAGTTCAAAATCTATTAAAGAAATGTGACAGTTTGTAGTAGCTTGATCTGCACCTACCGTTCTTCATAAGTTCGTGTACAGATAGTGGCAGCCACGAAGATGCATCCCACTCTCTTCCTAATCGTTAGTGTTTACCAAACAAATAAATATTATAAAAAAAAATTAACTAAAAATATCAAATCTTAATCTCAACCGTTAAAATATAATTTTATTTGAATATATATGTATAACCATACATTTCAATATTAATATTTATGTTGTAAAAGTCTAGGTGTTTCTATTAAATTATTTTATACAGTAAGAAACACGTATTAAGGATGAAGAAATTGACTCCAGCCGTGCGATTCTGTAACCGTCTCACCGTGAAAACTTGGGTAAAGTGAGCGTGGAGTGAGCTGTCATTAGGGATTAACACTATCGACACTGCTCACTTCAAGCTCACTTCACTTATGATTTCACGGTGAGATTTTTATAGAATCGACCGACTGATATACAGGTAGGTATTATTATACATATCCAGCTCTGGAGTCAGGGCGTGTTATAGTTTTGGCGATACTCACTAATTATCCACTAATAATAATATATTCCACAATATAATATTCCACAACTTTCACACAACGCCATCTAGTCCCAAACTAAGCAGAGCTTGTGCTATGAGTACTAGACAACTGATAAACATACATATATATTTCTAAATACATACATATTATAGATAAATTACACCCAGACAAAGAACAAATGATCGTGCTCATCACACAAACATTTGTCCTAGGTGGGAATCGAACCCACGACCTTGCGCATAGCAGTCAGGGCCACTGACCACTAGACCAACTGGCCTGTCACTAATAAGTAATTACTGTGTATCGACAAAACTAAAATACTTGCGGAATGTTGCACCCTTGTACTGTAAGCATTAAAAAGAAGAGTGGGACGCGTCTTCTTGAATGTCACTATCTGTATCATGTATTAAGATAAAATTGTTTTTCTCATGATGAGTGAATCGTATTCTTTTTGAGAAATGAATGGCTGAAACCGTAGAAGTATAACTGTCGCATTTCATTCCTTCGGTATTGTTCAAAGGGGATAATAGCCCGGACTTAAATTTTAAAAGCTTGCTGTCTACGCCACTTTGTTTCTAACGGACTTGACTTTATCGGATTTCTCCGCTGATCTCATTGTACCGTTTTAATGCAATATAAAAGATATATTAAAATTCCAAGTGGCTAGCGAAAGCCAATGTTTATTAAAATATTAAACATGAAAAACGAGTGCGAAACTATACTATTGTTGTGATTTATAGAGAAATTACCTATTATGTATTATTGTATAAAGATACTTAGTTATTCCTATATACAAATTGTATAAAAATGCTTATAACACTTATAAAAGGAGTGTAAAGTACATAGAATGTAAGATTTTGCTTACACTTAACAGAAAGCTACTTAAGACGACTTTATAAAGATACTAGCAGTGCCCCGTGCTTTCACCCGCATAAGCTTCAATCCCGTGGGAGTATCGGGATAAAAAGTATCCTATGTGTTAATCCTGGTTATAAACTATCTGTATGCCAAATTGCATCAAAATTGGTCTAGCTGTTTGAGCGTGAAGAAGTAACAAACATACAGACACACACACACACTCACAAACTTTCTACTTTATAATATTAAGTGTGATACCATAGAAAGAAAACAAAACATACAATATTCTACTCAACTGAGAAGAACCCGGAAATAATGATAACGCTACGCAGAGGAATTCCGATAAAATCATAAGCACAGATACTACAAAATGTTTCTAAGACCCCAGACGTAAAGATAGGAAGCTCGAGACACATTTTTAGAAGTGACTATATGTTATCCGACTGGAATTTAAATTCGCTGAATATGTGATTCTGTCACGTATGCTGTAGGGAAACATTTTATTTTATACTTTAAGGAGCTCCCAAAGGTAATGTTATTATTATTAGTAATATTCATAAAGTTATTCAGATATTCTTGAGTGTTTCTGTGGGATTAGATTAATGAGAAAACTGTTTGTAAAAAGTTTATGAATACTTTATCTCTTGTAGACTGACTCGTTATTCCCAAGTTGGACAAAGTCATTGGGTTAGACTGTGAGAAATTTCTCAGTAGTAGACCTGAGTCTGGATATGTGACCCGTTAATGACAATAGGCTCGCCCGTTTTACGTGGGACTTAAACATAATTGGTAAAATTTGGGTGTACTAGAGGTGCACCATTGCGTTATTCTACTACATGCTACTTAAGAAACTAGTCTACAGTAAAGTGCAGGACATGTAGAGTGTAGGCGTGTTGTGCGTCGATAGTTCCCCTTTGTTGAGTGGAACATGACGACATTAAGAAAAAATTGTCTTCGATTACAGGCGCGATATTATGTGTTATCCCTTGTAGATATTTTTGGTATGTAATATTTTCTCGCCTTATAAGTCCTTCTGCTAGGGATACAGATTATTCTCTAGCATAATAACCTTTATCCCTTCGGTGTTTCCTTCAACTAGCTCAAAATATACACCAACTATTTTTCCTTCCTTCCAACATTTCCATAGGAATTGGAGTTATAAGTATAATATACATGTAAATTGCCCTTTTATTTCTGGTGCAAACCCCTCTTGTACGGAGAGGTGTAAGCGTGCAATGAAACAAGTTATTTCATAATACATAGTTTTATACCCAACGTAACCCACTTTATGGTCTTCACGTTACGTTTGTTTTATGATTCAATAATTATTAGCCACTAGAGTATTTTTAGTTTCGTCGCCACATTTTTCTTTGATACCACTTATTACTATGGTTGTATTTAATTTTGAATTGTGCTTTAGAGTAAAGGAGTTTGTTTCAGAGAATGTTTGGCTAACCAAGACAAAATGTTTTAGCAAAAGGTTTGTGGCGGCATCTATATCGCCACATGCGAACTGCGTATAGCACTGACGTCAAAGTATTAAAGCCATGCTACGAGTATAAACATACTCTGGATCCCAAGATTACACCTATATACGAACTACTCTAATAGACATAAGTGCATAAGACTCAGAACTCTATAAACTGTATGGTCTTCTACAAAGTTGGAAAACGGATAATATATTCAAGGGTGTAATCCCCGAATACCGTCAGACATTCAATTCGTTTCGTTGAATGCGATTTTCTCATCGACTTTACGAGGATTCCAGGATTCTTGCTGAGTCTTTGTCTGGAACCGTTCTATTACATAACTTTAAATTCGGAATTGAATTTATCGTACTTTAATTGGATTGCTTTAAATCGTTCTCGTTCAGTGTTGTGAATATTTGTTTCGTGAGTTAATTTATTATTGCCTAGGTCTTTATTATCATTATTAATTCGGGAACATTGTATCAGGAATAAAGTAACGGTCGCGACTTACGAGTTTTAGATCGCAGGTTCGAACGCAGAGAGGTGTTTTACTTTGTGTACATTATTTCATCACCACTGCCTTCAAACGGTGAAAGAAAACATCGTGAGGCAGCCGGCATGTCCTAGAACCAAAAATTCAAAGACATGTGACATCTACCAACCCATACTGGGCCCGCGTGGTGGATTACGGCCCACTTCCTATCACCGAGAGGAGGCCTGTGTTCAGCTGTGGGAACATTTTATGGGCTGATTCAGGTTTTATGACACAAGTATAGGCTGATTTATCAGGAATAAAAAAAAATTGTCCTCAAATCCCCTGGTTTATAAATGATGCTTAAAATTAAGGAGTCAAAAACGGTAAAATGCATGGTTAAGCAGACCCTACTCATTACATACACAATTTTAAGCAGTATTTATAAACAAGGGGATACATATACAACGTGTAACGTTAAATGCGCAAAACCTCAGACACCCCAACTAATTTTTAATTCAATTGATCTATTTCAGAGAGAAAATAAGTAATTAAAAAAATTGTAAAGATTTTATTTGCTGTTTAATTTTACTGGCCATTCTGATCGTTTCTTGCGTCTGCGACGACGCTTTATCGAGGGTGTAGTCGCTGCGCCGCGCTGACATTGGGTTGCTTGACCTATTAATAAATAGACACGGCAACGTTTTTAATGAAGATTTTTTGAAAAAATGTGACCTATATTAAAAAGTGGTTCAATTAATTCTGCTCGTTATTCTGATCAAACTATTTTCAGGTTTTGCGCATTTAACGTTACACGTTGTATAAATTAGAATAAAATACTGAATAACTTCACAATCCAATTATACGGTAGTTATTAATTATATGAAATTATTCAAGCCATGAATATTGTTAATCAAAATCTTTCGTAACCTAACCTAGTTTAAAGTTATGTAGTTTAAACGAGACACCCAATATGTAAGACAACCTCACAAATAGCTTACACATAAACACAGAACAATAACCGCGTTATTCTCAATTTATAACATATAAAAATAAATGAGCTAATTATCCCAAAGTATCCCTCGACCATGCAATTTGCGAAGAAACTCCTTCCGTGACATAATCACGTACTGAGAAGGGATTTCTCGCACCGCTAACTGGCCAAAAAGGCAAAATGTGTTTGTACAAAACCTATATAACGGTGTAGCTAGGTACTTATGAATAAATAAGCTTTAGCAATTATGAGAAGAACCGTGCAAATTGCAACAATGGAAAATTTTAATAGGTAAAAACTGCAAATCTGAGTTTATACTTAGACTAGCTGTTTTCCTCGGCTCTACTTGCGTTGAATTATTTTATATTAATTTCTTAAAACCATGCCAGATCTATGGATAAGAAACGTGTAAATTGGATGAGAGGTTTTCGAGTTCTGATAAATGCACTGCCGCATAGATAGACAGAAAAACATTGGATTTTATAATGTGAAAACATATATAGGTTAATTTTAAATTGGCTAGGTTAACTCCACTGACGCTATGGGTATTAATATTTAAACACGACAAAACATAATAAAATGGTTTTTCTTAAGTCATACTTCAGTTAACATCACTAACAACGGTCGTTGACCTCCCAAAAAAAAAAAACATAAAGTCATTTTAAATTTGATTTTATTGTATTTATATTTCGATACCAATCGCGTTTGTGGAGCTTAGGTAGCCAATTTACAATGACCCTGTATGTAAAAATATGGAAATATGTATAAAAAAACTTGTTCAAGTAGAATACATCAGTAGAAAAATACTACTTTCATTGCTATTCTAGTCAGGACCGGAAACCAGATGCTGCAGCCTAAGTAGATTGTAATCCTATCTTCCACACAGACAACAGAAATAAAGAAATAATATAATATATTATATCTCTTTTAAAAGGCTCCCAGATATTGTATTACAACAAAAGGAAATAAGCTTTGCTGGACTTTCCCGCAATGTTCAGCTCAACCCAGAAGTTAACGTAGTAAGCTTTTTTCTTCAGAGAAAAATAAATAAAAATCGCTCGAGTTTCCAACAGCAGTTTGTAGGCTAATTAATATAAAACATTGTCTCATAAAGGACTGTTTATGGAAGTCTTAAAAATAAAAAGTGTGGTGAAAAAAACTCCGTTCAGGTAAATTGTATTTTGTTTCATTCAGCACCAACTAACACAGATAATGAAAATAGGCAAATAAATATGGTTCTTAAAAATCTAATTCGAAGGGTTAACTCAAGTAGTGGAATGAGACATACATATTTTTCTAGATGTCACTCGGACACTAGATGTAGACAAAGAACAAAAGGACCTTTGAAACGGTTGATCGCAGTTTGATATTATTAGACCGGACTTGACCTTTTTTTAAGTGGACTTGTAAAGAGAGAACCATTCAGTGACAAGTCACTCGGATTGATAACATTATGTCACAGTTTTTCTTGTTGATATACAACGTGTAACGTTAAATGCGCAAAACCTCAGACACCCCAACAGATTTTTAATTCAATTGACCTATTTCAGAGAGAAACTAAGTCATTAAAAAAATTGTAAAGGTTTTATGTGCTGTTTTAGTTTTACTGGCCATTCTGATCGTTTCTTGCGTCTGCGACGACGCTCTATCGAGGGAGGAGTCGTCACCGGGCCACTGCGCCGCGCTGACATTGGCTTGCTTGACCTATTAATAAATAGACACGGCAACGTTTTTAATGAAGATTTTTTGAAAAATGTGACCTATATTAAAAAGTGGTTCAATTAATTCTGCTCGTTATTCTGATCAAACTATTTTCTGGTTTTGCGCATTTAACGTTACACGTTGTATAAGTAGGCAAGTGGTCAGATGCATGTGGCTAAATATTAACAGCCACACGGGTCGATCGATCAGGTTAAGCTACGCTTGCCTCGGTTGTTCCGTGGATGGCTATATATATATCCTTACACACCAAGACCCCTTCCGTGCCTCGAAAAGCACGTTATGCCAAAATCGTCGACTGACAGCTGGAACCAATGTCTCAGCTGTCATTCGTGGATCCTTGACAGTCGTTACGAGTCATCAGAAGCCCGAAAATCTGACAGCCGGAACTACCAAGGACAATCATATTATCCAGTAAATGGGTTGTGGAGGTCAGACACCACCATCATATTTACCATAAATAAACGTATCGTGGGGATCCTTGATAGTCGCTCCATGTAAAATACTGGTTTTCAGCCACATCAGGTTAGACAGGAAGCCAACCCCAACATAATTGGGAAAAGGTTAAACAGGTGATGGTGATAATAAGCAAGTAATTCTGATGGTAGGTGGCTTATAATTGTGTAATACTAGAAACATGGCAGGTGCATTGTGATCCCATTGTGATCCCATTTTTAAGGGTGTGAGCCTGGAGATCTGTAATACAGGTCCCGAACCCAGTATAGACTCCAGCTCTCACAAAGGATGAACTAAATGTAACTTGATGTTAGAGACAGAAATCAAGTCAGCTGTAGCGTTGAAAATGCCGAAAATAACAATTTGTTTTTTTCACGAAAAAAAACAAATTGTGGTTTTTTTCCGTTTTTTTCGCATGTTACATAGAAAAATTGACGGAAGGTATCCTTTGGAAAGAAACAGGATTCTTTCAAATGTTTCGCTTGATGTTTTGAAAAGCCATTCTACCCTCCATTTTATTAGTACGTATTAAGGCCGGACCCTGACCAAATAACCTTGAGCATTCGTTCCCTCTTTGCCGCACCCCACCTCTACAATACTTCGTCTAGCTGGCCATCTGGCGAACAACTTACGAACTATGAAACTGCGACTAGTAAAAAGCACAGACTACAATACAAAGAGACGGCATTTAATAAAAAAAAAATTATTTCTATGAATGAAAGAAACAGTGCGCCTATGTTGGTCATGAATGTCCACGAATACTTACTTTCTAATTTTTGGAACGAAAAAACGTTATGTGACTATTTTATATGATTATCCAATGGGGTCAAAATCCAAATTCAAGATAACGTCTCCAAAAATTTGCAAATTTTTCGTCATGGGTGTCGTTTTCATGGTTTTCGAGGGCGCTGACAACGATTATGGGGTCAAAATCAAAATTCAAGATGGCGGCTCCAAAAATTTGCAAATTTTTCGTCATGGGTGTCGTTTTCATGGTTTTCGAGGGCGCTGACAACGATTATGGGGTCAAAATCAAAATTCAAGATGGCGGCTCCAAAAATTTGCACATTTTTCGTCATGGGTGTCGTTTTCATGGTTTTCGAGGGTGCTGACAACGATTATGGGGTCAAAATCAAAATTCAAGATGGCGGCTCCAAAATATTGCAAATTTTTCGTCATGGGTGTCGTTTTCATGGTTTTCGAGGGTGCTGACCACGATTATGGGGTCAAAATCAAAATTCAAGATGGCGGCTCCAAAATATTGCAAATTTTTCGTCATGGGTGTCGTTTTCATGGTTTTCGAGGGTGCTGACCACGATTATGGGGTCAAAATCAAAATTCAAGATGGCGGCTCCAAAAATTTGCAAATTTTTCGTCATGGGTGTCGTTTTCATGGTTTTCGAGGGCGCTGACAACGATTATGGGGTCAAAATCAAAATTCAAGATGGCGGCTCCAAAAATTTGCAAATTTTTCGTCATGGGTGTCGTTTTCATGGTTTTCGAGGGTGCTGACATCGATTATGGGGTCAAAATCAAAATTCAAGATGGCGGCTCCAAAAATTTGCAAATTTTTCGTCATGGGTGTCGTTTTCATGGTTTTCGAGGGCGCTGACAACGATTATGTGGTCAAAATCAAAATTCAAGATCGCGCCTCTAAAAATTTGCAAATTTTTCGTCATGGGTGTCGTTTTCATGGTTTTCGAGGGCGCTGATAACGATTATGTGGTCAAAATCAAAATTCAAGATCGCGCCTCTAAAAATTAGCAAATTTTTCGTCATGGGTGTCGTTTTCATGGTTTTCGAGGGCGCTGACAACGATTATGTGGTCAAAATCAAAATTCAAGATGGCGCCTCCAAAAACTTGCAAATTTTTCGTCATGGGTGTCGTTTTCATAGTTTTCGAGGGTGTTGACAACGATTATGGGGTCAAAATTCCAGGTAGCGCCTCCAAAAATTTCTAGAAGTTTTTCTGTGTCTGTTTAATTGAGTGTCACTAAGTATTCTGATAAAATTGTACTACATTTTTTATAGCTTACACTATAGAAGCTTAATAACTTGTTGAGTCTATTATACAGAAGGTCCAAAGAACACACAAAATCTATTACGAGACTCGTAGCAAACGCATGGCTAGTTTGAGGCTTTATGCAAACCAAGTCCTTCCTTCTCTTGTTGGAAGGTACTGGGTCAAAAGGAAGTGCAGTGTGCTGGTTTACTATGCTTAAAATAAATAATTGCCTTACTGTTAGTACATTACATGTTATATAGAATTGGTGCGTAGGAAATCTAAAAGGGCGAAAGGTAGCAACTTTTGGAATTATTGCTCTTTGAGCGC
This sequence comes from Eremobia ochroleuca, assembly GCA_949629135.1. Lineage (NCBI taxonomy): Eukaryota > Metazoa > Arthropoda > Insecta > Lepidoptera > Noctuidae > Eremobia > Eremobia ochroleuca. Next base: position 10,404,959 of record OX451397.1, on the reverse strand, counting down.
GCTCTAGAGGGAGTAAAATTGTTTTTGCAGCACCCCACCAGGAAGTTATGCAATAGTTAAGTATGGATTGACACAAAGCTAAATAAACCTGTCTAATTCATTTATAGTCGGCTATGTTCTGTAAGTTCTTAAAAATATATTTATATTAATTTGCGCACTCTGGTACAGACTTGAGCAAATCGATATTTATTTATTTAAGGACTTTGGTAGACTTACAGCTAAATACAATGGTGATAAATAACAGTATAATAATCTGACAGCCAATTATAGAGCTTCTCCTGGATGTCTGCCTATTATGGCAGCTGCGCCCGAAAGAGCCATTAGAAATTGCGAATTGTTTTTCTCTGACGTCTGACGTCAATAATTCTTCAGTTTATTATTTTTTTTGGAAATTTTCGCAGCCGCCATCTTGGCTTTAGATTTTGACCTCACTATCAGCTTTAGCACCCTCGAAAACTATGAAAACGACACCCATGACGAAAAATTTAGAAATTTTCGGAGCCGCCATCTTGGATTTACATTTTGACCTCACTATCAGCTTTAACACCCTCGAAAACTATTAAAACGACACCCATGACGAAAAATATGGATATTTTCGCAGCCGCCATCTTGGATTTAGATTTTGACCTAACTATCAGCTTTTGCACCCTCGAAAACTATGAAAACGACACCCATGACGAAAAATTTAGAAATTTTCACAGCCGCCATCTTGGATTTAGTTTTTGACCTCACTATCAGCTTTAGCACCCTCGAAAACTATAAAAACGACACCCATGACGAAAAATATGGAAATTTTCGCAGCCGCCATCTTGGATTTAGATTTTGACCTAACTATCAGCTTTAGCACCCTCGAAAACTATGAAAACGACACCCATGACGAAAAATTTAGAAATTTTCGCGGCTGCCATCTTGGATTTCGATTTTGACCTCACAATCAGCTTTAGCACCCTCGAAAACTATGAAAACGACACCCATGACGAAAAATATGGAAATTTTCGCAGCCGCCATCTTGGATTTAGATTTTGACCTAACTATCAGCTTTAGCACCCTCGAAAACTATGAAAACGACACCCATGACGAAAAATATAGAAATTTTCGGAGCCGCCATCTTGGATTTAGATTTTGACCTAACTATCAGCTTTAGCACCCTCGAAAACTATGAAAACGACACCCATGACGAAAAATATAGAAATTTTCGGAGCCGCCATCTTGGATTTACATTTTGACCTCACTATCAGCTTTAACACCCTCGAAAACTATGAAAACGATAGCTAATCCAAGATGGCGGAGTAGCGTCCTTTCGTCTTTGTCTATCGATTAGTGTCAGTAGCAAAATTAAATAATGTCTACTTTACGAGGAGATACATGTTATCAATCACCATTTCTCATTTCTGGAGTTTCGTTGTAAGGAGATTTATTAAAGATGTACTGATTAAAAAGAAAAAAAAAAACTACAATTATGGAGTCAAGATTATGTAGAAATTTAATGTATTTTTTTTTTGTTAATATTTCTTTTAAATAAGAAGTAGATAGCTTCGAAAAACTGCACAAAAACGGCTTCCGCGGCGTTTTGGTCGGGGTGCCGCCTTAATATGGAAAGAGATAAAGCATAGAATATCTTAAGTGAAATATAGTAAGAACGGATTTGAATAAAAAAAACATGAAAGTTTCCCGTTTCTTTCATATTTTTCGGATTTTTTCGGTTTTATTGAAAAAAAACATGAAATATATATTGACAAATTTTCTTGAAACTTTCGAATGAAACATTGAAAAAAACAACGGAATTGGAAAGAAACGGGAATTTTTCCTGCTTTTTTCAACGCTAGTCAGCTGTATGTCGGAACCATTCCTTGGACTGTTCATAAAGCCAGCACCACCTGGTGGCGCTGGACAGAATCTAGCCTGAGTTCGTGGCGGGTCGCGGAGAGCGAGCAGCGAGGTGGAGCGGCTCACATGACCATTGGACATCGTACGGACAACATGTGCTCAGAAACTGTCTCGCTTTCCGTATCGTTGTGTTGTGTACCTACAGTGTCTGATTCGCTAGTGTGATTAAACTGTAAACCGTTTTTTTATTGCGTTATAACCAAAACTACCCATAGTACGCTCACAGTAATAAAAATATGGCTGATAATAATGAGACGCACATATCTTATCCGCCATGTATATATAAGAGTCAAAGTCCCGACTGACTGACTAATATATCAACGCACAGCCTAAACTCACCCCTAAGACAAAAGAGACAAAATTCCACCCCTAAGAGGGTGAAATGGGGGGTTGAATTTTCTATGGAACTTTTTATTGTCTGGTTCGATTGACTCGAAAATTGGCACACATACTCTTTAATTAAAATAATGAGACAAGTGTATCACAGTTTTCCCAAAATTATCCCCCAACAGAGTCTGATAAGGCTTCGAAAATCCTACACGGCATGGCAGAAGGGCGCATGGCGCACAAGACGTCCCCCCACGTCTTGTGCGCAGCGCGTTGTTTACCTTGTAATATGTGACATGCCAATTTTCACGTGGACTCGTGATACGCGACATTGATAATACCGGTATACGTGGTGTCTGAAAAGTCATGGATTACCTTTTACCTGCTGATGGGCCACATTGAGATCTACCAATAAAAAAATTACCTACCAATAATTTTTTTTTTTTCACCAGGGCCGGTCAAAAATAAGGTAAAATTTTTTGGTGAAAATTTCAAGTTTCAACCTAAATTTTAGGTATTTAAAAGATTATATCTGTAACTTTCTTGTATTCAATCGATAGTAGGATGATTTAAGATGAAAAAAAAAAAAACCTGTACTCGAAAAAGTTTTCATTCGTAGAAATGGCATGGAAAAAACTGATCAGAGGTAGAGATTTTCCAAATTTTATTAAAAATCAATAAACTCGGAAACCATAAGACTTTTAGTATGGTCATTTTTTTTTTATTGGTAGATCCCAATGTGGCCCATCAGCAGGTAAAAGGTAATCCATGACTTTCCGGACACCCGGTATGTCTCTAAATAGATTTAATAAATCATTGTCGTTACCGGTGTCCATTTTCAATCAAGGTGTCAAGATGTATCAAAATACATTTTCGATAAAATAAAGTCATTTGTTTCTTGTAGGCCACATGGACGAAGCCGCGGACAGAAGCTATTCGGCACTAAAACACCATTCCAACTTCTGTAGATACTTATAGTATGGGAGTCTTCCACTATCGGCAATCGATGTCGCCGTCGTGCCGTGGTCCCAACGATAGTCGTAGCTTCGATAGCAAACGAATAATTAATCGGTCAACCGACGTCTCTTGCTCCATTTTCTGTTAAATTGGGCTACGTTTTATTTCCTTCGCATTGTTGGTTAGAAGATGAATTATTAGCAAGAAATATACTGGCCAAAGGCAGCAGTTTTCTTGGAAATAGAGTAAATATTTGAAGAATTCCGACAACTATAGAGGGCTTTCTTGAGGCAAACACACGTGTTTGCGTGTTACTTTAAAAAAGGAAGCTTAGCTATTATACTCGTAAAATCAGCCTGTAATGTTCCCACTGCTACGACACAGACCTCCCCTCTTCGAGAGGGAGTGGGCTGTAATCTACCACGCGGGCCCAGTACGGGTTGCTAGGTCACAAGTCTTCGACGTTTTGGTCCTAGTACATGCCGGTTTCCTTACTATATTTTCCTTCACAGTTTTGAGAGCAATAGTGGTATAATTATTTACAAAAAGTAAAGTGCCTACCTGGGTTCGAACCCACGGCCTATTAAGCCAAAAGTCAGTGTTTATAAGTCGGTGCTACTGGGCTTTCACTGCTCTCTGGTTAGCCATTAGTGATTCTAAAACTGATGAATTTTGAATTATGAAGCTGGGGAACAAACATTTACGAGAGAAGTATTGTGCAAGCAAAACAAATGCTTTTGCCAAGCTGTCGCCTATGAATACTGGACATATAGCAACTATACGTTGCTTGGTTGACTCTTAAAACTTGCACGTGCTAGTAAGCAACTTTTGTTCCTTAAGATGAAGGAGGAAGTAAGAATATAAACTTGGTAAAGTTATCTGATACGTTGTACTTTTTCTCCCGTGTCATTATAACGGCCTGTAAATTTTCAAAAAAATCCGTTTTTAAAAATTCTCTTCGACATATAAATTAAAGTTTGGAATGTCTACACTAATAGCATGCTGTGAAAGTTTGTCGTCTTATATTATAATGTAAAGAGTGTAGCTTCCTTTTACTGGTAAGTATTGGATAAAAATAAAACTCAAGGACTTATTGTTTTCATTTGCCATCACATAAGTATCGACTAACCTGTCTTGTTAGCAAGCAAAATGTTAACAGCGTCGCAACTTCGTAAAATAGTTGTTTGTTCGAAAATTCAACTCCTGTATTTCGTAACTGAGTGCATTGTCATTGGTGCCAACAGCAATTGGGGCTGCTGAAACAGCGTTTCGGGTTTCTATTTGTATTGTTTCTGTTGAGTGAGAGTTTTTTTTACAATTTTTCATAAAATGCTGTGTGAAATCCCAATGTTCGTCGTTTTGTTTTGTCAGAAGCTGTTTATTTTATTCCAACATATTTCTACCAATTTGTGGGATATGTTTGTGTTATTACAAAATATATCAAATACCGAACATAATAGTCAGATAGGAAACGCCAATCGTCATCTAGTTTTTAAAATTTAACTGTCGTGTAAAAGTGTTTGTGGAAACCTACTTACAGAAAAAAAAAAATCATTTATCTATTATTTTTTATTGTAAAATAACGAACATCCCAAATTCACAATTTCACAAAATGAATTAAAAAGTGTTGGCGATGTTATTACCTAAGTTGGTCGACAATAACCGACGAACCCTACTCGATACTTTTAATAGATTTTGTTACTATCTGATAAATTAATAAACATCAAACTAACATTGCTTAAAAGAACCTCTCAAATAAACTAGAACCTTAATAAAATTATCATCGACCGTTAAAACCTCAATAATAACTGTTATTGTTCCCTTTACTGGAAAACCTTTGTTTCCATCAACTTCCATTATACGGCTAAATTGTTCATAGACGATATTATAGCAATCATCTTGATTACCCTTATTTGCAGACTAGATAATGGGTTTGTTTTCTCTTTAATTTTCTGTTTGCATAGGGTAGAACTTACTAGAATTCGTCAAGCTAGATGGAAATTTAAAGCCTATTCTGAGAATGTCTGGTCTGTCCTAAAATAGCCCTTACTTGCGCCCGATAGTATGTTTATATGATAGTATGTAGCTCGATAGTATGTCACTTTGAACTTTGCCACTGTCGGTGGTCTGAAATGAGAATTGTTTCTAAGACACTAAAATGTTCACGTGTAACTTAGGTTCTTATGTAGATAAAGGTTTTCATATATACAACCAGATTTAGAGATTATTTTGTCATTTCAATAACCTTGATTATAGAGGTGGATTAACAAAAGTGTTAATAATTTTAGTAAACCATAATCTTTTTAACATTCAGAAGGTTTTGTTAAAGTAAATAATGGTATATTCAAATAAAATTTCAACATTTCTGAAAAGTAAAACACCTATTAAAAATGCACATGCTTTCTATTTACAAATCCTCCTTTATTCCCCAATTACACATATTTTGTTAAGCTACACTAATCCGTTTACTACCTTATTAGGAACACTGCCACATGCGAAGCCCAGCAAATGTAACAAGATGTCGTTAACGTAATGCCTTGTATTCGTTTCCGTTCAATCGACATACATTTGTATACACGCTCCACTGCCTATCCTAGAAAAATAATCCTAAAGATCTCCAATTGAATCTTCTTCTGAAAATCCAATATTATTTGTCTATTGATGCGGGGATTTGCATGCTTGTTTTCACGGAATCGGTACACTTAGTGTGTTGGATTTATCTAAGCTACACGCAAATCAAACCGGGTTGTCTAAAATTCAAAATTGTGCAGAGGTCCTACAAATAACAATTTTCTTAATACCTTTTGGTTTCACTATTCGATTCAAAACATTCAATACATCCAATATTTTCCACAAGTCAATTCAAAGCATTCAAAAGAACACCAAAAATCGTTCACACATAATCCAATTTCTACTGACATCCCATCCAAAGCGATATCAAAAGCGATATTTAGCACTAAATAATTTTCCAAAAGCTCCAAAGTCTAAAATAAATATAGATCTCATCTAGTTACCTGTGTCACCTGATCCCGAGGTCCTGAACAGGCCTAAAACAGAATTTAATGATACTTTGTATAATGTTATAGCGATCGATATTTAATTTTGTTTCCGCTTGAAGCAAACTTTAGAACTTATCAGGATTAGGATGGACCCTAATATTGAAAAAGGTAAAGAACACTCCAAGCCAAATGTTGGTTTCACAAACGAAATGTTATCCTAGATATCAATATTCGATAGGAAAAGCCAATATGTTTTAAAGATGAATTAAAAACGGATATTTTTTTTCATGAACCAAATCCAGTATTTATTCAATGCTTTTATTTGTCTTCAATAAACGCGAAATTAAATTTTTATGAAATTAACTCAGCTGGTGGTTTTACTGGTATTTTCAGACATTTGTTGGCAAATGATTTTATAATGAACGGTGAACACCATCCACAAGTACACACAAAATTTTGAATCAGTCTTAGAATAATTAGGAAGGAGCATACTGTTCATAAACGGAACAAATATGCTGCCCCGATGATGCAATCAAGATACTTACAGTTGTTACAATAACATCAGAAAAAGAAGATATCTATATAAAAAGCTAGAAGCAAGATGAACAAATGAAGTAAAGACACATGAGATGAGACAAACAAAACACTAGTATTAACAATCAACTAAAACCAAGAAGAAAAAGAAAAGACAAGAATAAAACACCTAAAATGAGTTCTTTATAAAAAGCTCTCGAAACTGAAAAACTAGTCACCGCAGTTTCGGTACAGATAGTCAGATACTGCCGCTATAAAATTGTATTACTTCGCAAAGCTAAAAGTATGAAAACACCGAATAACGTACAAACTACCCATATCCTAACCATAAATAGTATATTACTTGTACTATACTAGTCTATTATCTATTAAAACTTCGGTAATTTTATTGCAGTGATAAATCTAATAATTTCCCAAAACCAGGTATAAGGTAGAAAATTCATTAATTATTTTATACTTGGAAAACTAGCTGTGAAGAGTCTTTAAACTTAGCCATATAGTTGTCAACCACTTTACTAGAAAATGGTTGAACTTTGGAATGAACTTCATTTCCAGTGCGTTATAAAGCAAGTTCCACACTCTCATTTCAATGAAGATAATAAATAAGACATAATTTTAAAGTAAGAACTTCATAGAGTAAACTTGCTTCAACTCCTTTTGTAGCTTTAAATACGAGACATAGTACAGGATAATTAGTTCTAAAAAGTTCATAGTCGCGAACAATCCAAACGCTGTCTAGAACAATATGAAAAGTTGAAGTTTTAACGTTTGACGCTAAGTGTTTCTGCTCTAATGCACCTTTTGGCGGATAGCCAAGAGTGCACACAATGGGCGCAGATTTCTGTTATGTCCTAACTTGTGTAGCTTGTACCGGATTTATTGCATATGTTGGGTCAACCAGCCTGTATGCAGTGTACATGGACGATGTACGAGTTGACCGTTGATCACATTCTCAGCACCTGTGTTCAATAGTGTTTCCTACATGAATTGGATCCCATTGTTGCTCGATTCGATTGTTGTTAAGGGCGAATTGATTGACAAATGACCATTTGTCAATTAATTCACCCTCAATGTAATAAACCTTCCCGTACATAGAAGGCTTTATAGACCTCTTAAGCCTTCTATGTACCGAAAGGTTTATTATATTCCATATTTTACGGGTGAAACGGATTTCATATTGGAATTTCTGAAACAGTGTGTTGTATGCTCAAAATCAATAGCCAAAGATATTGGCAAATTAATATCTATTATGCATATCCATTACATGGAAGACAATTTCTCTTTGATAATAAAGGCAGTGGCATTAGATATGAAATTGCATTATGAATTATTCAGCAACGTGGTCTTTAAAATCAGTACCTACTGCGATTTATTTTTGAAGTATTGTAAATCTACTCCATCATGTTTACTTTGTAATTATTTAAAGTGTTAAACAGTTTTATTATATTTCATAGCTATCATAACCCAAATATTATTTTTGACCGACGTTTTTTTAATCTAAAGCTATCTGAAAATAATATATTTGTTGTTAAAAATTAATATCCTTAATTCCCCATTACTTGACCTCAAGTGGCTCAATCCACTCCAGTACCACTCCTGTTCAATAAACACTTCGTGGAGACAATATTCAAGTATACCGACATATTTCCAGCACATTTCTAAAGCATAAAAGTTATAACACCATTTATTTGAACTACGTACGACTATATATGCCATAACTTCAACAGCGTGTTTGTAATAAATATATTTATTGCCCTTTTGTCTCAGTGTCTACCTCTTTCAGTATTTATTGGTTCTAGACTTTTTTATGTTCTATAAATTATATAGGAATCACTTGAAAAAAGAGATATAAAACGAGAATTGTTGCCTTGGGCCAAGGCATAATGTACTCGAATTATCATAGTGGTTTGAATGAGACTGGGAAGTTTGTTCGTTTGCATCTTCCTAGCTTAAGGTGAAGGGCGGGCGTTTTGGGGGACTGTCTTATGTAATTTTGACTTTAAAAAAGTGCTGATTATCATAAATTAATAGGAGATAATACGGCAAAGTTTCGGCGCCAGAGGACAGCACTAGCACAAACAGTAAACAAACATTTGTGTCAAGTAGCTCGAAGTGTAATAAAAATTGTTAAAATCGACCATCATTGAGTTTTAAATAGTGTAAAGCAGGGCTCGGAAACCGGTTGAAATTCTTAACCGGTTACGATCATTGACCCCAAACCGAAATCGATTTAGGTTAAGGTTTGCACTTTACCGGTTTTTACCGGTTTTTGCGGGAAACCGGTTTTTCATGAATTTTGGTTTTGAAAGTGAAAATTAACCGGTTAAACAGCCCCCGCCCCCTAACTAAGCAAGTCGCAACATGAATCTACCCGCACCATTTAAGTTCTCCGGTTGTATTTGACGTCCTCAGATCAAACATTTTTTTTCCTAATGTTTTCTGGGGTACTAAATGTACTAATGTCACTATAACTTGTTGGAAGTGTTAAAAAAGTAGACGAAAAATATTTACGACTTACGGAATTAACCGGTTAATTTGGGTGTCAAAACCGTTTGTGCTTATGTAACCGGTAACCTTTGTCATTTGGGTTACATATGAACAGTTCACTTGTTTAACCGGTTAATGTGGGAACGATATATTTACCGGTATTTCATCGAAATTAACCGCTCTTTTTAAACCGGTTCAGAGCCCTGGTGTAAAGTGTATTATTATTCACTAATGCATCAATGCTGCGTGTTCGGGTGTAATAATATAGCGAACTTGTCCTTTCCAAAGGACAAAAAGCTGCAACAACTATGGGAAGCAGCAACACGGTGTAAAGACTTTCGAGCAAAAAAACACTCTAAAATGTGTTTCGCACACTTTAAATCCGAAGATTATATTGAAATTAGAAAACTTTCAGGTAAAATCGATGTAATAATAAAATAACATTCACTATAATTACGTAAGACTCACAAATATGATTCCATTTTGAACATAACCTAAAATTTCTTTACTATTTTTAGGGCTAAATAACATCAGGCACATTCTGAAAAAAGGAGTAGTGCCTTCAATTTTTTATGGTAAAAACGGAAGATATAAAGGCCAAAAGAAGCCGAGAACGTTATAATAATTGTTATTAAAAGTAAAATACGACATGATATGTCAATGTTTGTTTACTTCATGTGCTAGTGGCTCCATCTGTGCCGAGCTTTGCGTAATATTCCCTATTTGATTTGAATAAATGTCTTGTTTTTTTTTTGTCTACTAATTTAAACGTTTCAGTGCATTTAGTAAAAATATAGAGCCTTATCCAATATCTTCACTATTTTTATTTCATTCTTTCGTATATGAATTGTTTTGATTCATCCAGAAAACTTACTCTCATATTAACTTTCATAATAAACGGTGGGTTTATTTTAATGATAGTTTTGTTGATAGTAAAATAAACGCATCGCTTTACCAGTGCTTGTCAAAGGCAACTTGGAAAATAATTGCTATACCCTGAACTAACGACATTACATCACGTTAAAATATACAGCTATACTTGTATGCTGAGGATTGAAACATAATCTGACAGTTTCAAACTATACATTTATCCATTTTGGTAAGGATATACAAACATGTACGTATATACAACTACACAACATGGTTGCTTTCAATTCTATCCTTTATATTTGGGATACGTTCTTCGCTAAAGTTATTTGACTACACAACAGTGTAAACGCTTCAACTAACTTCACTTTCATATCATTTTATGTCTACGTTCTCATACAAAACACAAAAACCATATCACAACAATAAACACAAGTCATCACAAAAACGAAGTTACAAAACAACGGAAAATTGTTTAATTGTTTCGCAGTCACTGTCTCGTGCAAATGACAACCGCAAAAATCCTACTCGTACAGGAAACTTAATGAAATTAATCATCACTTTGTAAAGCTTAATAAAAGTAAAATGTAGCTCTTCAAGCGCTGCGTTGTTCGCCGTGGAAAAGGTAAACGTTTGTGAAACCAAAAACTGGTTCTCAGATATTTTGTATTACCACAAAAACCACATGTTGTGGTGTGGATTTATGAACAAATGGAAATATTAATAATGTTAAATACAATTTTGCTCGGTGATCTGAGGACGATTAAACAAAGGTGTGAAAATAAATATTTTTATGAATATGATTATAACAAACCAATTTTTACTTCCGAAAATACAGATTTGTATTCGTTATAAACGTAGTATTAACTCCATACCTATCACAAATACTCATTTATTCAAATTTTTAAAACGAGTATTAGTAGGGGAAACCATTCAGTAAAGTTGTCGGCCTCCTCATAGTAATTGGCATAGTAAATGGAAATGACGTGACTTAGAGTGAGATAAAACAAGTGCCAGTAACTAAAATTAAATGACCAATAACTATACTGTTTCCCCTAATATTACCAGAATTAAAAAACATCACAATTTTCTGATACCAGTTAATACTTCTCATTATAGGTTCAACCATTCGTAAATAGACAGCCTAAAAACAGTCAGGTGAATGAAAAACAAAAAATTCTGCTGTTTTGGGTATTTCAAACATTGTTTTAATCCTTAGGATTTGCAGCCGTGGTGAGAATTATATTTAACATTTTAAATAAAGCACTGTTTCGCTGAGGCTCTCTTCAACGGGAAAACATTCGTTGCAATTCCAAAGCATAATATGTAACTACTTTGTTCCGACTAACGATTTTAGCTCTTATTTCAGGCTTGATTTTAACCATACTCTCACTCATAATTAGTGCAGTCTTTGAATATTTTAGTCACTTTGCAGATAAAGACGTTTTTTGCCCATGGTGTTTCATGAGGTTTTTGCGGTGTGCCATGGTATAGCTTATTTTAGGTGGCATGTATGTTACGTTGTCATATCTGATTTTAAATTTTGTGCATATGAAACACAAGGTTCAAGTCCGCCCAGACTTGAACCTTGTGTTTCATACGCCCAAGATAGTAGTACATATATGAAACGAAAAAGTTACATTGATACTTGTCCAAGTACCAATGTGACTTTTTCGTTTCATATGTACTTTCTGATTTTATGTTGTACATTCATGAGGAAACCTGGGCAAAATTGTTATATTGTATAAAACAATTATATAACATAGTAATAACAAATATGTAAATTGTTACTCATGTAACAATTATTATCTACAATGCTTTCGCATTTTAAAAGCGTAACATAAATTACGAGGGCTATGTCTAAATTGTATACTTGTCACTACAGTTTACATATTTGTAAGGTTTTTCTGTTTCAATTATGTGTTTTAGAGTTTTGTGGCACACGGACTTGAAAATTTGTAACTTTTAAATAGTACTTAACTAGCGACCCGCCCCGGCTTCGCACGGGTGCAATGCTGATCACTATCACTACATAGTATAAAACAAAGTCGCTTCCCGCTGTCTGTCTGTCTCTATGTATGCTTAGAACTTTAAAAATAAGCAACGGATTTTGATGCGGTTTTTTTAATAGATAGAGTGATTCAAGAGGAAGGTTTATATGCATATAATACATGCATAATATAGTAGAGAAACACTGATAATTTTAGAGCCATTATTTCTCTTAAAAAGTATAGGATAAAAAATGGTTATTGTGGGTTATCCCTAAGAGATAGACATATGCCATCGCGGACTTTTTTGTAGACCTTTTTAAGGTGTACAATACTGTAGTACATTATTTTGATCTATCTCGTAGGGTTAAGCCAGCGTTTGCAATGTAAGCGCAAAAAAATGTGTTTATTTACGACATCCCATTAGAAACCTCTAAAATGATCAGTGTTGCTCTACTATATTATACATGTATTATACATATAAACCTTCCTCTTGAGTTATTCTATCTATTAAAAAAACCCGCATTAAAATCCGTGGCGTAGTTTTAAAGATTTAAGCATACATAGGGACAGACAGCGGGAAGCGACTTTGTTTTATACTATGTAGTGATTATAAATTTGAGTGAGGGGCCCTGAGTTTTAGTTAATTTACAAAGTCTGGAATCGCCGATCCGTCTTGAGCAAGCATAGTGATCAATGCTCTTGCCTTCGCTGTATGAGAAGAGGACTCTGCCCTGCAGTACACAGTGGGAGTGGGTGGTATCATTAGGGCTCATTAGGGTTAATGGGCTCAAACTATAGAATAGAATAGAATACTCTTTATTTTTATTCGACTCTGAAATTGTAGGCAGAAATAAATAGCAAAATTCTTTTGTAAGAGAGCAGTGATGGCCCAGTGGTAACGTTATGAGTTACGAGTTATAGGTCGTAGGTTCGAACCCAGACAGGTGCTGCTACACTTTGTGTGAAACAGTAAAGGAAAACATCGTCAGGAAACCGGCATGTCCAAGAACCAAAAATCCAAGACATGTGACATTTACCAACCCGAACTGGACCGCCTGGTAAATATAGCCCACTCCCTCTCGAAGAGAGGAGACCTGTTTCCCAGTAGTATAACTATTAGCTATTCTTAGTGCAGCTTATGCTATTCTTTTATACACTCATAACGTAAACACTCATACATTAGCGAGATTATCATAAAAGCAGTAACTGAAATTACTCCAATCTCTATCAATCCATTTTCCGGCAACGGCAATCTGTGGGCCGATCCATGTTTTCTAAAAATCGTGAAAGCCATCTGCCGCTTTCAGTTTATAACGACAGAACGAGTATGATCACCCCGATGACTGACAGTCGATTTATCTAGTAGTAAATCGAGTAGAAGTACTTGTACGTCGATCAGATGGGACTCACCATTCAATATTTTAAAGTGATGGCAATGATACTTGAAATATTTTTTTTTTTTTTAGGAAAATGTTATAAGTGGTTCCATGTTCACTTTTTTTTATTTTACAGGGTAAAGTAAATTAGCTGTCAAAACTTCACAGACAAAGTCTTAACTCTTAATTTCGAGTTGGCCCAGTAAATTAGCGTCCAACGAATTACCACTTCACTGTAATTGTAAGTGCAGTTTCTTCACAAAACCAGAACTTCGTAATTAGACTAAAATTGTGCAGTTTCTTCACAAAAACACATTTTATTTCCCATTGGTTTCCCACAAATATATTAACTGTATTTTCTAATCGTCTATTCTTGCTTATAAGTCAATATTAATATGAACTCTACTTTCCCCACCGCCTGAGGCTTTAATATATTGAAGTTGCTAGTACCCACAAAGTATTTTATGTAGCGTTCATTAGATGCTTGGCGATCTGAACTGGACTTTGCCCTGGTAAGTTGAAATTGTGATGGAATTCACTTTGTTTTTCCAACTGATTTATTTTACTTGAATTTACAGCAACAGAAAACTACTTAATTATTTCCGTTTAGTTCAACGCGAATGTTCTGTCATTTCATTTTGGGAAAAGATTAATAATTAGGAAAAGGTTTTTATCGTACATATATATAATTCTTTGCACAATTTATTTCTATGTGAAATATTTTTTGCCGGTTCTGAATATTTGCAAGGAAATTTATTTTTCGCCGCCACCGTGAAAGAGACTAACTTGTCAAAAGTTTTAAGACTGAATCAAATACTTTAACACCTCCTTGAAGTTCTAAAGAACCGGTTACTTGCCCTCGTAAGTATATGACTCCTTTGATCATGAATGTTTAATTAGTTAGCGAACTCTTACAAATTGTGACTCATCGCTTTCGTTAGATAAGTTGCAGTGGTTGGACATAAATATGCAAATATTATTCAACACGAGTCTTCTATGCAAATGGCTAAAAGGATTTATAAAAAAAAATCTAGTGAAAAAATCGCAGACGATTTTTTCGATCCGATGGTCGTATAAAATTTTAAAAGAGAGAAAGAGATTTTAGACAAATCTTGTGTGTGAATTTTGTAAAGCCTGCATTAAATTAAATCAATACCATCAAAATACGCATTATTCAAGCTATACTTGGATTAAGTTCACGGGTCGATCGATCAGATTAAGCTGTGCTTGCCGCGGTTGGTCCGTGGATGGGTGACCATCTTCACATACCAAGACCACACCGTGGCTCGGAAAGCACGTTAAGCCGTTGGTCCCGGCTGTCATTCAGGGATCTTTGACAGTCGTTACGGGTCTTCAGTAGAACGAAAGTCTGACAACCAGTCTTACCAAGAGGTATCGTATTACCCTGTAACTGGGTTGTGGAGGTCAATAGGCAGTCGCTCCATGTAAAATATTGGTATTCAGCTGCATCCGGTTAGACTCGAAGCCGACCCCAAAATAGGTGGGAAAAGACTAGGCAGATGATGACTTGGATTAAGTTGATCCAATTCATCACGTAGCAGGTTTTAAATACCTACACAATTTTACAATTTTTTTTCTTTTTACTTGATGGATATTAAGCCTTACGTCAAAATAGGTTAAACACAAACTTTTTCTGTATATTTAGCGACAATATCACGAGGGTCGTAGGTTCGAACACAGACAGGCGTTACTTTGTGTAAATTATTTCATCACCACCGCTCTCAAAACGCTGAAGGAAAACATTGTGAGAAAACGGGCATGTCCTAGAACCAAAACAATCAAATACATGTGACTTCTACTAACCCGCACGGAACCCGCGTGGTGGATTGCAGCCCGTTCCCTCTCACCAAGAGGAGACCTGAGTCCCGGCAGTGGAAACCTTATAGACTGATTGTACTTGTGACAATCTTACACCAAAAGCATGAACCCCGTTCACGATATAATTTTTTTAAGATTTTTATAATGATAAAGTAAGTTTATATTTGTTAAAATGATCCTACAACGTGTAACGTTAAATGCGCAAACCCTGAAATAGTTTGATCAGAATAACGAGCAGAATTAATTGAACCACTTTTTAATATAGGTCACATTTTTCAAAAAACCTTCATTAAAAACGTTGCCGTGTCTATTTATTAATAGGTCAAGCAAGCCAATGTCAGCGCGGCGCAGCGGCCCGGTGACGACTCCTCTCTCGATAAAGCGTCGTCGCAGACGCAAGAAACGATCAGTAGCTCTACCATGAGTTGTTATCGAAAACTTACTCGCTAGCGTTAAACTCGCTAGCGTACTAACGTGGATCGAATAGATTTCGATAATGCTTGCACCATGAGTTTTACGGACTCTTACGCCGGCGCTAACGTAAGCTCGATAGATCGTGTCGTCTAACTAACTTCACTCCTAAGTTTTGTTTCTTTCTTTCTCAGTAATAAGAAAAGAGAGCGGCATATACGTACAAAATGTAGTGCTATCGCGTATGCTAAAAACGTTGGGACAGTCAATAATCCGACTAAATAGAAAGGTTGGCGGTCAGTGAACTACTTAAGGTATTTAGTGGCTGTTGAATTTGTATTCCTTATATGTCGCTGTTGAGTCATTGAGTGTTGTTTACAATTTGTAATTTTGTTGAAGTTGTATGGTTTACGGCGTTTTTTAATTAAATTCATTGAAATAAGTTTACAAAAAGACAATAATACAATGAGGACCAGTGTGGCTGAGTGTGGCACAATTTTCAGAAACTACACCAATCTTGACGCTTCTGCGTTATGAATCGCTGGTTCATTTCTCGCATGGAGCAAAAATTTGTGTGATCGACCCTTCCAAAGATACTTATTTGTTCCGGGTCTGGGTGTTTGTGCATGTGAGGTTTGTGTTTTTAAATGCACCCACGATACAGGGCAAATCCTAGTGTGCAGCAATGTTTAAAGAAAACAATGTACATGTAGTTATTATGGGTACTAAGAAGGCATGTGTTTTTATGTCAATTTTTGTGTTCCCTATTTTGTTATCTAAGCTGTATGTTTCTCTTATAATAATAAAATAAATAAAACGGTTGTTTAAACAAAATGTCTTTTATTTAAATTTAATTTAATACTCATCACAGAAAGCCTCCTAGCTAGCTGCGTAATGTCCTGCCCATTAGTAAGCTAGAATTTTCATTTTCCTGTAATTTTGGCATGAAATTCACGCTGTTTATGTCGTTAGTCTTCAAATTCAGCGGCCACTCACATATTCCATGCTAAATAAGCTCTTCCAAACAATATTTAGACTCAAAAAACTCAAAAACGTTTATAATTTTGATGTAAACATTTATGTTTCACACGACAAAATGCTAGTGAGTTACGTAGCTACTATCGTAAGCGTATTTTTCGATATTGTCTGTCAAATTTGTGACTCATGGTGCCGTTTTGTATGGCGACAGCTGAAAAACGTCAGTGACTATCGAATAGATTACGTTAGGTTTGTTACCTATCGAAATCTATAGTGCTCATGGTATGAAATTTAATTCATTCAGTGACCGCTAGGAGCGCTGTACAATATTTCATACATATTATTTACGGAGACGCTAGCGAGTTGTGCAAACTCATGGTAGTGCTACAGAATGGCCAGTAAAACTAAAACAGCACATAAAACCTTTATAATTTTTTTAATGACTTATTTTCTCTCTGAAATAGGTCAATTGAATTAAAAATCAGTGGGGGTGTCTGAGGTTTTGTGCATTTAACGTTACACGTTGTATACTAACCCTATACTATTACGCTAGTAAAAGATATAGACAACATTTCTTGTTCAACAGGTTCAGTAGGGTGGCAAGTAGTTCTTGTTTTTCTTATGTCTAGCTTACCAGCTTAGATTTTTAAATTATTTTTCATCTAATCTTTATACTAATAAGTCCTATCTAATATTCTTCTAAATTGAAACAGGTTAGTTTCAAGATAAAAACTAACGAGAAACATGCTTTATTACCAGAGTTATGGTTCAGTATTAAATTATCATGTCATTTGAAAGTAAAACTTGGAATTTGCTTGAATATTTTGTAAGCCCATAAGATTCTGTTTATTGCGGTGTTCTTGCCAATCGCCAATTCCCTTTGTAATAGTTTTTATTGTGATCATTGCAGGTTGTTTGAGTACAGTTGTTCCAAACTTGTACGGGGTTTTATTTTATACAACATGTTCCGGAATTATATATTATATATAACGTTGTTTATTTATTAAATTGATTGTGCCAGCTGTGGGAGAAAATTGCAACAATACAAATCTATATAAGCACACAGTCGTAGACCTACGAGTATAAGTAATTAGCGTTGGTACTTCGTCCATTTTGGTTTGTTTTGAATGTACAGCGACAGTTATCATCTGCCTAGCCTTTTCCCAACTACGTTGGGGTCGGCGTCCAGTCTAACCGGATGCAGCTGAGTACCAGTATTTTACATGGAGCGACTGCCTATCTGACCTCCATAACCCAAAAGGGTTATGGAGGTCAGAATCCATAATGCGATACCCCTTGGTAAGACTGGCTGTCAGACTTTTGGGCTTCTCACTACCCGTAACGGCTGTCAAAGATCTACGAATGACAGCCGGGACCAACGGCTTAACGTGTTTTCCGAGGCATGAAGGGGTCTTGGATAAAATAATAATAAGATCACCCATCCACGGACCAACCGCGGCAAGCGTAGCTTAACCTGATCGATCGACCCGTACTGCTGTTATTACTTAGCTACAAGCCCCTCAATGTACAGCGAAAGTGTGACTGTTACTCGTATTTACTTAGTTTTGGTATAAGAAATTACCTATATTAAAAATGACAGAAATCAATTCAGTTAACTATCCTGAACTAACTACTTTCATAATGTGCATTCATTCAGTTACACATTGTATTTATTTGCCAGTCCCTCTCATGTCAAAGACATCCATCCTCTCATGTCACAGATAATCACAAAAACAAAACAAACAAACAAATCTTAAAACACAACCTTATCAACTTCAACATTAAGTCGTGTTCTAATACAAGCGATGATCTTGCGCCTACACAATCATATTTGTCACTTATTTGTTCAAATAACCTACTCGTATAGTGTAGCCAGATTCGTTATTCAAGACAAATTCTAAATCATATAAAACCTCGTTCATACAAGCCTATCGTAAAACACAATTAGAAACAAAAATCGATCACTCACACATAACAAATCACTATACTGTTTCACCTAGTTCTCAAGCCTTATAAACTCACATTAAAACTGGAACTTATTTATTATTTATTTATTTATTTATTTATTTATCCTCCTACTGGAACGCCATACAGCAATTACACCAACGGAGCAAAAAATTAATGTGCTGCTTCCCATCCATCCTGTGCGCGGTGGACATCGAACGGGCGGCGATGGAACACGCACGCTCACACAGCGTCAGCTCAATAGTGCCATTACTCCATCCAAATTGCGCACATTCTTTCCGATTTTTTTGAGACACAATTAATTTTTCAAAATAAATGCATTCAAATTGTAAAAACGGAAAATTTTGATGTGTCGTCCTGATTGACAGATGTCAGATGTCGGAACGCCGTCACCTCTTGGAAACTATTAATCATGTATATCGCCGGCGTCAATAGCCCAAGTCTTCATTACGTAAGGCACTGTTTCCACTCAGTTACCGATTAATAGCTACCTTGTTAACGACCAGCACTTTATACGGAGTTTCAGTGTTTTATGCATCTCTGAAAAGCTTGAGAGATTATTTACGAATTACTGTTGTGTTTGTGTTTTAGAATTATTTACTGACTAATGGTTTATTTCCAAATTATTTAGCATTCGTTTAAAATAATATAATACATTCTAATTATTTTCGAATAATATACAAAAAAGTTAATTCTTGGTTGGTTTAGTTATGAATTAAATTAGAAATGTTACTACCACAAATATTTAAAACTAGCTGCGCCACGCGCTTTCACCCGCATACGTTTCGATCCCGTGGGAATACCGGAATAAAAATATTATATGTGTTAATCCTGGTTATAAACTATCTGTGTGCCAAATTCCATCCAAATCCGTGTTGTGGCTTTTGCGTGAAAGAGTAAAAAACATCCATCATCTATCCATCTATCCTCAGAAACTTTCACCTTTATAATTTTAGTAGGAAGTAGGACGATAGAAAATAAAAGTGTAAAGATAAGTTTTTAGTTTTTCGACACCGAAATGCATTTTTAGAAATACCATCATTCATTTTGTTCAGCATCTATCTAGTTCAAATAGTAAAAAATAAATAAATATAATTGATAAACTATGCCAAACTGCATTAACTTTTATAGTGTAAGTGCAAAATTGCGTGATTTATGAATGCAACGAGCACATTGTGTCCGCTAATACTGATTATTATCTCTCCATGCTCTCAGTTAATGAGATTGCTTTATTTAACCTCTCAGCAAAACAAAACAGAAACAATATATGTACTTTATTGTGCGATAGTGTGTGTGTGTGTGTGTGTGTGTTGTAGTTTGTATTGTGTTGCTGTCAGTGCACAAAATGATTTGGAACACATCGTTTTATCTCACTTTTAAATCGATATTTTTGCCTCATGCGAAATAACTCCAAAATATCAAAACTGTCACAGAAATGAGATGTTTCAAAAAAACAATAGTTTTGGGTCTAGTTTTATATCAGACTCAATACTGACATAACAAGTACCTAAATAAAATAATATATTTGCTAAAATATCTTTTATAATTTAGTGATACCTGAATTTTATGGGGCGCATATAACAGGCGCACGAGTCGAGCAATCAGGTTAAGCTACGCTTGCCGCAGTCGTTCCGTGGATGAGTGACCATCTTTACATACCGAGATCCCTCCATGCCATAAAAATCACCTTAAGCTATTGGTCCCGGCTGTCATTCGTGGATGTTTGACAGTCGTTACGAGTAGTCAGAAGCCAGGAAGTCTGACAACCAGTCTTTCCATGGGGTATCGTGTTACCCAGTAACTGCGCTGTGAAGTTCAGATAAACAGTCGCTCCATTTAAAATACTGGTACTCAGCTGCATCTGGTTAGACTGGAATCCAACCCTATTATATAATAGTTGGGAAAAAGCTAGGGAGATGATGATGACCTCAATTTTGATGTGTGGCTTTAACTGGCTTAGTGATAAATCAGCTTACTGCGGAATACATCGTTTTTTACTTTGCTTTACGGCATCAATATAGTGTGCCAAAAGCTAATAGTTAAATTCAGAAAAAATATGCTCTCGCTAGTATACAATTTTATAGACAACTTACTCTGTATTACTAACTATACTTTTGTTGTAATTTCAACAAAATAAGCCAGTTGACACTTGACTGAATATGCTATAAAATTTAAACGACCACACTTTTAACCATGCTTGGCAAGAGAATTAGATATCGTGTTTGGTTTGACATTTCATTATATAGTGTGACTGGTAATTAGTGATCGATACTTAAACACATGATTCTACTAATTACAACAAACAACTTTTACTATGGGACAAAACCTGAAATCGCGAAAAAAAAATCAGCTGTTCCCTACATTTTGACGACTCGTACGAACATAAATGTAGGGAACAGCTGATTTTTTTTCGCGAGTTCAGGTTTGGTCCCATAGTAAAAGTTGTTTGTTGTCATCAGTAGAATCATGTGTTTTAAGTATCGATCACTAATTACCAGTCACCCTATATTTTCGACACCCGATTGAAAAAAGAGGGCCAGAGACACCAATGATTTTATGCCGACGTTTTAATGTTAGAAACCATGTGGCCAGCACTTATTTTGTATTAAAAAGTAATTTGAACGAAAGATTTCCTTTATTACAATTTAATCACGTTTCTCATCTCATTCTCTTGGCAGCTGCATCCCGATGTTAAGCATCGTTATAATACTGAACATTAGTGTCCACTTAGCTATAATTCGTCACAAGCTGTTAGCTTGCCATCCTACAAAATACAGCTGTTAAAAGCGCTTCTTGGTACGAAAAACACGTTATTTCAGAATTGCATTTGCTGATTACATTATACTTGATTATAACCTCGGTAAACATCTTTTCGGTTACACATCTGTTATTTTAGTATACGCAATGTTAGGTGATGAAATAGATTTGGAATTATTCCAGGGGTAATTCTGAAGGTTTCGTCGATTTATTGGAACCATATTTGAAATTCAAAACAGTGAGCAAATGTGGAAAACAACTTGGAATAATCGATGTAATAATGAGTATGTTATAGGTTTCAGAAGGGTGTCAGTATATTTGCTTTATATTATGCAGTTCTTATAGATAGAGCATTACAATGGTTTTTAAGTATTTCCCGATAATCATATTTTTTTGATAAGCATATTTACCTTTGCCGTAAAGAATATGAAAAATTCATCCGTTCGCACCATACGCGCTTGCGCACACCAGTCCGTCACTCCACTACTACTGCCGTAAAAACGATCGAGTTGTGTTCAAACTTAGCGGTTGCTACGCCGTAGCTGCAGCTACGCCGCGTAGCAAGTTACACGAGTGCTATGCAATAATTCGTTTATTCTAACTTGCTTTGCATTGTAATTTTATTTGAGTACCCGGCGGCTGTCTCTGTATCTTGAAGTAATAGTTCGTCAGTTTACGTCATAATGGTAATTTATACAACAAATAATCGTTTGCGTAACAAAATATTATTTGTAGTATAAATTGACACAATTTTTACATGTTTCCTCTTAAAAAATTTACTGAGAAACCACCTATTCCGTGTCCATTTTCGCCGTATTAGCAATAAGCTCGCATATCTACATCATCTCTGTAAAATTACCATAAATATTCAGTGTGGCGTACCGAATGCATTCCGACCAGCAATCGAACGCTTCCGTTGATAGTCGTCACGTGTTACATTAGCATTGCTAATCTATGTCCAGCATGGAATTAATTACCTACCTACAATATTAGAAGCCTTATTTGAGACTAGTGGAATTTACTACAATGGTTGAACATGGAAAATTTGATTGCATTATGTCGGACTGATCAAATCGTTTAACAACCACTGGTCTACAATGGAAAAGTATTCTAAATAATTGTAACTAATTTCTACTTATTTACCCATGCTAAATGCAAATTGATAAGTAAAAGTCATTTATTAGTTTATGTTTTTACGATACTTGACATTTTTCGAATTTAATGATGCTACCCTCATTGAACTAGATAATGTTGACATATGTTTACTTAGTTGGCATTGAATGTTAAAAATATTGTGTTTTAATGCACTGTTTTTTATTATTAAGTGATGTGTTGTGATGTTCACACTATTTCCTTCCAACCTGTTTTTTAGAAGTGATGACTTTTAATTGGCTTTCAGTCTCACACTCTATTTCTTATTATGTTTGTTTTCGCTGTAAGTCATCCATAGTTAATAAAAAAATAAATAAAAGTGTTAAAAGTGAAAAAATATTATATTTTATAGCAAAATGTTTCGAAAATGTGTGAATAATTCCGACAGTATTTGTTACATTTGTGGTGAAGTGATATTTATTGCTGGACTGTTTTTCGCGATGCTAAAGAAGCCGCGACAAGACAAGAGGGCCGCGAAAAAAACCACGTCAAAATTCTACTGATGATTGAAAAAACATAATATTTTCTGTAATGTATATATGCATTTTTTTTTTTCTTAAAATGGAAGACTAATTTTAATATATATTAATTATTTTTGTATTCAGTACGTGAAAATAATTTAAATAAGCTACTTTACATAAGGAATACTTTTTAAAGTCAAAATTTGTAGATCTAATTATTTATCTAATATTTTTATTGTTTTTAAAAATTATTTCTAGTTGCAAGATTCGATAAATTAACAAAAATATGAATGAATTAGAAAATATTATCGTGAATTTCAATTTTGTTTGTTTCTTTTTATTTTTGTAAGAAAATTACTTCAAAAATAAGTTGGCACACTTTTATTTTGTATATAAGAAGTAAAATTTTACCTTTAGGGGTTGTTTACTCCGATATTATCGACAGACAAACCCATAAATCTGTCAATTATGTTTCCCGTACAGTAAAAATACATTATTTTACAAGGATGTGACCTTAATCCATAATCTATTTGCGAAAAATCCAAGACAATAAAGCATTTTCGGATAGGAAGTTCCGAAGGCACATGAAAGGTCTTCCGTAAGATTGTAACGGTATCTAACGTATTTTTTTTTTTTTTTACGATAGACTACTAGGATCGGAGCATTTATGTAGGTACACATAGGTACAGTCCGGAAAATAAATTGTTTTTTTTTTCATTTTGGCAATTGACCCGATGTCGACTATTCCAGCCAGTGTCATGTTTAGATGGCACAATCAATTGTTTAACAGAATGACACACTACGTCAATTTATCGTCTTATAGCCATTTCATACAACAGTCAAAAATGACAGTTGTGATTGGAATATAAGGACATTTTAGTAAAGTTGGTTTTCAATTTGATGAACAATTAATATCTCTCAGTTTGCAACAAGTTATGTAATTGTTAGCATTGTTTTATTGTTATTGGTATTTCGGCATACAGCCTATTCCCAATACAACAGTAATTATTCTCATACAGGTAAGTTTGTTAAGGCGCTTATGGCTTCGGACTGGTGTGCCAGAGGCTCTGGCCAGAGGTCATGAGCTTACAACCTACACGTACTTCTTATCACATGGAGCTTAGTTGGCGAGCTTCCTAACAGAATTAAATACTACAGTAAATTGACTAATGACTATCTCTGTTGAGGCTACTATATTATTTATAGTGAGTTTCACTGCTGTTTTACTTTACAAAAAGAGAAAGAGTTCGCGTGATAAAAAACATAGTTGTGAATATGGAAAGAGACTAATAATAATAATAATAATAAGATCTATGCATGGGCAAACCGTATTCGTCGGTACAGGCGGAGAGTGGAGCGATACACTCAGAATCGCACATTCCAAAGCGATGAAAGGTGGGTCTATAGGGCTTGGGAGCGACCGGACCAAGATGTGACTGACACGCGCCTACCGGATGATGACGCCATGTGTTCGTTCTGGCGAAGCATCTGGTCGGTGCCTGTCGGTCACACCGAGGGTGATTGGACTAGGAGGGTCAAGCTAACGTGCGATCAAATACCACAAATGGGGGCACTTACCATCAGCCCCCAAGATGTAGCTTGTGCAGTCCGTCCGTTACCTAACTGGAAATCTCCAGGACCGGACGGGCTGCACAACTTTTGTATAAAGTGGTTTCAAAGGTCGCACGCCTGCTTGGCTTCCCAGTTCCAGTCGGCCTTAGAGTCAGGGTCGCTGCCCCAGTTCCTAACGACAGGGATTACCCATCTGCTCCATAAATCAGGTAGTACTGCGGAGCCCAAAAATTATAGACCGATCACTTGTCTACCAACGGTCTATAAAGTTCTTACATCCATTTTGAGAGCTAAACTTAACAAACATATAGAAACAAACTACATCATGTCTGCTCCCAAAATGGATGTAGGAACGGGTCCCGCGGTACTAAGGAGCTGCTCCTCATCGATATGGCCATTAGCCAACAGGTTCGTCGTTCCCGAAGGGATCTGTCGACATGTTGGATAGATTATAAGAAGGCCTATGACTCGGTGCCACATACATGGCTCATGAGGGTGCTGGAGTTGTATAAAGTGGATGCAACTCTACGCAACTTCCTGATGTCGTGTATGGGGCAATGGAGGACGGTCCTTCGCTATCCAGGATGTCGAAATATCCAGAGGAATAGCGAACCGATAAGGATCGAGCGAGGTATATTTCAGGGTGACAGTTTGAGTCCACTTTGGTTCTGCCTAGCCTTGAATCCTCTAAGCACTCTGCTGGAGGATTCAGGTCTAGGCTATCGGCTGAGAAGAGGTGGTCAGGTTATATCTCACCTTCTTTACATGGATGACCTAAAACTCTTTGCCCCCAACAATTTGCAACTGATGGAGCTACTGAAAGTAGCTGAAACTTTCAGTAGCGCCATCAGGATGAAATTTGGTGTGGACAAATGTGCGGTCATGCATGTAAAGCGAGGGGAGATTGTGGAATCCGTGGGGACCCAACTCTCGGATTCCATAAACCTTAGAGCCCTCTCCGCATCCGAAACCTATAAGTATTTGGGTATGTCGGAAGCGTTGGGCATCAATGTTGCTGACATGAAGCAATCGTTGAAGGAGCGTTTCTTTGGCCGCCTGAATAAAGTATTTAATAGTCTTTTATCAGGCGGAAACAAGGTGCGCGCCTTCAACGGTTGGGTCATGCCGGTTTTGATGTACTCTTTCGGCATACTCAAATGGACTCAGACGGAACTTAACGCCCTGGATAGGAGGATCCGCACTCTGCTGACCACAAATCGGATGCATCACCCACGTTCATCGGTGATGAGACTGTATATCCCGCGGAAGTGCGGAGGTCGAGGCTTCTTAAATGCTAAGACTCTGCACAACCGTGAGGTATACAGTCTCAGGGAATACTTCCTAGAAGCCGATGTGGGGATGCACCGAGATGTGGCCTCGGTAGACAAGGGCCTCACCCCGCTCTCCTTAGCTAACGAGAACTGGCGCAAACCTATAGTATTAGATACTAATGACCGCAAGGAGGTATGGCAGAGCAAAGAGCTTCACGGGCGCTTTTACCGGGTCCTACATGGGCCCGATGTAGACCTTTTAGCATCCGTATCCTAGTTACGATTCGGTGACCTCTTTGGGGAAACCGAAGGTTTTGTCTTTGCGATTATGGACGAAGTTATAATGACGAACAACTATCGGAAATATATTGTGAAGGACGGCACGGTTGACATTTGTCGGGCATGCCACCGTCCCGGGGAATCAATCCGTCACATTATTTCTGGCTGTTCTCGTCTGGCTAACGGAGACTACTTGCATAGGCACAACCTTGTAGCCAGGATTATCCACCAGCAACTTGCTCTGAAGTACAATCTTGTGGAATCGGAAGTTCCGTACTATAGGTATGTGCCCGACCCAGTTCTCGAAAATGGCAATATCACGTTGTACTGGGATCGATCTATCATCACTGACAGGACTATTGTTGCCAATAAGCCCGACATAGTGGTGATAGATCGATTAGAGCGTCGCGGAATGATTGTTGATATAGCGGTCCCACATGATGAGAACCTCGTGAAAGCTGAAAAAGATAAACAGAATAAATATCTTGACCTGGCTCGCGAGGTTGTCGACATGTGGGAAGTGGATACAGCAATCATTGTGCCGATAGTCGTGACGGCCAATGGCATAATAGCCAAGAGCCTCGATCAACACCTGAAGAGGCTCTCGTTAGGCGGCTGGATCAAGGGCTTGATCCAGAAATCGGTACTTTTGGACACGGCGCGTATCGTTAGGAGGTTCCTCTCTCAGCAGCCCTGACCGCCGGTAGCTTGGACCCTGCTCCCGATACCGGTGGGCTACTATTTTTTATATTTTTAAATGTTTTGTTATTTTTTTATTTTATGTTTATTCAAAAATATTTAAAAATATAGATAATAAGTGTATAAAAATGAAATAAAGGAAATAATAATAATAAATTCCACAACTTTCACACAACGCCATCTAGTCCCAAACTAAGCAGAGCTTGTGCTATGAGTACTAGACAACTGATAAATATACATATTTATTTCTAAATACATATTATAGATAAATTACAAAGATTTAAAATTGTAATATCTTTGTAAACTTCTTTCTTTTACAACTCATCATTTGCTTAACATTTTGCCTAGCGTTTGGGTCAGCTTCCAGTGTAACTGGATGCAGATGAATACCAATATTTTACATCGAGCG
Source organism: Eremobia ochroleuca (assembly GCA_949629135.1). NCBI lineage: Eukaryota > Metazoa > Arthropoda > Insecta > Lepidoptera > Noctuidae > Eremobia > Eremobia ochroleuca. The sequence goes on along the minus strand of OX451397.1, from coordinate 10,377,741 downwards.
ATTGTTTATTTAACTCCCTCAAGTCAGTTACTGGGTAACACGATATCCCTTGGTAAAACTGGTTGTCAAACTTTTGGGCTTGTAACTACCTGTAACGACTGTCTGCCTACAACAATTTCTTTAAAATAATATTCTTAATGTGTACTTAAAAACCTTGACATAAAACCACCCCTTCCTAAAACATCAAAAATGTTAGAACATTTTCCTTTACCTATACTAAAATATGAAGATAGAAAACGAGAGTATACCTGGTATGCTCACAAATATGTAGGAGGAGGAGGATTGGGAAAGTTGTGGATCCAACCTCAAAGCTTTTTTTTTACCTTTGTCTTTGTTCTTTGTAGCATCGTATAGTTTTTAATTTAACTTTTATAAAGGCGCTCACTCAACCGTTCTTTAGATCTAAAAGATTTCAATTAAATTTCAATTTCATTATCCATTTTTAAAAAAGATTTAAGTTCAACACCGTTTCATGCGGGTAACGTGAGTATTTCTTCGTTTCTTAACACGGGGGCGACATCGAGGACATCCTAGATAATTATTATTTTATATTTTATTAAGTTGACAACTGCCTGAAACAAGGTTTAGGAAAGCGCTTTTGTCTTATTTTTAAAGAAATACATTAATATCTTCGCACAATAACGAATGCAGAAACAACATTACAAGAACCAATTCAACTGTAAAATAAACGTTAAGCTTAAACCCGATTGGGAACAAAACAAAATTAATAATTAAGACTTTAATGTCTGGAAATGAATACTCACAAATATACCAATGGCACCAACCGGAAACTTTCTATTTACCATAACTAGCGACCCGCCCCGGCTTCGCACGGGAACAATGGAGAAAAACTGATACATTTTTTCGTAAAGAGTAAAGGATAAAAATGGTTATTGTGGGTTATCCCTAAGAGATAGATATATACCATTGCGGACTTTTTTGTAGACCTTTTTAAGGTGTACAATACTGTAGTACATTATTTTGATCTATCTCGACGGGTTCAGCCAGCGTTTACAATGTAAGCTCAAAAAAATGTGTTTATTTACGACATCACATTAGAAACCTCTAAAATTATCAGTGTTTGTCTACTATATTATGCATGTATTATACATATAAACCTTCCTCTTGAATCACTCTATCTATTAAAAAAAACCGCATCAAAATCCGTTGCGGAGTTTTAAAGATCTAAGCATATATAGGGACAGACAGACAGGGAAGCGACTTTGTTTTATACTATGTAGTGATTAAAAAATAATTTATTTATTTCAGTATCATTCTAATTTCACCGTCATACATACCTAAGGTACTTTTCTTTGTAATAATATATAAATAATATATTTATTTTTTTAAATAAATACATTATTAAATTACGATTTCTTTATGTTCTTTATTTTCCGTCACGCGTAATTGGAGCGTTGATTGGAGCGCGTAAGAATTTGATTTCTTGTCATGTTTCAATTGTCTTATTCTGGGTCTCATTTGTAATGTAACACCTCTGGAATTGTCAAGTAGGTACTCTTTAAAGGTCGCCTAACAAAAATAAAGAGTTCGTGTCACCTTTTTGAAGGTGATTTCAAATGTGATTAGTAGTGTAGGTAGTATGTGGGTAGCGTTACAGCTTGACAACGTTATTGCTAAAATTATCTTTCAACAAAAATACCTAACATTAAAAATAACAAAATGTACCATTTACTCACAGTGGACATGTTGAAATTACTATGAATTTACTAAATAAAAAAATAAAAAGTTACATTTTGATTACATTTCATATAAATGTGCATGAAGTACGTTTTGTATTCAAACGAATTATTATTTCTAGCAAAACGAATCGAACATGCATCAATTTCATGTTGTAACGAGAAAATATGCATACAGACTAGTTTCAGAGGAAAAACATTTTTGTTTTCACATACTATTTTGGGTATCCGTCACAATACGCGTGGATGCAGAAAACCGCAACTGACGTATTCCTTTTCATTAAAAAACCACGGAAAACAATTTTGTCGCCATCAAAGGATTTCCTGGAAACAGCACGCCCATATTTCTCGAAGGGTTATGCAATATGCAGAGGTTTTAGCAGTTATTTTGTTAGCCCCATATACTGGAAGCGAGCCTAGTCCCATAGACCGGATGTTACAGAAATCTACATTTCATGCAGTAACTAACACTGGCACCGATTCCTTCGTTCGAAAACTAAACAAAATTTAAGTTCAGTGCATCTTTTTTTTCTGTTTTATTAAGAAAAGGACAGAAGATAAATATTAATTTAGTCTTGTCAAATTAAGATACTAAATAGGCAAGTTTAGACGTGATTAAAAAGTTGGCTACTAAAATTACGTCAAGTGCTGATTAATTTGACAGGACTAAACTAAACTAATATTACTAAACTAATATTTATATTCTGTCCTTTTCTTAACCCGTGAGAAGGCGCGCCTAATTTTCTTACACGAGTAGGCGCGTGCGAGCAAATTGCTCACACTATCATAAATGTTTATATTTTTAGAGTTTCTATATTTATTGGCTTATAATGTATTTAAATAAATAACACAAGGTTTAGTAAGTAAGAAAACAAGTATTTTAATCAAAACTATTAAACATAATAGCAACTTCTAACGCAAATAACAAAACAACCTAGTAATAATTAATTTTTTGGCACGTTTCATAAAAATCACAATAAAAACTGTTCCATAACAAAAACTAAAAAGTGTTATTCATCCATTAAATCTACACTAATGTGCCTCTCGAAACACACTGAACACATGTATTTTACATGTTCGGTGCAAAGTAATTGCTGGGCGCGTGATGAGCAAATTGCCGCACGTTGGTACACGGCCTCCACAAACGCCTTGCTGCGCGGTCGCAACGCCACTGAGCGGATCGAGAATTGCGTCAGGGGAGAGGGGGTGAATATTTAGGAAGGTACTTAAGTGCTTGAATTGGTGTGGCATGGGAAAGACAAAAAATTTTTGAATTAGATTTTTGTGTGAGCAAATTGCTCATAGCGCGCCTTCTCACGGGTTAATGAAATAGAAAGAAAAAAATGCACTGAAATTAAGTTTAGTTTAGTTTGTGAACGAGGGAATCGGCGCCACTATCCAGCTTAGGAATCGCACCCAGGCGTCCATGATCAGCAATTGTTGCGACCACCAGAACAAAAAGGCAGTCGTGCGTTCGACTTCGAACAGTAGTGAGATAGAACCCTGCTTAGCAATGTTTTATCTCTGTGACCCAAGTTCAGTACATTTGACAGGCCTGTTGGTCTAGTGGTCAGTGGCCCTGACTGCTATGCTCAAGGTCATGGGTTCGATTCCCACCTAGGACAAATGTTTGTGTGATGAGCACGATCATTTGTTCTTTGTCTGGATGTAATTTATCTATAATATGTATGTATTTAGAAATATATATGTATGTTTATCAGTTGTCTAGTACTCATAGCACAAGCTATGCTTAGTTTGGGACTAGATGGCGTTGTGTGAAAGTTGTCGAATATTATTATTATTATTATTGCAAGTTTAAATCTGCTTTAAATTCTTAACCCTTTGCAACCTGGAGTAAAAAAATTCGTATAGATCAGTAAAAACTTAGTAATCACTTGGAAAGTGTTCAGAGGTCCTGGAAAAAATACTGAAAAAAATCCCATGCGAACTGGTCTTCAGCAGTCAGACCCTCACATACGTGAGGTTAAGGATTAATTTGCTAGTCGCACGATAATGATTGTATGTGCGGAGGCGCTGGGATTTAAAAAAACGCAGGCATCCCTCATCCGGGTTTAAACGAACTGGCAGGACAAAACGTGCGCACAGAGTGCAAAACTATTTTTGTCTCATTCTAAGATAGAGTCACGATAGATCTACGCCGGTCGCGTCCGCTAAAGTTGTTCACATTTTTGCTCAGAATTTTGTAAAGTCGAAACTCACGATGTTTCCTACGACTTTAACTCGGTTGCAAAGGGTTAAGAGTGATGCGAATAGGTAGCCCGCGAAATTAAAATTTTCTTACGTTTTGTGCAATTTGCAGTCCAGTGTCAGGTTGTATGTTGCTTTAAAAATTATTCGCGACCGTAACAAATATGAAATTACGGAATTATAATATGACTAGATTTAGCAATGTGGGGCCCGCGGCTAAATAAAAAAATAAAATAAATAAATAACAGCCGCACAGGTCGATCGATCAGCTTAAGCTACGCTTGCCACGGTTGGCCTGTGGATGGGTGACCATCTTTACATACCGAGATCCGTCCGTGTCTCGGAAAGCACGTTAAGCCGTTGGTCCCTGCTGTCATTCATGGATCTTTGACAGTCGTTACGGGTAGTCAGAATCTAGAAAGTCTGACAACCAGTCTTACCAAAGGGTACCTATCATATTACCCAGTAACTGGGTTATGGAGGACAAATATGCAGTCGCTCCATATAAAATACTGGTATTCAGCTGCATCCGGTTAGACTGCAAGCTGACCTCAACATAGCTGGGGAAAAAAGCTAGGCAGATGATGAGTGTAGATTCAGCAATACAACTCCTTTTTTCTGGGTGGGAAATTATCAAATAACTTCTCCCGCTTTGTGCGGAGCGGGAGGGTGTGTTTTACTGACTAGAACCCACTCGTGTTCCTTCAGTTTCCTGTGCCAAGGGTCACGGTAACTCTTTCGAAAAACCCGCGACCCTGGCAGGCATCGGCCCTAGGCCCCGTCAGTTACTGCTGACATCTCTTTGAGGCGCGCGTGGAACACAACGCGCCGTCGACCCGGGCCTGGTCCTTACCGGACGGCGAACTGCCCATTGCTCGACGTCCGTAAACCCGCGCCTACTGTGGCCGGGAGTCGGCTCTTGACTCCCGACGCCCAGGGCGTCTCCTGCGGCGAGCAATACAACTCCTTAAGTCAGAATTGGCCTCAAATGTCATGATTTCATGAAATATGCATTCAATAGGTTAATATGAACTAAGAGAGTTGGATTGATAATTTTTATGATTATAATTCTATAAATAAATATTTGTTACGACTGCGAATCACATTTACATCGACATAAAACCTAGTACTGATCTGCAAATTACAAAAAACGAAAGAAAATTTGTATTTCGCGGGTTATCCTGACGCTTTCGCCTTTAGTATGAGCACTCTCTTCATATATTCCGATCAGGTACGACTTGCGGAGTTCGTAACTGAACACAGCAAACAACATTATAAAATCTGAGAACTGGTTTGTCAATCGGAAGCGTGTTATTAAATTATGTAGGAAAGGAATATGATAAGAAATAATTTGGAAGGTTTTTTTAGACGTGCTAATATTTTTGATGCATTTTGAAACAGTCCCGTGACTGACGACAAATTTCGTAAATTCTCGTAGGAGCATAACAGATCCTACACCAAAATTGACACACTGCTCTTTGAGAGATAAAAAAATCTTTAGAAAAATTTAGATGATATTTCTTAGAGGTTCACTAACAAATAATATTTAGAAATTCAGTCATTGATGAAGTGCAGCGGGGTGTCAAAACGTTTGCATACGAAAATCAACATTCCTGAGCTACCAATTTTCACAAAGTGGCAGGAAAAAATAATAATTAATACGGAAGCTATACGGTAGGAAAACAGACCCAAAATGAACTTACTACAAAGCTTTATAGACAGCGTTATGTCACGTCCTGTATTGCACAGTTACACAACTACATACATCGATCAAACATTCAACTAGGCTAAAAAAATATCTAGACTTTTAATAGGTCAGCTTTGCCCTCGGAACTATTCATACTGCACTATAATCATCAAAGTTAATACGGGAAGTACAAATAAAGCCTTTAGCTTCCAACGTCCGTCCGTTTGGTATTTGTTTTGAACGTCGAGAGCGCAGAAACTTTATTCGTAATTTATGTTCTACCTTGTTCTATTTGAGACTTGAAATTTTAATGAGGGTTAATTACATTTTAAATGATTAATATTATGGTTTCCAGTTATGACATCCATCCCGTGATTATTTTGTAAAACAAATATGTAATTACATACGTTGAGAAAGGTGAAATCATTCGACACAATAATTGGGAAAATATTTCTGGGTATACGAGTAATTAACTTTCGTGGAATGGTTTGTGTTGAAAATGGACCGAAACATCGAAGTGGCGGAAGACTTTTACAAATCACAAAGCTAATTGCTGTTACAGAAAAGAACTGACAAAGGCATTATTAACGAGGAATGCCCTCGGAGCATTTAAATTGTAGAAACAAGAAATTATGATGCACAAATATTTTAACACGTTTTTCTATACCGATTTAGTTTTCTTTTTTGCTATTTATGAATTTTTAAAGACATATTGTACTAGAACAATAACCTACTTTTATAGTTTCGTCAAAAGGATCAAAACCTTTCGACGAATTAGCATTTCATGTAGATCGCACAAGTACGATTTACCTACATTGATGTAAGTTTAAGTGTACTTTTACTGCTTTAATCTCGTGGGTTTTATCGGGGTTACTCGGCGAGTATTGGGCACAACTGCCATCTTAAATCTTGAGCTAGTATTTTTCGCTTTGACAGGTCGTTTTACGATCTTGGTTCGTCACACATACTCCTTGCTAAATATTGATGCGAGCTTCCTTTAAAATGGGATAGTTTCAGTACAGTTACCTATCTACTTTCATAAAAAAATAGGTAACGTCAGGGTTATTAATTATTTGGTAAAGTGACTACTAGCTTAAATTATCCGTATTTTCAAATCACAACAGTCATTCTTTGAGAGTTTTATGAAATGGCTATAACCTGACATGTTAACGTAAGTTGTAATTTTATTTAACATTTAATTTCTCTGACTATAATTTTTGCTGAGATTGACGTGAAATTTTCTATTCTACAACTATTTTAATGTTGAAGTAGCAGAAAATAGAACCAAGATTCCATCTAACGAGAAGTTTAATGGGATCTAACTGAAACTAATGTAGGCCATTACAACTGTACGTGCTCAAGTCTACAGTTTGTGAAAGGAGATAAAATAAAAATATGTTCACGCGAGTGAATATTATTTCTAATGCTTTCTTCTTGCGTTTTATCTTTTATGTAGCTGGTGAGGCGTAGGAATGCAGATCAAACCTCATCATTCATGCTGTTAACGTGAATTTACTCTCGCCCTTAGTACAGACGCCAGCACATCAAGCTACTACAATCTGTCAAATTTCTTTCATAGATTTTCAACTTTATCACTAAAGAATAAAGTTCAAAGTCGATTGGGAAAATTTGACAGTTTCGGGTAGCTTGATGTACTGGCGTCTGTACATTCAGCGTGCCGCTTTAACGGCGACATTAATTTAACAGGCGTATTCGGTTTCGCGTTTTCGTTTTATGAACACATTTTAATTTTATTAAACATTATTATTACAATTTTCTAAAATACCATCTTGAAGCAGCCTGTACTTAAAGAACAGGGGGTCATTTGCCGGGGTCACGGATCATAACATCACATCAATGAAATTACGAATAACGCGCAAAGAGTAGGCGAATTGAAGGAAAGAGAGAGTCCTATGTTGGCGAGCAGCGCAGAAGGTAGTTTTCAAATTACGATGTTTTTATAATGTTTATGATTAATTACCACCACCGTGTGTTCATTTAATGTCGCCATTGTAGCGGGACGATGTATATACCTAAATCAAACTATTTATTTTTTATTTAACCAAACCGCGTCAATCTTATACGGGGCTTTTGTTACTTTAGTCAACCAATCACAAGACTTAACATAAGATTTGACAGCTAGTTTACTGGTTTTCTTTGATCAAACTTTCAGACGGTATGGGTCATTCGGGTTTGTCGGAGAATTTAAATGTTATAAATTATAGTAATACTTACGTCACCCAAAAAACAGCCAAGCTTAAGTGAGACTGTGCCGGACATGTGTGCCTCATATCGAACGAGTCATGGGCCAAATTTGCCACTATGTGGGTCCTAGAAAACATCTGGCGAGATCGAGGCAGACTCAGGGGAAGATGGCGAAATGAGCTTGACGGCTACAGGCAGGATTGGTCCACAGTATCTCAAGACAGAGAGTGAGTGGAAAGGAGAAAAGGAAGCCTTTGCCCGGCGTTGGGACAACAAAGCCAAAAATAATAATAAATAAATAGTAATTCCTATGTAGCCCGTATCCTTTCATAGACAGAAGTTTTCCTGCAACTACACCCATCCAAGCTCTATTCAATTTTGTAGGCCATTGCAGCAACTCTGAAATTCTTATGAAAAATCAAACTTGAATAAACCAACGCAAGAATTTCCACGCATTGCGCTGAAACTTCACGTGTAGCGTTGGGCATGAATAACTGTCTAGAGCTGAATATGTAGGTACGTTGGAAAAATTTGTACCTGAACCTTTGCAAGTAAGTTTCGTGTTTACCTATTGTATTCAAAATATATCTCTTAAGGCGAAAGCGTCAAGGAAGCCCGCGAATATCAAATTTTCTTATCTTATGTAATGATCTCAGTCTGTCAAAAAAAACTCTAATTTTCCTATATTTTTGACAAAATTTTGACATTGTAAATCATCAATACAACTCTCTAAGTTCATATTACCCTACTGAATGACTGACTCATGAAATCATGACATTTGAGGCCAACTTTAACTTAAGAAGTTATATTGCTGACTCTAATGTTTATAATTCTGTAAAGGGCGACAGAATGGGGGGTCTTGTAAAGACCACTTTTGGATGAATTAAAGTTATTTTCTCGATACTCGAAATCGATAACATAATAATCAAACTTCCTCAATATTGAGTATCGACTCGACTATATTGCGTCCAACTAAATGACGTAATTATAATGACATATTGGGTAGGTATAATTAAAAGTTGGTCATTTACGATTTCAGTAGCCCGGTCCAAGTTTAACGATTTACTTGATGTAAACAACGTTCCGTCAAGTTTTTTACTGTTATTACTTTCAAACTACTTTTTAACCACAGCTTTAATTGAGTTCCAGGTTTTATTTATTTCCACGAACGTGGAAAAATCATAGATTTAGTATATAGAAAAAACGACTTGATATTTTAGCACAATTTAGCTCTAGCCCTTTTACGAGTATTCTGTCACATAGCTATTAAACTTGAACTAAAAACAGTAAAATTCTTATCTCACCTCCGGATAATTTCCAGTTAGGTATAACTTGTATAAATTAATGTATTTGGAAGAAAGTCCCTGTCCTACTGTGAAATGAATTATTTTTTCTTATATTTTTTTACGTATCTGAAAATAAACAATCATTCCAAAAAAGCTAAATAAAACGTCACCCTAATCTCAAATTAAATTATGAACGTTATTCAACGTTATTTATGTGAGCACCACCGCATGTCAGAAAAAAAAAACTACTTTCACATTCCACACCCAACGCCCATTGAAATCTATCCCTGAAAGTATACTATCACGGTAAAATATATTCAAAGGGCCACATAAATAACACCAAGCTGCAGGCACCGGCGCTATCGAAAGTCGGCGTCCAAATACCACCTTATCTCATTGACAAAATGGCTTGACAACCTTGGTTTATATTACGCACAAACTTACGTTACGCGGCCTTGGGTTTACAAATTTGCCCTTGACTCACTTACCTACACTGTTTATTTGACTTTGTTGACTTTTCACACTGAATTAAACTTTTAGAGTTTAAATTTGGGCAGTGGGAGTGTTCAGGCTGGTGGAATTTGTCAGATTTGAGTGGGTCGCGTGTAATTGTAGCTAAAATTTCAAATCATTTTAAAAGTCAATAGCTGTAAAATGTAAATGATAAATGATAAATGATTTATTTTCTGTAAGTAGGTTTGTACAAACACTTTTACATGTCAATGTACCAAATAATAAATATAAATATCGTATTCAGCTGTTACAACAATTACATTCGATGAATAATTAGATCTGACAAAACTTCAGTAGTAGTCAGACACAAAAACCTTATACTTACATTCAGGGGCGTTCCTTTCATTAAAGCCGAAAAGCCCGGCTTTCAGTCAAACGTGAGCCTAACAATAAAAAATTAAAAAAAATAAAACTACACAAGTAAACTTGTAAATTAACCAACTCAATCATGTTGCAAGAATTGATAAGAATAATAAAAACTGCGCGCCCCGGCCGGCGGCCGCCTGCTATACGTTCGATGCAAGGTTGCCAGGTTTACATACTCGAAGAATAATATTTAAATCCCGCACAGTTTTCATCACGCGCACCGTTGCCAAACCTCTCCAATACCGCTATTGCGAGAACGCAACAATAAACATCGTCCCGTCTCGCTCGCACCAGCTGGCTTCTTATGAGGCTTCTGGACCGCTCACTATTTGTATACAAATTGTTCCCGTTGTTGATTACATCAGTATGTACTTATTTTCCAAATTGTACTGATTTTTAAGCCTGGCTTCTGATTTTTTATGAATGGAACGTATAGCGAAGCGTGTGTGTGTAAATAGTATGAATGAGCGCGTCGCTGTGCAAAGCTCGATCTATGGAATGGAATGATACAATTTCAAATTAGTTCAAGTTCGTTTCGAGCGGTTACTGGTGCATTTTTTGCTTGGACATTTTCTGTGAAATGAAGTGTTGTGATTAGTTTTGCGGTGATTATCTTTGTTTTGAAGTGATTAAAAAGTTTTTTGACATTAAAATGAATTCGGAAACGCTTGCAAATGTGCCTTGTGATGGATTAAAGTATGTGCAATCTTTATTCGGAAAGGTAAATACTTTCAAGTTTTACAGACCAATATAATCTCATTACTTCACCTAAACCTACTTTTTGAGTACCTATTTCTCAGAAATCTAAATTACGTAATAGGCATTTTAGTCGAAAATTGCCTTTCCGGAACTTTTAAAGATAGCTCATTTACTTGTGACCATTCCTGCGACAAGTTGTTTCGCGGAACGTGTTAAATAAGTATTCACACATATTTAATTAAGAAATAAGTACTCAAGAACAAGAACGGCTTTCCGAATTATCGAAAATTGCAATAGAAAAACAGCTGTTGGTAGAAATTAAAACGTTCACCAAATTTTGACGCCGACTGATTACGCCGTTTTGAGTTAGAATATATAATTTTTATATTTTGTAAAGGCCGCTTAATTAATTGTAAAAATTAAAGCAGGCGCCAGGATCATGTTCTCTAAATGAATTGACAAAAAACGGCTTTTATCAAAGCTACTGAAGGTAAAGTAAATCTGTCTAGTAATTTTTACCATGCCTTCCGTGTGCGTGTGTGTGGTGTTTGTCATCTGTCTGTGATAAAGAAACGAAAATTGAAGAGTTATGGCTGTTCACATTGTGAGTAATTATAATTATAAATATTATCAACATCGTAAACAATGTGTAGTTAGAAATCAATCAATAACTTGTACGCCATCTAGTGGCCAGATTGTAATATTTTGCCTATAGCGACTGTTGCGAGCGAGTGAAATATGAACTAACTCTGAGCTCTGTTGTGCCAATAATGTTAATAGATGGCTCTTATACGTCTTATCATATTTTACACGAAACTGATAATATGAAAATGAAAAAGTTGCGATTTTGTAAAGGATTACCAATACTTTGAGTATATAATTTATAATATAAGAAAAAAATGGTGTTATTAAAAAACATTTCATTTTAATTGCTAATAGCAAAAACTTACGATTAACAAATAAGAATATTAGTAAGAACTAAAACGAATCAGTCGGTAGGCACAACTTGTGACAGGCGATACGGTAGGTAGGTACTTAGTTTTTTTTTTTTTTAGTATGTTGGCTTGCCCTAAGTTTAACCACTAGGCACGCCACTGCTTACATTAATATTTAAGTTAAAAAATAACACAAAACTATATCAATGGGAAACGGTAACTTTGACCACATGTATTTCTTGGAACATCCTAAATGGAACCCGTACCAAATTAGTCCCATATTGAGACCCACTGAACTAATTGAGGTAACAGCCCTGCAGTGATCTCGTTATAAATGTGATAACAAACGCCAATCACTTAGATCGTTAGTGACCGCAACGGCCCTACGATGCTGCCTTGTAACACTCGTGTAACAGCCGCATTTGGACCTTGCATACAAGAGGCATTAGGTTCAGTTTCAAACAGCAAATTACTCGTTATTGCCTCACTGTGGATACATTTCAATTCTCCCACCATGATAAATTGTTGGTATAGTTGAACTGTGTGTTTGTTATTATTTTAGCAACAAGAACTGTTTTAATACCAAACAAAATGCATAATGAAAGTATAGTGAATTAATGAATGAATTGCTTTTCATAAAAATATTGCACAAAATAGTGCAAACCGGTTAGTAAATAGTTTTTACAAAGTAAACATTAATGACCTAAAGGAGAAGGGGACTTCTGGGCCCAGCAGTTAACTAGTTGAAATGTGTATTAAAAAAACCGTTATATTTTTTTTAAACGAAATCGCAAAATATAGTACCATGTTTCTATCTAGGAAGCGAGAAAACTTAAATTAAGTTATTAAACTAAATAATCGATTAAAATGTTAGTAATCGATAATGAATAACTCGGTAAAATCTCAGAATTATGTATGAAAATCGAGTGACAAGTGTTTTTTCGTGGAATCGATTCATAGCGAATAGAATTCCTTTAATTTTTCTTGTGGCAACACCTGCCTGACCTGACATCACTCATCTGTCAGTCACCGACTGCCAGATGACACTCGTTCGTTGTCTTTTGTTCTGAGTGTGTACGTATTTTCGATATTTTCCAAGTTTTATTGTTTAACCCCACGACCTCGGCTTTGCATAGGACTTTTGACGGATCTTGCTACTCGTACTACGCACGTGCTTCGTAAAAAACAGCGATGTTATAACCTAACCTCACTTTTACTAAACTTCATATAACTTGATTCCTGGATAGCCAAATTTCAGAAAATTTTCAGTGAGGCCTTGTTAGTATATCCTCTTACAAATAAGGCTAGTTTGATTCAGTTAACACCTGGGCCCAGGAATGTATGGAGTCATTCCCTTCTCCTTTTATTTCAATTCAAGCATAATTCTTGAAGCTTCACATTTTGGCTTGAAGATGCAGAATATTGTGTTTTTTTTCTCCAAATCTTTATGAATCTTATTTATTTATTGATATTTATATATACTTTATTGTAAACCAGAAAATACAAAAAAAAAAAATACAAATGTTACTACGAACATACAATGGGAGGCCTTATCGCTTTCTGCGATCTCTTCCAGGCAACCTTGGAATGGACAGTGATTATCTTATGTTATGTAGTAAAAGAAAGTTTATTCTTAGCATTCGCCCAATCTTACATAAGAATATGCTTACATTGTAATATTATAACAAACAGGTATAGCATAATTTTCGTTCTAATCCTCTCAATACTAAAGAGACAAACCCCAGCTCTACCTACACATAACAAGAAACAAGAAAAAAATAACATTGTTTAACGTAGAGCCCTGATTCTCAGTAACGATGCTAGCAGTCCCGAAGCATAGGTAAGCATTTTGCACAATCCGCCAGTAAAATGGCCGCGTATTATACTAAACTGGTTAAGCATTTTGCATACCAAATGTACAGACTTTTTCATGGGCACATTTTTGTATATTAAATGTGAGATTGCGTCTACAGTTTATGACAAACAGTAATCATAATGTGACGAGAAATATTTTAAGTTTTCCAGCTAAATCCAACCTTTTAAAAAGATTGTAGATCAACGTTCAAGAAAGTCTACGGCTGTAAAATTTTACGGCGGTTTAATCTAAATGGATGGACTCCATTATGTGGCTTTCTTAGAGTTATGGTCGGCCATGCGTTAAGGTGAGTGCTTTACGCAGATAATTAAAATATAAATGAAGTAACTCTGTACTCCCAAGAAAAAAAAATCAGTTTATATAAAAAATGGATCAATTTAGATGAGAAAAGAACATAAATTTGGTGACAGATAAGAGCAGGACCACGACACAAATAAGACATTAAGGGACGAAATGATAAGAGCTATAAATGCTTACAAAGATTTATTTGATCACAACATCAAGATGAAGAAGACTGTTTCCTTACAGAACAGAATTTAGGTAGCAACCAGATATACCTGTCGAGTGAAACTTGATATAATAATCAATAAAGCCAGTACTTACGTAATCGGTTATTGTATCATAAATCAATAGCTTAGTTACACTGTAAACAAACACAAGGGTATCGCGTGTTACGCATCATCATCACTTCATAATACATCACTGTTATTATTTGTGAAGAGCGTTTTTAATAATTGTATGTTCGTTGTAAACGTTGCTCCAATGGCTTGAGCCTTCAGTTACTAAATATATCCCGTTTGGCATCACTATGCATTTTAATTTTGTCAAAAACAAACTGCTCGACTATGCAGTGTTGATATAATATTTTGTACATTGAACTGATAGGTAAAAATTAAACCTGTATTGGTAGATACAGGTCGTATCAGAATACACATAAATCAACCATATCCCTAATACATACATACATAGAACCAATTAACGCAATAAATGCTCCATGTTGACATTACTAAAACAGAAATTCCAAACACAATCCCAAAGCAGTGCTGGACAAAACACAAAACATATTCGAACTGTTAATGTTAACAGATTTGAATTGTTTATGTTTTTGTTTGTTAAAACACTTCTCACCCGTAAAATCGATCATATCGCTTTCCGATCGGAGCACATTAGTTCAATGTAATGGAACGTATTGTGTGACCGCATCCAAAGCATAATTTATATGACAAGCCTCTATATGGGGGCCCATTGTGGCAAGTTGGAACTATGCCATAGTCATCGCGGATGACCACCGATATTTGGATGCTGAAGTAGCATCTGGTATAAATGGCATAGAATACTAAATAAGCATTTAAAATGGACTGAAAATAGTAGAAATTCTGCTTGATATTCAAATAATTTTGTGTCCTACAGAAAAGAATTCAATCTAATAGTATATTGAAGTCGGGGTATTATTCGGTCTGATTGCACCCTGGGGTGCAATATTTGGCGAGTGGTTCTCTCTACCATTTTGGTACATAAATCTGAATGAAACATACTAGAGACCACTGTCTTAGACAGCGTCTTGCATAATGATCTCAGCAGTAATGATATTTGGATAAGATTCAAGCTCAGTGCCAAATTCTGTGTCTGTGCTATTATCATAAAGATGTCTGTTCGTGCATACCATTCGCTCTGAAACAATGTCATCCATAAGGTAAAATCGTTCCTTGGTAGGCTTACTTCTTATATAGTCGTTTATATTACTTTCTCTACGTATCGTGAATAGGGATTTGTTGAGAATGTATTAGCACCCGGAAATGCTTGGGCATCTTTAGTCTTCGGTAAGAAAAACAACATCAAAATATTCGATCGTAACAATAACATTGGAATTACAGTTTTTCCTTTCTGCCACGTGTTTCGTATATAATACGCTATAACCCAAAGTGTTCCGAGGGAAGTTACGAGGTCCCGGCTTATACGAGCTATTGTTTTCATCTCTGCTAGTGTAATCAGATTCTTTACCCAAACAGGTTTGGCTCTTTTCTAATTCTTCGCTTCGATATTAATTTAAAAAAAAAAAAAAAAAAACAATAGAAATATTTTATTATCAGAAAAAACTAAATAAATATATATGTATATTTGTTTATTTCCACGAGATAAACAAATATATTTAGGATCCTCCGCTAGCTACACTGTGTTAATATCTTAAACGAAGGAAAAATTCTTGCCCAGCTGAAACACGATAACAATATTTACTAATAAAATTACCTTAATACCTCGAAATAAAGCAATCAAAATACCATGATCAGCCTAAAGCAACATAATTTTCGGAATCCTACACTGAATCCCTTATCTAATTACGTACCTGAACCTGCCTAAATAAGCATATAACGTGGAATTTCACCTGTCAAATAAAACCACTTTAGCGCTCAGTGGAGTTTAATATGAACATCTACTCTGTGGCATAGTGTAATTATCTTCATATTGACCACGATACTGCACCGCATGGAGCCTAATTTAATCAGCACACAATCGGTTGCATGCAAAACACATTTGGAGCAATAACTGACGGCCGAATGATTTTAATACGATTTTCCACACTAGCGCCATTTGGTGTAACTAAAATACTAAAAATGACCCTCTCATTTTTAGTATTTTAGTTACACCAAATGGCTATGGAATTGATAGAGGCTTTATCTTTGTGTATACAACGTGAAGCTACAATGGTGACATTAATTATTTAACACACGGGGGCTAGTGGCCAGTAATCATAAAAGTTATAACAACATAAAATTATTCATAATTAAAAAAAATACCGCCTCCGTCGCTCGACATAGGGCTCTCTCTTTCCTTCAATTCGCCAATTCTTTGCACGTTATTCAATTTAATTTTATTGAGACGCGTTATGAACCGTGACCTTGGCAAGTGACCCCTGCGCTACAGTTCTTTAAGTACTGGTCAATCCAAGATGCTATTTTAGAAAATTGTAAATAAATAAATAGTAACATTTAATGAAATTGAAATATGTTCATTAAACGAAAACGCAAAACCGTATACGTGTTTTAAATTAATTTGGCCTATAAAGCAGCAGGCAGTATACAAAGACAAAACGTATAGCTGTATTAGTGTGAGTTACCAATACCAATGTCGGAGTGAATTCCGAATAGAGACAATACCGTACTTATACAATTTAATAATACATTATTGAAATCCAATATGTGTAGGGATTTTCTTAGTAAGATCAAATAATCTGATGTATGTATGAAGCTTAGTGATGGAAATGAATTGAATGGTAAAAGGAATGGTAGGTACCCAATTCGGTGTTAGCATAGGATTATTAGAATTAACAATTAGTAATTTTTAGAAATGACACATCTAGTAAAAGTTTACAAGGCCAAATTAAATTGCCTAGATAAACTCTATAAACGTGATCGGTATCGATATCTAAATACGACAAAGTAAAAATCTAAAAGATTTGATGTCTTATCGTGTTTGGATATTGATACTTCTGTAAAGTGTAAACAAATGAAAACTCTTTTTTTTTTACTGATGTTTCAAGTGACAACAAATCGACAACAACAAAAATCGATGACCCTACAAAAAAGATAACAAATTAACTTATTTTTTGTTTTATCGTGTTTAGATATAGATACTCATCTTGTTTGAAGAGTTATGTTAGATAATTTGATTTTACCCTGTATAATCACATAGTCAACGGTAAAAAGATATAGAAACAAAAGATGTGTAAAGAAATACTAATATGAAAAAAACAGACAAATCTTGACTAATTGCCTTGAGACCTGTTCAAGACCAGATTCATTATGTAGATAGTCTCACTAGCGGTGAATGTGTTTAGGCCAGCGTTTCCCAACCTTTTTCAGCCACGGACCCCTAGGAAATCAAGCACAGTTTTCACGGACCCCCTTAATAAAATAACAGCAAAAAAAATTCGGATTAGGTATTTATTTTAGTTATTACAGATACAAAATAGGTACTCATTACTGTTTATTATTATGTATGGTCCAGAGATGACACCGCGGACCCCCATACATATACTTGCGGATCCCCAGGGGTCCGCGGACCACAGGTTGGGAAACAATGGTCTAGGCCAAAGCCGTAGACGTGAAGACTTGATAACCACGAAAAGCTAAAGTAGTCTGTTAACAAGACACTGCAATTATTTAATAGAGCAAACAAGCTCTTTAAAATATATTACCATTTAAATTCTTTAAACAACTCGAAAACATTTATATCCGGCTTTAAACTCCCCCATAAAGACCAACTCCTAAAGAAAGTCCAAACAAATTCGAAATTCTCGGTCTGTTACCTACACAAGTACAGTCGCCAGCTCATCAAGCTACAATCTCTTTAATAGATTTTCGACTTTATCGGTTAAGTATAAGGTTCAAGATTGATTGGGAAAATTTGACAAGTTTGGGTAGCTTGATGTGGTGGCGTCTACATGAATTGTGCAGAACCGGCAATTGGCATTAAAGCAGGGATAATGCAGAGCAGAAGAAAAATTGGTTTATAATTCAAATGTAATGGTAGATAGAGATGGGTTTAGGCTTTTAAGGTTTTTATAGCCTATCTCAATTCGCATGTCCGTGAATGAAAAATCATATTGCCGCGTTTATTTTTCTTGGGTCTCAAAAGCCTCGTAGTTAGTGAATTATAATAACGAAGTTGGGTATTTGCGGTCTAAAAATTCAATATTTTGAACGGTGACTTTTTTTATTAAAAAAAGATTTGCTATTTGTGGTTGGTTTTTCGATAAACATTTTGTGCAGACGCTAAAAAGCAGAAAAATACATGACGAACCACAAAAAAAAACACATGGCGAAAATACACGACGGACAAAAATATCGCTTTAAAGGTTCAACTAAAAAATCCCCTACAGCTAGATAGTGCAGAATATATTGCTCTGTGGGGGGTTACAGATAGAACACGGATCCCAGACGACCATTTCGATGGCCAGAGACGGGCAGAATTCCAAGACTTGATTAGATATATAACTTATATTTGGATTTGGGATCCAGATAAAATACAACTAGTCAAAAGTTATTGTCGTGAACATGATACACGGAAAAATAAATTGTTAATGTTGATTTAGGTAACGACAAAAACCATTATGGTAAGGTAACCAAACACAACTTTTAAAGAGTTAAATCCTTTTTGCGTTCAAACTGAACTCTACTAAGTAAAACCCAATTGAGTATAATAATTGAGCACATAAAATTGCTTCTATGTGAAGTGCCAATATTCCCTTACGTAATTTATTTCATTGCCAACGTAGGTGTAATCCAGTCTCAGCAACACATCGTAAAGTCATCGACCGAAATCGACCTTTTCTATCAATTCACTAACCAGACAAAAGAATACACCCTTTAGGAAAAACTTCATGGAAACAATAAATCATTCCACAATACATATTTGGCAAGATACCGTAGGACCGGTGCCAATTACTAGAATTTGGCTAGTATGAAGGGAGATTGTAGTTTGGCTTTACGTGAACCAAAAACTGGCTGCGTTTACATCAACCACAAAGAGCATACAGTGGGAGCATTAAAATTAATTATTCAGTGCTCCGACACTTGGAGAATGGAGCTCCAACAATAGGCGTGTTTTCTTCAAGTGAAATAGTGAGATTCCGGCTTTAAATTTCGTAACGAGCAAACATTTCGCGTTCCTACATTTGTTATGTTTAAGCTGCTTAGTTTATTTATTTCAATGAAATATCTTTGCAGACTTAAAACAAGACTGTGGGGCTCGTGGCTAAGTAAAAATAGCCGCACAGGTCGATCGATCAGGTTAAGCTACACTTGCCGCGGTCGGTCCGTGGATGGGTGACCATGTTTACATACCGAGACCCCTCCGTGGCTTGGAAAGCACGTTAAGCTACTGGTCCCGTCTGTCGTTCGTGGATCTTTGACAGTCGTTACGGATCGTCAGAAGCCCGAAAGTCTGACAATCAGTCTTACCAGATAGGCAATTGCTGCATGTAAAATACTGGTATTCAACTGCATCCGGTTAGACTGGAAGCCAACCCGAAAAATTGTTGGAAAAAGGCTAGGCAGATGATGCAGATTTAAAACAAGATGTGGCGATGATATTAATTACCTACGCAATCTTTATGAAGCACTTCCTCTAACTCTATAGTTAGAAGAAGTGCTTCATATTGTGTAGGTAACAAGTGGTAAGGGATGTATATTCCTTGGGACATAAACGTGGGTTTCCGTACCACTATCCACTTTTATTGTCAAAGTGCGTGCCTCGAAAGCGTATAAAACGGCACCTAATGATTGGTGAAAAATAAAAAAGTCATAACTTAGTTATGTGTAATAGCGCTGCCAGTTATATTCCTACGCACAGAAGGAATTGTAATTGAAGCTGGAACCAATCCACTTGTTATTCGGTACTTCCACGATAATAGCATCCATTAGGAAAAATGTTAGCGTTTTGGTATTTCGATATAACATGCAGAAACTTGTTGAAGGCATTTTGTTGGTGGACTAATCCATTGAAAGTTACTTCGGATTTTCTTACGCATTAATTTGTATATTACTAATCATCCGGTTTCTATTTTTCAAAATGAACTACATCGGATGCCTAAATTCAAAGTTTCCAAACCTAATACTTCACATTTCCAATCTAGCCTTCTCAACGATCTATTTTCCAATAATAATAAGAAATTAAAGTATAATTTTGGCTAAAATGGGAACATAAAACAGTGTCTAATACAACCAGTAACAGACAAGTTAATCAGATATTAGGAAATAATGTAATCAGTGTCAGTACGAGTACATAATAGCATTTCAGACAACACATTTTCTGTCCGATTTACTTCACTCAGTTATAATATTATATCAAGTTAAACTAAACGTCTGGTCTACTGCCAAATTGTATCGCAACTGTCCATTACTAAGCATATTAAGGCATGTTCAAGTTAATCCACTTAGTTAATCGCACAAAGCGTCATGAACCTTGAACTTTGGTTGATGATCTCATAAAAAACCTAAAAGCTTATGCATGAAATGGCCTAGATGGCCGAAAATGAAGTTACCGGAAACTTCAGGTGAGTATATTTTATCGTCGAACATTAAAATTGATGGTGCCTTGATGCAGAATAATCTCCAATATCACGGTGTCTTACTTCACATGCAGAGGCCCCTTTTATTACCTCGTAGTCTGCAATTTAGTTGCATATCTCACAGTCCTTAAAATCCTTCTTTTAACGAGCAAAATTTAAATAAACCTTCACACGAGTAAATATTATACTCCTTGATGTATCATAGCTTAAAATATATTATGGATAAACACTTGCTTTAAGTCTCTTTGTGAATCGTAACGAAGAATCTTGATTATAGTGGTTTGAAGGGAACTTTTATAAATTGAAAATTCCTAGAAAATCCGCGCATAGCGTTTTATAAATAAAAGCAAACATTTAGTTCTTTACTTTGTATTTTGCTTTCCTTAGATAATATTTTCGTACCTAGTTTTCTAATAAAATAGTCTTACCTATTAAAATGAATCTATTATAAACCTTACAGCAAAACAATAGCGACATAATCTGGAACCTATCACATAATATACTCAATAGCAACAAAAATGAAAACTCCATCTATGTATCGAAAAGCGACATTTCTGTGCAATCTAATCATCGATCTAAAGTGCATAGCGCTACCTATATCCATCAAAACAATGCGAATGAATGGATAGCTAATGATTGTGTAGGTGCTGTGTATTTTGCTTGAGTAATGGGTTCCCAAAGCCATAACAAAACGTTTTCGTTTAAACTTTGGAATTCCAAAATGAATCCACAAATTATGATCGAGGTGAAAAAATATAATGATGTAACAAAAGTACCTGCTTTTATGTGCTCTAAGACACTGGACAATCAATGCCAATTTGTCAAGTTTCGAATAAAGGTGCTCGATGGTACGATGACATTTTTGCTTGAGCAAAGTGATGAACAGAAAACGATTTGTTCGTGACAAGCAATTTTGGTGCCAGGGAAGATGTCAGGGGCGTGGGGGGAATGGCTAACGGTGGTCATTAGACGAAGCTATAGGGACGACACATTCGCCAACTAACAAATTACTTTGGTGATAAATCCACAGATACCTGCTTTTCGACTGTACAACCTGACATGGGTCGTGACTTCCGGTGATGTGGGGTTCGTCTACAACTAATGTTAATTTTCTGCTGTTTTGCTTCTTTTGTGTCGTGGCTTATTCACTAACATGCTATGCTTCTAATTTGCGTTGCAATCTATTTAAAAAATCTAAATGCAGTATTGTGCTTTTTCTGCTATTAAAACTTTTTGTGTCAGCTAAGTGTGTGGATACTTCTTTGATCGTTAAATTATTGTTATTTTCTTCAATTTCAATATAAGTCTCTGTGAGGGATATTGTACAGTCGACAGCAGTATTCGACGGTGCATAATCCAATAGGTTGAAGCCCACCGTTTTAACGTAGTTAACAGTATCCCCCGTGGCTTCAGTGAATGCACGTCTCAGCCGGGCTCGGCGCGTCTGCGACAGGGTTTGTGGACAGAGGAGCAGCCCCGCCTGCAGGTTAAAAACAGAAATAAAACCAAAGGACATTGATTTGATTTGGTTAAAAGGGAAAACCCGTCTCAAGACCCTTACACAGCACTTACACGGCAACTGCATCGCGCTAACTATGAGCCAGGATAAGACTGTCAAGGAAGTTTTCGGTCCATGAAAGTGATTGATGATCTGTCAAAATACTCATATTCACACTAAATGATTCGCCTACATACACACTATTACTCATTTTCACTACAACACCGATACACTGTGTACCACCAAAATTATTAGTATTCTTCTTGCGAGGCTTTTCACTAATTCTAATCTCGAAATTGCCCAGAGAGCCTGAACGAGTGTTACAGCATTTCTAAGTGTCGTAGCTGCGAGTTGAATAGCCGTGAGTTGCAAAGGCAGACATTAAGAAAAGGCTCGTCTCGTTGAAACAGCTGGCAAAGACGCCTTCACAACGGTGGAACATACTGTCAATGCCTGATTGCTTGACAAAGTTATGACTACTTTTACCATTTCTTTTGTCTTTGTACATTTGTTGTTGCGACGAGCGTTACAGCTTTACACCAAATGCGAAACTAATTTTTCAAAAAGCATTTCTACTACATTTTAGCTATTTACAAGTTATATTACAATGCTTTTTGTTTTTCATCTTAACATTTCTAAGACCAGAATAATTATTTATGTAGGTTTGAAGTTATCTTTACCGAGTAATATAGGTCAAAACTCGTCTTTAGTTGTTCAAAGCCATTTCGACAATAATTATGCAGCTGTTTCCTTTAACACTTAACCTAGAACTCTAATTAGATAGCCTTTTCCTCTGTGCTTGTTAAAACGTTCCATTTTTGCAGAAACTCATTTGCTGTAACAATAATTTTCTGTTGCATCATTTTAGCACATCATTACATGCTGTTAGAAACAAGGAAAACCCTTGTTTACCGCCTACCTAGTTCCTAATAATTTTACACCGTATTTTTGTATATTTGCCATGATTTTATCAACCGCTACGCTAACCATCCGGTATATATAATCTAAAAGCGCCTATCTATGAGTAATTTGAACGCACCTAACTGCTTTATAACTAAATAACGAAAAGTTCTACGATGTATGATGTTTATAAAACAGTGGCGCCACCTAGCGATCGTGGAACTTACCTGTTTGAAAGGGCGCATACCCCCGTTGATTCGCAGTGAGTCCGCGGCGATGCCAGCGATGCCATCACCTGGTTCTCGCAACTGCCGCAGGGAGGCGCTAGGGTGATGGTGGGCATGGTGAGGGCAGTGCGCCGCGCATGCGCTAGACTCAGGCTGCGAACTCTGGCGGATAATTCTCGTACTAGATGTAGGTAACAGTAGCGCCGGGGGTTGTATGACCGGACACGTACTAACGGCGTGGAGCGAACTACAGCCACAAGGGTAGTGCACGGCCGAGCGAACGCTCTCTCTCGACACAGAGCGCGCTAGTTGTAGCGCTGATATTGGCGCCGTGGACTGCCGCCGCTCGCAAACGCGACATCTCGAGTATGTTTGTGGAACTAACTGGCAGGCGGTCACTGACCCTCTGTGCGAGCATGTCGCTACGGGAGACACGAGTGTCTGAGGTCGGTCTGCCGGTTCCCGACATTGCAACTCGATGTCAGGGACGCTCCTTGCGGTTCCCTCTTCCATTCTGATGGATGTTGCACTTTCCTCGCTACCCGGTCCGCCTGACAGTTGAGGTCGTAGGTGTGTAGTGCAGTCTTGTCTTTGCAGAACTGGTTTGACTGTTCTGTTTTCTGTTGGGACTATAACGGTGACTGAGGGACCGGTGACGAGTAGACTAGCGGTCTCATCGCTGCTGCCGTAGCCAGAGTTGGTGATAGCTTCAGTGCTATCCGTTGTTGGTGCCGACATGGTCTGTAACAAGAAAAATCATAATTAACAACCGTCTAATTACATATTAGGAAAAATAGAAAATAAAAAGTGTATTCTATTCTATTCTTATTAATATATCACGCTGGGAAAGTATCATTAATCGCGGAAGTTAATACCTGACAGGCGTATTTCTGGGATATTATTTATGAACAATATCAACCGAGAATTAATATACGAGAGGATTACGCCTTGACAGCTTACGTGCCAATAACTCACCAGTCGTAAACAATTTATCGTTTTCGTATTAACCTAAATGGGTCTAATAAAATATTGTAACTATTAATGTTAGCGACATTAAAATTTATTTAACCTTTGATGAGATCAGTTCAAAGAAAGAAATAAAGAAAAAAAAAATTTTATTCTGCGGAAACAAAACGCACGATAAAAAAAGACATAAAATATACACATACAAAGTAGTCAAAAGCCTCGTACTCAAGCATACGAGTATAAAATGTTGACAATTTTGTCCATTGCTTGATGTCAGGGCCAGGGACCAAAGACAACGCATATTAATTGACATTGACAATACGTGAATACTTACATTAATCTATGATGCGTAAAGTGTAAACAGTCAACAGTTCGTGCTAGATACGAACATAAGAAAATGGACATGTAATTTATTAATTTATTATTTACAATACTTAATAATAATAATACAACCATTTATTTTCAGATAACAAAGACCTATAGACAAATACCTTAACTTAAGTATACATATAACAATATAATTGTGTTAGTAAATAAAACTTAAAATCTATGTTAGTATCACTTAATTGCACTAAGTCTTTGTGCGTTCCGGTGGCACTTGTCCGCGAAAACAGCGGAATACCACATCCTGTGGCCAAAATCTCTCGTCCATCACCTGATGCAGGTAGCAAGTTGGTATGCGCAACACAAACGCCTTAAAATTTACGTTACGATGCGACTCCAGCAGCTGCACTCTCGGCGCGTACTATTTCCAATGTAACACAACAGTAGATTACGTGTACTATGGACTATTTCAGAACGGCGATTGTAAATATTAATAGACTTGCTTCTATACGTAGGTAGATAGGGCGAATCCTCGAAAGGTTAGGTAGACTTTCTAAGGTTTCATTCTTCTTTAAAGGTTACGCATCTATTTTCGTAACATGTTTTAGAATTCAACGCCTTTATCTCTTCCCATAAAATTTCCGCATTTCTCATGGGTAATGTATACGAGTAAAAGTAAGTATACTAAGTCATAAGTCACGGGTTTCAATCAAAATAATCAGATATACAAATGTCACTCACATGGATCCCTTGAACTGACATATAATTTATTTATTTATTGGCTTGTCACCATGCGTTTTAGTTAGGGTCCCTCGGAAGTTGGAACCCAAACTTAATTGTGACTCGGAAAAAGAAACTATCCACTAAGGGTGCTTTATTTGCTGGTTGTTGTTTGTAAAACAAAGAGATTTCGTATTGATTTCCCAATTATAAAACATTGTTATAAAGACATGACAGTGTGTATACAGGAGGGACCCGTAGCTAAATAATAACAGCCGCACAGGTCGATCGGTCAGGTTGAACTACGCTTGCCACAGTTAGTCTTTGGATGGGTGACCATCTTTACATACCGAGACGGAGGGTTTGGTGCCTCGGAAAGCACGTTAAGTTGTTGGTCCCAGCTGGCATTTATGGATCTTTGACAGTTGTTACGGGTAGGCAAAAGCCCAAAGTCAGACAATCAGTCTTACCAAGGGGTACCGTATTACCCAGTAACAGAGTTGTGGAGATCAGATAGGCATTCGTCCATGTAAAATACTAGTATTCAGCTGCATCCGGTAGATTGGAAGCCGACACCAACGTAGTAGGGAAAAGGCTAGGCGATCATTCTTAGTATTAGCCCATACACTGATTTGGGCTCTGTTAATTACAATGGGTTTGTCCTTTTCACTTGGAACTTCATAATTGGTAAAATACATATAACGTGAACGTCCTTACACACCCCTGTCGACCTCCTCAAGAAATATCATAAATATAACGTGAATGTCCTTACACACCCCTGTCGACCTCCTCAAGAAATATCAGATTCTTCAATTTTGATGCTGATAAACGAATCATTTAAATGAAAACTTTTGTTCGTAAACAACGTTCACTCACAACATTCTTACTACTATACTCGTAGTCAACATTTCTATAGCACATCATTAAGCAATACTAACGCAAGAACAACGAGCAATCGATCCTAGAACTTAACATATTATAATACCTTTATGTTTGGAGCGTCGCAGCATGTCTTCTTCTACAATACATGTTATTTTACCCGTGTGTTGCGTTGTAAGTTATATTAAATAGAGCCCTGTATATACGGGTTTTAATTTAACCACGGCTTAAATCGACAATGAATTGCTAGAATATGCCAAAAAATAGAGCTCCTAATATTTTCGCATTAGAAGTTCAATTTTTTTTATTATATTTCACAATATTTCGCATATACTAGCCTCTCATATACCCCTAAGGAGGTTGTACGATGCAACTAAGGTAGGTACTTTCTGCACTTAAGGAACAAGACGTGATTTAGCGGAGACATGGCTCGTTTGCTTGCCACTTACTTACGTAGGCGCCTTGCTAATGCAGTTCTCAGAAAACTTAGTTTACTTGTAAAAGGTAGATTTTAAAACACGATAAATTACATTCATGCTACGTGGGTATTTTATAAAATAAATTATCGTAGTATGTCTATTGATACAGAACATTAAAAAACTGTTTTTTAATAGTGTACAACAAACGTGAGCTACGCGGAGACCGAATTTAAAAACTACTTTGTACTAACAAACGTTCATAGCTCTAAAATAAGCATCGATAAATAAATAAATACTATACATAAAACCTCAGTCAGTCAATGACATTTTATCCAAGTAAAATAAAATCATACTCAGTTTTACTGAACGTCCATATAGATGTTTAGCGTATATGTATTTTACACTACGAAGTGTGATATGAATGCGTTGAGTATCAAGCATTCACGGTTGATTTAATGCATCTGCTTGCCATGAAAAGGAAAATAAAATATTTATGAAGGTATAACTGTTTTATTTTTATCGTCAAAGTATGAAGATATGAGTCGTAGATACTATTACGAAAAGAGAGTAACTGATAATGTGACAGGGGTGAGTACAAGAGAAAAAATAATTGCATCTACCTTAAGTAACATGGAACTGACGGAGGTAGGAGAGTACAGATCACTATTTCATTTTACTTAAACTGGTAAAATAAAATAATGCCGCACGAAACCTATTTCCAACATCAGACAATATACCTTTGCAACCTTTCAGGGATCACAATCGGCACGTTTGTGTCTTATATCTATAGGAATCAAATCAAATCAAATCAAAAATATTTATTTCCTAGAATATGGTAAATAAGGTGTTACAGTAATTTTGTTTCAACATATCCTGCCATAACCAGGCGTGCAAATGTCTTCACAATCAGAGTCAATTATTGATTGATTTGTCTTCTAGTGTAATATCGTTTAAACAGCAATAATTATGCTTCGTAATCTCGTCCTCATTGTATACTTTGTAGTTTGCACTCTTGCACAACTCGCTGATCACATTGTTTAACCCGTGAGAAGGCGCGCTATGAGCAATTTGCTCACACAAAAATCTAATTCAAAATATTTTGTCTTTCCCATGCCACACCAATTCAAGCACTTAAGTACCTTCCTAAATATTCACCCCCTCTCCCCTGACTCAATTCTCGATCCGCTCAGTGGCGTTGCGACCGCGCAGCAAGGCGTTTGTGGAGGCCGTGTACCAACGTGCGGCAATTTGCTCATCACGCGCCCAGCAATTACTTTGCACCGAACATGTAAAATACATGTGTTCAGTGTGTTTCGAGAGGCACATTAGTGTAGATTTAATGGATGAATAACACTTTTTAGTTTTTGTTATGGAACAGTTTTTATTGTGATTTTTATGAAACGTGCCAAAAAAATTAATTAATACTAGGTTGTTTTGTTATTTGCGTTAGAAGTTGCTATTATGTTTAATAGTTTTGATTAAAATATTTGTTTTCTTACTTACTAAACCTTGTGTTATTTATTTAATTTTACATTATAAGCCAATAAATATAGAAACACTAAAAATATAAACATTTATGATAGTGTGAGCAATTTGCTCGCACGCGCCTACTCGTGTAAGAAAATTAGGCGCGCCTTCTCACGGGTTAAAGATGAAGGCTTCTTCATAAAAAAAACACAAATGTTATCTGTGGTCCAGTCTTTGGCGCGCTCTCCTGCCATCTGTCAAATCATTGTACTTTTTTGTGCCGCGCGTTGATCACGTTTCGGCTTAAAAAAGTTTAGAAAAGTTTTAACGAGATGTGAAAACATAGAAGAAAGCGAGACGAAGGAATGAAGGAGCTGAAAGAACGTCTGCGAGAACTGGAAAATCGCTTGAAGAAGCGAAAGCGGAGCTGTCATCGAAATGCAAGTGGTCGGCAGTGGAAATCATGTTCCTAAAATTACATTGGATGCCGTAATACGCACAGCAGTCTCTAGAGTTTTCACGAGAGGTTAACCATGAGAACGTAACTGTGCCGACTTACACAAGAACGACACCACATGAGCTTTCACGAGAGGTTAGCCGATGGTATATATACGTTCAGTGTTATAAACACGTTCCTGCTGGATCCTTGGCCGTCTCTAAGAGTTTTCACGAGAGGTTAACCATGAGAACGTAACTGTGCCGTATACTCACACAAGAACGACACCACATGAGCTTTCACGAGAGGTTAGCCGATGGTATATACGTTCAGTGTTATAAACACGTTCCTGCTGGATCCTTGGCCGTCTCTAAGAGTTTTCACGAGAGGGTAACCATAAGAACATTCAACTGTGCCATGGACATATAACGGAACAACACCACATGAGCTGTCACGAGAGGTTAACCGATGGTATGTATATACATTCAGTGTTATAAACATGTTCCTGCTGGATCCTTGGCCGTCTCTAAGAGTTTTCACGAAAGGTTAACCATGAGAACATTCAACTGTGCCATATACTTACAATAGAACGACACCACATGAGCTTTCACGAGAGGTTAGCCGATGGTACACACGTTCAGTGTTATAAACACGTTCCTACTGGATCCCTGGCCGTCTCTAAAAGTTTTCATGAGAGTTTAACCATGAGAACAAACTGTGCCATCAACACCGCATGAGATTTCACGAGAGGGGTTAGCTAGTGGTCTATATTTTCAGTGTTAAAAACACATCCCTGCTGCATCCCTAGAGCTATCACGAGAGGTTAGCCGAGGATTTAGATCTAAGCAGTTTGGGACCTTAGTCTAATTATTCTTTACAGATATTTCAGTTGAACATGCTCCACTCGAACACATCTAAGATGCTGAGTGCATTGTGACCGAAGCCAACGCAGCCAGACTGGAAATATCCATACTCGCTGCTGCTAATTATAACCTAATTCAAATGGAATTAGGTGGATGTTAGTGTACTATCTAACTTAAATATGCTATGTTAGTATTTAAATTCTACTAAATTACAGCCAGAAGGATGCTGAGAGTGAAACGGTATACATACCCCTGCCTTCAGCCTTAAGTTCAAGTATTGAAAATCTACTTGTGAAATGCTGGGGTACAGTTAGCTACTTTACCTATGGAATTGCACGGCAGTCTGGCCACATGGTGGTCAGCAATTATGATAATGGACTGAATGCACAGACGAAGCAAAACATTTAAAATACTTCTTTTATCAGTATAATCTAGTATTGAACACACCAAAACTGAACAAGGAAGTGGCGGCAGCAGCAAATGGAAGTGCACTTGATTGGATTTATATATTTTTTATTTATCCCACTTACATTCCATTGGACCCATTTGAATGGGTCCAAATGATCAGGGGGCAGCGAATTACAGTGGCTGCTACTATTATGTTAATTGGAAAAGTCCATAACAGTCTAATAGCCTCCCAAGTGTTTGTGTGCTTAATGCAGATCAAATCGAAACATTCAAGTTACTGAGCTAAACTACTGTGTGATATTTATCATGAAAATTGCAACACACTGAGATCCTTAATCCTACCCAGCCTTAATAAACAAATGGAAGAATTGATGGATCCAACACCGATATCAGAATACCTGTTCTACTGACCAATGTCAGAACATCTATAAGCTTCAAGATAAATTCTATGCCAACAATTGTTGCCAGAACCAGGATCATCACTAGCTCAGGTACAGACTGGTAGATTGCAGTATTTCTCTGAAGTATGGTATTAGGTTCTACTAATCCAACCACACATGAGTGGATCAAGGGTTATAAATTACCTTTTACTGAGTTTCCAGCTCAAACTTCTGAATAACAACTTCAGTCAGAAAGAAAGCAATCTATCTCCATTGAATAATCTCTTACAGTTAGGTGCCATAGAAACATATGCTCCTGTCAATAATCAATTTTATCTTGTGTAATTACATGGTACTTGGAGATACATGTTAAATCCTCTTATAGGTATGTTACTACCTAAGTTTTTTTTGCCTACAGTAATAGATTTCAGAAACACATATCAATCATCCATATGAAAATATGTCAGAAGATATTTTCAGTTTCTGCTTCAAGATATGTTATAAAAATTTACATGCCTCGTATTTGGGCTCTGCACTACACCAAATGTATTCACAAACATCACGAAGCCAGTTGTCTGTCACTTGAGGTCATCAGGGTTGCTTTCAGTCATACATCTTGACAGTTATATTCTGTGCCCTGCCGATTCATATGCAAGGTATTTAGAAAATGTATGCTACTCAAACTGTGTTAAAAAATCTAGGATTTATTATTAAAACTGAAAAGAGTGCCCAGACAGTGATGCCAGTGTCTAGGATATTTGTTGGACTGAGTCCAGTTTGCCATTTCACTTCCTCAGGCAAGATAGAGTTTATCCTATACTTAGTACATAAAGAATATTACATATTATAATTATGTCTGAAAGGAGATATAAATAACAGAGTTTGTATAATTACTATGTATTCTAGTAGTTACATCTGCAGCAGCTGTAGAATATGGTTAACTTTATACCAAAATAATGGAAAGTAAAAAAGTTGTTGGTTACCACACATTTCAACAAACCACAATAGAATTAGACAATTTGACTTTGTTCTTGAAATATTCCTTGATGGTTTGATTTTTTTTTTATTCTTTGATTTATTGATGGTATGTAATGATATCAAGATTCACAAGCACTGGCCAGCTAATGATGAAGAGTTCCATACCTTACCTTGAACTATTAGCAGCATTTATGGGGCTCAAAACATTTACAAGCAAACTCAGATACTGTGAGGACTTGGAAAAGATATCACAACAGCCATAGCCCATATCAGTAAGATGGGTGGTACTTGTTTTACTCATGAAAATAGCATAACTAGACAGTTGTGGCAATGGTGTGAGAAAGGACAAATATGGTCTCATGCACCCTATATTAGTCCCAAAGAAAACACCGGGAAATCTAGAATCTAGACTTCCTAACATAGAAATTGAATGGAAGTGATGTGATATAGCCTACAAGTCAATTGCTACTATGCTGGGTCGGCCCCAGATTGACCTGTTTGCAAACAAGTGCAATACTAATCGTCAACATGTCGGCTTCCTGAGCCAAGTGCATGTTCCATAGATGTATTAACTTTCAAATGGGATCTACACCCAATGCACACACAGATTGCTGCCATATTATCAAGGACGCTTTCCTGAGGTGAAAGACTGTTCCCTTCAATTGATATAGTACTAGCTTCCTTTTCTAGTAAAACAAAGGAAAACAATTCATAAATTTACACTAAATCAGTGGATTCTCTTTGGATAAAATCAAGATAGTGACCCCTAGGCTGTCACCATAGCCATATAAATTTTACCACTAAGTATAGTCAAGGATTGTCATATAGCCCAGGAATATATTTATATTAAGACCAAAGAACTCCAAATATGAAATAGTTTGAGACCCCAGTATTACTTTGGGTTATATAATTTATTTCATAGTCAAACCCTTGGTTTAGAATTACTAAGCAAACAATTAATATATATAATAGTTCTTGTAACTGCACACAGAATTCAAATCTTGTCACTTATAGATAACATTTCTTATAAATATTTACATAAAAATTTCAGATATAATTAAAACTTCTGCACTGGGTAGATCTCAACTCAACTTGAAACTACCATTTTTAAAGAAAATTATAAGAAAACCTAATTATGCCACCTCTACTGTAACCAATATGCAGTGGATCGATAAAAGAAATTTTAAATAATAGTGACATACCTCTACTTCAAAATATCTGAGTTTTGACGGCACGGTTGGCGCAGTGGTTAAGCCGTGTCGCGGGTTCGATTCCCGCACGGAACAAATATTTGTGTGACCTACAAGTAGTTCTTGTGTCTGGCTGTTTGTGTATGTGACTTTAAATGTTTGTAAAATCTCCCGCAATACAGAAATTCGTAGTGTGGGGCAAGCGTCTGGTTGGACCACAAATCCTTTGTTTGGTTTCCACAAACCTTTGCTCATTTTTATAAGAGACCTTTTCATTTGTGATTCTAATGCTTTTGCACTAGCTGTGTCCTCTATAGGGTGATTGTTCAAAGAACTTATTTACTTACATGTCAATGTTAATTGTTCGATTACCTATAGGAAATTGTTGTGTTCCTTAACGCTTTGAGCGGAACATCTGGATATTCGAATGTTTGTTGCGCGGCGCACTAATTTCTCATACAAAATAAATGACGTTGCGAATGTATGCGTAATTAGAATAAAAGTGTGTGAGTAGCCTTATAAAATGTACAAAAAAAACTAACGTGGAGTGGCGCTAGTAGTCCGAAAATTTGAACTGATACGGCGCGATGACGTAACTTCAAGGAATCAGTATAAGCCATAGCCGTTTATACACGTTCTTTAAAGAAAGACATATGTTTTGCTGACGTGATTAAACGTTGTGTCAAATAGCGTTTATCAAATTTTACGTATTGTAACGTTGCTCCGCCCAAAGTGTTAAAGGATTATTAATGAAACTAGTTGATACAAGACTGAAAAAGCATTTCAGAAACTAATAGTTATTAGAGAATTACAAATTAAGTTGGTAACTATTGACCTTAACGTAGGAGGATTCTTAAACAGAAATACCTACATATAGAATTAGTACCTACATAACAAACTTAGAATAACATGTTGACTTACAATGTTCAATTTCTTCAACAATGCTTATTGTTTGTTATACCAACACAACTTTATTCTTTAAACATCTACAAAGTATACAATGAGGACGAGATTACGAAGCATAATTATACAGATCGGACTAACTTACCTAGTGACGTCCGATCCTTAATTATGTGAAGTAATCTCGTCCTCATTGTATCCCAACCCTTCCCAGATAATCATCACACTTAGGTGTATTAGATTGCCTTATTAAACCCCTTCTAAAAGTTGTGTTGTGCTGTATGCACTGGGCCGGGACTATGCGATGCCCATAAAGGTCATCGTGAAGTCCCGTTCTTATGCTTTGAAAGAATGATTTGACAGATGGCAGGAGAGCGCGCCAAAGACTGGACCACAGATAACATTTGTGTTTTTTTTATGAAGAAGCCTTCATCTTTAAACAATGTGATCAGCGAGTTGTGCAAGAGTGCAAACTACAAAGTATACAATGAGGACGAGATTACTTCACATAATTAAGGATCGGACGTCACTAGGTAAGTTAGTCCGATCTGTATAATTTGAAGAGTAATTTTTTAATCATTGTCACAGGTAAGTCTTGAAAACTATTTGGTAAATGATTGTAAATAATAATTGTCATTTTCATTTTTCCTAAATAATTTTAGTTTTATTGGTGGCAGCCGAAGTCTATCTTTATGCCGTGTGCGGCTATTTTGCCTGACTGTGCTTGTTTCAAATATATTATAAATGACTCTTAACAAAAATACATATTTCAAAAATATACAAACATGACACAGGTAGAATTTTAAGTTTCTGAAACAGTGGCTTACAGCTGTCAATAATTATTTGATTTATATAATTAATTTGATTTATATTGATTTCATTTTATTTGATTTGATGTGCTCTAATTTGGTTTTTATCTTTTTAATTTCATTTAATTTATTTATAATGTTTTCTAGTAATTTGTGTTCTGTGGTAATCAATGGGTGTTCTTTACCTGAAATAAAATGAATTTTATTTTATTTATTTTAAAAAGTGAACTCCACAAATTGCTCGGATACATTTTTTTTTGAGCTTTGAAAACCCTGTCAAAATCTATCCCCTCATTATATATACCGTATCTAAGTACTGATGATACATAACCATGGTAAGCCAGCATTGCAGTATCATGGTTAACTGTTGGAGAGTCCGGATATGCATAGAACGGGAGAAAATGACACCCATGTCCCAACACCCCACGACATTTTGCAATGGAATGAGTATTACCTAAGTGTGAGCACAGCCTTACAGCATACAGATTATCCTCCTACACAGGGATTACTAATTGATAATTAAACCTTATAATTTAATCAAATTGGATCAGTGTTGGCCCAGTGGTTCCGTCCTTGCCTTACGAGTTCGTAGGTTCAAAACGAGACTGGCGATTTACTTTGTGTAAATTATTTAATCACCACTGCTCTCAAAACATCGGTCAAGGAAAACATGGTGCGGAAATCGCCATGTCCTAGAACCAAAAATTTCGAAGACACGTGACGTCTACCACTCCGCACTGGGCCCGCGTGGTGGATAACGACCCACTCCCTCTCACCGAAAGGAGGCCTGTGTCCCAGCAGTGGGAAAATTAAAGTAATAAATAAATAAATTAAAGGCTAATTATGCTTACAATCTAAGTACACAGTAAAGCAATCGTACGATTATAAAGCATTAATATTTCTATTACGAAAGCACACTTAAGTTATTCATGAGTTTCCACAGAACCCAGAGCATTAATACGTAACATTAATTCATGGCCCTGTTTATGTTTATCACGATGCGAATACATTTTTCTTAGAGAAAACTCCTCTGGGAGTCACCTGGAATATTATGGTAGCTTACTGCTTAAGGTGAAACCCACAAGGATTTCCGAAGTTAGATGCGACCTGGGATCGAAGTGACTGTAAAAGTGAATTTATTGGACCCACACGAGTACAGTGGGTTAAGAACGGAATAAAAAGTAAAACAAGGTTTTAACAAAATCATTTGGATGAGAATATTATATGGGAAGGAAATTCCGGTTCGAGTTGTGTGTAGTTGTGGATTTTCGCATCGTTTTGATATAAGTGGGTGGATCAAATATAAACCGGACTTAAGTAAAAAAAAATACGTACGTATTATTATACTCGTAAAAAAAAGGAGTATATTTTATTTTTCTACATAATCTCCCCTTCTATTAACACATTTTTCCCAGCGCAGGGGATGTTTCTTGATGCCAGTATCGAAGAATGTAGTCGGTCGTGCCTTTAGCCAATTGCACACAAATGATTCCACTATCTGGTCAGTGTGAAAACGGCGTCCTCCACTTGAATTTTTTTTTGTGCCATTCCTACACATGAGTTCTTGAAATCGTATTCTTATCGAACTGTAGAGTCAATGGATGCAAAATTTCGGAAGGTTTTATGCCCTCCCGTGTTAAAAAATATAAGATAAGTCGTTGATCAACAGACTTATATACCTCCTGCTCATACATGATGCTACTGGCGCGCAATAAACTAAAGTGAGCCGGAGCAGTATACCCCCCCCCTAAATGATCCCCCCTAACACATACAACAGCACCTAGCGTGTCACTTCACTCAGCGACCAGTAATAAAAAAAGTCCTGTTTATATTTGATTCACCCAATATTATTCAGTCGTTTGCACTTTTGTTCGTGCTGTATTGTAGTAAAATAAGGTAATTTTACGAGGGTATGAATATAAATTCACTGTTGTAGGTAGCAGAATCAGCATATAATGTTCCCACTGCAGGGACACAGGCCTCCTCTCTGTGAGAGGAAGTAAAAATGAGCCACCACGCGAGCCCAGTGCAGCAGGTCGATTCTGTAAAAATCTCACCGTGAAATCATAAGTGAAGTGAGCACTTAATAGTGTTAATCCCTAGCGAATGACAGCTCACTCCACGCTCACTTCACCCAAGCTTTCATGGTGAGATGGTTACAGAATCGCACGGCAGGTCGTTGGATGTCACATGGCTTCGAATTTAAGGCTCTAGGTTAGGTTTTCACACGACGTTTTACACAGTTCACCAACCATCGACTCTTCTGCAATACAACAACAGTCAACAGTCTTTGTCCAGGCAGTCTTTCTTTGGAATGCGCTCCCTCTGAACATCAGGACGGCAACCAGTCGGTTATCTTTTAAAGTGAAGGCACGTGAACGTATCCGTCAGAAGCTGGCCGTAATAACGGCATTTTGTTTATTATGTATGTATATATGTATGTATATATGTATCTATCTATGTATTGTTGTTAATTCTTGTATTGTATAGTAATTTCCTAGCTATCTATCCCGTATGTTGCACCTACCATATTTTGTCTCTGCATCACCCTAAGGTTGACTGGTAGAAAATGCCTCAGGCATTAAGTCCGCCT
The DNA here is from genome assembly GCA_949629135.1 of Eremobia ochroleuca. NCBI lineage: Eukaryota > Metazoa > Arthropoda > Insecta > Lepidoptera > Noctuidae > Eremobia > Eremobia ochroleuca. The sequence continues at coordinate 10,341,243 of OX451397.1, read as the reverse complement.
TTGTACAGTACTTTTTTTACATGTGCATAAAGTTTTAATAAATAAATAAATAAACAACAAAAATAATGCAGTTAAAACGACCAACAAACTATTATATATATTCGATTTGATTCCACTAACGAAGTTATCGACTCTAACTAAGAAAGAGACAATTTATTTTTATACTGCAGAAAAATAAATTGCTTATATCCCTGAAGGCACGCTCCTGTATATAGGCCGGCTGTCTTAAGGGATCATGTGGGATCATATTTTATTTAAGGGGCTCGTGGCTATGTATCAACCGTACGAGTCAATTGATCAAGGATAAGCTACGCTTGCTGCGATGGATCTGTGGATGGGTGGCCAGTCATTTCATTTTGAGACCCCTTAGTGAAACTCAAACTCAAACTCAAAGCATTTATTTCAAGTAAACCAATTGCAGGCACTTTTGAATTGTCAAGTGGTCGGTCAGTCAGAAAAATGAAGCTAGTTGCCCATTCCAAAGCGTAGGTACCTGTGGAAAAGAACGGGCAAGAAACTCCACGGACACTCTTTTAAATCATAAAAATTGTTACAAAATTTTGGTTACATCATTCAAGTTGAAATTATACATGTGAGAACGATGTAGAAAGACGTGCACGTTAAAAGCGTCCCTACTAAAAAAAAAAAAAACAACAAAAACAAAAAAAAAAATAACAATTCAGAAATGAAAATACTTAGATTAAAATAAAAATAAGCCGTGGCGGCTAAGAGATGACCAGTCCCTACTGGCGGCGCCCGTTCACGAACATGACGTATGGATCAGCACCATTTAGTAGCTCAACCATTTTGAAGGGAACTCAATGACACACGCCACCACCAGCGAGACATTTGAATGAGCATGACATACCCCCAGCCGCCAGGGCACATTCAAGTCAATGAAAGATGTACCCAGTAAATGGTAGCTTTATAGTTTAGGTGCATAGTGCTTCGAAAAGCTAGTTTATTTTTATTTTTTTATTTTTATTTTATTTTATTTGGAACAACAAACAATTACATAATCTGTAATACAAATAAACGTTTAGCGGTTGGTCTCGACTGTCATTCGTAGATCTTTGGCAGTCGATACGGTTAGTCAGAAGCCCGAAATTCTGACAACCTGAATTACCAAAGCAAACAACCAGGTTACTGGGAACACTTCCCAGTAACCAGGTTGTGGATAACAGATAGGGAGTCAATCCATATAAAATACTGGTATTCAGCTGCATCCGGTGACGCTGGAAGCCGACCTCAACATAGTTGGGAAAAGGCTAAGTGGATGACGATGATCTAATTGCTAACGTATTGCAAGAATTTTTCGTTATGCAAGTCTTGCAATAAGAAAGCATAATCAGCCTGCTGGGACACAGGCCTCCTCTCTGTGAGAGGGAGTGGGCTGTAATCCACCACGCGGGCCCAGTGCGGTTTGGTAGATGACACATATGTTCGAATTTCTGGTCCTAGGACATATTTAGGCCGGTTTCCTCACGATGTGTTTCTTCACCGTTTTTGAGAGCAGTGATGATGAATAAAATTACACAAGGTAAAGGGCCTATTGCTATTAAATTTGTAACCTGTATTATTGTGAGATGAACGTGTGGTCTCACTTTGAAATGACGATAATTGACGAAGAAAAGTGATTTGCAATGTGAATGCAACTATAATTGGATAACCATCATTATACCTCTTATTTATAAACGTTGCTTAAAGTAAAGATACGTTTAAACGTTAAAAATGTATGGCTTTATGTCGCTTGTCATTATTTATACTTAAGCAACGTTCATGAACAACTTTATAAATAAGTAAGAATATGTAATCAGTCAGGTGAGTAATGAGCAGTGCTGGCCCAGTGGAAACGGCCGCGACTTACGAGTCATAATGCGTAGGTTCGAACCCAGATCGAACCCAGTTCCAACCCAGTTCGGAAGCCGGCATGGACATTCCGGCTTCCTCACGATGTGTTTCTTTACCGTTTTTGAGAGAAGTGGTGATCATCAAAATTACGCAAAGTAAAGCTCCTATCTGGGTTCAAACCACTGGGTCAACGCTGCTCCATTAAGTAAGCGATATTATTTAGTTTTCCTACAGAGTAGAGATCTGGGATAGGTATGAGCATTAACCTTTAAATTCCTCAACTAGGAGTTAAAGTGCATTTATATTCAGAGCATGTGGGAGTAGAAAGTCTCGGTGTTAACACAATTCGAGTAGAATACGGAATCCAGAAGACGGATTGTGTGGTTCGAATTTAGAACTTACCGACGGAACGTGTAAACAACTTCATTCGAAAAGGCGAATTTGTAAAGAATATTGTAGACGCGTTGAGACTCACTTAGTTCATCATCATCATCACAATCTGCCTATAATGTTCCCACTTCTGGGACACAGGCCTCCTCTGTTCGAGAGGAAGTGGGTTGTAATCTACCACACGGTCCCAATCTGCCTATAATGTTCCCACTACTGGGACACAGGCCTCCTCTGTTCGAGAGGAAGTGGGTTATAATCTACCACACGGTCCCAATCTGCCTATAATGTTCCCACTACTGGGACACAGGCCTCCTCTGTTCGAGAGGAAGTGGGTTATAATCTACCACACGGTCCCAATCTGCCTATAATGTTCCCACTACTGGGACACAGGCCTCCTCTGTTCGAGAGGAAGTGGGTTATAATCTACCACACGGTCCCAATCTGCCTATAATGTTCCCACTACTGGGACACAGGCCTCCTCTGTTCGAGAGGAAGTGGGTTATAATCTACCACACGGTCCCAATCTGCCTATAATGTTCCCACTACTAGGACACAGGCCTCCTCTGTTCGAGAGGAAGTGGGTTATAATCTACCACACGGTCCCAATCTGCCTATAATGTTCCCACTACTGGGACACAGGCCTCCTCTGTTCGAGAGGAAGTGGGTTATAATCTACCACACGGTCCCAATCTGCCTATAATGTTCCCACTACTGGGACACAGGCCTCCTCTGTTCGAGAGGAAGTGGGTTGTAATCTACCACACGGTCCCAGTGGGGGTTGGTAGAAGTCACATGTCTTCGAATATTTGTTTCAAGGACATACCGGTTTTGAAGGGTGGGCGTTTTGGGGGACTGACTTTTGTAATTTTGACGTTCGAAAAGTGCTGATTCTCAGCCTAGTTTGAATAAATGACTTTTGATTTTGATTTTTGTTTCCTCACAATGTTTTTCTTCACCGTTTTGAGAGCTTAATCGATTAAGGCGGAGCAACTATGTTAAATATGAATCGATTTATTGCTATTACATTTTGTTAGGTGTATTATTGTGAGATGAACGTGTGGTCTCACTTTGAAATGACAATAATTGACGAAGAAAAGTGATTTGCAATGTGAATGCAACTATAATTGGATAACCACCATTATCCCTTTTATTTATAAACGTTGCTTAAAGTAAAGATACGTTAAAAATGCCGCGTTTACTGCCGCTTGTCATTATTTATACTTAGCAACGTTAATATATTTATTTATTTTATTTTACGAAAGCTTACAGACTAATAACATTATAGTAACAAAAATATATAAATTGCTAATTAAAAGCCTCCACAGATAGATACAAAAAAATATATATATATTAGTTCCCTAGTACAAAATAATCTAACAAATTAAATAAACAAACTACGATCAAATGATTGAATTATTAATTTCAAAAGTTGGTTAATTTTATTTAATTGTTTATAATTTAAGCCAACTTGTAAAATAAACGATTCAAGAGCAAGAAGGTGCCTCCTGTACAAAAAATGGCTTTGCCAATAATTCTCTAACTGTGCTTGCATTGGTGCAGAATAGATCAATATCGGGTTCACAAGAAACAACATAATAAGCAACATCATAATGAACAACTTTATAAATAAGTAAGAATATGTAATCAGGTGAGTAAAGAGCAGTTACTTTGTATAAATTATTTCATCGCCACTGCTCTCAAAACGGTAAAGGGAAACATCGTGAAGAAACCGGCATGTCCTAGAACCAAAAATTTGAAGAGATGTGACATCTACCAACGCGCACTGGGCCCGCGTGGTGGATTACAGCCCACTCCCTCTCGAAGAGAAGAGGCCTGTGTCCCAGCAGTGGGAACATTCTAGACTGCTTATTACTGATCGTAAATAGAAAGCGCTGGTTTAGTAGCCACAGTTTATTTTCTTACACACTGAAAATCGGTGACAAGACAAATCTGACAGTAACACTAGAATTTAGAATACAACATGCAATAATGTTCCAAAAAGGTAATATTAAAACAAGGATTCGCAACACTGCTTATGACTGTATGTAATTAGGTAAGTATGTAACTTGACCTTAAGTAGGTATCCCATTTGGTACCCGCGAGTATAATTAGCAAATTGAGGGGCTTGTGGCTAAGTAATAACAGCCGCATGGGTCGATCGATCAGGTTAATCTATTCGTGCCGCGGTTGGTCCGTGGATGGGTGACCATCTTTACATACCAAGACCCCTCCGTGCTTCGAAAAGCAGTTAAGCCGTTGGTCCCGGCTGTCATTTGTGGATCTTTGACAGTCGTTACGGGTCGTCATTAGCAGTAAATACTGGTATTCAGCTGCATCCGGTTAGACTGGAAGCTGACCCCAAAATAGTTGGGAAAAGGCTAGATAGATGATCAGTTTTAGCAAAATTACTGTATCTACCGATCCACCGTCTAAAATCGTATTCAGTACTAGCTGTGACGCGAACATTTTAATTTATTGCGCGTAACCCAAATTCTTTTCCAAAAATAAAAGTAGCCTAACTCACTCATACGAGATTGGCTATCTGCCAGTGAAAGTCGTCTCATTAAAATCGGTTCAGCCGTTTCGAAGTTTAGTCCGAACAAACAAACAGACAGACAGACCAAAAATTTTTAAACTGTTTTTCTGTTGTAAATACCTACCGTATATACGTTCGCTTTAAGTAAACAGATATTATATTGACGTAACAAGCAGACACTTCAATTTTATTTATTTTTATGTACACACGTATGTGTATATTTATAGAAGAAAAAGAATTCTCTAATGTGATTATTGAGTATCCAAGCCAAGGTTTGTTATCCTACCTCCACCAAAGGGACCTCCTTTCTTTTTCTTGTAAAGTAAGAAAAATATCTAGCCTTCTTTATGTTCACTTCAACAGTATCCTTTTGGTCTATAGGGATGTTTTGATATCCAATATTTATTATCCTTTCTCTTTCCTTTCCTGTCAGCGATCTTTTTGTTACAACTTTTGTGAAAATAAATGTCTGAATTTGAACTGAAGAGATTTAATTGCTTTTGCGCATCTGCCAAAATTGAAAACCAATCAAATGAGTTAAAGAGAAAATTAGTTTGTTTAAGTAGAATTTGATAATAAACGATGTTGGAACAGCCGAACTAAAGGAATAATATCTTGAGCGTAATAAGACAATCTGACTAATAGGGAGCTTGATTTTAAGTCGATTAATAAATTAAGGTAGCTTGGGTTGGTAAAGTGGATCTCACACAACAACGCGCCACGCGAAGCGAATTTTTATTGATAAATAATTTCATATCTGTAAGTAGATTTGTACAAACACTTTTACACGTCAATCATATCGACGCTTGAAAGGCAAAATTGGCTAAGCGAAATAGAGCTAACTTTATAGGAGAAAAATTTTACTTTTCAGAAAAAATCATATGAATGCTTGTAATCATCATAAAGGCGTAATTCTTACAGTTTTGGAAATCTTATTTAACCTGAATCAGAATTTATATGATTTTTTAAAATGAATAATTAAACTTAAAACTGTGCTCCTGTAAATTTAGCCCCATGTCACTTATTCAATTTTGCCTTTCAAGCTTCGATATATTTTCCTTTTTTTAACTAGATGAGGTCGGCGTTTCCTATCAGACTACTCTGAGAAGAAAGGCCGAAACAAACTCATAGTTCACAGTCACTTTTAAAGTCCAGACATAATATTGGTCAGATCATGTGAAGACCGTGTGGATTGGCGTCTGAAATTATATTTTTAAGAAAGATCCACATAGATTGCGGGGACCTGTCTAATCAGTGCACGCATTTGTCAGTAATTGTGCAGCTCAACTCAGAACTTAAGGAGCTCAACGTTTCGATGAACAATACCAAAAAAAGAACACTAACAGACCATGATTAAAATGGACACAATGACCCACATAGTCCTCACATTCACAGTAGTTAAAATATATATTTTTTTTAAATACCAAAATAAAATAAAAAATCAACATTCACTGTAAAATTGGAGCAGCTCAATCAGCCTTTTTGTCATGAATATAGTCTTTTACAGTGTATTATAGTCTGGTTTTCTAGCATAGATTCCGCTTTATAAAAGATTTGAATTTATTAGGTCTTAGTGTTTGAATGAAGCTGGTAAGTTTTTTTTTTATAAAAACGTATACATTGGCATCTAAACGAGTCACCTATTTTATTGAATTTGTATGTAGATTTCAATGAAGCATGGCGCGTGGTAGTATGAGATCCACCGTAATCATCTCTACGGGATACGACATTCTGAAACAAAGGTATAGCCATAAAAAAACATGCATGCAATGATTGTGAAAAGTTGGATAACTGAAATATATACGCACAAAGTTGAAGCTAGCTGATAAGAAGTATAAATATTTAAAAACTTGCTTGATTTTGATTTGTTATGAAGTTATATATATTAACCTATAAATACTTTAAATTTGATTTATCCGCTTAATTTTTTATATTTTTTTGTTATAAAAAAAAACCTCTAAATGCTCCCCTCCCCCTCCTAAAAATTCCCAAGGTTTTTGTAAATTATTTCCCTGTCCAGTTTCATACGCCGCAATAATAGTAAGATGAGCATAAAAATACCATAGGAAGCATTCATAAATGCCTGCTATGAGAATAAAATGCAGTTTACGAGTTATGCCACGTACAACGGCTGGCCATTCATTAATATTTTACTGGTAAACCACTTTTGAATTTATAGTATAGTGCCGTAACATTTATATTCGTATAATAAAATAGTGAATGAAAAAGAAATAATTATTTAGAATGGGGTTTTTGACTATTTTGAACCGTATGAGCCAGTAAAATATAACGTGTAAAATTTGCCGAAATCGCGAATCAGCGTCAGCCCATATGGAAAGTTCAGTGGTGGTCAGTGGTGGTCACCGGTGACCACCACGGCGTTCAATGTGTTAAATTCTTATCATAAACAGCCCCACCAGATTTCTACACTTGGGCATGATTGTAAACAGAAAGCTAATCAATGCCATCCTGGCAATGATTGCCGACAGGTTAGATTGCCTTTATGTCCGACATGGAAGTGGCAGGCATGGTGTGGTGTTGTGTGTTGTGTTGTCCAATGCCGGTTCGAAAATTATAGTTCTTGTGTTTTATTTATTATTTTTGATGACCAGTTATGTTGACACTTATGTTATTGTCGCCGCCATATGGCGCACGGCAGGACTTTCTACCGCCGTGCCCGCGGAGCCATATCACGAGCCTGGCCGCGCCCGCGCCTCCCCTTCGCGCCGCCAGGGGGCCAGTCGTCGTCCCGCCATCGCATTACGGACGTCGCTCGTCTTCTCTTATATTCAGATTCAGAACAGAGATTATTCAGAACTATATTTAATTAATATAATACAACAGATTCATACCAGTAGCTACAGTCCATTATTTCGAAGCCTAACACAGCGGCAGCAGCCGAAACTGTGATTTACTTGTAATTTTATTTTTAATGTTTCCTATATTCGTCTGTATATTATTATTGAAACTGTGTGCCTTATAATGAATATATTGTTACTTGATAATTAATAAATAAAAAAAATAAACAACAATGAAAGAAATACTGTTTGTGAACATTAAATGCACAATGCTGGCCATTTATAACACCACACAACCATGAAAGTTCCCTACGTCAAAATGACTTCAATATAAAAACCAAATATCCATCACTATGATGCGCTGAAAAGGAAATAAAAGCAGGTAAGCGCATCACATTATATAAAATAAAGGTTTTCGTTATGATATTCCACCCTAGAAACAGTGCAATTATCTGACATTTTCTTTCGAATCTTTCCTAAGATATAAAAGCTCTCCCACAGGCAGACACGAAGGGACGCGACTCTGGTAGAACAATTTTCATAAAGTTCTCACAGAAATTGTTCTACTAGAGTCGCGTGGCGTCTGTCTCTGTAGCTTTAGGCATGAGTTAACCAAATAAGCCTTTTATGATTATTATAATTTAAGTACTTTCTTCTTTTATAGGCCCTTGAAAGCGATTTCGTTGTTCGTTGTTTAAATAAAAGCCTAAGCCGGGTCTTATGATCACATAAACCCTATATTTATAGGTCGACTATAATAGGTTATCTCTTTATTTGGTAAGAAATAAGCACTACTCTTGTATATCATTATCGCTGTGCTGCTGGGGACTTTATTCCGCCACTTCTTCTCCCCGGCGAAAGCACTAGGAAGTGATGAAGGGCGGGCGTTTTGGGGGACTGTATTTTGTAATTTTGACATTCGAAAAGTGCCGATTCTCAGCTTAGTTTGAATAAATAACTTTTGGTTTTGATTTTGCTATGTTTGTCTTGCCACTATCTATGTTTTATTCAATCGTCAACTCAGTTGTTACGGTCATCCAAGCTTCATCGTATATTTATTTATTTAACTGTGTGCACTATAAAGGTTTAAATGTACTATAAAAATATACTCCACCCCCTATACTGCCCTCCGTGTCCCAAAACATGCAATCAAAGTGATCTCTCCGCTGTCAACAACGATGCCGTAGAAGTGGCGAAGTTTTGGGCCAACAAGATCTAAAATACAGTCGTGCCAGCGACACGAAGAAGAAGAAGGTACAAAGGTGGACCTTGGGTATTCTCTACCAGACAACCAACGGTATATCATTTCTTAACCAATTATTATATCTTTCCCCAACGTAAGCACATGAAAATATTTCAAATAATATTGTTCTTCATACAACCAAAGCATAACGTTTACTTTCTCAATTTCTTTAACGTCTTCTGTTATTTGTTATTTTCTTGCGCTTATTTCAAACATAACAATCGGTATAAAATATTTAAACGTTCTCATAAAAGTTTGTTGAATATCTTGCTTAAACCAGACAACTAAAAATATGTTGAAAGAAACATTTTAAAGTCGGAAAATAAAAGCTTATACAGACGAATTTTGCAGTAAGCCTTGTGATTAAACACTTAATGTAAGTAAAGACTTAAAACTTAGATTGCTCTTAATGTTTATTCCTCCGTCAGTCAAACACTGCGAATGTGAGACAGATAAGGTAATCTTCTAATTAAACTACGGATTAATTTAATTACTCGAGGACAGATAGCTTTGCAGGTGACAGATTTTAATTTAACTTGATTTTCTTTTTAATAACGACGTGATATCGTTAATTATACTAAACCAATTAACAAATTATTTTTCAGTCGCGTAAATAATTCGTTTAGAGAAGTAATTATTAAATGTTATAGCAAGCTGTCAACTTCATTCCATTAAAATAATTATTCACAATCTGTTATTCAAAATCTGACGTTTTGGTTTAATTAAATTCGTCTTAAATTAAAATGATGGAATACTTATTAACTTTGATCTCCATAAAAAACGTTTTCGAACTACCCTGTTCTGAGAAATAAATATTTTCATCCCCCTCACCTTAAAAGATAATTCATTTTGCGGTTTTCATTTTATTTCTATCCGATAAACAATTTATACGATGCCGTTGTCTCTTAATTTTCTCGGAATAAGCAGAATCCCGAGGGTTGGATAAGTGCTCGATTAATATACAATGGGGCATTATGCAAGGATAGTGTCTCATCCCATGAACATCATAATAAAGCTTTATCTTGGTAGCTTATAATCCGAAGATTAGTCTAACGGGTCTTTTAGTTATGGTACGTACTTACCTTTCTTTGATTTTATTCCCAAATGAATTAATAGAATTGATAAACAAAAATTAATCTTATTTGTTTATTTAATTTTATTGATTGCAAATCAAACTACTAGTTACTGATGGATACTAGTTACGTATGGAGTTTATTAAGTATCTTCTTATATTGGCTTGAAAAGCACACTAGAACACTTTAGTTTAATAAAATAATAATACTCGACATTTTTTGTATAATTGTGTTTGAAATTAATGACTGTTAAATACCAATTAAAGAGGTTTTTTATTAAGTATCTTCTTATATTGGCTTGAAAAGCACACTAGAACACTTTAGTTTAATAAAATAATAATACTCGACATTTTTTGTATAATTGTGTTTGAAATCAATGACTGTTAAATACCAATTAAAGAGGTTTTTTATTAAGTATCTTCTTATATTGGCTTGAAAAGCACACTAGAACACTTTAGTTTAATAAAATAATAATACTCGACATTTTTTGTATAATTGTGTTTGAAATTAATGACTGTTAAATACCAATTAAAGAGGTTTTTGAACGATATTTTAAATCACTATAAAAAATATTTATAACCAAGGTAACATCGTTTATAAAGAAAAGGAAACATCAATTCACATTAAATGGACGACCCAAATAGTGCCACAAACTTCCCACTAAGTATCTGGGTCAAGCAGGTTATTTACACTGTCCTTGGTCGGCGTTTATTTTGAGTTTGAAGTGGTGAAAAATTAATGGGACAGAAATATTTTCAACCTTTCCAGCTACAAAAGAATGAAGCATTATTTCGACGACAGTATGGCCCAAAGATTTCAAAGGAATATAAGCGCCGATTCCTTTGTTCATAAACTAAACTATATTTAAGTTCAGTGCATCTTTTTCTTTCTATTTCATTAAATAAAGACAGAAGATAAATATTAGTTTAGTCCTGTCAAATTAAGATACTCCATAGACAAGTTAAGACGTGATTAAAAAATTGGCTGCTAAAAATACGTCAGGCGATGACTAATTTGACAGGACTAAACTAATATTCATCTTCTGTTATTTTCTTAATGAAATAGAAAGGAAAAGATGCACTGAACTTATATTTAGTTTAGTTTATGAACAAAGGAATCGATGTCATTACCTACCTAAAAACAAATCCTCAATAAAACAGATTGTAAGACAGGTCTTATTCTATTGTCGTGTGTTGTATAGGCTTTCCTTGAGTAAAGACTATTTAAATTTAATACCTATGTTTCATAGTTTATAAACTTATTTTTTCACGACTATACTCTGTCCAGTTGCTAATCTGTCCAGCTGAGAATCTGTGCAGTTGCGAATCTGTCCAATTGCTTCGGAAGAGAATAATTAGAGTTATGTGTATACTAATAGAGTACTATGTCATTGTATACAAGCTTACACTTCAAGCAGATGAGCCCATTGGGATTATCGAATGAAAGTAACACTAGGAGTATGTAAGGTGACGTTCTGTAGTTTCTGCCCTTGGGAAAAGGCATGAGTTTATGTATGTAGGTATATATGTATGAAAGTAACTGTTCGGCCAGCAAAAAATAATTTCAGTCGGTTAATTCATAATTGCATGTGAATCATAGCCAAACAGACGCCAAAGGCACTAGAAACAGCACAATCTTCTAGTTTCAACTCAAGCGCTATCCGAACGAGTAGTTTTCGCTAACAAAACAATAGACAGACTTGGCCTTTCCTGCTTATTGCATTGTCAACGCTAATGCACTCCAAGATTACTGGCTAGGGTTGCCAGCCTAAAGATGAATATTGGTTTTTATGGAGTAGAAAATGGGTAATTGAATTATAAACAGAATGTAACTCACGCGTCATGTAACATCTAGTAGGCTTGCGGGAATATTGCGTGACACTGAACTTTAATACAACAATTTCGCAATAACATTCATTTTGACAATTCAACAAAATTTATTGAAAGAAAGAAAGGAAGAAAATGCGTTTATTTACGGTAAACATGAAGCAGAGAACGAACACAAGCAAAAGAAAGAACAAGCTGGGGGAAAATATGCGTCACATCGAAATAGATGCCAGATGCTCTAGCGCTGGTTTTCAACGTTATTTACCTTTTTGAGCAGACTACCAGTAGAACTGTAGTACCGGAGCCAGTTCTGGTAGTGAAATGCGACAAGAGACTAGACGTATAAAGAACAGGGTGTAAAGTTCACTCATCCTCTAATGAAAAGGATCCTCCCTTTTCTCCGACATACCAACCAGATGGGTGTTGTGTCTGGTGGGCAACTGTCCGACGATTGATGTCGGAAAGTTCTATATATGCTAGTTGCGCGGTAAACTGCTTGCGCGATGCAGGATTTTGCGTGACGTCAGTATGATGTGGTGTAGTTCACATGTGGCGATGTGGATACCGCTACAAGACTATGAAGGAAAAACGAAACGAATAATTTCATTTTGATTATGAAGAAGCAATGAGAACTGACTGATAGTTAGAAACAGTAAATAATTCCAGTAACACAGGTCAACAAAAGTGCATAAATCACATTTTCACTTCTGGGATATTTATTTTCATAAAATATGTAAGACAATAATAGTAAAAATGTAAATTAGTTCTCAATTTCGTTCTACTTTCATTTTCACAACAACACCGAATAAAACACTAATTCTTTGGATATTACTTTATTATCATAAAACTCGGCTATTTGATGACCCTAGAGGGAGGAGAGTTAAGGGGGAGGTGTCGTGTTGCAAGACTATTATCTTGTACACCTTACAACGTTGTAAAAGCGAAGACACATAATAGGAGTTCCCGTTCCCGTTTAGACGAGTCATTTTTGTTTCACGCTTTGAAAACCTACCTTGTTATGTTGTATGAAAAACGTTCTAGGAACTCATTAGTACTGCAATATATTGTGATGCTTTCTGGTTGTTTTATGCTTATTAATCTAGTCTTAGAAGTAATTGCTTGCTTAAATGACACTAGGTAAGGTAACCTTTTGAAAATTTGTTTCACTCAGTCATATATATGCCCTTAGTAAAAGCTGGTACATCTTACCTCTCAATAGGTTCTCTCATTATCTGCCTCGTTGTTCTTTAGTATAGCAATGTAAAATATAAACTATATGTTAATACTTCGTGAAAACGGAACCGGTAATTTGCAAAATATGCTAGTTTTTAAGTTCAGAGGCTAGCTTAACCCTTAACTGCATCGTGATGGAAATTTCCATCAACCAATCCAATGCCATATTTTCGTTTCCACAGAGCACGGGGATTCCCCAATTGTCAGAGATATTCAATTCATTTTGTTCCCAGTAGATGCGTTCTGATTACATAAATATGTAAATTTCCACCAGGCCATTTAGAAAAAAAAATCAAAACAAGTATTTTTATGAAAATATTTTTTAAAATATTTTTTCCTCACTATAGAGCTAATGCCACGTCCGTCATTTAATTTGATTAAAAAATAAAAATCATGCAATTAAGGGTTAAGACTTGAACACTAATTCATTTTATGTATAGAAAAAGCAGTAGGTCATATCCCTGTGTATTTTACTGTGTGTACATAAAATAAATAAATAAATGGGTACCCACTTAGTCTGAAAAAATAAAGCCATTAAATGTCATATTTTTATTCCACTTTTAGCGTAAGATACACGAAAAGGAGTATTTTTCTTTCGATTCGACTGTCCCAAAGAATCGAAACAACACATTTTAGAGCAATAATGTAGAATTCAACAGCAATGTCAAATCAAATCAAAATCAAATCAAAAAGTCATTTATTCAAACTAGGCTGAGAATCAGCACTTTTCGAACGTCAAAATTACAAAGGCAGTCCCCCAAAACGCCCGACCTTCACCACTTCCTAGTGCTTTCGCTGGGAAGAAGAAGTGGCGCAACAAACTCCCCAGCAGCACAGCTGTCTGTTCAGTTAGAAAATACTTGACTGAATACAATACAAGGTATGCAAAGTAATTAACATTACAAGACACAGGACACTAAATTTAATTATTTGCCATATGTCAGCTAGCAACGCCAATATACCAAGAAATACAATAAAAAACTATACGTAGGTACTCAAGCAAAAATTAATAAATGAAAATTAAATAAAAGCCTCCAGGTATGAAGGGCGTGACCGCTAACATATTTATGCAATGCTGGGTTCTGTTTACATAGCTGTCGCTTGAAGTCACAAATGATAAACTAGGACCAGTCCGTCCAGACCTAGTGTCAGTCCCATTGTCCTTTTTTCGAACTCTAATGTTCCCGTTTTATTATTAAACAATCGATTTATCCGTTCTCTCGTAAATGCATAAGTCTCGTATATACATAAGGATTTATTTAATAGTTAAGGTGTATAAAGAGAGCCTTTCAGGTTGAGTTCAACTCCTGAAAGCTTTTCAATGGAAGAAATCCAATTTACCGAACTCAAGCGCTTTATTGCCACTTATTATATTAATCATTTAAAGTACTTAACGACCTGAAGTTACTTTTATTGACAATTTTTACTGAGATTGGTTTTTAATTAACATCTGAAATTAGTTGTTTTTCATTTTGCACTAGGTTCCTAGGAAGTTTAGGGATAAAGAATGTTGAAGGTGATATCGCGAGTAAAAATGATCAGTAAGATGGCAGATGATATACTGGATGATTTGTTTTTAAAGTCTCCAAATTTTTACAGGATGTTTTACCCATGAATATGAACAACTTCCACTATGGGACCAACTCTGAAATCACGAAAAAAAAAATCTGCTCTTTAATAAAAAAGTTCAATCCTACTTGACCAGAATGTATGAAACAGCAGATTTTTTTTTTGTCATCTGTGAGTTGGCCCCATAGTGAAAGTTGTTCATATTCATAGGTAGAACGCCCTGTAAAAATTTGAAGACGGTAAAAAAAATTATGCTGTATACAGGGGTATTTGTAAAACACCAAAAACCTCTTAAGAGGTCATTGTACTCATCATTATGAACAACTTTTACTATGGGACCAAACTGGAAATCGCGAAAAAAAAATCAGCTGTTCCCTACATTTATGTTCGTACGAGTCGTCAAAATGTAGGGAACAGCTGATTTTTTTTTCGCGATTTCGGGTTTGGTCCCATAGTAAAAGTTGTTCATAATGATGAGTACAATGACCTCTTAAGAGGTTTTTGGTGTTTTACAAATAACCCTGTATTTAATATAGGTATGAGAGAAAAAGGTATTATAGAGCCAAGAACCAAAAAATCGAAGCTATGCTCCGCGTAGTGGATTAGGGTTCTCAATGAAAAAGGAAGCTTGTGTCCCAGCAGTGGAAACATTATAGACTGATTGGCTTATGCTTATGCTGGAACTGAGAAAAACGATGCTGGTTCCTCATGTACGTATTTTTAGATAGGCAGAACAATCATTCAAACTGATCTAGATCGATAGAGAGATACAAGCAAATTCAGAAAAGTTCAAAAACTTATGTAACCATCATTTTTAATCGACTTCAAACAGGAGGAGGTTATCAATTCGGATGTTTATATATATATGTTTTTTATTTTTTTAAATAATAACAGCCGCACAGGTCGATCGATCAGGTTAAGCTACGCTTGCCGCGGTTGGTCTGTGAATGGGTGACCATCTTTACATACCGAGACTCCTCCGTGCCTCGGAAAGCACGTTAAGCCGTTGGTCCCGGCTGTCATTCGTGGATCTTTGACAGTCGTCACGGGTAGCCAGGAGCCTGAAAGTCTGACGACCAGTCTTACCAAGGGGTATCGTATTACCCAGTTACTGGGTTGTGGAGGTCAGATAGGCAATCGCTCCATGTAACGATTTTTTTCCACTTGGTTTATATTGATGATGTTTTAATAGCTTCCTGTCACTGATTTTTACATATCAAGTAGTGTTATATGAATTTGCGTGGGGTATGTACAACTAAAAAGTGATAAATAAAAACTTTTTTTTATAAAAAAAAAACAAGCTACTTCCAAAAAAACACTACAAAGTGAAAAATAACTTTAATTTCGGAAGTCGGTGTCAAAAAACGAAAATGCGGAACCAACGACACCAACTTCCAAAATTAAAGTTTTTTTTCACGTTGTAGTGTTTTTTTGGAAGTCGATTGTTTTTTTTTATAAAAAACTTTTTCCATTACTATTTCCGTTGGTACCAGTTGCCGAAAATTGTTCACTCAGTCCAGAGATGCTAAACATGCTACGAAGCGAATTCTCAGTGGAGTTGAGAACTTATACTAGTCCAAATAAATTATTACTAGGTTCCGAGCAAAATTCTCGAAGCTCGTTACTAGCTTTTCGCGAGCACGAGGAATTTCACTCAAGGCGAGATTAATTGTCCGTTAGTGCTAACATACCCGGTCCACATTCACCTCACCACTTACCCGGGCCCGTCAAACTGACGAATGTGTCCAATAAAGCCTCCTCGTGGTTATTTTTCATGAAGGACTATGCAGCTGGGTTCCGGTTCATTTGCCATGCATATTTTTCCGCTTTTGAATGACAATAATGATGTTTATTCGTGTATGAAACATACATAAAAGGTAGTGGACTGTATTTAAGTATAGTATGCACAAGGTACATTAATAAAAAATAGCTAACGTGTTACACTGGCAGGTTGCGAATGATGACTGACATAGCTTCGTTCAGTTGAATGGAACGAGTGAAATAATTTTTATGTGTGTTTCATACAATTCGGTATATTTAGTACTTGCGACCCGCTCCTGCTTATCAGTTTTTCCGACTCGACAAAACATCGAGATTTCTTTATTAAATAACTGGCTGTGCCCCGCGGTTTCACCCGCATAAGTCTCGATCCCGTAAGAATATCGAGATAAGAAGTATTCTTTGTGTTAATCCTAGTTATAATCTATCTGTGTGCCAAATTTAATAAAAATTGGTCTAGTCGTTTGAGCGTGAAGAAGTAACAAACATACACACACACACACACACTCACAAACTTTCGCCTTTCTAATATTAGTGTGATTAAAGTTGAAAATTAATGTACACAAAACATGTTGCACCGAAGCCAAGTAAACTGAGATGAGGACAAGATTATGATGATTAATTTATAATATACATAAAAGGTTTACGTATATTATTTATAATATACATAAAATAATATACATAAACCTTTCGGAGTAAATTTTCTAAATTATGGTGAAAACCCCATCAAAATACATTGCATAATTTAAAAGAACAACGCGGTCACATAGACGGACATGAAAATCGACTATAATGAATATTCTGTATAGATTATAGATCTTCTTGAAAAAGCTATCAATATTTAATATAACGAAGATAGATATTAAAATTGGTAATCAAGCTTCACAAAGGAACCTCGCAGATTGATATTTCTCATAACATATTCCTTTTTCTGGACAATGAGACTACTCATGAAACCTCCGTCGTTACAAGTAAATTAGAAAAAGCTAATCCCGTCTTATATTCCTGTTGTCGCGAAAAAATATGCCAGTCAACGACAAAGCCATTACGGTACGACATTTTGTTAACAATGCGAAAAGTAAAAATGTTTTCTTAAAGCTTCCAGAAGAATTAATTATTTAAAACACGCAAGGCTTGGAAAATAAGCACCTGATTTTTCCACGATCCAAATTTTTTGAAAGTTTGAATAGTTTTGGATGTTTACACAAACAATTTGACGAAAAGTCTCAGGATAATGTCCTTATGGATATTCGTTAAGGATCAAAGTTGCTTGAAATTCTGGTACTTTAAAATTGGGAAAGTTACAGCATGCCTGTCTAATTTGTTCGGTTAAAACTTTTAAACAACGCAAAGCGGTGGAAAAAGAAACTTCGATGGCGTTACGATTGTGCGTCAGGAAACACTTTGTCGGAAATGTATTGTGAAATTGATCCGCATTCATTCAAAACAAATGGGAAAAGTTTTGTGAGGAAATAGAATGGCATGCAAGTTTCGTTCGTTGATTTATTTGATTGTTTCCTTGGCGAAAATAAAAGTGGGTAAAATTAATAACACGCCAAATTAAACGAATCAAAATGAAAAATGTTGACTTCCTTATGGAATAGCTTAAGCCACAACAGATAGTTACTGACGATGTAAATAATGTTCTCGTTAAAATAGTGCATTGTTTTAGTATCAATAATTTACTTTTAAACGAGAAAAAGCCTAAGGCTGCGATGCCACCAGAAATGAGCGAGGTTACGCAGCGAGGGTTGTGCGTAAAACTAACCAATAACAGCACAAGCTTAGCTCAAGCTACGAAAATGAAGCGATGTTATTAGTTGTTTTCACACACATCCCTCGCTACGCATCCTTGCTCATTTCTGGTGGAAACGCAGCCTACATGTTGTATTAGATTTGTGATACCTAACGTTAAGCAGGTTTTTGTACCCACAACTAGGCTCCAAAAAGTTATTAATTAATTAATTTTCCCAAGTAAACATTTTTACAAGAAACTCCCAAGCCATGTTAAAGAACTGAGCCTCATTAAATTTAAATCATTTATTAAACAGAAACTCTGTCAAAAAGTTTAAGATTACTTGGATGACAAAAAGGCTTGAGATTAATAAAGCTACTCAAATGGGTACATTTGAGTAGCCAAGCAAGAAACTTTTATACAGGGTTATTTTAAATTGGCTAGGTAAACTCTGAAGACGCTATGGGTATCAATATATAAACACGATAAAATAAAAAAATAAAAAAATTGATGTTTTATTTTTGGCGAAGCTCAAAGCTGCAATGGCTCTTTCTTCAAAAGGCCTTTCCAGACATGGCCCTGCATTGTTAGACTCACATAAAATCCTAACAATACA
The DNA here is from genome assembly GCA_949629135.1 of Eremobia ochroleuca. NCBI lineage: Eukaryota > Metazoa > Arthropoda > Insecta > Lepidoptera > Noctuidae > Eremobia > Eremobia ochroleuca. Next base: position 10,322,594 of record OX451397.1, on the reverse strand, counting down.
ACGTGTAACGTTAAAGGCGCAAAACCTCAGACACCCCAACTGATTTTTAATTCAATTGACCTATTTCAGAGAGAAAATAAGTCATTAAAAAAATTGTAAAGGATTTATGTGCTGTTTTAGTTTTACTGGCCATTGTGATCGTTTCTTGCGTCTGCGACGACGCTTTACCGAGGGAGGCTTTGTCGTCATCGGGCTGCTGCGCCGCGCTGACATTGGCTTGCTTGACCTATTAATAAATAGACACGGCAACGTTTTTAATGAAGATTTTTTGAAAAATGTGACCTATATTAAAAAGTAGTTCAATTAATACTGCTCGTTATTCTGATCAAAATATTTTCAGGTTTTGCGCATTTAACGTTACACGTTGTATAATATTTGGACTGTAAAACTCGGAGGTATCTCTCTATACCATGAACTCGGAGTTTGTTTCGGGATTTCGTCTCAGGCATCACCTATGAAATACCGGCTCCATCTAGATTTTAAATATTGACGTGTAAATGTGTCTTAAAATACCTACTTACAAAAATAAACATATCATTTCATTTCAATTAAAATAACTGAGTAGGGAAAACGCTCGTGACTTTTTTTAGGTTTTTTGACAGTGGCAAACTGCTTAACGGCTGCGGAATGAGTTTGAGTTCAAAACTTCGTAGTCTCAAGCGCTACTATTGAGGATTTGGTCCAGGGTTCGATTCCCAGGTCGGGAAAAGTGTTATAATCTTGCCCCCTATTACACGGAACTTAAACATAACCAGTGAAGTGTGGGTGTACTATAATCGGTACATACGCTAGCACATCAAGCTACTCGCAACTGTCAAATTTTCCCAATCAACTTTTAACCTTATGCTTTAGCGATAAAGTTGAAAATCTATTAAAGAAATTTGATAGATTGTAGTAGCTTGATGGACTGGCATCTGTACCTACACCTCTGTCCAACCCTTCGGGTATTACAAGCCTGATGTTATATCATGTTATCATAATACCCTTATATAACTGAAATGTATTTTTAAAATATCACAGGTGGATTGAATAAAAACTAAACTATTAATTAATTACTAGTTATTAAGAAATCTTCAACGTGCCTGCCTTTATCTAGTTACCCACAAGAGAAAAGGCAACCATATAAGAAAACAAATCAAGTTGTTGGTACCCTCTGTTTACTTACTTACCCACCTCTCAATAAAGCTTAATCGAATAAGCAGTGACTAAAGATGAAGAAAAAAGTAATTGTGTTCGCAAACAACACGTGCCGTACGCAAAACCTCTTTTTAACTGGCTAATACAATGGAGGGAATAAAGGAAGGTAAGGGAAAAAAGGTCCTTCTATATTTTTCCCGGAATTATTTTCAAAACGAATAGGTACCTAGTTTTGTTCATGTTTGATTATTTATTCATGTACAAAAACCACACTTTCTAAGAAATTATTATCGTCTACCAACAGTTTCTTTAAGCTTGTGGATTTTTGAAATAATTATTATTTTCGCAACACCACACTGCGCTCCAAACGTTACTACGTTCCACTAAGCTGGAGTGGGACTGTACTGGCCAGATCAATCATATACCCAATGAGCTGTGGGCCAAAATAACCATTATATTGAGCCCTGACACAACTACAAGGCGTCACAGCAGGCCCCGCATAAGATGGCGGGAAGAGCTGAAGAAAACAAACCAACAGTGTTCCACTTTATCCCTGGATCAAAAAAGCTGGAAGTCATAGAGAGTGGCCTTTGCCCAGCGATAGGATGATGCAGGCTAACAGTAAGAGTATTTTCCTAAACTATCAATGATTATTTTAATGGTTAAAACCAAAAATACTGTAATATTTTATATACACTACGGATACACAATAGGCACTTACATTTTAACGCCTGACCTTTTAATTTTGTAGGTCAAAGACCTAAAAACCCTAAAATACTTACTGATAAGTATTCGCCTTAATGAGGCTGCTAGGTCAAGGTTGCCATTAAGTAAAATAAGGTTCTCGATCCAAAAGAAACTGCTAAAACAAAACTTAAGCTTTCTATTAACTCCTACTTCATTTAAAACACGGCTTTAACGCCAAACAAATCATTAAATATCACGTTTCAGTAATAGATTGAGTAATGTTACGTTTTCGTGTGAAATCCAACTTGATTTCCTTATTTTGTTATTAACTTGATTTCCTTGTTTTGTTTATTGGAATGAGACTCGAGGTTCCTGAAATGAAAACTGTTTCGACACGAGAAGTTATCATTACTTGTGTTTTGAGTAAATAATTAATTGCGATCGAAAATATTATTTTATAATAATGTTTTACGTGTAAACGGTAGATAAACCAAATGAGTTTTGGAATAATATTAATTAAATAACACTTTTATGACATACAAATGAACATCGGGAATGGAGTTCAAGTTATTGTTGGTCAGGGTTTCACAGAAAGTTCTGCCCGCGAAATGATTTGCAGGTCCGTGTATGGTTGTACATAGATTAAAATATGACTCACGACGTTTACAAATATGTATTTCCAGAATATAATCATTTAAATTCATCAATACAACTCCCTAAGTTAGAATTGACCTAAAATGAACCCTCAAACGAAATGTTTGGGTTTAAAATCATTTAAACCTAAATATTTATTTTATAATATTTTTTAAAACAAAAATATTTATTTATTTATTATTTATTTAAACCACAATTATAACACCTTTACAGAATCATCCAAGGCGATGTTATAAGTCAGAATGTCAATCGTCTATCCCTTTACAAAAAATAAAATGAAATCACCTGCCATGTAAGCAAAATTGCAAAAACCTTATAATATCAGGACTTTGCAATGATTAATGGTGCCTTTTGAATGAATCTCGGCAGGTTTTGCCCAAATATACCCTCCCATACCGTAATAATGTTAATAACACGTGCGGCTCGTGACACAGGGGCAAACTTGAGTAGAGATCATCTACGACAACATAGCATGCCCCTCCAAAATCCTATTTGAATGTGTGTAGCATTATCCTTACGGCAATTTTTACATAATTATGCTGGTAAGATCCAGGGATCAGTAGCGCACCAGCAGCCGTGCGAGTCAGTCAGTCTTTGGAGTCTCCATCGCTTTGTTTCACAAAGTACTGACACATGAGAGGGGCATGCCATGTTTTCGTAGACGATCTCTAGGTTAGTCCTAGCTGCTGGCGCGTGTAACAGAGTGGGGCAGTGGTACACCTACGCACCCGACGCGCGCAGCCACAGCGCTGCCAGCACCTCTGGGTGGTGCAGCAACCCTAGCAGTACGCTCGCTACGTACTTGACCAGTGCGAGGTCCTTTCTTACTGCCAGCCTGATGTACTCGATCATGCTCGTCACGAACAGACTCGGGTACATCAGGGGATTAAAGGGATAAACTCCGTACTGCTTACTGTAAAGAAATCTAGCAAATTTGTTTTGATTTTTTTCTAACATGAGGCTGTATTTCCCTTCATGCGGATCTCAAATGATTACACTTGTTTCTAGATGGCTCCTCACAAGTACATTGTATAAAACTTTAACAGCTGCAGTATCGGTAAAATCCTTACACTGTCTCAAGATAAAACCAAGATTTCTGGAGGCCGTACCGCGCATCTCAACAATGTGTTTGTGGAAAGTCAGCTCAGATACCATCTATACGCCCAGGTTTCAAACAAGTAAGACGCGTGGCATAAGTTCGCTGTCCACCTCGTAGCGATGCTGTAATGGAGCACGCGCTTGGCTATAGCTCATCACACAACACTTTGTAGTACTGAAATGCAGCTTATTGGATTTAATTCATCGGACTACGTTATCAATGTCAGACTGGAGTTGATTACAGTCTGCAGTGTCCTCAACATTTAGGAATAATTTTAAGTCATCCGCAAACAGTAGACATTTCACCTCTTTCACAACTGCAGGCAGGTCATTAATTATTAAAATGAATTCCAAAGGTCCTATATTAATCCTTTGATTTACTCCGGAGAACGTGTAATATTTTCTGGATACATGTCCCCCAAACTCGACGTACTTTCATCACTCGTCAAGATAACTAGCAAAGAACTTAAGCAAGTGCGGTGTGAATCCCATAGCAGAGGGTTTGCACAAAAGTAAATCGTTATCCACGGTGTCAAAAGCTTTCCAGAAGCCAAAATACGCCACATCCACCTGCCCTCCAGCATCAATGACGGGTGACAGGTAGTTAAAAAATGACAACAAGTTACCCCCCGCACTGCGAACCGGCTGAAAGGCATGCTGAGCGTCTGACAGTTGTGGGCTCACTTGAGTATACTTACATACTTTTATGCAACGCAGATTCAGATACCTTCGCGAACACCGGTCGGCATCCAATCAGGTCGGTGCCTGCACCCCCTTTAGGGACCGGGATAACTCGCGTGTGATTTTCCACTCTTCCGAGTAGTGACCCTCCCGCAAACACGAGCTGAAAACGTGCAACAAGGGCTCCTCAAAACCATACGACTATCTTTGACAATGTAAGGTGGTATGTCGTCCGGACCTACTGAGTGTTTGGGCTTGAGACAAAGGAGCTTCGCGTGCAGGTCTCACGTATAAAGTCATTCTATAAGATAATTTGAGCTTAGAGAATTGTATTGATGATTTGAAAGATTATGATTCTACAAATACATACTGGTTCAGTAGCGAATCATATTTTGAGTAACAAACAACCTGATAGTGACCTGCAAATTGCAAAACATGTAAGAAATTTAACCTCTCAGCTGCGAGGAGCCATTTTTACGCGGTGCCGATAACCGAAAACCGACCAATTGTGGATAGCACAAAAAAAAAAATTACATAACCAAAAACTATCCACAAGTGGTCGCAGTGAACTGACTTACTTGAAAGAGCGAACTATATCCTGCTCTATTCCTATCTTTTTCTTACACACACAATGTGTAAAGGGAAGGCATGATATCATTCGCTCATAGACATTCAGTGACCGGCGTGGGTTTATTGAATGAAATCGATTTCGCAAGAGGCCACCCAGAAGTAGGTGCGCGTTGACAGTCAGCGAATAGAGATGGCCACCCGCGGATAAGTGGCCATTTCTTGCCGACCGAAAATGGTCGATTCTCGGGCTGAGGGGTTAAATTTCGTTACGCTTTCACCTAAACTCATCGATTTCTAGAGCTAATCGCGTGTAAGGTACATTTTGTTAATACGGTAAGTGTGTACTCGAATATGATCTACTCTATTGCACACATATAACTTTATAAGATCGCATCATAAAGTTCCAGGGTAGCAGGTAGTAAATTTCGTACTCACCCCGGAAGGCGAAATTCCTCCAACGACTGTCAAAAGTTGTATATTTTACAGTCAATGTTGGCCTGGTGATATTTTCTGCGTTGGCTCTTGGCATAACGTAAAATTTTATAAAGATTGCCGAAAAACTATCTATTTATTTAATCTTTTCGCACAAAAGGAACAAAGGCGGACTTAATGCCTTAGGCATTCTCTACCAGTCAACCAAGGGTGGTGAAGAGATTAGTTGGTAGGTACTTTGGTTGAGAGGACAATGAAAAAAAATAAATAAAACTAGACAAATACATAAATAGGACATTATTTTTTTATTATGAAAGCTGCTTCGTCCGCTTGGTATGTCGATAAAAAGTATATGCTTATGCCTTTCCCAGGGTTGAAAGTATCCCCATACCCAATTTCATCAAAATCGGTCCAGCTGTTTCGGAAATTAGTCGGAACAAACAGACAGATAGACATGCAAAAATAAAAATAAAAATTGTTTTGTTATACCTACTATCATAACTATGCATAATTATATTCAAAAGCTTTACAAAAGTTTTGACATTACAAACTTAGAGGTGCTTGTGGCTAAGTAATAACAGCCGCACGGGTCGATCGATCAGGTTAAGCTACGCTTGCCGCGGTTGGACCGTGGTTGGGTGAGCATTTTCACTGGTATGTGAAAATGCTCACCCATTTTTTGTTCGATAGAGGCTTATTCCGAAGAGGGGCCCGTGGCTAAATAACAACAGCCGCACAGGGCGATCGATCAGGTTAAGCTACACTTGCCGCGGTTGGTCTGTGGATGGCTGACCATCTTTACATGCCAGTCAGTCAGAGTGGGCTGAGGCTCCTCCGTGCCTCGGAAAGCACGTCAAGCCGTTGGTCCCGCGGCTGTCATTCGTGAATCTTTGACAGTCGTTACTTACGGGTCGTCAGTAGTCCGAAAGTCTGACAAACAGTCTTACCAAGGGGTATCGTATTACCCAGTTACTGGGTTGTGGAGGTCAGATAGGCAGTCGCTCCATGTAAAATACTGGTATTCGGCTGCATCCGGTTAGACTGGAAGCCGTCCCTAACATAGTTGGGAAAAGGCTAGGCAGATGATGATGTTATTTTACAGACAGATCAATTTTATATATTCGTATGTATAGAAGATTGCAAAATCATCAAATATCATGGTTGGTTAGTTACAATATCACTGGATAGAGAACAAAATACACACTCGTGAGCAACGAATTAGGATTACATAAAAATACCTGAACGTCTCGGAAACTGAGAAAGCTAGCTTAATTAAATAAATTGCGTTTATTAGTCGTTTAAATGTTCCTTAAATGAAAGTAATAGAACTTCTTGGTTACTATAAACTTATGCTATCAAAAATTCACAGATACTAACTCAAGATTCATCTTCCTACGTACGCACGCGGTAGTCCAGTTTCTTCGGATGGGACAGCCCAGCTCATTGGATAGCCTGTATCATCATGTGTGTGTGTGTGTGTGTCTCATGAGATCAGCACAAAACTTTTCGACACATTGGCAAGGCATTAGCAAAAACAAAAACGACTTTGGTTCTTGCAAAACGGATAATAAATCGACGCATGATATTACTAAATCACTTAGAACCCCTCCTTATGTCGTAATAGGCACTAAGCAAAAACCCGAAAATAGCTACGTTTTAGTCCACCAGGATCCAGCTATAAATCTTAAGTCTTGCCAATAAAATATCTGAGGATTACCCAGCCTTTTTCTGTAAAACCATTATTATTATATCAATTTACGCATTACAACCTTCTTCATGTAAAAGGTACTTTAATGGTTATTCATATTTTTTGTTGAATACATAAAATAATTACAATATTGTTACAAGTTTAGGCTGACCATAAGTTTTAAAATAAAACTGACTATATTGAATTGAGCGTTGTTCCCGCAAAACATTTATATCTTCCCATAATCTCAATCAATGACCATCGATCTAACTTAAAATCCCCGATAGACTGATGTTCCCAACCTTATACGATAAAATAAATATTCATATAGTAATCGACCAACTCAATTCCATAAAAATGTACAAATAATGTTCATAAATATTTGGAAATAGTAAATAATATAATAACAGCTAATTTATAAAAAAAAAATACAATTTACACATTTTTTTTCCACCCTTAAGCAGAATTTCATCAAAATCGGTTTATTAGTAAAATTTATAAAAAAAAAAAATATATTGGAATAATTCAGGGCTGTTTTAAGTAAGGAGAACAGTATTTTAATTTTTTTACTAGCTAATGCCATGGCATTAGTTAGTAAAAAATTAAAAAGGCATTGCAAGACATTTCTTGCAATGCCTTTTAAATAAAAAAAAACACATTATTAGGAATCTTCTCCGGCGCGCATACAACAACATAACAAAGTTTCATCACATTCAGTCGAGCCATTTTCAAACATTTGCGAGACTAACGAACGGTAATTGATTTTTATAATTATATTGATTCCTATTAGCCTGCATCATCCCAGTGCTGGGCAAACGCATCTCCACTTCTTTCGATCCAGGGCTAAAGTGGTCGTTTGTTTTGTATGTTCATATATATATAAGAAGATATAAACGACAGAGCATTCAATTCAGCTCTAATTAAATAGTAAAGCCATCACTCCCTCTTAACAAGCTTTATTACAAACAAGAGAGGCGAAAGCTGTTCTCCATTAAATCGCTCGGGGACATTATACTAACTACTCAAAGGAGTCTGCAATACAATGTGAAACAATTGACGACAAATACGTCACTTCCACATGGCAAGATATACACGTTCAGGCTACATCTTTAGGGAGAGTAATCTATTGTACGATTGTAATAGACGTGTCAAGTCTATACGATAAATCGTCTGTATTTATTTAGTTTTATCTACTATGCTTTTCCGTAGATTCTCAGATAAATTCTCAATAGCTATTTTCTTTCGACAAAGGTACGTTTGTCTGTTGTTGTTAAATGATTTTATTTCTGTATGTAGGTTTGTACAAACACATTACACGTTAATATTTTTATTTAAACTAGATTAGGTCGGCGTTGCGTATCTGAGTACTCTGAAAAGAAAGGGCGAAACAAACCAGGTAGTAGCAAGTTTAACTGTTATTTTAACTAGAAAAATGCCTATGGCATTAAGTCCGCCTCTGTACATCTATGTGCTTGAAGTATTAAATTAATAAATAAATATCAGCGACATCCAATCCTATTTCCAATTGCCTATTTTATTGTAACCACTTATTTTAAGTAAAGACGCCAGCACATCAAGCTACTACAATCTGTCGTATTTCTTTAATAGATTTTCAACTTTATCGCTAAAGCATTAGGTTCAAAATTGAATGGGAAAATTTGACAGTTTCGGGTAGCTTGATGTGCTGGCGTGTGTACCTTCAACTTATGCAAATAAATTTTACTTTACATTAAGCCAAGTTACAAAACGCAACGAGTCTACAATAATTTAAATATGATTATTAATACTTCTAGCGAAAACATAAACTATGATTAAAAATAGAATAGAATACTCTTTATTGTGTACACCATATAAATTACAGACATAAATATAGAAATTTTACAAAGGGTGACCCAATGGGCGGAAACCTTTGGGTGGATTGAAAAGGGAAGGAGAGACAAATACTTTAGGTAGTCTGTGGTTAGAATACTAAGAAAGTGGGCATAAACAATCAGTGAGTGGAACTACTGGATTTGAAATAACTCTTATACAAAACGCTAAGCTGGCTACGGTTATCCTATATAATTTAACGCTTGAGAAGAAACGGTGAATCTAACCGTGTTTTTATAAGAACTTAAGTATTTTTTTTCTTAACTAGTTTCTACCCGTGATTTTGTCCGCGTGAAATTGTCTTGTTCCCTAACCCACCCCGTCGCATCGCATCGCCTGCATTGACTTTTTTGGTTTTTGCTCGGCTCATAAGAACCCTGGCTTGATGTTTATAGCCTTATAGCCTTCTTCGATTAGTAGTCCTAGAGGTTTGCGCTTCAAACAAACAAACTTTTCAGCTTTATTATTAAACTACCTGCACCCCGGGGTTTCACCCGCATAAGTGTCGATTCCGTAAGAATATCGGAACAAAAAGTATCCTATCTGTTAATCCTGGTTATATACTTTCTGTGTACCAAATTTCATCCAAATCAGTTTAGCCGTTTGACCATGAAGAAGTAAAAAACATATAAACACACACACTCACAAACTTTCGCCTTTATAATATTAGTGTGATTATAGATAAATAAATAAGGGAAATTTTGCAACGCTTTATAAATTCAAGGTTTTATATACATTTGTGACTAATCTTACCACAATTTATTACCATTTACGTAATAGTGCTAAATAATGTCAGGATGTCTATGAACGTTCCAAATAACTGACTCCCATGTTTCTTGTCATCCGTGATTTATTGCTAAGCAAACCTTCACGACGTTGACATATTTTCTTAGCGTGTTGAGTGATATTTCCTCAAGTCTAGAAAATACATTCCAACATAATTATTGCTCTTGATTTTCAGTCTGTTTGTCGAATAATCTCAATAAAACCCATCGCAGGAAATGTTTATAAAATATACTAGAACAATAATTGAATCGGTTGATGAACACTGATCGAGACACTGTAGAAGTTTTATTGTTATTACGCCTATGGGTGTCCATCATCAGTCTACAGCAGTCCACTGCTGGACATAGGCCTCTTCAATGGCACGCCATTTTTCTCTATTCTCGGCAACTCTCATCCAGCTGCTACCAGCCACCCTGAGAAGAGATTCGGGCTATGGACGTCCAGGTTCCGTCAATGCGTTAATAACGAGAAAGGATATAGTATGCGCTGTTAAAGTGAATGAACTTGACAAATGCGAATAGGTGAGCCATTGAACTTCTAATTATGGGCACTTTTTTTAAATAACTAAGCCTTTAAATAATTGAACCCAACTTTTAGGCCTTTTCCCATAGGTATTCATAGTAACCCCGATCAATTACTAATTATTATTTAAGACAAGCGTCTCTTTTTAACTATTCTAAAACAGGCCTGTCTGTTCAGATCAATAAAAGAGTTAAACAAGGAGACCCGCTGTCTCCGAAATTATTTACGGCCGTTCTGGAGGAAGTCTTCAGAAAGCTGGCAGCAAAGGCAGAAAAGGGCATTATGGTTGGACAAAAGAGATAATCCAATCTCCATTTTGCCGACGATATTGTCCTTTTTTCGTCTTCCGTCTCCGGGCTGACTCAGATGCTAGAAGATCTCAGCAAGCCTAGAGGTCTGATTCCAAATGAATATGTCAAAGATCAAGTTGATGACGAACAAGGGAGGTTGAGTATGTCTATCTTGGTCAAATAGTCTGTTTCCAAGCAAAACCAAACAAAAAAGTTGCAAAACGCACCGAAAATGTCTGGAGCCTGGAGCTGGGCCATGAAAGATCAAATGAAGGGCGACCTTCCACTATCCCTCTGGAGACGACTCATCGACATGTGTTTTCTTCCCATCCTCTCGTATGGTTTTCTAATATGGTTTTTGACAATTCAGCAGAGGTTCACGCTCAAAGTTTGCCAGAGAGCTATGGAACGGCGTATTCTAGATATTGACTTGTGGACCGGGTTTAGAATACAATGACTAAAATAACTGATGTCACTCGGAAAACTGCCACGCTCAAATGGAATTAGGCTGGACACAGTCAATAGTAACGCTTCCTTCAGTGACTGGGCCACCATTGGTATACATAAAAGTAGAAAAAGACTTTATGAATTATATGATGAACGAATTTGTATAAACACTGCTGAATTTAATTTATATGTTAAAAATTATTCTAAAATATTTAAAACAGTCTGTAGTATGGCCAAGTCACGTTATTTGAGTTCAAAAATTAAAAATAGTAATAACATTATTAAAATGACTTGGAATGTCATTAATAGCGAAACAGGAAGGTCATGCAACCGAAGTAGTGACTACAGCCTTGCTATTGATGACAATGTAATTAGATCAGATTCCCAGGTTGCCGCGGCCTTTGAAAATTTCTTTGCAGAGATTCCTGTGTCAACCACTAAATCTCTAAGCTCCTCACCCACTGCTGCAGAGTCTTTACTTAAGGAAAACGTTCCAGTTTGTGATTCGGAATTTCACTTCGAATTTGTCACTTGTACAGATATAATTAAAACTTTTCACATGTTAAATGTAAAAAAGACTGCAGATCTATGGGGTAATTCTGTGGATGTTGCTAAGACAATTATAAACATTGTAGCACCTACTTTAGCTGTTATATTTAATAATTGTATTCAATGTGGTGAGTTTCCTGATCTTATGAAACACAGTAAAATAATACCGTTGTTTAAATCAGGTAGTACATCAGACCCTACTAATTATAGACCTATTTCCGTACTACCCACCTTTAGTAAAATTTATGAAAAACTTATTTTAAATCAATTGCAAAGATTTTTCAATAACAATAAATTACTGAATAATAAACAGTTCGGTTTTACAAGGGGTCGTTCAACTACCGATGCCGGAGTTGAACTTTTAGGACATATTTATAATGCATGGGAGGACAAATGCGATGCTTTGGGCATCTTTTGTGATTTGTCCAAGGCATTCGATTGTGTTCTTCATGAAGCCTTAATCAGGAAACTTCACCACTACGGAATCCGGAACGCCTCTCTGGATCTTCTCACTTCTTACTTAAGTGATAGGATTCAGAGAGTTGATGTTAACGGGAAAAGGTCACCCGGATCTGTAGTAAGAATGGGGGTCCCACAGGGCTCAATACTTGGACCATTTTTATTTATTGTTTATATCAATGACTTGCCTTACCTCATAAAGGATGAACATGATATAGTTTTGTTTGCAGATGACACTTCACTTTTATTTAAACTCAAACGTCAACAGCTGGTTACTGACAGTATAAATAGTGCCCTCGCAAAAGTAGTTAACTGGTTTAATGTTAATAATTTACTTCTTAACGAAAAAAAAACCAAATGTATTAAGTTTACGATACCAAATGTTAGACAAGTAGAAACTAGTGTTCTCATAAAGGGTGAAGAGTTAAAACCCGAAAATACCACAGTATTCTTAGGCATAACTTTGGATGCCAAGCTTCAATGGGGCCCCCATATAGATAAATTGTCAAAAAAGCTTAGCTCTGCAGCATACGCCGTTAGGAAAATTCGTGACTTAACTGATTTAGAGACAGCCCGTTTAGTTTACTTTAGTTATTTTCATAGTGTGATGTCATACGGTATTCTGTTGTGGGGAAATGCCGCCGAAATTCAGATAATTTTTATTTTACAAAAAAGGGCAATTCGTTCCATTTATAAATTAAGTCCCAGACACTCCCTCAGAGACAAATTTAAAGAGATTAATATAATGACTGTGCCTTCTCAGTACATTTATGATAATCTTTTGTATGCACATAAAAATATTAATCTGTTTAAGAAATACAGTGATATCCATAATATAAATACTAGGAACAAACATAAATTTGTTGTTCCTACAACAAGGCTCAAGAAAATAGGTGGCTCGTTTAGATGCCAATGTATACGTTTTTATAATAAACTTCCTAGCCACATTCAAGAACTAAGCATTAATAAATTCAAATCTTTTATAAAGCTAAAACTATGCCACAAAGCCTATTATACTGTAAAAGACTATATTGAGGACAAAAACGCTTGGGATTGAGCTGCTCCAATAGGTCTAGACAGTGAATGTTGTTTATTTTTTATTTTGCTGATTTACACTTTTGTTATTTTTTTTCTTTCTTAATATCTATTTATGACATGACATGAACATTTACTGTTTAAAGTCTTATATTATTTTAATTATTGTGAATGTGAGGACTATGTGGGTCATTGTTTCCGTTTTAATCATGGTCTGGCAGTTTGAGTGGTTTATGCGGTCTACACAAATGTTCTGTCCTTGGTATTGCTCGTCGAATCGTTGAGCTCCTTAAGTTCTGAGTTGAGCTGCACGGTTACTGACGAATGCGTGCACTGACTGCACAGGTCCACTCAATCTGTGTGGTTCTTCCCTCAAAATACCACTTCAGACACCAATCTACATGGTCCTCAAAGATCAAAAATGATGTCCGGATTTTTATATACACATTGACATTGATGAATTTTATATAAACAATGACATGGATATTTACTTTGTATAGTATCTTATTTTTATTATTATTATTGTGAGTGTGAAGACTATGTGGGTCATTTCTTTTTTCTTTTTTCCTTCTTAGTTAGTTTTAATCATGGTCTGGCAGTTTGAGTAATTTATGCGGCCTACCCAAATGTCCTTTCATTGGTATTGTTCGTCGAATCGTAAGGCTCCTCAAGTTCTGAGTTGAGCTACACAATTTTTGACAAATGCGTGCACTGACTGGACAGGTCCGCTCAATCTGTGTGGTTCTTTACTCAAAAGACCATTTCAGACACCAATCTGCATGGTCTTCACATGATCTGACCAAGATTATGTCTGGACTTTAAAAGAGACTGTGACCTCTGAGTTTGTTTCGGCCTTTCTTCTCAGAGTAGTCAGATAGGAAACGCCGACCTCATCTAGTTTAAAAAATATGATTGACATGTAAAAGTGTTTGTACAAACCTACTTACAGAAAATAAATCATTTATCATTTATCATTATCACATCTGCCGCTTGTCAGACGATCAGTGGGCCAAACTAACGAACCAGTCGGTCCCGCTTAGTGGCAAAAGACATCACCGCAGGCCCAAATGGAGATGGCGGCATGACCTGGACTCCTTTGATAAAGATTGGTCCTTGGCAGCTCTGGACAGAGAGAGGTGGAACCAGAGTAGGAGGTCTTTGCCCAGCAGTGGGATATTAAGGCTAAAAAAAGGGCCTGACTGGCTTGGAACCCACGACCTGCAACTCGTTACCACTGTTTGTTGCACGTGGTACTACCAGTATTACTACCAGTAGTACCACGGGTAAAAAAAATCCCATAGAACTACCAAGCGATCCAGTAGTACCACGGGAAGTTTTTTTATCCGTACACTGGGCCACCATTGTTCTTTTTTTAAATAATATGACAACAAAATTCTCCCAACCGACTTTTGGTGACGGCAGGAAACAACTTGGTGCAACATACATTAAGCTGTGCTGCTGGGGAGTTTGTTGCGCCACTTCTTCTTCCCAGCGAAAGCACTAGGAAGTGGTGAAAGGCGGGCGTTTTGGGGGACTGTCTTTTGTAATTTTGACGTTCGAGAAGTGCTGATTCTCAGCCTAGTTTGAATAAATGACTTTTGATTTTGATTTTAAGGATCAGAATTAAACACAAATCAACTTTACCTCAATGTACGCTGAACTTCAATATAACTTATTAGCAAAGTGATAACGCAAATGCCTTGCTTGCCAAACCTTAAACAGAAATTGAATAAGCAACTAGTTTGAACTTCGTTTACGCTAGCTTTGGTTGAGATGACTCTATACGGCGTAGTATTAACATATAAAGCGCTTGAGCGAACACTAGCACGCTTTATTTAGTTGCTTTAAACAAGATCGTTTGTATTCGCATAGTTCTGCTTTATATTGTAAACTAGTGGAAATTATTTGTTTTGAGTTTGTTTACATTATGTCGTTGTGGGTTGTTATAGGAGTAATACTATTCATAGATGTCATTTAGACTACGTATTTGACTAGATTCAAGTTTCGAAAACATGAGGTCTATGCGACATATAACTTCTAACTCAAACAACATTACCACACTAATGTTATAAAGGCGAAAGTTTGTGTGTGTTCTGTTTGTATGTTTGTTAATTCTTCACGCTCAAACGGTTGAACCAATTTTGATGAAAATTGGCATACAGATAGTTTATGACCAGGATTAACACATAGAATACTTTTTATTCCAATATTTTTACGGGATCGAGACTTATGCGGGTGAAACCGCGGGGAGCAGCTAGTTAAATAATAAGGAAGGCTTTTAATTTACTGACTTTCTAAAGATTGAACATCATCACAGACATGCATGCCTATAATGTTTCCACTGCTGAGACACAGGCCTCCTCTCAGTGAGAGAAAGTAGGCCGTAATCTAGCACGAGGGCCCAGTGCGGGTTGGTAGGTGACACATGTCTTGGAATTTTTGGTTCAAGGACATGCCGGTTTCCTCATGATGTTTTCCTTCACCATTTTTTATCATTTGACCTCTGAGTCGGCGTCCAGTCTAACCGGATGCAGCTGAATACCAGCCGTGCGATTCTGTAACCATCTCACAGTGAAAGCTAGGGTGAAGTAAGCGTGGAGTGAGCTGTCGTTCGCTCGGGATTAACACTATTAAGTGCTCACTTCAGTTATGATTTCACGGTGAGATTTTCAAACCCACAAGAAGAGAGTTTCTTATTATGAAACTTCCACAGAATTCACAAAGCTAAAATAGGAAAGCGCTTTACTATTTACCGATAAAAGTATGGAAATAGCGTAGCTTTATACTCCTAGTACCACAATGGCTAGAGGGTCATCGAGCGCTTAATCCGCTTAGCTGGCAACAAAACCACTCCGCCGCCATCGCCACAAAGTGGGAACCAATACACGACCAGACTAGAATCACATAATGTACGCTTATTGAACTGTAGATGATATTGGAACAATAAGATTAGTATTCGTGAGAAGATTATCTTGCTAACTTTATTAGGTCTGGTTTTTATACGTTCTTTTTTGTTTTGGTTTCATTACAAAGGTTTGCAAATAAGCAAATTGACAATGGGTGTGTCTATTGACATTTGCAACACCAGCGGCGGCAGCGACGCATTGCCAGCGCTTATTTAGCAATGACTAAAAAAAAATCTCTGGTAAGTTTGGTATTACCAAGGGTGTTCGTATTACCCATTAACTGGATTATGGAGGTCAGATAGGCGTCGCTCCATGTAAAATACTGGTACTCAGCTGCACCCGGTTAGACTGGAAGACGACCCCAACGTAGTAGGGAAAAGGCTGGGCAGATGATCACTAAGAAGATAAATCTCTGGTGCCAATTAGTTGCTTCCAACCGGAACAAAGCAGAAGTGGCTGAAAAAAAGAGTACAGCCTGTTCTAAAAGTATCTGATTGAATCTCACTAAAGGAAATTATTAACACACATTTTATTCATTGTATATAGAAGATCAACCTTATATCTGACCATTTTTTTTACATTAATTGTAATTGAAAATTTTGGTCATAAAATTAACCTCAATATTTAAATGCAAAACAAGTTTTATGGAGATTAAAAATTTCAATTTCAATTTTAACTTCGTGTTTGTCTTTAATTTCCAAGATAAACCAATAACCTTTACATTTGCTCTCGCTGAAGCGTCGTCGCGTATATAATCCGCTTAATTCAACAAAACCACTGCGACACTAACAACAGAACCCCAACCCCAACGCAAGTCGCTGTGGAATCACGTACGCTGCGCAATGAAACTATGCATAATAATTATTTTAGACTAACTGTTTACTCGAGTCACGTCCTAGGGGATCCAGCAGGCTAATTGCGTAACACACTATCAGTAGCAATGGGTCTCATTTTGACAGTTCAACAACATTCAATGCGTTATTTAGGTTGTTGAGCAGACACATTTCTCGAAAATATAGAGCAATGGATTAGCAATATGCTTCAAAATGATTCAAATTGAGAGTAGAGCAGTTTATGCACTCACATAAAGAGTATCCTATGTGTTAAGTGTTAATCTAGGATATGGTATATCTGTGTGTTCATTTAGCAACATCTTCACAAACTTTTACTTTTATTAAGGTTCCGATCAAATGAAAATCGGAACTCTTATAATCAAAGGTTCTTCCGTCTGTCACACAGGTTTCTCGAGGAACAACGTAGGATAATAATAATAAATAATATTAATAACATAATATTAATTTGAATATTAATATTATGTTAAGTACGAAGACGCAATTCGCAACACGATAATAGCTCTCACCTCGGTATTCATAGAAAAATGTTATGATACTCTTCCAGATTTTATAAATGATAATTTTTAATATTTTTTAGTTTATTTTTGGTTTTGTTTTATTTCGTTTTTTACGTATTTTTTTTTAATTACCTACTTCATGTTCAATAAACATTTGATGTAATTTTTTAAAAATATTTTTAACATATCTGTTTATCTTTTTTAGGTTATCTTTAATTGTAGATTTTATAAAGATATTTAATTAAATTTAAAATAGTTTTTTGTTTGTTTTTGTAAGTAAGTATTTAATTTAGTTTTTCTGTTAGTTTTTTTTTTTTTTACTGTTTATTTTCTACAATGTTTGTACGCCTTTACGGCAAAACATAGTATATAATATCTATGTTTCACAAATAAATATTCTGATTCTGATGTGAGTCAAATTTGTTTTTTTCCTAGTATCAAATAAAATAAAAATTCTGTTCTGAAACTGGCTATCTGTGTGTACGGCATTAGCAACAACCTGCCGTGCAATTCTGTAACCATCTAACCGTGAAAGCTTGGGTGAAGTGAGCGTGGAGTGAGCTGCCATTCGCTAGGGATTAACACTATTAAGTGCTCACTTCACTTATGATTTCACGGTGAGATTTTTACAGAATCGACCGGCTGTTATTCTTCTTGACTATAAGTAGAGAAAAATTCATGATCAAAGTCAACCTTCAAAAAGTATCACTGTCCCATATCAACCGTCAGATTAATTATTACCTGGAGATTGCTTACTGTAACAACTACAATCTGGCCGTCGCTCGAGATAATGTGTTCTTGACACCCGTCAATTTCATATAAAAGAATACGTGTTTTGCGAATGTGATCTTTATTAGTTACTAGAATTTTAGCACTGGCAGTGGTGTTATTCTAACTATAGAGTTTCTTGAAATGTTTGGTCTATATGAAACAACAAACTGGTATCTTACATCAACATTTTGTATTTGGACATGAAGTGATTCGTTTATAAAAAAAATCGTTCAAGATCGTTTTTTTTTTTTTTAACATACCGCCTACGCATTACAGCGATTTGCGATGTAATAGAATGTTAATTTAAGAAACTGCTACGTAAAATCTTCTGTGTTCATCCTTTAGGCACCTGTCCCACCGCCAACGAGGAAGCGACTAGTTATCAACAATGTTCTCGCTCAAGAAACGTAAAAAAGATTTAAGGTCCCGTGTAAGTAAAAGAAATACATATTAATAGCATGATCGCTAACTCTTCACACAGCCAGCGAGTATTCATTTATCGCAGCGCCAAGAGCTATCAAAGAGTACTCGCCAAGCGACGCTTGCTTGGTGGGCAGAACACTCGCTGAGAGACTCACGCTTGGTACGGACGCCAGCACATCAAGCTACTACAATCTGTAAAAGACATTGTCCACTTAGTATGGGACTTTGGCTCGGCGTGAACAGACACTTTAAGTATAAATATAATACAGATCTAATAGCTAATTCCAGTAGGGAAGAGTATATTGTAATAAGATTGTATCATGATGCTTGTAAGACTTGTTTTGCTTACTTGCTTTTTTTTTAAATAAACACATTTCTATTCATACATTTTATTATTATTCTGACTCATATGTTAGTAATATGTTGTCTAGAAACTGGACAGGTGGATATATATTATTATCTTGGTACCTTACCCAGCTTGAAAACCAAATCATAGTCATCTCATGAGCGCAGCAACCCACTGTTCTTCGGTCCACTATACAATTGCAGCAATAGGTACTGCTTGATTGGATTTCGTCCCTGACTGTTATTTTCGTGTAATATATACACGCATGCGGTATCAGTGTCCATTTTCAAAGCCAAAACAATACTTGCAAACAATAATAAGAGTAAAATGAGCAAAACAATATTCGATAGAAACAAAGTCATGACATGACAAGTGACTTGAAGTGACAACTCACATTATGTCAATGTCAGTTGTCACTTCAAGTCTTTTTTTTAATAATCGATTTATATTAGATTAAAAATCGAATTTAATGACCAACTACGATACTTTTGTTTTCCAATTATATGGATAAAACATGTTTGAGTGAATGTACGTGATTACAAATAAGAGCTTTAATTGACTGTAGACTCTAGACTCTTATAAGAATGAGGAGGACTTAGTAAAACTTAAAAAATAACAATTAGAATCGATTTATAAATTATTATTTTACAAATGGCAACACCGTGAAGGTCGAGTACTGTCAATGTGTCGAAGAATAAAACAATTTCAGTACTTTTTAAATACACTATTCGTGGGCGCAACTTGATACAAAAAGTTAGAATAAATAAGCGTCTAAAAACAAAACATGATTTTTGATTAAGTTGTTTCTTTTCGAGCATCGTGTCCACGCCAAGCCGAAAATGGACAATTTCCTTTCTTTAATAGATTTTCAACTTCATCGCTAAAGCATAAGCTTCAAAGTTGATTGGGAAAATTTGACAGTTTGGGGTAGCTTGATGTGCTGCGTCTGTAGGTACATACACATGGCACCAATGATATTATAAGTAAAAAAAATACTTATAATATCATATTAAACATGTCAAACAGTCGCTGCACGTTGCTCGCTCTCGTTGCTAGTTGTCAACTCTACCCATTTCTCATTAATCCAGAGAGAAAATCGTTGAAAGCTCACTTCCTCCCCGATGAGACAGGTGTTATAGTAAAGTGCTGCAAAATACATCAGCGACCACTCAAAACGTCGTGTAATAAGGAAACTATTTTCCTCACGTGACTTATAAATGTTAGAAATCTTAAAATCATGTCTTATATTACTTTGGGACCTCTGAAATACGTCTGTAACAGAAATGTACTTATTCAAACGTCAGAAACAGAAATTGCCGATGACATTTCAATGTATTAAGTCGTACGAAGGTCTTAACCGATTTGAGAGTAAACTTTTGTATGCATATTAAAATAGGCAATATCATATGAATTGACTGTTTTTTGCAATATGTTTTTTTTAGTTTTTATTTTATTTTATAAAAGTAAAAAGGTTTATTGAAATAAATTTGGGGTACCCGAAATGTCTTCGATGTTTGTTGATGGAGCGATGGCCGATGGAGCAGAGAAGTCCTGTTGTGGACACCGCGTATCGGGAAACCTAGTGTGGGATCCCCAGCTAGATAGCTCGACGACCTTAATTAGGTTTCTGGGATGTACTGGATGCGGAAGGCGGAGGACATAGTATTGTGGCGTAGCCTGGGATATGTCCAGCAGCAAACGACGGAACGAGAACCCAAACGGAACCGGAATCCAAACCCATTTTATTAAAATAAAGAAAGTTAAGGCAAACAATTTTTCAACTTTAAATAACATCAAATATGAAGCAGTAGGTTAAATAGGGAACAGACTTAATACTTTAATCAATAAACCACTCATCATTGTATCAAAAATGTTGGTTTAGAAGCCCGAACGTTGGAAACTGTGCCGAGGACAGTCACGCAAGCTAGCTATTAATTTGACATGAACTATCATAATGATAACTAAACTGTTCGATGTATTTGCGACTGAAGCCTTTAGTATATTAAACTTCTAAGTAAACTCTTTGAGAATAAAAGTGAAATACCTACCTAATTGACAAAAGAAGTTTCATTTATTAATTTTTGCTTGAGTACCTACGTATAGTTTTTTATTGTATTTCTTGGTATATTGGGGTTGCTAGCTGACATATGGCAAATAATTTAATTTAGTGTTCTGTGTCTTGTAATGTTAATTACTTTGCATACCTTGTATTGTATTCAGTCAAGTATTTTCTAACTGAACAGACAGCTGTACTGCTGGGGAGTTTGTTGCGCCACTTCTTCTTCCCACCACACCCTCTAGGAAGTGGTGAAGGGCGGGCGTTTTGGGGGGACTGTTTTTTGTAACTTTGACGTTCGAAAAGTGCTGATTCTCAGCCTGGTTTGAATAAATGACTTGATTTGATTTGAAAATAGCCTCCGAAAAAAAAGTGTTTGACCATGCACGCATCGTTAAAGTTATTTTACCGGAAATTTAAATACGCTATATTTGTTTCTATATGCAAATGGAGCTTGTGGCAAAGTAATAACGCTAAGCTTGCCACGGTTGGTCCGTGGATGGGTGACCATCTTTGCATATCAACAACGCAGCATTAAGCCGTTGGTCCCGGCTGGCAGTGGATCTTTGACAGACGTTAAGGGTCGTCAGAAGCCCGAAAGTCTGACAACCATGAGTCTTACCAAGGGGTAAGTAGTAGATAAGTAGTCGCTCCATGTAAAATATTAATAGTCAGCTGCATCCAGTAAGACTGGAAGCCGACCCCAACATAGTTGGGAAAAGGTTAAGCTTGGAGGGGTTTCTATATGCAAAGCTACTTTCCTGCAAAATTTTATAAATTTTACTTAGATGGTTGAACCACGGAAGCGTAACAAACAACTACACTACTTTATTTCAATTTAATGCAAAGCTTACTTTTGCATTAAATTGAAATAAATTAGCATGAAGATAAATTAGATACAATAAATTATTGATAATTAACGGACATTAAATAGAGCATCTAACCAACCTTCATGATTACGTATTATTTCAACTGTTTATATTATTACCTTAAATTGGGTCACACATTTCGTTTGCTTCTGTGAAGTCAATTACTCTGTCGATAATGCTATACGGACTTCAAACGAATTCATTATCATAGGTATATAATTTGATAATATTTTATGATACATACGTTGGTGGATTTGGTTATAATAAATGAAAGTAATTTAAGGAAAATTTGTTTAATTTCCATTAACATAGAGAATCAGATTATGATTCTAATTACTTCGCCATTTTGCTGATCGCAATTATGTATCTTTTACTTTTTTATACTGGAGTAAACAAACTACCAGGAATCAACTTCAGTCCTGCAGTGGGATTCTGTAACCATCTCACCGTGAAAACTTAGGTGAAGTGAGCGTGGAGTGAGCTGTCAGTGTCATCCCACCTGATACTAGGGATTGACCAAGAATACATTTTCAAACATAATCGAGATTTTAATAATATTTTATAATATTATTTTATGCAAATTTTATAATATTTCATAATTTAATAATATTATAATAATGCTAATTCTATTAATCTTTTTATATAATTTCAAAGCTAGTATTTTAATTGTTTAATCATCATTACTTTAATCTAAGAAAAAATACTAGAAAAATAAGAAAAAAAAATGATATTCTGACTAAGTTTCTGTTTTGCTATTTTATTTTAAAACCCCACAAAATAGTAATGTTTTGACAACTAAAATGCCAGGTTTGAAATTATATAAAATTATTAATAGAATTTGCATAAAATATTATTAAAATCTCGATTATGATTGTAAATGTCTGCTTAATCAATCCCTAGCATCAGTGGTACGACACTAACAGCTCACTTCACGCAAGTTTTCGCAGTTGAGAATATGTCATGCTCACTTAAATGTCTCACTGATGGTGGCGCGAGTGTTGGATCATTCGGTTTCCTACGAAATGGTTGAGCTGGGTGGTGCTGCTCCACGCTACATGTTCGTGAACTGGGGGCGTTGGTTGAGACAGGTCATTTCTTAACTGCCAGTGCTTATTTTTAATCTTGTATTTTGAATGGTTTCTTCATTTGTTATTATTTTAAATTGTTCTCACATATACAAGGTGTAACTTAAATAACGCACAATCTCTTAAGGGGTCATTGTACTCATCATTATGAACAACTTTTACTATGGGACCAAACCTGAAATCGCGAAAAAAAAATCAGCTGTTCCCTACATTTATGTTCGCATAACTCGTCAAAATGTAGGGAACAGCTGATTTTTTTTTTAGCGATTTCTGGTTTGGTCCCATAGTAAAAGTTGTTCATAATGATGAGTACAATGACCCCTTAAGAGGTTGTGCGTTATTTAAGTTACACCTTGTAGAAGCAACAAAAATAATGTACCCAGGATTTTGTAATATTTTGATTTAAAATAGTGTCCTTGGAGTTTCTTGCCCCTTCTTCTCCATAGAGATCTAAGTTTTGGAATGGGCAACTATCTTCAACTTTCTGACTAACTGACCGACTATTTAATTTTGGAAATTCAAAAGTGCATGTAAATGGTTTAATTAAAATAAATCCTTTGAGTTTGAGTTTTATACCTCTGACAGCTGCAACCCAATAGCAACCTTATTACAACAACAATAAAGATCACAGTGATTTTGACAGACTTGATATTTGCAGCAACCCAATAGCAACCTTATCTTCATGAGATTAAAGATCACTGTGATTTTGACAGTGCAAAATTAAAGGTAAATTAACTGTGAATGGACTGTAGAACTGACCCCTAATTTCTTTTTTCTGCCTTCTAATTTTGGTTTTGGCGTTTATCTCATCATTGTATACCTTATAATGACTTGAAAAGGTTGCATGCCACAAACTATAATCAGCCTATAATATTACCAATGCTGGGGGAAACAGGCCTTTTCTCGTTAAGTAGAATCGGGCCGTAATCCCCCACGTGGGCCCAGTACAGGTAGGTAGATGTCACATGTCTTGCATTTTTTTATTCTAGGACATGCCAGTTTCCTCACAATCTTTTTCTTCACCGCTTTGCGAGCAGTGATGGTGACATAATTTACACAAGTAAAGTTATGACATTATCTTATAATTTCTAGAAAAGCTTGCATACCACAAACAATGCATGTCATAATCTCTACAGTACTTTATGTAGTTTACATGACTTGATACTAAAGCATTATGCAAGCCTGCTTTAGTCTCACTAGCTATTCCGCAGACATCAAAACTAATCTCAGTGGGTTGGTTAGTTTTCTAATCAACAAAAGCTCTTTGTAGTGAACTCAGTTTCGTCTCGCTTTTGACTGCAGGCGAAACTCGTATATTAAGCAGATGTGAGTAGAAACTGCGCTGGATACGCAAACGAGGCTAGAAGACTATGTTGCTGAAATTGTATTTCTGTGATGAGAAATGCTTTTGGATCATACTGAATGGGTATATGAATTAAGGCATCCGTTTTTAAGTGTTTTATTTAATAGTACGGTAGAAATACTTTGAGCCAGACGCATACTTATAATAATACCAGCCAATTATTGTCCAACTGCCGAACAAAAGCTCGTAGCTGAATGATAATAGCCGTACAAAACGATCGAAGGTTAAGCTACGCTTTCTGCGGTCGGTTCATGGATGGGTGACCGTCCATTACATAGCGGGACTCCTCCGTGCCTCGGAAAGTACGTAAAGCTGTGAATCATATTTAGATCGATATGTAAATAGAAAAAAAAAAAAAAGTAAGAAAATTTATATTTCACGGGCTACTCTGACGCTTTCGCCTTAAGGAGTATAATAATACAGCGGCTATTTATTATTCACTAGCAGTGCCCCACGGTTTGACCCGCATGAATTTCGATCCCTTGGGAATATTCCAAGATTTCCACGGGATCGAAACTTATGCGGGGCTTATACTTTTTATTCAGTAAAATGTATTCTATGTGTTAATCCTGGTTATAAACTATCCGTTTACCAAATTATATCCAAATCCGTTCCTTAGTTTTTGCGTGATTGAGTAACAAACATTCAAACATCTTCAAAAACTATCACATTTATAATATTATATAAGTAGGATTAGGTACAGACGCCAGCACATCAAGCTACTACAATCTGTCAAATTTCTGTAATAGATTTTCAACTTTATTGCTGAAGTATAAGGTTCAATGTTGATTGGGAAAAATTGACAGTTTTGGGTAACTTGATGTGCTGGCGTCTGTACCTACCTAATAGGTAAAACCAAGAACTAAAATTAATACATGACTAATCTGTTAAATAATGAATTAGCAAATTGCAAATTCAATCTGACTTGTGTAAATCATTATAGATTTTGTTAACCATTACTAACATTATGTTAACATAAAATATAAACCAAGGGGTTAATTTGTAACAGCCCACACACCCAACACTGTAACGTAATGGTTTTAAGAACAACATTCAGAATCGTGGAAATAAAAAAATCTCAACTCCATAAATATTTTTTTTTATAGCAAATCCCGTGGTATAAATAAATCTCTCGCACACAACTGTTATTGCAATAATAAAAACAGAGCAGATACTTAGTATCGCGTCTTAATACATTACCCGTTTCATTGTGCTATAAAAACCAAGTGTACGGTCGGCAAAAAAGGGGATTTGTTAGTTTTGACGACGATTTCTTGCAAGTTGTCTGAGACGATAAGAAGGCAGTTCCCGTATTTTATGAATGTAAAAGTTTCAGTTTCAGTTTGTAAAAGTGCCTCTTATTTTCATAAATTTTTGATAAGCTTGTGACATTGATTGTCACTGAGATGAGATTGCGAAACTATTTTCAACGTTTTTAATTGTAACAAAAAAGTAATTAATTAAATAAATAATTTGGTTATTGTTTGTTTTTATTTTACGTGTAACGGTTTTATTACGGGAATAGGCTTTCAGGTTCATCCGACACGTCAATTCATACTAGGAATACATAAAGTTATTATCCTAAGGCATAAATACAGCCTTGACAGTCGATTTTTGAAAGGCTGAACACACAACATACAAATTAATACGCTGTCAAATCTTGATTACTGCCAAGATTTGCTGATGTATAGTTGTTTGTTGTCCAAATAAATAAATAAAAAATAAATAAATAAAAAATAAATAAATATCAAAAGCCAATCAAATCACTTCACAAAAGGTTTGATAACGGATTAAATTCAGAGAAATCCGTGATCAATTATTTACAGTTAGATTATTTTGCAAGCGACTGACTCGTTTGCCTTGTGGCCGCAAGTGCTACTGCTAAGCATGAGGTCCTGGTTTCGACCCCAGGTCAGGCAAAATGTTATTTGGTATTTCTGTCAGGGCTTTCTCAGTATTGTCAGGGATTTTTCACTTGGTCGTGTCTTTTTTGGAAGTCGGTTGTTTTTCTTTTAAGAGTTTTGCAAAATAAACATAAACATAACGGAGTTATGAGGTAATAAACATAAAAACAATATTCAAACAAATTGATAAACTCCTCCACTTTTTTGAAATCGGTTAAAAATAATTAAACCGAAAAACTGAAAAAATAAAAACCGTTTCATCACATGAAACCAAATATGAATCGCAGAGTTGCAAATCACCTTTTTTTCCGACAGTACAGTCATAAACTGCACTCAGTTTACGAGAACCCGACAAAATAATGGTATCAATCGTAAAACATGTCCAGATAGAAAATTGTTCCGTGAATTTTATGTTCTGGCCTCGACTGTACGGGACACCCGTTTCTTAGAGTCGTTTTCCATGTTGTTAATCTTCATGTTTCCCAGATTACAGGGTATTTGCTACAGTAATGAACAAATTATGGCAGATTTATTTGTTGCACAACTAGGTAAGTTCAGTTTGATATGATTCTAAAATTGTTACTTGAAATGGGTGTTTGGAAAGAGTTGCTCCTCACACCGAAAGAAGGCTTAAAATCTTCATAATATTTGGAATTAGAAACAAAATACAAATTAAAACCAGTGTACCAAATCCAAATAATAATTATGAAATTATAAATATACGATTAGGTACTGGAAAAATCTTTAGAAACAAACTGCAAATATGAAGAGTCGGTTTGATATTTTTCGCAATATCAATTCTATAGGAGTAATAAAAACAAACGATAATTTTTTACGTATTATTAACATTTATTTCATCAAATACACCCGGACTCCTAAATCGAGCCTCCGTGCATTTATTTGTTATGTATAAAAGTCTAAACATCAAAATAGTGATGAGTCAAAGAAAAGTATTGATCCAGATTTGAAGCCGTCATTTTGGTGTCATCGTAGTTCCAAATTTAAATTCAAGACTAGTCTATCTATTATGTAAATACCTCACCGTGAAAACAAAGGTGAAGTAAGCGTGAAGTGAGTCGTCAATAGTTTTAATCCCTAGCATTAGTCTACTGAATCTCACTTCACGCTCACTTCACCTAAGTTCTCACGGTGAGATTTTTATACATAGAATAGCACTACAGTATAAAATACACAATAGGAAAATAATACCAGCTTTTTATTGTCCCATTGCAAGGCAGCTAGACATCCTCCTAGGGCATCCTGATGCCCTAGCATCAGCAAGACTCACAGTTCACTCTAAGCTCATTTCACCTTAGTTATCACGTTGAAATTTGTCCAGAATCGACCGGCAGAACCAGAAAAAAAACAGAAATTTACAAAAAAAAAATGCAGTGTGGCTCGATTTAATAGTCCCGCACCGTAATTATTGAACACGCTTTCAATCACGTTCTGAATAATTTTGAAGGATATTGCTAATCCATAGCTTAATTTATGTTGAAAATTGTCCGCTCAACAACGTAAATAACGCAATGAATGTTGTTGAGCTGTCAAAATGAAAGGCATTGCTACTGTTAGTGTGTTAAGTAACTATCTTGCGAGTGTATATTGGACTGCTAGCATTTTATTAATTCATAACATAACCTCTTTTTCCATTTTACTTTTAAAAATTGACCATGCTATACAAAATCCTTTACCTTTATTCACATTGACCCTCTATTGTATTGTGTACGAATCCACTCGTTAATGTCCGTATAAAAGGTTCTGTATCCGTGTAAAGAATAAGTAAACAAGCCCTTCAGTATGCTATAAAATATATGAAACATTCCATACGATTGTTTATTTTGAGTTTACAAATAACAAAGGAAGATAACAGAATGGGATTGTTTGAACTAACTTTGTTTGGAGAACAAACATGACGAAATGTCACATAAGGGTTTGTGCAGACTTTAGTCAAGATGGTTGGTTAAAAAAAACAATGATGCACACTCTCAACAAAATAAACATTTTTAATAGGCAACATTTCCAAAAATATACTGGAAAAAGTATTTTGACCCAAGAGAAAACTGGGAGGTTACTACATACGTTCAGCAGGTCTGTGTTAGATATAAAGTCAATTGTCATATGAAGTGACTTTGTATCATGTGCAGTGCGACTATGAACCATCACCTTAACTTACCCTGCACATCAAGAGCAAATAATTAGTAGGCATCTAAGTTCTATCTACTGCAGATAGAACTGCTTTTTTATGGTGTGCGCACTATTAACAAATTACTATTAAATTTAAATTATTATTATAGATCAATTGATCTTGAAGTGAGCTCTCAATAGTGTAGTATTATTCATATTAATTTATTGCATTCCATATAGTCAAGAATATAATACAAAAGCACATAAAACACACAAAAGGAACAAAATCAAAAGAAACTTCAAAAAAATAAAACAAAATTAAAGCTACTGTTTATATATAAAAAAGCTAGGTATTTCAATTATTACATTTATTATTTTTATTACGTGATATTTATTAACTTCATAGTGTTATTTATTTTGGAAGCATGTATGTATGTATGTTAGGATGTATGTATGTATGTATGTTTGTAATGTATGTATGTTTATTTGTATGTATGCATGTAGGTAAGTATAGTCTCATAGTATTTGTTTAGTTTCTTAAGTGAATAATTGATTACGATTTTATGTATTCTTTTTGTCTCCTTTCCTCTTTCACACGCTGTCTACATCTCTCTATCTAATGTCCTATCGCAGGTATGCTGGAAGAGATTTCTTAAGAAATAAGCATCACCTTTGTACCTATTTTTCTGTTCTGTTTTTTTTGTCTGTTTATATATGTGTGTACATAAATGGTAAAATAAATAATAAAATAAAGTCAATGTGCATAGTGAACCTACTTACAGGATTTTTTCATTAACGATTATACAATATGACGTCTAAAAATAGGAAGGCAAAGGTAAATTAAAAAAAAAACAAAAAAAAAAAAAATACAGTGATATCCATAATATTAATACTAGGAACAAACACAAATATGTTGTTCCTACAACAAGGCTTAAGAAAATAGGTGGCTCGTTTAGATGCCAATGTATACATTTTTATAATAAACTTCCTAGCCACATTCAAGAACTAAGCATTAATAAATTCAAATCTTTTATAAAGCTAAAACTATGCCAGAAAGCCTATTATACTGTAAAAGACTATATTGAGGACAAAAAAGCTTGGGATTGAGCTGCTCCAATAGGTCTAGACAGTGAATGTTGTTTATTTTTTATTTTGCTGATTTACACTTTGGTTTTTTTTTTTTTTCTTTCTTTCTAAATATCTATTTATATACAGAATGACATGAACATTTACTGTTTAAAGTCTTATATTATTTTAATTATTGTGAATGTGAGGACTATGTGGGTCATTGTTTCCGTTTTAATCATGGTCTGGCAGTTTGAGTGGTGTATGCGGTCTACACAAATGTCCTGTCCCTGGTATTGCTCGTCGAATCGTTGAGCTCCTTAAGTTCTGAGTTGAGCTGCACGGTTACTGACGAATGCGTGCACTGACTGCACAGGTCCACTCAGTGTGGTTCTTTCCTCAAAAGACCACTTCATACACCAATCTACATGGTCCTCAAAGATTATATCCGGATTTTTATATACACATTGACATTGATGAATTTTATATAAACAATGACATGGATATTTACTTTGTAAAGTATCTTATTTTTATTATTATTACTGTGAGTGTGAAGACTATGTGGGTCATTTCTTTTTTTCGGTTTTCCTTCTTAGTTAGTTTTAATCATGATCTGGCAGTTTGAGTCATTTATGCGGCCTACCCAAATGTCCTTTCATTGGTATTGTTCGTCGAATCGTAAGGCTCCTCAAGTTCTGAGTTGAGCTGCACGATTTTTGACAAATGCGTGCACTGACTGGACAGGTCCGCTCAATCTGTGTGGTTCTTTACTCAAAAGACCATTTCAGACACTAATCTACATGGTCTTCACATTATCTGACCAAGATTATGTCTGGACTTTAAAAGAGACTGTGACCTCTGAGTTTGTTTCGGCCTTTCTTCTCAGAGTAGTCAGATAGGAAACGCCGACCTCATCTAGTTTAAAAAAATATGATTGACATGTAAAAGTGTTTGTACAAACCTACTTACAGAAAATAAATCATTTATCATTTAAAAGAAAATATTTGAACCTTTGAAGTCTGTTCCATGCTCCAGCTTCACAACATCGGATATATTAGATTGTGGAGTCGAGTGGACTCGTTGTGTGTATTCCACGAGGAGTTCTCTCTAATCGTATCCTACATTAATGACAGTGCAGAAACTGTACACTACACAAGATAGATAATAATGTAAAATATTGTATAGACTGTCTGCGTCAATGTTTTAGTCCTTTTGTTTCTAGCGTATTTGAACGCGAACGAACTCGAATGCGAGCGCGAGCGTATTTGAGCGTTTTTTGAACGTTTTATTCCAAGACTTAATTTTTGTCATCATTCATGCATCAATTTCAGACAAACGACGTCCATTGTTGGACATAGGCCTGCATAGGCCACCACTTCGACCTGTTTTGTGCTTCCCGCATTCAATACATTTCTACGGTCATCATGAGGTCATATTTTTTTTTGTATTAAAAGCAAATTACAATTAATTACACAACTGTATTCAGCAATAAGATGATATAGATAATAAATAATAATATTCCACAACTTTCACACATCGCCATCTAGTCCCAAACTAAGCAGAGCTATGAGTAATAGACAACTGATAAACATAAATATATATTTCTAAATACATACATATTATAGATAAATTACACCCAGACAAAGAACAAATGATCGTGCTCATCACACAAACATTTGTCCTGGGTGGTAATCGAACCCACGACCTTGCGTATACTCGTAGTAGCCAGGGCCACTGACCACTAGACCACCAGAGGTCCCTATTTTAAAATGAAACTGTAAGTGAAAATAAATTGAATTATCAATATAACTGAGTTTAGGAATGAAATCATATTTTAATTGAAGACAATCAGACTTGTAAGTATGATTCACGAGTAGCTTTGAAACTAATCAAAAATATCTCTCCACTAGTTCAATTTTTATCTAACATAGTTCAAACATTATAAATGTGAACCCAACCTAACAAACTGAGCCTGTAATTCAGCACTACACTTGATTACTCTCACAGTATTAGATTTGCATTTGAAACGGTCGCTTGAAAGCAATGAGCGAGTAATGTTGCTATGATGTCCACGCAATCGCACACGACCTCATATAATCAAATTACTTGAGCCATTTGCTTGGATTATACTTATGAAATTAAGCTTTGTAATTGAGGAGTTTAAATGCTTTGTTAAACAGCCAGTTATAATGTTGTTTTGGAGGTCGCAACATAAGCAAATGATAAGTTGCTAAAAACAAAATTAACACATTGAACGCCGTGGTGGTCACCGGTGACTACACTTTACTTTCCATCTGAGCTGACGCCGATTCACGATTTCGACAAATTTTACACATAATATTTTACTGGCTCATACGGTTCAAAATAGTCTAAATAATTCTTTATTATTACTATCCAAATAATTAAAAAAATAATTGCTGTTTCTCACTGGTGACCACCACGGCGTTCAGTGTTAAACTTTATCCAGTACTTGACGGTACGGTTGGCGCAGTGGTTAAGCGATTGACATTTATAAGACTTAAAATTGGTCCCATTAAAAAATAATAAATAGCTTATAGGTTATGAATTTTTTGTTATTTTTAATTAAAAAAAATTGCATATCCACAATTCTTATAAATATGTGAATAAAGGTATTTTTCATAATTTTTTATGCTCTTTTTAATGGTTAAAGTTATTTTGGAAAAAAATTATTAGAAATATGTGAAAACTGCAAACCATCATTTTGGGGTACGAACTTTGAGGGTGATTTTCACCCCTTTAAAACGTTTGTTAGCAAAAAAGAAAAAATACGTATCTCATCATTTTTCATGTAGATTATTATAGTAAAGCCGCAACTAAATCGGTGAGGGACACCTCGCGAGGTTTCCTTGTAAGTTCAAATTTGATCAAACACAATTACACTTTTATGTATTTCTATCATGTAATACTCGTAAGTGCTCTTCTGTCCAAATTTATATTAAATTCCATTAATCCAATCTACTATAATCAGCCTATAACGTTCCCACTGCTGGGACTGAGACCTCCTCTCGGTGAGATGGAGTGGGTCGATAATCCACCACGTGGGACCAGTGCGGGTTGGTGAATTTCACGTCTTAGATTTTTTTT
The DNA here is from genome assembly GCA_949629135.1 of Eremobia ochroleuca. Classification (NCBI taxonomy): domain Eukaryota; kingdom Metazoa; phylum Arthropoda; class Insecta; order Lepidoptera; family Noctuidae; genus Eremobia; species Eremobia ochroleuca. The sequence continues at coordinate 10,290,320 of OX451397.1, read as the reverse complement.
ATTCTAGGACATGCCGGTTTCCTCACGATGTTTTCCTTCACCGTTTTGAGAGCATTGGAGATGAAATCATTTACACAAAGTAATGCTTTTAGTTTATAAGGTTTGTTGTGTTACTAACAGTATATGGACTACGTCTGAAATAAATGTCTTATTATTATTATAATGTGCCTGTCTGGGTTCGAACCTACGACCTGCAACTCGTAAGTCGCGGTTCTTACCACTGGGCTACCACTGCTTAATACAATCTACAACATATCATATTAACTTATAACACAATGATATGAACAAAATCAATACGCAATACGTTACAAAATATTGTAAACACATTTAGCCATTGTATTATAATATATAGAGTGAGCAAATACAGTAGATGAACGATCGGATTATTGTAAACATGACAATAAAATACATGAAATGCCGGATGGGAACGTTTTCTGATAACCTGCTTCCCAAATCCTCGCTTTGTGAGATCTCTTAGAACGGTATATTTAGATCCCTACTTGTAGATTTACCGCGTAATGCTGATTTAATAAAAATTGGAACCTTTGTAATTGTGTCGCAAATAATATCCTGGTACCCATTTGAATACCAATCCAATTTGATTCAGTGGCTGTGTAAACTCTAAAAAGGAGTGTTGCATAAAGGGAGTGTTTTGATGAACTGGCTTAAAAGTTAGGGCTCTTACGCACGGCAAGATCCCGTTTTTTGCAGGTAAGGTTTTTTACAGGATCCCGTTTAGTAGTTTACATATTCACATAAGCATCCCGTTTGCAGTATCCGGCAAACAGTATGCTTGTGTGAATATGTGGCAAATATGCGGCGAATATGCGGCAAACAGGATGCTTGTGTGAATAATGTGAGTATTTAAACACGTGGCCTTTTTTTTTTGGTGGGAAATTGGGGGGCCCTTACAGTGACTTAAGATTCATAATTTTCCTACCCTGATCCAAATCTGTATGCGGTCAGCGCAACATGTATTTTATGGACTGTGTAAAAGATGATATTATGGTAGAAAGGGAGTAACAACCGAGATGACTACTAAAGGAAAGTATGGAAGAAAAATACATTTTTCACGCAATTAACATTATGTAGGGAACTAGTGTTATTAAAACAACTGAAGCCGATCGGTTACCATTTATTACAACTCATCTTATACTAATGCAAGGTATTTTAGAACATCGATCTTACATACTTGAGGGGCCCGTGGCTAAATAATAACAGCCGCACAGGTCGACCGATCAGGTTAAGCTACGCTTGCCGCGGTTGGTACGTGGATGGGTGACCATCTTTACATGCCGAGACCCCTCCGTGCCTCGAAAATCAAGTTAAGCCGTTGGTCCAGGCTGTCATTCGTAGATCTTTGACAGTCGTTACGGGTAGTCAGAAGTCTGAAATTCTGACAACCGGTCTTACCTAGGGGTATCGTATTACCCAGTAACTGGGTTGTGGAGGTCAGATAGGCAGTCGCTCCATCCGGTTAGACTGGAAGCCGACCCCAACATAGTTGGGAAAAGGCTAGGCAGATGATGATGATGATCTTACATACTAAGTACATACATATTACATATGTACACCTCAAAAGTGTAGTGTGGGACGCCCCCCAGCTAGATGGACAGACGACCTCAAAAAGCTGCTGGGATAGACTGGATGCGGAAGGCGAAGGACAGGGTATTGTGGCGCAGCATGGGAGAAGCCTATGTACACCATTAGACTGCGATCAGCTGAGTTGATTGATTTATTGATAGTTTTATCAAACTAATTAGAATAGTAGTATTTTGTGATTTTTTTAATAATAATATCGTCTTACTTGTTGATTAAAAGCTTCATAAGAAACTTCAGAGGTCAATCAATCCAAAAAGACAATTGGTTCTTCTGAGTTGAAATAGAGGAGAGGTAACCAAGTCCTTAATAAATTACTTTAAGTTTAGTCAAATCCATGCAAATTAAAAAAAAAAAACTTATACTACAATGTTGGGACTTTCCAATCTACAAGTGCTTTAATGTGGAATCCAATAATACTGAAATAAACTTTGCAGACTTTGTCTTTTAAAAGTCCTTAGTCAGTTGGATTCTCATATAATTTGTTTAGAGCTATATAGGGTAAAGAACTATATATATTTAATCGGAATGAACAAACTTCTAATACTAAAGGCTGATTTTACGAAAGTCAAATTTATCTTTTATCGGTGGAATAAAATTGACGTTTGACAGTTCAAGTATGGAAAAACTGTCAAAAATTCAAAATTTATTCACAGTATAAGACTTATTCTATGTACAAAAGTTTGGTGGAATGCGTCCTAAATAAACTCACAAAGTATTAAAAATATAACATCCTAACGTAAAGTTAGATTGAAAACATACTTGTGAAATTAAATTAACATAACGTATATACTTAGTAAATAGGTATCAAGCGATTAGCAATTAAAATGGGTAGGAGCAGTGGTGACTCGGTGATAACAGCCGCGATATAAGAGTTTGTAAGTCATAAGTTCAAACCAGGGTTTGAACTTAAGCGAAGGTTTGATCTTAAGAGTTATAATTGAAGTCCTGACAGGCGCATACTGTGGGTTTTTTTTTGTTTTTTTTAACTGCCACCACGACTTATAAGAGTTATAAGTCATAAGTTCAAACCCTGGTTTGAACTTATGACTTAGGTAACACGGGGTGGTGTCCGCAACTCCACGTCAATGCGCGTATTTTGCGTACGGGAACTTATGAATTATAACCCTTATGACTAATACCCTGGTTTGTTCTTAAGTCGCGGCAGTTATAAAAATAAAAATTATTTACAAAAAAATATTATAAAAAGTAAGCGAGAAGAACACGCAGTAACAGCTTGGTGCTCATTCTTTTAACATAATCTGACATGCGAAAAGTGACGAATTTAATTTGTTTCTGTCCCTTAGAGCAGAGAGCAGTTGTGGACCAGTGGTAACGGCCGCAGCCCCATCTTACATGTCGTAAATGACTTTGAATAATTTATTTCAAACCCTGGTTTGAACTTATGACATCAGTTCAAACCCTGGTTTGAACTTATGACTTATAACTCTTAAGTCGCGGCCAGTCAGGACAGGCGCATACTTTGTGTAAATTATTTCATCACTACTGCTCTCAAATCGGTGAAGGAAAACATCTGAGGAATCGGTGAGGAAAGTGGCATTCCTTGAACCAAACATTCAAAGACATGAGATATCTACCAAACCGTACGGGACCCGTGTGGTGATTACGGAGATGTCAGTGGTGATTAAATAAATTATTCAAAGTTATTTTAGCACTCGGTTAAAAGCCGTTATTACTGGGCCACCACTGCTCCCTGCTCTAAGGGACAGAAACAAATTCGTCCCTTTTCGCATGTCAGATTATGTTGAAAGAATTAGCACCAAGCTGTTAAATCGTGTTCTTCCCGCCTAAAGTAATATTATTTTTATAATATTTTTATCTCAGACCTGAACTGTAATAAATCAGACCAACAATATTGTCTGCTTTAAATAATATCCTGTAGACTGGATATGATGAGTCTATTAGCGAACCCTTCTTTGACAGATTATATTATAAGCCATTACTGCCATCTGTCAACAATCCATTCCTACTTCAAATATTATTATGATGTCAATCATAAATCAAATTGTATAATTGCTATTGTCTGGCAACTTGCCAAATAAATAAAATGACTTATGGATTATTATTTATTATACGGTTTCTCAGTAGGATCCTTTGAATTATTTAAAGTTTATTTAGTTATCAATTTGATAGGCTTTTATAAATTGTTTGTTATTTTGTGAGAGGTAGATAATGTTACCATTTCAATTTGAATAGGGCCTGGTTTATTAATTTAATTAAGTCATATTATAATTCATTCATTGCTTTGCTTTTTAGTTATTTAATTACAAAGGCAAACTGTTGATGTACTAACAAATAACAGTAATATTATTTGGGATAAGCAAATTGGGTACGCATATTTTACTGTGAACTTTGTTTGTTAAACCTCCTACCTGATTTTAACAAAGAAAAACAGACTAAAATTATGCTTCGTAATCTCGTCCTCATTGTATACTTTGTAGTTTGCACTCTTGCACAACTCGCTGATCACATTATTTAAAGATTTCTTCTAAAAAAACACAAATGTTATCTGTGGTCCAGTCGCTGGCGCGCTCTCCTGTCATCTGTCAAATCATTTGTACTTTTTTGTGCCGCGCGTTGATCACGTCTTCGCTTAAAAAAGTTTAGAAAACTTTTATCGAGATGGAAAAACATGGAAGAAAGCGAAACGAAGGAATGAAGGAGCTGAAAGAACGTCTGCGAGATCTGGAAAATCGCTTGAAGAAGCGAAAGCGGAGCCGTCATCGAAACGCAAGTGGTCGGCAGTGGAAATAATGTTCCTAAAATTACATTGGATGCCGTAATACGCACAGCAGTCTCTAGAGTTTTCACGAGAGGTTAACCATGAGAACGTAACTGTGCCGTATACTTACACAAGAACGACACCACATGAGCTTTCACGAGAGGTTAGCCGATGGTATATACGTTCAGTGTTATAAACACGTTCCTGCTGGATCCTTGGCCGCCTCTAAGAGTTTTCACGAGAGGTTAACCATAAGAACATTCAACTGTGCCATGGACATATAACAGAACGACACCACATGAGCTTTCACGAGAGGTTAGCCGATGGTATATACGTTCAGTGTTATAAACACGTTCCTGCTGGATTCTTGGCCGTCTCTAAGAGTTTTCACGAGAGGTTAACCATGAGAACGTAACTGTGCCGTATACTTACACAAGAACGACACCACATGAGCTTTCACGAGAGGTTAGCCGATGGTATATACGTTCAGTGTTATAAACACGTTCCTGCTGGATCCTTGGCCGTCTCTAAGAGTTTTCACGAGAGGTTAACCATAAGAACATTCAACTGTGCCATATACTTACAATAGAACGACACCACATGAGCTTTCACGAGAGGTTAGCCGATGGTACACACATTCAGTATTATAAACACGTTCCTACCGGATCCCTGGCCGTCTCTAAGAGTTTTCACGAAAGGCTAACCATGAGAACATTCAACTGTGCCATATACTTACAATAGAACGACACCACATGAGCTTTCACGAGAGGTTAGCCGATGGTACACACATTCAGTGTTATAAACACGTTCCTACCGGATCCCTGGCCGTCTCTAAAAGTTTTCACGAGAGGTTAACCATGAGAACATTTAACTGTGCCATCAACACCACATGAGATTTCACGAGAGGTTAGCTAGTGGTCTATATTTTCAATGTTAAAAACACATCCCTGCTGCATCCCTAGAGCTATCATGAGAGGTTAGCGGAGGATTTAGATCTAAGCAGTTTGGGACCTTACTTTAATTATTCTTTATAGATATTTCAGTTAAACATGCTCCACTCGAACACATTCAAGATGCTGAGTGCATTGTGACCAAAGCCAACGCAGCCAGACTGGCAATATCCATACTCACTGCCGCTAATTATAATCTAATTCAAATGGAATTAGGTGGATGTTAGTGTACTATCTAACTTAAATATGCTATGTCAGTATTTCAATTCCACTAAAATACAGCCAGAAGGATGCTGAGAGTGAAACGGTATACATACCCCTTCCTACCGTCAGCCTTAAGTTCAAGTATTGAAAATCTACTTGTGAGATGCTGGGGTTCAGCTAGCTACTTTACCTGGAACTGCATGGCAGTCTGGCCACATGGTGGTCAGCAATTATGATAATGGACTGAATGCAGAGAAGAAGCAAAACTTTTAAAATACTTATTTTATCACTATAATCTATTATTGAACACACCAAAACTGAACAAGGAAGTGGCGGCAACAGCAAATGGAAGTGGAATTGATTCGACTTGATTGGATTTATATTTTTTTATTTATTCCACTTACATTCCATTGGACCCATTTGAATGGGTCCAAATGATCAGGGGTCAGCGAATTACAGTGGCTGCTACTATTATGTTAATTGGAAAAGTCCATAACAGTCTAATAGCCTCCCATGTGTTTGTGTGCTTAATGCAGATCAAATCGAAACATTCAAGTTACTGAGCTAAACTACTGTGTGACATTCATCATGAAAATTGCAACACACTGAGATCCTTAATCCTACCCAGCCTTAATAAGCAAATGGAAGAATTGATGGATCAAACACCGATATCAGAATACCTGTTCTACTGACCAATGTCAGAACATCAATAAGTTTCAAGATAAGTTCAATGCCAACAATTGTTGCCAGAACCAGGATCATCACTAGCTCAGGTACAGACTCAGATTGCAGTATTTCTCTGAAGTATGTTATTAGGTACTACTAATCCAACCATACATGAGTGGATCAAGGGTTATAAATTACCTTTTACTGAGTTTCCAGATCAAGCTGCTGAATAACAACTTCAGTCAGAAAGAAAGCAATCTATCTCCATTGAATAATCTCTTACAGTTAGGTGCCATAGAAACATGAGCTCCTGTCAATAATCAATTTTATCTTGTGTAATCACATGGTACTTGGAGATACATGTTAAATCTTTTTATAGGTATGTTACTACCTAAGTTTTTGCCCACAATAATGGATTTAAAAAACAAATATCAACTATCCATATGAAAATATGTCAGAAGATATTTTCAGTTTTGTGCTTCAATATATGTTATAAGAATGTACATACATGCCTCGTATTTGGGCTTTGCACTACACCAAATGTATTCACAAACATCACGAAGCCAGTTGTCTGTCACCTGAGGTCATCAGGGTTGCTTTAAGTCATACATCTTGACAGTTATATTCTGTGCCCTGCCAATTCATATGCAAGGTATTTAGAAAATGTGTGCTACTCAAACTGTGTTAAAAAATCTAGGATTTATTATTAAAACTGAAAAGAGAGCCCAGACAGTGATGCCAGTATCTAGGATATTTGTTGGACTGAGTCCAGTTTGCCATTTCACTTCCTCAGGAAAGATAGAGTTTATCCTAGAGTCCATAAAGAATATTACATATTATAATTAGATAGAATTAGAAAGGAGATATAAATAACAGTTTGTCTAATTACTAGGTATTCTAGTAGTTACATCTGCAGCAGCTGTAGAATATGGTTAATTTTATACCAAGATAATGGAAAGTAAAAAAGTTGTTTGGTACCATACATTTCAACAAACCACAATAGAATCAGACAATTTGACTTTGTTCTTGAAATATTCTTTGATGCTTTTCAAACTGGCTTGAGACTGGTATGCAATGATATCAAAACTCACAAGCACTGGACAGCTAATAATGAAAAGTTCCATACCTTACCTTGAACTATTAGCAGCATTTATGGGGCTCAAAACATTTACAAGCAAACTCAGATACTGCGAGGACTTGGAAAATATATCACAACGGCCATAGCCCGTATCAGTAAGATGGGTGGTATTTGTTTTACTTATGAAAATAACATGCCTAGACAGTTTTGGCAATGGTGTGAGAAAGGACAAATATGGTTTCATGCACACTATATTATTTCCAAAGAAAACACTGGGAAATCTAGAATCTAGACTTCCTAACATAGAAATTGAATAGAAGTGATGTGATATAGCCTACAAGTCAATTGCTGCTATGCTGGGTCAGCCCCACTGACCTGTTTGCAAACAAGTGCAATACTAATCGTCAACATGTCGGCTTCCTGAGCCAAGTGCATGTTCCATAGATGTATTAACTTTCAAATGGGATCTACGCCCAATGCACACACTAATTGCTGCCATATTATCAAGGACGCTTTCCTGAGGTGAAAGACTGTTCCCTTCAAATGATATAGTACTAGCTTCCTTGTCTAGTAAAACAAAGGAAAACAATTCATAAATTTACACTAAATCAGTGGATTCTCTTTGGATAGAATCAAGATATTGACCCCTAGGCTGTCACCATAGCCATATAAATTTTACCACTAAGTATAATCAAGGATTGTCATATAGACCAGGAATTATATTTATATTAAGACCAAAGAAATCCAAATATGAAATAGTTTGGGACCCCGGTATTGCTTTGGGTTATATAATTTTGTCAAACTCTTGGTTTAGAATTACTAACCAAACAAATAGTATATATAACAGTTCTTGTAACTGCACACAGAATTCAAACCTTGTCACTTATAGATAACATTTCTTATAAATATTAACATAAAAATTTCAGACATAATATAATTAAAACTTCTGCACTGGGTAGATCTCAACCGAACTTAAAACTACCATTTTTAAAGAAAATTATAAGAAAACCTAATTATGCCACCTCTATTGTAACCAATATGTAGTGGATCGATAAAACAAATTTTAAATAATAGTGACATACTTCACTGAGTTTTGACGGCACGGTTGGCGCAGTGGTTAAGCCATTGACTGCTGCGCTGCGTATCGCGGGTTCGATTCCCGCACGGAACAAATATTTGTGTGACCTACAAGTAGTTGTTCTGTCTGGCTGTTTGTGTATGTGCCTTTAAATGTTTGTAAAATCACCCACAATACAGGAGAAATTCCTATTAAAAAAAAAAAAAACAGGCTGTGAAGCAGGGGTACTGAGGACCACAAATGCTCATTTTATAAGAGACCTTTTCATTGTGATTCTAAGTTCGATTACCTATAGGAAATTGTTGTGTGCCTTACAGGATTAATTGATTCAACACTGAATAAGAATTTCAGAAACTAATAGTCATTAGAAAATATACATTAAGTTGGTAACTATTGACCTTAACGTAGACTGATTCTTAAATAGAAATGTCTACATATAGAATTAGTACCTAAATAACAAACTTAGAATAACATGTTGGCTTACAATGTTCAATTTATTCAACAATGCTTATTTTTTGTTATACCAACACAACTTTATTCTTTAAACATCTACAAAGTATACAATGAGGACGAGATTACGAAGCATAATTATACAGATCGGACTAACTTACCTAGTGACGTCCGATCCTTAATTATGTGAAGTAATCTCGTCCTCATTGTATCCCAACCCTTCCCAGATAATCATCACACTTAGGTGTATTGGATTACCTTATTAAACCCCTTCTAAAAGTTGTGTTGTGCTGTATGCACTGGACCGGGACTATGCGATGCCCATAAAGGTCATCGTGAAGTCCCGTTCTTATGCTTTGAAAGAATGATTTGACAGATGACAGGAGAGCGCGCCAGCGACTGGACCACAGATAATATTTGTGTTTTTTTAGAAGAAATCTTTAAATAATGTGATCAGCGAGTTGTGCAAGAGTGCAAACTACAAAGTATACAATGAGGACGAGATTACTTCACATAATTAAGGATCGGACGTCACTAGGTAAGTTAGTCCGATCTGTATAATTATTAAATTAGAATCTATTAAAAGAAACGTAAAAGTTATTTTTCAAAACCTCATTTAAAATCAGCCATCAAATAGTAGGGACAATCGAGATAAAATGTTTCATGTTTCAATTTGCATAAAACTGGAATCTGATTTATTTTCCACGCTACAGTACTACCACGAGAATATAACCCACAGAAGATCAACACATTATCACACTCTTAGAAAGTTGCACAAGCTTGTTACATAATTTAGTTATAGGTACGCAAAGGGCTTCTTTTACCAATGCAAAATCATTAATAGTTAACTAAAAGGGCACAAGCACTAAACTTTTTGAAAGTAAAAAATGTTAAAAGACAGCTCAAACTATGCATAATACCATAGCCGATATAAAATAATCTGAACAAAAACACTGCAATATTACACTCTACAGTCCAGCCGTAAATAAATGCGTTCCTGACACCTGTCAGTGCGAAAATTCCAGTATCTAATAAATATCAAATTCTCAAAACACGTATTCGTTTGCATGAAACTGACAAATGTCAAGATCGCATTATTTCATTGGCCGCACTGTAAACACTTACATAGTTTCGCAGAGAAAACCACTCTTCATTGTACATAAATCACGCGAAACCTGTCCGTCTTGTGTGGACTGACAATTCTGTTTCACCGTAGTGTTGTGTCACAGTGTCAATCTTCAGTTTATTTCTGTCCGGCGACACTTTAGAACGGGAACCTATTTCCAATGCAAGTGCGATGCACTTTGAATAAAGGCACGAAACGTCTGACTAGCAAAGTTAAAAATAGCTGTAATGACATCGCGGAAGTTGTTTCTATTTCAGAATTAGAAGACTCGGTGGTATACTTAGCTGTAAGGGAATTTATGGCTCAGCTGTTAAGATTGGCAGCTGCTCCATGTAAAATACTGGTATTTAGCTGCATCCGTTTAAACTGGAAACCGACCTCAACATAGTTGAGAAAAGGCTAGGCAGATGATGATGATTGATTTTAGGATCGGTTTGAAGATGGCGGGGGAAAAACTGCAAATGTGCATCAGAAGGCAATTGATTATAGATTTATTGGTACGCTGAATGATAAATCTAACAAAACATAACTTATCAACAATAATTTATTTAAGTAGCGAAATGGGTGTACCACGTACACTTCTGCCTAATCCTTTGGGGGAACAGGTGTGACGTTATGTACTTATGTATGTACAGACGCCAGCACATCAAGCTACTACAATCTGTCAAATTTCTTTAATAGATTTTCAACTTTATCGTTAAAGTATAAGATTCAAAGTTGATTGGGAAAATTTGACAGAATCGAGTAGCTTGATGTGCTGGCGTCTGTACCAAGTAATAAATAAAACACTGACAGGCCCAAAATGGGGGAAATCCTTAAATATTTTGGAACATTTGGCCATATACCTACATGATGAGTAGTAAATCAAACACTGCAAAAGTGCAGAAAATGGGACGGAAAAAGAATTTTAATCCCTCTCTTTCCACAGTTTTATTCAGGATTCCATTTCTCATTGTGACAGACACAGGTTACACACGAAATACCTTTTACATACTATTGTCGTTTTGTTGCTACAGCTGTCAGTCAACGTTTTGACTAACGTTAAAATTATTTTTGGCTAGAAACACACAAGTTTGTATGCGAAACATATTTTGATAAATGAATATTTTTACACGTTGTAAATATGATTATGAGCTTGCAAGACTTTAATACTTTGAGCTGACTTTTCTGAAAATCGTAATATGGAGATTACAGCAGAGATATCCAAGTTACTTTTACAGACGGGCTCGTGGCTAAGTTATAACAGCCGCACGGGTCGATCAATCAGGTTAAGCTTGCTTGCCGCGGTTGATCCGTGGATTGGTCACTATTTTTACATACCGAGACCACTCCGTGCTTCCAAAAGCACGCTAACCCGTTGATCCCGGCTGTCATTCGTGGATATTTCGATGCGGGTAGCCCGAAATTCTGATAACCAGTCTTGCCAACGGGTATCGTAACTGCCTATTTTACCTCCATAACACAGTAACTGGGTTATGGAAGTAAAATAGGCAGTTTCTCCATGTAAAATACTGGTATTTAGCTGCATTTGGTAAGACTGGAAGCTGACCCCAACACAGTTGGGAACAGGCTCAGCAGATGATATCCAAGTTACTCTTACTATAGGTGGAATAATTTCCACGACTTAGTTAGACTTACTTTATGTTTCACCCGCATAAATCTCGATCCCGTAGGAATATCGGAATAAAAAGTATTCTGTGTATTAATCCTGGTTATAAACTATTGGTGTGCCAAATTTCATCAAAATTGGTCTAGCCGTTTGAGCATGAAGAAGTAACAAACATACAAACACACACACTCACAAACTTTCGCCTCTATAATATTAGTGTGATGATGATATTTTATTTATTTATTTGTATGGTTAATAGATGTAATATTTAATATGAAAATGTTTGTTTCTTGATAATATCGCATCAACCGCGACACATAATATTATGTCGGTAGCTGCAGCATATTGTGTTTGCATGATATTATGACCGCAAACCACATAAATTGAGGTAATTACGTAGTACAGTTACAAGTCCACCCAGAACATTCCGGACTAGGTAATGTTACCTACTTAATGTACTATGCAAACACCAAGAAATAAGTCATGAATATTGAACGTGAACTTTTGATTGAAAGGTCGAAAGTTCGACTATGCCATATTGAACTATTTGTGCTGAACTTGGTCGGGTAATTGCCAGTGGCTATGTGACTATTTACTATGTATGAACTATGTGGCAAGTACCAATGATTTTGCAAGTACATAGATTCGGTTTCTATAGGTAAGTATAAATTATCGTAATTTTTTCTATGGTATTAAGTTATGGTATTAAGGTAGCAAATACTAAACAATTCTTAAGTCATATAACCAATTTAAATAATTATAATCCAACTAACTTTTTCTTGCTTTTCGCCCGCGTGAAGGTCAGAAGTGTTATCCTACGGAAAAGAAAGCGAGAAAAATGCGTTCATTTTGCATTCCAGCAAAAACTACGTATCAAACACACACCTTAAAGCTATAAAAAAAAACAGAAAACAATGATTATAATGCCACAAGAGCACAAAGTCAGATGACAACACAAGGTCCCCACTTGACGCTGATTTTCAGCTGCAACTCACGAGTGTCATACGCTTGAATAACATATTTCCGGGGTAATAAGTAGGTATCGAAATCCGTTCAGCCAATCAAGGCGTGAAAGGTAACATAGAGAGTTTGCATTTATGAAGTCTACTTTTGTGTATCCCGTGTCAACTCCAGGCTACTGTAAGCAATTTGTCTGCCCGGAACGTTAGCACTGTCTGCCCATTGTCTGATAGTTTACTGTAGCGATTTACGAACTGTAGGTGTCTGATAGTTAAATGTCGCGATTCACGAACTGTAAATTATTTTCAGCAGTAGACATGAACTATAAATTAATTTTAATTAATTTTGGCTTATTATGAGTCAAGGGAAACCTCTAAAGTGCAACAATACACGTGGAGTCGGAAATTTGATGACTTAATTTCGGCCTTATGCTACATTCAAAATGTCAACGCAGGAGGCGTTGAAATAATTCGTATGTTATAAAAAAAAAAAATTAGCAGATAATTCTGGACCCCCTACTCTAGAATCATGTGCCAAATTCATGGTTTCAGTTTGCGTATCGATGTCTGTGCCACCCTGTATATACTATAGAATAGTATAGATTTAAAAACTTAAAAAAAAACAACCGACTTCCAAAAAAATACTACAAAGTGAAAAATAACTTTATTTTCGGAAGTCCGTGTCTTTGGATCTGTATTTTAGTTTTTTGCCACCGACTTCCGAAATTAAAGCTATTTTACACTTTGTAGTGATTTTTTTGGAAGCCGGTTGTTTTTTGTTTTGGAAAGGTTTTTTTTCACTTTTTAGTGGGTCAGTTTGTAATTTATCTGAGTTGCAATAGCCTGATGTCAACTTCTCATCACCTTTTACAAATTATTGCTTTTCCCGATGCAGGGACGTTAATTTTTGAGGAGTTCTCCTAGTAAGAATCAGGAGAACTGGAGCTGATTGAGAAGTCGCCATCAGCTCCACTTCACCATACGCATTCCGTTAAATACGTATTATTGAGTAGTTCCGATGGCCATCTGTCGTCTTCATCATCAGTTCTACTTCACCAAACGGTGCTTTCCGAGAACAAATGCACGAGTTACTATAACAAATACCCAAATCTCTATATGTAGGTGTGCATATAAGATTTCAGAGTTTCCTTCGCTTTCCATAGGATTCCGTCAAAAGCATACCGTTTCAAACAAAAAAAAAAATAGGTCGACGGAGATATCTGTGAACATACGTAAAAAAAAATACATAAAGTTGAACATATAACCTCCTCCTTTAATAGTTTTGAGCACGCCTTACGTTCCATTGCGTATTTTCCGTAGATATGTCGCGGCAAAGGCCAAAGCTAAAATAACTAAGCTACAGCTTTGCTTTGGCCCTTAGGATACTAAAAATACATCTATAATATAACACGAACAAAACGTTAAATAATTAACACATTTCTCCTTCTTGTATAATTAGAGGCATAATGAGCAGCTGCCACGCTTCGTGTTACCTTTATTCCTATTCAGACGAATATAATAAGGTTACAGGCAGAAATAGGTAACAGTTGCTAATTAGTATGTGCATTCATTACTTACCTAGTTATTTCTATGAAGCCCGTATGTTCGGAAAATGAAAGTGAGTGAATAGAATTCTTTGGTTCGCGGCACACAAAGGGAATTATAATATTTATTTTATTTTATTTATTTAGTACTTCAAACACATAAATGTACAGAGGCGGCCTAATAAATGAATAAGAGCGAATGATTGAGAGCTCTCAGTATTTTTCATGATTTTATTGTTAGTACATTGGTCCAGTAAGGACACGTGTAATGCCGTCGATGAACTGATGGCTGGTTTTGACGGATACTTCAGTTGGTAGTTGATTATTTCGTAGAACTGACTGTTGGTAAAGGATTTTCAGTGAAGCTTGCAACCGGAGAAATAAAATTCGGAACAGTCGGTCGACTCTGTTAGAATCTCACCGTGAGAATTTAGGTGAAGTGAGCTGTCATTCCATCTAATTATAGGGATTGACAGATTGAAAAAAAAGTTTGGCCCTCCCATAGTAAATCAATCAGCTGGTAGTCAGTTTTGTAAGGGAGGGCCAAATTTTTTTTTCATATTTCGACCTATGTTCTTTGGGGAAAGTTGTTGAGTTTCATGAGCACATTGACCTCCTTCAGGGTTGATACCCCCTTCCGTTACACGCTGTATAAAGGTACGCTAAGTTAAAATTATTATTTATTAAAATATTGATTTATACAAATTTCATGACACAGTATTAAGACTTGTAATCCTGTAAGGGTACTGCAAATTTTATATATCGAATTACATAAGATTATCATACTGATTCGAATTATTACAATTTACATTATACTAAACATTGAAGGGCCCGTGGCTAAATAATTACAGCCTTACAGGTCGATCGATCAGGTTAAGCTACGCTTGCCGCGGTTGGCCTGTGGATGGGTGACCATCTTTACATACCGAGATGGAGGGGTCCATGCCTCGAAAAGCACGTTAAGCCGGTGGGCCCGGCTGTCATTCGTGGGTCTTTGACAGTCGTTACGGGTAGTCAGAAGCCCGAAAGTCTGACAACCAGTCTTACCTAGGGGTATTGTTCTTGCACAGATGCGACGCACGCATGGCACATATGTAGGACGCACGGCTTGTTATACTTATTATTATATTATTGTTACTGTTTGTTACAAAAGTAGTTTTGTTTTGATTGTTATTGTTTAGTTGTCATCTACCGGTGTCGCGGGCGCATCTTGATTAATGTATGTGTTGTCTTTGGTCCCTGGCCCTGACATCAAGCGCTTGAGTACGAGGCTTTTGGCTACATTGTATATTTTATTTCTTTTTTATTTTTTATTATTATTTTGTTTTTTATTTGTAGCGTGCGTTTTGTTTGTGCAGAATAAACGTTTTTTCTTTCTTTTCTTTCTTTCTTTCTTTCTTATCGTATTACCCACTAACTGGGTTGTGGAGGTCAGATAGGCAGTCGCTCCATGTAAAATACTGATATTTAGCTGCATTTGGTTATTAGACTGGAAGCCGACCCCAACATAGTTGGGAAAAGGCTAAGCAGATGACATTATACTAAACATTAATCAACAATAATAATGTTTATTGATCCTAAAATATCAAATACACACAAGTGCTAAACAAACTAGGAACTATAGGGTGTACTTAGTAAAGCCATAAAGAAAAACTTGTGTACAAAGTTGTTATGTTTTCTAATCTATGGGTAATTCTATTTAGTTGAAACCTTAGAACCTTAGGCAAGGAATGCCTGTATTTTGGGGGGCTGTTGATTCCACCTAAATAACAATATCTTACTTACACAAATTTACAATATACAGCTTCATTTTTAGTTACGTTACCTACGTGGAATCTAGTATGTACATAATTTCCATGACTATAATTTCACCAAGTAAACATAAGATTAAGATACCATAAAAAGTTTACAACTTTCGAAATACCTACATTATGGAACAAACTTTCGTTTTACGATGTTACCCGAACAAGAAACTGCCTTGACCTTCAAAGAATCTTTTGTACTTCGAAAATGACCAGCATTTTCCGTGAGGCAATATCCTTCCCAATTCAAGGGTCTGATTGGATGAGAAAGGGTCCAGACCTAACCATAAAACGATTTTTATTTTACGATGCCTTTAAAACGGCAAGAATTATTTCAATCGAAAATGCTTATTAAAACTGAAGTTTTGGCAAAATTAAATCTTTTAGTATATACGGGTCAAATTGAATTAGCTAGCGAAACTCCGCGGACATGCTGGGGCTGGGTATCGTATATCTATGTGTGATAAAGCCAAAAAATTATAACTTATGACTAACAAAAAAATGGGTCATTGACCTTTGTTCTTGAAGCAATAGTTTAGAATCATAATACAGTTGGAAATATCGAATTTTGGGACAATATTGTTATTTCTACCATCGAAAAAAGCTCGACAGCTTTGATTACAGAATCTTAACACTGCAAAATAGCAAAATCAAGTTGCGTACTGTATAAATTATACTTCTTTCCTCGGCTTGTATGCTAAAAAGATTCATCATAACTGATTCAAACCAAACAAAAATGTGAATTGTAGATATATTTTTCACTTTTCATTGAAAAATATTTCATGGAAGCGACTCATCAATAAAAGCTATCACGAACTTATTAGAATTTCAAATTGTTTGAAAGCTTAGGAATTAATAATTTTATTTAGTTTTGCCATGGGTCCCACAAGCGCAACACTTTCAAGAAAACATAATTATTTTCTCGTTTCCAAAACTGTTTTTTAAGCCATTTCGTAAGTAAGAAATTTAATGAACACCTCAATTAATTTACTAGTACTATATAAGCAGCATGTAACATTGGCATTGCCTCAATTATAGTAAATCTACTTATTTTTTTTTTGCGAAATATTGAAGTAGGTACCTATTTTTTGTTTCGACGGTACAGACGCCAGCACATCAAGCTACCCGAAACTGTCAACAATTAACCTTGAACCTTACGCTTTTGCGATAAAGTTGAATATCTATAAAAGAAGTTTGACAGGTTGTAGTAGCTCGATGTGCTGGCGTCTGTACATCTATGCTACGTAATTATTACTGACTAGCTTCTGCCCTAGAATTCGTCAGCGTGAAACTTAGGCCCCCACACGACACACCTCGAATCCCATCGCTTGCACGCGCGATTTCTTCGTTTTCGATTAGCGTTCTTTAAGGGTCGTAGCGTGCCCTTAAGCACTGGGCTTCCTTCCTCAAGAAAAGGGCTCTCAAATACAAAACATAATGTTTCAAATCCGACTGGTAAGAAAGTAGGTAAGTAAGTTCTAAAGATTACCGCGTAGGTACTAACAAACAAAAAAACTACAGCTTTGTTATTAGTAGAAATAGATATAGACTGGGCAGGTCGATCGACGAGGTTAAGCTACGCTTGCCGCGGTTGGCCTATGGATGGGTGACTATCTTTACATAAAGAGACCCCCTCCGTGCCTCGGAAAGCACGTTAAGCCGTTGGTCCCGGCTGTCATTCGTGGATCTTTGACAGTCGTTATGGGTAGTCAGAAGCCCGAAAGTCTGACAATCAGTCTTATCAAGGGGTATCATATTTCCCAGTAACTGGGTTGTGGAGGTCAGACACGCAGTCCCTCCATGTGAAATACTGGATGATGATTATGAGATATAGACTGGGTCCAGTAGGTGAACACATTTATTGCACCCTTTTTTTTTTTTGGTGGGCAATTATCAAATAACTTCTCCAGCTCTGGGCAGAGCGGGAGGGTGTGTTAGACTTTTACTGACTAAAACCCACCCGTGTTCCTTCAGTTGCTTGTGCCAAGGGCCACGGTAGCTCTTTAGAACAATTCTCGACCCTGGTAGATTTATTGCAGCCTCAGAGGCGTTGTGCAGGTTCTCGAAACAAAAACTTCCAAGTGCAAGTTACATTTTCACCTTAAGCAGGAACCGTACACGGAGAGGGTTCTTCTACCTTTGCTAAATTAACACTCAAAACTTTTCGACTCATTGTCACACTCAGTGTGTCAACACCAAAACTTTTGAATACAAGAACTTTGTTATACTGTGTTTGTTATTGTCACCGAGCCATTTTGGGATAAAACTGTTTAGAGGATGGATTTAAAGTTTGATCGTAACTTTTTGTTAACTTTAACGTATGAAGTATGAGGTATGAGGAACAGGGCGCAAATTTCATTCGTCCTCCATAGAAAAGGGATAATTCTCCGACCAGGCGGGCATCGTGCCTGCTGGGCCTGACGATTGATGTCGGAACGTTGTATATTTTTATTTATTTTTTATTTTTATTGAGAGGAATAGCAAACAATTACATTATAAGGACTTACAAGTAGTTTAACAAAATAGCAATTTGGTTATAAAGTAACCCACAACGCTGTCCACAAGCAGGCATAGAAGTTTAAGAAAACAAAAGAGCCAATCGCTAGGAACATTAATAGCAGTACGTGTGGCAAGTACTTGATTAAAAGTTAAATGATATTATACTAGTTGCGCGGTAAACTTTGCTTGCACGATTTTTGCGTGACATCAGTGTGATGCGTAGTTCGCATATGGCGATGAAATAATTATTGTATCGCTCATAATTGTTAAGCGTGAAGAAGGCATCGTTATTCGACTTAAATTAATTTTACGATATGACATCACATGCAATAGAAAATGGTGGACGCTAGACGTGAATTAACATACCGAGGTACACGGAGAGAAAATTCTTAGAAAAATTACCGTGCTCGTACACTATAAAGTGATTGCAAGTGACATCTACAGAAAATTTTCTAAGGGAGATTGGGAAAAATTCACTATTAGTCCAATAAATTTTACTGTACAGCATAGAAATTTTTACCGTGCTAGCATGATCATTTTTCCATTACCACTCAAATGCACTCACAGTAATTTTTTTTTAAGATTTTTCTCTCCGTTATGATATGATATTTCATTCGGTGATGATGGGAGGATATTTCCGTTAAACGTTTACGTTTTTCCTATTCAGGTTTCAGTGCAAAACTATTTGTCTAAACCATATTTTTGAAACGCAAGCTGATAGCATTTAGAATAAGTTAAGCTCTGACTGTGAAATCAGTATTCATCGTTGGTCAGTAAATAACAAGAAAACAACAACTGTCTGTAATCACAAATGTTTCT